>JAPDNY010000012.1:14266153-15531117 GCA_029375565.1 Gekko gecko | reverse complement strand
CTTGTCCTTCCATAGCCTCCTCCTGCAGCCTTCCCTTTCCCGCTGTTTCTACCGACCCCCACTGTCTTGCTCGCTAGTCTGCTGCCACCGCCTTCTCCTCCCCCGCTCCCTTGTTCTTCTACAGCCCCCTCCCAGGCCTGTGCCACTCCTGCTTTCCCCACTGCTTGCCTGCCTCCTTCACTTGCCTGCCTTCCCGCTTCTCGCCTTCTTCCCTGGCCCAACCCCGTGCGAGACCTCCCCCTCTGCTTGCTTCCCTGCTTGCTAATCTGCTGGCTCCACTCTCTGGCTCTTTGCCACACCCACTCACCAGTGCTGCCACACACACCCCCATCCTCCCCACTGCCACCTGTGGCAAACTGTTGCCTATCAACAGCTGTGGGCAGATCATGCTTTCCGAGAACAATCACAGTTGGCAAATGCAAATGCCGTGGAGTGCCATGGAGGAGACCTGAGCCTCCAGCTGTAGGCCAGGATCTAGTAGTGGCCCCAGGCTATGCAACTGCTCCTATGGGGGGGGAGTGCGTCCCCCTCCAGGACAGGTTGGCTCCACAGGCTGCATGGACTGTTTTGTCTGGACTGAGCTTCGGTTTATTGGTCTCATCCATTGGCTTGCCTTCTCCAGGCAGGATGGGCCAATGTGGACTGGAAATGAATGGCTAATTCTAAGGTAAACCCCCAGGCGTTCAAGATCCCGGATGCTCTAGCCGGCTTTCCTGAGCTGGGTAAGGTTTCTGGGTTTCCATCCTGCCACCTCTTTCAAACAAGTCTGAACAACACCCTCCCCCACGGAGGCATTAATTACCTCCTTGTTAGGAGATGTACTTTTAAAATGCTTTTATTTGTTGTTTTCTGACCTGCACACACACCGGAATGGTGCTTGCAAGTGTCTTTTGGTTTGGGAGAATTGTGCGCTTTGTTTGATGTGACTCCCTGCAATAGGAAGTTGCCCTTCTGTCTGCACTTTCATGCTGATGAAGTCACACACTCACACATATGCACATACATCTACCCATCATGCACTTGGTACCAGAAAAGCATCTCCATTATGGTCTGCTAGAAGGATGATATAAACAACAACCTGTCTACCATCGAGGAATTAGAATTCCACACGGAACCCACAGGATGCTTGGTTTTTGCAGCTGTTGAGACTGTTTCCTGTTGATGGCTTGGACCATGCCAGAGTCATCTGCACTTCTAAGGTTTCCATGACCACCCATCTTCACACCTTGGACCAAATGTCCCCTTTAGTGGAAGGCGTAGATTTTCAATATTGCCCCACCTTAGTAGGAGGGTACCCCACATCCTATAGCCAATGATATAGGGATGTGACGGACTGGAAGACCCTGATGCCAGCCCCCCAAAATAGCTGATAAAAACAAGGTTTAACCTTTGTTCTGGGGCTTCTTTCCTTGGTGTACACCTACCTCGCTAGCAAGTCATCTAATCCTCACACCTTTTGGCAGGTTCCAACAGTGTGCAGTAAGAGTATCCTTAGTTAGAATCAACTCTTGTATTCTTCACTGTGAAGGTCGAGCTTCAGGAATCAGATAAGTATCACGTGATTTCCCTCTCCTGAATAACTTCTACTTTAAAACCCCGTATTGTTTCTATTTTCTATTGTATCTAAAGGAACTTGTGTGTATGAGTGTATACATTTGTTTTGTTTGCCTGTGATTCAAAAGATATTATTCAGTAAAGAGAATAACTGATTTTACTAAAGAAACTTTGTCACGTGTTCTCTTTTGGGAAACAGATTCTTTGGGGCAAAGTTGCTTTCTCTGTATACATAGACCAGAACTCAATATAACTGTGAACCGATCAATGCGTAGATAAGCATTTCGGCCAACATCCTGGACCTGGTCACCCACCCTAGCCCATCCTGTTTAAGCAGTGGCATTAATTTCAGGTGCTTCACAGAGTTTCTGTGCAACTTCCTGGGAATTCCTTCATGGGCCAAGCGGAGGGGAGGGAGTGAATGAGTGTGTGTGTGGGTAGGAGGAGACTCTGGAAGACAAAAAGACGAAGGCAAAGTGGGAGGAGGAGGCTCTCCAACACCCTGAACCACCCAAATTAGGGGTGAGAGACATCATGGGAAAAGCTTGGATGAGAAGGCCTATAAAATCAATCTAGAGAAAGAAAGGACATTTATTAAAGTATTGAGAAAAGAAGGAAAAGAAATGTATAGAAATGAAGAAATTAAAAAAGCTATGGAGTAATACTACAAAATTTTATATGGAAGAGGGAACATCAGCAAGGACAGCATTAAGGAGAGCCAGTTTGGTGTAGTGGTTAAGTGTGCGGACTCTAATCTGGGAGAACCGGGTTTGATTCCCCACTCCTCCACTTGCACCTGCTGGTGTGACCTTGGGTCAGTCACGAGCTCTGACACAGCTGTTCTTGAAAAAGAGCAGTTTCTGTCAGAGCTCTCTCAGCCCCAAATTATGATTGTATGGGCTCAAAACATTGGGCGTAATATTGACTTAGAGGGGTGGGAACAAGTTTGGTTGAAAAATATTGAAATGACTAATGCTGTGTCATATAAAGAGTATATGTATAAGATGTTTTATAGATGGTATGTTACACTAGACAGATTAGCCAAACAAAATGTAAATTGCTCAGATAAATGCTGGAAGTGTAAAAACGAAACTGGCACTTTTTATCCTATGTGGTGGTTGAGTGTTGAGGCAAAAAGATTTTGGAGATGGGTTCATAAGATGATGAAAGAAACAATAAGAAATAATGTTCCATTCACCTCAGAGGTACTGCTGTTGAATATATTTCCGAAAGATTTTGATAAAGCAGATAGATATCTGACTGTTCACATGGCGACAGCTGCGAGAATTTTGTATGCCAAATACTGGAAAACAATGGAGATACCAACAAGGCGAGAGGATGTGAATAAACTTTTTGAAACGGCAGAGAATGACAAACTGACTTGAGAGATGAGAGCCGGTACAGAGTGGACCTTTCAAAAAATATGGAAGAGATTTTATGAATGGTATAATGTAAGCGCAAATGGACATTAAATGTTCTGATTTGAGAACACAGAAAGGACAAACCTGGTTTGAATAGAGAAAACTGGGGGGGGAAATACAGTTAACCAAAGAAGGAGTAAGAAATAAGTCTCTTGGAATATGTGTTATATGTAGTAGCTTAGTGTATGTTAGGTATGTGTATGTTTGTATGTCTGCAGTGCATATTGAAAAATAATAAAAGTGTACCTTAGGGTACTTTTTAAAAAAAGAGAGAGAGAAGGAAAGAGGGACTGTTGGGTAGGGTTGCCAGCCTCCAGGTGGAGCCTGGGGATCTCCCAGAATTCCATCTGATCTCCAGACTACAGAGATCACTTCTCCCCGGAAATATGGTTAATTGGGAAGGTGAACTCCAAGGCATTGTACCCTGCTGAGATCTACCCCCCCCACCCCACCCTCCCTAGGCTTCACCCCAAATCTGCAGAAATCTCCAAACCTGGACTTGGGAACCTTAGGGAGGAGAGATCAGAGGAAATGGCATCCAGGCCACAAAACCCTCAGCAACAATACAAGTTGTGAGTCTTTAAAATGCCTCGAGAGACTTATGTTTACCTGTTGAAACAAGAGGGCATCTTTGTGTAACTGTGAGAATCAAAGGTGGAGAGGTATTATGCTTGGAAGGACATGTTCAGCTGCTCAGGTGGGGTTCGTGGTGCATGGATTCTGAGTGCCCCTTGGTACGTGGCTTGGATCACTTTGTGGAGTGTTCTCTGCTTTGGGGGGATCTGGAGCTCCTTGCCACGTTGTTGGGGCAATAAGGGGTGCAGGAAACTTATCATGTACTCCCATCCCCACGGTGTTCATTTGGGGAGGGACAGAAGCTGGGTTCCCAATTGCATCTAGAGAGACAGTTGTTCTAAACCAAACCTCAATTTATTCCAGTACAGAAAGCACTTTTGTAGCATTTCAATATTCAGCGTAGAATATTTCAACACAACCCTAATACATAAATAGTGCACTTGAAGCTCGATAAAGGATATCTTTGGTTGCTCTGCCAAGTTCCATAATTGAGGCCACGGTCAGACGTGCCATTGGAACCAACTCAGCTGCGAATGCCTGACGGATCTAAAGGGCACGACCAGACAGCAGCATCTGGGAAAGCGCCTGCAGTCGTCTGCACCCTGTGCTGCTCCGCCCCAGAAGCAGAGTTAAAAGACACAGGGGAACGTCCGGTCCTAATGCCTGCCGATGGGCTACGGATGGACTTTCTCCGTCTGATTGCTCAAGGACACGCTTCTGCCATTGGAATAGTCTGCTCATTCCATGCCGACTTGGAGCCATTTCTGCCCCTCGCTTAGCAGCATGCGCGTAACCGCATACTCCACAGGGAGCCCTCAATGTGGAGGTGCAATTCCTCGTTGATGTGCACGGGAAACAAAAGGCAAAAAAAGAGCGCCACTCAGCCATGTGCCGTCTTGTCGGGCAGTGACTGGCTGATCCCGCCACTCCTGCATCTAGTTGTCTGGATGGAAGAGAAGACAAACAGACATATCTTTGTGTTGGCTGTCCAGAACTGGTCTCAAATAAATGGAGGGTTGCTTCTGGGCTGCGGGTTCCAAGGTGGGGTCCCAAACCAGGCAGGTAAACCTGCAATCTGTGTGGAGGGGCTTGATCAGAAAGAGCTCCCTTTGGCCTGTTGCAAGGCTGGCATTTGAGGAGACCCACCGGCCTCTTGAGTGGTCTCTTTCAGACACATTTCAGCCAAAGAGGGGCCCTCGGGGGACTGAGGAACCAGCTGAGGCAACCGATGAGGGGCCTCAGTGTGGAGCAGGGGCAGCTTCAGCTCTTCTCCTGGCTCTGAGGACACACCTCCTTCCCCACCCCCATTTTCATGGACACTGGCCTTACCTGTCTTTGGCAGGAGTGCCTGGACTTCGGGGGGAACCTCTCTGCCCCGCCACAGGTTATAGAGGAGGGCAGAGAGGCTTTCCTTGAAGTCATCCTCCTGGAGGGGAGGGGAGAGGAAAATGCCCCCAATGACTCAGGTCCCCTCTCTTTGTTCAGCAGATGCCTGCAAGGTTTGCCTCCCCCTCCTCGCACAGCCCCACCCCTGCTTGCTGAACCCAGGTGCTCACCTCCTCCTCCTGCAAGAGCTCCTGCGCCCGGCCCAGGAGGGAGTAAAGGAGGAAGAGGCCTCCCTCCCTCACCCACTCCTGGCCCGGGCGCAAGGCGTTGTCCCAGGCGGCCTCGACGTATGTGGTGGTCTGCTCCCGGGTGAGGTGTTCCCGGAACACCTGAAAGCGACACGTCGCTCTTTTAAGTCCTCTCCCGCCCTGCCCCAAGGGAAGCCGCGGAGGTGGAAGCTCTCTGGAGTCTGCTTCTTTGGCAAGCCCGCCTCCCGCCTCCCCTCCTCCCCCTGCCTCATTCCTTTGTCCAAAGGAGACCCGAAACTCTCCTGGAGGTGGAGACTAGGCACGCTGAGGGTGCAGAGAATCCGTAAAGGGCTGGAAGACCGACCGGGAGCTGCGGCCTTCCGAAGGCAGAAGGAGAGCCTTCCTGGACAGGGAGGGGAATCAAGTCACACCCCCTTTCTTTGGCCCCTCCCTCTGGCAAAGAAGAGGCCTTTCCAGCACCACCGAAAACTCCCCTTACCTCACCCACTTGCTTCAGGTGGATGTAGCCCTCCTTCCAGGGCTGCCCTGGGTCTTCAGTCCATCGGGGCTGCTGGATGTTGTTGCTGAGTCCTGAGAAGGAGACGGGAGGAGCTGGCATTGGGTCGCCTCACGCAGAACCGCATCGCCATCCTTGGGCCATTGGGCTTGGGGGGTCTCTCTCTCGCCCGGGGAGGGGAAGTGCTCTCGAGGCAAGGGTCTCTGAGGCCCCTTCTCTCTCTTTGGGCCTGACTTGGACCCTCCTCCCATCTCAGCGTGGCAGTGTTCTGGGGCCGGATCCCAGAAATGAGGCTTCGGAGAGGGACTGTCTGTCACCTGACTCTGCTGTTGCTCCCCCAAAAAAACTTTCTGGGGAGTGGGAGGGGTGGGGCCGTGGGGAGAAGGGGGAAGAGCCTCTTGGAGGGATGTGAAGGGAGGAGGCGACAAGCAGGATCGGTGGCCAGAGGGTCCCGCCTGATTGCACCGAGGTCAGAGGGGAGACGGCTGGCTGCTGCGAAAGGCGGCCGCTCCCATCCCGCCCACTCACTTACCCCGATGGCGCAATAGCATGCTGTGCAGCCGGCCCACGGTCTCCCTGGCCTTTGCCCGGATGCCGGCCTCGGGGTCGGCCAGGGAGACGGCCAGCTGCACCAGCAGGTGACCCAGGGCACCTTCGTCAGGCATCTACAGGAAGAAGGAGAAGAAGAGGCACGGCTTGCAGACCCCCGGGGAGCCAAGGAGCTCGGAACCCTCTTCCGGGTTCTTCTCGGGTTGGTCCCTCCCGGAAGATGAGGCCTGCAGTCTCCCTTTGCTGGGAACCTTCCGGGGGCTTTGCCCTAACCCTTCAGCCTCCATTCTCTTGGCCCCATGGTCTGCCCCTCGATCCCAGAACCAGCCACCCTTCTTCCAGAAGTGATCCAGCCCTGCACCCTTCAGACTGAAAGAAGCGGCAGGTGCGGAAAGGGGAGATGGAGGCCAAGAGTCCTGAGCAGAAGCCCCACCGAGTGAGCCAGGAAATGGATGCGGATCTCTCCCAAGCCAGTCCAACACCACACTCTGTTCATCATGACTCTCCCCCCACTTGCCCTCCCCATCCAGGGTGCTCATCTGAGTGGAGACCGGGGCGGGGGGGATATCCCAGAGTCGGCCTGGGGGTGGGGAAGTCTGAAGGCGACTTGGAGGCCAGAGACCCTGTCCTCAGCTCTGCCCTCCACTGTGGAAGGGAAGGAGCTGTGGCTGCCCCTCTTCTCTTGCTTTGCTCCGTAGCCCTGGGAGCCAAGCCCTGCGGACGGGAGAGGCGGGGGGGAGGGACGACTTACTTGGAAGGAGGGCAGACCACTGGCAAACTGCAGCATGGAGCTGCCAAGGGCAACGGCTCTGGCTCTCACCTCCCCCGTCTGCTGCGCATAGAGTAGGCCACCAGCTGTGGAAGGAAGCGGCACCGTTTTCGACTGGGGCTCTGCTCCTGTGGGATTGCTGCCTGCAGCCATCCTGGTATGTGCCTCAGGCCGACAGATTAGGGGAGTGGTCTCCCAGCCCGGGGGGCTCTTTCCAGGAAAGGGTCTCCCTGGGAGGAAGGGGGGGCTCTGAGGACTCTCCGCCCACCAGAAGCCGGGGTCCAACGTCAACACTCGGCCAGCTGCACCTTCAGACGGCTTCACCCTGCCGGTGGGGGACTGCACGTGTGGACATTTCTCTACCGAATACTGTGCTCCGGAGCCAAAGCCAGAGCACGTCAGCTGTGAGTGGCTGAGCGGTGCAGTGGTTAGAGCAGGAAAGCAGGGCCAGAGGAGGCACTCTGCAGGACAGGGGGCTGATTTTGCAGCCTAGTCGATCAGCCAGGTTGTGAGTCTAAGAAGAGGGAGACTGTCTGGGCAGCCCAGAGCTCGCTGGGAGAACAGGAGAGGGGAACGGAAAGGCACGAGGGCCAGGAGGACATCAGGCGGGGCCCTCCTCCCTGCCCGGCTTGCTTTCCTCTTCCGATGGGGCAGCAGTGAGAAGCCCCCTCTGCCAGCGGCACCGTCAAGAGGCCGAGGGGAAGGGAAGGTGGCCCTGAGATTCCAAGAGGGAACAGGACTGCCACTCAGGAACCCTCTGGGATGGGCGGATGGCACTGCTCCCAGGTGGGGGCTCTTTGGCCCTGTTCCCCCAGGGAAGAAGCCAGTTGCTTGGCTGCTGGCCACCGGGCACCTGGCGTGGGGGTGCACCCGAGCATCCGGCAGAGACGGCCTCCTCGCCAGGCTCCCGTTGCCCCCCAGCCTCAATGGGGACATCCATCCCCCTTCCCTTTCTCTCCCACAGGCTTACTTCCAGGAGGCCCACGAGATGGCTGGCAGATGGGTCTGCCCTCAGCAGCTCCCTGAGCATCCTGTGGAGGCCCTCCTCGGCTGCTCGTTGTAGGTCCTGAAAGGAAGGCGGAGCCAGTGGGGGGGGTGCTGAATGCCCCGCCCCTTCCCCCCAGCAAGCCTTGAAGGCCAGCCTGTCACTCTCCCGCTGGAAGGAGGAGGCCCACAGAGGGACCCCCGTCTCCCTGGCCGCACCGTCCTCGCCTGAGGAGCACAGCTCTCCCCCAAGCTGTGCCTCAGCTCTCCAGAAGGAGAGACTCGGCCACAGGCAGGCCTGTCCCCCCCACGCTTGACAAGGCGTTCGGCATGGGACCTACCTGGCCTTGGGGGCTGTGGTGGCCTGGGTCCCCGTTCAGAACGAGACGGAGAGCCCAGGCCACCAGGGAGCCACTCAGCTCCTGGCTGAAACTCGGCTGGAATCGGCTGTCAGGGCGGAAGGGCAAGGATTAGGCACTGTGCTGCGAGGGGGGGACCTGCTGACCAGCCCCTGATCCACCCCCCACCAGCCACCAATGTGCCCACTCCGCTCCGAGCGGCAGGCGGTCCCTGGGGAAAGGGCGGGGCCAGCCGTGTAGCTGCTCCCCACGCACAGGGGCCTCCGGGAAGGAGGAGAGGAGAAGAGGGCTGGATCCGGAGGCACACCGGTCATGTTTTCCTGGTGGGAAGCACGGAGGGTTGCCAGGCCTGGGCTGGAGAATACCTGGAGACTTTGGGGGTGGATCCAGGAGAGGGAGGGGTTTGGGGAGGGGAGGGGCCTCAGTATGGTCCAATGTCATAGAGCCCGCCCTCCAAAGCAGCCATTTTCTCCAGGGGAGCTGATCTCTGTCAGCAGGAGATCAGTTGTAAAAGCGGGAGATCCCCAGGCCCCACCTGGAGGCTGGCAACCCTAGAAGCAAACCGGTGGCGTGAAAGCTCCAGTCGGGCCCATCTCAGAGCAAAACTCTTCCTCTCTGGGGTCACCCTCTGATTTTGGACCTGACTGTGGAGGGCCCCCCGGGGCAGCCTCTTCCGCCCGGGCATCAGTGAGTGGATGCCTCCCTTTGCCCCCTTCTGCCCACTGTCCCGCAACCCCCCAAGGTCTCCTGATTCACCCGCTCCCCACAGAACTCGGCCCATCTGACTGCTGTGGACAAAGGTTCCCTCCCAAAAAGATGTACCTGAGCTCAGCGACGGTGCTCATGGCTCGCACGAAAGTTGGTGTTAATTGGAAGAATACTTCCTCCATGATTTCCTGGGAGAGACGGGGGAGGGGACAGGGGAGGTCAGTGCTCTCCTCCCCCCCCCCACGCAGAGCCCGGCTGTACTGCATCTCTGAGAGGTGCACACGGGTCCTTGGAGAAGAAGGGACTCTCTGGGTCTCAAGGGAAGTCACCCTGCCTTTCCCCACGGACTTCCAAGGCAGCAGGAAATGCAGACTCCGTGAACAAGCTGCCTGCCAGGAACTGAACCCATTAAAACCCAATCAAGTAGGAGGCAGAATCCCGCCCACCCACCCCTTCCCCAGGCAGCCCTGGGATCTCCCCTCCCTCCCTCCCTCCCTCCCTCCCCACGGGGAGGCTGGTCCTGAGGCTCACTCTCACCTTGACCTCCTCCCCCACGGCCTCCTTATTAAAGGGGAGGGTGGCCAGGCCCTTGAGTTTGCTGTCCCTGCAGACCCCGGTGACGGCCTGCAGAAAATCATCCTGCTGGTCCTGGCCCTGGAAGTTGCAAGAGTGAGGTTGTGAGCGGGGCGAGGGGAGCCGTGGGTCCCTGCTGTGTGGTGGAGGGCAGGGAGGGGAGGGTCTGCGCTGTCACCAGTCCTGAGAAGTGATCCATCTCCCTGGACAGGAACCAGTCCCCATTCGCCAAGAGGCCCCGAAGAAGAAGAGCAGGAGGGAAAGAAGACGTCACACGGCCACCCTGGCCCTGAAGGTCAGGCCGGCCCAGGCAGGGCTGCTGGTGGGCTGTTCATCCAGGCTGCCCTGGAGGCCTGTGGGGGAGGGCGCAGCATCCTTCCCAGACAGAGGCCGCCTGGAAGTCAGTCTCCCTCCCAGAGGTGCTCGTGGGCCAGCAGTGAAGCCTGGGGGGGGGGGAGGAATTGCAGGCAACGAATGCCCTGCTCTGCAAAGCCCCTCTCTTTGGGCAGCCGTCAGCTAGTGCCGGAGCTGTCTGGCAGGCCCCCTAACTCCCAAGCCCTTCTCTGGGACCCGGGACCTTCTGCGACTCGAGGGAGAAAACTCCGGAAGGGCGTCGGACCCAAGGGGTCCCTCTGGGATGTCTTGGGGCCTTCCCTGGGCTCTGGAGGAGGCCCCTGTGCTGTGGGAGGGGGCTCACCTTACAGATGTCCCTCATATATCGGTTCACAAATCTGAGGTGCTGCTGCACAGGTGCTGCTGGTGGAGCTGCAGAGAGAGGACATGGAGGATACTGAGTGGGACTTGTGTTTCCTTCCGCTGCCCAAGGTTTCCTCTCCTTCAGCCCCTTCAGTTTGGCTTCCAGAACGGATACTGGTTTCTAGAGACTGCTTCTTTCTTTCTTCCTTCTTCTTCTTTCTTTCTTTCTTTCTTTCTTTCTTTCTTTCTTTCTTTCTTTCTTTCTTTCTTTCTTTCTTTCTTTCTTTCTTTCTTTCTTTCTTTCTTTCTTTCTTTCTTTCCTTCTGGAATGATTAGGCCGCCCTTCCCTACAAGCAGTGCTCCAGGCGGCTTACAACAACATCCCTTTAGTGGCCAAGGGGTGCTCTCTCCACCTGGAGGTTGGCAGGGGGCACACGCTTCTCTGCCAGTCTCCTTGGACTTCTCGCGTCCAGGTTCTCGTGGCTTCTCTGCGGTGTTATTCTCTTTGCTCTTTTTATGTCCCCCCCTTTCAGAGAGCTACAAATACGGGTGCCAGAAGGATCCCCAGCGCGGGACTTTGTCTCCAGCCCTGCAGGTGCTTGATCTGTCAGGAGCATCGGCCCACCGCATTGCAGTAACAGCCGGTGGGGCCCTGATCCAAAAAGAGGTTTAAGTGGCTCGAAGGGAGAGCTCAGTCAAGAGCAGCAGAGAGAGGGCCCCGGCGGGTCTCTGTCCCAAGTCCGCAGCAGTGCCCAGTGGTTCCCCAGCACTGCCAAAGGGACAGACAGGTGAGAAAGGACTGCTGGGGCTGGAAGGAGCAGGGGCTGGAGTGGGAGCCTTCTTGACTGGAGAGGAGGGATGCTCAGGCACCACTGCCCCTTCCCCCTCTCCCTGCTGCAATGCCCAGACCCACCGCATGGCTGCTGTCTTGGCCTCGCTTGGGCAGCAGTGAAGAGCTCCCTTTTGCCCCCTCCCTGCAGGGGCAACGAGCCGAAATGTTCTCCCCACCCCGAGTGAGGCAGATCAGCCCGGTCCCCAAAGTCCTCCTCCTTCAGGCACTCCGTGTGCCTCTGCACCGGGTGTGCCGCCGTTCCCAGCAGGTCCATCGCTTCCACCCCGCCCTCCTGTCCGCGATGCCACATGATTCCCACCCCCCCCCGGAGCGTCTCCTCACCTGCAGCCTCCTGGCTGTGGCTTCCCGGGGCCAAAGGGGCCACCTTCCCCCGGCTAAACCTGGCCCTCAGGCGTTGGAGGCTAGAAGAGAGGACAGAGGAAAGGCGGAGTGAGCCTTGCAGCCGCCTGTGACTCCCCTCCGCTTGCGTGGCTTTCTGGGGACAGATCTGCTGTCCTCTGGGTGAGTTACAGCAGACAGCAACTACTTGGGTGGGGGTTGGGGGTCCGTCTCTGTGTGCCGGGATCTCTCTCTGCACTGGTTTGGGGGCTGGTTTTGCTCACACTTGAAGTCGGGAGCAGCCGTGTGAAGCCTCTCCCCTGTCCCTGTGGCCTGCTTGTTTCTGGGAGACCCCATTCCCTCGTGAGTATCGCTCACATTTGCGGCAGTTTCCTCGGGGCTGCTTGGGGCTCGCCATTACTGTTTGGTCAGCAAGAAGACCGGGGCAGCACTTTGCGTGTGCAAAGTGCTTCACCATCACAGGCATCCTAAGCACAGCCCTGCGAGGCAGGCCAGTATTCCCCCCCCCCAATGCATGTTTTGGAAGGAGAATGGCAGCTTCCCCCAGAGGAGTCTGTGACCATGGTGAGAGTTGAACTCTCAGGCTCCCCCATCACAATGCAGCCAAGCCAACACAGCATGCCAGTTTCCAGGAGTGTCACAGTCCTTTTGGCAACCCAAACCCGTGAAAAACAGTAGCGATTTCAAACGGCCCAGAAGAGAATTATTGCAACAAAGGCAGCACATCCTGTAGGGATGTGTCCAAATGGAAAGGTGACTTGAGGGCGCCTGAGGGAAACAAGGAAACCTTCTCTCCTCAAGCTCCAAGCGGCACCCAGGGCTTGGCTACCTGGTTAGGGGGCTCCTTCTCTCTCCAGGGAGGGGGGAAGGTGATAAGGAATGTTAGAACATCGGGCTGAGATTTCCTCCCCCCCACACAAACACACGCACAAAGGAGAAGGCCAGCTCCATTGCTTGGAGCGTAGAAACAGAACTGGAGCATTCCAGTTTTTGATCGTGTTCCCCTGCCTTGAGGGGTGAGGTAGGGAAGAGGACCAAAAGAGGGACAGCAGCGAAATGCAGAAACCCCACTTACATTTTGAGGTGTTTTTGCATTTTTTCCTACACTATTCTAACTAAATAAACTAACTAACTAACTAACTAGCAAACAAGCAAACTAACTAACTAACTAACTAACTAACTAGCAAACAAACTATCTAACTAACTAACTAACAAACAAGCAAACAAGCAAACAAACAAACAAACTTGAAAATTCTTAAAAAAACCTATGTAGAAGATAAACGAATAAACACTAAAACAACAAACACTCAAAAACAAACAGCTATATATAAACGTTGAAAACTATGAACAAACTATGTACAAAGAAAATGAATAAAACAATAAAAATAATAAAACAAAAATTAAATTTAAAATTCAGAAGAACAGAATAAAACGAGCAATAAAAATAGTAAAACAAAAATTAAATTTAAATTTCAAAAGAACGGAATGAAACAAGCAAACAAAACTGAAGCAAATGTGAAAACTAATATGAAAACCAAACCAAAGAAAGAAAATAGCAGAAAAGACAAACGAAGCAGGGGGAAAAACAATCAAAAACTCTCTCTCTCCACTCTCTGTTGACACCTCCTCCTCCAACTCCTGTCACCGCCCCACAGAGCCCACCAACCGACCTCCGGCCCAGATCACCAGCAGGGGGGTGATGTCACAAAGGAGGGCGAGTCCCCGTCACTTAGCAACCAGGCTCAAGAATGGCCAGGCTGGTGTCTGCACCTGGCCTGGGTTCCCCTTGGCTTTTAATCCATACCAAACATGTTCTGTATCACACCCCCGTGTGTGTCGGGCTCTGGAGTCAGGAGAGATTGGGGGGGGACGGGGACATTGCAGAGAGGAAAAAGCACAAGCCGTTAGGCTTCGGCAGTACAAAATCCATACAACAGACCTGGGGATTAAACCCTTGATTATAAGCCCAGGCAAAAAGCCGTGTTTTGTCCCAGCACCTAAGGGAATGTCATGTCGGCAGGTGAGCCTCCGGGGCTCCAAAGGTGTGGTGCCACCACATCAGTGAAGCTCAGGACTAGTCGAAGCCGTTGAGAGAAGGGAGACGGGGAAAAGGTGAAACTATTGCACAGATCAGGATGATTCTATTGGTTGGTTGGGGGGCAAAGAAAAGAAAATCTGTCGTTTCAATGGGAGCTCTTCGTGGCTCGGTTTACTATGGGATAGAAAGATTCAGTGTCGTCTTTCCTGAGCTGTCCTGCTTCAGGCCGTGTGCGTCTGCCTTTGCGCTTGAGCACACCTGTGCAGAGGGATGTTGCCTAGTCGAAGCACCTGCCATCTGTTTTGTTCTTGGGAAGGATCCTTGCATGAAGAAAAAAGACCACCTCCTGGAGAAGGATCCAGCCCCCACTCCCCAAACTTCACCTTGAGCCCCTACAGACGGAACAAAGGCCCCTCCTTCCCCCAGTTCTCCCCACGTCCAGCTGCCTGCCTTCCCTTTCTCCTCCCCCCCTCGGATCATGTTTTCACTCAGAAATGCCTCAGGGGAGGGATCAGGGCGATGTGGTCAAGAGGTTGGCCTAGAATTGGGGAGGCTGGCTGATTTGGGGTACTTTAGCTGTTCGACCCATGACTCCCATAACTCGGGGTGAATGGGGTCGAAGACGGAGATTTGTCACGGAGCGGCAGCCATGTCCAGGACAGTGATGCGGGGCACAGTGAACTGGACCTCGATGCACGGTGCTTCCCTTTGTGCTGCGTCTGAAGACTCTGATAGCCGTTCCGTGTCAGATGCCGGGTTAGGCATCCTCACAGCATCCCATCCTCGTCACCAGTGTAAAGTACTGAGTTCTGGACGACGTAGTTAGTGAATCAGCTCATAGGCTCCAATCACATGCAGAAGTTGCTGTGGGATACTCACAGATGCCGGGCAGAGTTTACGTGTGCGATCAAACGGGCACAGCTGGCAAGCATCACGTACCCGTTGCCAACCCATCACGTCCGGCCGAAGATCCGGAGCTAAAATGTACCGGAGGAAGTCCATTATCTAACGCTTGCAACGGGCCGCAGATGGACTTCCTCCGTCTGATTGCTCCAGCGTGCTCCCCTCACTGTGTTGAAGTGCGCCGAAAACGCGCACCGACGAACTGAAACCCCAATTCCCCGCTGTCACGTCTGATCGTGTTTGGGCAGCTCAAAGTGCCCCGGCGCAAAAAGCCACGCCTCCCTCCACGTTATCTGGCCCGTGTGACCGGGGCCATAATTTATTCCAGACACACAAGACAGAGCATCAACAGGACCTGAGGCCTGCTGAAATCCCCGTCGCAAACCACACCCCACACACAACCACACCCGTGATAGGCTTATTGACAGTTACAGTTACTGCTTGGATCCTGGCTGACCAACAGGTCCGTCCTAGGATCCGTGCTGGCTATTTTCTCAGGAAGCGAAGCTTTGCCCGTTCGCATGACCGCGTGCGAAGGTGACCGTGTGTGCAGTCCTCAGTTGGTACACAACATGTTGGGAAGAAAATCACCTTCAGGAGGATTTAGCTTCCTCTCCCCGACATCTTGGCACCCTCCCCACTAATCAAACTTAAGCTTAAACACACACCGTTGGAATGAATGCACATTCCTTCTTCCTCCGTTTCCCCCTGAATCCAGCTGTCTTCCCTCCTTTTGTTCCCTCCCTCATGTCAAATGTTAGACCAGAAGCTCCTCAGGGCAGGGGTCAGGGCTTCATGACAGAGCGGCTGGCCAAGTAGGAGGGAGGCTTGTTGACTTTGGGCCAGCCACTGACTCTCAACCTAAACTACCTCCGTCGGCTGTTGCAAGGGCCAGCGTGGTGTAGTTGTTAAGAGTGGTGGACTCTAATCTCGAGAACTGGGCTCGATTCCCCACTCCTCTTCCACATGGAACCTGCTTGGGTCGCCACCTAGGGCCAGTGGCAGTTCTCTCGGCCCCACCTGCCTCACAAGGTGGCTGTTGTGGAATGAGGAAGGGAAGGGGACTGTAAGCTGCTCTGAGACTCCTTCAGGTAGCAAAAAGGGGCATAAAGCCCTACTCTTCTACTCTTCTTCTGGCTTATAAATAGGAAACAGAGAGTGAGTATAAATGGGAAACTTTCTCAGTGGAGGGTGGTAAGCAGTGGGGTACCACAGGGATCAGTACTCGGTCCGATGCTTTTTAACTTGTTTATTAACGATTTGGAATTGGGAGTAAGCAGTGATGTGGCTAAATTTGCAGATGACATGAAGTTGTTCAGGGTGGTGAAAACCAGGGAGGAGTGTGAGGCACTCCAAAGGGATCTGTTGAGGATGGGTGAGTGGGCGTCAACGTGGCAAATGGGGTTCAATGTGGCCAAGTGCAAAGTGATGCACATTGGAGCCAAAAATCCTAAATATAAATACACGTTGATGGGGTCTGAACTGGCAGAGACGGACCAAGAGAGAGATCTTGGAGTCGTAGTAGATAACTCACTGAAAATGTCTAGACAGTGTGTAGCTGCAATAAAGAAGGCCAACGCTATGCTGGGGATTATTAGGAAGGGAATTGATAACAAATCAGCCAGTATCATCATGCCCCTGTATAAATCATTGGTGCGACCTCATTTGGAATACTGTGTACAGTTCTGGTCACCACATCTCAAAAAGGATATTATAGCATTGGAAAAAGTGCAGAGAAGGGCAACTAGAATGATAAAAGGGTTGGAACACCTTCCCTATGAAGAAAGGTTAAAATGCTTGGGGCTCTTTAGCTTGGAGAAACGACGGCTGAGAGGTGACATGATCGAGGTTTATAAGATTATGAATGGGATTGAGCAGGTTGAGAAAGAAGTACTTTTCTCCCTTTCTCACAATACAAGAACTCGTGGGCACTCTATGAAATTGCTGAGCAGTCGGGTTAGAACAGATAAAAGGAAATACTTCTTCACCCAAACAGTGATTGACATATGGAATTCACTGCCACAGGAGGTGGTGGCAGCTGCAAGCATGGACAGTTTCAAGAGGGAATTAGGTAAACATATGGAGCAGAAGTCCATCAGTGGCTATTAGCCACAGGGTATAGATGGGAACTCTCAGTCTGGGGCAGGTGATGCACTCTATTCTTGGTGCTGGAGGGGGCAGCAGTGGGAGTGCTTCTGGTGCCCTGGCCCCACTGCTGGACCTCCTGATGGCAACTGGTATATTTTGGCCGCTGTGTGACAGAGTGTTGGACTAGATGGGCCATTGGCCTGATTCAACATTGGCTTCTCTTATGTTCTTATGTTCTTCATAAATGGGGAAGGGAAAACTATGAACACTGCTCTTAGCTCCTGGAAGGAAGAAAAAATAAGACAGATTGGATACAGATTTCCAGATCTGTAAATTGAAATGCCCATTGACTGTAATAGAGACTTAACAAGTGGGGATGTAGGAAAACTTCTAGTGGAGGGAAAATTCCACCCCTTCGTCTCTGCTTCCTCCGGCTGCTTCCTCCTTCTCCTCCATGCTGCCTGTCCCTCGCTTGTCCTTCCATAGCCTCCTCCTGCAGCCTTCCCTTTCCCGCTGTTTCTACCGACCCCCACTGTCTTGCTCGCTAGTCTGCTGCCACCGCCTTCTCCTCCCCCACTCCCTTGTTCTTCTACAGCCCCCTCCCAGGCCTGTGCCACTCCTGCTTTCCCCACTGCTTGCCTGCCTCCTTCACTTGCCTGCCTTCCCCGCTTCTCGCCTTCTTCCCTGGCCCAACCCCGTGCGAGACCTCCCCCTCTGCTTGCTTCCCTGCTTGCTAATCTGCTGGCTCCACTCTCTGGCTCTTTGCCACACCCACTCACCAGTGCTGCCACACACACCCCCATCCTCCCCACTCTCACCTGTGGCAAACTGTTGCCTATCAACAGCTGTGGGCAGATCATGCTTTCCGAGGAACAATCACAGTTGGCAAATGCAAATGCCGTGGAGTGCCACGGAGGAGACCTGAGCCTCCAGCTGTAGGCCAGGATCTAGTAGTGGCCCCAGGCTATGCAACTGCTCCTATGGGGGGGGGAGTGCGTCCCCCTCCAGGACAGGTTGGCTCCACAGGCTGCATGGACTGTTTTGTCTGGACTGAGCTTCGGTTTATTGGTCTCATCCATTGGCTTGCCTTCTCCAGGCAGGATGGGCCAATGTGGACTGGAAATGAATGGCTTATTCTAAGGTAAACCCCCAGGCGTTCAAGATCCCGGATGCTCTAGCCGGCTTTCCTGAGCTGGGTAAGGTTTCTGGGTTTCCATCCTGCCACCTCTTTCAAACAAGTCTGAACAACACCCTCCCCCACGGAGGCATTAATTACCTCCTTGTTAGGAGATGTACTTTTAAAATGCTTTTATTTGTTGTTTTCTGACCTGCACACACACCGGAATGGTGCTTGCAAGTGTCTTTTGGTTTGGGAGAATTGTGCGCTTTGTTTGATGTGACTCCCTGCAATAGGAAGTTGCCCTTCTGTCTGCACTTTCATGCTGATGAAGTCACACACTCACACATATGCACATACATCTACCCATCATGCACGTGGAACAAGAAAAGCATCTCCATTATGGTCTGCTAGAAGGATGATATAAACAACAACCTGTCTACCATCGAGGAATTTGAATTCCACACGGAACCCACAGGATGCTTGGTTTTTGCAGCTGTTGAGACTGTTTCCTGTTGATGGCTTGGACCAAGTCAGAGTCATCTGCACTTCTAAGGTTTCCATGACCACCCATCTTCACACCTTGGACCAAATGTCCCCTTTAGTGAAAGGTGTAGATTTTCAATATTGCCCCACCTTAGTAGGAGGGTACCCCACATCCTATAGCCAATGATATAGGGATGGGACGGACTGGAAGACCCTGATGCCAGCCCCCAAAATAGCTGATAAAAACAAGGTTTAACCTTTGTTCTGGGGCTTCTTTCCTTGGTGTACACCTACCTGGTTAGCAAGTCATCTAATCCTCACACCTTTTGGCAGGTTCCAACAGTGTGCAGTAAGAGTATCCTTAGTTAGAATCAACTCTTGTATTCTTCACTGTGAAGGTCGAGCTTCAGGAATCAGATAAGTATCACGTGATTTCCCTCTCCTGAATAACTTCTACTTTAAAACCCCGTATTGTTTCTATTTTCTATTGTATCTAAAGGAACTTGTGTGTATGAGTGTATACATTTGTTTTGTTTGCCTGTGATTCAAAAGATATTATTCAGTAAAGAGAATAACTGATTTTACTAAAGAAACTTTGTCACGTGTTCTCTTTTGGGAAACAGATTCTTTGGGGCAAAGTTGCTTTCTCTGTATACATAGACCAGAACTCAATATAACTGTGAACCGATCAATGCGTAGATAAGCATTTCGGCCAACATCCTGGACCTGGTCACCCACCCTAGCCCATCCTGTTTAAGCAGTGGCATTAATTTCAGGTGCTTCACAGAGTTTCTGTGCAACTTCCTGGGAATTCCTTCATGGGCCAAGCGGAGGGGAGGGAGTGAATGAGTGTGTGTGTGGGTAGGAGGAGACTCTGGAAGACAAAAAGACGAAGGCAAAGTGGGAGGAGGAGGCTCTCCAACACCCTGAACCACCCAAATTAGGGGTGAGAGACATCATGGGAAAAGCTTGGATGAGAAGGCCTATAAAATCAATCTAGAGAAAGAAAGGACATTTATTAAAGTATTGAGAAAAGAAGGAAAAGAAATGTATAGAAATGAAGAAATTAAAAAAGCTATGGAGTAATACTACAAAATTTTATATGGAAGAGGGAACATCAGCAAGGACAGCATTAAGGAGAGCCAGTTTGGTGTAATGGTTAAGTGTGCGGACTCTAATCTGGGAGAACCGGGTTTGATTCCCCACTCCTCCACTTGCACCTGCTGGTGTGACCTTGGGTCAGTCACGAGCTCTGACACAGCTGTTCTTGAAAAAGAGCAGTTTCTGTCAGAGCTCTCTCAGCCCCGCCTACCTCACAGCGTATCTGTTGTGCGGAGGGGAAGGGAAAGGAGTTTGTAAGCTGCTCTGAGACTCTGAGTGAAGGGCGGGGTATAAATCCAATCTTCTCTTCTTCTTCTTCTTCTTTAAGAATTATTTAGAAAAATATAAATTGCAAAAACTGACAGAAGGACAAAGACAAATCCTAAATCAACGGATATCAATGATGGAAGTAGCACAAGCCTTAAAAGGACAAAATAGAGGTAAAGCCCCAGGCCCGGATGGGCTTCCAGTGGAATCCTACCATATATTTGAAGAACAAATCGCAATGACTTTTAAGGACATATGTAACGTGGCAAGAGATCAGGGTGTAATTCCAGATACATGGAAAGAAGCAATTATCTCTCTGATACATAAACAGAACTCGGATGAAAAAGAAATGAAAAACTATAGACCGATATCTCTCCTAAACACCGATTATAAGATTTTTGCATCAATCTTGGCACAAAGAATGAAAAAGGTGTTAGCGGAAACAATAAATAAAGACCAAGCAGGATTTCTGCCTAAAAGACAAATGAGGAATAGTTTGAGAATGTTGATGAATGTACTAGAATATTATGAAATACATCCTGAGAAGCAAATGGCAATAGTTTTTTTTGGACGTGGAGAAAGCATTCGATAATGTTAATTGGAATTTTATGATGGAGACGCTCAGGATGTTGGAAGCAGGAGAAAGCTTTATTACTATGATTGAAGCAATTTATAATGAACAACAGGCAAGAGTTGTAGTCAATGGGGAGCTGTCAAATAAATTTGAGATTCAGAAAGGCACGAGGCAAGGATGCCCATTATCACCACTTTTATTCATACTGGTGCTGGAAATAAAGAATGAAGCTATAAGAAGGGAGAGTAAAATAACTGGACTCCAAATAAAGAAAGAGCATCATAAACTCTTAGCCTTTGTATATGACGTAGTATTTATATTAGAAAATCCAACAGAAGCACTAGAGGCATTGAAAAAAAAGGTTGAAGAGTATGGAGAAGTAGCGGGCTTTAAAATAAATACAGAAGAAACTAGAATAATAGTAAAAAGATCAAAAACAAAAAAGTAAACTACAAGAAAGAACTGGGTTCCAGATTGTAAATAAAGCAAAGTATTTGGGAATTACAGTCACGAATCAATGCAGTACTTTAATGGAAGATAACGATAAAGCTCTACTACAAAAAACTAAACAGGATTTGGAAAAATGGAAAACTTTGCAGCTCTCCATGATGGGAAGAATAGCCACACTAAAAAGGAATCTCTTACCTGGATGGATGTTTCTGTTTCAAACTATTCTTGAATTACAAAACCAGAATGTATTGAAGGATTTGGATAGATTGACAATGAAATTTATATGGCAAGGGAAGAGAGCATGAATAAGGTTGAAGATGCTACAAACTGTAAAAGAGAGGAGAGGAGTCTTTGGCATGCCAACTTGGCTACTGTATTACAGAGGTGCAGCACCGGTGTGGATTAAAGAATGGATTACTTTGGAAGACAAAAGGCTGTTGAAAATTGAAGGACATGATTTACTGTTAGGATGGAATACTTTTTTATGTTATGAAAAAGCAAGCTCTCAAAAATACTTTAAGCAGCATTGGCTGACAGCAGCATTATTGATGGTATGGGACTCAAGACGCAAAATTTTTTATACTAAAAGATCAAGACTGATAATACCATTAGAAGCATATACATTACCAAATGTATACGATGGAGAAGAATTCTTAAGATATCAGGACATTTTGGATAAAAAAGACAGACTTAAACTACCAGAACAATTAGCCTGGTGGAAAAAAGTACAATTAGAATCGATATATGTGAAAGACAGCAAACTTGTATTTAACAATAAAACAACTGAGCTGGAAGAGACTATTTTGAAAACAGATACTAAAGTGATAAAGAAAGTATGCAAGATTCTACTAGAGAATGTGATGGCAGATGAAATAGGGGGGGGAAATTATGATTGTATGGGCTCAAAACATTGGGCGTAATATTGACTTAGAGGGGTGGGAACAAGTTTGGTTGAAAAATATTGAAATGACTAATGCTGTGTCATATAAAGAGAATATGTATAAGATGTTTTATAGATGGTATGTTACACCAGACAGATTAGCCAAACAAAATGTAAATTTCTCAGATAAATGCTGGAAGTGTAAAAACGAAACTGGCACTTTTTATCCTATGTGGTGGTTGTGTGATGAGGCAAAAAGATTTTGGAGATGGGTTTATAAGATGATGAAAGAAACAATAAGAAATAATGTTCCATTCACCTCAGAGGTACTGCTGTTGAATATATTTCCGAAAGATTTTGATAAAGCAGATAGATATCTGACTGTTCACATGGCGACAGCTGCGAGAATTTTGTATGCCAAATACTGGAAAACAATGGAGATACCAACAAGGCGAGAGGATGTGAATAAACTTTTTGAAACGGCAGAGAATGACAAACTGACTTGAGAGATGAGAGCCGGTACAGAGTGAACCTTTCAAAAAATATGGAAGAGATTTTATGAATGGTATAATGTAAGCGCAAATGGACATTAAATGTTCTGATTTGAGAACACAGAAAGGACAAACCTGGTTTGAATAGAGAAAACTGGGGGGGAAAATACAGTTAACCAAAGAAGGAGTAAGAAATAAGTCTCTTGGAATATGTGTTATATGTAGTAGCTTAGTGTATGTTAGGTATGTGTATGTTTGTATGTCTGCAGTGCATATTGAAAAATAATAAAAGTGTACCTTAGGGTACTTTTTAAAAAAAGAGAGAGAGAAGGAAAGAGGGACTGTTGGGTAGGGTTGCCAGCCTCCAGGTGGAGCCTGGGGATCTCCCAGAATTCCATCTGATCTCCAGACTACAGAGATCACTTCTCCCCGGAAATATGGTTAATTGGGAAGGTGAACTCCAAGGCATTGTACCCTGCTGAGATCTACCCCTCCCCCACCCCACCCTCCCTAGGCTTCACCCCAAATCTGCAGAAATCTCCAAACCTGGACTTGGGAACCTTAGGGAGGAGAGATCAGAGGAAATGGCATCCAGGCCACAAAACCCTCAGCAACAATACAAGTTGTGAGTCTTTAAAATGCCTCGAGAGACTTATGTTTACCTGTTGAAACAAGAGGGCAACTTTGTGTAACTGTGAGAATCAAAGGTGGAGAGGTATTATGCTTGGAAGGACATGTTCAGCTGCCCAGGTGGGGCTCGTGGTGCATGGATTCTGAGTGCCCCTTGGTACGTGGCTTGGATCACTTTGTGGAGTGTTCTCTGCTTTGGGGGGATCTGGAGCTCCTTGCCACGTTGTTGGGGCAATAAGGGGTGCAGGAAACTTATCATGTACTCCCATCCCCACGGTGTTCCTTTGGGGAGGGACAGAAGCTGGGTTCCCAATTGCATCAAGAGAGACAGTTGTTCTAAACCAAACCTCAATTTATTCCAGTACAGGAAGCACTTTTGTAGCATTTCAATATTCAGCGTAGAATATTTCAACACAACCCTAATACATAAATAGTGCACTTGAAGCTCGATAAAGGATATCTTTGGTTCCTCCGCCAAGGCCCAGAATTGAGGCCACGGTCAGACGTGCCATTGGAACCAACTCAGCTGCGAATGCCTGACGGATCTAAAGGGCACGACCAGACAGCAGCATCTGGGAAAGCGCCTGCAGTCGTCTGCACCCTGTGCTGCTCCGCCCCAGAAGCAGAGTTAAAAGACACAGGGGAACGTCCGGTCCTAATGCCTGCCGATGGGCTACGGATGGACTTTCTCCGTCTGATTGCTCAAGGACACGCTTCTGCCATTGGAATAGTCTGCTCATTCCATGCCGACTTGGAGCCATTTCTGCCCCTCGCTTAGCAGCATGCGTGTAACCGCATACTCCACAGGGAGCCCTCAATGTGGAGGTGCAATTCCTCGTTGATGTGCACGGGAAACAAAAGGCAAAAAAAGAGCGCCACTCAGCCATGTGCCGTCTTGTCGGGCAGTGACTGGCTGATCCCGCCACTCCTGCATCTAGTTGTCTGGATGGAAGAGAAGACAAACAGACATATCTTTGTGTTGGCTGTCCAGAACTGGTCTCAAATAAATGGAGGGTTGCTTCTGGGCTGCGGGTTCCAAGGTGGGGTCCCAAACCAGGCAGGTAAACCTGCAATCTGTGTGGAGGGGCTTGATCAGAAAGAGCCCCCTTTGGCCTGTTGCAAGGCTGGCATTTGAGGAGACCCACCGGCCTCTTGAGTGGTCTCTTTCAGACACATTTCAGCCAAAGAGGGGCCCTCGGGGGACTGAGGAACCAGCTGAGGCAACCGATGAGGGGCCTCAGTGTGGAGCAGGGGCAGCTTCAGCTCTTCTCCTGGCTCTGAGGACACACCTCCTTCCCCACCCCCATTCTCATGGACACTGGCCTTACCTGTCTTTGGCAGGAGTGCCTGGACTTCGGGGGGAACCTCTCTGCCCCGCCACAGGTTATAGAGGAGGGCAGAGAGGCTTTCCTTGAAGTCATCCTCCTGGAGGGGAGGGGAGAGGAAAATGCCCCCAATGACTCAGGTCCCTTCTCTTTGTTCAGCAGATGCCTGCAAGGTTTGCCTCCCCCTCCTCCCACAGCCCCACCCCTGCTTGCTGAACCCAGGTGCTCACCTCCTCCTCCTGCAAGAGCTCCTGCGCCCGGCCCAGGAGGGAGTAAAGGAGGAAGAGGCCTCCCTCCCTCACCCACTCCTGGCCCGGGCGCAAGGCGGTGTCCCAGGCGGCCTCGACGTATGTGGTGGTCTGCTCGTGGGTGAGGTGTTCCCGGAACACCTGAAAGCGACACGTCGCTCTTTAAGTCCTCTCCCGCCCTGCCCCAACGGAAGCCGCGGAGGTGGAAGCTCTCTGGAGTCTGCTTCTTTGGCAAGCCCGCCTCCCGCCTCCCCTCCTCCCCCTGCCTCATTCCTTTGTCCAAAGGAGACCCGAAACTCTCCTGGAGGTGGAGACTAGGCACGCTGAGGGTGCAGAGAATCCGTAAAGGGCTGGAAGACCGACCGGGAGCTGCGGCCTTCCGAAGGCAGAAGGAGAGCCTTCCTGGACAGGGAGGGGAATCAAGTCACACCCCCTTTCTTTGGCCCCTCCCTCTGGCAAAGAAGAGGCCTTTCCAGCACCACCGAAAACTCCCCTTACCTCACCCACTTGCTTCAGGTGGATGTAGCCCTCCTTCCAGGGCTGCCCTGGGTCTTCAGTCCATCGGGGCTGCTGGATGTTGTTGCTGAGTCCTGAGAAGGAGACGGGAGGAGCTGGCATTGGGTCGCCTCACGCAGAACCGCATCGCCATCCTTGGGCCATTGGGCTTGGGGGGTCTCTCTCTCGCCCGGGGAGGGGAAGTGCTCTCGAGGCAAGGGTCTCTGAGGCCCCTTCTCTCTCTTTGGGCCTGACTTGGACCCTCCTCCCATCTCAGCGTGGCAGTGTTCTGGGGCCGGATCCCAGAAATGAGGCTTCGGAGAGGGACTGTCTGTCACCTGACTCTGCTGTTGCTCCCCCAAAAACTTTCTGGGGAGTGGGAGGGGTGGGGCCGTGGGGAGAAGGGGGAAGAGCCTCTTGGAGGGATGTGAAGGGAGGAGGCGACAAGCAGGATCGGTGGCCAGAGGGTGCCGCCTGATTGCACCGAGGTCAGAGGGGAGACGGCTGGCTGCTGCGAAAGGCGGCCGCTCCCATCCCGCCCACTCACTTACCCCGATGGCGCAATAGCATGCTGTGCAGCCGGCCCACGGTCTCCCTGGCCTTTGCCCGGATGCCGGCCTCGGGGTCGGCCAGGGAGACGGCCAGCTGCACCAGCAGGTGACCCAGGGCACCTTCGTCAGGCATCTACAGGAAGAAGGAGAAGAAGAGGCACGGCTTGCAGACCCCCGGGGAGCCAAGGAGCTCGGAACCCTCTTCCGGGTTCTTCTCGGGTAGGTCCCTCCCGGAAGATGAGGCCTGCAGTCTCCCTTTGCTGGGAACCTTCCGGGGGCTTTGCCCTAACCCTTCAGCCTCCATTCTCTTGGCCCCATGGTCTGCCCCTCGATCCCAGAACCAGCCACCCTTCTTCCAGAAGTGATCCAGCCCTGCACCCTTCAGACTGAAAGAAGCGGCAGGTGCGGAAAGGGGAGATGGAGGCCAAGAGTCCTGAGCAGAAGCCCCACCGAGTGAGCCAGGAAATGGATGCGGATCTCTCCCAAGCCAGTCCAACACCACACTCTGTTCATCATGACTCTCCCCCCACTTGCCCTCCCCATCCAAGGTGCTCATCTGAGTGGAGACCGGGGCGGGGGGATATCCCAGAGTTGGCCTGGGGGTGGGGAAGTCTGAAGGCGACTTGGAGGCCAGAGACCCTGTCCTCAGCTCTGCCCTCCACTGTGGAAGGGAAGGAGCTGTGGCTGCCCCTCTTCTCTTGCTTTGCTCCGTAGCCCTGGGAGCCAAGCCCTGCGGATGGGAGAGGCGGGGGGGAGGGACGACTTACTTGGAAGGAGGGCAGACCACTGGCAAACTGCAGCATGGAGCTGCCAAGGGCAACGGCTCTGGCTCTCACCTCCCCCGTCTGCTGCGCATAGAGTAGGCCACCAGCTGTGGAAGGAAGCGGCACCGTTTTCGACTGGGGCTCTGCTCCTGTGGGATTGCTGGCTGCAGCCATCCTGGTATGTTCCTCAGGCCGACAGATTAGGGGAGTGGTCTCCCAGCCCGGGGGGCTCTTTCCAGGAAAGGGCCTCCCTGGGAGGAAGGGGGGCTCTGAGGACTCTCCGCCCACCAGAAGCTGGGGTCCAACGTCAACACTCGGCCAGCTGCACCTTCAGACGGCTTCACCCTGCCGGTGGGGGACTGCACGTGTGGACATTTCTCTACCGAATACTGTGCTCCGGAGCCAAAGCCAGAGCACGTCAGCTGTGAGTGGCTGAGCGGTGCAGTGGTTAGAGCAGGAAAGCAGGGCCAGAGGAGGCACTCGGCAGGACAGGGGGGCTGATTTTGCAGCCTAGTCGATCAGCCAGGTTGTGAGTCTAAGAAGAGGGAGACTGTCTGGGCAGCCCAGAGCTCGCTGGGAGAACAGGAGAGGGGAACGGAAAGGCACGAGGGCCAGGAGGACATCAGGCGGGGCCCTCCTCCCTGCCCGGCTTGCTTTCCTCTTCCGATGGGGCAGCAGTGAGAAGCCCCCTCTGCCAGCGGCACCGTCAAGAGGCCGAGGGGAAGGGAAGGTGGCCGTGAGATTCCAAGAGGGAACAGGACTGCTACTCAGGAACCCTCTGGGATGGGCGGCTGGCACTGCTCCCAGGTAGGGGCTCTTTGGCCCTGTTCCCCCAGGGAAGAAGCCAGTTGCTTGGCTGCTGGCCACCGGGCACCTGGCGTGGGGGTGCACCCGAGCATCCGGCAGAGACGGCCTCCTCGCCAGGCTCCCGTTGCCCCCCAGCCTCAATGGGGACATCCATCCCCCTTCCCTTTCTCTCCCACAGGCTTACTTCCAGGAGGCCCACGAGATGGCTGGCAGATGGGTCTGCCCTCAGCAGCTCCCTGAGCATCCTGTGGAGGCCCTCCTCGGCTGCTCGTTGTAGGTCCTGAAAGGAAGGCGGAGCCAGTGGGGGGTGCTGAATGCCCCGCCCCTTCCCCCCAGCAAGCCTTGAAGGCCAGCCTGTCACTCTCCCGCTGGAAGGAGGAGGCCCACAGAGGGACCCCCGTCTCCCTGGCCGCACCGTCCTCGCCTGAGGAGCACAGCTCTCCCCCAAGCTGTGCCTCAGCTCTCCAGAAGGAGAGACTCGGCCACAGGCAGGCCTGTCCCCCCCA
Organism: Gekko gecko; assembly: GCA_029375565.1. NCBI lineage: Eukaryota > Metazoa > Chordata > Lepidosauria > Squamata > Gekkonidae > Gekko > Gekko gecko. Next base: position 15,503,924 of record JAPDNY010000012.1, on the reverse strand, counting down.
CGCTTGACAAGGCGTTCGGCATGGGACCTACCTGGCCTTGGGGGCTGTGGTGGCCTGGGTCCCCGTTCAGAACGAGACGGAGAGCCCAGGCCACCAGGGAGCCACTCAGCTCCTGGCTGAAACTCGGCTGGAATCGGCTGTCAGGGCGGAAGGGCAAGGATTAGGCACTGTGCTGCGAGGGGGGACCTGCTGACCAGCCCCTGATCCACCCCCCACCAGCCACCATGTGCCAACTCCACTCCGAGCGGCAGGCGGTCCCTGGGGAAAGGGCAGGGCCAGCCGTGTAGCTGCTCCCCACGCACAGGGGCCTCCAGGAAGGAGGAAAGGAGAAGAGGGCTGGATCCGGAGGCACACCGGTCATGTTTTCCTGGTGGGAAGCACGGAGGGTTGCCAGGCCTGGGCTGGAAAATACCTGGAGACTTTGGGGGTGGGTCCAGGAGAGGGAGGGGTTTGGGGAGGGGAGGGGCCTCAGTATGGTCCAATGTCATAGAGCCCGCCCTCCAAAGCAGCCATTTTCTCCAGGGGAGCTGATCTCTGTCAGCAGGAGATCAGTTGTAAAAGCGGGAGATCCCCAGGCCCCACCTGGAGTCTGGCAACCCTAGAAGCAAACCGGTGGCGTGAAAGCTCCAGTCGGGCCCATCTCAGAGCAAAACTCTTCCTCTCTGGGGTCGCCCTCTGATTTCGGACCTGACTGTGGAGGGCCCCCGGGGCAGCCTCTTCCGCCCGGGCATCAGTGAGTGGATGCCTCCCTTTGCCCCCTTCTGCCCACTGTCCCGCAACCCCCAAGGTCTCCTGATTCACCCGCTCCCCACAGAACTCCGCCCATCTGACTGCTGTGGACAAAGGTTCCCTCCCAAAAAGATGTACCTGAGCTCAGCGACGGTGCTCATGGCTCGCACGAAAGTTGGTGTTAATTGGAAGAATACTTCCTCCATGATTTCCTGGGAGAGACGGGGGAGGGGACAGGGGAGGTCAGTGCTCTCCTCCCCCCCCCCACGCAGAGCCCGGCTGTACTGCATCTCTGAGAGGTGCACACGGGTCCTTGGAGAAGAAGGGACTCTCTGGGTCTCAAGGGAAGTCACCCTGCCTTTCCCCACGGACTTCCAAGGCAGCAGGAAATGCAGACTCCGTGAACAAGCTGCCTGCCAGGAACTGAACCCATTAAAACCCAATCAAGTAGGAGGCAGAATCCCGCCCACCCACCCCTTCCCCAGGCAGCCCTGGGATCTCCCCCTCCCTCCCTCCCTCCCTCCCCACGGGGAGGCTGGTCCTGAGGCTCACTCTCACCTTGACCTCCTCCCCCACGGCCTCCTTATTAAAGGGGAGGGTGGCCAGGCCCTTGAGTTTGCTGTCCCTGCAGACCCCGGTGACGGCCTGCAGAAAATCATCCTGCTGGTCCTGGCCCTGGAAGTTGCAAGAGTGAGGTTGTGAGCGGGGCGAGGGGAGCCGTGGGTCCCTGCTGTGTGGTGGAGGGCAGGGAGGGGAGGGTCTGCGCTGTCACCAGTCCTGAGAAGTGATCCATCTCCCTGGACAGGAACCAGTCCCCATTCGCCAAGAGGCCCCGAAGAAGAAGAGCAGGAGGGAAAGAAGACGTCACACGGCCACCCTGGCCCTGAAGGTCAGGCCGGCCCAGGCAGGGCTGCTGGTGGGCTGTTCATCCAGGCTGCCCTGGAGGCCTGTGGGGGAGGGCGCAGCATCCTTCCCAGACAGAGGCCGCCTGGAAGTCAGTCTCCCTCCCAGAGGTGCTCGTGGGCCAGCAGTGAAGCCTGGGGCGGGGGGGGAGGAATTGCAGGCAACGAATGCCCTGCTCTGCAAAGCCCCTCTCTTTGGGCAGCCGTCAGCTAGTGCCGGAGCTGTCTGGCAGGCCCCCTAACTCCCAAGCCCTTCTCTGGGACCCGGGACCTTCTGCGACTCGAGGGAGAAAACTCCGGAAGGGCGTCGGACCCAAGGGGTCCCTCTGGGATGTCTTGGGGCCTTCCCTGGGCTCTGGAGGAGGCCCCTGTGCTGTGGGAGGGGGCTCACCTTACAGATGTCCCTCATATATCTGTTCACAAATCTGAGGTGCTGCTGCACAGGTGCTGCTGGTGGAGCTGCAGAGAGAGGACATGGAGGATACTGAGTGGGACTTGTGTTTCCTTCCGCTGCCCAAGGTTTCCTCTCCTTCAGCCCCTTCAGTTTGGCTTCCAGAACGGATACTGGTTTCTAGAGACTGCTTCTTTCTTTCTTTCTTTCTTTCTTTCTTTCTTTCTTTCTTTCTTTCTTTCTTTCTTTCTTTCTTTCTTTCTTTCTTTCTTTCTTTCTTTCTTTCTTTCTTTCTTTCTTTCTTTCTTTCGGAATGATTAGGCCGCCCTTCCCTACAAGCAGTGCTCCAGGCGGCTTACAACAACATCCCTTTAGTGGCCAAGGGGTGCTCTCTCCACCTGGAGGTTGGCAGGGGGCACACGCTTCTCTGCCAGTCTCCTTGGACTTCTCGCGTCCAGGTTCTCGTGGCTTCTCTGCGGTGTTATTCTCTTTGCTCTTTTTATGTCCCCCCTTTCAGAGAGCTACAAATACGGGTGCCAGAAGGATCCCCAGCGCGGGACTTTGTCTCCAGCCCTGCAGGTGCTTGATCTGTCAGGAGCATCGGCCCACCGCATTGCAGTAACAGCCGGTGGGGCCCTGATCCAAAAAGAGGTTTAAGTGGCTCGAAGGGGGAGCTCAGTCAAGAGCAGCAGAGAGAGGGCCCCGGCGGGTCTCTGTCCCAAGTCCGCAGCAGTGCCCAGTGGTTCCCCAGCACTGCCAAAGGGACAGACAGGTGAGAGAGGACTGCTGGGGCTGGAAGGAGCAGGGGCTGGAGTGGGAGCCTTCTTGACTGGAGAGGAGGGATGCTCAGGCACCACTGCCCCTTCCCCCTCTCCCTGCTGCAATGCCCAGACCCACAGCATGGCTGCTGTCCTGGCCTCGCTTGGGCAGCAGTGAAGAGCTCCCTTTTGCCCCCTCCCTGCAGGGGCAACGAGCCGAAATGTTCTCCCCACCCCGAGTGAGGCAGATCAGCCCGGTCCCCAAAGTCCTCCTCCTTCAGGCACTCCGTGTGCCTCTGCACCGGGTGTGCCGCCGTTCCCAGCAGGTCCATCGCTTCCACCCCGCCCTCCTGTCCGCGATGCCACATGATTCCCCCCCCCCGGAGCGTCTCCTCACCTGCAGCCTCCTGGCTGTGGCTTCCCGGGGCCAAAGGGGCCACCTTCCCCCGGCTAAACCTGGCCCTCAGGCGTTGGAGGCTAGAAGAGAGGACAGAGGAGGGGCGGAGTGAGCCTTGCAGCCGCCTGTGACTCCCCTCCGCTTGCGTGGCTTTCTGGGGACAGATCTGCTGTCCTCTGGGTGAGTTACAGCGGACAGCAACTACTTGGGTGGGGGTTGGGGGTCCGTCTCTGTGTGCCGGGATCTCTCTCTGCACTGGTTTGGGGGCTGGTTTTGCTCACACTTGAAGTCGGGAGCAGCCGTGTGAAGCCTCTCCCCTGTCCCTGTGGCCTGCTTGTTTCTGGGAGACCCCATTCCCTCGTGAGTATCGCTCACATTTGGGGCAGTTTCCTCGGGGCTGCTTGGGGCTCGCCATTACTGTTTGGTCAGCAAGAAGACCGGGGCAGCACTTTGCGTGTGCAAAGTGCTTCACCATCACAGGCATCCTAAGCACAGCCCTGCGAGGCAGGCCAGTATTCCCCCCCCCAATGCATGTTTTGGAAGGAGAATGGCAGCTTCCCCCAGAGGAGTCTGTGACCATGTTGAGAGTTGAACTCTCAGGCTCCCCCATCACAATGCAGCCAAGCCAACACAGCATGCCAGTTTCCAGGAGTGTCACAGTCCTTTTGGCAACCCAAACCCGTGAAAAACAGTAGCGATTTCAAACGGCCCAGAAGAGAATTATTGCAACAAAGGCAGCACATCCTGTAGGGATGTGTCCAAATGGAAAGGTGACTTGAGGGCGCCTGAGGGAAACAAGGAAACCTTCTCTCCTCAAGCTCCAAGCGGCACCCAGGGCTTGGCTACCTGGTTAGGGGGCTCCTTCTCTCTCCAGGGAGGGGGGAAGGTGATAAGGAATGTTAGAACATCGGGCTGAGATTTCCTCCCCCCCACACAAACACACGCACAAAGGAGAAGGCCAGCTCCATTGCTTGGAGCGTAGAAACAGAACTGGAGCATTCCAGTTTTTGATCGTGTTCCCCTGCCTTGAGGGGTGAGGTAGGGAAGAGGACCAAAAGAGGGACAGCAGCGAAATGCAGAAACCCCACTTACATTTTGAGGTGTTTTTGCATTTTTTCCTACACTATTCTAACTAAATAAACTAACTAACTAACTAACTAGCAAACAAGCAAACTAACTAACTAACTAACTAGCAAACAAACTATCTAACTAACTAACTAACAAACAAGCAAACAAGCAAACAAACAAACAAACAAACTTGAAAATTCTTAAAAAAACCTATGTAGAAGATAAACGAATAAACACTAAAACAACAAACACTCAAAAACAAACAGCTATATATAAACGTTGAAAACTATGAACAAACTATGTACAAAGAAAATGAATAAAACAATAAAAATAATAAAACAAAAATTAAATTTAAAATTCAGAAGAACAGAATAAAACAAGCAATAAAAATAGTAAAACAAAAATTAAATTTAAATTTCAAAAGAACGGAATGAAACAAGCAAACAAAACTGAAGCAAATGTGAAAACTAATATGAAAACCAAACCAAAGAAAGAAAATAGCAGAAAAGACAAACGAAGCAGGGGGAAAAACAATCAAAAACTCTCTCTCTCCACTCTCTGTTGACACCTCCTCCTCCAACTCCTGTCACCGCCCCACAGAGCCCACCAACCGACCTCCGGCCCAGATCACCAGCAGGGGGGTGATGTCACAAAGGAGGGCGAGTCCCCGTCACTTAGCAACCAGGCTCAAGAATGGCCAGGCTGGTGTCTGCACCTGGCCTGGGTTCCCCTTGGCTTTTAATCCATACCAAACATGTTCTATATCACACCCCCGTGTGTGTCGGGCTCTGGAGTCAGGAGAGATTGGGGGGGACGGGGACATTGCAGAGAGGAAAAAGCACAAGCCGTTAGGCTTCGGCAGTACAAAATCCATACAACAGACCTGGGGATTAAACCCTTGATTATAAGCCCAGGCAAAAAGCCGTGTTTTGTCCCAGCACCTAAGGGAATGTCATGTCGGCAGGTGAGCCTCCGGGGCTCCAAAGGTGTGGTGCCACCACATCAGTGAAGCTCAGGACTAGTCGAAGCCGTTGAGAGAAGGGAGACGGGGAAAAGGTGAAACTATTGCACAGATCAGGATGATTCTATTGGTTGGTTGGGGGGCAAAGAAAAGAAAATCTGTCGTTTCAATGGGAGCTCTTCGTGGCTCGGTTTACTATGGGATAGAAAGATTCAGTGTCGTCTTTCCTGAGCTGTCCTGCTTCAGGCCGTGTGCGTCTGCCTTTGCGCTTGAGCACACCTGTGCAGAGGGATGTTGCCTAGTCGAAGCACCTGCCATCTGTTTTGTTCTTGGGAAGGATCCTTGCATGAAGAAAAAAGACCACCTCCTGGAGAAGGATCCAGCCCCCACTCCCCAAACTTCACCTTGAGCCCCTACAGACGGAACAAAGGCCCCTCCTTCCCCCAGTTCTCCCCACGTCCAGCTGCCTGCCTTCCCTTTCTCCTCCCCCCCCCCTCGGATCATGTTTTCACTCAGAAATGCCTCAGGGGAGGGATCAGGGCGATGTGGTCAAGAGGTTGGCCTAGAATTGGGGAGGCTGGCTGATTTGGGGTACTTTAGCTGTTCGACCCATGACTCCCATAACTCGGGGTGAATGGGGTCGAAGACGGAGATTTGTCACGGAGCGGCAGCCATGTCCAGGACAGTGATGCGGGGCACAGTGAACTGGACCTCGATGCACGGTGCTTCCCTTTGTGCTGCGTCTGAAGACTCTGATAGCCGTTCCGTGTCAGATGCCGGGTTAGGCATCCTCACAGCATCCCATCCTCGTCACCAGTGTAAAGTACTGAGTTCTGGACGACGTAGTTAGTGAATCAGCTCATAGGCTCCAATCACATGCAGAAGTTGCTGTGGGATACTCACAGATGCCGGGCAGAGTTTACGTGTGCGATCAAACGGGCACAGCTGGCAAGCATCACGTACCCGTTGCCAACCCATCACGTCCGGCCGAAGATCCGGAGCTAAAATGTACCGGAGGAAGTCCATTATCTAACGCTTGCAACGGGCCGCAGATGGACTTCCTCCGTCTGATTGCTCCAGCGTGCTCCCCTCACTGTGTTGAAGTGCGCCGAAAACGCGCACCGACGAACTGAAACCCCAATTCCCCGCTGTCACGTCTGATCGTGTTTGGGCAGCTCAAAGTGCCCCGGCGCAAAAAGCCACGCCTCCCTCCACGTTATCTGGCCCGTGTGACCGGGGCCATAATTTATTCCAGACACACAAGACAGAGCATCAACAGGACCTGAGGCCTGCTGAAATCCCCGTCGCAAACCACACCCCACACACAACCACACCCGTGATAGGCTTATTGACAGTTACAGTTACTGCTTGGATCCTGGCTGACCAACAGGTCCGTCCTAGGATCCGTGCTGGCTATTTTCACAGGAAGCGAAGCTTTGCCCGTTCGCATGACCGCGTGCGAAGGTGACCGTGTGTGCAGTCCTCAGTTGGTACACAACATGTTGGGAAGAAAATCACCTTCAGGAGGATTTAGCTTCCTCTCCCCGACATCTTGGCACCCTCCCCACTAATCAAGCTTAAACACACACCGTTGGAATGAATGCACATTCCTTCTTCCTCCGTTTCCCCCTGAATCCAGCTGTCTTCCCTCCTTTTGTTCCCTCCCTCATGTCAAATGTTAGACCAGAAGCTCCTCAGGGCAGGGGTCAGGGCTTCATGACAGAGCGGCTGGCCAAGTAGGAGGGAGGCTTGTTGACTTTGGGCCAGCCACTGACTCTCAACCTAAACTACCTCCGTCGGCTGTTGCAAGGGCCAGCGTGGTGTAGTGGTTAAGAGTGGTGGACTCTAATCTGGAGAACTGGGCTCGATTCCCCACTCCTCTTCCACATGGAACCTGCTTGGGTCGCCACCTAGGGCCAGTGGCAGTTCTCTCGGCCCCACCTGCCTCACAAGGTGGCTGTTGTGGAAAGAGGAAGGGAAGGGGACTGTAAGCTGCTCCGAGACTCCTTCAGGTAGCAAAAAGGGGCATAAAGCCCTACTCTTCTACTCTTCTTCTGGCTTATAAATAGGAAACAGAGAGTGAGTATAAATGGGAAACTTTCTCAGTGGAGGGTGGTAAGCAGTGGGGTACCACAGGGATCAGTACTCGGTCCGATGCTTTTTAACTTGTTTATTAACGATTTGGAATTGGGATTAAGCAGTGATGTGGCTAAATTTGCAGATGACATGAAGTTGTTCAGGGTGGTGAAAACCAGGGAGGAGTGTGAGGCACTCCAAAGGGATCTGTTGAGGATGGGTGAGTGGGCGTCAACGTGGCAAATGGGGTTCAATGTGGCCAAGTGCAAAGTGATGCACATTGGAGCCAAAAATCCTAAATATAAATACACGTTGATGGGGTCTGAACTGGCAGAGACGGACCAAGAGAGAGATCTTGGAGTCGTAGTAGATAACTCACTGAAAATGTCTAGACAGTGTGTAGCTGCAATAAAGAAGGCCAACGCTATGCTGGGGATTATTAGGAAGGGAATTGATAACAAATCAGCCAGTATCATCATGCCCCTGTATAAATCATTGGTGCGACCTCATTTGGAATACTGTATACAGTTCTGGTCACCACATCTCAAAAAGGATATTATAGCATTGGAAAAAGTGCAGAGAAGGGCAACTGGAATGATAAAAGGGTTGGAACACCTTCCCTATGAAGAAAGGTTAAAATGCTTGCGGCTCTTTAGCTTGGAGAAACGACGGCTGAGAGGTGACAAGATCGAGGTTTATAAGATTATGAATGGGATTGAGCAGGTTGAGAAAGAAGTACTTTTCTCCCTTTCTCACAATACAAGAACTCGTGGGCACTCTATGAAATTGCTGAGCAGTCGGGTTAGAACAGATAAAAGGAAATACTTCTTCACCCAAACAGTGATTGACATATGGAATTCACTGCCACAGGAGGTGGTGGCAGCTGCAAGCATGGACAGTTTCAAGAGGGAATTAGGTAAACATATGGAGCAGAAGTCCATCAGTGGCTATTAGCCACAGGGTATAGATGGGAACTCTCAGTCTGGGGCAGGTGATGCACTCTATTCTTGGTGCTGGAGGGGGCAGCAGTGGGAGTGCTTCTGGTGCCCTGGCCCCACTGCTGGACCTCCTGATGGCAACTGGTATATTTTGGCCGCTGTGTGACAGAGTGTTGGACTAGATGGGCCATTGGCCTGATTCAACATTGGCTTTTCTTATGTTCTTATGTTCTTCATAAATGGGGAAGGGAAAACTATGAACACTGCTCTTAGCTCCTGGAAGGAAGAAAAATAAGACAGATTGGATACAGATTTCCAGATCTGTAAAGTGAAATGCCCATTGACTGTAATAGAGACTTAACAAGTGGGGATGTAGGAAAACTTCTGGGGAGGGAAAATTCCACCCCTTCGTCTCTGCTTCCTCCGGCTGCTTCCTCCTTCTCCTCCATGCTGCCTGTCCCTCGCTTGTCCTTCCATAGCCTCCTCCTGCAGCCTTCCCTTTCCCGCTGTTTCTACCGACCCCCACTGTCTTGCTCGCTAGTCTGCTGCCACCGCCTTCTCCTCCCCCGCTCCCTTGTTCTTCTACAGCCCCCTCCCAGGCCTGTGCCACTCCTGCTTTCCCCACTGCTTGCCTGCCTCCTTCACTTGCCTGCCTTCCCCGCTTCTCGCCTTCTTCCCTGGCCCAACCCCGTGCAAGACCTCCCCCTCTGCTTGCTTCCCTGCTTGCTAATCTGCTGGCTCCACTCTCTGGCTCTTTGCCACACCCACTCACCAGTGCTGCCACACACACCCCCATCCTCCCCACTGCCACCTGTGGCAAACTGTTGCCTATCAACAGCTGTGGGCAGATCATGCTTTCCGAGGAACAATCACAGTTGGCAAATGCAAATGCCGTGGAGTGCCACGGAGGAGACCTGAGCCTCCAGCTGTAGGCCAGGATCTAGTAGTGGCCCCAGGCTATGCAACTGCTCCTATGGGGGGGGGGGGAGTGCGTCCCCCTCCAGGACAGGTTGGCTCCACAGGCTGCATGGACTGTTTTGTCTGGACTGAGCTTCGGTTTATTGGTCTCATCCATTGGCTTGCCTTCTCCAGGCAGGATGGGCCAATGTGGACTGGAAATGAATGGCTAATTCTAAGGTAAACCCCAGGCGTTCAAGATCCCGGATGCTCTAGCCGGCTTTCCTGAGCTGGGTAAGGTTTCTGGGTTTCCATCCTGCCACCTCTTTCAAACAAGTCTGAACAACACCCTCCCCCACGGAGGCATTAATTACCTCCTTGTTAGGAGATGTACTTTTAAAATGCTTTTATTTGTTGTTTTCTGACCTGCACACACACCGGAATGGTGCTTGCAAGTGTCTTTTGGTTTGGGAGAATTGTGCGCTTTGTTTGATGTGACTCCCTGCAATAGGAAGTTGCCCTTCTGTCTGCACTTTCATGCTGATGAAGTCACACACTCACACATATGCACATACATCTACCCATCATGCACTTGGTACCAGAAAAGCATCTCCATTATGGTCTGCTAGAAGGATGATATAAACAACAACCTGTCTACCATCGAGGAATTAGAATTCCACACGGAACCCACAGGATGCTTGGTTTTTGCAGCTGTTGAGACTGTTTCCTGTTGATGGCTTGGACCATGCCAGAGTCATCTGCACTTCTAAGGTTTCCATGACCACCCATCTTCACACCTTGGACCAAATGTCCCCTTTAGTGGAAGGCGTAGATTTTCAATATTGCCCCACCTTAGTAGGAGGGTACCCCACATCCTATAGCCAATGATATAGGGATGGGACGGACTGGAAGACCCTGATGCCAGCCCCCCAAAATAGCTGATAAAAACAAGGTTTAACCTTTGTTCTGGGGCTTCTTTCCTTGGTGTACACCTACCTCGCTAGCAAGTCATCTAATCCTCACACCTTTTGGCAGGTTCCAACAGTGTGCAGTAAGAGTATCCTTAGTTAGAATCAACTCTTGTATTCTTCACTGTGAAGGTCGAGCTTCAGGAATCAGATAAGTATCACGTGATTTCCCTCTCCTGAATAACTTCTACTTTAAAACCCCGTATTGTTTCTATTTTCTATTGTATCTAAAGGAACTTGTGTGTATGAGTGTATACATTTGTTTTGTTTGCCTGTGATTCAAAAGATATTATTCAGTAAAAAGAATAACTGATTTTACTAAAGAAACTTTGTCACGTGTTCTCTTTTGGGAAACAGATTCTTTGGGGCAAAGTTGCTTTCTCTGTATACATAGACCAGAACTCAATATAACTGTGAACCGATCAATGCGTAGATAAGCATTTCGGCCAACATCCTGGACCTGGTCACCCACCCTAGCCCATCCTGTTTAAGCAGTGGCATTAATTTCAGGTGCTTCACAGAGTTTCTGTGCAACTTCCTGGGAATTCCTTCATGGGCCAAGCGGAGGGGAGGGAGTGAATGAGTGTGTGTGTGGGTAGGAGGAGACTCTGGAAGACAAAAAGACGAAGGCAAAGTGGGAGGAGGAGGCTCTCCAACACCCTGAACCACCCAAATTAGGGGTGAGAGACATCATGGGAAAAGCTTGGATGAGAAGGCCTATAAAATCAATCTAGAGAAAGAAAGGACATTTATTAAAGTATTGAGAAAAGAAGGAAAAGAAATGTATAGAAATGAAGAAATTAAAAAAGCTATGGAGTAATACTACAAAATTTTATATGGAAGAGGGAACATCAGCAAGGACAGCATTAAGGAGAGCCAGTTTGGTGTAATGGTTAAGTGTGCGGACTCTAATCTGGGAGAACCGGGTTTGATTCCCCACTCCTCCACTTGCACCTGCTGGTGTGACCTTGGGTCAGTCACGAGCTCTGACACAGCTGTTCTTGAAAAAGAGCAGTTTCTGTCAGAGCTCTCTCAGCCCCAAATTATGATTGTATGGGCTCAAAACATTGGGCGTAATATTGACTTAGAGGGGTGGGAACAAGTTTGGTTGAAAAATATTGAAATGACTAATGCTGTGTCATATAAAGAGTATATGTATAAGATGTTTTATAGATGGTATGTTACACTAGACAGATTAGCCAAACAAAATGTAAATTGCTCAGATAAATGCTGGAAGTGTAAAAACGAAACTGGCACTTTTTATCCTATGTGGTGGTTGAGTGTTGAGGCAAAAAGATTTTGGAGATGGGTTCATAAGATGATGAAAGAAACAATAAGAAATAATGTTCCATTCACCTCAGAGGTACTGCTGTTGAATATATTTCCGAAAGATTTTGATAAGGCAGATAGATATCTGACTGTTCACATGGCGACAGCTGCGAGAATTTTGTATGCCAAATACTGGAAAACAATGGAGATACCAACAAGGCAAGAGTATGTGAATAAACTTTTTGAAATGGCAGAGAATGACAAACTGACTTGAGAGATGAGAGCTGGTTTCAAAAAACATGGAAGAGATTTTATGAATGGTATAATGTAAGCGCAAATGGACATTAAATGTTCTGATTTGAGAACACAGAAAGGACAAACCTGGTTTGAATAGAGAAAACTGGGGGGAAAATACAGTTAACCAAAGAAGGAGTAAGAAATAAGTCTCTTGGAATATGTGTTAGATGTAGTAGCTTAGTGTATGTTAGATATGTGTATGTTTGTATGTCTGCAGTGCATATTGAAAAATAATCAAAGTGTACCTTAGGGTACTTTTTAAAAAAAGAGAGAGAGAAGGAAAGAGGGACTGTTGGGTAGGGTTGCCAGCCTCCAGGTGGAGCCTGGGGATCTCCCAGAATTCCATCTGATCTCCAGACTACAGAGATCACTTCTCCCCGGAAATATGGTTAATTGGGAAGGTGAACTCCAAGGCATTGTACCCTGCTGAGATCTACCCTCCCCCACCCCACCCTCCCTAGGCTTCACCCCAAATCTGCAGAAATCTCCAAACCTGGACTTGGGAACCTTAGGGAGGAGAGATCAGAGGAAATGGCATCCAGGCCACAAAACCCTCAGCAACAATACAAGTTGTGAGTCTTTAAAATGCCTCGAGAGACTTATGTTTACCTGTTGAAACAAGAGGGCAACTTTGTGTAACTGTGAGAATCAAAGGTGGAGAGGTATTATGCTTGGAAGGACATGTTCAGCTGCTCAGGTGGGGCTCGTGGTGCATGGATTCTGAGTGCCCCTTGGTACGTGGCTTGGATCACTTTGTGGAGTGTTCTCTGCTTTGGGGGGATCTCGAGCTCCTTGCCATGTTGTTGGGGCAATAAGGGGTGCAGGAAACTTATCATGTACTCCCATCCCCACGGTGTTCATTTGGGGAGGGACAGAAGCTGGGTTCCCAATTGCATCAAGAGAGACAGTTGTTCTAAACCAAACCTCAATTTATTCCATTACAGAAAGCACTTTTGTAGCATTTCAATATTCAGCGTAGAATATTTCAACACAACCCTAATACATAAATAGTGCACTTGAAGCTCGATAAAGGATATCTTTGGTTGCTCCGCCAAGTTCCATAATTAAGGCCACGGTCAGACGTGCCATTGGAACCAACTCAGCTGCGAATGCCTGACGGATCTAAAGGGCACGACCAGACAGCAGCATCTGGGAAAGCGCCTGCAGTCGTCTGCACCCTGTGCTGCTCCGCCCCAGAAGCAGAGTTAAAAGACACAGGGGAACGTCCGGTCCTAATGCCTGCCGATGGGCTACGGATGGACTTTCTCCGTCTGATTGCTCAAGGACACGCTTGTGCCATTGGAATAGTCTGCTCATTCCATGCCGACTTGGAGCCATTTCTGCCCCTCGCTTAGCAGCATGCGTGTAACCGCATACTCCACAGGGAGCCCTCAATGTGGAGGTGCAATTCCTCGTTGATGTGCACGGGAAACAAAAGGCAAAAAAAGAGCGCCACTCAGCCATGTGCCGTCTTGTCGGGCAGTGACTGGCTGATCCCGCCACTCCTGCATCTAGTTGTCTGGATGGAAGAGAAGACAAACAGACATATCTTTGTGTTGGCTGTCCAGAACTGGTCTCAAATAAATGGAGGGTTGCTTCTGGGCTGCGGGTTCCAAGGTGGGGTCCCAAACCAGGCAGGTAAACCTGCAATCTGTGTGGAGGGGCTTGATCAGAAAGAGCCCCCTTTGGCCTGTTGCAAGGCTGGCATTTGAGGAGACCCACCGGCCTCTTGAGTGGTCTCTTTCAGACACATTTCAGCCAAAGAGGGGCCCTCGGGGGACTGAGGAACCAGCTGAGGCAACCGATGAGGGGCCTCAGTGTGGAGCAGGGGCAGCTTCAGCTCTTCTCCTGGCTCTGAGGACACACCTCCTTCCCCACCCCCATTTTCATGGACACTGGCCTTACCTGTCTTTGGCAGGAGTGCCTGGACTTCGGGGGGAACCTCTCTGCCCCGCCACAGGTTATAGAGGAGGGCAGAGAGGCTTTCCTTGAAGTCATCCTCCTGGAGGGGAGGGGAGAGGAAAATGCCCCCAATGACTCAGGTCCCCTCTCTTTGTTCAGCAGATGCCTGCAAGGTTTGCCTCCCCCTCCTCGCACAGCCCCACCCCTGCTTGCTGAACCCAGGTGCTCACCTCCTCCTCCTGCAAGAGCTCCTGCGCCCGGCCCAGGAGGGAGTAAAGGAGGAAGAGGCCTCCCTCCCTCACCCACTCCTGGCCCGGGCGCAAGGCGTTGTCCCAGGCGGCCTCGACGTATGTGGTGGTCTGCTCCCGGGTGAGGTGTTCCCGGAACACCTGAAAGCGACACGTCGCTCTTTTAAGTCCTCTCCCGCCCTGCCCCAAGGGAAGCCGCGGAGGTGGAAGCTCTCTGGAGTCTGCTTCTTTGGCAAGCCCGCCTCCCGCCTCCCCTCCTCCCCCTGCCTCATTCCTTTGTCCAAAGGAGACCCGAAACTCTCCTGGAGGTGGAGACTAGGCACGCTGAGGGTGCAGAGAATCCGTAAGGGGCTGGAAGACCGACCGGGAGCTGCGGCCTTCCGAAGGCAGAAGGAGAGCCTTCCTGGACAGGGAGGGGAATCAAGTCACACCCCCTTTCTTTGGCCCCTCCCTCTGGCAAAGAAGAGGCCTTTCCAGCACCACCGAAAACTCCCCTTACCTCACCCACTTGCTTCAGGTGGACGTAGCCCTCCTTCCAGGGCTGCCCTGGGTCTTCAGTCCATCGGGGCTGCTGGATGTTGTTGCTGAGTCCTGAGAAGGATACGGGAGGAGCTGGCATTGGGTCACCTCACGCAGAACCGCATCGCCATCCTTGGGCCGTTGGGCTTGGGGGTCTCTCTCTCACCTGGGGAGGGGAACTGCTCTCGAGGCAAGGGTCTCTGAGGCCCTTTCTCTCTCTTTGGGCCTGACTTGGACCCTCCTCCCATCTCAGCGTGGCAGTGTTCTGGGGCCGGATCCCAGAAATGAGGCTTCGGAGAGGGACTGTCTGTCACCTGACTCTGCTGTTGCTCCCCCAAAAAACTTTCTGGGGAGTGGGAGGGGTGGGGCCGTGGGGAGAAGGGGGAAGAGCCTCTTGGAGGGATGTGAAGGGAGGAGGCGACAAGCAGGATCGGTGGCCAGAGGGTCCCGCCTGATTGCACCGAGGTCAGAGGGGAGACGGCTGGCTGCTGCGAAAGGCGGCCGCTCCCATCCCGCCCACTCACTTACCCCGATGGCGCAATAGCATGCTGTGCAGCCGGCCCACGGTCTCCCTGGCCTTTGCCCGGATGCCGGCCTCGGGGTCGGCCAGGGAGACGGCCAGCTGCACCAGCAGGTGACCCAGGGCACCTTCGTCAGGCATCTACAGGAAGAAGGAGAAGAAGAGGCACGGCTTGCAGACCCCCGGGGAGCCAAGGAGCTCGGAACCCTCTTCCGGGTTCTTCTCGGGTAGGTCCCTCCCGGAAGATGAGGCCTGCAGTCTCCCTTTGCTGGGAACCTTCCGGGGGCTTTGCCCTAACCCTTCAGCCTCCATTCTCTTGGCCCCATGGTCTGCCCCTCGATCCCAGAACCAGCCACCCTTCTTCCAGAAGTGATCCAGCCCTGCACCCTTCAGACTGAAAGAAGCGGCAGGTGCGGAAAGGGGAGATGGAGGCCAAGAGTCCTGAGCAGAAGCCCCACCGAGTGAGCCAGGAAATGGATGCGGATCTCTCCCAAGCCAGTCCAACACCACACTCTGTTCATCATGACTCTCCCCCCACTTGCCCTCCCCATCCAGGGTGCTCATCTGAGTGGAGACCGGGGCGGGGGGGATATCCCAGAGTCGGCCTGGGGGGTGGGGAAGTCTGAAGGCGACTTGGAGGCCAGAGACCCTGTCCTCAGCTCTGCCCTCCACTGTGGAAGGGAAAGAGCTGTGGCTGCCCCTCTTCTCTTGCTTTGCTCCGTAGCCCTGGGAGCCAAGTCCTGCGGACGGGAGAGGCGGGGGGGGAGGGACGACTTACTTGGAAGGAGGGCAGACCACTGGCAAACTGCAGCATGGAGCTGCCAAGGGCAACGGCTCTGGCTCTCACCTCCCCCCGTCTGCTGCGCATAGAGTAGGCCACCAGCTGTGGAAGGAAGCGGCACCGTTTTCGACTGGGGCTCTGCTCCTGTGGGATTGCTGCCTGCAGCCATCCTGGTATGTGCCTCAGGCCGACAGATTAGGGGAGTGGTCTCCCAGCCCGGGGGGCTCTTTCCAGGAAAGGGTCTCCCTGGGAGGAAGGGGGGGGGCTCTGAGGACTCTCCGCCCACCAGAAGCCGGGGTCCAACGTCAACACTCGGCCAGCTGCACCTTCAGACGGCTTCACCCTGCCGGTGGGGGACTGCACGTGTGGACATTTCTCTACCGAATACTGTGCTCCGGAGCCAAAGCCAGAGCACGTCAGCTGTGAGTGGCTGAGCGGTGCAGTGGTTAGAGCAGGAAAGCAGGGCCAGAGGAGGCACTCTGCAGGACAGGGGGGCTGATTTTGCAGCCTAGTCGATCAGCCAGGTTGTGAGTCTAAGAAGAGGGAGACTGTCTGGGCAGCCCAGAGCTCGCTGGGAGAACAGGAGAGGGGAACGGAAAGGCACGAGGGCCAGGAGGACATCAGGCGGGGCCCTCCTCCCTGCCCGGCTTGCTTTCCTCTTCCGATGGGGCAGCAGTGAGAAGCCCCCTCTGCCAGCGGCACCGTCAAGAGGCCGAGGGGAAGGGAAGGTGGCCCTGAGATTCCAAGAGGGAACAGGACTGCCACTCAGGAACCCTCTGGGATGGGCGGATGGCACTGCTCCCAGGTGGGGGCTCTTTGGCCCTGTTCCCCCAGGGAAGAAGCCAGTTGCTTGGCTGCTGGCCACCGGGCACCTGGCGTGGGGGTGCACCCGAGCGTCCGGCAGAGACGGCCTCCTCGCCAGGCTCCCGTTGCCCCCCAGCCTCAATGGGGACATCCATCCCCCTTCCCTTTCTCTCCCACAGGCTTACTTCCAGGAGGCCCACGAGATGGCTGGCAGATGGGTCTGCCCTCAGCAGCTCCCTGAGCATCCTGTGGAGGCCCTCCTCGGCTGCTCGTTGTAGGTCCTGAAAGGAAGGCGGAGCCAGTGGGGGGGTGCTGAATGCCCCGCCCCTTCCCCCAGCAAGCCTTGAAGGCCAGCCTGTCACTCTCCCGCTGGAAGGAGGAGGCCCACAGAGGGACCCCCGTCTCCCTGGCCGCACCGTCCTCGCCTGAGGAGCACAGCTCTCCCCCAAGCTGTGCCTCAGCTGTCCAGAAGGAGAGACTCGGCCACAGGCAAGCCTGTCCCCCCCACGCTTGACAAGGCGTTCGGCATGGGACCTACCTGGCCTTGGGGGCTGTGGTGGCCTGGGTCCCCGTTCAGAACGAGACGGAGAGCCCAGGCCACCAGGGAGCCACTCAGCTCCTGGCTGAAACTCGGCTGGAATCGGCTGTCAGGGCGGAAGGGCAAGGATTAGGCACTGTGCTGCGAGGGGGGGGCCTGCTGACCAGCCCCTGACCCACCCCCCACCAGCCACCATGTGCCAAATCCACTCCGAGCAGCAGGCGGTCCCTGGGGAAAGGGCGGGGACAGCCGTGTAGCTGCTCCCCAAGCACAGGGGCCTCCGGGAAGGAGGAGAGGAGAAGAGGGCTGGATCCGGAGGCACACCGGTCATGTTTCCTGGTGGGAAGCACGGAGGGTTGCCAGGCCTGGGCTGGAGAATACCTGGAGGCTTTGGGGGTGGATCCAGGAGAGGGAGGGGTTTGGGGAGGGGAGGGGCCTCAGTACGGTCCAATGTCATAGAGCCCGCCCTCCAAAGCAGCCATTTTCTCCAGGGGAGCTGATCTCTGTCAGCAGGAGATCAGTTGTGAAAGCGGGAGATCCCCAGGCCCCACCTGGAGGCTGGCAACCGTAGAAGCAAACCGGTGGCGTGAAAGCTCCAGTCGGGCCCATCTCAGAGCAAAACTCTTCCTCTCTGGGGTCGCCCTCTGATTTCGGACCTGACTGTGGAGGGCCCCCCGGGGCAGCCTCTTCCGCCCGGGCATCAGTGAGTGGATGCCTCCCTTTGCCCCCTTCTGCCCACTGTCCCGCAACCCCCCAAGGTCTCCTGATTCACCCGCTCCCCACAGAACTCCGCCCATCTGACTGCTGTGGACAAAGGTTCCCTCCCAAAAAGATGTACCTGAGCTCAGCGACGGTGCTCATGGCTCGCACGAAAGTTGGTGTTAATTGGAAGAATACTTCCTCCATGATTTCCTGGGAGAGACGGGGGAGGGGACAGGGGAGGTCAGTGCTCTCCTCCCCCCCCCACGCAGAGCCCGGCTGTACTGCATCTCTGAGAGGTGCACACGGGTCCTTGGAGAAGAAGGGACTCTCTGGGTCTCAAGGGAAGTCACCCTGCCTTTCCCCACGGACTTCCAAGGCAGCAGGAAATGCAGACTCCGTGAACAAGCTGCCTGCCAGGAACTGAACCCATTAAAACCCAATCAAGTAGGAGGCAGAATCCCGCCCACCCACCCCTTCCCCAGGCAGCCCTGGGATCTCCCCCTCCCTCCCTCCCTCCCTCCCTCCCCACGGGGATGCTGGTCCTGAGGCTCACTCTCACCTTGACCTCCTCCCCCACGGCCTCCTTATTAAAGGGGAGGGTGGCCAGGCCCTTGAGTTTGCTGTCCCTGCAGACCCCGGTGACGGCCTGCAGAAAATCATCCTGCTGGTCCTGGACCTGGAAGTTGCAAGAGTGAGGTTGTGAGCGGGGCGAGGGGAGCCGTGGGTCCCTGCTGCATGGTGGAGGGCAGGGAGGGGAGGGTCTGCGCTGTCACCAGTCCTGAGAAGTGGTCCATCTCCCTGGACAGGAACCAGTCCCCATTCGCCAAGAGGCCCCGAAGAAGAAGAGCAGGAGGGAAAGAAGACGTCACACGGCCACCCTGGCCCTGAAGGTCAGGCCGGCCCAGGCAGGGCTGCTGGTGGGCTGTTCATCCAGGCTGCCCTGGAGGCCTGTGGGGGAGGGCGCAGCATCCTTCCCAGACAGAGGCCGCCTGGAAGTCATTCTCCCTCCCAGAGGTGCTCGTGGGCCAGCAGTGAAGCCTGGGGGGGGGGGGAGGAATTGCAGGTAACGAATGCCCTGCTCTGCAAAGCCCCTCTCTTTGGGCAGCCGTCAGCTAGTGCCGGAGCTGTCTGGCAGGCCCCCTAACTCCCAAGCCCTTCTCTGGGACCCGGGACCTTCTGCGACTCGAGGGAGAAAACTCCGGAAGGGCGTCGGACCCAAGGGGTCCCTCTGGGATGTCTTGGGGCCTTCCCTGGGCTCTGGAGGAGGCCCCTGTGCTGTGGGAGGGGGCTCACCTTACAGATGTCCCTCATATATCGGTTCACAAATCTGAGGTGCTGCTGCACAGGTGCTGCTGGTGGAGCTGCAGAGAGAGGACATGGAGGAAACCGAGTGGGACTTGTGTTTCCTTCCGCTGCCCAAGGTTTCCTCTCCTTCAGCCCCTTCAGTTTGGCTTCCAGAACGGATACTGGTTTCTAGAGACTGCTTCTTTCTTTCTTTCTTTCTTTCTTTCTTTCTTTCTTTCTTTCTTTCTTTCTTTCTTTCTTTCTTTCTTTCTTTCTTTCTTTCTTTCTTTCTTTCTTTCTTTCTTTCTTTCTGAATGATTAGGCCGCCCTTCCCTACAAGCAGTGCTCCGGGCGGCTTACAACAACATCCCTTTAGTGGCCAAGGGGTGCTCTCTCCACCTGGAGGTTGGCAGGGGGCACACGCTTCTCTGCCAGTCTCCTTGGACCTCTCGCGTCCAGGTTCTCGTGGCTTCTCTGCGGTGTTATTCTCTTTGCTCTTTTTATGTCCCCCCCCTTTCAGAGAGCTGCAAATACGGGCGCCAGAAGGATCCCCAGCGCGGGACTTTGTCTCCAGCCCTGCAGGTGCTTGATCTGTCAGGAGCATCGGCCCACCGCATTGCAGTAACAGCCGGTGGGGCCCTGATCCAAAAAGAGGTTTAAGTGGCTCGAAGGGGGAGCTCAGTCAAGAGCAGCAGAGAGAGGGCCCCGGCGGGTCTCTGTCCCAAGTCCGCAGCAGTGCCCAGTGGTTCCCCAGCACTGCCAAAGGGACAGACAGGTGAGAAAGGACTGCTGGGGCTGGAAGGAGGAGGGGCTGGAGTGGGAGCCTTCTTGACTGGAGAGGAGGGATGCTCAGGCACCACTGCCCCTTCCCCCTCTCCCTGCTGCAATGCCCAGATCCACAGCATGGCTGCTGTCTTGGCCTCGCTTGGGCAGCTGTGAAGAGCTCCCTTTTGCCCCCTCCCTGCAGGGGCAACGAGCCGAAATGTTCTCCCCACCCCGAGTGAGGCAGATCCGCCCGGTCCCCAAAGTCCTCCTCCTTCAGGGACTCCGTGTGCCTCTGCACCAGGTGTGCCGCCGTTCCCAGCAGGTCCATCGCTTCCACCCCGCCCTCCTGCCCGCGATGCCACATGATTCCCCCCCCCCCGGAGCGTCTCCTCACCTGCAGCCTCCTGGCTGTGGCTTCCCGGGGCCAAAGGGGCCACCTTCCCCCGGCTAAACCTGGCCCTCAGGCGTTGGAGGCTAGAAGAGAGGACAGAGGAGGGGAGGAGTGAGCCTTGCAGCCGCCTGTGACTCCCCTCCGCTTGCGCGGCTTACTGGGGACAGATCTGCTGTCCTCTGGGTGAGTTACAGTGGACAGCAACTACTTGGGTGGGGGTTGGGGGTCCGTCTCTGTGTGCCGGGATCTCTCTCTGCACGGGTTGGGGGGCAGGTTTTGCTCACACTCGAAGTCGGGAGCAGCCGTGCGAAGCCTCTCCCCTGTCCCAGTGGCCTGCTTGTTTCCGGGAGACCCCATTCCCTCCTGAGTATCGCTCACATTTGGGGCAGCTTCCTTGGGGCTGCTTGGGGCTCGCCATTACTGTTTGGTCAGCAAGAAGACTGGGGCAGCACTTTCAGTGTGCAAAGTGCTTCACCATCACAGGCATCCTAACCACAGCCCTCTGAGGCAGGCCAGTATTCCTTCCCCCCCAATGCGTGTTTTGGAAGGAGAATGGCAGCTTCCCCCAGAGGGGTCTGTGACCATGGTGAGAGCTGAACCCTCAGGCTCCCCCATCAGAATGCAGCCAGCACAGCATGCCAGTTTCCAGGACTGTCACAGTCCTTTTGGCAACCCAAACCCGTGAAAAACAGTAGCGATTTCAAACGGCCCAGAAGAGAATTATTGCAACAAAGGCTGCACATTCTGTAGGGAAGTGTCCAAATGGAAAGGTGACTTGAGGGCGCCTGAGGGAAACAAGGAAACCTTCTCTCCTCAAGCTCCAAGCGGCACCCAGGGCTTGGCTACCTGGTTAGGGGGCTCCTTCTCTCTCCAGGGAGGGGGGAAGGTGATAAGGAATGTTAGAACATCGGGCTGTGATTTCCTCCCCTGCCACACTCGCAAAGGAGAAGGCCAGCTCCATTGCTTGGAGCGTAGAAACAGAACCGGAGCATTCCAGTTTTTGATCGTGTTCCCCTGCCTTGAGGGGTGAGGTAGGGAAGAGGACCAAAAGATAGACAGGAGCAAAATGCAGAAACCCCACTTACATTTTTAGGTGTTTTTGCATGATTATATTTTTTCCTACACTAAGCTAACTATAGAAACAAACAACAAACAACAAACAACAAACAACAAACAACTAACTAACTAACTAACTAACCAAAAAAACTTTGAAAATTCTGAAGATAAACGATTAAACACTAAAACAACAAACACTCAAAAACTAGCACCTAGATATAAATGTTGAAAACTATGAACAAACTATATACAAAGGAAATGAATAAAACGATAAAAAATAGTAAAACAAAAATTAAATTTAAAATTCAAAAGAACAGAATAAAACAAGCAATAAAAATAGTAAAACAAAAATTAAATTTAAAATTCAAAAGAACAGAATAAAACAAGCAAACAAAACTGAAGCAACTGTCAAAATTAATATTCAAACCAAACCAAAGAAAGAAAATACCAGAAAGGAACAAAAGAAGCAGGGAAAAAAACCACCAAAACTCTCTCTATCGACTCTCAACACCTTCTCCAACGCCTCTCAAACACCAACAGAGCCCACCAACCGACCACTGGCCCAGATCACCAGCAGGGGGTGATGTCACAAAGGAGGGCGTGTCCCCGTCACTTAGCAACCAGGCTCAAGAATGGCCAGGCTGGTGTCTGCACCTGGCCTGGGTTCCCCTTGGCTTTTAATCCATACCAAACATGTTCTGTATCACACCCCCGTGTGTGTCGGGCTCTGGAGTCAGGAGAGATTGGGGGGGGGACATTGCAGAGAGGAAAAAGCACAAGCCGTTAGGCCTCGGCAGTACAAAATCCATACAACAGAGCTGAGGATTAAACCCTTGATTATAAGCCCAGGCAAAAAGCCGTGTTTTGTCCCAGCACCTAAGGGAATGTCATGTCGGCAGGTGAGCCTCCGGGGCTCCAAAGGTGTGGTGCCACCACATGAGTGAAACTCAGGACTAGTCGAAGCCGTTGAGAGAAGGGAGACGGGGAAAAGGTGAAACTATTGCACAGATCAGGATGATTCTATTGGTTGGTTGGGGGCAAAGAAAAGAAAATCTGTCCTTTCAATGGGAGCTCTTCGTGGCTCGGTTTACTATGGGACAGAAAGATTCAGTGTTGTCTTTCCTGAGCTGTCCTGCTTCAGGCCGTGTGCGTGTGTCTTTGCGCTTGAGGGGTGTTGCCTAGTCGAAGCACCTGCCATCTGTTTTGTTCTTGGGAAGGATCCTTGCATGAAGAAAAAAGACCACCTCCTGGAGAAGGATCCAGCCCCCACTCCCCAAACTTCACCTTGAGCCCCTACAGATGGAACAAAGGCCCCTCCTTCCCCCAGTTCTCCCCACGTCCAGCTGCCTGCCTTCCCTTTCTCCTCCCCCCTCGGATCATGTTTTCACTCAGAAATGCCTCAGGGGAGGGATCAGGGCGATGTGGTCAAGAGGTTGGCCTAGAATTGGGGAGGCTGGCTGATTTGGGGTACTTTAGCTGTTCGACCCATGACTCCCATAACTCGGGGTGAATGGGGTCGAAGACGGAGATTTGTCACGGAGCGGCAGCCGTGTCCAGTGTATGCTCCAGAGGAGAAATTTATAAAAAAAAATATGTTCTTTATTGTTGTCAGACTATATGGTAGATGAAGTGGTGAAAAATAATATGATTCAATGGGCACAGAACTTTGGGTGCAACATAGAGTGGGATCAATGGGATCAAATATGGAATAAAAATGTTAAAATAACTAGAGCAGTCTCTTATAGAGAAAATATGTATAAAATGTTGTATAGATGGTATGTTACACCTGACAGAATGGCAAAATACGATGAGAAATGTCCTAATAAATGTTGGAAATGTAAGAATAATTCATTTTACCATATGTGGTGGACGTGCAATATAACTAAAATTTTTGGATATAGGTGCATAGATTGATGCAGAAAATTATAAGGCATGTTATACTATTTAAGCCTGAGATTTTATTGTTAGGCATATTGCTGAAAGAGACAACTAGAGATGATCAGTATCTGATAATATATTTGACAACAGCAGCCAGGATTTTATATGCGAAATATTGGCCAACAACCCTGATACCAACAGAACAAGAATTTATTGTGAAGATATTGGAGGCAGCAGAGATGGACAAACTAACTTTGATTATGAAAGGTTATGACGACTCAGCCTTCCAGGATATGTGGCATTGCTTCTATGAGTGGTACGATCAGGAAAGGCAGGATGGAAAGAAATAAATTAGGTGGAATTATGAATGATGGTATTAATCTTAAATTTAAACGTTAATATTAGTAAAATATGGATAATTATATAAGAGTTATTAGAGGCAAGGTAGGAAAATATGATCTGTGGTTTGATTTAGAATTTGTATCCCCCCATAAATGTTAAATGTTATATATTGTTGTGTGGTGTATGTGTAATGTTGTTGTTGTAATGTTGTAATGTTGTTGTGTATTGTCTTTAAAATTGAAATAAAAATGCCTCTTATGGGGCACTTTAAAAAAAATTGTTTTATAGATGTTTTACTATGGCTGGGGTCACATGGGCCAGAAAAGGCAGGGGGAGGCGTGGCTGTTTGCCCCGGAGCAAAATAAAGCGCGGTAGCCTGATCACACGGTCCCCCGAGTCTCCGTGCTTAGGCTGTTAGCTGCCGATCACACGGTGATGCTGAAGTGTGGCAAAGAAGTGGCGCGGCACAATCACACAAGCAGCGATCACAAGCCACCCCTTCCAGATCAGATGGGCAATTGTTTTGTTTCAACGGAGTCCCTGCATGCACACGATCGAGGAATGAAGGATCGCTTCATGGTGAGTTGGTGCAACAGGTTGCATTTGTGCACATGCACAGTCCGGCGTTTGTATGCATCCTATGGAGACTTACAAAAAACATCCAGTTTGCGACAGGACATGGACGGGTGCTGGATGCCACGGGATACTAGCGCTCCCGCGATCAGACACCTGCCTTTGCCCCATGCTTTCCGGATACTAGTGCACTTTCCGTGGTACTTTTTAACTCCACATCTTCGGCGGGATGCCACGGGTTGCCCATGGGAGCACTATGCTTCCCAGATGTTGCAGTGTGATCGTGCCCCGAAAATCCGCCCGACATTCATGCGGCAAATTCTCCGTGTGAGCGAGGCCTATTTATTGATACTTGATTATTTACTATGATCTCATATGATTATGACAGTTTATTGTCACTGTATCTGATGTTAAATTTTCAATAAAAGCCTTTTTCAAAAAAGGTTTGCCACTTGCCAGCTCTCATTTAGGAAGATTTGGGGGTGGAACCTGGAGAGTTTGGAGCTGGGGAAGGGGAGGGACCTCAGCACAGTATAGTGCCCACAGAGTCCACCCTCCAAAGCAGTCATTTTCTCCAAGGGATCTGATCCCTGTCACCTGGAAATCACTTGTATTTCTGGGAGATCTCCAGCCGCACCTGAAGACTGGCAATCCTAATGGGCTTTGTATTCTAAGCCAAGAAGCCTCGCTATGGGAAATCATGGTGCTAGAGAGAAGGCTAGCTGGACACTTTCTCTCCAAGGTTTTTGTGTATGTGGGGATGGAGAAGCAAATCCCTGCTTCCTCAATGAAATGGTTCTGCCCGGGCACAGGTTTCCCTTCTCACCTGCTGTTTGTAGGGACTGGGCTTGATCTTGATCTTCTTATTCTTCCCTTCACTTGGATCCCTCTGATGTTTCCTTCTACTACAGTCAACGAATATCTTCAGTTTTCTTCTCACTCAGACCGCGTTTCTCTGTTCAGAGCTTTTAGGTAAACAACAGCAAAGCCGCTTAGGCATCCACAGATCAGTCTTCTGAGAAGAAAACTGCCTCCGTGTCCAGTTGAGGGCAAAGAAATTTTGCAGCGGAACAAGAGGATCGCCGCCTTTACATGAGAAAACACCCAGATGATTCCATCCTACTGGCAGGGCACTTTGGCAAAGGCCCTGGTCTGTGTAACCCTGAACTAGTGGCTACTTATAATTTGCTTAATTATTGCCCCAGTTTTCCTCTTTTTAAAAAAAAAAAAAAAAAACCAACCTGCAACAGATATCAATTAACAATATAAGATAACATAAGAACATAAGAGAAGCCAATGTTGAATCAGGCCAATGGCCCATCTAGTCCAACACTCTGTCACACAGCGGCCAAAATATACCAGTTGCCATCAGGAGGTCCAGCAGTGGGGCCAGGGCACCAGAAGCACTCCCACTGCTGCCCCCTCCAGCACCAAGCATAGAGTGCATCACCTGCCCCAGACTGAGAATTCCCATCTATACCCTGTGGCTAATAGCCACTGATAGACTTCTGCTCCATATGTTTATCTAATTCCCTCTTGAAGCCGTCCATGCTTGCAGCTGCCACCACCTCCTGTGGCAGTGAATTCCATATGTTAATCACTCTTTGGGTGAAGAAGTATTTCCTTTTATCTGTTCTAACCCGACTGCTCAACAATTTCATAGAGTGCCCACGAGTTCTTGTATTGTGAGAAAGGGAGAAAAGTACTTCTTTCTCAACCTGCTCAATCCCATGCATAATCTTATAAACCTCGATCATGTCACCTCTCAGCCGTCGTTTCTCCAAGCTAAAGAGCCCCAAGCATTTTAACCTTTCTTCATAGGGAAGGTGTTCCAACCCTTTCATCATTCTAGTTGCCCTTCTCTGCACTTTTTCATGGTGCTCACGGCAGGGAATTTCTTGATTTCCCACCCTTCTCAGCAGGGCCTATTTTTTTAAAAACAAATGTGCAACCACATGCAGCATTTGAAATTCTAGGGGGAAATGTACAACTCCAGAAGAACATTTGTGCAATTCAAAAATTCAAGTGATGCAAAAATTTTACTAGGGTGGCTGATGCAATTTTAAAAAGATCTGATAGCTTCTTTCATATCTCACCTTTCTGAACAATGGGGAACCAAAGCAGCTTATTCACCTCTCTTCCATTTTATTCTAGCAACAGCTTTGTGAGGTAGCTTAGGTTAAGAGTGAGTGTCTGGCCCAGAGTTATGATGGGAGAGTAGGGGATTTGAACCTGGGCCTCCAAAATCCCAGCCTGACACTCTAATCACTACATCACACTGTCTCACCGACAGATACCCAGGAGAAAAGAAAAGTGAATGGTTCAAGCGCCTCTATAACCCAAGACATGGGTCAAGTATGCACATTTCTCCTCCCTCTGCCAAATACTCCGCCTCAGACACCACTGCTATTCTCCATGGAGTATTTACCTTTCAGGATGGGTACAAACTGAACCACAAAGCAAAATGCATAATGAATTATACCCTGTTCGTGGTTCATGAACCAAAGTTCATGACCAAAGTTTGTGATGAGTCCAAAGTCCGTGACGGGTCCACTGTCACAAACTTCTATAACAGTTCATGGTGGTTTGTGGATAGAGCCGAAAGCAGTGGCTTAAAGGGATGCCAAGCCCTTTAAACCCATGCTTTCTTTTCCCTGCAAGAGCTGCAAAAACAGCTGAGCAGCGGAGAGCAGCCTACTCCCCACTGATCAACTGTTTTCCCAGGGTTTTTTTGTGCAGTTCCTTCAAGTTTAACTTTAAGTTTAAAGGGGCTACACAAGAAAGCCTGAGAAATAGCTGTTTTTTTGGCTTCCTGCAAGCCTTGTTTAAAGGGACTGTGGTCCATTTCGATGGGGTTTGCAGAGCCACAAACTGGTTTGGTTTGTGCATGAACCTCCTGGTTTGATTCAGTTTGTGGTTTGGCCATGAACTATGAACCAAAGCAAACCTCATTTTTCTGGTTCGTGCTCCTCTCTATTTACCAGGATTTTAGAGACAGAGAAAATCATTGGGGAAGATGGAAATCTCTTTCCTTCCAGGTCATGTGAAGTCATCGATGTTATGACGGGGTGCTGATGCTAGAAAATATCCGGCAATCATTAACAGGGACCTTTCTGAGATAAAGCTACATGACACATCTGTGCCTGCTGGGCATTTTTGTTCTAGTTTTCAACTTTTTCTTTTCCTTTCTGCAAATAAAATTTTGTTGGCATTTATTATGGGTCAGGATTGAATAATAGTGCAATCCCGTGCTGTTTTAAACCCTTCTCAAGCCTGTTGATTTCGAAGAGCTTGGATGGGTGTGGTTCTGGGTGTAACTCTGCTTAGGATGGCAGTGTGTAACATTCGTCTGCATTGGTGCTGCAAGTTTCCCAGTGCTGAGAATTTCCTCCCGCTTCATATTAACTTCTAAATGCAATGGAATGTGTCTCTACGCAATAGGGGATGTGTAACCCTCACGTGCAAGGGACCTTCACAAGTGTGTTGCACTAATACAAGGTTCCCCAGTGTGGGGTCCATGGGTGCCATGGGGCCTGCCAGTATTTCCCCTGGTGCCTACCTAGCTTTCCAGAAAGTGGGCAAGGCCAGTCTAAGGTGTGGCTTGTTATTGGCTGTCCTCATTCTAATGAACCTGTATGAATGAACTGCATTCAAATGAACCTGTATGCATTTTTATTGATAATGTTTTAACCGTTTTTAATGTGATTTTGTTGTAATGAACCTTGGACTTGGCTTTTATGATCTGCCCCGAGCCTGCTTTGGGGAAGGCGGAATAAAAGTCTCAATAATAATCAGGGCTTTTTTTGTATAAAAAGCCCACCAGGAGCTCATTAGCATAATAGGCCACACCCAACAGCAGAAAATCATTAGCATATTAGGCCACTCCCCTGACAGCACCGCTTATTAGCATATTAGGCCACACCCACACATCATTGTTACCAGAAGTGTGGTCCTCCAGCCACACCCACCTTTTGCTTCTTATCCTGTTTACTTTGTTTGTTGTCAAAATCCAGGGGTTTTTTTTTGTAGCAGGAACTCCTTTGCATGTTAGGCCACACAACCCTAATGTAGCCGTCCCTAATGAGTTCCTGCTGTTGGGTGTGGCCTATTATGCTAATGAGTTCCTGCTGGGCGTGGCCAGCTCAGGAGCCAGCCGGAACTGCGTTCCTGTGGGTTCCTGCCCAAAAATAGCCCTGATAATAATAATGATTGATGATGATGAAGAAGAAGATGAAGGACTTTTCCACTGCAATAACAGCTACCACCACTGGAGGATCAGGAGCGGTAAGCACCTAGGCTTCCCATTGTCAGTGTGTGGTTCTATTTGCCTTTCATGCTTTCCTTCTTTTTATTCTTAAGCAGGGAGGTATTTTGCTTGACGCCACCTCCTGCAGCAGGCATTTTGGGTTTGGCTCTACCTCCCCTGGCAGCCACCATCCTCTGCCAAAATCCCAAAGATGCCCACAAGCTCAAAAGGCTTGGGGACCCCTATACTGCTACATACCCATCACATATCATCATACGGTTTCAAATTTCCCTTTTGAAAAGCCTTGCTTCTCAGATTAGTCCACCAGCAGTGGACGTATCTCAATTAGTATACGTCTGCCATCTTGCTTAAGCAGGAGGTTCCTTTCTTCTCCATCTTGCCTTATATTCATTAATATAGTCCTTTCCAAAGCATAAGCTACACTTTTTCCCATTTCTGAAATGCGTTATTGAATTTCTCTCTCTCTTTCCCCCCAGCTATGGCTCTTTGGTACAGTGAATTGCTGAATGCTTTTCTAAGTTTAAATCCCTTGGGAAGGGAAAACATAATGGAAGTGCTGGCATAAGGCTGCATTTCAACATCGTCACGAAAAGTGATGCTTTACTAAATGGATTGTGCCACGATGACCTCGGCAGCATCGAGGGTCCAAATGGCTTCAAAGAGAAGGCAGCCAACGCTCTCCTCCTTGGAAAAAAGACGTTTCTTGTGAAATACAAATGAACCCTTGGAACAGACAGCTGTAGCAGAGGTGCTGAAAATGTTGAATAAATCAATTATTCGGGGTGTGAATTGAATGTCAGGAGTGGCTTTTGACCGGTTCTTTATTGCGCTGCTTGCTTTGATCTTGAAATATGACTTCTAATAATGCCACAATCCTTGCAAACAGTGGACTTGACAATCGAGCTTTCCTAGCTTCCTATGCTCATTTTCTGTCATCAGGGACCCTGTATTCTCCCACGGCTGATTTGTTCATAACAGGAAAAGAGCAGCATTTTGAAGGTTGTAGTGCTTGCAAAGTTGCCAGTCATCAGTGGTCCTTTCTTGGGGCATGCTCAGAACCTACCGCATTGCTGGGGTTGATGGGAATTGCAGCATGCTCCTTCTCAAGCTTTAACTTCAAAGATTTTTTTTTTAAAAAAATTGCAGGTCCCATCAACCTTTGCAGCAGGTCATGTGGGTAAACAGAAAATAATCCTTTAAATAAAGGGTAGGGTCTTATCCTCTGTTTAAAAAGCCAACCATTATGGTTGTCTGGAAAGAATATCCGCCTGAAAAAGGCGGGGGGGGGGGAGCTGTGACCCCCAGGGGTCTTTTCGTAGAAAAACAGCTGCAGGAGCTCATTAGCATATGGTATGCTAATGAGCTATTAGGCTATTAGCATATGCCACACCCCCTGACATCACCGGAAGTGATGTCAGAAGGGGAAGCAAAAGTGGGGGAGGCATCTTCAAAAGCCTCCCCTTCCCTTCCCCAGCTGGTCTGGGCGGGGGAGCTAAGGGAGAAGGGTTTTAAAGTTTAAACTCCTTCTCATGAGAGTTGGGCCACAGAAGGAGGAAAGAGGGAAAGAAAGAGAAGGAAAGGGGAGGGAAAGAAAGAGAGGGAAGAAGGAGGGAAACAGGGAAAGGAGGAAAAAAGAGAAGAGAAGAAGGTGGGGAAGAAAGAAAGAGAGAAGAGAAGAAGGAGGGAAAGAGGAAAAATAGAGAAGGAAAAGAGGGAATGAAAGAAATTCGGTGGCAATTCGGCCCCATTATATCCTATGGGCCATTGAAGTCAATGGTGAAAACATAGGGTATATTCTGGGGGCTGGAGGGGAGGGGTTTGAGGGAGAGGCTCCAAACTCACAGGTAGCTGATGGAGCCTCTCCCCAAGATACCCACCAAGTTTCAAGAACATTGGACCAGGGGATCCAATTCCATGGGCCCCCAAACAGGTTGCCCCTATTCCCTCCATTGTTCTCTATGGTGGGGAAAAAAGTTACTTTCTAGACAACCATAATGGTGCCATACATACAGTGAAATTTCCCTCCTTCTTGCCTCTGGCATTGCAGCTCTTTCCTTCTCCAGTCTCTCCCATATCCTGCTTGAGTGGTGGTGAGAAATCCCTCTTTATTATGTCTTAGGAGTCAAGCAGTAGCTTCCCTATAGTGTGTGTGTGTGTGTGGGGGGGGTCAGAGTCCTCTACCCAAAAGCCTTGCTTCTTCTTTTGTGTTGTAAATGTGGAAATCCTTGGAGATGGAGAACAGCTCTTCCTGTGGCCGCTCCCCCTTCCCTTTTATTTTGAACGCCAAAGAAGAAAGGAAGGTGGAGTGTGTGTGTGTGGACAGAGAGAGAAAGAGAAAGGAGTAGAAAAAACTGAATTAAAAACAATGACCAGGCTTCTTACTATTTGCACTACAAATTGTTGAATGTGGCTTCCATTTTCCCCTCCCCCTCGCCTTCATCTCTCCTGTCTCGCCCCCCCAGTCCTTTTTTGATTTCTCCAGCTTTTCCACTCATTGCTTCTACTTAGCTTTTATTTTTAAAAAGAAAGAAAACTCCCCCCCCTTTCTGACTGCTCAGGACAGAAAGCTGAGCTAGTGAGTTTCTCTGGAGATGTACTGAAAGGAAGGACAGGATTGCCCATTGGAAACAATGGGAAACACTTGAAGGCCCATTGGAAATAATAGGAGCCAGGAATGCCTATTGCCTTGTATGGGCTCCATTAAAATACATTACAGTACAAGCAGAGTTGCAATAAAAATGCGGAATGGATTTTCCATTAAGATCTCTGGGCCCAAATACACTACTCTGGGAATGGAATGAGAGACCACAGAGTGGAATGACAGCCCCAGGGTGCAGCAGGAATGTTCTGGGACTGGGATGACAGGCCATGGAATGGAATGACAGCCCCAGGATGCAGCAGGAGTGTTCCGGGACAGGGATGACAGGTTGCATAGTGGAATGACAGCCCCAGGGTGGAGCAGGAGTGTTCTGGGACTGGGATGACAGGTCATGGAGTGGAATGACAGCCCCAGGGTGCAACAGGAGTGATCAGGGACTGGGATGACAGGTCTCAGAGTGGAATGACAGCCCCAGAGTGTAGCAGGAGTGTTCTGGAACTGAGATGACAGGTCCCAGAGTGGAATGACAGCCCCAGGGTGCAGCAGTAATGTTCTAGGACTGGGATGAGAGACCATGGAGTAGAATGACAGCCCCAGGGTGCAGCAGGAGTGTTCAGGGACGGGGATGACAGGTCCCAGAGTGGAATGACAGCCCCAGGGTGTAGCAGGAGTTGGCAGAATCTGGCCCCCACCTTACAGGATTGTCACTATAGGACTGAAGGTATGTTGTGGCCATCTGTTCCTGGCTGGCTCCATCTCCCGCACCAGACATTTTGTGTCTGCATTCAGCACACTGTGTCAGAATTACAAAGGTGCCACAGACTCAAAAAGGTTGGAGACCCCCAAGCTAGACTACAGGTTGGGATATTTCACAGAGACTATGGAAGGGGTTCTCTGGGTCAGTGGTTAACAGAGTAGGCAATAGTGTGTGAAGAAATCAGGGAGAGTGTGACATGGAAAGGGAACATGGAGGTAAGGAAGGCAGCAGAACTGGACACTGGAACTGGTAGAGGGACAAGGGCAAGATTTATAATTGACAATGGAGGAGGTAGCTCACATCAACCTCATGAGTTTGTAAGGAAACAAAGGAGCTGAGATGGAGCTGATCTGGTGATAGCTGCACACATTCCAGAAATACCTGAGCCAATTCCAGGTTATAAGGATAAACATATGGAGCAGAGATCCATCAGTGGCTATTAACCAGAAGGTATAGAGAGGAACTCTCGGTCTGGGGCAAGTGATGCCCTGTATTCTTGGTGCTCTGGGGTGAGGGGGAGCAGTGGGAGAGCTTCTAGTGTCCCGGACCCACTGCTGGACCTCCTGATGGCCCCTGGTATTTTTGGCCACTGCAGGCCCGTAGTGCCCATGGGACCCACGGGGCCCGCCCCCACAGTTTTTATGGGCCCCCTCCAATCCTCAGCTCCCCCTCCCCCTCTGCATAGCCTGCTGCTGCTCCCTCAAAAAAAGAAAAAAATCAAGTGCCAAGCCAAGATTTCTGGCTGGCTCTCGTGCTCCTCCTCCTCCTCCTCCTCCTCCTTCCGCGGCGGCACTGCTGGTGGCTCCTCGCTGGGTCGGAGCGGGCACGAGGAGCAGAGCCGGCGGTGCCGGGGAGACAAAAGGGACTGGATGGCGGGTGAGGGGGGGGACACACACAGAGGCTGGGAGGGAGGGGAGGAGGGCAGCAGGCGGGCAGGGCAGGAGCTCAGCCTGTGCAGGGCTCAGCCACCAGGCCATGAGGGCGTCACGCTCCGGGCCACGGGGAGAGGGGAGGGGGGCTCCCTAGGCACCCTGCAGACAATACAGCTGGGTCCCTCCTGCCCAGAACCTGCCCTGGTGGCCAGTCGCCAAGAGAGGTGGAGAGAGAGCACCCGGCATGCCCGCAAGACCCGAGGGCTTGTACACGGTGCCAGGGCTGTCCCTGCTGTTGGTGGCAGCGCTCTCCTGCCCCCTCGGTTGCAGCCAAGGCTGCCTTAGGAGTCCCAGCAACTAAATCGAAGTTAATTTGATTGGCTGGTGGGCCCCCTCTGGCCCCCTCCCCAAAAACTCCTTAGCTACGGGGCTGGGCCATTGTGTAACAGAGTGTTGGACTGGATGGGCCATTGGTCTGATCCATCATGGGCTTCTCTTCAGCTCACACACACAATGCACACAAAGCATGGTCTCTCTACCATCAGTCCATCAATGTCAGCATTGTCTACTCTGACTGGCAGTGATTCTCCAGGGTTTTAGGTAGAGGATTTTGGCAGTGTTCAGCCTTCAGTTCTTAGACCATTCTGTTGTGTATTTTGCATAGTGTGAAGGAATGTTGTCTGGTGATCTTTTTCTAGGACCTAGCACACATACTTTTTGTTTTCATTATAATGCATATAGTCTCATTTGGTCAGAATTAAGCACATTGAATCCTATTGATTTCAGTGTAACGTTTCAGTGTGTGCTTATCTTTCCTACTGAAAAAAGTGAAAAGGGCTTCACTTTTGACATGTGCTGTTTGCTTGTTTTTTTCCTTCTGATTGTTAAATGTTTAAATTAAAGCATTTTATGTTTCTTAAAGCTTTTTGTTATTTTTGCACTGGAAGGAGGCCTAAAAGCCTATTGGTAATGTAACATAGGGGAAAGGTGGGGTGGGAATTGATATATGACACTGAATTTAAATTTTATTTTTTGAAAGAAGGTTACTTCAGAGGGGGAGGCGGGTGTGGGGGAGTGCCTGGAAAGTGACATCACAGGGAGGTGAGGTTTTTGTGCAGTGTACTGGAAGTGACACCATTGGAAGGGGAAGTGACATCACTTGCCATTTGACCTGGAAATGACATCACAGGAAGTGACATCACAAAAGTCTCCTGCCTCCACCCCCAAAGTCCTCAGATATTTCTGGATTTGGACTTGGCAACCCTAGACGGATGGTGCATTTCACAAACTGGTTTACACAAAACGAACATCTCTGCTCGGGGGGGGGGAATGCGGCGTATTTGGACACATGGCCATATAGGGTGCAACTCAAGAATGGAGGATAGCAGCGGACATGAGGATCTGCCTTATCGATTCTTTGTTGCATCGCCAGATAATGCAGAGGTAGAAAGAGAAGTGGGTGATGAGGCAGTTGGGACTATGAACAGAGTCATTAAATGATAGAAAAGCAAACAGTTATTTTAAAAAGGACCAATGAGCAATCCCCAGAGGCAAAGAAAGAAACAAAGTAAAGTGCCAGCAAAGCTATTTTGGTCCCAGGAGCTTATGGCTTTTTGTCTGAAACGGAGGGGCTCATGGCTTCCCTCCCAGAAAGTTCGAGGTCATCCATGCCTGACGCCCTACAGAGTGTGTATGCATTTCGCACATTTATATACCACCTCTCCATTGAAAGCATACAAGGCCGTGCGCATTCAGTACAACAATGGGTTGGGATTCCATACATCCATTCCACTAGCAGAAGTGCTTTTGGCTGGTAGAAGAAGCTTTCCTCTTCGGAGAGGTACCGGGTGGCAGGCGGGGAAGGTGTCTCCGCTTCCAGTTCTTCACCACAGGAGGCACTTGCCCTTGTGAGGCCGGCAATGCAAGAATTTCCAGGAGACTATAGCTTTATTTTTTTATGTTTTTGTTTATTCTGCACTTTTCCCACCAACAGGGAATCAAAGAATCTTACCGCTTTGTTCTTCCCTCCTCCACGTTACCCTCATGAGAACGAGGTAGGTTAGGCTGGGAGCGTGGTGGGCCCAAGGGCCCCCAGTGGGATCCGGTGGTTGCAGACAGTAGATCTGAATCCAGATCCTAGTCCAATTCTCTAGCCACTACTCCGGGGTCCCCAACCATTTTACGTCTGTGGGTGCCTTTGGGATTCTGATGTACTATGGTGAGCGCGGCCACAAAACGGCTGCCATAAAATGTCTGCTGTAGAAGGTGGAGCCAGCTACAACACAGTCGTCCCCGCTTACTTGCAGTCACAGAGTGAAGAGCCTCGTGCTCTGGTGGCAGCCAATGTTCCCGCTAAGCTGAGTTAGTGTGAGCTAGCTCACAGTTCTTTGGCCTCCGGCTCACATATTTATGTCTTAGCTCAGGAAGGGATGGCTCCAGAGCAAGCTAACTTATGCAGTAGCCAAATCGCTCGCTCACAACTTTAATGCCAGTGGCTCACAGAGCAGAATTTTTGTTCACAAGACTTAGAGGGAGCACTGGTGGCAGCTGCTGCCAAAGCAAGATTTTCAAAAATCTAAGCAGCCAATCAAATCACCGGAGGCCAATCAGAAGCCTTACTGGGCAAAAGCTCCCACCTGGCCTTGCCCACTTTCCAAAAACACTTGGCGGACCTCAGAAGAGGTGTCAGTGTGCACACTGGGGACCAATGCTCCCTGTAAGCTGTGGAGTCTTGTGAGCAAAAAATCCACTTTGTGAGCTGCTGGCATTGAAGTGGTGGGCGAGGGATATGGCTGCTGCATAAATTAGTTTGCTCTGGAGCCATCCTCCCTGAGCAAAGACAAAAATGTATGAGCCAGAGGCTAAAGAACTGTGAGCTAGCCCACACTAACTCAGCTTAGAGGGAACACTGCTGGGGACCCTTGCACTACCCCGTGCCCGCTCTCTTATATTAAGTGCCGTATGGGACATTTATTTCTGATGGCACCTTAATGCAGAAAAGAGATTGTTCAACAGTGCAAGACGGTCATTATGTGACATCAGCCTCAGGGTTTAATGGGACAAGAAGCATCTCTGGCTGGAGACCGGTCCTCGGTGTTTCCCCCTCATCCCTGAGTTCATTTGCCCCTCCTTTTAATGGCAGTGCCCTCCAATAACAAAGTTAATGGGATTGTTATCTGGCCAGGGAACCAGTGGCCATCAAAAGATTCCCGCTTCTTATGGAACTGTATTTTAAGGCAAGCTCCCCTGACCCTGAAAATGGTCCTCAAACTCAAAGTGGCCGCAATAAGGAATCAACAACAGTAGGCATATTCTTTTAGAGTTTATGTTGGTTTTCTAACACCTTGAGTCCAAAGTTCAGGTCCCGTGAAACACCTCTGCTGACACAAACATGGATTTGCTTAGTGAGAGTTAGGGCTGCCAACCCTAGGTTCAGGAATTCCTGGAGATTTGTGGGTGGAGCCTGGGAAGGGCATGGTTTGGGGAGAGCAGTGATTTCACCTGGGTATAATACCATAGAGTCCACCCTCCAAAGCACCCCTTTTCTCCAGGGGAACTGATCCCTGTAGCCTGGAGATCAATGGTAATTCTGGGAGACCCCACCCTGAGGATGGCAATACTAGTAAGAGTTGGAATTTGGAATTAGGCTTGGGACAGTGTGATAGACAGGTCCTGCCCGTTTCCTGAAAACTACCAATCCCCTTTAAACCTAGCCAAAATACTCATGGAACTGGTAACAGCCAATCAGGGGACTTGGGAATATTGCTTTGAGTAGGGGGGAGGGGGAACTGGAGCAGAACCCTTGGAGCGCTATTACATACAGTACAATAAACAACGTACTTTCAATGCACTTTGCAATTGGTTTTTGCTGTGTGAAATGGCAAAATCCACTGGCAAATGGTCGCTGCGATGGATTGAAACTGCATTGTTTCGCATGTGTGAAAGCGCCACGTTGAGCCAGCAGCGAAGCAGGGTGGGGAATTCTTTGACCTCAGGAGACAGGGCTTGCTTCAGAGTGTGTCTGTAGGACAAGCAGGCTGGCAGAGTGTAGTGTCCAGGAAAGGCTCACACTACGTTATTACCTCTCATTCTTTAGTCTTCCAGGGTTGAAGGAAACTGAAGGGACAGATTGTGGTCTTATTTCAAAGTACTCTGGTAGATCCAACCTGGAAGAATCCTCCTTTTGGATGCTGTTGCTACTACTACCCCGGAACCTCCAGAGGAGTAGGCTTATCTGGACTTCCGTGGGAAAGGCTGTGTGGATGAGAGCAGCTTTGTATATAAGGGCTATTCAATGTAAAAAAAGCCCAGCAGGAACTCATCAGCATATTAGGCCACACCCCTGACAGCACAGCTCATTAGCAGATTAGGCCACACCCCCATGTTACCAGAAGAGTGGTCATCCAGCCACACCCATCTTTTGCTTCTTATTCTGTTTACCTTGTTTGTTATCAAAACCCAGGGCTTTTTTTGGAGCAGGAACTCTTTTGCATGTTAGGCCACACACCCCTAACATAGCCAATCCAAATGAGTTTCTGCTGTTGGGTGTGCCTATTATGCTAATGAGTTCCTGCTGGGCATGACCAACTCAGGAGCCAGCTGGAACTCCATTTCTGTGCGTTCCTGCCCAAAAATAGCCCTGTATTTACTATTGGGGAGAAGTTTACACCAGGTCCCTCTGCTTGCCCTTGCCTTTGCACAGAAGAGGGCCCACTGTGCATTCAGCCTGAGTGCCCTAGACTCCACCCCCGGTGCATTCATGTGGACACTAGTCAGTGCTGCCCGCAATTCAAGGAGAGGAAGAACTACTGTGAGTTCTGGGGGGAAATCTATCAGACCCTGGAAGAGTTCATGATAAGGCAATGGTGGTGGGGATAGGGAGGCTGGTTGTTCGTGAGGGTATGTAGCTCAGTGGTAGAGTATCTGCTTGCCGTGCAGAAGGTCCCAGGTTAAGCCCTGAAAGGACCAGGTAGTAGGTGAAGTGGAAAACTTCTGCCTGAGACCCTGGAGAGCTGCTGCCAGTTTGAGTAGACAATATTGACCTTGATGAACCCAGGGTCAGGAAGCAATTATTTTCCAAGCCAGTTTGGTTAGAGATCATGGAGATTTTTTGTCCTCTTCTGGGTGTGGAACAGCGGTCACTGGGGTGTTTGTGGGGGGGAGGTAGTTATGAATTTCCTGCATTGTGCAGGGGGTTGGACTAGATGACCCTGGAGGTCCCTTCCAACTCTCTGATTCTATGATTCAGTATTCCTGAGTCCAGTCAAATTTTCAAGCCTAGCTGCTCTATCTAAGCCTTTAACACTTTCAGGTGAATCAATGAAAGTTATTTTTTTAATTTCTTACCTCAGGACTCCTATCTGGTTATAGGCCAGACAAGCCATTTTCCTGATTAATTGCTAAACAGGAGAAGGGACTAAGAGGCCTATTACACCTGCCCTCCTCAAGTTGGAAGGGGAGGAAGCCTCAAACGAACCCACAGAAGTTCCCTCACAGTGGCACCTTACCTACTGTAAAGACCTACACACTTACACCAGAAAGAAACATATAAATCCCCTTGATTCGGGTGAAAGATCCCCAAAGAAGGATCAGGGTGGTGACTGCAAATAAGATCCATAGCACGCTACACAAGATTTTATTAGCATTTATGGGGATGTCACCAAGTCTTCACAGACGGTGAATATATACCTAAAATACAATTTGTAGTACATCTTTCACAGAGTTTCTGAACAGTCCAGTCATGGCTGGGGAGGGGGAGTACCTGTTGTTCTAGCATGGGGCTTTAGGGGTGCCAGGTCCTTCCTGGCAGATGGGTGGGTGGGTGGGTGGGGGATGGACTTACCAGGAGCAGGACAATTCATCAGATGTTTCAGTGCCATGCCTGTGTGATTTGTATGATGCTATTTTTTTTTCTTTTTTAATCTATGTGATAAAGGTTTTGGGTGACTGACTTCCAACATTACCCAAAAGTGATGTAGGCATGATGGGGACATCGGGATGATGCTTTGTTTTTTTGGCAAAAACTCTATGGTAGAACTAACTTCTACCATAGCGGTTTTGCTCCAAAACCAGAGCATCGTCCCAGCGTCCCCAACGTGCCTGCATCACTTCCAGATCACAATGAAGTCACATAGGGACATTGGTAAAACATCGGCTGTTTCTTTAGGGGGGGTAAGTCCCCCCAGCTGATCAGCAGTGGAGAAGTGGGGCCTGGTGGGAGGACCCCCACCTGCACCGGGGGTCTGTCACCCCTATATGTGACAGGAAAGGGAGCATTGCATAGGGACCTCAATACTTTACTGCCCCCACATCTTCACATTAGAAGGTCTGCCTTAAACAGAGCAGCTAATTTTGGTGACACTATTATGCTTTTTTAAATTTATTATATTTTATTTTGTATGTTTGAATCCTCACAACAGCTTCTGGGGTGGGTTAAGCTGAAAGAGACGGACTAGTCCAATGTTACCCAGCTAGTTTTATGGCAGAATGGAGATTTGAACATGGGTCTCTCAGATCCTAGTATGGCCCTCTGACCATTACACCACACTGGTTCAATGCTGCTATGTGTATACCTTCAGCATGCAAATGTGATCATTGTCTGAATGATACATATCTGCTGTACTAAAAGTTACATATGAAGCAGCTCCCAGTTTAAACAAAACACCGGGTGCATGGAAGATTGCACAGGTGAAATCTTATTATCTGCCTGTATTAAATTGGAACAATTAAACAGAAGGACTGCGATGTAATAGCTAAAATATCAAAGCTAGAGCAATGCATAAAATATGTTAACAATATATACGTGTGAAATAAACCTATGTAAGGCCCAATCTGCATCTAGCATTTGCTCTGCTGTTTTACCAAACCCACACTGGAACAGAAATTCCCCTCTACATTGCCTGCCACTTTCACTTTGATTGATTCTTGGATTTTATGGCAGTGTCCAGACCGCATGCTCGGCTTTCACTTTGTTTGATCTCTTGGTTTTATCGAAGCGTCTGCATAGATTTATGGCCATTTTATGGCCATTCAGGGGTGACTCTGCAGTCACTATGATGTTGGCCCAGGATATTTGAATGTGGTTTTGAGTCGCATTTTTTTCTGTTCCAGTGTGGATCTGGAGCAAATGCTAGAGGCAGATTGGGTCTAAGTCAGACTTCAGATATTATATTTATATTTTCACAACCAAATATGTATTGAACTAATTATAAATCCAAATTGATATTTTTTATATAGGCAGAACATCAATTACATAAACAATGAATTCCATCCAAAATTGCCCTGTAGGGTTATAAACCAATGCTGAAGTCTTGAAGAAGAAGAAGAGATTGGATTTATACCCTGCCCTTCACTACCCAAAGGAGTCTCAGAGCGGCTTACAAACTCCCTTCCCTTCCCCTCCCCACAACAGACACCCTGTGAGGTAGGTGGGGCTGAGAGAGCTCTGACAGAAACTGTCCTTGAGAGAACAGCTGTGCCAGAGCTTATGACTGACCCAAGGTCACATCAGCAGGTGCAAGTGGAGGAGTGGGGAATCAAACTCGGTTCTCCCAGATTAGAGTCCGCGCACTTAACCACTACACCAAACTGAAGAAACCAAACCACTACACCAACTGAAGACAGTAAGGATATATGAAACTTACAAGACAACAAGAACCAGTGTAGCCTCGTTTCTGACGCCTTCTTCAGGTCCTACAGCATCAAAACTGAATATGTGCAATGAATCTTGCCTGCTGTGAATCCTGTTAGGCTGTGTGCAAAATCTTGATTTTTCAATTCCTTCTATTACTTGATAGCTGTATCTGATGAAAACATTTGGAACCTACTAACGGTATGTCAACAAACTGAAAATGACAATAGAATTGTACATATTTAGTTTTGATGCTGTAAGATACAAAAAAGGTAGTCTTGCAGGTTTCTTGTATCAAACTGAAAGCAGGCCTAATTCTCAAGTGGGGCTGGAAGAACATGGGCTACATGTCTCCCCACTCAAAAAAAGGGAGCTGATTTAGAAATCTCACTTTAAAACCAAGCTTTGGTCCCAGCATTTGCAAATGCCTTTCAAAACAGGAATGCCATTTTCAAATCAAGTTCATTCATTACTACGACATGTGCTTGTAGCCTTGTGTGTGTGTGTGGGGGGGGGAGAGATTAGGTTGCTTAACAACAAAAGGGTGTTCTGCATATGCCCCCGCCCCCCAGTCTTCAGTGCCGTGCTGCCTGCGTAAAAATCTGACTCCTGCTACCATTATGATACATTATACTACAGCCAGACGACGACGACAAAAATCAGTTGTGGGCCTAACTAGGATATAAAAGCAGCCATTTATATCTTCCACGCTTACCGTAACCTCCCTCGAGGATGACAAATGACTTCCAGAAGCCCTCCAAAGCCTTCTGCATTCACCTACATGGCGCTTTAAGTTGAATAAATAAATGTGCCTTGTTGAATTATATGTCATAAAAATATATCATGTAAACAGTTACACAGTCCGTGATTAAGGAGGGCTGTAAAGGAGGATCACTGGTTCAAGCAGTCATGTTCATTTCATGTACATAGTTTGGGCAAAATAAAATCTAGCAGAGATGGGCCGGTTGCGGAGAAATGACCGTCTCCCACAACTTCAAAGACAGGTCAGACGTGAGAAATCTCGAAAGCCAAAGGGCAGGAAGGAGTAGATGCTCTCCCACTTGGGAGGTGCAAGAACACCACCATGGAAAGCCTTCCTAGTGGTCTACTGTCCCCTCTCACACAGAGAGATGCATCAGGGTATTCAGTGTTTAGATACCGGCTCTTATTTTGGAGAGAGAGTGAACCGCCATCCAGGTTACTGTGGTCTGTTAACTGGAAGCTTCGAAAAGTTCAAATCACAGCAGCCAGGTGACTGAAGAGTACCTGCAGAAGTGACTGTATATTTCACTTGCTAAAAGATTTTTTTCTGCTCACCAGGTTTTTGAACCAGGGCTTTTTTTCTGAGGGAATGGGCTGGAACAGAGTTCCGGAACCTCTTCAACAAAAGTGTGGTATGTTGTGTTTTGTGTGTAGTGTTAATGTATTGTGTGTTTGTAGTGTAATGTTGTAACATTTTTGTCTAAAAATAATAATAAAAATGCCTCTTTCAGGGGTGCTTAAAAAATTCTTTTAAAAATGTTTAAAGGCTCATGAGTTTTCAGCATCCAGATTGAAAACTTCATTTCCCTTTTGAGAGTTCTGGCACCTCTCTCTCTCTCTTTTTTTTTAAAGGCCCTGGATTTTTCAGTGGGTGCAGTTCAAAGTGCTGCTAGCAGCCTTTAAAATCCTCTGTGGTCCAAGACTGTGATCTCTAAAGGACCATTTGCCCTCATGTGAACCTGTCCAGATACTATGAACTTCTTGGGATGCTCCGTTCTCTAGGCCTCCTATGTTTAGAAGTGAGATAGATGCCTATGAGAGACCAGAACTTTCTCAGAGGTGGCAGCAGACCATGGAAGGTTCTCCCAGGACTTATTAAGGAGGCACTGCTACACACATTTATTGACCTGGGTTTGCGGCTCCAGCACCTAGGTGAAGGGCCAAGGTGAGCACCCAGGATGAAAGTTCTGCTAAACACACACATTCTATACTACTTCAATGTTTTCCTAGTTGAAATAACACAAAACCAACTTTTTTTCTTTAGAAAGAGTGGAATAAAATTGGGCACAGCTTCATTGCTTACAGCTGTAGTAAGCCTTGGCCCAGCATGGGGCAAGGACCCTGACGTCGACTGATCTGCCCATCGGTCGATGCTCCATCAGTCACCTTGGGATGGCAGGTTTCGGATCCCACTAGGGCGGAAGCCCAGAGGTGGTCTCCCTTGCCACTTGGGCGTGACGGTAATTCCCCGGACACGCCCCCGGGCTGGGCATATTGGCCGCCCCTCACACCAAGACCCCTTAAAGGATCCCCATACTCAGGAAATGGGCATGCAGGCTGTTTTCCTGACAATGGATCCAGCCCCATGCTGACACCGCCCAGTTGCGATAAGAAAAACAAATATACAAAACCACATGCAACCATTGTAAAAACATTACCTATCTAAAGGGCTGGGAGGGCGGGCCAAGCTGTCCCACAGCTAAAGATGGCAATCTGAGGTGGTGTGGTGTCCTAAATAGCCATCAGTTCCCTCCGCCCACCAAGACACCTCCAAGCCTTCCCATAGGGTCAGTGTCACTTCCGGAGCGTTCCTGCTTCCCACGCTTGACTCAAACCCACCCCTTCTGCCTGGCAAAGGAGGGGAGGGGGAATCCATGGCTGCTCTCCGCTCTCCCCTTCCCTGCGGTGCCGCAAACAGTTTCCCGGGTGGTTCCGGGAGCTGGCTTTTGATGGTTTCTGAATTTAAAGCGGACTGAAGGCATGTCACAATTTATGTGCTTTTGCCTCACTACCGTCCTTCATTTTGACTTGTCGCTATTTAAATTTTGTCATAGTTGCTTCCATTTTGGGGTAACATTCTGTAACCCTCTTGGGGCAACAACAGCAGTGAGATCAAAATGATTTAAATACATACATCCGGCCCAGCTCCCTGCTGACAGAGGGGATAGCCTAATTCCCAATCATTCAAAAAAAATAATAAATCCAGAGCACAGGGGTGTGAAAGAAATAGAAAACAATACACAGCGGGAGACATTTCACACAAGTCCTGAGCTACAGAGGAAAAAGCTTTTTAAAAAAACTGCTGGGGTGGTTAGCTAGGTGTGAACTAGGTCAAGTTCTTTTGACTGCCTCCCCCAGCAGCAGTCACTCACCTCTTGAGCATCCAATGTGGCAGACATGCCTGGAGACCACTGGAATGGAGCATTCTTTGAGAACGGAGCATCAGTCATTTAACTGCTTCAGTTTCTTTAGCCTCTACAGCAAGGATGCTCAGAAATTGGGGGGGGATGTGATAGGTATTTGAATTTATCTTGGTTGTAATGCCTGGTTTTTGTTGAGTCTCTTGTTTAATCACCTTTCCAATTTATGCACAACTCAAAATGAAGAATATTGCAAGCAGTGGCAGCATTCAGCAGGGTGACTGGTAGGGGCGTGCATTCGGCTTTGCCGAATAGAGAAAAACACCTGGAAAATACCTTATCGGTATTTTTCGGGTATTTGTTAAGCCAAAGTAGATTCTCTAATCTGATTCGGCGGCTGATAATGTGCTCCTGAAAAAAAGCCAATCTTATTTGGCTTTTATTTGGTGGCGACTGAAAGGCATCAGTTTCAGTGAAACTGACCAGCTCTGCCCTCCAATCCCTTACTTTCCTGGGAGGAGGGAAGGCAGTTTAAACTGCCTTCTCTTGGCTTGCCTGGAAGCCCCGTGGCTCCGGGGAGCCAGGGCAAGCCACCCCTTGGAGGGAAGGTAGTTTAAACTACCTTCTCCTGGCTTGCCCAGGTGCCCTGCAGTTGCAGGGAGTCCAGGCAAGCCGGCCCTTGGAGGGAAGGCAGTTTAAACTGCCTTCCCTTGGCTTGCCTGGGTGCCCTGCAGGGCACCTGGGGAAGCTGATCTGGGGAGGCAGGCAGGCTGGGTAGGGGGTGACATTTAAACATGCCTCCTCCCCACCCTATCTTTCCTTCTTCAGCTGCCCAGCTGCTTCTACTGGTCATTTTCACTCCCCAGCTGATTGGCAGGGAGTGAAAGTGACCAGAAGTTGAGCCTGGGGAAGAAAAGACTTCAGCGCCATTATACTCTATGGGGACTTTCCCCATAAGGTGAACTGGCCCCGAATATATTTGGCAGTACCAATTTTTCCTGAACCCCAGTATCTTACTGATATTGGGATTTGGGAATATCGTGTGTGCCAATATTTTTCGGGCTTGGTTTACACAAACCCAAAAAATACTTTTTTTTTTTTTGTGCACACCTCTAGTGACTGGACAGTAGGTGCTGATTGTACATGCTTGAATACTATGCCACAGGTCAATGTGGGATGCTTCAAAGCTGCGAACTTAGGTTGTGTGTGCTGCTGTTCCACCTGCACAGGTAGCAACTTTCATCAGTCAATGGAATGCCTCCGACCCCTTCTCAGTCCTA
The DNA here is from genome assembly GCA_029375565.1 of Gekko gecko. Lineage (NCBI taxonomy): Eukaryota > Metazoa > Chordata > Lepidosauria > Squamata > Gekkonidae > Gekko > Gekko gecko. The sequence continues at coordinate 15,459,443 of JAPDNY010000012.1, read as the reverse complement.
GTTCTCTGCAGCTAGGAATCTTTCCTTCCCTTTTTAAAGTTCTGAATTTCTTGAAGATGTACCCTTCAGCGGCTAAGAAAGCCTTGATAAATTTCATTTTCAATACACTGAGTGACTCTGTCTTTCTTACTATCCTGTGCAGCTGGAGGCCTAAAGAACATGAAAGGAAATTGACCAAGGTTAAGAGCATAAGACCAGCCTTGCTGGATCAGACCAGTGATGGGTCAGATCTAGTGCAGCATCCTGTTTCACACAGTGGCTAACCAGTTGTTGTTGTTGTTGTTGTTATTTATTGAATTTCTGAATCACCCAATCCCTGAGTACACAGGGCTCTGGGTGATTTATAACAGGTTAAAAACATACCAAAAATACAAATTAAAATCAGCAGACCAATCATTCCTAATCTGATAATCTCCAGATGGTGTCCATAATTTAATCTAAAACCTACTCTCCACTGTTCTTCTGTCTCATGGGCAGGTTAAGGAGGTGGCCAAAGCAGGCAAGATGGAAGAAAAAAGGAAGGTACCAGCTATGGTGGAAAATTGTTGCTATCCTCAGCCAAAAGCCTGGTGGAACATCTCTGCCTTAAAGGACATGCGGAATTGCATTAAGTCCTGCAGGGCCCTGATGGACGTTGGCAGAGAGTTCTGCCAACGGGAGAGAGTCCTCCCAGCTGGAAGGCCAACAAACAGGACATAGGTGCCGAAGACTTCCTCCAATGTTGCCACTTAGCACTGGTTTTCAGAGGTTTTACTGCCTCTCAATATGGAGGTTCAATTTACTCTTCATGGCTAGTAGTCATGGATGGACCCATCCCCTGTGAATGAATTAAAGCTGTCTGTGCTCATGGCCATCCCTAGGTCCACTGGCAATGCATTCTGCAATTCAAATAGTAGCTGAGTAAAGAAGCACCCCAAACAAGATCCTGTGTTCTTCCTTTAGAGGATAAAGTAGGTAAAAAGTCAGGGTTTAGAATTTCAAAAAAGAGAGCCCACCAATTCTGTCCCCAATCATAATTCTCTCTCTAACCTCTGATCAGAGTGCGCTCTACATTCCAAAAACAAAAACAAACTATGGCCCCGTTCACATGGAGCATTTGCCCCGCTGAAGGCACGGTAGGCCTGCGGACTTTCCATGCACGATCATACCGGCACATCTGGGAGGAGTAAAAAACTACTAGGATCGAAGTACTAGTTTCTGGAAACCCCGGGGCAAAGGCCGGCATCTGATTGCGGGAGTGCCAGTATCCCGCGGCTTCTGACGCCGGCCCATGTCCCGGGTTTTCCAGATGTTGTAAGTTTCCATGGGATGCGCATCAACGCTGAATGAGGCATGCGCATACACAAGACACCGACAGCGCCCCCCCCCCCCAACGGCACATGCATCCTTTGCTACAGCGCGGCTTGCTGCTCTGCTGCACTGTTTTTTTGCTGTACTGTAGCAGTGCTGTGTGATCGGTGCTGGGTGCCGGAGTGTGGCAACCTGGTGGCCCGTGTGATTGGGCTACTGCGCCTTACTTTGCTCCATGGCGAACTGCCACGCCTCCCCCCGCGTTTTCTGGCCCGTATGACTGGGGCCTATGAAACTCTTCTCTAAAAGATAGTGGGACACCAGCCATTGACTGAGATAGAGTGATTCTGCATTGGCTTTTCCCTCCGTTGTTATACCAAACCCACACTGGAACAGAAATTCCCCTCTACACTGCATGCTGCTTTCACTTTCTTTGATCATCGGGTTTTATGGTGCCTTCTGCATAGATTTATGGCTGTTCAGGGGTGACTTTGCAATCCGTACAGCATTGCCCTGGGGTATTTGAATGTGGGTTTGAGCTGCACCTTTTCTGTTCCAACGTGGGTTTGGTAAAACAACAGAGGGAAAAGCCAATGCAGAATCGGCCAAAGCTGCTAAGGGAACAGAGGTCAAAAAGAATGGATTCATAGTGGGGGGGACGCAGCCAGGAATACAACATTTCTGAAATTTGGCAAACCAACATATTTATTTATTTATTTACTTATTTATTTAATTGGATTTATGGATCACCCACCCTGCAAGCAGGCTCTGGGAAATATACAACCTTATAAAACATTTAAAACAGAATTAATATATAATTAAAGTTATCAACAGTAAAACAATCAATTAAAACCAATCCAAGATGGCAAATCCTCCTTTGCTGGACACACCACTGTCCTGCACATAGGCTCATAATTTAAAGGCAAATATAAGACATGTAAAATTCCTTAACAGTTATGATGTTAATTCTAATGTTTGGTCTTATGTATTAACTCATGGTTGTACCTGCTTGGTCTATGTAGTTTTTGGAGAAGATCTGTGTAAAATGTAGCATTTAAGTTATTTGAGATGAGCAAGTCTTTATAAAGTTTATTTAAAAAATCATTCCAGCAGCTGTTGATTTTGTGGGAAAGACAAATCCAAATTCTTGCATGTGTGGTGGAAATGTGTGAGGGCTAATAGTTGTGGGTAATGGTGACAAGATTGTTGTCACTCACTTTTGGCATTCACCTGCAGTCATCTATTGAATTTGTTGAATTTTATCTATTCAACTATCTATATATCTAATTCTCAACAGTCCCCTATGTGTGAATATTTAAATCCACAGATAGGGGGCATACTTACCCAAACAAGTTTTTCTGCAAACTTGGGTGACCACCTAGGTTTGCAGAAAAATCTGAAAACTTTTAAAAAATGCACTGAGGGAGGGGTTTCACTCCCCCCCAAAAATAAAAAAGTTGTCTGTGCATGTGCAGACAACGCAATTTACCATTGAGGGGCTGGCTGCTGCTACTGCTGCTGCTGCTGTGGAGCTGATCCAGGCCCAGCTGCAAGGGCAGGGAATGCTGGGAGCCATGCTGGGCCCAGTTAGGCTGGCATGGAATGCCAGGAGAGGCTCTGAGCTCCACCACAGCAGCAGGGAACATCAGGAGCCACTCTGGACCTGGCTGTGTCAGTGGGGAATGCCCAACTATGGCAGTGTGGAACACCAGCGGAGACTCTGGGTGGAACTGCAACAGTGGGGAATGCTGAGAGAGACTCCAGGCCTGGCCGCAGCAGACTCCAGGAGCTGCTCCAGACCTGGCCACCACTGGGAGCTGCTCCAGTCTTGGAGCAGCTCACAGGCATTGCCACCACTGCCTGGCTCATGGGTAGGGAAAGGAGAGAGGGAGAAAGAAGAGGGGATTCGCTTGGAAAGAGAGAGAAAGGAAAAGATGGGGTATTGGCTCAGGGGGAAGAGAAAGAAGGGGGATTGTCTTGGGAGGGAGAGAGAGACAAAGAAGGAGGGATTGGCTTGGTGGAGGGTTGGAAAGAAAAAGAAGGGGGACTGGCTTGGGGAGAGAAAGAAAGAGGTGAGAGGGAAGGAAGCAAAGGTGGGGGAATGCCCCCTCCTTGCAAGTTTCTTGCAGGTCCCCACTTGTGTGATATAATCCCCCCAAGGCAGTGCTTTTGTATATACAAAAATGAAGCTGTTTTTCATATAGAAAGTTGAACTGATTTTCACCAATTCCCTCCTCAGGACTTGAGGGAGTCCCGTCCCCCCCAAGATGCTGGTACTCAATAGTGCTGAATACGGTTACAAAAAAAAAAAAAAAAGAACTCCTGCAAAAAAGTTTATCAGCCAGTTTCCCTGCATTTAATTACTACAGCATGATGGATCATTGCCAACTGTTGGAAATCTAAGATATCTCTGAAAAAACAAGACTGAGTAAATAAATCTAAAGACGTTTTTGCATTATTTAAGTTAACTGCTTTACCGAAAGCCGGGGATATTAAAGAAATAGCTGCTAATTGGAATCCTGTGCTTAATAAAACAGAATCCTCTACACTTGACATTTAATTCATCTGATGGAATGGATTTGTCCTTCTCTCATGTCCTTTAGTGTTTTTTTTTCGTGCGTGGTTCCTAATGCTGTGATGGGTTTATTTTTTTTTGTATTTCAGAGCTTGAATAATTTCCTTCTATGTATTATTTTGCTTAAAAAAATTTAAAAAGATGCATAGAGAGGAACAACCCCATTCTGCAGGAGACCAAAAGATTAAATGCTAGATGGGCAGAAGCTGAGACAGTTCCAAATTGTACGGCAGGAGGAAAGCAAAGGTTAGAAAACAGGAATGATGGGCATACCAGGCCAAGCAGCAAGACTGTTGAGCGGACAGGAATCCCCCAGCATTCCTGGGGGCTTTTCTGGTTCTTTCTTAAAGGGGAAGCCCACGGCCAAAATTCATGGGTGGAATATCTCTGAGGCCCAGAGCTCCATATCCCCACCCCTGCTTGATTACCTTTGCAGCCTCAGTGGCTCATGGGCCAAAGGAACTCTTGATCGAAAGCATTGCAGTTGAAATCGGAGCATCCGCTGATGTGAGGGTAAAGGGGGGGGAGAGAGAGGTGCTCCTGCATATTGTTCTTTATTTGAGGCCATGTGGATGGAAGAGAAGACAGACATATCCGTCAGCCATTTTCTACTTAATCAATACATCTGAAATAAATGGAAGAATTGCTTCCAATGTGGGGAACAAAAGCAGGTGGGCAAAACCAAAAGTTTGTCTGGAGGGCCTTTTTGAGAAAGAAAAACCTGTGGCATCTCAGCACCTGGCCTCCCGCTTGGTTTCTTTCGGCTGCATTTCAGCAGAACAACTCGGGCACCGGCTGAGGCTACCGATGACGGTCTCTGGTGTGGAATGGGAATCGCGTAGACTCCGGTTATGGCTCCCAAGATGCATCTCTGTCTCCACCAATGCTCCCTCTGATTTTTGTCCCCCTACTGAGCAGAGCAGTTCACATCCTGAGTGAAATATAACAGCTGTATTCTGAAAATGGGCAATGGGCGGTGCAGGACCCTGCGTGTCTCCAGATTGCTGTTGAGCGGGGCTTCCTGAGTTCATGAGGGGCTGCTCACATGCACAGCTTAGAGAGAACAGCGGCCGGGACCTCAGCATGGTACGATGTCATAGAATCCGCCTTCCAAAGCAGCCACTTTCTTCAAGGGAACTGACCTCTGTTTGCCTGCAGATCAGTTCTAATTCCAGGAGATCTCCAGGTCCTGCCTGGAAGGTTATGCAAAGGTATATGGCGCCGTGTACAATAGATGTATGTTCAAGGTAAATCGATTCTGTGCTTTTTGTTTTTATTTTTCCATTTGTCCTATACTGTTATATAAATATTGGTATCAAATAGCATCAAAAATAGGTTTCACCCAAACAAAACATCCAAAGTGCAGGTTTACATTCTGTTCAAATATTCAGACAGCACCTTGTCAGTATCACAGTCACTAGTCCTACAGGACTCTAGTAATTTACCCATTCCAAATGCACTCTTTTTCAAGGACTGTGATGTATATAAAGGACATAAGGCACAATAATTTCTCTTTGTGAGCACAAAAGCTCTTAAGATAGCAGCATGTTTTCGTCCCATTGGAACCCTTGTGGCAGACATAATAACCTATCTAGGATAGCATATCTCTCAAGTTCTAGATAGGTGAAACCTATTTTTGATAATATTTGATACCAATATTTATATAACAGCAGGGCTCTTTTTGTAGCAGGAACTCCTTTGCATATTAGGCGACACCCCCCCTAATGTAGCCAATCCTCCCAGAGCTTACAGAGTTCTTCTTACAGGGGCTACTGTAAGCTCCTGGAGGATTGGCTACATTAGGGGTGTGTCGCCTAATATGCAAAGGAGTTCCTGCTACAAAAAGACAGTAACAGTATAGAAAAAGAAAAAAAGAAAAAGCACAGAATCAATTTACCATGAACATACATCTATTATACACAGCGCCATATACTTTTGCATATCTTCCTAACACTGTGACTCTCAGTTTTTTATATTTCCTACCTGGAGGTTGGCAAGCACAACCCCCATATTGCTGAAGGAAAATGGCTTGGGGTGATTTGTGCTGTGGGAGGTTTGGTTCTGTTGTGAGAGCTAGTCTCCTGGATCATAACTCAGCCATTATGGGGGGGATCTGTGTTGTTCTCATATTAATTATGGTAATTCCCAAGCACAACAGTTTTCATCATTATTTTAATCAAGAATGAAAGACGTGCACAAACATAGTACATCTTTTCAAGTTAGCATAGGGGAGGGGTTATTATTGCTTACTGGACACTCCGTTTAGCCTCCTCCTGCGAAGAAACACTTTTCTTCAAATGAGAAGCAAAAGCATCAAGGGTGAAAGATAAACATAGAGGATAAAACCTCAGAGCATACTAGGGAGGGGGGGGGGTCTCGCTAATAAAAATGAAAAGTTTGGAAACTGTCATCAAAGCCCAGAACAACCAGATCAATCCCTGGAGGCTGGCAAAATGAAGACAAGACAAAACAGAAGTCCTGTGGTGCCGTTTATTTTTACGTGGTTTGTTCTGAAAGCTAAGTGAATAAACAGCAAATGCCAGACTTCTCACATCTCTTGATTGAATCTGGGGAGAGAGCAAAGTCATAGTGGCCCTGGGAACCCAAAACCCTTGGGCCAGCCCTGCTTTTCCATTGATCAAAAGCCTTTCCAGTGCAGTCCTAAGCAGAGTCACAAGTACAGAATAAATATGATCAAAATCATAAAACCAACAGTAAGACTAAGCACAAAGGCCATGCATAAAAATCAGTATTTTCAGAGTACCTGCTGGAAATAAAATGAAAGATCTGGGGGGATATATATATATATATATACATACATATATATATATATATATATACATACATATATATATATATACATATATACATATATACATATATATATATATATATGTATATATATATATATATATGTATATATATATGTATATATATATTTTAAAAAAGATTGCATTGAAGAAGAAAAGTTTTTTCCTGCCACATAAAGTGTGAGAAATATAGTGCCAGATGAATCAATGTGGAGAGGGATTTCAGGTGCCACAACTGAAAAGTCTCTGCCTGTAGCCACTCCCCTCCCTCCCCTCCCTACCTGTGCAGGTGGGACACACTGCGCAGAGTCACAGAGGCAAATTTGAGTATGCAGGTTCTGAGTTATGGGGCCCATGACTTTGTGGTTAGTGTATAGCTCTTTGAAACAGGTGATAAGGGTCTTGACACCCCTTTCCTAGCATCTCCAAATGCTTCCACAAGGCACATATCTACAGATGCCTAGTACTATCAATCTAAACCAGGGGTCTCCGACATGGTTCCCGTGGGCTCCATGGCCCCTATTGACAGCTTTCCTGGCACCCACCAAATGCTTTTAGAAAGTGGATTTTCCCAGCAAAACTTCTGATTGGCCATTGGAGATTTGATTAGCTTTGCAGATTTTTAAAAACGTTGCTTCGGCAGCTGCTGTGTCGTGGGCCAGCCAGATCTCAGGAGCAGCAGAGACTCCTTGGGAGGAGCAGAGCATCATCGTGGCCAGCTCTGGGCAGGCAGAAGATGAGCTGGAGGAGGAGTTGCAGCCTCATCAAGGCTCACAATCAGCAGCTGACTCAGAGCCACCAGCATCCAGCCCTGACCCAGCAGGAGAACCTCAGTTAAGCATTAGCAGCCCACCAGGATCACCTCCGCCCTAGGCAGGACAGCCTGGGGTGCCCCCCACCAGGGATGCCAACCTCCCGGTGGGGCCTGGAGACCGGGGGCGGCGGTGGAGTGCTGGCAGCTGTGGGGCCCCCAGGAAAGCCAGGGAAGGGGGCGGGGGTCTAGCTCCCGCCCCCTCCCTCCCAGCGCCGGCTTTCCTGGAGGCTCCGCAGCCACAGGGCCCCCAGGAAAGCCAGGGAAGGGGCAGGGATTCTAACCCCCGCCCCTTCCCTCCCAGCACCAGCTTGCTTGGGCATTCTGCGGCTGCGGGCTGCCCAAGCAAGCCTGGGAAGGGGCGGGAGTTTAAACTGCCGCCCCTTCCCTCCCAGCACCGGCTTGCTTGGGTGCTCCACAGCTGTGGGCCGCCCAAGCAAGCCTGGGAAGGGGCAGGAGTTTAAACCGCCGCCCCTTCCCTCCCAGCGCCGGCTTGCTTGGGTGCTCCGTGGCTGCAGGGCACCCAAGCAAGCCAAGGAAGGGGCAGGGGTTTAAACCGCCGCCCCTTCCCTCCCAGCGCCGGCTTGCTTGGGCGCTCCGTGGCTGCGGGGCACCCAAGCAAGCCTGGGAAGAGGCGGGGGGGCTTGTCGTGGGGGCATGCCTTTTGGCGCCCCTGCAGCCGGCGTGCTCTAGGCGAGTGCCTAGCTCACCTAGTGGGCGAGCTGACCTTGCCTCCACCTTTTGAGTGCCAAAGACAACAGCTAAGAAAGGAGCTGCAAGAAAGATGACAGAGTGCTCACCTCCTGGCCCATCACCAGTCACAGAGTGGTTGCAGAGCTATGCTTCAGCAGCCGGCTGCTAAGAAGGCTTGTTAGTGGATGTCTATAAAACCAGCTCAGGGAGTCTGCTGGTTTGAGGAGGCAACAAGTCACTCTGCTTTACTCGGCAACCACAGTGCCTGGATCTGCCTCACCTGTGTGACCTTGGACTGGCTCTGACCTTTGGCTTTGTGAACCCCCTGTTTGAGTGTGAGCCTGGGACCTTCTGACTATGCTCTCTGGACAACCCCTCTGGTAATGGCTTTCTAGCTTGACTCTTGCGACTGTCTTGACTTTTGGGAATGGACTCTGTTGTGTGGCCCTGGATGGATGTAGCTTGCCTGCTGATCTGCCGCATGACATGCTACCATCACAGCACAAGGATCTTCCTTGTATGAATGAATGTAAGCAGTGGCAGCCATTTTGTGGCTGGTTCTGTCTCCTGCAGCAGCCATTTTATGGGAGCCATTTTGTGGTTGGGCCCACTATGTTCTGTCAGAATTCTATTGGTGTCCACAGGCTCAAAATGGTTGTGGACCGCTGGTCTAAACAGCTGCTGGAAGTATGACCAATAAATACAGTTTCTGTATTTTTATAGGGGTGGCTCAGTGACAAAGTACTTGCACGGCATTTATAAAGCTTATGGTTGCCAGCCAAGGACTTGGCAACCCACAGGAACTTCTGGGGATGGCCCCATGATATCACTTTCAGTCATCTAGCTGGAAGTGACATGACACATCGCTGGGAACGGTCTAACAATCCCCCCAAACTGTATGATTTTATGTGACAGGAAATGACATCATGGCATTATCACACGGACACTTTTTCTGCCCAATTTTTCCCGCTGCTCCACCTGGCAGCAGTGGAGGACCTTGGCAGGGGAGGTCCCACTATATGGGGGACCTGGGCCCCTCAAGAAATCCCCAGATTCTATCTCCAGTTATGAAGGATAAAGCAAAAATACCTTTCTCTGCTTGAGATCCTGGAAAGCCAGAATAAACAATACAGGGACAGAAACATCAGAAAAAGAGTTGGGTTTTATACCCTGCTTTTCTCTACCTTTTTATACCCTGCTTTTCTCTACCTTTTTATACCCTGCTTTTCTCTACCTTTTACCTGCCAACCTAGCAGTTCGAAAGCAAGTAATTGCAAGTAGATAAATATGTACCACTTCAGTGGGAAGGTAACAGCATTCCGTACACCTCGGTGTTTAGTCATGCCGGCCACGTGACCACGGAAACGTCTTCGGACAGCGCTGGCTCTTCGGCTTGGAAACGGAGATGAGCACCACAACCCTATTTACCTTTACTTTACTTTCTCTACCTTAAGAAATCTCAAAATGCCTTACAATTGCCTTCCCTTCCTCTCTCCACAATAGTCACCTTATGGGCTAGGTAGGAGTGAGAGAGCTCTGAGATAATGGTGGCTGGCCCAAGGTCACCCAGCGGGCTTCATGTAGAGCAGGAGTGGGGAATCAAACCCAGTTCTCCAGATTAGAGTCCGCCACTCTCAAGCACTACACCATGCTGGCTGACAGCTCGGGGTAAGACAGCTTCCAATGGAGGTTCATGCAGCTCCTTGGTCCTGCGTTATTTTATGAGCCCATTTAATTTGACCTGCCTGGTATCTCAGCCTAACATTTTTCATGTACCCTTTAGGTTTTATAGGATGAAAAGGAGGCCTTTTCGGAGTTGGGGGTAGTGGTGAATTTCTCTTTCTCAAAAGAGGGTGTGTGTGTTTTCTAAAGGATGCTCATTAAAAGATGAATTAAGCCAGTATCCTTGAGACAGTTAATGAGATATGCTAATTTTGAATAAATCCGTCTGGGCTGAATTCTTGATAAGAAAACATCTGCTTGGCTGAGTTGCGCATTGCTTTCAAGGGAGGTAAACTGGGTCTGAAGACAGCAAGATCCGATAAGCAACATACAGACGGTCCTGATGGAAATCATCCTGAAAGAACAAATTGTTTTTCCAGCTAGATTTTGATGGGAGTTCCACCCACCGACTTCCCTGGGGGTTGTCAGGCAAACAAATAGGACTGATGTTAGCGAGGGTCATAAAGCCTTGTGCCAAAAGGAACAAAGCATTATGGGAGCTGGTGTGATCCAGTGGAAACTATGTCCCGCTTTCTTCTGGGGCTGGAGATGTTTCTGAAATTCACTGCTTTTGATTTTGGCATTCCAGATTGCCAAATCATGCTTTCAAAGGACACCAGTGCATTCGGAGTCCCCCATGGTCCCGCTTTTACTTCCAGTTTTTGCACAGAGTGCTGTTCTCAGTTTCATGTGGATGCCGTCATCTCTTTCATTCCATTTACAGCTTTTTCACACCCTGCATTACCATGCACATATATGCACTGACAAAATTCTAGAAAGGGAAATCTTGCCGTTATTCCATCTAAAGGTAAAGGTTCCCTTGCTCGAAAGCCAGTCAAATCCGACTCTAGGGTTGCGGTGCTTATCTCCGTTTCCAAGCCAAAGAGCCAGAGCTGTCCGAAGACATTTCTGTGGTCATGTGGCCGGCATGACTAAACACCAAGGCGCACGGAACGCTGTTACCTTCCCACTGAAGTGGTACCTATTTATCTACTTGCATTTTCTTGCTTTCGAACTGCTAGGTTGGCAGGAGCTGGAACTAGAGACAGGAGCTCACTCCGTCATGCAGCACTCTCGGGTCTCGAACTGCTGAACTACTGATCTTCCACAGCCTACAGTTCAACGTCTTAACCACTTGAGCCACCACAGCTCCTTATTCCATCTACAAGGATATAAAGATTCTTTTGGTATGGTGTTTTACTGGTGCACAGTGGTGAAGCAGCCCCCCTCCCCAACTTTTTCAGTGCTTGAAAAGATCCCAGGAGGGGGGGGACAAGATTGTATGGTGCAGCTGTGCCACGGGTCAGCCCCCCCCCCAAGAAATTTTTAAACTGCTAAATTCTAATCTAAAAGGGCACTGGTGACCGTGGGTTGTCCTGTGCCACCCTGTGCCCACTTGTAACATGAGGTTTGGCTCTGAGAGAGTGACTGCCTAAGGTCAATCAGGTTGCGGTGACACGCGCCAGCTGAAGTGGAGGGGAAGCAAGGCTATTCCCTCTGGAGGAATTTGACCCGCAGTTGTGACATCACAGAGTCCTTGGAAGCTGTGGGCTCAGCCTGTCACTGTGTGTGATCAGACGCAGCCATGGGTGAGTCTCCTTTTCTTGCCGTTTGTTTCCCATGTGCTTAAATGAGGAACCAATGAATCGCACCTCCGCACTGTGAAGGGGAGAAAAAACAACAGCACAGAGTCGGGATGGCCTAATCAGACCATCCTGATGGTATGAGAGCATGCTGGAGTGATCAGACATGGGAAAGTCCATCCGTGGCCCGTCACAACCTGTTTACAACTAGACTTTCCCTCATGTCTTTTAACTCTGCTTCTGCGGCAGAGCAGCACGGGTTGCCAATGGCTGCAGGATGCTTCCCAGATGTTGTTGTCTGACTGCTCCCTTTAGATCTGGCAGGCATTTGTGCCTGTGCCGGAACTAAAGGCGTGAGTGATCACAGCCTCAGTGAGCTTCATGACCGAGAGAGGATTTCAAACTGGGTCTTGTGAGCTCCAATCCAGCTGTACCACACTGGCTTGTTATAGGAAGGAAGGAAGGAAGGAAGGAAGGAAGGAAGGAAGGAAGGAAGGAAGGAAGGAAGGAAGGAAGGAAGGAAGGAAGGAAGGAAGGAAGGAAGGAAGGAAACTTCTGGCTGTGCCATGACCATCTTTGTAATTGCTCTGTGTAATTCCAGCCCAAAGATAATTCAGAGTCCTAGTGTACTTTTACATGTTTTATGCCTTTAATAAGACAGCCTAATCACCTACCATCAACATGTTTATATACTCATCAGGCAATGCTTTATTGTAGAACCTTAGGCTTCACTTTGGGCAATATCTTCCTCATAATTCCTTTCCAACAGCATTAACTTGATTTGTTCTGACCCCTGCATCTTACAGGACTAATTAAGCACGTAGCAAAATTCACACTACAGGTTGCTATCTTTACCTAATTTTAACAAGCACGCATTGAGCGGGCCACCTGTATTAGATAAAAACGTATTAGTCAGACCGACACCTGTTCTCCTAAAAGAATCTAGAATTAACTGCTTTGTGCGTGTCTTTAAGCAAGCGGTGGAGAACGGTGGCAATTAAACATTCTGCTTGGCTCACAGGGGTATAGGGAAAACAAGCCACTGCTGTCAGATCAGCTGCTACGCCTGCTAAGAACTCTAAAAGTATCAGCTGAACTAAACATGTATTTTTTTTTCAAATAGCTGGGTAAGATACTTAACATATAATTTGAATACGGGACATGAAAAATATGGAATTGAGGTTGCTCCACTTACTCAAGAGGTGGAGAGGAGAAGATCAAATTAATTTATGCCATGACAGTCCCCAGTACTTGATGGCACTTAGCACATGCACCACTTGTTGCATCAATATAGTATGCATGCATAAACATATTTTTATTGTTTATGCTTTGTACCTGTTGTAAACTACTGTGAGCCCACATTGTTTTAAATTAGGGTCCCCAATTTTTTTGTTGTTTAATAACTTTTTATTAAGTTTTAGAACATGCAAAGGTGGGGAGGGGGGAAGGGGAAGGGAAAGGAACAAATATCATAAGGCTTCTGCCTATAACTTTCCTCTACTTACCATTTCATATTATACAGAAATAAGTTGTGAGGTTTTAAAAGTTCATAAAAGCTTCTTGATATTATGATATTAGAAAGTTCATTTCTTTGTATTTCTCTCTTATCCAGTTATAAAATGGAGTCCATAGTCCAACAAAGTCTTCTTCCATTTGCCCTTCTAACATCAAGGTCAATTTGTCCATTTCTGCTCTTTCCATAATCTTCCCTATTAAGTCATGCTCAGAAGGTATTGATAGGAGTTTCCAAAAGGATGCAACTGGAATTCTAGCTGCAGTTACTACATGAATTATAAAATATCTTTGGTTTTTATCAAAGTCATCTGGTATACAATTCAATGACAACAATTCTGGTTGAAAAGGTACTGAAATCTTCAAAACTGTCTGTATAAAAGGATGTACCCTAACCCAGAATCCAGATTCTGTTACTTTATTTTCATTTAATATTGTAACACATAGATGTGCCTTTCCCCAATTCTCAAGACTGCAGAAATATACTTTCAAGGGTCTAAATTTCACCCTTTCTCTATGTTCTCTATGGACATTGAGCAAATATTCTCCCCCTTAGCCTTTGGGGTTTTTCTCAGACTTCTGCAAAATTTGACAGACAAATGATGGCTTAAAGTTGGAATGAATACTAATTGTGACAAACCTGGAGGGATCCACTTTTCCACACCCATTTCATATGGGAATACTTAATGTTCACCTCATGGAAACTCCTACATCCTATCAAGTGATAGTTTGATTGTAAACAACAACAACAACATTGCCATACCCACACTTTCATGCCTAGCAATTTGAATTCCTTTTGGTGCAGGAAGGCAGCATAACATAGATAAGTGAGTTTAATGTACTTGACTTCAGCAAGTTAATCAAGTCACATACTTATCACCTGCCAACTACCACCCCAAGACAAGCCATATTTAGGCTTCTTCCGTGAAGGAGAGGGATTGTGCAAGAAGGTAAAGGCGCAGCCACAAGGTACAGTTAGAAATAGAATGTAAAATCCCTGTTGTATTTTGAAATTCTTCCTTGGGAAAAATTTATTATATAGGGAGAGTTTTAGTAGATCTATATATGTATGTGTACATATATATGTGTGTGTGCGTATAATGTAATCTTAGGCTGTGATCATATGCACAATTAGACCTGCCATAGGTGCAAATGCTGGACAGATTTAAAGGGTGTGATCAGACAACAACATCTGGGAAGCACCCCACACTCATTGGCAACCCATTTTGCTCCATCGCAGAAGTGGAGTTAAAAGACACCAGGCCCGTAGCCTGCGTGGGGCCCTGGGGGCCCGCCCCCGCGGGTTTTGCGGGCCCCCTCCCCCGAGCCTCTGCTCCCCCCGGCCTACTCCCCCCGGCCCTAACCCCTCTCCCTAGGGTCACCAAGGCTGGCCGGGGCGCTCCGAGAGGGGAAGGGGAAAGGAGATGGGCCGGCCAGCTCCCCCTGCGGTTCTGGAGGCGGCGGCAGCGGCACCTTCTCCCCCAATATGGCACGGAGGATGTGGCAGCTGCGGGGGAGGGGGGAGGGCGAGCGGAGCAGGAGGGCAGCAGGAGGGTAGAAATATATATATATACACACACGTAGTGACTAGAGTGGTAAACTCCAATGTGGTGCCCAACAATGTGTTTGCTGGTGGCTACTTGCTTCTTACCCAGCACTTTTTCACCAAAGCAAACAGCCAGTTCTGACTATCTTTCACCTCAGTAAAGCAGGAGGTGTTTTTGAAGACCCCAAGGGAAATCACTTTTGGTCTTACAGAGCGTGCACATTTGGAGACAGTTGTCCTGATCACAGGTGGATGCTGTGCTTGAAACCTCCCAATATTTTAGCAGCCATTTTGTGATTGGTCCTGCTTCCCAAGGTATCAATTTTGTGATTGTGACCACTGCCCTTTCTTAAAATTCCAAAAAATGCCCACAAGTTCAAATCAAAGTAGCAGCCCCTTGCAGGAAGAAGTTCAGTATTTTTTTATTGTAAAATGAAACTGAATTCTAGGGGGGGGAGCTACTTCTGGTTTTGGCTTAATAGTCTTCTCTGCTCTCTAATAAAATATTTTTCCTTTTTTCTGTTGCTGCTTTGCATGCCTTTCAGTATCAGGTCTCAAGGAAAACTTTTTGAAAACTTAGTTCTGTTACACAAAGATTAATACTGCTGTGATTGTGCTGTCCAGTTTTAAAAACATAAAATCAAATCTCTCTTTCAATTGTACTGAATTTGTCTGACGAGATTGAATTTGGTCTATATTTTCCCCCTTGCAATCATGGTTCCCCAATGGAAGGGGGGCAGTGTTCCCTCTAAGCTGAGTTAGTGTGAGCTAGCTTACACTTTTTAACTTCCAGCTCACAGATTTTTGTCTTAGCTCAGGAAGGATGGCTCCAGAGCAAACTAATTTATGCGGCAGCCAAATTGCTCTCTCACAACTTTAATGGCAGTAGCTCACAAAGTAGAAGTTTTGCTCACAAAACTCCACAGCTTAGAGGGAACATTGGTGGTGGGCCCCTGAGAAAAACATGGGCCCCTGAGCAAAAAGTTGTTAGCTACGGGCCTGAAAGACACCAGGGAAAATCTGGTAGTAAACAGGTTAGGACAGGCCATGGACGGACTTTCCCGTCTGATCGCTCCAGTGGACTCTCATGGCATTGGGATGGTCTGATCAGGTCATCTCAACTCTGTGCTGTAGTTTCCCCCCCTTCTCAGTATGTGCATCATTGCAAACTCCATAGGGAGCCCTCAGGGCAGAGATGTGATTCATCGATTCCTCGTTTAAGTGCATGGGAAACAAACAGCAAAAAATGACCCCTGACTCACCCATGGTTGCGTCTGATAATGCAGAGGCGGGCTGTGCCCGCAGCTTCCAAGGACTGTGTGATCATGCAACTGCAGGTCAAATTCCTGCTTTATCTCCCGTGTGTGACGGCAACCTTAGAATTACATAGGAATGTAATCTTAAAAAATGCCAATCATATGTAAAAAATGTCTTCACATGATGCACTTTAAAAAACCCTCAAAGAAGGGGGCAAACCCCCCATGTTTTCCCATTAAAATAAAAAATAGAAACTTTTGAATTTCTAGATTACATTAATTATATGATGGTTCATATATTTATCTAGATACCTCTTAAGGGAACTAAAAGGGACTGTTACATTAAGCTTGTAACTCCCCCTTTTAAGCTTTTTCTTTCAGCTTTTCTCCTGATGTTTGACCACATGCCGCCATTTCTTTCATTGTCTTCTTCTCTGTGCTGACACCATACTGTAATGCCTTACTATATGTACTGATGACATCAGTGCTAGGCAGGGTACCCATTCTAAATGCACCATGCCAATGGAGCAGAATAGAGTAGCAATCCGCAGGGGGGTATAACAAAGTTGCTGTGCAGAAACTGCAGCCTTGGCCAGGCAAATGGATCCTTAGTTTTAGGTTGGATTTGAAGATTCAGTTCTGAAACCTTGCTCAGCATCACTGCACTGGGGTCTTGGTTAGGCTAGAATGAGATTGCAGTCACACAAGCCAGAAAAACTGGGGGGGGGAAGCGAGGCTATTTCCTCCAGAGGAATTTGACCCACAGTTGTGTGATCACACAGTCCTTGGAAGCTGCGGGGGGGGGGGAACAATGGCACAGATTCAGGATGGCCTGATCAGACCATCCCGACTCCATGACAGTGTGCTGGAGTGATCAGACAGGGAAAAGTCCGTCCGTGGCCCATCACAACCTGTTTTCTACCGGATTTCCCCCAGTATCTTTTAACTCCGCTTCTGCGGCAGAGCAGAATGGGTTGCTGATGGCTGCGGGGCACTTCCCAGATGTTGTTGTCTGATCGCACCCTTTAAATCCACCTGGTATTCGCGCCTATGGTGGGTCTAATTGTATGTATGATCATAGCCTGAGAGTGATTGATCAAATAAGGTTGCTATCTGTTTTGCTTAAAAATATACAGAGAAGAAGAAGAGAAGAGATTGGATTTATACCCCGCCCTTCACTACCCAAAGGAGTCTCTGAGCGGTTTACAAACTCCTTTCCCTTCCCTTCCCCACAAAAGACACCCTGTGAAGTAGGTGAGGCTGAGAGAGCTCTTGACAGAAATTGCTCTTTTTTCAAGAACAGCTCTTATCAGAACTACGGCCTGCCCAAGGTCATCCAGCTAGCTGCGAGTGGAGGAGTGGGGAATCAAACCCGTTTCTCCCAGATTAGAGTCCGCGCACTTAACCACAACACCAAACCACTACATACACCTTTGCTTTCTGTGTGGGACATATAGACAGCATGCAGATTATTGAAAGCAATCTATCCAAACAATTAAAAATTATCCTGCATTTCAAATAAGAACCAGTGACTAATATAAAAGAAATAGACAGCACCTGTTCAGTTCCCTGAAATGCCACCGAAGTCTGGGCAAACTGGCAAGTTTTATTGTTTGAGAGTTCTTAGTTGGCAATAATAGGGCTACCTGACAAATGAAGGCATAGAGTCCATGTTCTGCATGTGGTGTATAAAGTGCCGTCAAGTCGCAGCCAACGCATTTGGGTTTTCAAGGGAAGCAACAAAGAGAAGTCGTTTGCCATTGCTACCTTCTGCATAGCCATTTTGGAATTCCTGGATGGTCTCCGATTGAACTACTAACCAGGGCTGATCCTGCTTTGCTTCTAAGGCCTGATGAGGGTGGGTTAGCCTGGGACATCCGGGTCAGGGCAGTGCATTTTACCTGTGCAAAAATATAGAGCTAGGACCTAGTTTTGGGAATATGGGAATGGGTACCCTTTCCTTTAGTCCAGGGGAACTCAGGGCTGCAAGACCATTGCTGTGGTATGGTCCATTTAAGTAACTTCAGGGGGGGAAATAGAGGTTTTTATTCATAACTTATTTGATTGCATGTAGTACTTAGAACCAGAAGGGAAGAAGAGGTTGGCTTTATACCCTGCCTTTCACTCAGAGTCTCAGAGCAGCTTGCAATCTCCTTTCCCTTCCCCTCCCCACAACAGGCACCCTGTGAGGTAGGTAGGGCTGAGAGAGCTCTTTCGAAAACTGCTCCTGAGAGAACAGCTCCGACAGAACTGTGACCCAAGGTCATGCCAGCAGGTGCAAGTGGAGGAGTGGGGAATCAAACCCGGTTCTCCCAGATTAGAGTCCGTGCTCCTAACCACTACCCCAAACTGGCTCTCAAACTGCTGCCATATTTGTTCTGCCATGACGGGGGCGGAAATCAACTTGGAGAAAGAATTTTCCTCCCTCTTCATCTATCAATTTATCAGAGAAACAGCACCTTTCAATTGACAGAAATAATAGATCTCTGTTGCTGTTCTGCAATATATTAAAATGTAAATTACCTTCCACTCTCCTGTCAGGTTTGTATTAACTAAACTTTAAATACACACAAAAAAAGACAGTGCAATGAAATATAAAGTATGATGAATCACAGAGGTTCTCAATATTTCATAAAGAAGGCATCGAATAAAAGGTTCTGGTACTTCCTCGACATTTCTAGATGTTCAAACAACTTTAAAATGTAAGGATGATATTCTAAATTAACAAACTGTTTTCCTATGACATTTGACTTGGCAGGACGAACCGAAACCTGAGTGGAAATCAATTTGCAGTAACTAGAATCGCTATTAACTTGGGGGCACAGACGGTTTAATTATGGAAGGGTGATAGAAGTTGATGAGCGAGAGTCACGGACTTCCTCTTGGAAAAACCTATGAGAAGTCAAGGATTATAGGCCTGCTCAAATGCTCTCAATTGATGGTGTCTGTACAGCTTCTTTTAATCTCTGGGGGATATATTCCTGAAAGAAATGGTGAAGAGTTGTCATCAGACGAGACATGCGCAAGTTTAGGGCCGTACTGGCACATAGAGATTTTGCTGGGCAGGTAGCTTGGGAAGGGCATGGCTGAGTGGCCAGGCTGCTTCCAGGGTAAAAAGCCATGCCTGCAGGTAGCAATCACTGAGAACCAGCAGCAAGTCCAACAGAACCACTGTAGAATCCAGTAATCCCAGTAGAACCACATGCCACTGTGGCAAGCCAAACAGAACAAAAATCAAACCAGACAATCTCTGCAGTGGAAACTCGCGGGGAGGGCATTTCTGCAAGCCCAGCAGAAACAGTTGCAGTGTACAGAATGCCCAGCAGAACCAGTGCCACTGTGGCAGTGCAAACCCAACAGGACTGATGTCAAACCACAGAATCCCCACAAATCCAGATGGGGGGAGGCGGAGAATCTGCAAGCACTGTGCAAAAAAACAGGAGGGGGACACAAAGCAAGGCTGGCAAAGAGGAGGGAGACCTCTTGAAACCCTCCCCCAGACATAGAAAACAAGAGGGAGGGGGGAGAAAAGGAAAGGAAAAACAGCCCCCAAGACCCTGCAAATGCTGCCTCCCAATCATCTTGGTAAATCACAAATATTTCCAGGATTTTGGGAATCATTTTTTTCAGTTTTCTGAAAAAAATCCTGGATATATTTTGGATGCCAGCTCAGGTGTAACTGAATGCACACCCCTAATGCTTAATAGTTATATCTCTTTATCCTTGCATCCTCACAAGATTGACAGGTCCTCCATACAAAACTAGATTCCACACCTAGAAATCTAGCATGCCTGTGAGAGGGATTCTAGCCTGTACTTTCCCCGAATTTTTTGTTTTCTCTAAGGCTGCAGTCAGGCATGCCTTTAGATCCAACTCAGCTGTGAATGCCTGATGGATCTAAAGGGCATGATCAGAGAACAACAACTGGGAAAGGTCCCACAGCCATCGGCACCCTGTGCTGCCCTGCCATGGAAACGGAGTTCAAAGACACCAGGGAAAGTCCGGTCCTAATGCTTTGTTGGTCTCAAAGGTGCCACTGGCAGGGCCAACACATTCTTGTTAAATTTTAGACCGTCACCTTGGGTGACTGCTCGACCAGGGCACCATTCTGGCCAGCACATCACACCTGGAAGCTGCATGCCTCCTCATGTCCTGCGGATCAGAGCGTGGGAGGGGGACCTGCCCAGAGAGCAGCCAGGGCCCCGCTCCGCTCATTGCCCCCTTCCTTCCCTCCTGTCCAGGTGCCTCTGAGGCCATGCAGAGTGCCACCCCTTCCCATCCTCCCCAGGGGAGGTGAGGTGACCGCTGGGCTCAGCCATCGAGCTGGCCTTCACCCTGCAGGCCACCAGGCAGGAGTTCCATACCAGTGAAGTAGGTGTCAGCATGCTTCTCATTGGGCAGCTTGTCCCAGCTGTGGCTGGTGGGCAGCGGGCTCCTCCTTTTCACCAGGAAGACGCAGGGCATGCAGGGATGGCCCCAGGTTTTTTTTGGACATGCATCAAGCAAGTCTTGGGGGGGCGCCGCACCAGAAGGGAGGGCACCAGAAATTGGGGGGCACACAGGGAGGCGCCAGAATGTATCCTCACCTAGGGGGTGAAAAACCCTGGGGTCGTCCCTAGCCACTGGACTCTAAATGTGTTCTACTGCTTCAGATCGACACGGCTGACCACCTGGAACTATGTGTACTCATGTTAGTGCCATACATTCCAGCTGCCCGTCTGTACCAGGAACTGCCCTCGTCTACTGGATCCTGCTCCCGGTACTCCGTTCTCTGCATTTTGCCTTTTCTTTTTCCTTTGGGGGGAATGTCCTGTTAAGTTAAAGTTACTAGTGAGGATATCTGTCTGTCTGTCAGCTATCATCTACCTACCTACCTACCTACCTACCTAGTGATCACAAACACTGCTTCTTTTCTACATATTTTAGGGGGGCCTGTTTCTCATCTTGGGTCTTTTACGCCATTTTTATACCACATTTTACACTATTTATCAAATGATGCAAAAATCAGCGTCGATTTTAACAGCACCCTTTCTATCAAACGTTGTTTGCTAACATTGGCAGCCAACATGACCATAGTTTTGTCTCAAAATGTGAAAAGGCATAAAAGAAACTTGAACCTTGAAGGTGAACCAGAGTTGTCGCATGAGCTGATAACATCCCATAGCTGCGAGATGTGGCATTTTCCAGAGTGCTGCTCCCTCCCCGGTCTCTAGTGGTTTAACCTCAGAGCAGAGGCACATCTTAAGTATCAAGGCACAAAAGCACTAAGGCTCCATGCAGTGCAATAAGTCCAAATTTCTGAGAAAGGTGGCTTATAATTGCCATAAATAAATAAATGCAGTCTGACAATTTCCACGCTGCAGCAGCTGAGACATTTTTAATGGATGATAGTGATATTTTCTTTTCCTCCAGTTTATCTTCCCCCAAAGCAATTGGCAGGAATGTGTGCTACTGAAGAGTACATGAACACAGAAAGACAAGGCCGGGCAGAACCTTCAGCAGTGTATAAGGGGTGGAGGGTGGGGTGGGGGGGTGCTCGGGTCAGTGATCCTTGGTGTGAGAGCTGCCCTGGGCATGCCCCCTCTTTTCATCTGTGCAGTATTAAAGGGTATGCAGTAAACATTTGCAGGGTGAACAGATCTTATATAAGGTACAAAAACGAAGGAGGAGGAGAAGATTGGATTTATACCCCGCCCTTCACTCAGAGTCTCAGAGCGGCTTACAAACTCCTTTCCCTTCCCCTCCCCATAACAAACACCCTGTGAAGTAGGCGGGGCTGAGAGAGTTCTTTCCAGAACTGTCCTTGAGAGGACAGCTCTGACAGAACTATGGCTTGCCCAAGGTCATCCAGCAGCTGCAAGTGGAGGAGTGGGGAATCAAACCTGGTTCTCCCAGATTAGAGTCCACACATTTAATCACTACACAGAACTGGCTAAGGACACTACAATCGCCGAGGGTGCTGGGTCTGTGCATATGTCCAGCTCTGTCCGGGCTCTTGGTTTGCAGGTGCACATTTTTTATCATGATGGAAGTATGCTCGTTTTTTGTCTCTATGAGATCTTTCCATGCCATCCCACACCCCAAAGCGTGTGAACTCAGTGATATTAGCCTGATCCCCACCACCACCCTGCATCGAGAAACAATATTAAACAACCCCCCGCACTAAAGTTACATCAGGGTGAACATTTCATTTGTGATTCGCAATAAGATTTTTAGGCCAAGATACTTGAGCTTGGACTGCAATTAGTTCTTCTGAAACCATATGCAATGGGGCTTGTCAAGTTGCATACCTCTGAACCGTCCCTTGGTACAGTTTTACTGCTAGTACACTTCAGCTGCTGTATTCATTGGCACAGCTAGGATATCTAGACCGTGGAGCATGAATAAGGTTGGAAAGGGTGTGCAGTTTATCATGGGGAAAAATCTGGCTCAAGGAAACAGAAACTAAATACAAATAAAGAATCAGATTCAAAGCTGATGGGCAGTAGATCCAGGATGGGAGAAAAAGGAAATTACTTATTTACACAGAGAGTGATTAAAACATGGTGTTCGCTGCCAGAGCATGTAGTGATGGCCACAGGAATAAACAGCTTTCAAAGGGGATTAGATAGATTCACCGAGGATAGGTCTATCACTGGCAACTAGCTGTGCTAACTGAGGGGAACCTCCACATTTAGAGGCACTAAGCCTCTGAATCCCAGAGCCAGGAGGCAACCTCAGGGGAAGGCCTCAGCCTCTCTGCCCTGTCATTGGCCCTTCAGAGGAACTGGTTGGCTGCTGTGTGAAACAAGTTGCTGGACTAGATGGACCCCTGGTCTGATCCCGGAGGGCTCTTATGTTCTTATGAAGGCCTCAACCTCTATGCCCTGTTGTTGGCCCTCCAGAGGAACTGGTTGGCCACTGTATGAGACAGGATGCTGGATGAGATGGACTATTGGTCTGATCTAGCAAGGCTCTTCTTATGTTTTTATGAAGGCCTCAACCTCTATGCCCTGTTGTTGGCCCTCCAGAGGAACTGGTTGGCCACTGCATGAGACAGGACGCTGGACTAGATGGACTATTGGTCTGATCTAGCAGGGCTCTTCTTATGTTCTTAATATGCTCAAACAAGGCACAAGTGAAATGGAGAATTTCAGGTCAAGTCAAGTCAAGAGGGCAGAGAAGTTTCAAATGATCCCTAGGGTAGCGATAGAAGCTACCAGAGAAAGTTGTGTACCTTTACTTGGTAGTAAGTCTTCCAAAGGGAAAGAAAAACACAGATAAGTGACCTTGGGGCAAAAGTTATGGACTCTTCTAACACTTCTTTTATGTCAAGCAACAGGATTCTACAGAAAATGGAAGGAATCAAACCCAGTTCTCCTAGATTAGACTCCATGTTCTCAACCATCACGCCAAACTGAAAGTCATTTGCAGATGCTTGGGTGGGGCGGGGGAATTCCTTGTGTCTGAAATCACTCATAACTACATTGTGGATGAAGATTTAACCAAGGAAATTACCTAAAAGTACCACCTGCAAAGAGCAGTGAAGGTAAAGTGTCATGTCCTTGCCCCCTCCCAACAGCTTTCTATCAAAAGATCTCCAAGGTAGAGGAGAACTTTGATGCAACGGGCAGGTGAGCTAACAAGTGAATCCAGCTCTTCATTACACTGCCTCAATGCCACTGTTTGATACAGGACTCAAATGCCAGATTAGCAGCTTTGGCTCTTTGGATATTTTTGCTACAGTGTCATTGTTTGGTCACACTTTCCTGATCCATCTTTTAGTTGTCAATGTGGCAACTGGGTGCCAGAGACACAGTGTTGGAGCAAGCCTGGGACACATCCCTTTGAGTAGTTCAGCAGTACAATACTAAGTGGAGCGACCTCTTTTTGCACCTATTGACCTCAATGGATTTAGAAGGGCAGAACTCTGCTTACGATTCTGCTGTTACAACTCCCATGAGGCTGGGTTGGAATCAGCCCTATAGCCAGACAAATTTCTTTTGGGCAGCACTAAGGGGGGGCACATGCCAGGTCTTCCTGCTAGATCTTCCTGTTTCCATGCAACAAAGCCAAACCCCCAGCACTGTCCCACACCAGTCTCTCCTTTTACCCAAAAACGAGGTGGGATGGAAAACAGAACAAGCCAGACCCCTGAGCAGCCACTGAGAGACACTGAGTTATGCTATCATTGTAAATCACCCAGAGACACCCAAGTAGTAAGTCTCAACACAAAATGTAAAATGTTTTCTTTTGACAATATACCTTTTAAGTTTGAAGTGACAGCAACACTTCTAGATGTGATGGCTGGGGGGGCAGCTCTGAGAAAGCATCTGAACATGGCTGAGCTGTTTGGACACAGATGGATAGCCATTCAGCCTCTGTGAACACTACCTGTAAGGAGAATTGTGCATCACTGCTTCCAATAGATTGAAATAACTGTGTCTTTTCCTTTTCCTCCGTGGTCCCACCAGGGCAGCTGGTGGTTAAAGCAGAGTTATTTCTACTGGCTTTCCCATGGGTGCTGATTCTCTGGCCATTGGCGGTGGAGGGGGGGAGAGGACGGGCTGGCCTTCCCTTTGCCTTGGCGTTCCTGCAGAGAGGGAGCGCACACTGCCTTCCAGTGGCCTTTGACTGACATCTCGCTTCAGGCTCTCTCCTCCGTATGAAAAAGGAATTTCCATGCTCTAGAAAAAGCCTATGGCTATCACACCTTTAAAATTAGCTGAAGCAGCAGCATCTTCCAGAGATAAGGGTGGAAACTCTCTTAGAAAGGGGGGGGGGGGAACGGGACTGTGAAGTGTTAATATATAACTCTCAAATGAATCAGGATTAGTAATCTGCAGGTGGCGGAGAACTCATTAGCGCTCGCTGCTCAGCCCCCGGAGCATTCGGCGACCTAGCTGGCGCACGGCCCAAAATTAAATGTCTGAGGTCTGGCCAGGTTTTCTCTGAATATTGATATCACATATGGAATTATACCATCCAAGATTCATAGCTGTTCATAAAGCCTCAGCTAGTTTCCAGGCAATCACGGCTTCTAGATTGCAGTGACATCCAATAGTGTCGGTTACCCCCACGGAATACAGACAGCCTGCCGACAGCACTCCAGTCACCGGTGTCTGTCCGTTTGCATAAATCTTGCCGCGAGGAACGACTGGCAAGATTCACTGGGATTCATTTATTTATGTAGCATACTTTTTTACACGGTTTTCCTTTGTCTGTTTCTCCCCCGCTCAGGTAGGGAGCCTTTACCATACCCACCAATGCTCAAGGATTTATATGCTGCCACAAACTGGCAGAAGAAATAACAGAGAACAGCCAAATCTGCTCTCTCTCGTTCACCCCAGCTGTCCCTATCTCACAGGGACAGTCCCTGTTTCCTGACCCCCATGGCTCTTTTGTCTTTGGGAGACTTATAGTGACAGCCCCATAGCTAGCAACGTTTTGCTCAGAGGGGCAATGTTTTACTCAGGGGTCTCCCGCCCCAAGGAGCCCCATTGCCCTCCCTGTGCTGCAGGGTCGGGGGCAGCCTGACCTCCACTCTCAGCTCCCTCCTGGGGCTGGGAGAGGCGAGGCATGTGGTGGCTGGTCTGATGCATCACAGCACAGCTGAGGGCTCCTAGCCAGGGCCAGAGGAGGTGTCCACCTGCATCCTTGCCTGGCATGGCCAGGCTTACCTGCTGGCAGGTGGTGCGGCAAGTGTCAGGTAGCAGTCCAAGATGGAGGCTTCTCCCTCCTCCACCATTCATGTGTCAGGTAGCCCTGTCATGTATTTGGAATGTAGGGGAGTACTTTCTCCTCTGGGCTCCTCATCAGTTCTTTTCACTGTCCGCTTGTTATCATATGTCTGACCTAGTGGTGTCTCCAGATGCTGGGCACTACACTGGGAATCAATGGCTTTTAAATTGTTTTTCTATTATGCCTGCTTGCTTTGCCCGTGAGCACAAATTATAATCGTTGGCTTCAATTAGACCAGGGGGTTGTTTGAATTTACTATAAGTCAGAGGCCTCTACTATCCATGGCCATTCCTGACACAAGTTGTGTCTGCATCTTTAGTTATGATTTACCAATAAACAGAATCTTCTCATGAAGCCCTGCATTGTGTGATCTGACTAAGGAGTCTGACATCATGCTTGCTGCCTGCCCCGGCTGCTCTCTCAGCCCAGCCTCACCAGCGCGGCTGCTTGTGCCACCACCTCTGACATCAACCACCCTAGTCCTCCCTGCTGACAGGCCAAACAGGGCAAGCGGGCCCAGGGATGGAGGGAGAGCCATGACTTGGGGAGGGAGCCCAAAAAAACCACTAGGGTGCCAGGGCCCATGGGCCCCGCAGTAGCTACGGTCCTGGATAGTGATGTGGAAATCCTTGCAAATCATGCTCTAAAATTCATCTTCAGCTGCTCCATGTTCTCTTGAGTCGAGCGCCCCATATTGCCGATTTGTGTGCAATTGAAAACAAATGGTATTCAGAATGTTTTTGCATATGGCAGCATTTATGGTTGGGGTATGCTCACAACATCTTCTGGCCTGGGACCCTGCCGGATGCTATTTCTAGGTTGATTTGAAACACCGTTATCATCTGACTCTGTTGGATGTTGTCTCTACCATTGGGTTGATTTGGAATGCAGCCATTATTTGCTTATTTCTATCTGTAAATTGATGTTGTTTAACTTTGTATTGTATTTTTAACTGTTTTAACTCTAGATTGCTTTATGATATTTTAATCTTGTTAGCTGCCTTGAGCCAGTGTGTCCAGCAAGGTGAGATACAAATAGAAATAATAAATAAATAAATAAATAAATAAATAAATAAATAAAAATGAATTTACCGGATTGCTGGAGCAGATGAGAATTCTGATTTGTTTCAGGATGCCTCAGTAGGAAGACCCTGCTTGGAAATCAGCCCTGGTTTAAGAAGCCACGATCATTCCAGTGGGGTGGTCATGTTAATTTGTTGTGGCTAAACAAAGCAGAGGTCCACTGGCAGCTGAAAGACTAAGAATGTTTATTCCATGCTCCATGGCAGGTTACTCTTGCCCACATGTACCCACATACCCTTTGAAAAGATAAGAAGAAAATGGGCAGGGAGGGATGGGCGCTTGTGTGTGCTTTCATACACATCTTTGGGAGCATCTGGTTGAACACTCACAAAGGTCACTGCATTCAGGAAGGTTTGTAAGAGAGAGCCTTTGGTGGAGGGTAAATCGAGTCATCAAATGTGGCTGGGCTCATCAGATCCCTTTGCGTTATTCTCGTGCAATCCTGAGAGCTTTTAAATTTGAAAAATGTTTATTTACAGTTGTTTTAACTTTGTTACTTGGACTAGTGTCATTTGTATCCTTGCAGCTGGGTTGCTGCACTGCTCGCTGCCTTGAAGCCAACGGGGGGAAGTGGGATAAAAATATTTTAAATAAATATTCTCATGCTCTCAGTGGGAATGCTTGCAAAAATGTGAGCAGATTTCAGGCCAAACACTGAGGAGATGAATGTTCAAAATTTCATTAATGTGCTAGGGGTTCTCCAAGTCAATTTTTATTAAAGTTTTTACTAAAGAAAAGTAAAGAATAAAACCCAAAACTTATTAATTGAAAAGCACAGTATAAACACACATACAGGTTCAGAAAATAAAGGTGGTAGCTTATAGAGACTGAGCGGGGAACTTATTTTACACAGGGCTATATTTACTTGTCCAAAGAATCAGAACCAGAGATCCAAGGGAGAAGGATGAGAGAGATGAACTGGGTTTACCCAGCTCCATGTTGTGAGTGTACATCCAAACACACACACATGACAACGAGGAGAGATTGAAAGAGAGAGACTCTACTGAACAGAATGTGGCTGGTTATACTCTTTTTGGGAGATGACGTGCTTGTTCCTAGAACAATGCCGTGATGGTATGAATGAAACAATGTTGTTTGAGCATGGAAGCTTCATAACGTTCCCAGGAATTACAAGTGCAATGTAACGTCCATGTGGAATGTCTATTGTGTTTGGTGACCTCTAACTGCCAGGACAAGCCAACTATCACACAAGGGATTATGGGATTAAAATGATTTTTACTAGATATTTATTTAAGATGGCCAGGTAGGGAAAGGTCACGCAAGGAAGGGAGTTGGTTAGATTTACTGTCCTTTCTGAGGAAATCAATCTTTGGTACTAATGGATTTAAAGAGGAAGGAGAACTGCCAAAATCCAGACCTTTGCACCTTTAGGATCAGTTTTTTCGGACATGCCTCTGGTCAATGTTTGATGGCACACATTCCATATGACTGTAGGACCTATTTTGATCTCTTATCTGCAGACCAGGGAAGAGTCTTGAATGAGGGGCCCTGTGAGATACTAAAAGAGGGAAGGTTGTTTGTGTCACCTGCTTATAGGTACCAAGCTCATCCTTCCAAGGGAGGAGTGGGTCGAGGCCTAACAATTCTGCCATGTCTCTTAGCATTAAGGGAACCAGTAGTGGTCAGAACAGGGGTTTCACCATGGTGCCCACAGACACCAAGGGATTTTTGGAAATGGGTAGGGCTTTTGCCCAGCAGGGCTTCTGATTGGCCACTGGATATCTGATTGGCTGTGCAGATTTTTTGAAATGTTGCTTTGGCAGCAGTTGCCACAACAGCACAAGGAACTTCACCGCTTGACTGACGGTAAGCTGGATGTATACACGGAAGTATTTTTTTAACAATACGTTCATTTTAAAAGGCACCCTGTTAAACAGAACTTCTGCCTGAAATGTTGAAGAGATAGTATTATATTTATGCATAACCTCAATCCCTGAAATTCTGCGGCTGGTTCCGCCTCCTGAGGCAGTCATTTTGTGAGTGGCTTCATCTCCCGCGGCAGCCATTTTGTGGTTGGGCCCACCACCCTGGGTCTGAATTCCAAAGGTGTCCTCGGACTCAAAAAGGTTGGCGGGCCTCTGAGTTAGAATTTTGAACTAGGTACCAGAAGACCCCATTTGAAATCCCCACTTTGCCATGAAACTTACTGGATGACCCTGAGACCGCCAGTCTCTCTCAGCCTAATTTACCTCACAGGGTTCTCATGAGAATAAAATGGAGGAGGAGAGAGAACCATGCATGGTTCCCTGAACTCCTTGGAGGAAGGCTGAGGCAAAACAGACTAAATAAATACCTGAATGGGGGCAGGGGGAGAAGTATCCTTGATGCCTCTTATGTGTATATGCATGTGAACACATATGGTGCTCCTTCTGTTTCTTCATAACTGCCAATCCAAACAGTAAAACATTGCTGGAAGGAAAACTGACCGTATGTTTTGAAGCACAGTTCTTATTTTATAGTAAGTCAAATCAGATCCATTGCGAGACTAAAAAATCTATTAAACATTGTTGTCTCGGAAGCTGACTTTTATGATCAGACTATACAAAATAAGCTCCTGAGGAGTCCATCTACAAAGGAAGGTCTGCGGGAGGGATCCTGGAAGCAAGAATCAGCATTGCATGGACTGCTGTCTCTAGAGAACGGCGGTGTTGAGGGCCTGGCACTCATGCAAACAGCTTCAGGCATTCTAAGAAACAATTGTCTCCGAGCCTGTGTCCCATGAGGGAGTTCCCCTCGGGGATAGCTCCAGGCATCCCCACAGAAACATCAGATAAGATACACTTAAGGTAAATATGACTCTGTTCAATGGAAGACTTCACCTTGCACAGGATTCTTGAGTCTAATGCTTCAGCCAGCAGAGGAACCCTTGTTGGTTTCTATTTTCAGTTCTTCTCCAGTTTTTCTTTACCTGTATGGGGGGGGGGGAATCTTTAAGAAGAAAAGAAGAAGAGATTGGATTTATACCCCACCCTTCACTCGGAGCCTCAGAGTGGCTTACAAACTCCTTTCCCTCCCCCTCCCCACAACAGACACCCTATGAGGTAGATGGGGCTAAGAGCTCTCTCAAGAATTGTTTTTTTCAAGAACAGCTCTGACAGAACTATGGCTTGCCTGAGGTCATCCAGCAGCTGCAAGCGGAGGGGTGGGGAATCAAACCCGGTTCTCCTAGATTAGAGTCTGTGCACTTAGCCACTACAACCAAATGGGCTCTTTAAGAGGTCCTGTGATTGCCTCCCTTTTAGTTCAGGACGTGAAGAGCAGCAGGCTTCCAAGGGGTGCACACTGCTGGTGGTAGGATTGCCAACTCTGGGTTGGGGAATTCCTGCAGATTTGGGGCAGAGCCTGAGGAGGGCAGAGTTTCAGGAGGGGAGGGAGCTCAGCAGGGATGTGATGCCGTAGTAGGGGGGGGTGAGGTCCCCCTTGGCCACTGGTGGGGGATGGGCCCTATAGAATTGCCAGATCCAGGCTGGGAAATTCCTGGAGATTTGGGGATGGAGGGATGTCAGCAGGGTACATTGTCATACAGTCCCCCCACCCAACCCATCCATTTTCTTCAGGGGAACTGATCTCTGTAGTCTGGAGATCAGCTGCAATTCTGGCAGAAGCCCAGGCCCTACCCGGGGCTTGGCAACCTTCATTCCTAGAGTGTGATAGTGATGTGATTGCTTACGTGACCGGAAGTGACATCACGACGGCCCTCCTCCCCATTTTACTCCTGCTGCTGCACCGAGCACAGGGGAGCAAGGCACTGGTGCGTTTCCGCAGTCGTGCAGGAAGCAGCCGACGTAGGCGACCGCTAGGATTTGACATACAAGGCAGAGCAGGAAGCGTAAATGGTAGGGATTTTTGTTAAGGCTTTCTTTTTTGCATCCCTCCTTTTCCAAAGAGGTATTTCCAGGTAAAGCCTTAATCACCTTGCTCCTAAATGACTGTCTGAACCAGCCCGCAGGTATCAGCCGCTGAGCTACCAATAATGTGTCTGAGCTTTGTGTGATCGGAGGAAAGTAACACATAATCCTTGCCCTGAACTCACCATTTTAATGAGTTAAAAAAAACCCACCCTGCTGCTTCCTTTCTGCCCCTTTTCTCTCTTTCACTACTTTCCAGTGAGTCTACTTTGGCTAATGAACAGTATCATTATAACCGGAATGCAGAAGACATTTTTATAGTTTATTCATGTTGTTCAAATCTTGTTGTGCCTTACTGCATTTCCCTCAGTAATGTGCTTGTACTTTACAGGGCTATAATTCAACAAGTATACCAAAGTAGCCAGTGGTGGGAGTTTTGTAGGGTTGCCACCTCCAGATTGAGAAATTTGGAGTTTGGAGGGTTTGGAGAGGAAAAGGAACCAACAGGGTCCACCCTCCAAAGCAGCCATTTTCTCCAGTGGAACTGATCTCTGCAGTTTGGAGATGAGCTGTAATTTTGGGAGATCTCCAGGCTCCACCGGGAGGCTGGCAACTCTACAGGCAAGTGAGGTCCAAAGGTAGTTCCCAATTCTGGCTTGGGACACTACTGGGAATTTGGGGGTGGTGCCTTGGGAGACTGGAGTCTGGAGTGGGGAGGGAGGTCAGCATGGATGTGATATCACATGAAGACTGCTGTTCCTCCTAAACTATACTAAAAAGTCTGTCTTCTGAAGTTCCAATTTCATCTTGGGAAACTGATCTCTGTAGTCTGGAGATCAGATCTAATTCCAACAGAATTCCAGACTCCACCTTGGGGTTGGTAACCTTAGGCCCAAAGTCACACTTGAATTAGGGCTGCCAGACCCCCTGGTGGAATTTGATTGGTTAATGTGAGTTGAGCAGAGAGACTTCAGAACTGAATGCTGAGAAGAATTCAATCTGAGTAGCCCTGATGGAGAAGAGTTGGGTGCTGACTGAGAGCAGTATAACACAGATGGAGAACTGGGAAGGCTGGCAAGGAGGAGTGGGTAGATTGGTGAACGCACCCATTTGGGCCAAAAAAGAAAAGACAGATCATCATAGTGAGAGAAGAGATTCCCTACTGAGTTAAAAAGGGATATAACTCTCCATATAAAATTGGTCCCTATGGAGATGATATTGTCATTTTTTTAATAGACATTGAACAATCCAGTAGAACACTAGAAAATCTTATTATACAATACGGGAATGTTTCTGGGTATACATTGAATCCAGATAAATCAGAGATTATCTGTCTTAATACAAATTTAAATGAATGCAAAAAAACCCACACCTGGATCTGGGATATGAAGATTACTGACCAAATTAGGTATCTCAGTATCTGGTAAAATAAGAATAATGATGAATTTTTAAAGATCAATTGTGACCTAATAATAGCTGAATTTTTTTAAAAAAACATTTTCAACTTTGGGAAAGTTATCTTTCCTTGGAAGTGTAAGCATGATAAAAATTCTTCCTAAATTATTTTTTTTTATTTGGTAATCTCCTGGCTGAAATTTCAGAAAAGATTTTAAAAAGAATGACAGCTATTACTAAATGTTTTCAACTGGGATAAAAAGAAACCTAGGGTACAATGCAGCAACATGTATGATAAAAAATTTAATGGTTGCTTGGAAATACCTTTAATCTTAAACTACGCTACCAAGCAGCCAAAGTAAACTGGTTGAAAGACTGGCAATCAGACATCGCTGAAAATATACCAGACTGTATAGAACAATCTTTGTAAAGGTACCCTTGAAAAGTTGGCCTTGGGTGAGGAAAGAAAATAGGAAGAAATACTATAATAATTATAACACCATCATAAATGTAATAATGTATGGAATCCAGTTAAAAATAAATTGTTGCCAAGATTCTCTCCCCTAGCATCTGTAATTAGTGACATGATTGATTAGCCGGAAATTTCTCCCTTTGAGAAGGTAGGAATTTTCAGGATTTAGTGATTACAGAAACTTGTAATCCTTTATAGTGATATCAAAGAGATTTTAGAGCCTAGAATTTCAGTATTTGAATATCTCCAAATCAAAGGCTACCTTTGCGAACTGATACCAAAAAAATATGCTATTTTAAGTCCTACAACAGAGTTTGAGGAAGTGCTTTTAGCAGATGGTAGAAGTTTTATTTCCAGAATGTATTCTTGTTTATTGAAAATGACGCTCAAACCTGATCAGAACTTTCGCAGTAGGCGCCAAAAAAATGTAGGTAACAACTTAGACGATTCAACATGGAAATTTATCTCCACACACCTTTACAGTCTGCCTCTCTTTTAGAGAAAACCTGTTGAAAATGATTTACTGGTGGCATTTAACTCCTTTAAGGTTGGCGAAGACCTATAAGACTGGTACCAGCATATGCTGGTTCTGTAAAGAAGATAAGGCAGATTTCTTTCACATGTGGTGGGCATGCATACCTGCCTCCAGCTATTGGAAACAAGTGGTGACAATTATATCTTGGGTTGGAAAAACAAATCCCCCATAAACCAGAGACTCTGCTGCTGAATTACCTACCTGATATCCCCAGAGATCAGCAAATGGTTGCCATGCATATGATCACTGCTGCCAGGCTGGTTTAGGCCAGGCAATGGAAAAACAGACAGACAAACAAAAAATCCGTAACCTACAAGACTGGTTGTTGAAAATAAGGGAGACTTATACTTTAGTGAAATTAACAGTTTATCAGAAAAATAGAGATACATATAGAACAGAACTTTTATGGTCAAGAGAGATACAAAGAATAGAACTGGCAATTGTATAATTGGAAATAGTATTAATATGTCAGTTGCTGGTGAAGGGTTTTCTACGCCCATGGTGGGGTTTAGATTGGCAATGCATCTTATGAAAATTTTGTATTTTTTTTGTATATATCTGTAATTTGTTTATTTTAATATAAAAATGAAAGGGGGGAGATAGCTCTAAGGAGTGGAGTGATCCTTGGTCTGGCGTGTTTAGAGACTGCCCACTGAAACGTGATGAGTCAGTTAAATTCAAGAAGGTATACTGTTTAGGAAACACTGAAACAGAAGCCTCTCATCTTTAAGATTCTGTGTGAAAAGCTTAAGAAACTCTCAACTGCTTGAAACACATGAACTGTACCTCAGAGTTCATTATTGATTTACCTCATTTTACCCCCGATTTCACCTGACCTTTTGTCCTCTACATTGGATAAAATATCTTGTTTATTTTTGAACAGCCTCTTGTGTGCCATCTTGTCTCTTTCCTCAAATTTCTATGCTGAGCCAGCATCAAAATACAATAATGGGACAGGGTGGGACAGTCACATATCTTCAGATAAGAAGAAAATAGATACAGGGGCTGCTCAGTCAGAAAGTAAGGAAAAAATGGAGGGGAAATCCTGCATCTGAGTGAAGGAACAGGGCTAGGTTGTCATAATGTGGCATTGGCTATTACTTTGCAATTCATAGAGCTACCCTATGTCAATTCTGGGTTTTCCTCAGAAGTGACATAATGATCTGATTGTACCTATCTAACTATTCCTGAATCTTCCAGATTATTTTTAACTGAATAGTACCCTGTTAAGCACAGAGGTAACTGGACTGTACCGCAAAACACTGTAAGATACATGTATTTGGGGTTCTATACCAGGCATAAAAGGTACACCAACAATCTTTCTTCCTAAACTCTGGCTTGGTTTGGCTATTTTACATGAAGGATTATACTGTCAATTCTGTTCTGTTATAATCTTGTGGTTCCATCATGCCTCACTCCAATTGTCCCCTGGCAAGAAAGGAGAATTTGGGAAAGTCAATCATAGATTTCAATTTTAATTTTTATTGACTATGTTTATATCTTGCTTTTCAGCCAGACTGGCTCCAAAGCAGCTCACAATTCAAATCAATCATGATATATAATTCAAACATATATAATTCAAAATATATAATTATATATCATGATATAAAATTCAAACAAAGGCTTTTTCCTCTCGGGATCTTTTCCTTCCTTTCTAACAGCAGTACAGAGGCTCAGAGCGGAGGGGGGGATATTAAGGTTTCACACAACATAAGGATAAAGTACAACAAAACATCGGATCAAAACAAGTCTTGGGAAACCTGGATTAAGACTTCATTGACTAGGGGAGGGCAGCTTTCTATCTTTGAGGTGTGTGAAGCCTTTAAAAAAATATTTTTGCCATCAGAAGCCAAAGTGCCTTAAAGAGCCTTTATGAAAGGGACCAATGATTACTTTGTTGTTGTTGTTCAGTCGTACAGTCGAGTCCTTGCGACCCCATGGACCACATCTCACCAGGCCCTCCTGTCCTCCGTCATCCTCTGGAGTTTGCTCAATTTCATGTTCATTGCATCAGTAACATTGTCTAACCATCTCATCCTTTGCTGTCCCCTTCTTCTTTTATCTTCAGTCTTTCCCAGCATCAGGGTCTTCTCCTGTGAGTGCTCTCTTCTCATTTGGTGGCCAAAGTATTTGAGCTTCAGCTTCAGGATCTGGCCTTCCAGGGAACAGTCAAGATTGATTTCTTTTAGGATTAACTGATTTGATCTCCTTGAGGTCCAAAGGACTCTCAAGAGTCTTCTCCAGCACCATAAGTCAAAAGAATCTATTCTTCGGCGCTCGGCCTTCCTTATAGTCCAACTCTCAAATAAGC
This sequence comes from Gekko gecko, assembly GCA_029375565.1. Lineage (NCBI taxonomy): Eukaryota > Metazoa > Chordata > Lepidosauria > Squamata > Gekkonidae > Gekko > Gekko gecko. Next base: position 15,424,261 of record JAPDNY010000012.1, on the reverse strand, counting down.
AAGGGGACAATATACATCCTTGTCGTACTCCTTTTCCGATGCTAAACCAATCAGTTGTTCCATATCCAATTCTAAATGTTGCTTCTTGACCCTTATACAGTTTTCTCAAGAGACATGTGAGGTGGTCCAGTACTTGCATCTCTTTAAGGACTTGCCATAATTTGTTGTGATCCGTATAATCAAAGGCTTTAGCATAGTCAATGAAGCAGAAGTAGATATTTTTCTTGTACTCCCTTGCTTTCTCCATAAATGCAGCGAATGTTGGCAATTTGATCTCTAGTTCCTTTACCTCTTCGAAACCCAGCTTGTACTTCCAGCAGTTCTCTATCCACGTACTACTGAAGCCTAGCTTGTAGGATCTTGAGCATGTGTGAAATGAGTACAATTGTGTGATAGTCTGAATATTCCTTGGTATTGCCTCTCTTTGGGATTGGAATGTAAATTGTCCTTTTCCAATCCCGTGGCCACTGTTGCATTTTCCAAATTTGCTGGCATATTAGTGCAGCACTTTAACAGCATCATCTTTTAAAGACTTTGAATAGCTCAATTAGGATAACATCACCTCCACTAGCTTTGTTGTTAGTAATGCTTTCTAAGGCCTATTTGGCTTCGCATTCCAGGATGACTGGCTCAAGGTCAGTGATCACACTATCATGGTTGTCAAGGACATTGAGGTCCTTCTTGTATAGTTCTTCTGTGTATTCTTGCCATCTTCTCCTAATTTCTTCTGCTTCTGTTAGGTCCGTATCATTTTTGTCCTTTATCATGGCCAGCTTTGAATGGAACATTCCCTTGATTTCTCCAGTTTTCTTGAAGAGATCTCTAGTCCTTCCCATTCTATTGTTTTCCTCTATTACTTTGCATTGTTCATTCAGGAAAGCCTCCTTATCTCTCCTTGCTGTTCTCTGGAAATCTGCATTCAGTTGGGTCCAGTGATTACTAATAGGGTTGGAAAACACCTGGAGATTTGGGGGTGGAGCCTGAGGAGGGCAGGATTTGAGGAGGAGAGAGACTTTAATAGAACATGGTGCCATTGAGTCCACCTTCCAAAGTGGCCATTTTCTGCAGGAGAACTGCTCTCTGTTGCCTGGAGGCCAGTTGTAATGCCCAGATATCTCCACCACTTGGAGGTTGGCAACTCTAACCATTAGACTCTTGTCATCAAGCCTCCTATTCATTTGGCTGTTAGTCTTTCTACTTCTCAATGGATGCATTACAAATAAATTAAATCATTGGCTTCCCGAGAGAAGAAGAAGAAGAAGAAGAAGAAGAAGAAGAAGAAGAAGAAGAAGAAAGAAGAAGAAGAAGAAGAAGAAGAAGAAGAAGAAGAAAGAAGAAGAAGAAAAACCATTAACTGTCCACAGTAGGATACCTGCACAGCACTGAACCGGATTTTGTATGAAGTCAAACATTGAGGTGATATCTATAACCATTAAGATGACTGATGTAAAGTCATCCAAGCCCCTAACAACATTTTAATTCATATATTTTTTTTAAAAAAATAATGTTTTTATGTTGATGAAGAGTTAAATTGCACGAGGTGCCACCACCGAAAAAGTCCTGTCTCTGGTTGCCACCTGCCTCACCCCTACAGGTGAAGCACAGAGAAGAGAATCTTAACCGGCAGGCTGGATGAAATGGGAGGAGGTGGTCGTTCACCTACTACTTTCAAAACAGGAGTATAAATTTAAATCTTCTTGTGTTTCTATTGAATATAATTAAATACCTTCATGATTATTAGCTATAAGCTACCGGCATTTAAATCCTGGCTGTTTGCATTGATTCGCCTTTTTTGCATTCTCATTCCATCCTTTGTCTCAGGCTCGTTTCAGGCCCACATCCTTCCCGCTCTTAAAATGACAATTTTGTCAGCTGAGTTGAGCCTATCCCTTCTTTTCTGACAAACTCAGCCTCTTATATCTCCTCTCCCTCGAGATGGAAAAGGTCTTTTCCCGTGTGTGGGTGCATGTTTTTCTTGTACGTGTATGATCTGGGCAGTCAGTGATTAGTGGCTTTGAACGGTAAAAGGAAATCTTGGGGCCGCCTGGACAATCTTATTGATTGAGTGGAATTTCCTAGGGCTTGTTTCTCACAAAGCATGTTCAAGAAGTGTGCCACATTATCAATTTCTCTCCAGTCCCTTTTCACATACTCTGCATCCGATTTCATTACCTTAGCTGTCAAAGACTAGAAGGCTGCGGTTATAGAATTACTAAATCTTTGATTATCGCAGATGGTTATTCAATAGGATTGTTGCTGAAGAGAGGTGGAAGTTTTATAACAACAAAAAAACTTTTAGAGAGGATTTATTGATCGATAGGACTTGGATTCCGACATGATTCAACAGCTGTGAAAAGCTTTGCCCGTCAACAAGGCTGAAGAAATGAGAATAACGTTCCCTGGTCCATACTTCTCCGAGCAGAGAAAATGTCCAGGGGCAATGCTTCCAGACTTCGATCCCTCTGGATGAGAAAGAATGGGAGACTTATGATGTCTTTGTAATGTTTGCTTTATTTATATACAGATATAGAGAAGCAGCACGTAAGTGGAAGCAAACAGGTGTTCCTGCAAGGCAGCAGTAAATCCATTGTCCCGCCTCGGTAGCCAAGAGAGAAAGAGACCCTGCAGTCACTGCCGGCTCACCCACTAGGCAAGCTAGGCGCTCGCCTAGGGCGCTGGGGCCCACAGGGGCGCCAAACCGCCCCCCGCCCCGCCCCCCGTGAAGCCGGCGCTTCGAGCCCTTCCCTGGCTTTCCTGGGTGTGCAGCTACTGCGGCGTGCTCAGGAAAGCCGGCGCTGGGAAGGAAGGGGTGGCCGTTCAAACGGCCGCCCCTTCCCTGGCTTTTCTGGGCGTGCCGCTTCTGCAGCGTGCTCAGAAAAGCTGGCGCTGGGGCTGGGAGGGAAGGGGCAGGCGTTTGAACGGCCGCCCCTTCCTCGGCTTTCCTGGGCACGCCACAGGTGCCGCGGGCCCAGGAAAGCCAGTGCTCCACACACACCCATTTCCAGGCCCCACCGGGAGGTTGGCATCCCTGGTGGGGTGGGCGCCCCAGGCTGTCTTGCCTAGGGCGCCCAGACACCCGGGGCCGGCCCTGCCTGCAGTCCAGGGCACTTCACCGCCAGCCAATTCACAGGTCTCTCCGTCTCCAAATTCAAACACTGCGAAGCAGCTGGTTCTGCTTCCTCTTCCCCTCAGCTTTCCTTTGCTCTGACGAGTACCTTATTTAAAAAGACAGAGAGATTGTCCGCTTTGAGAACACCATCTTGTAACTGTTCAGGAAACTGCAGCCATACCTTCTAGATTAGACTATGTTTGGTACAGTAGTTAAGAGTGCAGACTCTAATCTGGGAGAACCGGGTTTGATTCCCCACTCTTCCACATGCAGCTGCTGGTGTGACCTCGGGTCAGTCACAAGTTCTGTCAGAGCTCTTCTCTCAAGATCAGTTCTGGAAAGAGCTCTCTCAGCCCCACCTACCTCACAGGGTACCTGTTGTGGAGAGGGGAAGGGAAAGGAGATTGTAAGCCACTCTGAGACTCCTTCGGGTAGTGAAGGGTGGGGTATAAATCTAATATCTTCTCTTCTTCTTCTGTATGTATCAGCAATCCACCTGAGCTACCAACAGCCTATGCTGGTCAATGATACTCCTCTCTCACAGGCATTGAGAGACAAGCTCTTTCTTGCCCACAGCCAGCCTCCTAACCTGAAACAACTTGTCTCACACAGGAATGCCCTTCCTAACATGGTCACGAATTCTCTGGGACCAGGGCTTGCAACAAACCAAGATGCCAACCCTATCCCCGCATTCACTCTGTCAACAAAAACACCAGACCTAACAAGATGAGCCAAACCATCTCAGGTTCATTCACTTCTTCATCTTCCAAAGTTATACATGCCATCAAATGTCAGCAATGACCTTCCACTCATTGGGCGAACTAGGCGCTCCCCTAGGGCGCCCCCGGCCTCAGGGGCGCCAAATGGCACCCCACTCCTCCCCCCAAAAGTGCCCCCCCGCCGCCCTAACCGGGCTCCCACTGTCGCCACTGCCGCTAGACCCCTGCCCCCTTCCCGGCTTTCCTGGGGGCCCGCAGCCGTGGAGGCCTCAGGAAAGCCAGCTCTGGAAGGGAGGGGGTGGCGGCGGCTAGACCCCCCCCATCCCCTTCCCGCTTTCCCAGGGACCCCACAGCCACGGAGGCCCCGGGAAAGTCGGCTCTGGGAGGGAGGCGGCGGCGGCGGCGGCTAGACCCCCCCGCCCCCTTCCCGCTTTCCCGGGGACCCCGCAGCCGCAGAGGCCCCAGGAAAGCCAGCGCTCCGCCCCGGTCTCCAGGTCCCACCGGGAGGTTGGCATTCCCAGTGGGGGGCGCCCCAGGCTGTCCTGCCTAGGGTGCCCAGGCACCTGGAGCCGGCCCTGTATATATGTATATGTATATGTATATGTATATGTATATGTATATGTATATGTATATGTATATGTATATGTATATGTATATGTATATGGGGGAGAGAAAGAGCGAGAGAGAGAGAGAGAGAGAGAGAGAGAGAGAGAGAGAGAGAGAGAGAGAGAGAGAGAGAGAGAATTCTTACTTTAAAAACCACAACACTCAAAAACCAGTGGGGAAAAATTTTAATCTTCCAGATCATTCCATTGCTGATCTAATAATGGCACTCCTTGGTGTGGTATAGTGTGGTTAGTGTGGTTTGTAGTGTAGTGGTTAAGAGCAGTGGACTCTAAGAACTGGTTGGATTCCCCACTCCTCCTCCACATGAAGCCAGATAGGTGACCTTGGACCAGTCACAGTTCTCTCAGGACTCTCTCAGTCCCACCTACCCACAAGGTGCCTGTTGTGAGGAGAGGAAGGGAATGTGATTGTATGCTGCTTTGAGACTCCTTCAGGTAGAAAAAAGCATAGTGTAAAAACCTACTCTTCTTCTCAAACAGAGAAGCTTCAAGGGGAGGTTACAACACAAGATTGCCAAATTTGTGTCCATTCTCGAGTTCAGGACATTGGACACACACACAGCCCGGGCTGAACAGGGATGTAGGATTCTTATCTCACTACAGGTGCTAATTTTCTGCCCCCAAGCATTTCTCCTTTGATTTAATCAAGCTCAATATGATTTCTTTCTTTGTTTGTTTAATTATTTTACTTATGTTATTTATAACCCACCTTTCTCACTTGGACCCAAGGCGGATTAAACAGAGTGAGTCAATACAGTCAACAAGATGGAACATTCAATAAAGGATGAATTAGGTTTTGGGTTGTTGAACCAACCAGAAGTCTAAAATCAGAATTGAAGCAAAGCATAAGTGTTAACATGACACATTCAAGGATGCAAAATTACACAATAGGATCCAACCCATTCCCAGTTTCCATTTTAAAAACTAAGTCCCTAGGTCTTTCCCTCATGGATATGTCTTTTTCCTTATATCTCCATGAGGGAAAGGATTAGGCCCTTACTTTTTTTTTAATGAAATCTAGGGATTTAGGGATGCACACAGACCAGAAAAACAGAGGTTTGTATTGGTCCATGCTTCATGTGTTTGTGGATCACGGACCATGAGTTTTCACAGACCTTTTTGTTTAATGGACTGATCCATGGTTTGTGCGGTGTGTGACTTTGGGATGTGCTGAAATGTGCCCCCCCATGGGCTAGAGATGCCAAACTCACAGCGAGTCTCCATTTGACTCTCCTCTACCTTCCTTCCAAATTTGGTGAGGATTGGGTTTAGGGGGGAAGCAGGTGCCCCCAGAAAAGTGTTATTTGGGGAAATCACAGCTTCATGTTTTCAGGAGTGTGTCTAATACCCCCCCTCCACAAGCTAGAGGCATCAAAGTTGCAGTGGACCTCTTCAGCATGGCCCTCTACCTGCCCTCCAAGTTGCCTGCAGAGTGGCATTGGGGGTGGGATCCTAGGGTCCTAAATGTGCGGAACAGGAAGGTGTCTGTCAAACGCCCCCCCCAGTTTGAGGCATCAAAGTTGCAGAGGACCTCCCTGGGATGGCCTTCTACCTGCCCTCCAAGTTGCCTGCAGGTTGGCACTGGGAAGGGAAAATCCTCGGGTTCAATGTGCAAAAGGGGGAGGAGTCTGTCAAAGCCCACCCACCCCCAAGCTACAGGCATCAAAGTTGGCATTGGGGGAGGGAGAAAAGATCCTAGGGTTCCATGTGCAAAAGTGAAAGGCATGAAAGTAATTCCCAGGGCTGCAGAAGAGCTACAGAAAAACACCCCCCCTGGTTGCCTTAGCAATTAATCCAATTAATGCCTCTTCGCCAGGTAGTCTTGCCCACAGACTGCCCCCATGGACCAAACAGATCACCTGAAAAATCCATAGTCCAGGGGCAGTCCATTGAAAACCGTGAACCTACAGACTGGGCAAACAGACCATGAAACCCCCCACCCCTCCGTTCCGTAACAAAATTAGGTCCATATTGCATTCTATGCCCAAACCTACTAGGGATTCAGATAACTTCCTAAGCCTATTGTTATAAGGCTCCAGCAATATACTGATATCTTAGTGCTTAGAAAAAGAAATCATTCATCTTCAAGGTGGGGGCAGGAGGAGGAATGTTTTGAACAATTATGACAGTTCAGTCATCGAACAGTGGGCTGGAGTTGGATGGGAACAGGCGGGACAAAGAAATCGGCTTCCTGAAAAACACTGATGTAAAAGTGACTTCAAAATACAGAAATCAGGGGACAAACCAAAGCACTATAGGTCCAGCACTGACAAGAAAACCCCATGTGGATAAGACCCATTACCTCTCATCCCTCCATGCAATTTTCCAGCACCCATATTGATAAGATACTGTAAAGAATGTGTACTGTTAATGCAATGTGTACTGTGGGTAATCTAAAATTAAAATTGTTTGGAGAGCTGATTTGAATTTTAAAAATATTATGAACGAAGTTCCTCATCGATTAAAATCGGCAACGATTCTTGTGATACCTTACAGGCTAATGCATTACGTTTGCCATAAGTTTACGGACTGTAGTGTTGTACTAATGACCAAAACGCATGACCAGCCCTGCTCTGCCTGCAAAGTCAAACAGATGAGATGAAAACCATGCACCTCATTCTATCCGTAATAGATTGTACTTGGGGACGTGCTGTGAAAAGAAGCATGGTTTAACTCGTCAGCTTCCCCTCACTTTTGCTATTTGGTATTGAATTTTTACAGGAGAAAAGGCAAAACAGATATTTTCTTCTATAAAACGCTACTAACAGGGCCCCGGTTTGGAATGATGTACAACATGGAACAGTGAAACGAAGAGAGGGCTAAGGGGTTAAATCCCATCTCCCTGTTGTGCACAGCCCAAGGCAAACTGAGGCAACACATGCCTGAAACGTGAATTTTATGGCTGGAACAAGACATGAAGTCTTCCTCTTGCCTCTCTGAGCCGTAACCCAGAAAAAAGCAGCGTGCTATGCAAATGCCTTTCTTTATTATTAATGAAAACTCTCTCTCTGCATGTGAACTCCTCTAATCTAATTGCATGAGAATGCAGGCCAAGGTATCCTCTCTTTGCTTTAATTCAGATCTTGTAAATGGGCAATAAAAGTCTCTAAATAATTTGTTTCTTGCCACAGCTGCACACTGATCAGGTACTTTAAATACCTAAAAAGGGAATCTCAAGGCAGCAGATCTGCCTTCGCGGCCTTGAAGAGGCTTCTTATTTAAACATTTCATTTGCGCCTTCTGCTCACTCTTACATCAGGATTAATTTAGATGAACACTATCGCAATCAATCCGGCACCTCATTACAGGCAGGTAGAGACGAGGCACGCTTTCGACTGCGCACAAAAGACACTTGCAATTGTTGCCGGTTTCTGATCTTTCACTTACGTTGCAACTGGGTTTTGAAGCTGTCATGAAAGTTTAAACATTCCGCCAAAAAAAATAAAAGGGATGGTATCATCTACTGAGGTTAGATCACTTTTCCTTCCTGCAGAAAACCTCAGTTCTTTGTGCATGGTGTAGTTAGGGATTCTTCTGAATTTCTCTGAGATGCAAGCAATCCCTGCGATATGCTCAACTGAGGTGTGCTGTTGTGGAATGGAACTGTGTCTGGGCTGTGATCACGCACACTAAATAATCCACTTTCAATCCACTTTCAGTGCACTTTCGAATGGGATTTTGCCAGTTCACACAGTAAGAATCTGGTTGGAAAGTGGATTGAAAGTGGATTGGAAGTGGGTTATTTAGTGTGTGTGATTGCTGCAATGCATTCTCCAAAGCAGAGTTGTACCTGTCTAAGTCCATTGAAGTCAGTGGGTTTAGAAAGGTGAAAGTCTCCTTAGGATTGCACTGTAAACATGTCAAAACACAGAACTTTCTAGCACAATTGTATTCTTGCATTGAGTTCCTCCAAAAGGTAAAATCCTCCCCTTAACTACATCATCCCATTGTAGGATGCTTTCCCAGTGCTCTATCTGGTAAAGTCATTTAGCATTTATTATGTCGTCTTGTACAGGGCTGCTTTGCAAAGGAGAGTGAATGTTTGCAGCTATGTTTCACATAGCCCTGACCTGGATAGCCCAGGGAAGGAGAAGAAGGAGAAGGAGAAGAAGAGAGACGAGATTGGATTTATACCCCACCCTTCACTTGGAGTCTCAGAGCACCTTATCTCTGTGGAGTGTATGAGATATCCTCATTTTCAAGATGTGCATCCAAACTGAAGAAGAGAAGAAGAAGAGAAGAGAAGGGGGCTTTATACACCACCCTTCACTACCCAAAGAAGTCTCAGAGCGGCTTACAAACTCCTTTCCCTTCCCCTCCCCACAACAGACACCCTGTCAGGTAGGTGGGGCAGAGAGAGCTCTTTTGAGGACTGCTCACGAGAGAACAGCTCTGAAAGAATTTGTGACTGACCCAAGGTCACACCAGCAGCTGTATGTGGAGGAGTGGAGAATCAAACCCAGTTCTCCCAGATTAGAGTCTGAGCTCCTAACCACTACACCCAACTAGCTGGCTCATTCCCATCAGATTTCAGGAGCTAAGCAGGGTCGGCCCTGGCTAGTATTTGGAAGGGAGACCACCAAGGAAGTCCAAGGTCCCGATGTGGAGGCAGGCAGTGGCAAACCACCCCTGAATATCTCTTCCCTTGAAAACCCCAAAGGGTCTCTGTACATTAGCTGTGACTTGACAACTTCCCATGTCCCCAAATTTATAGGCAACCAGGTGCAGTGATACCTTGCTGTTTCAGCCCTAGGTACCATTTGTGAGAAATAGCATCTCCATGTGGTGGCTTGTTTGTGCCACCATCATCACTGTTGCAACTGCAGCGCCTCAAAATGGACCATAAGCTGTTATAATTGCTGTGGCAGCACATACGGATGGGATCTTGCACTTTTCAGGACCGACTCTCACGTAACCTTGAAGTGTAGATGTTATGAATGTGATTATTAGACTTCTGACCATCCTGCAATGAGTGAAGAACTTTGAATATGAATCAGTGCCTTGCTGCCTGAGTTTGCAATCCACCCACTGTAAAAACAGCATAGACAGATGTGAGACACGGGTTACTTATATAGGCATTATACACAGTTGTCCTTGTTAGCTTTTAAGGTTCTATATTCCAGGATTGCTCCCAATTCATACCCCATATGCCGCCTGCAACCCACGGCCATTTGTGAGAACTGACTATCTCAATGTCAAGTAATGCATTTGGGCTGATATTCTTGAAGATCATCACTTTTGGGCTGATATTCTTGAAGATCATCACATTTCATCCCACGGGAGGGATGTGAAAGTACCCATGGAGGCGACAGTAATCCAGCATCATCAATTTCTTGCATTTGTGCTGCACACAACTTTCCCCAAACCATCTTCTGTCTGATGCTACCTGATTTGCTCTCCATTGGGGAAAACGTCTGTCAGTGACTAGATATACAAACCTTTGTATAGTGTTAAGAATGGATATGTGCTTCCTGCAGTACACACAGCACTCCATCAAAGGCTAAACAGTATCCACATTTGGATGTGCATTCAATTTGGTGTAGTGGTTAAGTGCGCGGACTCTAATCTGGGAGAATCGGGTTTGATTCCCCACACCTCCATTTGCACCTGCTGGATGACCTTGGGGCACAGTTCTGGCACAGCTGTTCTCGAAAAAGAGCAATTGCTGTCAGAGCTCTCTCAGCCCCACCTACCTCACAGGGTGTCTGTTGTGGGGAGGGGAAGGGAAAGGAGTTTGTAAGCCGCTGTGAGACTTCTTTGGGTAGTGAAGGGTGGGGTATAAATCCCCCTTCTCTTCTCTTCTTCTTCTCTTTTTCAATTTGGATGCATATCTTGAAAATGAGGATATCTCATACATTCCACAGCGATTCCAGAATAACCACAACTGTTGGTCATAAAAGCAGAAAATACCAAGGAAATAAAAGGACAGGATTTGCACATGTATCATGGCAGTAGAGTATAGATGCCTACCAATGATGCCTTGGGGAGATTTCATGATTCAGAAACAGGGTGCATATTTTTAAACCATGGTCCAGTCCCTAGCATCTCCAGTTAGAAGGATGTCAAAGATCTTTCTCAGCATGAGGCTCCAGAGAGGTATTACATAAGAACATAAGAACATAAGAGAAACCAATGTTGAATCAGGCCAATGGCCCATCTAGTCCAACACTCTGTCACACAGTGGCCAAAATATACCATGTGCCATCATGAGGTCCAGCAGTGGGGCCAGGACACTAGAAGCCCTCCCACTGCTGCCCCCTCCAGCACCAAGAATAGAGTGCATCACCTGCCCCAGACTGAGAGTTCCCATCTATACCCTGTGGCTAATAGCCACTGATGGACTTCTGCTCCATATGTTTATCTAATTCCCTCTTGAAACTGTCCATGCTTGTAGCTGCCACCACCTTCTGTGGCAGTGAATTCCATATGTTAATCACTCTTTGGGTGAAGAAGTACTTCCTTTTATCTGCTCTAACCCGACTGCTCAGCAATTTCATGGAGTGCCCACGAGTTCTTGCATTGTGAGAAAGGGAGAAAAGTATTTCTTTCTCAACTTGCTCAATCCCATTCATAATCTAATAAACCTCAATCATGTCATCCCTCAGCCATCGTTTCTCCAAGCTAAAGAGCCCCAAGCGTTTTAGCCTTTCTTCATAGGGAAGGTGTTCCAACCCTTTTATCATTCTAGTTGCCCTTCTCTGCACTTTTTCCAATGCTATAATATCCTTTTTGAGATGTGGTGACCAGAACGGTACACAGTATTCCAAATGAGGTCGCACCAGTGATTTATACAGGGGCATGATGATCCTGGCTGATTTGTTTTCAATTCCCTTCCTAACAATCCCCAGCATAGCGTTGGCTTTCTTTATTGCAGTTACACTCTGCCTCGACATTTTCATTGAGTTATCTACTACAACTCCAAGATCTCTGTCTTGGTCAGTCTCTGCCAGTTCAGACCCCATCAACGTGTACTTATGTTTAGGATTTTTGGCTCCAATGTGCATCACTTTGCACTTGGCCACATTCAATCAGGGGAGACGATACCAAAGTACATGGACAAATCATCACTATCCGCTTACATTTATGGCTTTTGACATCCACTAGTTCAATGAGTTGGGGATTGTTTTGCAGCTAAGTAGAACAGGTGGCCAGCAAGGATGAGACGAAGGCACCCTCTTCACCCTTTGGGCATTCTTACCACATATTTCCACAGACAGCTCCCATGACATAGTTTTTGCATTAAGCTAGTGAATGTGCACAAAGGGAAGAAATGCCAGCGGGAGGGAATGATTCCCGTACTGAAAGTTTAGATGCACAGGCACAGGTTCCTGCTTGCAATGGAAATGAATAACTCTTGTGCATTGAAATGTGCCTTGCAAAGTGGCTGCGTCTTGGAATGCTTTCTCTGTCGGAAGAGAGATCTGCAATCATTGTAGTACCCGGCTCTGAAGCACAGGATGCCTTCCTGCTCAAACGGTCTCTGTGTTCAGGAGCGGTAAAGACCAACTGGAGCTCATTGGGCGCCTTGTCCTGCCAAAGGGAGTTTGATATTTCACACCTCCGATCTGCCTTCAGCTGATGTGACAAGTCATGATCAATACCCTTCTTCCGTTGTCTTTTATATTCCTTCCTCTGGAAGCAGAGTTGGGGGGGAGTTTGCAGGTAGCCGGCTGGGAGGGAAAGATGGCAATTTTATTTTTTATTTTTTTGCTTATAAAGAAATCCGTCACTGGGCAATCAGAAAGGAAAGCTTCGAATAGTATAAACCTTTCATCTGATCTATGCAAAGAAGGGTGAGTTTTGAATGCCTAGGCTGAGGGCGTTTGCCTATCCAGTAATGTTTCACTTTTCCCCTGGCGAGGATCACCCCGAGTCAATCCATCATAAAATCTTTACTTTCTAGATAATACCAGCAGTTACAGACAGCTCACTGGAAATCAAGAACCATTAAAACCTAAGCCAGAGAAGAGGAAAAGGACACACACACACACCCCGCCTCTCAGCAACAGAGGCTGTCTTCAAGCACATCCAATAAGTATTTTATCTTAATCAATTTGTTGAGTATCTCGGAGGTGGCTGATCTTGCCGAGGAATATTTCTCAGGCTAAACAGAAGGCATGTTCAGAAGCTGGCAGTCAGGATAGAGGGAAGTTTGCGTAGCCCACAACAACCATTACCCCCCTCTCCTCTGAAAAGATGCAAGAATCAAGTTAGGTGAGAGGGATGGAGAGTTATAATTGGATCTCCTGCCGGGTTCGTTAGAAGTGAAAAGCGGCCCTTGGGGAAAGAGCAATTCAGATCTCAGCGGCGGTGCTGGAGAAGAATGGAATCTTTCCCATTCTCTTGATCTAAAGCACCCCAAGCCATTATTTGGTCTTTGGGCGCCTGTATGTTCCCCACTGGGGCAAACAGTAGCGGGGGAGGGAATTCAGAAGGTCGCCAGTCTCCAGTTTATGGCTGGAGATTTCCCGGGATTAGAAATGATCTCCAGACTACAGGGATCAGTTGCCCAGGAGGAAATGGCTGCAGTCGAATGAGGACTGAATGGCATTATACCCTGATGAGGCCCCTCCCCTCTCCAAACCACGTCCTCCCCAGTGTCAGGCGCCCTGTGCATTTTGCATTGTACAGCTCACCTGTCGTCGGGAGAGGAGATTCCTCTCTCTGGCCCAATCTGCATCTAGCATTTGTTCCGCTGTCTTACCAAACCCACACTGGAACAGAAATCCCCATCTACATTGCATGCCACTTTCGCTTTGACTGAGTGTCGAATTTTATGGCGGTGTCCAGACTGCATGCTGCTTTCACTTCGTTTGGTCTCTGGTTTAATGCTGGCTGTCTGCATAGATTTGTGGCCGTTTTATGGCCATTCGGGGGTGACTCTGCAGTCAGCACAGTGATGGCCCGGGATAGCTGAATGTGGTTTTGAACTGCATCTTTTTCTGTTCCAGTGTGGGTTTGGTAAAACAACTGAGCAAATGCTAAATGCAGATTGGCGCGCAGTCTGTCTCTTTGATGTGCCCAGGGCTTGTCACCTTAGTGATTCCAAATTTCCTGGCTTCCCAAACATCTGTGATCCTGTTTTCCTTGCTATGTATAGGCTACATGCCTATGGGAGAAAGGGGGGGAGCTGACGGTTAGTTCTGGTGGGCAAATACCATGGGGTGATTGGGTCCTGATCTTTAGCGCCTTTACTTGAATCCACTGTATCTGCAACCTTTGTACATTTAACTTCAGTCCTAACAACAGATGTGTCCAGGATGGTATTTATCAACTCAATAAAGTTAGCTTTCTTTGAACCGGCTGGTGTTGAGAACTGATTTAACCAGGAACCTGACACCCAGGCTCCACGCCCAAAAGCTCTAGGAATTTCCCGACCCAGAGACTAACACTGGGAAAATGGTAGATGGGAAAGGGAAAATCACACTTCTTCCCAATGCCATTCAATTCTCCCACCCCAACTCACAGGGCTGCTTCTAACATTCAGAAAAGCGGGGTGTCCAGTGACAGATTGCCCACTATCTTGTATAGTACGTGTCCCGCTCTTCGTGAGCCGGTGGGCGGTGGCGCCGGCAGGCAGGCCGTCTCCCCCCCCTCCCGCTGCTGCAGCCGTCAGGCCAGACGTGTATAGTTTGGCACTGAGTACGAGGACAACAAAGCATTCAGAACTGACTATTACAGGAGCAGATGAAGAATCCTTGACATATAAACAGGCTCTCAAGGTTTCTGGGCTTCCGTTCCTTCTCAGCTGTCTTCTTTACATCCTCAAAGTCAAAGGGAGCTAGTTAAGAGCTGAGCCAGCCCCTAAACGCATAACTCCTCATCTTGCATAGTTGAGTTACTACGAAAATTGGGAAAGACGAGCTATGAATATTGGAAGGGCCATCTCCTTCCCTCTGCCCTGTGTGCCGGCTGTGGTTGCCAGGCAGCCATCTATTGGCTATCCAACTACATAGGGAGGCCTGTCTGGCATCGACCAGAACCTGGGCAATTTTCTATCGGGGAGGGGTGAGTCCTGAAGAGGTGAGTCCCCCCCTACCTCTTTGGAGATCTTCAGGAGGCGCTGCAAGGCCTGCCTGTTTGCCAGGGCTTTTGAGGGAGAGGCTTAAATGGCAGGCATGTTTTAAAGTGGGGAGTGGGGGGTTGCTATTTATTTTTTAGTTTTAACTCAAAAATGTTTCTAACAGTTATTGCAAGCTGCCTTGAACTAAGAGGAAAGGTGAGATATAAATGTTTTAATCAGTCAGTGTTCTGTCACATCTCCCAGATAGGGTTGCCCAGGTGGGGGGGTTGCCCGCTCGATGGGCCCCTTACCCACCGGCCCACATCGGGCTGTCAGGGAAACCCCACCCCCAAAGTGCCGGGATCGCGGAGACGTGCCCATCGTGATGATGTCACCCAGAGGTGAAGTCACCACACTGGGCATGTTGTGGGCGGGGGGGGCGCTCTGTCATTAGAGGGAAAACTCTATGTTTTCCCCTCGACTGATAGTGGTCCCATCCCCAACATGCCTGACGCGATGATGTCACTTCCAGGTGATGTGACTGTGGCATGCACGCATAGCACACATGCTGAAGAAGTCTGGGGGAGGGCCAGAACTCCCCCGCCACAGCAACAGGTAGGACCTGGCAACCCTAGTCCCAGACCTGATTGAGTCAATCATCTCCTCCTGCTCCCTCCTTTCCTGGTGCCTCTTCTTCCTTCTTTTTCATCCTGTGTTCTATCGCCCTCCACTTTTACTGCTTTCCCAGCATCCATCCTTTTCCTCACTCTTTATGTAGTGTTCCCTCTAAGCTGAGTTAGTGTGAGCTAGCTCACAGTTTGTTAGTCTCCGGCTCACACATTTCTGTCTTAACTCAGGAAGGGTGGCTCCAGAGCAAACTAATTTATGCAGCAGCCAAGTCTCTCGCTCACAACTTTAATGCCAGTAGCTCAAAAAGTAGAATTTTTGCTCACAAGACTCCATCCCTTGGAGGGAGCCTTGTCTGTATGTACTATCCAGTTTGGTGCAGTGGTTAGGAGCACGGACTCTAATCTGAGAGAACAGGGTTTGATTCCCCATTCCTCCACATGCAGCTGCTGGCGTGACCTTCTTGGGTCGTTCACAAGTCCTTTCAGAGCTGTTCTCAAGAGCAGTTCTCAAAAGAGCTCTTTCTGCCCATGTACCTCACAGGGTGCCTGTTGTGGGGAGAAGAAGGGAAGGAGATTGTAAGCTGCTCTGAGACTCCTTTAGGTAGTGAAGGGTGGGGTATAAATCCAGTCTCCTCCTCCTCCTCCTCCTCCTCCTCCTGACCTGTTTCCTTCACCCCAATCTAAAGGACCCCTCCCGCTTCCCACTGTGTCTCCATTTTATACCTTTGCCCAGGATACCTCGCTTCTGAAGCTGGCACGTCAGTGAAGGCCACTAAAAAAATGATCCCGTCCTTTCTACATTGGTCAATTGAAACTAGTGATGTGAAGGCCAGGAAAAACTGGAAAATGTTGAGGGAAAATATTGTTCTCCCCCCCCCCACAACGCCTTTAGAAAAAAGAAATTCCAGCCTGCTGAGCAACCACAAAAAACAGCAACAAAGGATTGAACCTACCATCAACAAATGAGATACCCATTCGCTACGAGCAAAGGGTTTGAGGCGAAGAAGAGGCATTCGAGCATCCCTGATCAGCAACAGGCCAACTCCCCAACCCTGTCCAAATGATCTGAGACACTTTCTTTGGGGGGGGGGTGCTAGGTGCCCCTGGCAGGGGATGGGGAGTAAGGTTGTCAGAGCCAGGTTCAGAAAGCCCTGGAGATTTAGGGATGGAGCCTGAGAGGACAGGGACCTCAGTGGGGTGCAAGGCCGCAGAGTCCAGCCTCCACAGCATCCATGTTCTCCAGGGCAACTGATCTTTGAAGTCTGGAGATGAGCGGTAATTCTGGAGAAGCTCCAGACCCCACCTGGAGGCTGGCATCCCTACTTTCACTTTGTTGAAAAGGCAAGTGTGTTTTTCTCCCAGGCAGCACCTGTTCTTGTTCCTTTTTGGAATTTGATTTCCACGCAGCCACAGGGATCTGACTCCCTGTAATCTTCCCGAAGCAGCCAGCTATTCTGGTAAACAAGTCCCCCGTCATCTGTCCTCATTTCCCTGTATTTGCTCAGCGGAAATCTTGGCTTCTTCCTATCTTCAAAAATCCAACCTATAAACATTTGACGAACTAGATTTTTCCAGGCCCCTGGTTTTGATTTATAAGCTGCGCTTTATCTGAAAGGAGCATTAAGGCGGCGTGTGGCTCAAACATACATCTTACGGTTATCGGAGAGGAGCCGGAGCTTCAGATCTCAGCTAAATAGGATTCTATCTCGCCATAACTTTCTGTGTTGAAACGACAAGCGCAGAAATAGCCTGATGCCTGGGGAGGGAGTCGATGCAGCTGGGGTGGACAATCTCCCCCGCAAGCACACACAAAGACATGCGTAGCTTTTCCAAGATCATCATCCTGGCATGCCAAAGTCCTGTCGAGGACAGCCACCAAAGGAAAGCACACCCAAGGAACTGCGTGAGTGCACGCACACACAGAGTGGCAAAGCCAAGAACTGAACCCACAGTCTGCGATACCTCAGCATTCCACTCAGAAGTGGTTCTGTGGGCGCTGATACACAAATATTATACTTAAATCCAGGGCTCTTCTTGTAGCAGGAACGTCTTTGCATATTAGCCGGCACACCCCTAATGTAGCCAATCCTCCAAGAGCTTACAGTAGCCCTTGTAAGAAGAGCTCTATAAACTCTGGGATGATTGGCTACATTAGGGGTGTGTCGCCTAATATTCAAAGGTGTTCCTGCTACAGAAAGAGCCCTGCTTAAATCCTAAATACATTTCCCCAGTGTAAACAAAGAAATCCATACACACGAACACTGATACTGAATCAGACCCTTGGGTCGAATCTGCATTTGCATTTTTAAATCAGTTTCGTGCTGCATTTGCATTTTTAAATCAGTTTCGTGCTGCTGTGACGCTGTCTTTCTCTATGCTTGATGGCGTCACAGCAGCACGAAACTGATTTAGAAATGCAAATACAGATTCGACCTTGACCTATCAAAGTCAGTACTGTCTACTCAGACTGGCAGCTACTCTCCAAGGTCTCAGGCAGAGATCTTCCTCATCACCTACTGCCTGGTCCTTTAACTGGAGATAGTGGGGACTGAACCTGGCACCTTCTGCATGCCAAGCAGACGCTCTGCCACTGAGCCACAGCCCCTCCCTAAATACATACATACATACATAAAAGAATGCATCAGTCTTCCACTTCCAGATTCCCTGTGGTGTAGACCATATGCAGATCTTCATCTGGTGGCTCTTGTGTATGCAAAGTGCCGTCAAGTCACAGCCGGCTAATGGCGACCCCCCAGCATGGGGCTTTTGAGGCAAATAGCAGAAGAAGAAGAAATGCGATTTATATCCCACTCTTCACTCGGAGTCTCAGAGCAGTTCACAATCTCCTTCCCTTCGTCTCCCTACAACAGACACCCTGTGAGGTAGGTGGGACTGAGAGAGCTCTTTTGAGAACTGCTCTTGAGAGAACAGCTCTGAGAGAACTGTGACTGACCCGAGGTCACCCACCTGGCTGCCTGTGGAGGAGTGGGGAATCAAGCCCACCACTCCTAACGGCTACACCAAACTGTCTCCACCAAAAATGGGAAGCAGACATGTTTTGCCATTGCCTGCCTCTGCAGAGTCTTCCTTGGCGGTCTCCTTGCCATGCACCAACACTGCTTAGCTTCCAAGATTGGATGAGGTTGGGCAATACCATGCTGCCTTCCCTCCCAGGACCTCTTGGGGCATCTCAATGCCCAAACAGGAATAATAATGGAAATAAATCATAAATTTGAATGATAAATAAATCCAGAGGGGGATGGTTCCAGTCTGATCCCACCATATGGGCATGGGAATGCATATATTGGTGACTCAGTGGAAGAGCATCTGCTTGGCATGCAGAAGGTCCCCATTTCAATCCCCAGCATCTCCAGTTAAAAGGACTAGGCAGTAGGTGGTGTGAAAGACCTCAGCCTGAGAACTTGGAGAGCCCCTGCCATTCTGAGTAGAGTAGAGTAGATATGGACCAAGGGTCTGAGTAGAGATGGACCAAGGGTCTGGTTCTGTTTTAAGGCACATGTGTTTATGTGACTTATGGTGACCCCATAGGGTTTCCAAGGCAAGAGACATTCAGAGGTGGTTTGACGTTGCCTGCCTCACCATAATGACCCTGGTGTTCCGTGGAGGTCTCCCATCCATTTACTAGCCAGATTTGCATTAATGGCCGTACTGAGAGCGACCACCTCCCAATCTCATTGACCTTTGAATTAGGCTCTGGAATTGAAAGCAGGCCCCACTCGCCATATACCAATTCTGATGAGATGCAATATAAAAAAGTAAGATGGCCTTCCTCTTCCTCTACTTCAATTTTATACTGGCTAAACTCTGAGACTGGGAAGCAAATTATGCAGACCCTGCTGGACACCAAGACCTTAGATGAGGCATTGTCAATTTTTAAACTTGTTATAGAGTTCTTGGCCTCATATGCACAGCCAATCAGATCTTCAGAGTCATCCTCCCACTCTTGGTTTGATGCTGAATGTTTTGAAGCTAAAAGACATTTGAGATATGCTTTCAAACAGCTGTGCTCTGGTACTCATCCCTGGACTTTTCATAGATACAGAGAACTGAAGAAGGATTGTCAAAGGCTGCTTACCCAAAAGAAGCACGCTTCTGCCATGGAGAAATAGCCTCAACCAATGCTCCCTCTAAGTTGTGGAGTCCTTCTGAGCAAAAATTCTACTTTGTGAGCTACTGGCATTAAAGTTGTGAGTGAGTGATTTGGCTGCTGCATAAATTAGTTTGCTCTGGAGCCATCCTTCGTTGCACTCAGACAAAAACGTGTGAGCCGGAGGCTAAAACACTGTGAGCTAGTTCACACTAACTCAGCTTCGAGGGAGCACTGGTCTCAACTGCTTAGAGCAATTAAGTGTAATGACCATGAAACCTTCTGGGCATTGGTCTCTGGCTCAAAAAATTTATCCGGATCATGTATATCTTCTAAAATTACTGCACAAAATTGGACAACTTATTATTCAGGCCTTTTTAATGATCCATCCTGCCTAGACCCAGGAAATAACGGACCAATACCTGCAGACCTGCCAGATTGGCCACCTGTCTCCTATGGTGAAATTTTTGATCTTATTGACTCTTTTAAATCTGGCAAAGCCCCAGGACCTAACGGCTTACCTACTGAACTCTTTAAGAGTGATATTGATCAGTGAACACACGTTCTTGCCCACTTATTCATGCCCATTGATAAATTTGGAGCTTTACCAGACATTTGTCTAAACTCCATAATTGTCCCAATTTTTTTAAAAAAGGTAACCCCAACAACACAGAGAACTATAGACCTATTCGCCTATTGTCTATCCTGGGGAAACTCTATGCTAAACACCTCCTTTCAAAATTACTGAGTTGGATGACCTCCTGCAACCTCCCTGGAAGAGAGCAGATTGGTTTTGTAACTAACCACTCTACTCTTGACCACTGCACTGTACTATCCTATTTAGTGGAGAAATATCTCCATTTCCCTAGAGGCAAACTCTCTGCTGCCTTTATCGATCTTCAAAAGGCCTTTGATTCCGTTGATAAGCAAATCTTATGGAATAAATTAGGTAGGATGGCCATAGACTACTCTTCCTAATATGTAAACTCCATCAATCAATCAAATACTTGTCAAATTAGGTATGGTAAGAAGGGTTTCTTAACCCACAAAATACCTGTTTCAAAAGGCGTTAAGCAGGGATGTGTATTAGCCCCAGCTAATCTGACCTCCCTACACATCTTGCAGCAATAGATGGACGTGCCCCTAAATTGAATTCTTTATCTATAACCCTCTTACTCTATGCAGATGATGCTTTAGTTCTTTCTACCACTAGAATAGGCCTCAAATATGTCCTAACGATGTTTTCCTCCTATTGTAGACAGAACTCTCTCACAGTTAAATATGAAAAACAAAAATACTAGTTTTCTCCAAAGTTTGGAAACACACCTTGTGGAAAGTTGATGGGAGGGAAATTGAACAAGTTAGATCCTTTAGGTACTTGGGTGTTTTGTTCCACTATAATTTAAAATGGTCTTTCCATCGGGACCAATTGCCCTAACTGGGTAAAAACAGAATTTCAGCTGTTACTCATTTTTTATTATCGACAAGGAAATCAGTATGTTCCAGCCACCCTTTGAGTTTTCCAAGCCACGTCTCCCATCTACTATATGGAATCCCTGTATGGATTCAGAGTTTTAACAAAGAGATTGATCGAATCTATGCAATCTTTTTACATCGTACCCTTGGATTACCTAACTCTGTTACCTGTTATTCCCTCTGTACTGAGCTGGGCCTCCATCTCTTAGACTCGAGGGCATCGATCACCACTATTAAATATTGGCTTCACATCCATTTTAGTGCCCCTCAGGATAGCCTTATTGCACTTTTGACGATGGATCCATGTATCCAAGTGGTCACAGGCTATAATTTCTAAAATACGTTCAATTGGCATTGATTTGGACATCTAGGCTCTGTTTGAAAACCTTCAAAGAAGGAGAGCCCACCACCACTCTGTCAGGAAGTGCTTCCTAATGTTTTCCCGAAAACTCTTTTGATTTAATTTCATCCCATTAGTTCTGGTCCGACCTTCTGGGGCAACAGAAAACAACTCCACACCATCCTTTGGAGAGCTTACTTTCAATATCTGGGTAAGGATCCTTGAACTATTTAAATACATTCTTTTCCACTAAAGTCCACTGTCTCTATTTGAACCCCTCGCAGGACCCTCAAGAATTTCCCTCTCACAGGGGTAGGGAGACTTGGCCTTCAGGAGAGGTGCCCAACAGAAAAGTGCCATGGGATGGAAAAGGGGTGCCCAGAAGGGACCAAAATGAAGTACCGCCACTGCACTGCAGGAGTCCCTGACATAAGGGAGTCCAGCATGGGGCCTGACAGGAAATAACCACATAGTAATAGAGTCACAATGGGGAAGCTCTGGCTGCCTCCCCAACACGTCCACCATACAGCTGTTGCAAGAGGTCATGGAAGAAATTGCTCTATGCAAACCAGAGGTGGCTCCAGTACCTCTGTCACTATTATGTTCAGTATCAGCAGGCAGGACCTCAACGGCAGGGTTGGATCCAGATCGATATTCCATTATTCGAAGGGGAGGTAACTTCTGTCATTTCCTCCTTCCTGCTGCAGACCCCCCCGTTTGCCTCTCATGACATTCCTGAGAGACCCTGTTCCCCAGGAGTGGGCATAAGGGGAATTCTTCTCCATTCCACCAGTGGAGAATTTAGTTCGTGTGGCGCTTTCACACATGCTGAATAATGCAGCTTCGATCCAGCCCCCGTTTGCAAGCGGGTTTTGCCATTTCACACAGTAAAATCCAGTCGCAAAGGGATTGAAAGTGGGTTATTTAGTGTGTGTGAAAGCGCCTTTTAAATCCAGCCTACAAGTCACATGCCCTTTTTTATAGCCTGGAGAAAATAAATTGAGATTGTTCTTAGGAACGTTATCTGCACAACATGTCTTTTCATAGGAAAGAACTCCAAACGACAGCTGCTTAAAACATTTTAAGAAGAGATTAATGAATTCCTCAGCCTCAGTTAACAGGGTTGCCATTTCCCTGACAGGGGCAGGGGTTTGCCTGCTTTCAGGGCCCCCGATCTGTCAGCACCGATCCAGCCGGCAGGGGAACCCCACCCAAAATGCCCCTTTTGTGCCAATGTGCCTGGCGTGACGACATCACCCAGAGGTGATGTCATCACATAGGGCACATGGGGGGCACTCTATTGTTTGAGAAAAAACTCTGTGGTCCTGGAGAGAGAGAGGGACCCCCCCACTGGCAGCCAGGTAGGATCTGGCAACCCTATCAGTTAATAAAGAACCATCTTGAAGACACTGGCAGCTTGATCTACACTGTCTCTAAAATAAGACCCACTGATTTCAGTAGGTCTCACTCCCAACCAAAGCAAAGCAATTGCAACCTTAGTTAGGAAGCCCATGTCTACCTGAGATGCAGATGAGGCACGGGGAACAGTGTCTTATCTGTCTTTGCACGGCCTACTCCTTCAGTCTCTTGCTCCAGTTTGCAAAGTAGCGTAAGGCCATCGCTCATGTCCGGTAGGGGGAAGAGGAACCAAGAAGGAGCGACAAGAGGAACCATCCAAGGCCTTAAGAACAATGAACGACGGAACAAGTTTCTCTGAAGGTTAAGTAGGAAAAGGCCACTTGTTTCTGCATCGTACAATCGGATGGAAATTGGACTGCCGACATGGTGAAGTCAAGTGGACTTTTCGCTAGGGCAAGTTGCATCGAGTCTTGAAATTACTTCAGCAGCACATGTACCCATTTTGTATGAACACAGCCTTGTTCAACTGACTTTTCAGAGACTTCTTGACATGGGGAGAGTTACAAGGGCTCTGAGAATTTCAGGGCAATGGGAAGTATTCTTGTGTTGTGGTTTTCCACTGTTAGGAGAGGCAGACTCTTACAACTAGGCCTTTTGTTGACCTTTGATCTGTGTTTGTCTCATTGCTACTTCTCTGATTCCTTCAGTAGGAGAAGGGCTGTCTCAAGAGTCAGTTTGGTGTCTGAGAGCCAGTTTGGTGTAGTGGTTAAGA
This sequence comes from Gekko gecko, assembly GCA_029375565.1. NCBI lineage: Eukaryota > Metazoa > Chordata > Lepidosauria > Squamata > Gekkonidae > Gekko > Gekko gecko. The sequence goes on along the minus strand of JAPDNY010000012.1, from coordinate 15,401,120 downwards.
GTGCAGACTAATCTTGGGAGATTAGATTCCACATTCCTCCATATACAACTGCTGGTGTGACCTTGGGTCAGTCATAAGTTTTCTCACAGCTGTCCTCTAAAGAGCAGTCCTTGAAAGAGCTCTCTCAGCCCCACCTACCTCACAGGGTATCTGTTGTGGAGAGGGGAAGTGAAAGATTGTAAGCCACTCTGAGACTCCAAGAGAAGGGCAGGATATAAATTCAATCTCTTCTTTTTCAGTTCAGAATTCTTACCCCTACTGTTATCACTGCCTGTGTCCTTCCTGCTGATTCCACCATATACTTCAACGGACTCAGGAAGAAGGAGAAAGCTCCAACCCAGGGCAGGCAGCAACTCTGAACACCCTACTTATAGCAATTTATATAAAAAGCAAAAGGGTATGTTTTTATCTTTTTTAATTCCAATACATAACAATGATTGTTGAGCATTTCCAAGCTATATCCATACAATGTAAATTATTACTTTGCATTCTTTGATAATATGTGCATCTCTCCTTATATATATATTTGAGTAGTGGGGTGGCACTTTCTGAACATTCCACATGCTCCTAAGTCAGTTGGCTCCATGATGTGTCACTCAGAAGCTGTCCCTATCCACTGGCTACATTGCCTGAGTCCTGCCCACAGAAGCGGCGCCCACCAAAACTTTCCTCAGAAGATGGTTGCTTTGCTCTGGTGAACACAGCTGCTGCTCCTCTTTCCCGCCTACTCCTCCTTCAGCCACTGTTCCCTGTCAGAATTACTGGCAAACGGCTAGGTCTCCCAATGAAGACATTTCTCCTGCTTGGCTCCTCTGTGGAACTAACTTTCCCCTCAGTGGCTATTGGTAGAAGGAAACCCTTTCCAGGCCTTTGTGAGGAATTCATTGGGGCCCGTCCTGACTAAAGTTGCCAGCTTCAGGTTGGGAAATTCCTGGATATTCTGCGTCTAAGGAAGCCAGGGTTTGGGGAGGGGAGAGGCCTCAGCTGAATAGAATGCCATAGAGCCCACCCTCTAAAGCAGTTATTTCCTTCAGGGTGGTGGGGAGAGATCAGTTGTCTGGAGTTCAGTTGTGATACCAGATGATACCAGACTACCAGACTACATTGATCTGATAGATTTCTGTACTTAATTGCTAATGTGTGTGGTATGGCATCATTGCAGAAGTACTATATAAAAGTTTTCTCTCAAACTCTTTGAGATTAATTTTGGAAGAACACTCTCCCAGACCTTTTTTCATTCTTGTAAACTCAGACCAATTCATAGATGTTTCTTCCATTACTTCAGACAACTTAGAGGAGTATTATCTCCTAGTAGGTCCAAAGTACTAGTTTCTGGAAACCCTGGGGCAAAGGCTGGCGTCTGATCGTGGGAGCACCAGTATCCCGCGGCTTCCGACGCCCGCCCATGTCCCCGGGGTTTCCGGATGTTGTAAGTGTCCATGGGATGCGCACCAATGCTGGACAGCGCATGCGCACACACAAGTCACCGACAGCGGCCCGCCCCCCAATGGCGCATGCGTACTTCGCTGCTTTTTTGCTGCGCTGCAGCAGCACGGTGTGATCAGGGCACAGAGCTGGAGTGTGGCAACCCGGTGGCCCATGTGATCGGGCTACCGTGCCTTATTTAGCTCCGGGACGAACTGCCATGCCTCTCCCCCGCGTTTTCTGGCCCGTATGACCGGGGCCTAAGTTCACTGAAGTCTTAGCAGGGTATAACTCTGCTTCGGATCGCCCTGTTAGTAGGCCTGCTAACCTACTGGAACTTCAGCTCCAATATCAGTTCCATGCTGTCATGAGGTGATTTGGAAGCTAGAGGCGACCCAGAAGAAGCAGCTGTTTAGCAGCAAGAGCTTTAGCGGAAGCCTTTTGTGTCTTTTCTACGTCTTGCTCTGGAGCAATGCCCGTTAGGAGTCATGAAGTGCCTAAGGGCCAGGCAAGTCAAATATGGTTCTGGTACTTTGCCTTCCACTGTTGTGTTTAGCACCACCTGGGGTGATCTTGCACCGCTAGCAGGCAGCATGTGCGGCAAAGGCACAGGTTCACTGGAGCATTTCTCCTTCCCGTTTCCGATGCGCAGCCCATCACAGCTCAGCAAATTCGTACTGCTGGTGTTGCATACTAACTCTCCAAAGCATCCGGATGTTTCCCACACCTCATGTATTATTCTGTAGCTGGTGCAGTAGATAGGAACTGATTAGTGCCGAGCTAAAATAAGAAGGAGCTGTTTGCAGACATTCTCTTCCCGCCCCCGCAAAGAGGTGTATGTTTCTTTGGGATTTCAGCACCCCTTTCTGAAAAGGTGAAAAAATGTTTGCTGAAGGGAAGACAGAATGCATCACGATTGCTGATGTTGGAGTGAGCGACTCAGCATATGGGGACACTGGGGGGCGCTGCATCATTCTAAGGGTGTCTAGGTGTTATCTCCTTGAATGGGATGCCTCTCTTTGTTTTAACCTGGGTGCTGCCCTCTGACCCCTCCTCCCTCCCTCTACAAGGCCTTCGATGGATACCAGGGCTTTTTTTGTAGAAAACGCCCAGCAGGAACTCATTAGCATAATAGGCCACACCAAACAGCAGATACTCATTAGCATATTAGGCCACTCTCCTGACAGCTCAGCTCATTAGCATATTAGGCCGCACCCCCATGTTACCAGAAGTATGGTCATCCAACCACACCCACCTTTTGCTTCTTATTCTGTTTACCTTGTTTGCTGTCAAAACCCAGGGCTTTTTTTGTAGCAGGAACTCCTTTGCGTGTTAGGCCACACACCCCTAGTGTAGCCAATCCTAATGAGTTTCTGCTGTTGGGTGTGGCCTATTATGCTAATGAGTTCCTGCTGGGCATGGCCAACTTGGGAGCCAGCCGGAACTCTGTTCCTGTGCGTTCCTGCCCAAAAATAGCCCTGATGGAGACACATGTCTCTGCAGATCTCTCCGGTAGAGACAACGCCCACGAACTCCCAACACACGCGATGTCAGACAAGTTGGCCATTTGTGACAAGGAAAGTACTCTTTAGATTAAGCTTCTCTCTCTTCTTTTGACTGCAAGCTGAATGTGAGCAGAAAGTCCCTTTAAATCCCTGCTTTCTGTTCCCTGCAAAAGCTGCAAAAACAGCTGAGTGGCCCCCACTGCTCAGCTGTTTTTCAGGTTTTCACAGACCCCATTTAAAGGGACTGTGGTCCCTTCCAATGGGGTTTGTGTGGCCATAAACCTGTTCAGTTCATGAATGAACCTGCAGGTTTCTTTTGTTTCATGGTTCAGTTCACGGTTTGGCCACAAACTGACATGAACTGCCTTTTTCCGGTTCATGCCCATCCCTAGCTGTGACACACAAGTTTATCATTTTAAAAAAACAGTAAATAATTGTCATTCATGTGCAAAATGTATGCAGAATTGATTGATTTAAATGAATTCATTAAACTCATCTGATAAATCGACTAAGACATCTTTAATCAGGCAATAGCCCTAATTCTGAAGTGTTTCCCATATAGGACTTTGGATTTCCAGGCCTCATTAATGATTGTTGGAAGAATTAATTGCTGAGCTTCAGAGAGTTGAAGCACTTAGCAGCCTGCAATATTGCTTGGAAGGCAAGGATTACATTTTTAAATTACACGGAGAGGTCCAGACTTTGACTCAAATTATTTTCTATGTCCTGTATCAGAAAGCACTAAGTACCACAGCCATGGTGATCTCTTGGCCGGGATTCCATTCCAAACAGGGGCACGGATATTTTTAATGGGAAGTCTAGACAAGCCAGGGGTTCTTCTTTAAAGAACATCACAGATATTAATAAGCAGGGCTCTTTTTGTAGCAGGAACTCCTTTGCATATTAGGCCACACACCCCTAATGTAGCCAATCCTCCAAAAGCTTACAGAGCTCTTCTTACAGGGGCTACTGTAAACTCTTGGAGGATTGGCTATATTAGGGGTGTGTCGGCTGATATGCAAAGGAGTTCCTGCTACAAAAAAGAGCCCTGTTAATAAGTACTAGAAAAACTAAGTTTAATTATGGGTATGTTTAATTACGGGAAGTATGCATGCACACTTCTTCAGATACATTGAAACAGATTTCCTCAAGCCTTACATATAGTTGGGGGTTGTTTCCAGGAAGGGCTAGTTAAAGTCAAGATGTATAAGTAACTGGGCAATAAGTACAGCTGAGATCACGGCCTGATCGCCCATTGGGCGAACTAGGCGCTCGCCCCCCAAAAGCGCCCCCTGCCACCCTAACCGGGCACCCACCGCCGCTGCCACTGCCGAAAAGCGCCCGGCTAGGGTGCAAGTTGCCCTCCCCTCCTACCTCGGGGGGGAGGAGGAGGAGGTGGCCAGCGGCAGCCAGCGGGATCTCCCTGCTGCTGCCGCCGCCAAGCACCCAGCTAGGGCGCAAGTCGCCCTCCCCCTCCTCCCTCAGGGGGAGGAGGAGGAGGAGGCGGCCAGTGGCGGCCAGCAGGATTTCCCTGCTGCCGCCACTGCCGCCACCGCCAAACGCCCAGGTAGGGCGCAAGTCACCCTCCCCTCCTCCCTCGGGGGGAGGAGGAGGTGGCCGGCGGCAGCCAGCAGGATCTCCCCGCTGCTGCTGCTGCTGCTGAGTGCCCAGCTAGGGTGCAAGTTGCCCTCCTCCTCCCCCCCAAGGTGGGGAGAGGAGGAGGAGGCGGCTGGCGGCGGCCAGCGGGATCTCCCCACTGCTGCTGCCACCGCTGCCGCTGAAAAGTGCCTGACTAGGGTGCAAGTCGCCACCGGCGCTGCCACTGCAGAGCGCCCAGCCGGGGCACAGCTTGCCCGCCCTCCCGCTCCTCCCTGGGGGGGTAAGGAGGGGGGGCGGCATGGCTGGGTCTCCAGGCCCAACCGGAAGGCTGGGATCTGCGCCCGCCTAGGGTGCAGAAATACCTGGAGCCGGCCCTGGCTGAGATAGGATTAAAGCAGTTGGTAAAATCTGTGAATAGCAGCAAATTAGCAAACTGAGAGCCAGTTTGGTGTAGTGGTTAAGTGTGCGGACTCTAATCTGGGAGAACCAGGTTTGATTCCCCACTCCTCCACTTGCACCTGGCTGGATGACCTTGGGCAAGCCGTAGTTCTGATAAGAGCCGTTCTTGAAAAAGAGCAGTTTCTGTCAAGAGCTCTCTCAGCCCCACCTACCTCACAGGTTGTCTCTTGTGGGAAGGGAAAGGGAAGGGAGTTTGTAAACTGCTCCGAGACACCTTTGGGTAGTGAAGGGTGGGGTATAAACCCAATCTCCTCCTCCTCCTCCTCTCTCTGTGTTCTTTGCCCTTTCTTCATTCTTCACATGGTAGGGTATAAATCCAATCTCCTCTTCTTCTTCTTCTTCTTCTTCTTCTTCTTCTTCTTCTTCTTCTTCTTCTTCTTCTTCTTCTTCTTCTTCTTCTTCTTCTTCTTCTTCTTCTTCTTCTACAACTATGAGGGTTAACAAACAGATGTGGGAAAGAACAGTGAGTCCAGTGGAACCTCCAAGACCAACAAAGTTCAATTCTGGGTATAAGGGAGGACTTAGCATGTGTAGATGCACACTTTTGCAGATACATATTGAAACAGATTTCCTCAAACATCACATATAGATGGGGGGGTTAGTTGCCAGGAAGGGCTAATCAGAGTCAAGATGCATAAGGAACTGAGCAATAAGCTAAGAGTAGAATAACACATTTGGTAAGACCTATTCAGACTGGATAAGACTCAGGCACATATGTTCATCAAGCCAAATAGTACTAATGGTCCTCCACTGAAAGGTCAATAGCATAATCCTTCTACAGTTGTGGCATATCAAACCTGACATCTAGGTGAGGAATAGAGGTGTTTCCCTATCCTTCTCCACCATCCACCTCAGATCCTTTTAAACCAGAGGGGTGGATCCTCCCACTCCATTGAGCAAAGTTTATTTATTTATTTAAACATCAATAGCCCACCTTTTCTTTTGGCTTGAATCTGATGCCTTCCTCCAATCTAAGGAGACTTCTTCAGATCTAATTGACTCTTCCATTGGACTCAACTTGTGTCTGGGCAGCTCACGTTTTGCACCTCTTTGATCCGAGATCACCTTTGAAAGAGCGCCGATTAAACAAGGGTAGTGCCCAGGCAAAGGACCTCAGATTCTTCACAAGAGGAATCAGCAAAGGACCTAATGGCACAGAATTTCTGGGCAAGTGTAGAGTGCCTTTCTCCTCGGATGGAAAGCAGCATGGAAAGGAACTGAATATGGGGGGATGGCTTTCTCATTTAAAAAATACCAAATAAAGGATAAATGCTAAGAAATATCCCAAACATGTTATTTTCTTCTCTACCGTCCCAGGAGTCGTAGTGGATAACTAAATGAAAATGTCTAGACAGTGTGTAGCTGCAATAAAGAAGGCCAACGCTATGCTGGGGATTATTAGGAAGGGAATTGAAAACAAATCAGCCAGTATCATCATGCCCCTGTATAAATCATTGGTGCGACCTCATTTGGAATACTGAGTACAGTTCTGGTCACCACATCTCAAAAAGGATATTATAGCATTGGAAAAAGTGCAGAGAAGAGCAACTAGAATGTTAAAAGGGTTGAAACACCTTCCCTATGAAGAAAGGTTAAAACGCTTGGGGCTCTTTAGCTTGGAGAAACGACGGCTGAGGGGTGACATGATCGAGGTTTATAAGATTATGAATGGGATTGAACAGGTTGAGAAAGAAGTACTTTTCTCCCTTTCTCACAATACAAGAACTCGTGGGCACTCCATGAAATTGCTGAGCAGTCGGGTTAGAACAGATAAAAGGAAATACTTCTTCACCCAAAGAGTGATTAACACATGGAATTCGCTGCCACAGGAGGTGGTGGCAGCTACAAGCATGGAGAGTTTCAAGAGGGAATTAGATAAACATATGGAGCAGAAGTCCATCAGTGGCTATTAGCCACAGGGTATAGATGGGAATTCTCAGTCTGGGGCAGGTGATGCACTCTATTCTTGGTGCTGGAGGGGGCAGCAGTGGGAAGGCTTCTAGTGTCCTGGCCCCACTGCTGGACCTCCTGATAGCACGTGGTATTTTTGGCCGCTGTGTGACAGAGTGTTGGACTAGATGGGCCATTGGCCTGATTCAACATTGGCTTCTCTTATGTTCTTATGTTCTTAGGCATTGGAGTGAGTGACTCAGCATACCTAGACGTTAGGAGATGCTACATCTCTCTAAGTTTGTATAAGTGTTATCTTTTTGAACAGAGTGTCTCTCTCTCTCTCTCTCTCTCTCTCTCTCTCTCTCTCTCTCTCTCTCTCTCTCTCCTCTCTCTGTCTTAACCAGGAAGCTGCCTTCTGATCCCTTCTCTCTCTCTGTTTGGTGTAGTGGTTAAGTGTGTGGACTCTAATCTGGGAGAACGGGGTTTGATTCCCCACTCCTCCACTCGCACCTGGCTAGATGACCTTGGGCAAGCATAGTTCTGTCAGAGCTGTTCTTGAAAAAGAGCCGTTTCTGTCAGAGCTCTCTCTGCCCCACCTCCCTCACAGGGTGTGTGTTATGGGGAGGGGAAGGGAAAGGAGTTTGTAAGCCGCTCCGAGACTCCTTTGGGTAGTGAAGGGTGGGGTATAAACCCAATCTCCTCCTCCTCCTCCTCTCTCTGTGTTCTTTGCCCTTTCTTCATTCTTCACATGGATTTTCCCGGAGTCACACATCTCTACAGGTCTCTCCTGTAGAAAGAATGCCCTCATGCATCCACATACGTGATGCTGGATTATCTGGCCACTTGTGACAGGGCAAGTACTTGTTATATTAGGCGTCTCTCTCTTCTTTTGACTGCAGCCTGAATGTGAACTGAATAAATGTGTTTTTTTTTTTTAACTTTTGCACTATACTTCTTGGGAGATTTATTTACTGCACTCAATATCACGCTTCTATGGCTGGGCAAACTCTGCTACATTAACCAACTGTCGCAATACTGGGGTGGGTATCGCTTGAGGTCCCTGGGTTTCTCAGGCCCAGTCTCTGCTAGGTCAGATCAAAATCCAGATGATAATGAAACATAAAAATAGAATAAGGTTTGACACCCGGAAAAAAGCTCTGAGGATTGATATTGTCACTACTGAGTCAGAAGGTCTCGGTGCCAGAGATGACAGAGCGCAGGTGAAAAGCAGAAATGTCACTGCCAACTGCAGAAACAAATAATTCCTGTTTTTAAAGAGGTCTAACTGACAACAACATTAGCACTACTAAGAAGAAACAGACTAAGTGAGGTAGAGTTTATTTGCAGTGTTTCTGAGGCCTCCGTTTCTTCTGCAATAGAAGCAACAGTACGCCACGATTAAAATGTTAGACTAGAATTTGGGAAACAGGGGGTTAAGTCCCCAAGGTCATTTGGTGACCTGGGACCAATCAGGTTGTCTCTGCCTAGTCTATTGAACAAGGTGAGCTGTGTGCAGACTCTAATCTGGGAGAACTGGGTTTGATTCCCCACTCCTCCACATGCAGCTGCTGGTGTGACCTTGGGTCAGTCACAAGTTCTCTCAGAGCTGTTCTCTCATGAACAGTTCTCGAAAGAGTTCTTTCAGCCCCACCTGCCTCACAGGGTGTCTGTTGTGGGGGAGGGGAAGGGAAAGGAGATTGTAAACTGCTCTGAGACTCCTTTGGGTAGTGAAAGGTGGGGTATACATCCAATCTCCTCTTCTCCTCCTCCTCCTCCTCCTCCTCCTCCTCCTCCTCCTCCTCCTCCTCTTCTTCTTCTTCTTCTACAAATTTAACATGCCTATGAGTCTTCTCTGCCAGGCATGCGTTAAGTGCCAGTGTTGTGCAGTGGTTAGAGCAGAGCCTTTTTATGGAGGCACTTACAGGTACTGAGTTGGAAATCATAGGAAACTGGTACAGCCTGACTCATGAAAACGAGCCCTTTTCTTAAACAAAAAAAGCACTGGGTTAAAATGTTCCACTAAAACTGGGGACACCCAGGTTCAAATTCCCTGTTCCACCATGAAAGTTGCCTGGTGACATTGGTTCAGTCACTTTCTTGCTCTAAGCCTAACCTACTTCGCAGGGTTGTTGTGAGAGTAAAATGAAAATGGGAGAACGACGTATGCTGCTCTGAGCTCCTCGGAGCAAAGGTGGAACAAAAACGTTCCAGATGGATTGGTAGAAGTCGCACAACACGCCATATGCCTGCTGCTGTGGCCTCGTTCTCCTGGGATTTGTTTGCTGTTGTGTTCTTCCTCTTTTTCCCCTATTCCTTTCCTCTTCTATTTCTTTCTTTTCTCTTCTCCAACTTGGTCTAGAGTAAAATCCCCCATACGATGGACATTTCCTCATTATGCAAGGCTGGCGATAGTAAAGATAAAAGTTTCCCTTGCTCCAAAGTCGAATCCGACTCTGCAGTCGAATCTGACTCTAGGGATGCAGTGCTCATCTCCATTTCCAAGCCGAAGAGCCAGAGCTGTCCAAAGACATCTCCATGGTCATGTGGCCAGCATGACTAGATGCCGAGGTGCACAGAACGCTGTTACCTTCCCACCAAACTGGTACCTATTTATCTACTTGCAATTTCTTGCTTTCGAACTGCTAGGTTGGCAGGAGCTGGAACCAGAGATGGGAGCTCACTCCGTCCTGCGGCACTCAGGTCTCAAACTGCTGAACTACCAACCTTCCAGCCTGCAGTTCAGCGTCTTGACCACTTGAGCCACCGCAGATTACAAGATTACAAATATAGCCCTTACCTTTAGTCCTAAAACTTCACATGAGATGTAACCTTGTCCCTCCTGTCTACGTATGTACATTACCATACCTGTTGTGCTGTTTTCAAAGTTTTGTAAGTATGTTATGTAATTGCACTTCACTTATGTGTTGGGTAAATTGTAACTTCTTTGCTGTTGGCTCTTGTGCTGTAGCAATTACTCACAACTGGATTGCCCTGACCACATGGGAAAATAATCCAGTTGCCAACAAGTAATAGCGTGCAGTGATCACATAATATCTGACAATGTGGGGACACCGCCTAGGTGCAGTGGTAGGTTGGCAGTGCAGTAGCCCATTTGAGAGCCACTGTGGTATAATGGTTAGAGCGTCAGACTAGGATCTGGGAAGTCCAGGTTCAAATCCCCACTCTGCTATGGAATCTTGTGGAGTGACCCAGGGCCACTCATAGACTCTCCGCTTAACCTAGCCCGTTTGGTGTAGTGGTTAGGAGCACAGACTCTAATCTGGGAGAACTGGGTTTGATTCCCCACTTCTCCACTTGCAGCTGCTGATGTGACCTTGGGTCAGTCAGTCACAAGTTCTCTCAGAGCTGTTCCCTCAAGAGAAGTCATCAGACAAATCAATGCGACTACCCTGCTTAATTTACCCATTAGTCCTGAAATGGCTCTTCTCAGTCTTATAGATCCGATGGTTGGAACAGTAACCCTTAAAGAGCTAATCTCGATTTTCTTGGCCTCCGCAAGAATAGCAACAGCCTCCGTCTGGAAGCAGGACCCTCCTCCAACTATTCAGATCTGGCACAATAAAATCTGGGACCAATTTATTTTCACGCAAATCACAAATGTCATTCAACTATCACACAATGACTCCTCCCCTGTGTTCTCCCGCTTTGAATCTATTTGGTTCTGTTTACTTCATTACATGACAGACAAGGATGTACTTCCAACGAATTCTGCTTATCTTTCACGGATAAGCGTTTGATCTAATTTTGGTCCACGGGGTTGTTTGGGTTTCATATAGAAGACAGCACCAATTGCAAATGGTAATAACCTGCAGGCTATTTTTAGTTTGATCACACGTTTGAGGTGTTTGGAACATAAACTGGAGATTTGAAAGGTTGAAGGAATTAAGCCGGAACTGCATGTTAACCAATGTCTTGGATGTGTTGTACTCACTTCTAGGCTCAGTTCATTGTTTACATTGTTGATGTTGGTATTTGTTCAACTGTTTCAATTATTATTTTTTTTAAAAAAAACACAGTTCTCAAAAGAGCTCTCTCAGCCCCACCTCCCTCACAGGGTATCTGCCGTGGGGAGGGGAAGGGGATTGTAAGCCGCTCTGAGACTCCTTTGGGTAGTGAAGGCCAGGGTGTAAATCCAATCTCCTCTTCTCCTCCTTACCTCACAGGGTTGTCCTGAGGATAACATGAAGAAGGGGAGAACATTGCAAGCCACTTTGGCTCCCCGTTGGAGAGAAGAATGGGGTATAAATGAAATAAACAGACAAATAAAGTGAATTTTTCACCTGACAAAATGAGTGTCAGAAAAGGTGCCTTTGTTGTTTCTCACTGAATCCATTGTTTTATGTTTCCTACCCCGCTTTGCGCTTGCGTAGCTATGCAGGCAGAAACGTGGGAGCTTCTTCCCTGCCGCTTTTCCTTATCACGGTGGCCTTGAATGTAGGCTTTGGGCTATTCTTGTTAAGCTGAGAATTTTCCAGTCCTGGGAAGGCAAGGGGAGGGGGGAGTAGTCTCCCGCTCATTAAGTATTTCTCCCGCCGGGAGTTCCCGCGCGAGTGCTCAAGTTTTATTCGCTAGGCGCTTCATTGCATCACACTATAAGTTGGCTTGCTTTGCTTCGCCCCCATTCCTGACAATGACCTCCTACTGTGGGTTTTAGCAAGATAATCCTAATAAAACTTTCTTTGTGCAAGAATGACTGGATCTACTTGATTTCAAACCTGACAGAAATTGTCAGGAATCCTCATCATTCCCTCACCGTCAGTTTCCGCCGTCTACCACGATGAGCGGAGCAGGGAAGGGAGCCACGGGCACAGTCCCAGTGATTACTACTTCGGGAGCCTCCGGTGCAGTTCCAGCTATAGCTACTGTGGGAGCCACGGGCGCCGTTCCAGTGACTACTGCTTCAGGAGCCACGGTTCCAGTTACTACTGTGGCAGCTCCAGTGGTCACTGTTCCGACCACCACCGTTGTTCCGGTGACTACAACTACAGTTTTGGCGGCACCCATACTCTACTCAGCAGCCGGGGTGGCTACCCCGCCATCGATTGGCACAATTGGTGCTCCGTACACACTCCCGATCTACAGCCCGGCCGGGCCTATACAAAGTCAGGGAGGTGCGGTTCCACGAACCTATGTGCCAGGAGTCCCAACACCCTGGGATAAAGGGGTGACTTATCGCAGATCACGCGATTGGACTAAGAACTTGTTGGATACTACCCAGACCACCTGGACTATGCCGGGAAGCCAGAGCCGGGACAGCCTTTTGGATCCCAGAGGTAGTTTTGGGCTTCCCCAAGGGAGGGTGTCTCGGGGATCTCCCAGAACGGGATCCAGCCAAGATACTGATGCCCGCATGGATTCTATTCAAGACGATACTCGTCGGCTGGTAAGGGATATGAGCAAACTAATGCAGTCCCTACCCCAGATGATGGACCAAGCAATTCGAGCCCATCTGTTGACACAACCTAGACCGGCACCAGCCCCGGTGCCACCGTTGATACCGGGACGGCCACCTCCTGCTCCTCCGGGCCCGGGGCCGGGCCAACCAGTACCACCAGGTCCAGGGCCGGGCCAACCAGTTCCCCCAGGGCCGGGGCCGGGCCAGCCAGCACCAGCCCCACCTCCACCGGTCGTCCCAGCGCCAGGACCTGGGCCAGGGCAACCAGGACCCATCCAGCCACCAGTTTTGCCTCCGCCTCAACCCCCTGCTCCTGCACCCCTCATGCAGCCGGCTCCGGTACCAATCATGGCGCCAGCCCCCCGGTAATCCGCCCCAAGGACATGCTTGAGATCACATTTGATGGGGATCCAGAGACTGTGTCTTTTTTCATATTGCAAGTTGGAAAATTTGTGCAAAGATGGGGCTATGTATTCCCGGACGAAGAACAACAGGTGGAGTTTATCGCATCCAGGTTCCGGGGGAGTGCTACCAGCTGGTATGTAGCCCTTCATGATCTGGAGGCAGCGGAGTTGGGGAATGTAGATGACTTCATGTGGGCCTTGAGAAACCGTTTCGAGGATCCGGGGCGGCCCAAAAAGCTGAAGCCTTCCTTCGCACATTCAGACAAGGCAAACTCTCAGTACGGGAGTACTCAAGGGAGTTTCAAAGGCACGCCGTGAAAATTCGAGACTGGACCGATGCGGTCTTGGCCCAACAATACCGAATGGGACTAGCCGTAGACGTTCGCAATAATGTCCTCAGCTCTCAGCAACCCCGCACCCTCCAGGGTTGGATGGAGGAAGCCGAGAAGGCCGAAAGTCGCTTGCGTATGATGAAACTAGATCTCTCGTTGGGTAACAACCGTCCCAGTTTTGCGGCAGGCCAAGCCAGACCCAAACCAACGTCCACCCCAAGTGGAATGAGGGATCAGCGTATGCGACAGGGCCTCTGCCTGCGGTGTGGGGAGAAAGGGCATTTCGCCGCAGTATGCCCGAAAGGGGATCCCAATAGAGCTCTACCACAAGAAGAGCCCAGAAGGTGGACAACCCCTACCCCGAGAAAAGGTACAGCAAAACCACGCAACACGCGGGCTCTTTTTGCTAGCCCCGACCAAGCGGATACTTTGATGCTGGAGGAAGAGAGTGAGATGCAGGGAAATGAAATGGTCCTGTTTGTGAATGGCGCTACACAGCAGGACCCAACACCTGAGGCGCCTAAACTGGTGAGCAATTACCCCTCTCTCTTCTTTGTGACTGTTCTGGTGATGAATCCCGCAATGATGACCCACATTCGGGTTCGAGCCCTCATTGACTCTGGGTGCGGGAGGGATCTCATAAACCCATCTATGGTTATGGGGTTGGAGGCAGCCGTGGTCCACTTGAAAGACCCGATAACTTTCACGCAGATGGATGGGTCTCCGATGAAGGAACCATGCCGATTTGAGACTGTTCCTTTAAGAATAGGCATTGGTGACCACTGGGAGCTACGCTCGTTCGTGATAGCTCCGCAAGCCCAGTTTCCCTTAGTGTTGGGTAGCCCCTGGTTACATGGACATAACCCTTACATTCTATGGGAAGAAGGGGATGTACAATTTATCTCCCCAAAATGTGCAGAACACAAATGGGACCCAGGGTGGGGAAATCCCCCATGCAATGAACCTCCACGAGCTTGTTTAGCCACGGAGGACCTTAATCGCATCCCTGAGGATTACCAGTATATAACCAGGGTTTTTGAGGAGGAGGAAGCTGATGAACTACCCCCCACCGTAACTCCGACTGTGCAATTGAGATTCTTCCGGGCCAGAAATTACCAAAAGGGAAAATTTATGCTATGAGTCCAAGTGAAAAGGAAGAACCGCGCCGTTTTATTGATAAAAATCTGGCCCGTGGATTTATTAGACCAGCGTCATCCCCTTTTGCAGCACCTGTATTGTTTTGTAAAAAGAAAGATGGGGGCTCAGACTCTGCACGGATTACCGGGGACTTAACGCAGTGTCTGCAACTAATGCCTACCCAATGCCCCTCATCAAAGACTTACTGGCAGAGGTGGCTAAAGGGAAAGTGTTTTCTAAACTGGATTTAAGAGATGCCTACTTTCGGGTTCGTATCAGAGAGGGGGATGAATACAAGACTGCCTTTAATACCCCGCTGGGGCAATTTGAATATCGGGTGATGCCCTTCGGTTTACAGGGGGCACCAGGGGTCTTCATGAACTTAATTAATGAAGTGTTACACCCCTATTTATTCAAGGGGGTGGTTGTTTATTTAGATGATATCTTGGTCTATACCCCGGATCAAGAATCCCATACCAACCTTATGCGAAAAGTATTGGAAAAGCTCTTAGAACACAAACTGTTTGTCAAACTGTCAAAGTGTGAATTTCACCAGGAGTGCATTGACTTTTTGGGATACCGCATATCCTCCGCGGGGTTGGAAATGGACCCAAAAAAGGTCCAGGATGTATTAATGTGGGAGCCCCCCAAAACTAGGCGACAGCTCCAAAGTTTCCTCGGTTTCGCCAACTTTTACCGTCAATTCCTGCCACACTTTGCCCAAGTAGCCCTTCCCCTCACGGAATTACTAAAGACTAAGGGGAAGGGATCTAAGGCTTCGGTGCCAGGGGCCCCTTTGAACTGGACCCCGCAGTGTCAGCAAGCGTTTGAACAACTAAAACGGTTGTTCACGTCTGAGCCCATACTAGCACACCCTGATGAAACAAAAAAATTTGTGGTCCAAGTAGACGCATCGGACACTGCTATGGGTGGGGTGATTTTGCAAGAGAACGCTCAGAAACAGCTACAACCCCTTGCTTATGTATCAAGGAAATTTAATGATACCGAGAGATTTTGGCCCATTTGGGACAAAGAAGCTGCGTCTATACGTTTAGCATTGATCACATGGAGACACTGGTTAGAGGGGTCCCAAGTACCTTTTGAAATCTGGACTGATCATAAGAATCTCGAGGTACTGCGAAAACCCCGGAATCTGAATGCTAAACAATTCAGGTGGGCTGAGTTTTTCTCCAAATTTCAATTTACCCTTCACCATTTCCCAGGGAAAGCCAATCATCTGGCGGATGCTCTCTCCCGCCTTCCCCAACATTTTTCTAAGAGGGTCGAAGTAAGGGAGTCTATGTTCACCCCAGAACAGTTGGTTGGTGCAGTTGTAACCCGGAAAGCCAAACAAGCATCAATGAATCCCATCCAGACATTAACCTGGGAAAAACAATTTCTAACTGACATCACCCCACAGGAAATAAATAATTTACAAGCCAGAGACGATGTGAATTGTGGTCCGAATGGCTGCTGGTACAGGGGAAATAAAATGTTTGTCCCAGAAGCTACCCGATCCCAAATGTTGCAGACAGTTCATGACTCAAAAACTGCGGGGCACTTTGGATATGTAAAATCCTTACGACTTCTGCAACGTGGTTTCTGGTGGCCCCGAATGAAACAGGATTTATCCCTCTATATACAGTCCTGTCCAACGTGCAATCGTTGCAAAGCCAGACCAGGAAAACCTCCAGGTCTCTTGCAGCCTCTACCCACCCCGAGCAGACCCTGGGAAGTAATCTCTATGGACTTTATCACTGATCTTCCCCCTCTAGACATATGACGGTCATTTGGGTGGTCGTGGATTTATTCTCTAAACAAGCTCACTTTATACCATTCCCCAGTTTGCCAACAGCCAAAGTCTTGGCCAAAGCATTCCTCCAACACATTGCCAGACTACATACGTTACCACTCAAGATAATCTCCGACAGGGGGTTCAATTTGTTTCCAAGTTATGGTCGGAATTAATGACTCTAATGGGTATTGAACGGGCTCTCAGTACTGCCTATCACCCTGAAACCGATGGGCAAACGGAGAGAGTAAACCAGACGTTGGAACAATACCTGAGATGTTTTTCTAACTATCAACAGGACAATTGGGTTGATTTATTGCCATTGGCGGAGTTTGCGTACAACAACTCATGGCACGCTTCAACAAAAATGTCACCCTTCAAAGCTGCCATGGGTTATGACAGCCCCCTCTCCCGTTCTTAAAGCCTGGTGAGAATGGGGGAAAGCCTCAGCATGGTGTAAAACTTTCCGTGATTCTTGGCCCCGGATTGTTGAAACTTTGAATGAAGCCAAGGCACAGTACAAAAAACAGGCCGATAAAAAAAGATCCGGTGGATGGAAGCTGCAACCGGGAGACTCTGTGTATTTGTCAACCAAGAACCTAAGGCTAGCGCAGCAGTCTAGAAAACTTGCTTGGAAATATATTGGTCCTTTCAAAGTGTTGAGATGTGTAAATCAAGTAACTGTACAACTAGATTTGCCTAAATCTCTTAAAGCAATACATCCAATTTTCCATTACAGCCTCCTCAAACCTGCGTTACCCCCGACTAAATGGCAAGCTGAGATGTCGGCTCCTCCCCCCTCTGATGGTTGACGATGAGGAGCACTATGAAATTGCTGATATTTTGGACTCTAAGATTCTTCGTGGACAACTCTTGTACCTTATTCAATGGGTACACTTTGGGCCCCAACACAGGGAGTGGGTGAAAGTATCTGATATCAATGCACCTGATCACCTAAAAGACTTTCACACTCGATACCCTTATAAACCTGGAGGGCCCTTGTTCTCTCCTTCCTGAGTGGTGGGCGGGTGGTATTTTGGGAAGGGCAGAATGTCAGAAAAGGTGCCTTTGTTGTTTCTCACTGAATCCATTGTTTTATGTTTCCTACCCCGCTTTGCGCTTGCGTAGCTATGCAGGCAGAAACGTGGGAGCTTCTTCCCTGCCGCTTTTCCTTATCACGGTGGCCTTGAATGTAGGCTTTGGGCTATTCTTGTTAAGCTGAGAATTTTCCAGTCCTGGGAAGGCAAGGGGAGGGGGGAGTAGTCTCCCGCTCATTAAGTATTTCTCCCGCCGGGAGTTCCCGCGCGAGTGCTCAAGTTTTATTCGCTAGGCGCTTCATTGCATCACACTATAAGTTGGCTTGCTTTGCTTCGCCCCCCATTCCCGACAATGACCTCCTACTGTGGGTTTTAGCAAGATAATCCTAATAAAACTTTCTTTGTGCAAGAATGACTGGATCTACTTGATTTCAAACCTGACAATGAGCCTGAGCCCACCAAAGCTTACGCCATAATAAATAAGATGGCACAAGTCTCCTCTAGCTCCAAGCTGCTTTTGAATTTCTGAAGCACCCAGACTTTTCGCTGCCTTCTATAACACAGAATGCCGCCAGAGACATTGGCAGTGGCCAAATTGGCGAGGCACCATCTCCCGCTTCTGGGTGCCAAATATCAAAGACTCCTCTGTCACGTCAAGGCTAATAGGGGAGGGGGGGAGACCCAGATCTGGGCTGTGTATTTGTTACTCCAAAGGCTGGGCGGAATCTATGGCGAAAAATGAATTATGCTGTTTTGGCTCCCTCAGAAGTATGGATTAGGCTTTGATTTAAACCTAAAGACACACAAATCCTGTTATCCAAGGACTTAATAGGACACTGTAATGTTTTTTGGATTGACTTACTGCACTTTTGAATAGATTATCTGAAAACGCATGATCTGGCTTTGCAGGAAGAGGCAATTTCTGGCTAAAGCTGAGTCTGTCTGTCTCCCCCTGCTCGGTGGCCTGACTGCGGAATCCTTTTAAAAATAAGTCGATTTGAGTATTTCACCTTAAAGATGCTTTTCAGAGTAGCGCTGTAATTGCACTAGAACTGTCTCCACAGTCTGTTGTTTAGACATGGATGAAGTATTAATCAATGCTTCTGTGGCTGTGATGCATAAAACATTCTAAGAATTATTTCAGATTTTTGAGACTAACCTAGGGCAGTATAGAGGGCAGGGCAGTATAGAGGGTTGCCGGCCTCCAGGTGGGGCCTGGAGATCTCCCACTTTTACAACTGACCTCCGGCTGACAGAGACCAGCTCCCCTGGAGAAAATGGCTGCTTTGAAGGGTGGGCTCTATGGCATTGGACCATGCTGAGGCCCCTCCCCAAACCCCGCCCTCTCCTGGCTCCACCCCCAAAGTTTCTAGGTATTTTCCAACCCAGACCTGGCAACCCTAGCAGTATAGGATATATTTATTTTGTGTTGTTAATGTTCCCTGTGGCCCTTCGAATATTAACCCTAACCCTGAGCACTTTTCAGTTTGGATTCAGGTCCAGTTGTGGAACTGAAACTGATTTGCACCACAACCCTAAACATGAAGAAGAGGAAGAAGAGGAAGGGGGGGGGAGATTGGATTTATACCTCACTGTTATGTATTGTTTATACATAAGTGGCCTGAGCTTGAATTTCACCCCTATTTAAGCCTGGTATTGCAAACAGCAAACTCTGATTGGCTACTCTGCATAGTAGACCCATCAGGATACCAGAAAGGTTGAGGGGAGAAGTTTCGCGATGAGACTTAGAGAAGAATTGGACTTTGAATATGACTGGCTAAATTATAGACAGATTTTATGACTTATTTAAGACTGACAAAATGAGATATGGTTTTAGAAAAGAAAATAGAAAAAGGTAAAAAAATGATTTCAAGAATTTATAGGATTTTGTTAAAATGGTATACAGAGGATGAGACTGTGAAAGAGCAAATGGTGAAATGGGCTATAAAGGTAAATAGAGATATAGAAATGTCATCATGGGAATGTTTGTGGAAAAAATCGATCAAAATTTCAACGTGTGTTAATGTTAAAGGAAATTGTTACAAAATGATGTATAGATGGTATATGACACCAAAAAAAATTGCTAATATGAATGAGAATATGTCTAACAAATGTTGGAAATGTAAGAAAAAAGAGGGCTCGTTTTACCATATGTGGTGGACTTGTGAAAAAGCAAATGCTTTTTGGACTGAGATTCATAATGAAATTCAGAAAATCTTGAAATGTACTTTGAAAAAAGAGCCAGAAATGTTACTTTTAGGATTAAAATTAGAAGTAAGAATGGCAAAAAGAACTTTGTTATGGTACCTAATTTCAACTGCAAAAATGACTTACGCTCAGTTCTGGAAACAGGAGCAGGTACCTGATAAATGGGAGTGGATTAAAAAAATGATTTTTATGGCTGAAATGGACAAGTTAACAAGAAAACATGGAGTAGAAGACAAAGAATTTTTAGCAGACTGGAAGGACTTTAAAGCCTATTTAGAGCTTAACTGGGATGTGAAAAATAGACTACTCTGTTTTGATAGCTATTAATAATAGAAGTGTTGCAACAAAAGAGACTGTAATAGAAAAGTTACCTAATAGTTAAAATAGAAAAAGGAAAATATTGAAATTTATGATTTGAATACTGAAAATGAGTTGAATGTATGAGAATATTGACTGAAATGTTAATGGGGGCGGAGCATCGTTGGAAGTCAGGGGAGGGGGGATAAAAATTTGTAGAAAAGGATATGGCACAAATTGTTAGCTAAACATGGAACATGTTATTATATCCGGTTAATAAATTTTCTTTTTTTTAAAAAAAAAGGATACCAGAAAGGTTCTGGAGGGAGATGAACTTATTGGTTGTTATGATGATACTGTTCTGATTGGTTCTTAAAGCAACAAGGGGCGTGGTTATGCCAGCCCGGATAGTTTAAAAAGAGGGCCTGTTGCTCTCCTGTTTTTTGTGTTTGTTCCTATCTTGTAAATAAAGCCGAATCACTTATTAAGAGCCGCTGCCTTAAGTCTCCTACTTAACACCCACCCTTCAATTGGAGTCTCAGAGCAACTTACAAACACCTTTCCCTTCCCCTCCCCACAATAGACATCCTGTGAGGTAGGCGGGACTTAAACACCTCTGTGCCTGTGAGTTTTGAAGGGTGTGACTCTATTTAGGATTGAACTGTTCACTGACATTGCTGATGGCGCTCTCCGGAAAAATGACAGGAGGAGAGTGATTGCTGGCTTGCCTGGAACTTGATGGATTTCGATATCATTACCCATGGCAATGGGGGGGGGGCAACTGTCTGAGCTGAGAGGAGGGGACACTGTTTTGTGACTGATGGGTCTTTTTAAAACTCTTTTGTAATGGGTAGGTCTTAGAAGGTAGTGCAAAGGAATTTCTGTTTCATCCCATGAGAATGTCAAACTAAACCTATGGCCTGGTCATTCATCATAGAGGTTACAGAGACGTTCAGCTGCTTCTACTCCAAACCAGCTGGACTATGACACACGTGTTCCGGTTTTAGCTCTGGGGCCACAGTGGAGAAGGCCCTCTCCCACCCATCTTCCCTCCTTCAGAATAGGCATGTGGAGAAGATCCACATCTCCTGAAGCTCCTGCAGATCTCAAGCTGTGGGCAAGTTCATGGGCTTAGGTGGGTCATCAGAATACCCTGGTCAATGGAGATTTAGGGTTGTAATGCTCAATACCTGCATGGAAGAAACTTGTTATGAGCCAGTTTGGTGTAGTGGTTAAGTGTGCAGACTCTAATCTGGGAGAACCAGGTTTGATTCCCCACTCCTCCACTTGTACCTGGCTGGATGACCTTGGGCAAGCCCTAGTTCTGATAAGAGCTGTTCTTGAAAGAGGGCAGTTTCTGTCAAGAGCTCTCATAGCCCCACCTACCTCCCAGGGTGTCTGTTGTGGGGAGGGGAAGGGAAAGGAGATTGTAAGCCACTCTGAGACACCTCTGGGTAGTGAAGGGCAGGGTATAAATCCAATCTCTTCTCTTCTTCTTCTTAAGGAATAGGTTGCATTCTCAGTATATCTTGCTATGATTTCTTACCTCTTAAAAAAAGTTAATGCTACACGTTATCATGGCATGGAAATGCATTTTGTAGAGAAGCTGCATAATTAGGGTTGCCAGGTCTGGGTTGGAAAATAGGAGAGACTTTGGAGGTGGATCCTGGAGGGGGTGGAGTTTGGTGAGGGGAGGGGAGGGGCCTCAGCATGGTGCAACGTCATATAGTCCACCCTTCAAAGCAGCCATTTTCTCCAGGGGAGCTGATCTCTGTCAGCTGGAGATCAGTTGTGAAAGCGGGAGATCCCCAGGCCCCACCTGGAGGTTGGCAACCCTGTGCATAATCGACTCCAGACTTCAGTGTCTCTTTGCCAGTGTTTCTATCGTTGCAGGCCTGAATCTTAGGGAGCTAACAAGGAAAAAAAAAGGTATGTGAGCAGACCAAGCTGCTGTGCTTCAGCTACCGTCCTGATCACTTTGTGGCGTGGAGTGTGATTATCATTTTCTCTGTATGAATAATGCTTTGTTTAGCGGCTGTGGCAGACACGAACATTATCTCCAGGGAAAGGAACCGCGTCTTCTACAGTTGGAGACCCTGAGGTGCCTCAGGAAGATTCTGTGGATATTCAAAGTCCCACTGCTCAGAGAAAATAAATATTTAGATTTCCACAGGAAGTTTCTCCCAGTGTCTGCAGCAACGGAGCACACGGTGGTAAATGAGCGCCAAGCAAATCAAAGCCGGCATTAAGGAAGCAAAGAGAATGTTCAAGATGCTCATATTAACATGTGCAAAAACCTGACCCACTGTGCTTTCCGTAGAACTCAGCTACCGTGTCAATGCGGAAAGAGGTGATGAGAAAAATAATTCCTGTTTCCATCTACAAGATAATGGAGGCTACATAGTGAATATTATTGAATTTCAGGACAACTGTATCCAAAGACATGAGCAGTAACTCACAAAAGCTCATATCCTGCCACAAGTGTTGTTAGTCTTTAAGGGACTAGTGGACTTTTGCGCTTTTCTTCTGCTAAAGACAAACATGGCTACCCATCAAGACAACTGTGGTTCGATTCAAAATTTCAGTTTTCTGTTACACTGGGGACAAAGCCACAGGTGTCGTGTCCCCTGCCCACCCCCGGATCAAATTAACAAAAGGAACACTCACTGCAAATAAAAATTGAAGACATTGCCCATTAAAATTGAAAAAAAAATAAACAACTTCTTCACAGAACATAATTAATTTGCGGCGCTCACTGCCAATAGGTATGGTTGACGGCCACTAGTACAAATGACTGTAAAAAGAATCAGACACATTTTTGTGGAGGACTGGTCCATCAATAGATGTTACTCTTTTTTTTGTTTGTTTATTTTTTTATTTTCATTTTCTCACCATTACATTCCATTTCGATTATACAGCTTACATATACAATAGAGTCTTATACATCCCTTAATTTATCTATCCACTTATACACCCTTAACCATCTTTCATCATGTACCTTTTCATTTTTATTTTGTAACATCAAACTCAGGTCATCTAGCTGTGCTAACTCAAGCACTTTCACTATTAGTTCTTCTCTTGAGGGTATTCTATCTATTTTCCATTTTTTTCCAGTTATAAGCGAGCGGCTGTAATTATATATGTTAACAAATAAATTTCCGGTTGATTATATCAATTCGGTATCATATTTAACAAAAATATTTCAGGTCTTAGTGCGACATTTTTCTCCAGTATCTCTTGAATCATTCTCCGCACCATTCTCCAATAGCTTTGTATCTTATCACATTTCCATCATAGGTGATAAAAGGTCCCCACATTGGTTTTGCACTTCCAACATTGGCTGGAATAGCCAGAGTAACATTTAGCTAATTTATCCGGGGACCAATACCACCTATGGAACATTTTATATACATTCTCTTTATACGTAATAGCTCTCATGTATCTAACTGATTTCCAGATCTTATTCCACTGGTCAGTATCTACATTTTCGCCCAGATCGCCCAGATGTTACTCTTGATGGATGAATGGAACTTCCATGTCTGGAAGCAGTCTACAGTGGAATGCCATTGGCTGGTAAAGGGCAGAGTTTTGGGGACATTTTCTCTTCTCTCAAAAAGCGTTCTATGGCTTCCAGTATTTTTCAGGTGCATTCAATTGCTTCCAAGGGTTTTAGGGTTTTTTAAAAAAAATATGAAGGGAAACTAAGAACTGTTTTTGAAAGGAACTTTGACTTACTGTCGGCAGCTTCTGGATTCTATTATCCCTGCATGCAGTGTGAAATAGAAGACCTGGAAAACTGTCGGCGGGCTGGAATGTGGGTGCGCGTGCGTGCATGTGTATGTGTGTGTGAAAATTCAGACTCTAAGTGGCAATAAGCACAAAGGTAGTTAGACCAAACATGAAAAGAAAATAATCCACGTTTGCTGTTGCTGGTTATTAAAAAGGCGCCCTCATTTGCACCAGCACCACAGAAGAACTTAGCGCTTCCTCAGACACCTCCTCCCACTCAACCAAGAAGAAGCCCCAGTGCGATTCTCCAAACTGCTGATCTGTCTTGCCTCTGGTTTTGTCTCTGGTAACACCTTTAATTAGAGACTCTTTGAGGAGATGTAGATTTATGCACAGAAGTCATATTGCCGTTCTGTCGCAAAAACCCTAGCATACCATCCTGTATTACTGGAATTCCAAGATAGGGTGGCCAGGTTCTCCCACCCCCTCGGCCACTGGTGGTGGGGTGTGTGGCTACAGTTGCCAGCTCCAGGCGGGGAAACTGCTGGAGACCTGGGGACAGAGCCTGGGGAGGGCCAGGACCTCAGTGGGGCACAGTGCCACAGAGTCCCCCCTCCAAAGCATCCATGTTCTCCAGAACTGATCTCTGTAGTCTGGAGATGGGCTGTAATTCCAGGGGATCGCCAAGGCTGCACCTGGAGGATGGCACCTGTATTCCAAGACTGTCCAAAAATGATCAGGGCCGAGCCAGCCGGGGCATCCTCATTTCATTTTGAGTTTTTAATGTCCAAATTATCACCAAATTTTAGCAGTATAATCAATGACCCTTTTCTTTCACTTTTTTGGGTTTTTTTTTTTACACTACCTAATGCTATTTGTAGATTTGCTCCACCTTTTGCACCATTTACACAAATCTGAAAGCCAGTTCTTTGCTGTTTATGCATAATAAGCCATGGGCAGAGCGATCCTGTGCTGCGCATGTGCTGTGGTGGCTGGCCACAGCAGAGCTGCAGCGTCATTAGTTGTCACCCTACGGGGGTAATCACGTGGCCACCAAATGGAGGGAAAAGATGCCCCAACGCTGTTGCTGGGTGTCCGTGGGCCCCTGTGGTTGTGGCCAGGAGGTGGCCCAGCCCTGCCAGCTGTTCTCTTTTCCACACTGCTTAGCATCCCCTGAAAAGGGAAGGGACAACCGTGAGTGAGATAGTTAAGCCATGTGCCAGGCACACCTTCACCGGATGGCTGAGGTGCAACTTCGGCAACCATAATGGAGAAGGGGTGTGTGCAGATGGGACTGTGCATCCACACGGATGACTGATCCCTTCCATAATGCAGGTCCCCTTCATCCATCCCATGACGGGCTGAGGCTCCTAGCTCTGTAGGCGCTGGGATGCTAGTGCGTTTCTGGAACCTGGCTTCCAACAAGCCATGGCAGCATTTAGTGTCACAGTTGCCATGCTGCTGGAGGGCAATCTGAAAGGGCAGCGTGCAGATCGTTTGTGGCGCCCATCGCTAGTGCTGTGGGTGGGTGACCTTGCCCAGTTGCTGCTATTGTTTGCTGTTTGAGCCTCTTATTTGCATACCCAAATATTCCCTGGGGTGGATGGGATCCAGGTGGCCCTAGAGAGGCTCCGTAAGGCTATGCTGTCTGAAACTGACCACTCTGCAGTGCTTTCAGCTGTCGGTCAAACCTCACTGTGAGAAGAACAAGAAGAAGAGCGGCTTAGAGTGGCTTACAAACTCTCAGAGTGGCTCACAAACTCCTTTCCCTTCCCCTCCCCACAACAAACACCCTGTGAGGTAGGTGGGGCTGAGAGAGCTCTGACAGAAACTGCTCTTTTTCAAGAACAGCTCTTATCAGAACTACGGCTTGCCCAAGGTCATCCAGCCAGGTGCAAGTGGAGGAGTGGGGAATCAAACCCGGTTCTCCCAGATTAGAGTCCGCGCACTTAACCACTACACCAAGCTGGCTCTCCGTGCACTTAACCACTACACCAAACTGTGGTGGCGGGCCTTTATGACAACAGCTTTGTTCCAACATTGGATCCAGCACTCCTTGTCATGCCACACCAACCAATGGGGGCCAGCCACCTCCCCAGGGCTGCTCCAGAAGTGACCACCTCACAGAAGCCTCCCATTCCAGGATGCCTCCCCCCTTCTTCCACAAGGTGAGTTGGCCAACCCACCAATCATGCCTGATCACTGTGTGGCTCTGCCTGGGGAACAGCAGCCTATCCCCTTGCCTTATCCACCTGCCCATTTGTGCTTGTTTCTGTGGCGACAGTCTTGCCAGGATGAGGTCCCCGCCCCTGTTGCACCCACCGGGTCCTTGTTGCTTTCTCAACACTCTCCTTCTGCTCCCTCCCCCATGAGTCCCCAACAGACACCAACACCTCAGATGGGCACAATGATTCAACTTTATTAAAGGGGTCCAGGTTCTCATGGGATCGCAACCCCTGTGACTGGTAGCCTGCTCGTTCCTTCGCTGCTAAGGGGTGCCTCCTCAGTGGCAGTGGAGAGGGAATGACCAGGATGCTGGATGTCTTTGGGAGCTTACAAGGGGCAGCTTCTGCTGCAGTGTGAGTGCTTGATGGTGTTTTGGCTGTGTGATTAGGGTCCCCTCTCCCTGTTGGGTTGGCACCTGCTATGGGACAAAACAGATGACGGAGCAGCTGGAGATGTTTTGTTGTGGCAGAACAAAGGGCCATCAGCAGTCCTGCAGGGGACTCCGTGGGGCGAGAGGGGTGCCCCATCTGGTGCTATGATACCGCAAGGGCCCCGCCCCATGTGGTGGTTTCCGTACTTTCCTCACCTGAGTCAGCATCTTGTTGGCACCTCCTTGTAGTGGAAGAGGAATGGTATTAGCACCTTCAGGGCATACTGCTCCTGAACGGGAAAGGGTGTGGCCATCATGAGGAATTGCCCAGCACATAGGTTAGTGGTGCTTGCCATCCGCTGCAGGGTTTGGGCCAGGGTGTCAACCTGGCCTCTTACTGGGCTTGGTTGCCATGGAGACATGGGGGGGGGAGACCAAGAATGTATACTTTCATTTCTGGCCACTATGCTGTTATCTGTCTCAAATTAGCCATGTAACCTTGAGACCTGACTGTCTCTGGTATCCTCTTTCCCCTGAGAATTTTATACCATTAGTTAGGCAGGCTTTTTAGCTTAGGTGTGATTGGCCAAGAGCCATTAAGGTCTTGTTTGATTTTAGTATAATTGCTTGCTTCCCGCGCTTGACCTCAGTTCTAACAAAGAATCATTAAGAATCTAGAGCCTATCAATGTCTCAATAAACTTTAATTCTTCTGAACAACTGTTGTTGGGAACTGATTTCTCCAGGGACTCTGACATGGAGGAGTGTTGCCACCTGGCTGGGTGATCAGCCTAGTCCACAGCTATCACAAGGACCCCCCCCCTCCCCTGGCAGGTGCCTCTGGGTGGCCCTGATATATATAGCCACCTGAGGCCCACTGCTCACCCCATGGTTGCTAGGTTCAAGAGGGGGAGATGTGATATCCAGTGTAGTTCAGTGCCACTGTGGTAGGCCCAAGGGAGGTACAGGGTTAGGGGACTGGGAGCCTTGCTTACCTGTTCACATACAGCTGCCCCTTGGGAATCCCAGTAGAGGGCCTGTTGTACCTGTGTGGGCCAAAATCTGGGCAAGGTCAGCCACAAAGTGTGGACTTTGCTCTCCCTGGAGTGTATTCCCAGGGGCTCACCCACCGATGCTAGGCACCCTGTCTGTACCATGCCTGCCACCAGGGGGTGTGCGCACTCGCCATAAGTCCACATGGCAAGGATCTGTCAGACAGCATTCCCTGCCTTGTGCCTTACCTCTGGAATTCTGGCATGGCCTCCTGGAACCATTTGTAGGGCAGGGGGGCATGATTGGGTCCTGAGGGGGGGGCATGGCCGGAGTGGAGGAGTGTGCTGAATGCCCCTGGAATGCCCACATCTACCCTGGCAGAGGGGTTTGTGCCATTGCTCTGCTGGTGTGCAGCTTCAGCACTTCTGCACTGGTGGAACTCAGCGGGGCAGTGCCGCTAGTGCCCTGCGCCAGCATAAACTGCCCTTACACCAGTATAACTCTGAGTTATGCCGGCATGGGGTCAGTAGAGTCCCTATTCTGATTCCCCCCTCCCCAGGATTGCTCTGTTAAATACCCAACTGACACACACACAAATGAAACATGTTTATTTTAGTGGGAGGAAATCTGCATAAGGAAAGAGAAGGGCATGTCCCACCTTAATCTCTTTGGGCAAAAAGTGGTTGACAGTGCAATCCTATAGCAAATTCCTCCAGGCTAATTTTAGAGAAGTCAATGGACTGAGAGTGGAGTAACTATGCACAGGATTGCAATGTCAATTTATCAGTGATGTCTTAAACAGTAATAAACCACTGGATCCTAAAATGTTTCTACTAGGAGATTAAGGATCGGGAGTTGCATCATATATTGCATGAGTCTTAACTCTGCTTACATCTGCTAAAATGATTATTGCAGCATATTGGGGGAAAGCCAAGCCCCCCATTTATGAAGCATTGGTTTAATCGTATCTGGAATCTTGCCTTACTAACTAAATTAACATGCTACCAAAGGACACAAAGAAATAATTCACAATGTACAAATAAGTTTTTGTGAATGCTCGGAAGTTTTTATTATGTATTGGAATGAAAAAGCTGTAGATAAGACGAATTCTTTTGCATTTTATGAATTCTTGTAAATACCCTTTTTTCCCTTTTCCTCTCTCTTTGTATCAACTCATTATATAGTGTAATGCATGCAATAATTACAATAAAAAAGCTGGAACTGTGGGGGGAAAGGAAAGAGAAGCTAGTGAAAAATAGGGACTCGCAAGTTCTTTTCGTATAAGGGGGGAACAAAACAGAACATCTTTATTTCCGTATATCAGTTTTTATCGCAAGCTTCCTCTGAGAAGCTCAGAGCAATGTACAGTATTCTCCCTTCCTTCACTTAACCCCACAACAACCCTCTGCGGTAGTTTAGGCTGAGATAGATAAAGAGAGATGGTTTCCAAGTTCCAGGTGGGACCTGGAGATCTCCTGGGTTCACAACAGATCTCCAGCCTACAAAGATCAGTTCACCCGAAGAAAGCAGCTGCTCTCCCCAAACCCTTCCCTCTCTATGCTCAGCCCTCAAGTTTCCAGGAATCTCCCAGCCTGGAGCTGGCAACCCTAGATTGGCCTTTGGTGTGATGTCATTTCCATGGTGAACCTGACAGTGACTTCAAGCTGCTCATAGAAAATTGAGCCAGTTTGGTGTAATTGTTAACAGCAGCAGACTCTAATCTGGGAGAACCAGGTTTGATTCCCCACTCCTCCACAGGCAGCCAGCTGGATGGGTCAGTCATAGTTCTCTCAGAGCTGTTCTCTCAAGATCAGTTCTTGAAAGAGCTCTCTCAGCCCCACCTACTTCACTGGGTTTTTTGTTGTGGGGAGAGGAAGGGAAGAAGACTGTAAGCCGCTCTGAGACTCCAAGTAAAGGGTGGGGTATAAATCCACTTCTTCTTCTTCTTCTTCTTCTTCTTCTTCTTCTTCTTCTTCTTCTTCTTCTTCTTCTTCTTCTTCTTCTTCTTCTTCTTCTTCTTCTTCTTCTTCTTCTCCTTCTCCTTCTCCTTCTCCTTCTCCTTCTCCTTCTCCTTCTCCTTCTCCTTCTTCTTCAGAGCAAGAGACCAGGAGCACCTTAAAGCCTAAGTGAGCCGTGACTCACAAAAGCTCATATCCTGCCACAAATTTTGTTAGTCTTCAAGGTGCTACTTAGTGATATGCAAAAAAAAAATTAAAAACAGGTTGTTGTTTTTTCCTGATTTGGATCTATTGGACCCAAAAAAATGTTGGTATTCCCGAATATCCCCGAATACTGTTATTGGTATTGCATTGGTATTTGGGTAAATATTCAGGAAAACCGAATTTATTCGGCTCCATTATGCCCCATGAGGAACATCCACATAGGGTATAATGGAGAATTTCACTCGCTGTGGTAGCACGACTCGGCAAGTGAACCGAAGGCATTTAAACTTTAAATGCCTTCCATTCACTAATTGATTTGCACCGCCGTGGCAGCACGACTTAGCAAGTGAACTCAGAAGGCATTTAAAGAGACCACTTTTCTCTGTTCTACTGCTACAGACAAACACAGCTACCCATCTTGATCTATCTCTGAGCACAGTTTGGTATTTGTGAGTTACTAGCTGAATAAGAACGATTTTTATTACGTTCCAAAGCTTCTCTTACTCATAATGTCCTCTTAGCTGATAATGAATGCCTTCCATAAATAAATAAGAACATTCTTAAATTACCTCATGCCTTCCTTAGTCATCTCGCAGTACTTACAATCTCAGTAGCTCAAGGGGTGTTCAAGATAACTTACTTAAATACATAAAGGGCAAAAGTGCCTGGGGGGAAATTGCTACAATTTGAGGATTGCTAGCCTCTTTTCTTAAGCAAAAGTGTTCTTTTTCTAAAAACAAGCTCCCATTCTTTAAATGAGAGCTGTAATGTTGCTTTTAACTGAAGCAACATTTTTTGGAAACTTTGGCCATACAATCTTTGAAAAGAAAAAAAATATATAATTGACCAGAGAGGAGTACCACTGGACATGTGATTGTACTGGAGGCCTCATTTGCAATTTTGTATTTTTCTTCCTTGCCCAGTGGGTAAACTTTGGAACTTTTGTTTTCTGGTCTTTATGGATTCTAAACTTTCTGTATGTATGGTTGTATGCATTTCTGTTTATATAATAGCCAATGTGTTCCATATGTATTTTGTATTAGACCTCTGAAGAAGGCCTGCTCAGGCCGAAATGCATCAGGTCTATCTCATTAGCCCTTGTGTATATTTTTATATTTTTTATGAGGTATGAATGGGCCTTTATATAAGGTTTTAATTTGTGTTTAATAAATACATGTATGTTTTTGTATGTTTTCTAAGTGAATGTTAAATTTGGCCCTCTTTTGTTTTGGACTAATCTTTTCAGGTACTGAATTCTTTATTTTGGGTTCAGTTTTTTCCCCTCCCCTTTTCGGTTGCCAATTAAAAGCCCCATTAAAAAGTTCTAGTGCTTCGGGAAGGGGGTTCCTAACCACCAGGTAGGACATAGAGACCTCCCGGAATTACAGCTGGTTTCCAGACTACAGAAATCAGTTCCTCGGGAGACAATGGCAACTTTTGAGGGTGGTTTCTGTGGCACTATACCCCTCTGAGGTCTTTCCACCAAATCTCCAGGAATTTTCCAAACTAGAGTTGGCAGCCCAAACTAGAGTTGGCAGTGTTCCCTCTAAGATAGCTAACAGTTTTTTAGCCTCAGGAAGGATGGCTCCAGAGCAAACTAATTTATGCAGTAGCCAAATCGCTCGCTCACAGTTTTAACGCGAGTAGCTCGCAAAGTAGAATTTTTGCTCATAAGACTCCACAGCTTAGAGGGAGCATTGGAAATGAGTAAGGCCAGACTGGCAAGAAAAGTAAAAGCACAGAATGCCGGGGGAGGATTTAGTTCCCATCATCAATATGCTATTCCACACTTTATATAGAAATGAGACAGGCACAAGAGTAAATAAATATGGCTGACCCATCATATCTCGTTTGCTCCTCAGCGCAGGCTGGGCTTCCATGCTGCATGCGATCGACTCATAACTGGGATTGGCTTGTTTTGGAACATTTGAGTGTTTGAAACTGCCATCCCCAATTTACTATTCGAACAGCGTCATGGTTCATCTATTACCAGTTAAAATACGGTTAACTATGCTGTGTTTTATGCTGGTATTTATATTGCTGTTTTTATTATTGCAATTTTTATGTAAGCCTCCCTGAGCCTGCCCGGGCGGGGAATGCGGGGTACAGATCAAATAAATAAATAAATAAATAAATAAATGACATTTTTCTTTTTTTCTTTTTTTTTGACCCCCCCAAAGGGGCATTTTTTATTGCAATTTCTAAAACTAAAATACTACATAAGAAATAAGGGAAGCGTCTACACACTAAGGGAAAAAAGAAAAGGTACCTCTAAAAACCCAAGAATGGGTGTCATACAAACTACTGTAACAAGATTACATGTTTAAACTGCTTAAACTTCACGTTAGACCAATGAACGTGGTCATCTTCTTCTATAAATTTCAAATCTGTAGTCCACATCTACT
The DNA here is from genome assembly GCA_029375565.1 of Gekko gecko. Classification (NCBI taxonomy): domain Eukaryota; kingdom Metazoa; phylum Chordata; class Lepidosauria; order Squamata; family Gekkonidae; genus Gekko; species Gekko gecko. The sequence goes on along the minus strand of JAPDNY010000012.1, from coordinate 15,369,732 downwards.
GTGACTTCATAAAAAACTTAAGACAATATAATTTATACATTTTTTAGAACTTCAGAGTTATGATAACAAATCACTTCTTATTCCTCTTCTTCCTCAATTTGTAGCCCACTTTGGGGGCCACAGCCCCCAACTTAGAATCTGATTCCTCACCAGATGATGGCTCCACTCCATCACCACCCCCTCCTTGGAACTGTCCCCTTCTTCCCCATCTGCTGGACGACTATGAAGGTGCAAGAATTCTCTTGCCTTCTCAACAGAGTCAATTTTCTCCTTTCCGTTGACAAATTTAAAGATGACTCCTTCGGGTAGTATCCAACTGTAAGCAATTTCCTTCTTTTGTAAAAATAAGATCAAGTCTTTATATTTGCATCTTTTCCTCCTTACTTCAAATGGAATGTCTTTTAAAACCTTGACCTCTTTGCCCTTGATTTTCAGGGTAAGTCTATTAGCCGCTTTGAGAATTTGATCTCTCACTCTTCTTCTGGAGAACCTCACCATCACTTCTCCCCGGAGATCATTTTTCCTTATAAATTCTGTGTATGATCTAAAGACCATATCTATGACGCTTTGCAGATTCTCCGCTTTCATGTCTGCCATTTGACCCAGGGCTTCGCTCAGTATCTGCATGAGGTTCTCCCCTTTTTCCTCAGGAATCCCCTGAAATCTCAGGACATAGCTTGCCCTTTCCATTTGTAGCTGTAGTAGCTGAGACGCATCTTCTAGATGCTTCTTTGCCATTGTCTGCATTTGTTTTTGCAGCTTCTTGGCACTGATGTTGACTTCTTTAAGTTCCTGCTCATGTTGTGTCCAACTTTTGGTTTATTTCCGTCACCTGCTCCAGCAGAGGGCGCAGTGCATCATTTAAAATCCTTTGCAGATCAGGAGTTGTGTCCTGTCTAGGCAGAGCACTCGCTGGGCTGGCACTTCCGGCAGACTTAGCTTTCACTATCTTCTCCATTTCCTCTTTCTTCATTGGAGGTGCCATTTTTACGAGGATGTTTACTTTTCAACAAAAGTTATCAAAGTCTCTCAAGCCCTCAAAACACTTGGTAAGTTCTTAAAAGTCTTTTATTCCAGTCCTAATTGCTTCAAAAGAATGCCCCCCCCGGCATAATAGCAAAGTTTGCTTTTATTTGTTTTCTCAGGGGAGAGTCCCCTCCCCCCCTTGCTTCCCACGGGGCGGCTTTCCAGCTTTATTATTTCTCGATGTTCTTGCTTCAACTTCACTCACAGTTCATTGGCAACATGGATTCACCTCACTTTGCATGTCAAATCATTAGATCACCCAGCACTCGATCTAGTGTGTGCTTCTAGTTCCTTCAGAAAAATCTGTAGCAGGACCATCGGGGAAAGGTTGCCCCCCCTCACCGGTATGGTCACCAGACAGGGAGCCTTCTAGCACCCCATGGCTTGGAGCTCATTCCCAGAGCTCCATGGGGAGTGCGGATAATCGCACCCCCTCCTAGCCACGGGTTCTGGCAATCGCCTCCCGGGAGATCTGCAGGAGAGCGTCCGCCATAGCGAGTGCCAAAACCAGAAACCCAATAAATAACGTATTTCTGATTAGGACTGCCAGGTCCCCTGGACACTGGTGGGGAGATGGGGGGCAAGGTTGCCAATCTCCAGGTGGTGGCTGGAGATCTCCCACTATTACAACTGATCTCTAGCTGACAGCGATCAGTTCACCTCGAGAAAATGGCTGCTCTGGAAGGTCGATTCTATGGAATTATAACCCATTGAAGTCCCCCCTCCCCAAACTCCACCTTCCTCAGGCTCCACCCCCAAAATCTCCAGGTGTTTTCCAACCTGGAGCTGGCAATCTTATAAATGGGTAGGGTTGCCAAATCCAGGTTGGGAAATTCCTGGAGATCTGGAGGTGGAGCCTGGGGAGGGCAGTGGGGTACTATGCCACAGAGTCCCCCCTCCAAAGCATCCATTTTCTCCAGGGGAAACTGATCTCTGTAGTCTGGAGACTCCAGGGGATCCCCAGGTCCCACCTGGAGGCTGGCATCCCCATTTGTGGTGTTCTAAAGCATCTGAAAAAAGAGGAAAAATATTGATCAAAAAAAGTCACTCCAAACTGGCTAGTGTGTCAGGTTAGGATCTGTGAGTCTCAGGTTCGAATCCCCACGATGCCATGGAAGTTTGCTAGGTGGTTATGGCCAGTCACATACTTCCAGCCTAATCTACTTCACAGGGTTGTTGTGAGGATAAAATTGAGGGAGACGAGAATGAGGTAGGCTGCTTTGGGTCCTGAAATATACTGAGTCCTGAGACATAGAAGAAGAAGAAGAAGAAGAAGAAGAAGAAGAAGAAGAAGAAGAAGAAGAAGAAGAAGAAGAAGAAGAAGAAGAAGAAGAAGAAGAAGAAGAAGAAGAGGAGGAGGAGGAGGAGGAGGAGGAGGAGATTGGATTTATACCCCGCCTTTCATTACCCAAAGGTGTCTCAGAGCGGCTTACAAACTCCTTTCCCTTTCCCTCCCCACAACAGACACCCTGTGAGGTAGGTGGGGCTGAGAGAACTCTGACAGAAACTGCTCTTTTTCAAGAACAGCTCTTATCAGAACTACAGCTTGCCCAAGGTCATCCAGCAGGTGCAAGTGGAGGAGTGGGGAATCAAACCCAGTTCTCCCAGACTGGAGTCCACGCACTTCACGACTACACCAAACTGGCTGGTCAATTCTATGCTACGTCACAGTGATCAGTTCATTCTTTATTTCAGCTCAGGTAAACAACAGATGCCCAAGCTGGCCTGGGGGCCCACTCAAATCCCCATTGCATGCCACACCCCACACCCATGATAGGTCTATTTACAGTGCACCCACATCCCATAGGTTCCTACTCACATCCAGACTGACCGACAGGTCCATTCTGGGATCTGAGCGGTCTATTGTTTCTGGAGGCAAAACTCTCCTCCTTCTCCTGACCACGTGTAGAGCCGACCGCATGTGCAGCCCTCCATTAGTACATAATCGGTCCCCCTTGGGGAGAAGGTAGGGTATAAAGGAAGTAATTAAATACCTAAATAAATGTACACTCAGGGTTGTCAGTGGACCTATGTAACAATGCCCTGTCCCTTTAAAAGGTGTTTAATGTCTTAAAAGGGGCAGCTGAAGGCTTTTGTGGCCTGGAGGTAACAACAAGACCTGGTAAATATCCCATTAAGCTTCTATTAATGGGGCAGGCCATTTCCCATCAGACCAGCTGGCAACCCCTATATTCACTACCAAAGAGAGACTGGCTGTCCATGAGTTTACCACATATTTTGGGATTCTGATTGGTCCCTGCAACCTTCACACGAGAGGCTGTGCGGAATTTTTGTTTTCTTCCCAGAAGCCTTCATTCTCCTCAGTCAATCAAGGCACGAAAGGCAGAGCTGATGAAGATGTTCGGGAATCGCTCTCTGATGGGCTTGTGGGGGGGGGCAGTCCCGACATTTGCTTTGTCGGAGCGTCTGCGTGCATGTCTACAAAAAAGTGAGATTTTTTTTTTTTTCATTCCCATTGAACAACCACACAAAGGGAGCATAAATGGGGCCAGACAGGAGAGTCGCCCATCGCTAAAACATAGTTATGACAAGTTTAAAGTCCAGTTTCACATGAAGCTGCTTTACACAGCTAGTCCAGTTGGCCTAGAACAGGGGATCTCCAGCATGGGCACATTGGATCCTACCAAGACCTTTGTTAGTTTCTAGAAAGTGGGGGGAGGGACTTTTGCCTGGTAGGGCTTCTGATTGGTGGATTTTTAAAAGGCCACTTCAGCAGCAGCTGCCACTGCTGCCACCATACAAGGACCTTCGAAGCATGACGGGAGGTGAGCCGGGTGTATGCAAGGAAATAGGTTTAAACAACACGTTCATTCTAAAAGGCATCTTGCTAAACAGCTTCTGCCCCAAAAGCTGAAGAGTTACTATTAGAATTATACATGATCGAACTCCTTGTGGTTGCCTCCACCTCCCAGGGCAGCCATTTTGAATTTGCTCCTGCCCTCCTGTGTGTCAAAAGCCAAAATGTGCCCACAGGATGAAAAATGTTGGAGACCCCTGCCCTTGAAGTATCTATTCCAGTGGCTCTAGTGAGTGGAGGATATTTCTACATCATGCTCAGATAAGATCCCCACCATGACTAGCCTTGTTTTAGGGGGAGGGAGGGATTTCTTTTTCTGATCTTCTCTTTAAAAATGCGGCCACTGATTTCTCTTATGCTCCGTTTTCTCTTTAAAAAGAGAGATTTCTCTTTCATTTCTCTTCGATTTTGCTTGTTAACCTCAGCCATTACAGTTGTTATGTGGGACACACCACAGGGTGGTGCTCTAGCAGGAGCATAGGAAGGTGTGGGAAGTCACTGCCTGCCTCTGAACGGCTACAGAGTGAAATTCTGAAATCCGGCATAACTCCTCCCCTTCCTGCTCCTCCCGTCTTTGGATTTCTCTTTGACCCAAATGGAATTGATTAGAAACTGACTTCAAATTCCTTAAAAAGAAGCAAGGGAAATCATTGTTGTATTCCAGAAATTGGGTAAAGAGGAATTAAGAGAATGTCTCTTCACCATGCTATTTTGGGCTGAAACTGTCAGCAGGCTAAAAGTTTCTCGTGGGAAACATGCTCTTTGGAGAGACCATCCTGGTTTTGCTTTTGCCAGCCTTCTGCGGTGTCCCGATCAAATAAGGATTTCTAACAATTACCTACTTTCATGTCCCCCCCCCCCCGTCTTTTATCCATTGTTGCCTCTCCGGCAATCATCGAAGCAGTATTTTGTAATCATTTCATATTAGCAGGAAACCTGACGTATAGTGCTTGGACAATGATATAGTTGTCATGACGGTTCCACTTGTACTTTCTAGGACATAATTAGAATCAAATATCTTTCTCTCAGCATTTCTCTGGGGCTCATCCTCACAGACCATTAAGGCATATCAATTAGTAATGATTTCTCCCCCACACACACACATCTCTGTTAGCTGGTGATGCATACATTAAGGGTGATATGAGACATTAAAAAAAAAATTAAAATGTGAACCACTGTTTGGGTCTTCCATTTGATGAACTGAGTGCCATCATTTGGATTTCTCATTTGCTGAAAGTTGAATGCTGTGGCTATTTAAAAAACAAACAAACAAGCCCCCCACATGGCGGAATAAATTAATAGGGCTAGCCAATATTTCCCAGAACTATTAAGAGCTACTAATTGCAGAAAAGCTTAGATGGTGCACAAATCATTATGACAGATCACATGGCTTAGGCCATCCTCGACAAAGGCTAACATTTCCTTGGCCTCTTTTACTAGCTGAGTCCTGCAATTATTCAAGCTCGACTGTCAGGAAAGGCCAAGGAAAATTTCTTCTGTCCTCCAGCAATGAAGCAGATGCCAGAGAAGACCGATATCACAGTTATAAAAAAGCACCAGACAGTTCATTTGGGTCTCCTTTCTTGACTTTCAATCATTTACAAAACATACAGGGCAATTACTACAACAACAACAACAACAATATTAATAACAATCAGAATTAGAAGCAATAGATTGCAAAATTTGCAATATAATGACAATGCCTCACTCCTTGTACCCTAGAAGTGATGTTGATCATCTTTCGTTACCAAGGAAATTAGGTGGGTCTCCTGAAAGTTAAGCAAGCAGCTGAAGAAGAAAAACGAGCACTGAATGACTATGCCAAGAATATCCAAAAGAAACCAAAGAAGTTTACGAAGAGATTGAAATCAAGACTCACTTTGACAACTGGAAGGAAAAACACTTGCATGGGCAATATTTAGAGGACATAAAAGAATAAAATTGAAAGTGAAAATAGCTGGAAGTGGCTCCAAAATGGACACCCGAAGGAAGAAACTGAAGGACTTGTTCTGGCTGCACAAGAGCAGGCACCTGAAATGAATAGCATGGAAGACAGAAGTAGAAGTAGAAGAAGGAGGAGGAGGAGGAGGAGGAGATTGGATTTATACCCCGGTCTTCACTACCTGAAGGAGTCTTGGGGCAACTTACAATCTCCTTTCCCTTCCCCTCCCCACAACAGACACCCGATGAGGTAGGCGGGGCTGAGAGAGCTCTCTCGGGAACTGCCCTTGAGAGAACAGCTCTGAAAGATCTTGTAACTGATCCAAGGTCACACCAGCAGCTGCATGTGGAGGAGTGTGGAGGAGTCAACACCCAGTTCTCCCAGATTAGAGTCCACGCTCTTAACCATGACACCAAACTGGCTACACTACACCAGTGATAATAGCAAATGACAACTTTGCAAGACAAAGAATGGAAGAGTCGACCACATGGTCAGTGCCTGCAGTGAAATTGCTCAAACTAACCATAAAGAATGCTATGATAGAGCTCCAGCTGTGTTGCACTGGAATCTTTGGAACAAGCATGGCTTACCATCAGCCAGAAATTCAGGGGAACCCAAATAGACAAGATCGTGGAGAATGATGAAACAAAGATTTTTGGGGACTTCTGGTTACAAATAGATAAACACCTGGAGCATAATACCCCTGGTATCACAACTGTAGACAAAATGAGAAACAGGGTTTGAATAATTGACACTGCAATCCCAGGAGACAGCAAAATAGAAAAGAAAGAACAGGAGAAGATTACAAAATACCAAGACCCTATGAATAGAATTAGAGCACCTCTGGGAGAAGAAGGTGACCCGTCATTGGAGCCCCTGAAGCAGTGCCTAGAAGTCTCAAGAAACACCTGGACATTTTGGCATTGAGCTAATAACACCAGCTCAGCTCCAGGAGACAGTGTTGCTTGCAAAAGCAAGAATCCTGTGGAAATACATCTGTAATACTTGTCGAGCCCGTCCTGCGCCCTGGGCACCACGCCTCCCGTGGCCGTGGTGGACCTGGTATGGTGGGTCGGTTAGTCCTGGGAGCCAGGACATTCTAAAGGAGGGGGAGGCGATGGGGCCTCAGAAAGGCAGGGGACAGGGTTAAGAGCACCCCACAGGTACCTCTGCCTGTGTGCGTCAGATCCATTTCCGCTCAGCGTCCCCATGGACTCTCCTTCTCCCTGGCTTCTTGAGTCTTTCCAAGCACATTCCTTCCTCCCTGGCCCCTTCGCTTCCCCCTTCCTTTATCCCCACCCCCAGCACTGCCCTCCATTCCCAGCTCTCCTCCCGTCCTCATAGCCCCGCCCCCTGTGATAAGTCTGGATGTCAACCAGACGCCCGGAGTGGGGCCAGTGCTGGGCCAGCAGCGGCTCTGTCAGCCTGGGGCCGCGCCGGCAATGCCGGCATATGGGTCACCCGTGTGCCCATTGTCAGCTTCTCCTTGACTGCCCTTGGGTCACCGGCTTCCTGTGCGGCTCCTCGGGGCTCCCTGCACTGTGGGTGGGCCCAGCCAGGACATCGTGTCTCACTGGTCACGGGGGTGGCTGGCAGTGCGCTGCTCCCTCGCCAAGGTCCCATCCTCCACTCCACTGCTGCTGCTGTCTGTCCAGGTTCCCGGGAGTTGGGGGCTATGTCCCGGGGCCTCGGAACAGGGACAATACCCATGAACTTGGCTAGATCTCAAATTGCAGAACACCATCTACCAGTCAGATATCCGACTATGACAATTCATAATAATAATGTCTAAGCCTTTTTTAGATGGTATGATCATGTGTACTGGGAGTCAGTAAAATGCATGTACCAGGTGCACACGCTACCCACAATTTTCCTGATACAGGCAGTTGCCATATCGTGTGAACAGAGACAATGTGTGCCTTTACGATGCATATACAGTTTGGGGATGTGCAAGCTGAACAGTGGATTTTTCATGACTTGCATTCATTTGTATTGTCTGTAACCTGTTTATATGTATGATGTTTTCTTCATGTACAGGTAGCTGTCAGAGTCCCACAGCAATCAGTTCTCCACGCTTTCTTTCCAAAGAGTAAAGCTTTATTGGAGACAGGAAAGGTAGGTCATCTGTTACACACACATTCAGTGTCAGAACTGATCTTAAGGCGGGAGAGATGAAAGATATGCAGAGTTCAAAAGGAGCCCTCCTGATGGATCCAGGCCAATCAGCAGAAGGGGGCAAGTGCACCGAAAATAACGGGTGCACATACCAAGTAAGAGAAACCGGGAAAACGCCAAGGTCACCAGAGCAAGCTACATGATAAGGCACTGTGAGAGAAGTGAAGGTTAGCATTCCAACAAATTAAGACAGCCAGTAGCAGCCTCCTCCTTCCCCCCCCCCACCTGCAATGGCAGCTTAGCTGACAGTAGCCCTGGCAAATATATACATTGTGCAGGGAAGCAGTAAACAGACCAAAAGAGAGAGTCGTGGGTTTCACTGGTAGCAAAGCCAAACTCTGTATTTCATGTCAAAATTGGAGATGATCAATTTTGGTCTGTTTGATAGTCTTGAATACGGAGAGCAGGCAGGGTATGGTCTTGGAAGTGCTGGCCTGCTGTCTCTCCCAGGCATTACCTTGGGAGGGCCTGAAGTGACATGATGGTGACCCCAGTTGCAGGGGAACTGCCCCCACCTAGTACCTTTTTATCCCGCCCTTCTCCCAAGAAGCTCCAGGGGCAGGGGTGGTTTTCCCCACTCTGGTATCATGTCTAGTAATAAGACCATGATGCTCATTGCCAGGGGTGAGGCAACTATTGAACCATGGACATTTTTTGTGTAAAAGGGGGCGAGAGGAGAGAATGTCCCATAAAACTTCTTCTACGGCTTCGGTTTGTCAGTATTCACTACCTCATATGCACTTGCTTTCTCCCATTAGTGTTGTCATCACATAAGCGAAATGTACTGGTTAAACTGTGAAGAATCACTGTTTCCAGGAAGAAGGGGGAACTCTGGGAAACGAAAAAGGGAAATGGCGCTGGTGCAGACGCCGCTCAGAAACACCGGCATGGTGCTGCCGCCCAGGGAAACAAGTCTGCTGCCACAGGAAATGGTCAGGGAGGAACTCATGTTCAGAAAAGACATCCATTGAGGTGGGGGTACAACTGCCTCAACAGGGGCGTGTGTACACTAACACCTCCTTGCATGACCCTATGGAACACTACTAAAAAGGTTGGTCACTTAGTATTATATGAATTTATTTGTGCTCCGCCCTCCCAAACCAGTTCAGCTCTCTTTGTTACATTCTTGGATCTCATTGTTTCCAGGGATGTATGAATGTGTCCTTGCTTATTCCTCTCTTTCATTTACTGATATAATACATCTTTTCATTCAGCCCATTTCCATTGCTGGTGGATTTTCCCATTGCTCCCTGTGGATTTTCTTTTCTGATATTGTATGTTGTACAATGCCCCTTGCATGCATCTGAATCATCAGTAACACTTAAAATGGTGTGAACACATCAGGCTTCTTATACAGAGTCAGACCGTTGGGTCGATAAAGATCAGTACTGCCTGCTCTGACCAGCAGTTTCTCCCCAGAGTCTCAGACAGAGGTCTTCTACACCATATACAACCAGATCATTTTAACAGAAGATGCCAGGGTGTCAGAATCTAGGGTCAGTCTGAGCTGAATTTCCAGGGTCAGAGTCAAAGTTCAGTCCAAAGGTCAGTTACCAAGAGAGCAGAGTCCAATTCAGAGAGTTTTACAGGAAGCAAAGACACTGAACTGCAGGCCAGAAGGTCAGTAGTTTAGCAGTTCGAGACCCGAGTGCTGCATGACGGAGTGAGCGCCTGTCTCTGGTTCCAGCTCCTGCCAACCTAGCAGGATTGAGAAGACGCAGGGGAAATCGGGGGAAACTGTGGGGCAAAATGCGGCCACACAGCAAGTAGTGGGAAAGTGACACGTAAAATTGGGGGGAAGGAAGAGAGAGGACGGAGCAGTGGCTAGTGGGAAATTGGTCTCAGTCTGGGGCAAGTGATGCTCTGTCTTCTTGGTGCTTGGGGGGGGCAGCAGTGGGAGGGCTTCTAGTGTCCTGGCCCCACAGCTGGACCTCCTGATGGCACCTGGTATTTTTGGCCACTGTGTGACAGAGTGTTGGACTGGATGGGCCATTGGCCTGATCCAACACTGGATTATGTTCTTATGTTCTTAAAGTCTAACAGTCCAAGGTCATGAGTGCAGAGAGGAAGATTCCAGAGTCGGAGTCAAGAGCCAGTCCAAAGGTCACAGGAACAGAGCAGCGTTCAGAGCTGTGGTCGCTGAGTCAAGAGGTTGTTGACTTTGTTGCCTCCACAGTGAGCAGTCTCCCTTGACTGGCTTTTATAGGCCTCTTCTGGAAGGTCTTTCTTGCAGCCAGCTGCTTAGGCATAAGCAGTTACTCATCATCATCAAGCAGTTGGCATCGGGCCAGGAGACGTGCTTTTTGTCTTCCCTCCTGGAGCTCCATTCTAAGCCTTCATCTCCAGCACTCAAAGGGTGTGGGTGAAATGGGAGAGCTGGTAACCACCACCTGGGTTTTCTCTTTTGGAACAGGTCTGGAAGGTGCTGGTGGCTCTGGGTCAGCTGTCAGCTGTGAACTCTGAGAAGCCTGCAGCTCATCTTCTTGCTTGCCAGTTTCTGCTGGTTCAAAGCTCTTCTTTTCCTGAGGAGTCCTTGCTGTTGCTGTGTCTTGCTGACCCACAACACAGGGATATAAAGCAGATGCTCTACTACTGAGCCGCACCCCTTCCTTAAAACTGAGTCATACCATTGGTTTATCAAAGGCAGTCTTGTGTACTCTGACTAGCAGCAGCTCTCCAGAGTCTCAAGTTTTGGATTTTCACATCACCTACTACCTATTCCTCCTCACTGGAGATGGCAGGGATTGAACCTGGGAACTTCTGCATGCCAAGCGGGTGCTCTGCCACTGAGCCACAGCTCTTCCAAATGGACTTGTTGCAGAAAATTCAGACAAATGGATTTAGTCCCACAATGAAAAAGAAAAGAAAAATTGGATTTTTATAATGGAGCAGCAGAATTTGGGAGTGTCCCTTCATATTTTAATAAGATGGTAGCCATTTCTAGACTCTCTTCTCACTTAAAGATAGCCCATTAGTATTTCCCATGCCTGCCTGACTTGAGCTTTTTACAAGGCAAATCCTTACCCAGCCTGTGCTTGGTTTCTCCCTATAGCAAAAAGACTATAGTAGCACCACTGAAAAATTTAAAGCAGGGAACGAACACCTGAGTCTTGCTACTGCCTTGGGGCATGAGGAGTCTTTGACTCTCAACAACCTGAAGCTTCTTGGGCCTCCCACTCAAGACATTCCTTATCGCAAAATGCTCGGCAGACGTTTTCCATGCCATGTCACAGGCTCCTGGCAGTCAGAAGCCTTTTGCAGGGATGACATGTTTAAAACCTGTTGGCCCGAAGGCAGAAGCATCTCCACTCCTCAGGAATGAATCTGTCACTTCGGTTAAACTGCCAGATGGTTTTGTGCATCTTTTTTAAGTTGGCTCTATCGGAGGGAGACAGGGAACAGAATGAGTAAACAACATTTCCCACACACACACACACACAAAAAAAAAATCAGTTCCTTTGCTGTCTTGTTTGTTGGAAAGGTGGTGAGGCAGGTAGAAACAGGATTAAGAGCTTTGCGCTTAAAAATTAAACCATTAAATGTATTTATTTATTTATTTATTTGCAAAATATATATCCTGCCTTTTTGCCCTCACAAGGGCCACATAGCTGGCTAATAATTTCAAACATACATGATAAAACTACATTTTAAAGCCATTAAAATCACCCCCTTCCAAACAGACATCACTAAAAACAATTTTAAAACAGAGTTAAAAACACTTTTGAACAAAATGTCTTACTGTTTAGTGTACAAGTCCAAGTTCTTGATGTTATTTTGTGCATGCATATCTTCACACAGCCTTATGGGAATTGTAGTTCTCCCTCTACCTTGCATCACTGAATTACCTGACCATTAATCCACAAGCATGGAGGACAATCGGTTTCATCTACCGTGAGGAGATCCAAGGCTTGCTTCACAAGGGATGGCAGCTGTCAAAAACAAGCTGTTCATGTGTAGGGATGGGCATGAACTGGAAAAATGTGGTTTGTGACGGTTCATGGTTCATGGCATGCCAGGTTTGCAGACCACAAGCAATCACAAACTTTTAAGAGCTAAACAAACTGGTTTGATTTGTGATGTGCATAATGCAGTAGAACAGTTCCTCCAGCATCCTAGAGACTCCAAACACAGAGGATCTCTGGCTGACTCTCCTCTACCTGCCCTTCAAGTTTAGTGAAGATTGGATTTACGGGGTCCAAGCTACAGCTCCCCATCCTCCTTTGTTTCCAATGGAGAAAAAAATGCACAAAAAGCAGGAGCAATAGAAGCCCAGCAGAACAGAATCAAAGTCCTAGGGAATCGCTGCAGCAGAAACTGAAGGGGTGAGGCATTTTTGCAAGCCCAGTAGAACCAGTGCTACTGTGGCAGTGCAAATCCAACAGGACTACGGTCAAACCAGAGAATCTTTCCAGTAGAAACTGAAGAAGGGGAGATGTTTGCAAGTCCAGCAGAACCACTGCAATATACTAGTGCCCAACAGAACCCAATGCAATGTGGCAATGCTAGCTCATTCACAATCCAAACAGGGAGGGCATTTTTTCAAGCAGAACAAGTACAATGTACAGAGTGCCCAGCAGTACCAGTGCAGTCACAGAGTGCCTGGCAGAGTCCAGTGCCAGTGTGGCAATGCCAACTCAACAGGACTGATGTCAAGCACAGAATCACAATCCAAGCAAGGGAGGGGGTTGCAAGTCCAGCAGAACCCAGTGCAATGTACTAGTGCTCAGCAGAACCCAGTGTCACTGGCATTGCAGCTGAAAGGGACTGATCTCAAAGCACAGAGTCACAAATCCAAGCAAGGGGGTGGGATTTTGCAAGCTCTGTGAAAGAAAATGGGAAGTGAACACAAAGGAAGGCAGGCAAAGGAGGTGAACCCTCTTGAAACTGACATGACTAGTTTGAAACTGACAACAGTGTTTCCAGTGGGGGAGAATTCCACCCCCCCTGCTGCTTTGAAGTTTGGTGAACATTTTATTTGAGCATTGACAGTCTGTCTGGATATGTATCCATTCATAAACTGGCACAAACCTCCACAAACTGCTCAAAAGTTCATGTGAAGTTTGTGCCAGTTGACCTGCCACGAACTTCAGTTCACGGACCATAAACTGCCCAAAATTCATCACAAACTTTAGTTTGTGAGCTGGTCCATGCCCATCCCTATTCACCTACCTGCCCAGCCTGTCCTCCACAATGTCTATGGGCCCTCTATAAAGCAGTTGCTACCTTCATTGCCTCACAACTGCCCAGTATGGTAGTCCTGTATTTTCTCCTTTGCAGGTTATAGTGAAGCTGGAAAAAAATCGCTTATTTATTTTATTTTATTTACTTCATTTCATAGAATCAGAGTAGGAAGGGACCGTACAGGCCATCTAGTCCCACCCCCTGCTCAACACAGGTTCAGCCTAGATCATCCCTGACAAGTGTTTGTCCAGCCGCTGCTTAAAGACTGCCAGTGAGAGGGAGCTCACCACCTCCTTAAGCAGCTGGTTTCACTCTTGAACAACTCTTAGGGTGATTTCCCACTAAAGCTGCTGCGGGGTTGCGCCGCCGTTTGCCCTGAGACTATTAGTCAATTTCACACCCGAAGCCGCGGGGCTGCATTTTGACCCGCGGCTTCGCCCGATTTCCCCGCAGTTTCGTAATCCTCAAAAAACAGGATTACGAAACTGCGGGGAAATTGGGCGAAGCCGCGGGTCAAAATGCAGCCCCACGGTTTCGGGTGTGAAATTGACTAATAATCTCGGGGCAAACGGCGGCGCAACCCCGAGGCAGCTTTAGTGGGAAATCACCCTTACTGTAAAAAGGTTTTTCCTAATATCCAGCTGGTACCTTCCTGCCCCTAATTTAAACCCATTCTTGCGAGTCCTCTCCTCTGCCGCCAACAGGAACAGCTCCTTTCCCTCCTCTGACAGCCCTACAAATACTTACAGAGAGCAGTCATGTCCCCCTTCAACTTCCTTCTCTACCCTACTGTTCTCCCCAATGGAGACCCAAAGTAGCTAACAACATTTCCCCTCTCTCCACTTGATCCTTGCAACTCTGCGAGGTAAGTTAGGCTGAGAGTGTGTGACTGGCCCAAGCTTCCATGGCAGAGCAGAGATTTGAACCTGGGTCTGCCATATTCTTGCCTGATGCTGTAACCACTATGCCACACCTCCCCATATAATGGGGAACCTCCCAGAACCCATGCTGTGGGTTCTAGTAACCCAGCTTGAAAACCAGAATCACATTCCAAATAAAAGAGTATCGAGTGGGGGTGTTGTTTTGTAGTGGGGGGGGGTTGCCAAAGAAAAAAAACCTTTGCTGTAGCTTTGAGTTTCTCGGCTCAATTTGTCCCATTCTCAGTGAAGCCACTTCTGCAAAGAAAAGGCATGATAATACATCTGCAAAGGACCGACTCCCCGTACACTTGGAAGGAAGATGCCAGGATAACAAATTGCTGCTGTTCAAAGCCATCAATTCTGAACAAGCATCTGGAAGAGTTGAAAAGCATAGTCAAATGACCCTCCGCTCCCTCTTATGTTCTGACAACTGCACAAGAGAAAATAATGTGTATGGTGGCTATCCAAGAAGGAGGTGGAAAGGAGAATATGAAAGTCACATGCGACGGAATGCCAAGTGAGATGGGGAGGAAGGGAGGGTGTTCTGTTCCAAGCGAGGGACAGCCTTGGCTCTAACACAAAGCTGGCTCCTCAGATCTAGTCCTAGAAAGAGGGAACAATATCACAAAGAGCTCTTTGTTCCCATGAGATCAGTGAACATATGAAGCTGTCTTACAGGGAGTCAGACCGCGGCTCCCTTTAACCCAGTGAGACGGCTCTGCTTGGCAGCACTTTCCCAAGGTCTTCGCCAGTGGATGATCTTTCCCCGCGCTTCGACCAGAGATATTTAACTAGAGAGAAAGCTGAGTGCCAAACTGAGGACCTTCCATGGGCAAAACCAGGATTCTACCCCTGAACCACCTTCTCTCCTTTACCAGATCCGGGCCCCCATTCCTTCTTGGTTAAATGACACCATGTGACTTGGTGGTGGTGGAAAACACTGTCAGGTTGCAGCCTACTTATGGCAACTCTGTAGGGTTCATAGCGGACAGCTGACTCCAGAACCAACAGGTTAGGCTGGGCCCATTAACCTGATGGGATTCTTGAGTCCCTAAAGTTAGCAGAGTGCTGAAGGCATACAATGCAATGGAGCTTCTCTAGTCTGTGTGTGCAGCTAAAAATAACTTACGCAGAACCTCTTTTCCTATTTCAAACAAAGAAGAGTTCTTTATTATAGGGAACTCCATTGTTAGATAGTATAGAGTAGAGATATACTACTGTGCATTCCTTTGATAGCAAAGGTGACAAACAAGCAAGTATTGGAGCGTATAAAAACAGACATGCCATTGGAAGAAAAAATCACAAAACTGCAGCTAACTTATTTCAGTCATGTCATGCAGAAGAACCCACTAGGAAAAAGCTTGGATTGGTTAGCAGCAAAAGCATACCTGGCCCCCAAAGAACATGGTGACTAGACACCGTAAAAGTCGACACCAGCCTGAGCATGGAACAACTCAAAGAAACAGTACAAGATTGGACAATGTGGAGAGAGCTGGCCCATAGAATCGCCAAAAGTTGAACATAACTGAATAGCTAATAACAAGAATAGACTAGAGATAGATTTCTAATCTAGTCTAATCAGCTGGATGGATAGGGATGCAGGAAAGCATGTGCTGCATCCACGATGCCAAGATGGAGAGTTCTCTGGCAATGTGTGCGTGAGAGGGGTGTGAAAGCTGGAAGGAAGGAAAGAAGTTTACCTTGAGAGTAGCAATCTACAGATCAAAGGGATAGCATCCAAGAAGCAGAAAGAAAAGGGCACTCAGGCCTGGCCTCTCTATCACTCTGACTCTATAGTTAGCCCCCCTCGGAAGGCCGAGACAAGAGACAGCGTAAAAGCCCTTTCACTTCCAACAGAACCAAATCTAGCTGTTAAGACCGATGTGGCTACCATCTGGAATGAAGAGGTATGAAAAATTCTAAGTCCTCAATAATGCAAACCCCTTGCTGGTACAGTGAAACTGGATAGGTTGTGCTCATGGGTGGAGAACTGTGTTGGTACACTGTTGCATAGCAGGAGGTAACCTCAAGGGAAGGCCTCGGCCTCTATGCCCTGTTGTTGGCCCTCCAGAGGAACTGGTCGGCCCCTGTGTGAGACAGGATGCTGGACTAGATGGACCACTGGTTTGATCTGGCAGGGTTCTTCTGATGTTCTTACGTTCTGTGATAACACATCCCATGGAGGCCATTTCCAGGAGACTCAGTACATGTTCGCCAGCCCTGTAGCTATGATCACTGAAGGCTTTGTTCATACACGTTCCCAACAGCTACCACTACTGCATGGGACAGTAACCCTACTCATCAAGGGAGCACATGTGAACACCATAACCCCCTGCACGTAGTCAGTTGCACGGGCCTTCCCTGATGTCCTGACTGTTTAATTGACTGCATTCAAGTTTGTATCCATCGCCTTTGAACCTCACTGGAGTGCCTGGAACTGACGGAAGCCAGCATCGGATCCTATATCCTTCTTTTCCTCCTCAACTATCCTGGTTATCTTTAATTTTTGATGGGCTACCTTTTTGGTGCCGTGCCATTTTGCAGTGACAGTTTGAGTATAAACACGTTGTCACGTCTTTCTGCCTTGGTACGATACGACACAGCCTGATTTCTTTCAGAGAACAATGCGGGTGAAAAACAAACATTAAAAGATGAGCTTTGGTGCTGGAAGCAAATGTATGACTCATCGCCTGTATAAATCTTCATCTTTCTCACATCACATGGTTCTTAGTCAAAAGAAACCAACCCTCCCTAACTCTCTTTTCATGATCTCTCTTCTTCTTTCCCTAAGGGCAAACCAGATATAACAACAGCCCCAAAGATGTTGGTTGTCCATCTGCCTCCCCCATTCCCATTTCCAACAGAAGCTTCCCCTGGAGAAAATGGCTGGTTTGGAGGGTGGACTCTACGGCATCATACCCACTGCCGGCTCGCCCACTAGGTGAGCTAGGCAGTCATCTAGGGCGCTGGGGCCACAGGGGCGCCAAACCGCCCCCGCCCTGCCCCCCATGAAGCCCGCACTCCGAGCCCTTCCCTGGCTTTCCTGGGTGCGCCGCTACTATGGCGTGCTCAGGAAAGCCGGCGCTGGGAAGAACAGCCTCCCCTTGCCTGGCTTTTCTGGGCACGCCACTCCTGTGGCGTGCTCAGAAAAGCCGGTGCTGGGGCTGGGAGGGAAGGGGCGGCCATTCGAACGGCCGCCCCTTCCCCGGCTTTCCTGGGCGTGCCGCAGGTGCCGTGGGCCCAGGAAAGCCAGCGCTCCACCCCCCACCGGCACTGGGGCTGGGAGGGAAGGGGCGGCCGTTTGAATGGCCACCCCTTCCCTGTCTTTCCTGGGCACGCCGCTGCTGTGGCGTGCTCAGAAAAGCCGGCGCTGGGGCTGGGAGGGAAGGGGTGGCTGTTTGAATGGCTGCCCCTTCCCCAGCTTTCCTGGGCGCGCCGCAGATGCCGCGGGCGCAGGAAAGCCAGCGCTCCACCCTCCCACCGTTTCCAGGCCCCACCGGGAGGTTGGCATCCCCGGTGGGGTGGGCGCCCCAGGCTGTCTTGCCTAGG
The DNA here is from genome assembly GCA_029375565.1 of Gekko gecko. Classification (NCBI taxonomy): domain Eukaryota; kingdom Metazoa; phylum Chordata; class Lepidosauria; order Squamata; family Gekkonidae; genus Gekko; species Gekko gecko. The sequence goes on along the minus strand of JAPDNY010000012.1, from coordinate 15,352,121 downwards.
GCACCCAGACACCTGGGGCCGGCCCTGATCATACCCCACTGAAGTCCCCCCCTCCTCAAACCCACAAAATCTGAAGGTATTTCCCAACCTGGAGCTGACAACCCTACATATGGGTTAATTTTTATATCCAAATGTACACATGGGCAAGAGGAGCTATGCCTTCTGTCGCATCACCGCCCACTGTCAGGTAGCCCTGAAATGGTTTTGGAATGCGGAGGGGTACTCTTCCTCTGCCTGCCTCTGAGCCTCACTGTTTCACTGTCTGTGTGTTATCGCTTGCTTGACCTTGTAGATGCTCCAACTGCAGAACTCCTGGGCTGGGAACCAACAGCTTTTAGTTTGGCTTGCTCGTTTTGCCCCCGCGCACGAACTATACTCATTGGCTTCAGCTTGTAAGGGGGGTGTTTGATTTTAGTATAATTCAGGAGGTCCTACTGTTCCCGGGCATTCCTGACACAAGCAGTACACGTGTCTTTAGTTCTGATTCACCAATAAACAATTTTCTTCTGATGAAGCCCTGTGTTGTGTGACCTGACTAACGAGCCTGCCACCCACGTGCCATTTCTTGAGGCTTGTTTTTCCCAACCTGAGCTGCTTCTGCATGGAGGTCACCCTCTGTCTTTGCTTAAGAACATAACATAAGAACATAAGTTTATGACCTGGTAAATTAATCCGGACAAAAAGGAAATTAGAACATAAGAACACAGGAGAAGCCAATGTTGAATCAGGCCAATGGCCCATCTAGTCCAACACTCTGTCACACAGCGGCCAAAAATACCAGGTGCCACCAGGAGGTCCGGCAGTGGGGCCAGGACACTAGAAGCCCTCCCACTGCTGCCCCCTCCAGCACCAAGAATAGAGTGCATCACCTGCCCCAGACTGAGAGTTCCCATCTATACCCTGTGGCTAACAGCCACTGATGGACTTCTGCTCCATATGTTTATCTAATTCCCTCTTGAAACTGTCCATGCTTGCAGCTGCCACCACCTCCTCTGGCAGTGAATTCCATGTGTTAATCACTCTTTGGGTGAAGAAGTACTTCCTTTTATCTGTTCTAACCCGACTGCTCAGCGATTTCATGGAGTGCCCACGAGTTCTTGCATTGTGAGAAAGGGAGAAAAGTACTTCTTTCTCAATCTGCTCAATCCCATGCATAATCTTATAAACCTTGATCATGTCACCCTCAGCTGTCATTTCTCCAAGCTAAAGAGCCCCAAGCGTTTTAATCTTTCTTCATAGGGAAAGTATTCCAACCCTTTTATCATTCTAGTTGCCCTTCTCTGCACTTTTTCCAATGCTATAATATCCTTTTTGAGGTGTGGCGACCAGAACTGTACACAGTATTCCAAATGAGGTCACACCAATGATTTACACTGGGGCATTATGATACTGGCTGATTTGTTTTCAATTCCCTTCCTAATAATCCTCAGCATAGCATTGGCCTTCTTTATTGCAGTTATACGCTGTCTAGACATTTCCAACCTGGAGTGCATTTTTGGAAGGGAGCATCCACATGGTGTGTGCTCAAATCATGCCCTGATCATCCTTTCCCTGTTCTTGATGCACTCTTTCCCAAACCTGTTTTGCACGGCCAAGACACTGACCGGAGAGCAAAGTGCACCCTCTCAAAGGTTCTGCCCACATGGGGGCAATTTTCTTTCTTTCAGCCCCTGGCAGCTGCCATTCTCCCCTCCACTCCCTGCCACTGGAGGACTTTTTGAGGCACTATTGCCATTTACTGATTCTTTTAAAGTGCTCTAGGGGTGCAGCAGGAGAAAAATGCAAGGGAAATGGAGGCTGATGGAAGAAAGTGTATAGAAAATTCCTGTGTGGATGCTTCATGGTCAGTGGGCATGCTTTAGCACCCACAGCAGTGATGAATGCAAAATGGAGAATCTGTGCCATGCAGACGCAATCCTGGCTCACTTTTGGACTTAGAATGCTCGGTAGAAAAGTGCCCAAAGTGATAACAATCCAGGCATGAGAGGATAAAGCTGCCAGAGCATGGAGGGGGGCAGAATAAAGGGGGGCTAAATTCCAGTGACCCTGATCAATCTGGAAGGCCATGGAGTTGGGCAAATCATGTGCTTTGTTTTCATATGATGTTTGGGTTTTGGGGGGAAGTGTGGTAACTCTCAGCAGGCCTTTTAAGAGGAGAGACAATTCAGCTCCCCTTGCCCACATTCCCTTTTTTTCTTTTGTGTTTTTGGGAGGTTTAGTGTGTGTGTGTGTGTGTATGTCTGCACCTGGAAGTCACATTGACCTCTGGTGACTGACCCCTGCTGGGGGCCTGAAGGACCATTTTGATGTCAAAATTAGATCCCATCACTTTACACATGAACGAGACAAAGATGCTTAAATAGTCATCATTCCTAGTCCGATCCTGAGCAATGCTTCAATCTTTGGTGGCATTTGACACGGCAACTGGGTATTGCCACGGTTGTTCAGAAGCTCTCAAATTAATCAGTCTTTATTAAAAACTAGAAGGAGCTGCGGTGGCTCAAGTGGTTAAGATGCTGAACTGCAGGCTGTGGAAGGTCAGTAGTTCAGCAGTTCGAGACCCGAGAGTGCCGCATGACGGAGTGAGCTCCCGTCTCTAGTTCCAGCATTCCGTGTGCCTTGGTGTTTAGTCATGCCAGCCACATGATCGCGGAAACGTCTTCGGACAGTGCTGGCTCTTCAGCTTTGAAACGGAGATGAGCACCGCAACCCTAGAGTTGGATTCGACTGGCTTTTGAGCAAGGGAACTTTTACTATTAAAAACTGGTAATAGAACAATTCAAGTCACCATTCACATAATTCACAGTAAACAGAGGTAAAATACAGTAGGTAGACAATAATGAGATGAGTGAATAGATACAAAATTATTAGAATATTAAAATTCTTCAGGACCTAAAGCTTTCTGACAAATTTTACAGCTGAACAAAATTCCACACTATGAGCTGTAGCCTGTGGGTTTTCACCTATAATGGTGTAGTGGTTAAGTGCACGGATTCTAATCTGGGAGAACCAGGTTTGATTCCCCACTCCTCCACTTGCACCTGCTGGATGACCTTGGGCAAGCCATAGTTCTGGCACAGCTGTTCTTGAAAAAGAGCAGTTTCTGTCAGAGTTCTCTCAGCCCCACCCACCTCACAGGATGTCTGTTGTGGGGGAAGGGGAAGGGAAAGGAGTTTGGAAGCCACTCTGAGACTTCTTTGGGTAGTGAAGGGCAGGTTATAAATCCAATCCCCTCCTCCTCCTCCTCCTCTCCTCCTCCTCCTCTTCTTCTTCTTCTTCTTCTTCTTCTTCTTCTTCTTCTTCTTCTTCTTCTTCTTCTTCTTCTTCTTCTTCTTCTTCTTCTTCTTCTTCTTCTTCTTCTTCTATAGTAGCATCCTAGCATACACCAAATCCGAGCAACCAGGGTATTTGCTAAGCAAAGGAAGAATAAACTTAGAGCAGATCTCTCAGTAAAAAGGGCAGTGAAATAAAATGTTTTTCTATTGTTTCAGTCTCACCTATGCCACAAAGGCAAGACCTGTCTACCACGGGGGCTTTTCTGCATCGTCCCTCTAGTACTGCAGAGAGTACTGCTTGTCATCTGGCAAGAGAAAATGCCCTCTGTTGACTAGGAATCTCCAGTTGAGGGAGATAAGCAGCCAGGGCAGCTACATATTTGGAACTGTCTGAGGCCAGATAGGTTGCTGAGATTATGCATGCCCCAGGGTCCTCATCGTCTGGTCATGTGACATTTGAAGTCAGCTACATTTTGAGTGTAATTCAATGACCTTCATCAACTTGGTTCAAGCTCAGAACTTACCAGATCCGATTACAGTTTTTAGGCATTAGACCCGAGAACGAGCCAAATATTCTTCATCCAGTTTGGAATACGAAAACACTTGGCTTTGGGAGTCAGACTGGAATACTAGAGAAATACGTCAAAGGGCTTCTTTAGTCTGAATCCAGCAGGTGCAAGGCAACCAAGGAAAACACCTCTTTTGTAACTTAATGGTTGAGTTCAGACTGGCAGTTCAAAGCCCGGGGGAGTCATGGCAAAACCCATGCGTTCTGCGTTTTCCCGGTCACACTGCACAGACTGATGTGGGAGCATACCAGGGAGAACACACAAGGGAGCGTTCACACTGTTGGCCCCGCCCCTGCCGGAGGCACACCTGTAAGCAGCTTTTTGTAATGGAATCTGACTATAGGTAATGGAAGCTGACTATAAGAGCTCATGCGCATAAGGGCATCTCTACCAGATCAGCTTGTTAATGTTCACACGTCCCTGAAGTGGGATAGACACACTTTCCAGGGTTTGCTACCACTTTCACCAGGTATCTTTTAAACTTGGGAGAGAAACATTACAAGATGGGTTGAGTACAGCTGGGGAACGCCGGACAGATGTGCCTGTGTGAACGGCCCCTTTAATCCATTTGTGAAACGTTGCTGGGACGTGCGTATCTTGGGGCAAACTGCCCATCTGAACTCAGCCAGAAAAATAAGTTCTTGGATATTTACAGGATATTCTGACCATAGAGTTCCTAGCAATTCCTAGAGCTACTCAGAAATGTCCAGGATAGCTCTAGCAATTGACAGAAACACTATGATAAGATTATCATAGAGTTTCTGGCAATTGCTAGAGCTACCAGGTCACTTCCAGGAAGCTCTAGGAATCATCAAGAACTCTGTGGTCAGAGCTTCCTGTAAGTTGTTGTTGTTCAGTCACACAGTCGAGTCCAACTCTTTGTGACCCCTTGGACCAGATCACGCCAGGCCCTCCTGTCTTCCGCTGTCCTCTGAAGTTTGCTTAATTTCATGTTCGTTGCATCGATGACACTTGTCTAACCATCTCATCCTTTGCCGTTCCCTTCTTTGTAGCCAGGACCTTATTTTTTAAATTTTTCCCCCTTGGATGATCTTCCCCTCTTTGGCCCCAATTTCCACCCCATTGGCAAGCAAGGGCTACAATGTCTGGAGTTCTCTCATCATAAGCAGGCAAATGGGAACCCCAGCGGGGAGGGAAATTACCATGAGAAAGCAGGTCCAACACGCGCATACAGAAAACAGTTGCAATACAGCTTAGAAAATGTTGAGTGCTTGCTGAAAAACAAATATGCTGTCGGTTGTTGGAGGGTACGCCTTACAATTTGCAATCAGATAGCGATTCAAGCAAAGGAATGTTCATACATCACTACCCTCGGAGTTGCCTTAAGCAAAGCACCAGCCCAGGGAGCTGGGGAGGTCACTGTTGACACAACTGTGCTGAACAAAAATCAAACACACATAAATCTTAATCATCATCATCGTCATCATCACTGCAATGCCTTTCCTCAGCACACTTAGCACATCACCATTTCCTGGGGGGGGGAATCTCATCGTATTTTATAAGCGCATAAAGGTGCTACCAATTTTCATGTGCAGCTAAGCAGCACCTGGTGAAAAATGGCAGTGAGGAAAAGCTGTAACTGTTCTTCAGGGTAAAGATTGTCACTGTTTCCTTTTTAACGCAAGGTGAAGCTATGCAAATAGTGTTGATTATAAACCTCTTTAGCTGAGGCTCTTGTGGAGGGAAGGAAACAAGGAAAAGGTAAAAATGGTTCAGGGATTGGATGTATAAAAATGACAATGGGCTTTCGAGACGATCACCAGAGTAAAATAGAACTCTGCATAACAGAGGACACTGCCGATTACGTAATCTCAGTGTTTCCCTCAAAGCGAACACATTGAATGCAGCTCAACAAATTACCAACCTCGCCCCAAAACCTGAACACTGAAAATCTGCAATGATGCATTGCTTTTTGCTCCCCCGCGTCCATTGCCAGTTTTCACCTCAACAGTTCTCTTTGTCTTTTACCATCATAATCCTCTAGGGCCTTATTTGGCAACAGTAACATTAGCCTGGTGGATTGGGGTAGGTATCATGTGGCATCACACAACACCATGATGTCACTCTTGGTTACACAACCAGAGGTGACATCATGCATTTCTGCGGGATTTCTAGAGCATCCCAGTGACACGTGACATCACTTCCAGTTATACGACTGGAAGTGATGTCATGGTGTTTCCATGACATCATTGTTTCCCCCCAATTTCCCCCGATGGAGCACCAGGAACTGAGGGCCAGGGCTGGGGGCCGGGCAGGAGACCTGGTCTGCTTAGCACCGACCCAAATGCTTTGATGATGAGCAGGGGTCATATGGAGCAGGAGTGCACAGGAGCAGAGCTCCGGCAGTTAGAAGCACAGGTGGCAGTGGCAAGCTCCACCCCCAGTTCCCAGCAGGAGCGTGAAACAGCACATGAAGCATTCCTTCTGGGCCCAGATAGGCTACTCTGGGACTGGAATGACAGCCCCCAGAGTGGAAAGACAGTCCCTAGGGGTGGAGCCTGAGCAGTGGGTATTGCCTCCTGACACATTTCCGGTGATGTCAGGGTGTGTGGCATATGCAAATAAGTTATGCTAATGAGTTATGCTAATGAGCTCCTGCACCTCTTTTTTTACAAAATAACCCCTGATGGTGAGTGTATGTGACATCATTACATCAGACATACCCCTGTGACACCATCCACAAAAAGACACATTGGTTGTCACAACCGATAATGATAAATAGCAACACGGTCTCATCAGGATGAGGGGAGTAAAGCCACGTGAAAAAGACAAGAGCATCAAGAGGCACAGCACTGAAACGATGCAACTGCATTTGCAAGGAGTACAGAAAATCACCAAAGGTGGGAAATACTTGTCGATACAAAATAAAAATGCAACACAAAGCAAGTATGCCACCTTAGTTTTGGTATCAAATTTCCCTTAATTTAAGGCACAGTCAAATATTTCCATGTTGTTTCAGCTTGTTCTTTGGACTGTACCACCTACAATCTTGTCATTTTATCACGATACTTGAAAGAACCCCCATAAGAAAATTGTGTCCTGTGTCAAAATTTGTCCAACCAAAAAAATGATTTTCATGATAGAAATGAATAAATTGACAAGAAAACTTAATGGAAAAGAAGATGAAGAAATTTTAGCAGACTGGAAAGACTTTAAAGACTATCTGGAACTCAATTGGGATGTGAAAAATAGGTTGCTTTGCTTTGACAATTATTAAGAATAGAGGTGTAGCAAGAAAATGGATTGTATTAGAAATGTTACCTAATAGTGAGAAACAGAAAAGGAAAATATTGAAAATGAAGATTCGAATATTGAATAAGAATTGAATGTAAGAGAATATTGGTAGAAATATTAATGGGGGTGGAGCATCGCTGGAAGCTGGGGGGATAGAAAATTGCAAAAAAGGATATGTTAAGAATTGGTTATCAATTATGGAACGTACTATTATATCCTGTTAATAAAATTTCTTTTAAAAAAAAATTGTCCAACCAAAAGTCATTAGTTTCACCCTCTGGTGTGGCTAAACACAACAAAAACACACTTTCCTCTGACTGTGAAACTCTACAGTGGAGTATTATTATTTTTTTAATTAGAGTCATTGGCAAACTGTATAACATGCTACGTTTTCTTTTTTTAAGCTGAATTCTGGTGGCCCAGTAAATGGCATCCAGTTATTACTGGAGGAAAGTCCAGTCAACTATTAACTATTAAAGTCAGCAGAGATACTATGTCATCACAATTATCCCCAAAGTACTTTAGAATTTTCATAAAACGTAAGGTACATTATTTCAGTAGGCATCTCTTTAAGATAGGTCAGTTTAGCTATCTAAATATTGTGGAGGGGTTGAGCCGCCCTGAGCCTGCATTGCGGGGAGGGCGGGGTATAAGTGTGATAATGAAATAAATAAATAAAAAGGCTTAGGATAGGGTTAAGAAAGAGTTAAGGCTTGGAGGTGAGGCCATCTGCCTCACGGTGGTGTCCAGGAAGAAGAAGCTGGGTTGTTGTTGTTAAGATGGCTTCTGAAATTGTTGCACTTAGGATCTGTAGGCCCAAGCTGTATTATATGTAAATAAACTCACTGAGTTCCTTTAGCAATGACTGGGATCAATTCTATAGGAAACTTGGAGGATCTTCCTAAGTACCCATTATAACAACGATGAAACAGTAAATTGACTCAAACCACCAGGCAAAGGTATTACCAGTAGTATGCGTGATGGGGGGGCTAGATTTTAGGGGCTCAATAGATGTGTTGGAAGAGCGAAAGTCGAGACGATATTTGCATCAGAACAGGCAGCTTTTGAAATGCACTCATCCCTATCACAGATAACTGTATACATGAAAAACTTGTAAACACTATTTGTGATATTCTTTGTTATGATAAAAAATAGTGAAAATGAATTAATTTCATTTTTATATATTATAAGAAGATAACAGAGTATACATAGCCAGTTTGGTGTAGTGGTTAAGAGTGGCAGACTCTAATCTGGGGAACCAGGTTTGATTCCCCACTCCTCCACATGCAGCCAGCTGGGTAACCTTGGGTCAGTCACAGCTCTCTCAGAGCTGCTCTCTCCAGGGCAGTTCTCTCAGAGCTCTGTCAACCCCACCTGTCTCACAGGGTGTCTGTTGTAGGGAGAGGAAGCGAAGGAGACTGTAATTCGCTCCGAGACTCTGAGTGAAGGGTGGGATATAAATCCAACTCTTCTTCTTTATAACATAGCATGGTGTTTGAAGTTAGAAGATAATTAGCCAAGTCTGTGAGCCCTATTAGGTGGGACAGCTGGCTATTGTTGGAAGATGATTTTGAAAACCATATAGATACGAGAATCTTCCCTGTAACCTGCTTGCTTTTGCTAAGACATAATTAATGGCCTTGAATAATTGCTCTCCTTTAATTATCTCTGTAAGAACAATGAATGGGATTATCGTATCTTTTTTTTTTTTAGTTTGTCTATGTTGAAAATATAAATAATTGTGCTTTTTAAAAAAAAGATAAGATGGAGGCAAGATTCTCTAGTAATGTTTTTACCTGTTTACTACACAAAAAACTGAACAAAAAATATTGTCGAGATGCACCTATTGCCAGGTGATTAATGATCTGCTATAGGAAAGCTAATTAGACAAGGCTCCTTAAGTGCACATCTATATCAAAACCAGTCATGTGCAACAAGGTGTCCCACTGTACCCCTTTGTGCCTTCAAGGAACTTCAGTGAATTCACCAGTTCTGGCCCTTTCTTGTAAACTGAGATCTGTCCGTGGCTATTTGTGGAAGCAATTAGGCTGAACAAAATCACCATGAATAAAACTCTGTTGGTCTTCCAGGTGCCACTGAACTCAAACTAAAATCACACAAGAACACACACGAAGCTGCCAGAGCCCCTCCAGAACATGAAAATTAAAAGAATCTCTCTCTCTCTCCCCCCCCCCTCATAAAATTTATATTAATGCAGCTACCCTCTTGGAATCTAAGATGAAGTTCTGGAGAACTGAAGCAAAACTTTGATGTTAACGGTTTTTTTTTTTTGGTTTTTTTTTAAACCAGTCTAGTTGTTACCATCACACAAAATTGGTACTTCAACACAAAAGAGGTGAAGATGAACAAAGGAGTCATCCCCTGAAAAGCAGGAATAGAAATGCCTTAACTCAGAGAAGCCAAAATAAATGTTCTCTGGAAAAGTCAAAGTGAACCCTAGGAGGTAGACGAAGAATAGAAATTCAGGACTAACTCAAGATGAGAGAAGCAATCAAAAGAGGCACTGTAATCAAGACGACACTTCCAACTTTCCTCTCAAATGGCTCAGAGGAAAAAAAAAAAAAAAGGCCTGTCCATGTCTGATTGGAGTAAACATTCCTTGATTTCAAAGCAAAACTTCATTCAAGGTTCTTTCGGTGAGGATAAAGCAAAGTGCCACGGGATAATTACCTTGATATCCCTCGGGATGAATCAATAATGAATATGAACAAATGGTCAGGAGAGATCGACTTCTTTACTCATCTAGACGATTAAAATAAGATCTATGGAGACTTCTGATCAGCACCCATGTCACGAAATTGTTTCACTTTTTGAATAATGTTTGTTTGTTAACTTGGATCTTCAAAAGGACTTGCTTTGTGTGAGTCACTGTAACAGCTTGGCTAAGAGGCGGAGCTCAGATAGTGGAGGCTGCTGGTCCAAATCGACTGGGTTAAATGTAAAAACAAAAAAATCATTTCCATTGGAAGCACAGAAACTTTACACAGTAACTCCACCCCTCCATGTTTCCCAGTTAAGGGGAAATGCTATTCAAACAAATTACAAAGATAACCTGACTCCAGTGGTAACAAGAGAAAGAAATTTTACTTGCACAAATAGGAGCACATTGTACACTTAGGCAGAAAAACTCTCTTAAAGGAGACCAGTTTCTTGACACAAAGTTAGACGGGATCCTAGAGGCCACTTACTCCAACCCCCTTGCTCAGTGCAGTGTGGGAATTAGTCAACTACAGCACCCCGCTCTGCTTAAAGGAGCACACACCTTTTTAAATGATTGAAGAAAGCATTTACAGGGGAAATTCTTGTGGGGCTGTTCCTTTAAGAAAGGGGGCAGAGCCCCCCCTCCCAAGCCCCACTGTAGCTATGGGCCTGGGCCCAGTGTATGAGCAGCAGATATGAGGAAAAACTATGAAGGCAGAATGCCTGGAACAAGCAAGGAAGGGACCAGTAGGTGGTCAGAGAAAGGCAGTGGCATGAAACTACCCTGAAGAATCTGGCTGTTGTAAGACCCAAATAAAGGAGTTACCAACTGCAACTGGCTTGGTGTGAGTGCAGGGCAGGGATATAGCCCACTGGCCAAGACCCAGCTGGTTGAGGCCGCCCATAATGGGGCTTCAAGTACCCCAGGTGGGCATGGAAAGCAACCCCAAGGTGACAAGGAGACCACTGGGGGTGGAGCACTAAAAAAGGGGAAGAGCAGGAAGAGGAAGGGGTGAACATGGAGAAAGGAGAATCTGAAGTGTGCAACATGGGCACCCCATAGGGCAGATATCGTTCTACAGACCTGCTTTTGGCATCTGGTCAGCGAGTGATCTGTTTCAACAAAAGAATCACAAATGCTTTGGTGACATCACAGGTGTCCATATCAATGCAGGTGATGCCAGCAACCAAGGAAGAATGCAAAAATATATATTGTGGTAGTCTACCCTCAGTGCTACCAGATGGCACTGAACCTCAGTCCATCGAGATACAAAAATATAAATCACCCTATAAAACGTTAAGTGCATATCTTGCTAACACTTCTGGTGCCCTGTGTTTAGGAAGTAATTCTTGAGAGAGGAAGTCGCATTGAAACAGAGATTCATACTGGAACTCTCTAGAATGGGGGGTTCCCCAAACTTTTTGATCCCGTGGGCCCCACTGGAATTCTGAAACAACATGGCGGGCACTGCCGCAAAGTGGCTGCCACGGGAGGTGGTGCCAGCAACAAAATGGCTGCCACCACAGCTTACCTTCGGTCACACAGTGAAGATGGAGAAAGAGAAGTGGCGAAAAAGAGTTTAGGAAGCATTCTTTTAAGGTAAAGGTTCCCTTGCTCGAAAGCCAGTCGAATCCAACTCTAGGGTTGCGGTGCTCATCTCCATTTCAAAGCCGAAGAGCCAGCAGTGTCCGAAGACATTTCCGTGGTCATGTGGCTGGCATGACTAAACACCAAGGTGCACGGAACGCTGTTACCTTCCCACCGAAGTGGTACCTATTTATCTACTTGCAATTTCTTGCTTTCGAACTGCTAGGTTGGCAGGAGCTGGAACTAGAGACGGGAGCTCACTCCGTCTTGCGGCACTCTCGGGTCTCGAACTGCTGAACTACTGACCTTCCACAGCCTGCAGTTCAGCATCTTAACCACTTGAGCCACCACAGCTACTTTAGGGACTGGTTAATTTGAAATATTTGCTTCCTTTGTTAATGCTGTGAATGAATCCCAAAGTGGCTTTCATTCATGATAATTAAACTAATAAACACAAACACAATATTTAATAAAACTGCAATAAAATAACAACTAATGGGCACTGAGCTGGGGTCCCTGCTGTAGGAAGTCTGTAGAAACAACCAAGCAGCATCAAAAAGCACCACATATAAATAATGCATAAATCGATAGATAATTAAAAAACACAGTTTTCAATAAGAGCAGCGATAAGTAAAGTAGCAGCACCAACAGTATGCTATGTTGTTCATGTGATTTTATTGTATTTGTTATTTTATTGTATTTTAGCTTGTGTACGCCACCCTGAGCCAGCTCGTCTGGCTAGGCGGGATACAAATTGAAAGTAATAAATAAGTAAATAAATATCAGACTGATTATGTCTGTATGTCTCAGAGCAATAAAATTAGTAAGGATAAGCATTAAACTGGCAATAGATTCAGCAAAAAACAACAACAACCCAGCTGTAAAATCATCTAACCTCCCCACACCATTAAAAAACATTCCAGGTAAAATAGGATTAAGTAGACCTGTAAGATGGGGTTGCCACAGGGCTGCCTGGTCCTCCCTGACCACTGGAGGGAGATGGGGGGGGTAGGGTTGCTAGATCCAGGTTGGGAAACTCTTGGATATTTGGGGGTGGAGCCTGGGGAGGACAAGGACCTCAGTATGGCACAATGCCATAGAGTCCACCCTCCAAAACATCCATTTTGCCCAGGGGGACAACTGCAGGGGAACAGCTGTAATTCCACGGGATTCCCAGGACCTACCAGGAGGCTGGTATCCCTAGGCTGCCAACCTCCAGATGGGGTCTGGAGATCTCTTTATGTTGCAGCTGATCTCCAGACAACAGGGATCAGTTTCTCTGGAGAAAATGGCTGCTTTTTAAGGGGGACTTTCTGGCATTATACACCACTGAGGTCCCTCTCATCCCAGTACCCTCCCTTCCCTAGGCTCCACCTCCAAATCCCCATGTATTCCCCAACCCAAAATTGGCAACCCTGTATCTAGCAGTAAAATGGCTGGCCCACTATGTGATTATGAAAGCAGCATGACGGAACCACTCACAGCTAAGGAGGAGGGTTTCACAGATTCAGACTCCTCAGGCATAGAGAAGATTATGACCTGGTAAATTAATCCAGACAAAAAAGAAATTAGAACATAAGAACACAGGAGAAGTCAATGTTGGATCAGGCCAATGGCCCATCCAGTCCAACACTCTGTGTCACACAGTGGCCAAAAATAGCAGGTGCCATCAGGAGGTCCACCAGTGGGGCCAGGACACTACAAGCCCTCCCACTGTTGACCCACCCAAGCACCAAGAATACAGAGCATCACTTGCCCCAGACCCAGAGTTCCTATCTATACTTTGTGGCTAATAGCCACTGATGGATCTCTGCTCCATATGTTTATCCAGGGCTTTTTTTGTAGATAAAGCCCAGCAGGAACTCATTATCATATTAGACCACACCCTGACAGCACAGCTCATTAGCATATTAGGCCACACACTCATTTACCAGAAGTGTGGTCATCCAGCCACACCCGCCTTTTGCTTCTTATTCTGTTTACCTGGTTTGTTGTCAAAACCCAAAGCTTTTTGGAGCAGGAACTCCTTTGCATGTTAGACCACACACCCCTAATGTAGCCAATCCTAATGAGTTTCTACTGTTGGGTGTGGCCTATTATGCTAATGAGTTCCTGCTGGGCATGGCCAGCTCAGGAGCCAATCGGAACTCCGTTCCTGTGTGTTCCTGCCCAAAAATAGCCCTGTGTTTATCCAATTCCCTCTTGAAGCCGTCCATGCTTGTAGCTGCCACCACTTCCTGTGGCAGTGCATTCCAAGTGTTAATCACTCTCTGGGTGAATAAGAACTTCCTTTTATCCTTCTAACCCGACTGCTCAGCAGTTTCATTGAGTGCCCACAACTTCTTGTATCTCAACAACAACCTGTTAAGGACTCAATATTCTCCTGGAGCATGGAATGTTGAGAGCAGCCGAGAGTTTAAAGCACAAAGGGAGGTGGAGAAAGGAAATACATGTGCTCAAATGTCTGAGAGTTTGTAGAATTCTGGAGGGGTGGTCTTGGGGGTGGGGGGTTTTCTGAATGGACCCTCTGTCTCATGATTCCTCACTACCCCCATTTGTTATTTCCTTTGATTTTGTTATCATATGTCCACTAGCATGTACCAGAGCATCACTAATGGAGCTCTAATCATTCCTTGCTTTTCAACTTTAATTATTATTCTGGCTCACAGATTGGAGATCTTTTTTGCACAAACAGCAATCCTGTTTTCATACATGTAGACTCACTCCACCTCCCTGCTTATTACATGGACTCTCAGTGATCAGCAGAGGACTAACAGGGATGTGGTTGCCTTCCAGTGCTTCCAGTCGACAGGGCATCATGATTGATTTCACAAGCATTCTAATTCCTGGAGACGTGGAGGGGGTGGAGCCTGTGGAGGGCGGGGTTTGAGGACTGGAAGATTCCCAGCAGGGGATAATGCCATAGGGCCCACCCTCCAAAGCAGTGATCTTCTCCCTGGTGATCCTGGGAGATCTCCAGACCAATGCTCCCCCTAAGCTGTGGAGTCTTGTGAGCAAAAATTCTGCTTTGTGAGCTACTGGCATTAAAGTGGTGAGCAAGTGATTTGGCTACTGCATAAATCAGTTTGCTCTGGAGCCATCCTTCCCGAGCTAAGACAAAATTGTGTGAGCCGGAGGCTAAAAAACTGTGAGCTAGCTCACACTAACTCAGCTTAGAGGGAACACTGCTCCAGACCCCACCTGTAGGTTGGCAAGGATGTATCCACATGCTAGACTTAAAGTATCTTAATCATAGGGTTGTCAACCTCCAGGTGGTGGCTGGAGATCCCATGGGATTAAGACATCCCCAGGAGAAAGAGATTCGTTTGGTGTAGTGGTTAAGTGCGCGGACTCTTATCTGGGAGAACCGGGTTTGATTCCCCACTCCTCCACTTGCACCTGGCTGGATGACCTTGGGAAAGCCGTAGTTCTGATAAGAGCTGTTCTTGAAAAAGAGCCGTTTCTGTCAAGAGCTCTCTCATCCCCACCTACCTCACAGAGTGTCTGTTGTGGGGAGGGGAAGGGAAAGGAGTTTGTAAGCCGCTCTGAGACTCCTTTGGGCAGTGAAGGGCGGGGTGCACATCCAATCTCTTCTTCTCTTCTTCTTCTTCGTTCACCTGGAGAAAATGGCCACTTTGGAAGGTGGACTCGAAGGCATTACACCCCACAGAAGCCCCTCTACTCCCCAAGTCCCACCCTCTTCAGGCTTCCCCCTAAATCTCCAGGTATTTCCCAACCTGGAGCTGGCAACCCTGCTTAATCACCGTTCCCATTCCCTCTTGGAACCCTGGGAACAATAAAGAGCCTAACATTCCATCACAGAAAGTTCCCAGTATCACTAACAAACTACATTTCCCTGCATCCATTTGAGTTAGAGCAGGGGCGGATTAAGCCTCAGGGGTGCCCTAAGCACTGACCAACCTTGGTGCCCCCCTCCTTTCCACCTTGACCCAGTCCATTTTAGTTGTTGACCTGTCTAGCCAGCTATACAATGCAGGTTGCAGCAATACAAAAATGTATTCGTATGATAACACAATATACTGTACAAACTAAGCCAAGCTTTGGCTACACAAAGTTCTATAAAAATGCAATACAACATCTATTTTAATATTTCACAAGTTCAATGTATCAAAGTCCCGATATTCATGACCTGAAAGGCATTCTTCTACGTTTCATTTTTGCAAAATCACTGATAACGTCCTCAAAATTAATACTTCTCGGAATGTCTGCTTCAATTGTTAATAGGCACAGTGAGTTGAGCCTTTCTTGAAGCATAACTGATCTATTTGGGTTTTTTACACATTTCAGTGGTGAGAAAGACCTCTCTGCTGTGCAGTTGGCGATCGTTAATGTTAAAAATATTCTTAAGGCAATTGCAACATTTGGAAAGGCGCTCTCTAGTTTGTTCTTCTGTAATTGTGTTGTAAAGTTCCATGTGAGTGAAAGATGTTTTCTTGGTTGTTTTAAACTTATGAAGAACATATGAATGGGACTGCTGAAGCTCTGTAAACAAAGTGTTGTTCATGTCGTCTGGATAGGCATCAATGAGTGTCTGACAAGTCTTTGTGAAAAGTACTGAGACCGATGAGTGATTTCAGCTCTCACATACTTTACTAGTTGCAGAACAAGACAAACTAGCCGGCTCGCAGGCCGGCTTATACCCCCCCAGCAAAACCCACACCCCAACTCCTACTCCACCCGTGATAGGATCATTCAAACTTGATCCACTTAACTCCTAAGCTATTCGAGGCCCGATGGGTGGGACTTGAGGAGCCCCTGTTCTATTGTTTCCCTGGAACGAAACTGAGCCTTAGCTAGGCCCTGTGCTCCATCGGTCGGCGCCGGCTAGAGCACGTGGTAGCCCAAAGGCTGAACTGGATACACTACACTTTGAATAGAAGATAACCCTAGGGTGCACCATGATCAATTTGCACTAGTTTTATCATTTATTTATTTTTTTACAAATCTTCATTTGTGTGTTTTTTTTTCTTTTCACCCTTTTCCCAACTTTGTGGTGCCCCCTTTGGCCCTGGTGCCCTGAGCACGTGGCTTAGTCTGCTTAATGGCTAATCTGCCGCTGGGTTAGAGAACCATGCAAGTTAAGCTGGTATAAAACCAATCTGCTTAGCCATATATCAAAGGAAGGCTTTCAAATAAAATGAAAAGCTGAACGGAAAATGAGCTTGTTGTACAGATATGCCGTCTGTGTGATTTTTTACGCAAAGGCATTTAGGATTGTTTTGGGAAAAGAAAAAAAAAAATGAAGGGGACAGAAACCAAAGCTGAAGATGTGTAGTTGTTTAAAACTCAACATAATGAAAAAGCTGTGCATTGTCCACTGTGCATTACGGAAAAAAAGAACCCGGCAGTCTTGTGTATTTTCACCCCATTAGTGCCATCTAAGGGAAAAAGCGGGAAAGGGTGAAACAGTGTGCCATCTGGTAGTATCTTTCCGCAGAACTCCAGAACAATTGCATTCCATCAAACTTCCCTTCAAGACAGCTGAAGAAGATCCTGCCTTTGGTTCTGCTCGTATGCGGCAAGAGATCCGGAGCGTGGATATCAAAGTGCGCAGAAGTGTCAAGAATCATAATGCAGGTTTCCCCCTAAGCTCAAGGGAGGAACACACATTGAGGGAAGTCATGACATTCTAATTTGTCATCCACTAGCCTTGCCAGTAAGGGTTGCCAGCAGGGTGTTTTTTGTAGCAGGAGCTCCTTTGCATATTAGGCGACACACCCCTAATGTAGCCAATCCTCCAAGAGCTTACAGTAGCCCCTGTAAGAAGAGCTCTGTAAGCTCTTGGGGGATTGGCTGCATTAGGAGTGTGCCGCCTAATATGCAAAGGAATTACTGCTACAAAAACAGCCCTGGTTACCAGGCGCATCCTGGCAACCAGCAGAGTCCAGGGGGCAGAAACATGAGGAGGGAGCCACTGACAATGGCACAATGTCACTTCTGTGGAAAACCCAGAAGTGATGTTATGCCTTTCTAGGAACTGCCAGAAATTCTATGGCAAAACTATGCAGTTTCTGGTGATTCCTAGAGAGGCATGATGATACTTTCAGGCTTTCTACAAAAGTGATGTCACACCATCAGCTTGATAGTAATTTCTTCTTGCTGTTGTTGTTTCTCTCACTGCCACTCCTGGTGGGAAGATGGTAGCCCGGCTTGCCCTGGATTTTCACAAAGAAGTATTGATTTCCATGGCAAGCATTAAGTTGACACCCTTTGTCAATTGCTTGTTTTACTGCTGGCACTGGGTGATTCCATTTTTAAATAAGATAGAAACCTACATGCACTCTGATACAGCAAGAATGTCCCATTTGCAGAGAGCCAGTGTGGTGCTGTGGTTAGAATGTGGGACTAGGATCGGGGAGAACCAGGTTCGAATCCCCCCTCTGCCATGGAAGCTTGCAGGGTGACCTTGGGCTAGTCACACACTCTAAGCCTAGCCTACCTCACAGCGTTGTTGTGAGGATAAAATGGAGGAGAAGGTGAAGAAGTAAGCTGTTTTGGGTCCCCCTTGGGAAGATGGGTGGGATATAAATAAAGTAAGTTAAAAAATAAACTGGATTCCCTGTGTGGGCGGGCTGTAGCCTAGACGGAAAGGGCTACTCTTATGAGGAAACTTCACCTTCATCCCTCTGTTTGCAAACTTGACACAAGGTTTAACACACTCATCGGCACCAATATCAAGAGCGTTACTAGTACTTTCACCCTCCACGGCTCCCCATGAGCTTGCGGTTCCAGGTCCTACTTGGGACGCCGAGGTCGGCCCGCATTGTACCCGCGCCCCGCGCTCACTACAAATGAACTCATACAAACAGTTTCCTTTGGAAATTAAGTGGATAAATTTGGCCACAACTTTTATTGGTTACAGCTGTAGAGCATTGGCACAGCATGGGTCCACCGGATCCGACCTATCGGCTGGCCGGCGTGCCAGCCGAGTTAACCGTTACCCAGCCAGCCGGCATGGGTAGAGAAGGCGGGAGGGCAGGTAATCGGAGTTCACGTGGACGCTTGCCCCTATGTGAACTCCCCTGCCCTCTGGCTGTGAGGGTAAGCACTGTTATTCCTTGAGCTAGCCAGCTCCGTTCCGCCCTCACGCCAAGACCCTTAAGGGGTCCCCAACTCCGAAATTGGCACGCAGGCCGAATTCCGCCAACGGATCCGGCCCCATGCTGTTACCGCTGAAAGTTGTGACAAAGTGTGCAAGAAACAATAGGTAAACGCTAACAATATCATAACCTACACCCCACTAAACCCCTTTTCATACACCCAAATTCAAAATACCAAATCCCAACACCATAACACACAGGGAGGGATGGGTGGGCAAACCGGGCTCGCCTCGTGGTCGAGTGGGGAGGGGAGCGGCTTCCCTGCTGCTTTTAACGCCTCCCCTCCCCGACCGCTCTGCTGACCCCCATTGGCTAGGGAAAGGGGGGAGGAGGCACGTCATTCCCCGCCGCGCCCCCGGCCCCCCCTTTCTCCTTCCGGCCGGCCTCTTTGTCCCCGCCCGTCCCCGCAAATGGCGGGCCCGGGCTACCCGGGCCCTTTCTGCTTGCGGTTCCAGGTCCTACTTGGGACGCCGAGGTCGGCCCGCATTGTACCCGCGCCCCCGCGCTCACTACAAATGAACTCATACAAACAGTTTCCTTTGGAAATTAAGTGGATAAATTTGGCCACAACTTTTATTGGTTACAGCTGTAGAGCATTGGCACAGCATGGGTCCACCGGATCCGACCTATCGGCTGGCCGGCGTGCCAGCCGAGTTAACCGTTACCCAGCCAGCCGGCATGGGTAGAGAAGGCGGGAGGGCAGGTAATCGGAGTTCACGTGGACGCTTGCCCCTATGTGAACTCCCCTGCCCTCTGGCTGTGAGGGTAAGCACTGTTATTCCTTGAGCTAGCCAGCTCCGTTCCGCCCTCACGCCAAGACCCTTAAGGGGTCCCCAACTCCGAAATTGGCACGCAGGCCGAATTCCGCCAACGGATCCGGCCCCATGCTGTTACCGCCACAAGAACAGGACGCCCCTTTAGTCCTGTTCCCGCCAACGCCCTTACAGCTGTAGCCAGGCAAGCAGGCAATGACGGACTCCGTGCAACCAGATGTCCATACCCCAGGCCGATAGGTGCACGCCATCTGCTCGGTACAGGGCCTCCATCTTGTGGGAGATGTCTGGGTGGCGAATCCAGATACCGCCTGCCGACTCAACTGCCCGGCCCAACCTGCCGGACACTTTCCGTCTCGCCACTTCCACCTTCTTGGGCTGATTCGCACCCCGCCATGACCTCCGTTCCAGCCACTCAGACCAGAAGAGGACAGTGCCGGGCAGGATCTCGCGCACTGAGGCCAGGTCGGCCAGAACCTGGTGCTCGAGGGCCACCCCAGGGCACTCTGTCAAGTCGTTTTCCCCAAGCTGCAGCAGCAGTGCATCGGGAGGGTGGCGCCTCGCCCGGACGCGCCTCAACCATGGCAACAGGGACCTCCACCGCATGCCCCGCTGTGCCATCCATGTAATGCGCGCTGCACCTCCCAAGCCCAAGTCCTTTCCCCAGCCCGACGAGGATGCATACAAACCTGCCCAATGGACGATGCTGTGCCCAAAAATCCATACTGTCCTGTACCCTCGTCCTGGAACTGAGGAGTCAGAGAGATGGTCACAGGCTGGACTCCAGCTGTGGCCTGATGTAAGCCCGAAAGGCTGTGGATCGCCAACGGCCAATGGCCCGTATGCGCGCCTCCGGCAGGCCGATACCAGCGGCCGTGGTGGCTGCCCCGATCCTGAAGGAGTGAGGCCCAAATTCCTTGCCTGGTAAGCCCAAGGCCCCCAGTGCCGACCTGAAAACCCCTGTGAACTGATATCTTGTCAATGGGGCCCCGTCTCTATGGATAAGCAGCGGACCAACTCCTTCGGTCTCATTGCTAAAAAGGCTTGGGTGATCTGCACTGGACACGGGCCGCCCGGTAGTGGCCCCAGATGGAGGCGCACCCCTTTCCCCTGTTGATCCGTCTTTGACCTCCGAATATACAAAGACATCCCCTTTGGCCCGAAGGAGACATCCCGTACCCCCAAGGGCGTGTTGGTGAAGGAAATTCTGGAGCTCGCTACCAGTTCCCCTACCCTCAAGGCCCCAAAAAGGCCAAGACAAATGCGGTCTCGAAGAGTGCAGCCTCATACTGGGACCAACACAGCGCTGGTAGCTCCCGCAACAGCCCCCAACAACTCAAAGGTCACGGGCCGTCTACTATCTGGGGGCCGTGTGGCTTGCCTCCGCCAGCCCTCGACCGCTCTACGAGCTTGGAATGAGTGGCATGGGTCCTCAAATCCCTCGGCCTTGCTAAAAATGTGATGGCAGCCATGCGACCCCTGATGGTGCTGTGAGAGAACCCGCTGTCTTGAAGGCATGCCATGTAGCGAAGTACCCAGTCCCCCTCCACCGGCAAGGTCTGTGGACCCCGCACCCCGCGGTAAAGTCAAAAAAGGCATCTATAGCCTTGGTATACATGGCCAGAGTGGAGGGGGCAAGGGACCCGTAGATGCCCCGCCTTATTGTACCTTCCCAAGTTCCCACAGCTCCTCCGGAAAGGGGTCTGAAACGCGGTTGGCTCCTGGCGCCAGGATCCGGAAGCGTTCCTCCTGTTGGCGAGACAAAGCGTCCGCTATGCTATTATCCACGCCTGGCACGTGCCGTGCAGAAAAAGTAATGTTATCGGCCAGGCAGGCCAAAACCAGGCGGCGAACCAACCGCATCACCCGGTCAGACTTCGAAGTCTGCTTGTTCACCACCCGCACCACCGCCTGGTTGTCGCACCAGAAGCGCACCCGTTTGTCCCTAAAGCAATCTTTCCAAATGATCACTGCCACCAGTATTGGGAAAAGCTCCAAGAAGGTGAGGTCTTTAAGCACTGCGGTGCCCTCCCATTCCTTGGGCCAGGGCTGTGCACACCACTTCCCGTTGTAGTAAACACCGAACCCCGCGCTGCCGGCTGCATCAGAATGGATCTGGATGGTATCCTGCAAGTCCATCGGGTGCTGCCAAATGGTAACCCCATTGTATCCCGCCAGGAACCGGAGCCACACTCCTAAATCCTCCTTCATGCCCTTGGTCACCCGCACCCGGTGATGAGGTGCCCTGACCCCGGCCGTCGCTCTGGCCAGCCTCGCGCAGAAAGCCCTGCCGGGCGAAACAACCCGGCAAGCAAAGTTCAAGTGTCCCACCAGTGACTGCAGTTCCTTCAATGTGCACTTCGGCCGAACCCTAACCAAAGAAAGGAGAGCCCGGAGGGCCAAGAGTTTGTCCTCCGGCAACCTAGATGCCCCAGCTACAGAGTCTAATTGGATACCCAGGTAGGTTAGACTAGTCGCCGGCCCTTCGGTCTTGTCCACCGCCAATGGGACACCAAGCTCTTCGGCAAGCTCCTGAAATGCCCGTAGGGACCCGGCACAAGTCTCGTCGTCCCCCGGGCCGACGAAAAAGAAGTCATCCAAGTAATGAGTAATCCCCGTGGACCCAGTCCTCGACTTCGCTGCCCACTCGAGAAAGGTACTGAATGTCTCAAATGCTGCGCAGGCCACTGCGCAACCCATAGGCATGGCCTTGTCAACATACCATGCCCCTTGGAACTTAAAACCCAGTAATGAAAAGGAGTCGGGGCTTACCGGGAGCAGCCGGAATGCTGACTGAATATCACACTTGGCCATGAGTGCCCCCCGCCCACAAGCCCTGACTAGCCCAACCGCGTGATCAAAGGAAGCGTATTTGACTGAGCAGAGCTCGGGGGGGATACTGTCATTCACCGAAGATCCCTTCGGGTACGAGAGATGCTGGATCAGGCGATACTCGCCAGGTGTTTTCTTTGGCACCACCCCCAAGGGGGAGACTCGCAGGTTGTCAATAGGGGGCGCGCTGAATGGGCCCGCGATGCGCCCTGCCGCCAATTCTTTTTGCAGTTTCGCGGCAACCACCTCAGGCATCTCCCTGGCTGATTTCAGGTTGTTGGAATCGGTTGCGATGCGTGGGCCGCAGGCAGGAATGGGAAACCCCCTCGTAAAACCATCCAAGATATATTTTCCGGCTTGGCGCGAGGGGTATCGCGCCAAGAGTGGTCTCAGAGCGTCCACTCTAACCGGGGTGGCCGCCAAGGACCACCAGTCCTGCGGGGCACTAGCGTCTGGAAGCGGAGGTGGTGCCGGACGACCCCCTCCCCCTTTTGTGTTGGCACCACCGGAGAAGGGTTTTCCACTCCGAAAGGGCTGCTGGGCACTGGTGGATCGAGTGCAATACACCCGCCCATGCCCCCCCCCCGCAAGCCTCGCAACTATGGTGGAACTTGCACCGAGCCCGGCGACACCGGCCCTGATTGTATTCCCAGCAGACCCCGCGCGACCGGTCCTTGCGCATGGCCCAGCGCTCCTTTTTCCCTTCCTCCTTCCCTTTAATGCACGGTCCAACCAACCTGAGCCAAACCTTATCCTGTAGCAGGTCCCACCGAGCCCTGTCATTGCGTGAGGCCAATTTACGGCAGGTCTCGTCATAATCAATAGCCGGTCCCTCGCCTGCCAAAACCCTGGCCTCGACCACGTTGCTCATGTGGTTGAGCAGGTGCCAGCCCCTCTCAGGGTACGCGGCAGCGACTACCCCCGCATACACCAGATAACCAGAAACCCAGTTGAGAAAGGTGCGGTCAGCTTCCGCGGTCTTCTCCTTCTTCTCTTTCTTGTCCGATTCTAGCGTGCGGGCCTCGGCCCCCCTTTTTTGGAGCAGGGTAAAGACATTAACGTAATACCCATCCAGAATGCTATCCCTCAGTTCCTCAGATAAATGAAGCCCTGGCGGCTCCTCCCCGTTCGAGTATGTGGAGAGGATGGCCGAAGGATCAGTGACATCGACGTCACCCCAGACCACCCCAGGATCCTGTCCGGCCTGCGTCGCCAACGCCCTGCGGTGTATAGCCCATGCAGGCAGCCCCGGCTCGTGGGCTGCTGCTGCCCAGTAATCGCTTGGAGGCTGCCCACTCCGCCCCGCAGTGGAACCCTCACCTGAGGAGGCCTCGCCCTCTGCTTCATCGTGGGAACGCGCGGAGGAGCCTGAGCTACCCCGCTCCCGTCCCCTGTCCGTGGATTGCGCAGCAGGCCGGGAACCCCGACGACTAGCCGCGCCGGTAGAAGCCCCCCCGCGCTGCTGGGCTGAGCCCCCGTCGGACGTGGCCTTCCGGGCTCGTTTGGCCACCGAATCCTGGCTCATCTTGGCCACCTTCTCAGAAAGTTGATTGAAAGCCTGTTGGAGGCCCCGCATGGTATCGGCCAGCTCTGAAACGCCGTCCGACCCCTCTGTGCCGCGCGGCACTGCCTTCCTCTTCGCCGCCACTCCCACTGGTGTGTTGTCTGCCGCAGGCCGCACTTGCCCTTTGGGCGATGACCGGGGTGTTCCCCCAGCAACTGCACCCGTGCGCCGGGTGCTGCGCGTCGGGGGCTTCATACCTGCTCAGGACAGCAAAACACGACAAGTTAAGCCCCCCCGTCCCCTGAAACCTGCCGCCGATCGAGCAAGTGTTTTCGTGCTAGTGGCAGGAGGGCGCCAACGGGGAGGTAACCGCAATGGACACTGACTGAGAGATCCTGTCCTACCTAACTAATAACTGCCTAACTGCCTTACCCTTGACCTTACCTACCTAACTACGTGCTAAATGGTGACAGGAAGGAGGCCATCAAAAGTACTCTGCTCTCATAGCGGTGACGGCCCCCCAGCTCGCTGCTGTCCCGGGGGGGGGGCTGGCGGCCTGGCTCCCCACGTGTGGAAGACTGTATATATATATATATATATTTTTGAGCTGCGCGCTCCCTGAGCCCTCCCTTGGCCCGCTCCAGCAAACCGCTGGCCTGGCGGGCAGGTCGGGAGGCCGTTTCCCCCCCCCCGGAATGCCATGGGAGGCTGGCGCGTGGCACCTTGGGCCTGCTAGGCCCCGCCCTGCCAGGGTCCGTTGGGGAGCCTCGCTGAGGGCCCGCTGGAGGAGGAGCCTTGTTGCGGTAGGCCCCCCACCCATGCCCCGGGCTGGCCCCAAGAGGGGCGCACAAGGTGGTGGGCAGGCCGGGGTGGCAGTAGGCCGCGTTCCCCACCCCCGAGAATGGGGCAGGTTACCTTTTCCTAATTTGTATCTTGACTCCAATTTGGTGTAAAGACTAAGCAAACGCTCTACTCTGGGAGAACCGTGCATGACTCCCCGCTCGTGCCCATGCCGCCGCTGGTGTGCCCTTGGGTCATTCGCAAGTTATCCCAGAACTGCTCCCTCAAAAGCAGTGCCCGAAAGAGCTCTCTCAGCCCCACCTACCCCACAGGGTGTATACCGTGGGGAGGAGAAGGGAAAGGAGATCGCAAGCACCTCTAAGACTCTGATTGAAGGGTGATGTTTATCTCCAATCTCCTCTTCTTAAATTTGCATGTGCTGGCAAGGCGGGCGGCGGGGGGTGGGTGGGCCGCGTCTCCCCCCCCCAGGCAGGCCCGCCGCAGGTCAGCTTGGCCCTGCCAGCCACGCTCCCCCCGGGAGCCCTGCTGCGGGCCCGCGGGGTGGGAAGCCCCGCTGCGCGCACCCGTCCCTCGTCCCCCGGCTAGCCCCGGGAGCGTGCTAGCGCGGCGGGCCGGCCAGGGAGGCGGTGGGTCGCGTCGCCCCCCCTCCCCCCAACCGCGAAGGCGGCCCGCCCGGACCCGCCGCGGACCGCTGGGTCCCGCCGGCCAGGGCCTGCCTGGGAGCCCCCCGTGCGGGCCGCGGGGACGAGGGGCTGGCCCCCCAGGAATGCGGTGGCGTGGCGGGCGGCCGGGGGGGTGGTAGGCCGCACCTCCCCCCTGCCCTCCGAGCCCCGGGGCAGACCCGCCGCGGGACGGGCCGCCTCGCCGCGGGCCCGCCGGAGCTCCCCGATGCGCCCCCGGCGCCCCCGGCGCTGGCTGGGGCCGAGGAGCGCGCCAGCGCGGCTGGCGGGTTGGGGAGGCGGTGGGCCGCAGCGCCCCCCCACCCCCCGAGGCGCCGTCGCTGACGCGCCGTAGGCCGGCTGGGCCCCGCCAGGCCCGGGCCCGCCGGGATGCCCTGCCGCGGGCCCGCGGAGGCGAGGAGCCTCGCCACGGGCCCGCGAGGGCCCCTCGCCGCGCCCCGGCGCCCTCGCCAGGCCGGCCTGGAGGAGCGCGCCGGTGTGCCGAGCTGGCGGGGGGCGGCGGGCGCGGGCGGGAGGCAGCAGGCCGCGCCCCCTCTCCGCCGTCGGCCCGGCAGCCTCCCCGCTGCGAGCCGGGGATTAGGTGGTTTCCCTCCCTGCCACAACCCCGGGAACGCTGGAGCAGGCCCCGGAGCGGCCCTCCCAGGCGCCGTCCGAGTGGACGGCTCCCGGTCTGTGCTCCACGGCGAGCGAGCGGGAGGAGGCGGGCCCTGTCTCCCCCCACCTCCCCGACCGCCAGGGCAGGCCGGATGCCCGGCGAGGGAGCGCCAAGGAGCGGCTGGAGGCCCCCTGGACCCGGCTGCTGATGGCTGGGCCCAGCCGCGGCAGCCGCGCCCGGTCGCCAGAATCGCCCGGCGGCCGCGAGGCAGGGTGCGGGGGGAAGTGGCGAGGGAGAGGGAAGGCCATCCATCGTCGTCGTCCCCATCCCTCCCCCCCCGCCGCTGGCATTCCCCCCAGAAGGGGCCCGGGCCTACCTGAAGGAAGCGAGAAACCGGCTTCCTCCCAAACCGGGCTCGCCTCGTGGTCGAGTGGGGAGGGGGAGCGGCTTCCCTGCTGCTTTTTAACGCCTCCCCCTCCCCGACCGCTCTGCTGACCCCCATTGGCTAGGGAAAGGGGGGGAGGAGGCACGTCATTCCCCGCCGCGCCCCCCGGCCCCCCCTTTCCCCTTCCGGCCGGCCTCTTTGTCCCCGCCCGTCCCCGCAAATGGCGGGCCCGGGCTACCCGGGCCCTTTCTGCTTTTCATGGGATGAAGCTAGAAATGACCTCTTCTCCCCTATGCTTTTAGATTTAAATTTTAAAGTTTTTAAAAATGAAATCCTAAATGTTAGTAATACATTGAAAGGCATTTATGTTCAGTATCAACTCGCTGTGTTCCATCTCTCTAGGGCTTGTTTTCCTTTTCTAAAATCTCAGACTCCAGCAGCGCCCACCCACTGGACGTGTTTAGCAAGACCCATTCTTTGCAAGTGGGTGGAAATTAGAGGAACAATAAAGAGGATGCACGGGAGTTTGTCCCTGGGACGTGGCGAGTCTTCCTCACTAAGAGGGGCTGACACATTTCCAGGCGGGACTTCAAAGAAACCAACAGAAAAGGAGAGATTTCTCATAGCTAAACACGAACTTCAATAACACCTTTCTTAAATTAAAAAAGTTGCTAAGTTGCTCCTTTCTTGCTTTAAATACTCTGCCTTGGAAGCTAGAGAAGGCCAAAAATAACCACAGAATTTTTCACAGTCTAAAAATAGAAGCTGTAGTGTCACAAATTACAAATTAGGGGGGGGAGTTAGGATGAATCGGCACAGTCGGCTGAGTGATCCTAGGAACACTTCCCGGGGAGTAGGCCCCACTGAAGAGACCTGAGTCGGATTTCGAGGAGACCTGTTTAGGATTGCACTATAATCCCAGATGTCCCGCAAGCATGTGGCACTGTGACACTGTAAGGTGGGGTGTTAAGTATGAGACTCAACAAAGGATTCAGCTTCAAGTGATTTCAGCTTTATTAAACAGCAACTGTAAGTCAGGAACACACGACAACAAGGGGAGCACAGCTCCTTCCTTTAAACTCTCCCGGGCTGTCCAAGCCACACTCATTACAAGTTAAAGACCAATCAGAATACAGGGATAAAGGCCAATCAGGACCGTTCCCTCTTTGCAACAATATCACTCAGTGATTGGGTAATTACACAGGTTTCGCAGAAACCGACCAATAGCAATGCGACATCTGAAGAGCCACGTTCAGACTCAAGCTTAACATGTGAATAGATAGGAGCGATTCACATTCAGTACATAACATGGGGGCCCAGGGAATTCCAGGTTCCAATTTCCAATCAGCTCTTAACCAGTCCAGCCCATCTCTACCGGGAAGAGTTTGGAGGCTTCCTAGAGGAACATGAGTGCAGCCGGAAATGATTTTTAGTTCAGTATCCCACAACGGTTCCTCTGCTGGGTCCTAAAAACAAATGATACCAATACAGTATTTTAGGACGGCCAACTTCCAGGTGGAGTGTGGAGATCTCCTGGGATTACGACTGATCTCTAGACTACAGAAATGGCTGCTCTGGAGGGTGGGCTGGATGGCATTGTACTCCACTGAGGGTCCCTCCCCAAACCCCATCCATCCCAGGCTCTAACCCCCCCCCCAAACCTGCAGGATTTCCCCAACCTGGAGCTGGCAACCCTAGCAGTAGTCTTCTCACGCAGCCCACGGTGGTGGCATTCTAGAGCTTCCTGTAACAGGCCTCCTGGTAGAGACTCCTGCCGAGTTGTACGACACAAGGAGAAGCAGATCTCATGCTTGAATTGGAGAGGCCACTGAAGCCTAGCGCCAGATCCGTGATGCTGCCGACACCATCCACGCTGAGAATGTTCCGATAATTAAACTGCATGAGGATTCCTGCAGTTTGGCGAAGAAAGTCCAGGACTGGTACACAGAGGCAGGCAATGACAATCCACCTCTGTTCATCTCTTCATCTCGAAGAGCCCTTTAGATCTGACTCGGCTGTGAATGCCTGATGGATCGAAAGGGCAAGATTGGGCAGCGAGGTCTGGGAAAGGTCCCGTGGCCGTCAGCACCCCGTGCTGCCCCGCCACAGAAGCGGAGTTAAAAGACAGCAGGGAAAGTCTGGTCCCAATGCTTGCCGATGGGCTATGGAAGGACTTTCCCCTGTCCGACTGCTCAAGCACACTTGTCA
The DNA here is from genome assembly GCA_029375565.1 of Gekko gecko. Classification (NCBI taxonomy): domain Eukaryota; kingdom Metazoa; phylum Chordata; class Lepidosauria; order Squamata; family Gekkonidae; genus Gekko; species Gekko gecko. Next base: position 15,323,814 of record JAPDNY010000012.1, on the reverse strand, counting down.
TGCCGATGGGATGGTCTGATCATTCCACCCTGACTCGGTGCCCTTTTTTCCCCTCACTTAGCAGTATGTGCATAACCACATGCAGTATGTGCATAACCACATACTCCACGCAAACCCTCAGAGTGGAGGTGCAATTCCTTGTGTATGTGCATGGGAAACAAAAGGCAAAAAAAAAAACCCACTCGGCCCAATGTGCCGTCCGATCTCACAGTGAAGGGCTGAGCCCACAGCTACAAAGGATGCATACACTTAATGCTGGGGGAAATAGGCTTGCTTCCCCTCCACGCTAAATGGCACGTCTGACCACAGACTGAGATAAATAAATTTTGCAGGAATAAATAATGTTAGATGTAAGGTGCCCTGAGAGTCTCAGTTCTCAGTTAGGCTGAGAACTAAGCGCCTGCCTCCAGAGCTCCCTGAGCGGGCTTCAAGGTATCCTCAGGTATCCTCGGTCTAGCACTCTAACCATTGCACCACACTCTCTCTCCATTGCTCAGCCCATAAGTTTGAAGTCATTTTACGAAATATATTGGTACAGAAAGACCTCATTATTTTAATGCATATCAAGCCATGGGTGAGTCATCAGTTTGAAAAGCTCACTTTTGCTATTACTCATCAAATCGTCTAGACACATGTCTATATGTGTGTGAGAGAGTGTGTGTGTGCGTGTACACACACACACACCCCAAAACTATTATGCATTCTTCCTCTCCCTGCACAGCAGACCACAACTTCCTCTTACCTTTTCATGGATCTGCGGTAACAGTGCACAGCGTTCAGGCAACTTGCCATCCCAAACTTATTCTCAAAAGACACCTGGAGCAAAGCAGCACCTGGCGCCTTCCTGCTTTGGTTCCTGGGACGTTAAAAAAAACCCACCAAGACTGCAGCAGTCAATAGCCTTCGGGCATCTGCCAAAGAGGGATGCCTACGGGCACCTATGCTTCGGGGACTTGCGCAAGCCGGCTGGCCACCTGTTCCTTGTTGCAAGGAACTTACTGTTCCTCCTGTTTTATTTCAGAAGTACTCAGAGAAGAGATGTACCATAATTTCAAAAGGCAAGTTACATGTAAAACCTTGCAAGGATAGCTAGATTTGAGTCCAGGAGCACCTTGGAGACCAAAAAGATGGGGGGCGGCGGCGGCGGCGTAGAAGCCTTCAAGAATCAAAGTTTCCTTCATCCGATCTTCCTTCATCTGATCTAACTCTCCAAAGCTCATACCCCCCAAAAGTGCAACTGAACTTGCATCTAGTTGTTCTACTGCAGACCAACGTGACAACCTTACAAGGATGTTATGTTCTAATAAAGTACTGTTTAATATTCTTCTGGAAGGGAAGGGGGCATGGTGGAGCCCGATCTCATCAGATCAGAGAGCCAGTTTGGGGTAGTGGCTAAGAGCTGCAGACTCTAATCTGGAGAACCAGGTTCGATACCCCACTCTGCAGAGGCAGGCAATGACAAACCACCGCTGCTTCTCACTTGCCTTGAAAGCCCCTGGCTGGGGTCGCCTGTTGACTGCAACTCGATGGCCCTGGACGCACACAAGATTCTTCTGATCCATGCAAGACACCATTTTTTACTGCCCCACACTGTGGCTTTTACCTTAAGAGTCCTTCAAGGTGGCGTGGCTACAGACAGCTATGAACAGTGTTTTATAGTTGAAACAGCAATTGTATTTTCTCTCACTAATTACAATCTGTTGGGAGAGGGAACGGGTGGGCAGGGAGAATGCCGTTAAACCTGTGTTTTGAAACATTGCAAGATACCTTGACGGCCCGGCGGTTTCAGAAGTGTTTGAGATACTTTTGTGCAACAACAAGCCTGCCGTCTTCACTTCCCCTCACGTCTCAGATGTCTGTGGCACTCCTGGGCTGCGCACCCTTCCCCGAAGAAGTGATTCTGTCATTTCCACCCATTCCATTCCAGAGCGTATCTTCCACTAATTGAATTAATCACAAAAGCCGACTCTCCTGGGCTTCAGAGGAAGCGCTTTCCCAAAGGCCAATGTGCCAAAATATAAACACCTGAAACATTTTTTTTCCCCCTGGGGGAAAAAAAGTCAAATGCGTTTGAAGAGTCATTGTCGCCCGTGCCCCCCCCGCCCTTTACGCTGATATTACTTTCCACTTTTAAATCATAATATGTCATCTGGATGAGCACCTTATCACCACCCAACAGGGGGATTCAGTGTTTGTGCTTGGATTTGCATTTATATGGCATTTTCATATACTGTATCTCGAACGACTGACAGAGCAATGAATCACAGGCCTGTGGAGTGGTGGCGGAATGCATCACGGCGACTGTTCTGCCACTCGGCGGGAGCCTCTCGCGGGCGGCACAGCTGGCAATGCCGGGGGTCCCAATTAATCTTTGCCAAACAATTAAATCTCAGAATGGCAGGCTGGCCCGGAAAGGATCACAGCTCCTTGCTCTTTTGAAGGGGACGTGTGATAGTCATCTCCAGGAATTCTGGGGGGGGGGGACGACAAAGTGGGACTCCAGCATGGAGTTGGTCATGGTTCACAGATGCTTCTTCCTTGCCCAGCCTGGTGCCCTTTAAACACACACAAACGTGTGGGCTTGCCCCTGCAGCAATCTCAGCTAATCAGGGGCTGCAATCATAGGTGCCTTTAGAGCCAACGTCGGTGCGAATGCCTGACGGATCTAAAGGGAACGATCAGACAACAACATCTGGGGAGTGTCCCACAGTCGTCAGCAACCCGTGCTGCTCCACCGCAGAAGTGGAGTTAGAAGACACTGGGGAAAGTCCAGCTCTAACAGGTTCCGACGGGCCATGGATGGACTTTCCCCTGCCCGATCATGCAAGCATGATGTAGGGATGCCAAGTCACGTCATTGTGTTGTTGGGGGGATTTGGGGGTTGTTCTGGGGTGAGTGGGGACACTGCATGATGTGCTGGCATCACCTGGAAGTGACATCCACGCATCAGCAACGTTGGGGCGACACTCTGCTTTTTTTTTTTTTAGCAAACTCTATGGTGAAAATGGCCTCAAATCATAGAGTTTTGCCCAAAGAGCAGAGTGTCACCCCGTGACATTACCAATGCCCTGGCATCACTTCCGGGTGACATCAGCATGTTGTGCATGGTGGCAGGAGTGGGAGGAATTTCCTCCCACCAGCCAGCTGGCCGGCAGGGGACAGAAGCCCACAAAAGCAGGGGTTTCCCCGCTCCCGCCTGGGAAATAGGAACTCTAAGATGAACTGATCTCTGTTGCCTGGAGATCAGTTCTAATCCCAGGAGATCTCCAGCCACCACCTGGAGGTTGGAAACCTAATTGTACATACGTATCGACTCCCTCAAAGAACAAGTCTCAGTATTCCAGTAAACAGGGTGTTATATCAGTAAGGCTGATACAGCACAAAGGAAAGCTCCTCCGAACTTGGCCTACTTCGCATACAGAGTATGGATACTTGGGGCTCTTTAGCTTGGAGAAACGACGGCGGAGGGGTGACATGATTGAGGTTTATAAGATTATGCATGGGGTAGAGCAGGTTGAGAAAGAGGTACTTTTCTCCCTTTCTCACAATACAAGAACTCGTGGGCACTCAAGGAAATTGCTGAGCAGTCATGTTAGAACAGATAAAAGGAAGTCCTTCTTCACCCAAAGAGAGATTAACACATGGAAGTCACTGCCACAGGAGGTGGTGGCAGCTACAAGCATGGACGGCTTCAAGAGGGAATTGGATAAACATATGGAGCAGAAGTCCGTCAGTGGCTATTAGCCACAAGGTATAGATGGGAACTCTCAGTCTGGGGCAGATGATACACTCGATTCTTGGTGCTTGGGGGGGAGGGTTTCAACAGTGGGAGGGCTTCTAGTGTCCTGGCCCCACTGGTGGACCTCCTGATGGCACCTGGTATTTTTGGCCACCGTGTGATGCAGAGTGTTGGACTAGATGGGCCATTGGCCTGATCCAACATTGGCTTCTCTTCTGTTCTCTTATGTTCTTATGATAGTGTTCAGAGGTGACCCACTGTGGTGAGCAGCAAAGCCAGTGCTTTGCACACTGGGAGAATCGTGAAGCCACAGAAAGGCCTCTGGCTTGCCTTGGGTTCTGCTTTCTAAGGTACTCCACATTTTTTGATATGTGGCCCTGGGTTCTAGGGGAAACTATGGCACCCTGAGGAACACCTGGACACCTGTCCCAGCCTCCCTCCCGCACCTGGATGTTTTGTGTCTGGAGCCTGGGGGTGGGGAGGTTTGGGGAGGGGAAGGGCTTCAATAGGACGTAATGCCATACAGGAGCTCATTAGCATAACTCATTAACATAACTTATTGGCATATGCCACACCCCCTGATGTCACTGGAAGTGTGTCAGAAGGCAACACCCACCACTCAGGCTCCAACCCTAGGGGCTGTCTTTCCACTCTGGGGGCTGTCATTCCAGTCCCAGAGTAGCCTATCTGGGCCCAGGAAGAATGCTACAAGTGCTGTTTTGCGCTCCTCCTGGGAACTGGGGGCGGGGCTTGCCACTGCCTGTACTCCTAACTTCCAGAGCTCCGCTCCTGCATGCTCCTGCTCCAAATGACCCCTGATGCCGTACAGCCCACCTTCCAAAGCAGCCATTTTCTCTCAGTGAGCAGATCTCAGTGACCTGGAGGTCAGTTATAACCGCAGGAGATCTGCAGCTGCCAACTAAGGTTGCCGGACCCCCGTTCTGGCCAGGGGATCCCCTGATCTTCAGGTGCTCCAATCCGCCACTGGCCAGCATGATGACATCACACACGGTCGGTGCAATGACAGCATACAAGTGGTAACCATAGAGTTTCAGCCAAGATGCTAGAGCGTCAACACGCGTCGTCCCCAGCTCAATGACGTCACTTCCATGTGACGTCATTGCACTGATGACATCACATGCAGTGATGTTGCCCCGCCCCCACACTCCTGGATGGCTTCCTCCCACCATCACCCGCTGCCAGGACAATCGGACTTGGCAAACCTACGTCCACCTTACACTATAATGGGACACCTGGAAGCCTTAATAGGATTGCCAGCTCCAGGTTGGGAAATTCCTGGAGATTTGGGGGTGGAGTCTGGGGAGGACAATGCCACAGAGTCCTCCCTCCAAAGCATCCACTTAATCCAGGGGAACTGATCTCTCTAGTCTGGAGATGAGCTGTAGTTCTAGGAGATCTCCAGGCCCCACCTGGCAGCTGGCATCCCTACTGGTGCCCAAATGCCCTTTAGAACAAAGTGGTCTGTAGATCTAAAGGTCAACCCGGAAGGAGGAAACTGAACCTCCTTGGGAAGGGAGTTCGAAACTTCTGTAATGGTGCTGAGATGCCCTGTGCTAAGCACCTTAGTCTGTGGTGGAGCCGAGGCTGGAAATAAAGAGATTATGTGAATTGCTGCCACGCCTCAGTTCGAAAACCTAATCATCCCATCAATAATCCTGATCTATTAAAGTTCTGCAGGGCATGGAAGGCAGAGAAGTTCCGCTGGGCCTTTGATTGAGGCCAGAGACGGTTCTCTTACATTTATGGTGTCGTAAACCACCCTGAGCCCCACATAAGCAGGGAAGGGCGGTTAAGAAATCTGAATGAATGAATGAATGAATGAATGAATGAATGAATGAATGAATGAATGAATGATAGGAATTCTGTCTGCAATCCCTTTTCTCCTTCTCCTCACAAATGAGCAAGGTCGCAAAGACAGGCCCCTGCCCACAGTCATCGACCAGAGAGGGGGCCTGGCCACCCTGGCATCATGTGATCTGTACTCTGGCCTTGATTTGTTGCTGGATTTGCTGCCAAGTTCGGTTGATTCTGTGGTGAAATGTTCAGTATTTCCCCCAGCATAATTACACATTTTCCTGTTCGATGCTGAATTCAGTTCCAGAATCAAGCTTTTCATTTGTTTGTGAGCCACCTTGGAGAGTATTTCCTTGCCGTCAATCAGACGATGGGCTGCACAATATTTAGAGAAATACAGGAAGCGAAAATGAAGAAAAGCCCAGGGCTGTTTCACACAGCAGACCCTAGAAGGATACCCCCCCCCCTCAAAAAAATGCCACTTCCGAGCAATGCCAGTGGCTGGCACCGCAGCCCAGAAGAAATTAGGAAATTAAGCCCTGCGTGGAGCACTGCATCGCATTAAAATTCGACAGGAACAATGAAATGCAATTTTGCAGTTATTAAGTACCTAGTGAACTCTCACTCCATAGGCAAGGCCAGGAGGTTTCTGCAACACTCAAAGGCTCCCATGTAAGGAGGGTTACGGAGATGAATAATTAGCGAGATGTTCGGTAAACAGCACGCTCACCTCCGCCACCTCCCGACCTTCCTTGTCACAGGCGGCTTGGTTGGTCATCCTATTAGCAATGCTTGACTAATAATTGGACCAGCTGTGATCTCCTTCCGGAACAGGTTGGCCACTTTTCTGGCTCTTGCATTCTTCTGTATGTTTGAACGATGTTGAGGGACCGGGCCGGGGGGGGGGGAGGTTCCAGGCACCCGGATTGCTGGCGGCTGGAATCAAAACAAACTGACCTGTCAGGCTAAGTCTCTTTGTGCTAATGCGCTCGCGTTTCCCACTCTTTCATTTCTGCCAATTAAAATTATTCCTTTTACGGATTCATAGCCCGAAAATCCCAAGTTCCCCGGCATGTCAGCTTGTGGTTGAGTTCCGAGACAGAGGCAATTCCTCAAGAAATCCCCACCTGACACAATCCAATAAGGCTTGTCAAAGTCCAGCTAATCAAAAACTCTGGCCTTAATCACATCAGTTGCTTCGGCTTCCATCAGACAGATACCCATTGGGGAATTTCATGCTAAATCCAATATAACGGAGGATTCAAATGACCCAAATCACAGCTGGTTCCTCCTTTACAAGATGCTGGGGTTTTTTAAAAACCCTTTAATGGAAAACGGTGCCCTAATTCAGTGCAATATGTTTTTTTTTAAAGTGCATATGTTTTGTGACTCGTTTGGCTACAGATCAATGCACTGAGCTAAAAAAATGCTGAAATTTGGGCATGGATTCAAGGACAGTATTGAGGGCAGACAGTCTCTTACTTCATCCTCATGTTCAAATATCCCCAAGGTTAACTTAAAAAAAAACAGAGACAAAGTAAAAGATGGGCAGTGTTTTATTCTCTTCTCAGGAGAGGCAGGAGGCTGACACTTTGACACCTGCTGAGTATGATCTGCTCCATGCTCCACACATTCAGTGCTGACTGATGAAGCCATTGGAGGTTCCCATGCGCCACTCGTGGACACTCAATGAAATTGCTGAGCAGTCAGGTTAGAACAGATAAAAGGAAGTCCTTCTTCACCCAAAGAGTGATTAACGCATGGAATTCACTGCCACAGGAGGTGGTGGCAGCTACAAGCATGGACAGCTTCAAGAGGGAATTAGATAAGCATATGGAGCAGAGGTCCATCAGTGGCTATTAGCCACAAGGTATAGATAGGAACTCTCAGTCTGGGGCAGGTGATGCACTCTATCCTTGGTGCTGGAGGGGGCAGCAGTGGGAGGGCTTCTAGTGTCCTGGCCCCACTGCTGGACCTCCTGATGGCACCTGGTATTTTTGGCCGTTGTGTGACAGAGTGTTGGATTAGATGGGCCATTGGCCTGATTCAACACTGGCTTCTCTTATGTTCTTATGTTCTCATGCCACTGGGGAGGGGTATTGCTCAGTGGAAGAGTGTCAGCTTGGCATACAGTCTCAGGTTCAATCCTCGGTAAGGTTGCCAGGTCCTAAGGTCTCGCTGATAGGGGGTGAGAGGGAGCTTTCCAGGAGAGGGGGACAGGGCAGCATCGCTGTGTGTGACATCCCCGATGTGATGATATCACACGGAAGTGACATCATCACACCAGGGACCTCGTGTGGCAATGCTCTGGTATTCAGGGCAAAACTCTACGGTTACCACAGAGTTTTGCCCAAAATACCCGAACGTCGCCAGCGCTGCACCACACCCCCAGCATGATGACATCACTTCTGTGTGATGTCATCGCATTGGGGACACCGTACCAGGCTGTGGCTGTTGGGGGCGGGGCTTACTTTGCTGGCCAGCTTGCTGGCTGAAGGCAGAGCCCATGAAATTGGAGGATTCCCCACTCCCTTCTGGGGGCCGGCAATCCTAACCCCCCGGTATCACGTGAAAGAGCTCTGCCTGAAAACCTGGAGAGCCCCTGTCAGTCAGAGTAGACAGTTCTGACCTTGACGGACCAGTGGTCTGATTCAGTGTAAGTCACTTCATGTAGAGTTGCCAGCCCGCTTCACATTGCTTTAGGGAGTGGCTGCGGCTCAGTGGCTGAGCACCTGCTTGCTGTGCAGAAGTTTCCACGTTCAATCCCCGGCATCTCCAGTTAAAAAGGACTAAGGAGTAGGTGATGTGAAAGGCCTCTCTACCTGGGACCCTGGAGAGCCATGGCCAGTCTGAGTAGATAACACCTGGCCTTATTTATTTATTTATTATATTTATACCCCGCCCTCCCGGCCACGGCCAGCTCAGGGTGGCTGACAACAAGATAAAACTACAGAAATAGCAATAAATAATAAAATCATAAAACCAAATAATAATTAAGACACTAAAAGGAGCTAACATCTAGGTGGGACCAATAAACAAGTACCGGTTTAGTGTTCCATTTGGGATGACGCACAATTTCCATGCTGTCCAGGTGGACGGTCCGGGTCTAACATTAGGCAGGTGACTCAGACTGCCTCACGGTTTCAAGGGGGCAGGGCATTCTCTCCGGGGCGGCTCCTAATTAAACGCCTGGTGGAACAGCTCCATCTTGCAGGCTCTGCTGAACTGCATACGGTCCCAAAGGGCCCTGATCTCCCTCCGGGAGCTCGTTCCACCAGAGAGGAGCCACCACCGAGAAAGCCCTGGCCCTGGTTGATGCCAGCCTGGCTTCCTTACGTCTGGGGAAGGTGAGTCAGTGTTGAGACCCTGATCGCAGTGCTCTCGGGGGGACATGTGGGGAAAGGCGGTCCCTCAGATATGTAGGTCCCCAGCCATAAAGGGCTTTAAAGGTAAGAACCAGCACCTTAAAGTGAATTCGGTATGCTATCAGTAGCCAGTGCAATGCCTTTCGCGCAGGCTGAATGGGGAGACCCATCAACAGCCTTGCTGCAGCATTTTGCACCAGCTAAGGGCAGCCCCACGTAGAGAGCATTGCAGTAGTCCAACCTCGAGGTGACCATCGCATGGATCACTGTTGCCAATTCATTGCATTCAAGGAAGGGGACCAACTGCCTAAAAGGCTGGCTTGGCAGTGGCTGCTACTTGGGCCTCCATTGTTAGGGAGGGATCCAGGAGCACTCCCCAGCTCCTAACCTCCAGCGCTGGCACCAATGGCGTCCCATCGAAGGTCGGAAGTGGGCTCCCTACCCTCGATCCGCCCTGACTCAGGTACAGGACCTCCATCTTCGATGGATTCAATTGCAGTCGGCTCAGCCTGAGCCAACAAGCCACGTCTTGTAGTGCCCGGTCAAGATCTTCCGGTTTGGAGTCAGACCGGCCGCCCAACGACAGATACCTTGATGGACCAATGGTCTGGATCCAGCCTAAGGCAGTTCCAGGTTAGGAAACAGCTGGAGATTTGGGGGGTGGAGCCTGAGGAGGGCGGGGTTTGGGGATGGGCTTCAATGGGGTATAATAGCGTACAGTCCACCTACCAAAGTGGCCATTTTCTCCACAGGTGAACTGAGCTCTGCCACCTGGAGATCAGTTATAATAGCAGGAGATATCCAGCCACCACCTGGAGGCTGGCAAACCTATTCACCTGTGGCCCCATGTAGCAGTGGGGACTTTATAACCGTGGGATTACCAACACTGGGACTGGCTGGTGCTCCCACCCCCATGACGCTTGCTGAGAATGCCAACCATGAAGCGCAGTTAGGGAAGATGTGGGGAGTCAGTTCAGACTGAAGCTGGGAGGGGGGTAAGGACAGTGCAAGACATGAGGGAGGCAGCCCTGCCTTGTGGGTAAAAGAGAAGCCAGCTTGCATTGAAGGGGAGGAAAGAGGGAGGGAGCCAGAGGAAAAGGAAACGGCACTCTCGTGTTCTTCCCATGGTCAGGGAGCTCCATCCGCCACCAGCAGCAGGCATCCAAGGAGATCACGGTTTGTATTGTCCTGCAGCCTAGAATGAAAGCACTAGGCTTCACCATTACTAGGCATCTGCTAGAGGGCCATGTGACACAGGAGACCTATGGAAAGAGATGATCCTTCAGATATGCTGATGGGCAGTAGGTTCAGGATGGACAAAAAGAAATACTACTTGACACAGAGAGAGATTAAAATGTGGAATTCACTACCAGAAGATGTAGTGATGGCCACAGGAAGAAACAGCTTTAAAGAGGGATTAGGTAGATTCATGGAGGATAAGTTTGGTGCCGGTTTGGTGTAGTGGTTAAGTGCACGGACTCTAATCTGGGAGAACCGGGTTTGATTCCCCACTCTTCCACCTGCACCTACCGGATGACCTTGGGCAAGCTGTAGTTCTGGCACAGCTGCTCTTGAAAAAGAGCAGTTTCTGTCAAAGCTCTCTCAGCCCCACCTACCTCACAGGGTGTCTGTTGTGGGGAGGGGAAGGGAAAGGAGTTTGTAAGCCACTCTGAGACTCTTTTGGGTAGTGAAGGGTGGGGTATAAATCCAATCTCTTCTCTTCTTCTTCTAAGTCTATGCATGGCTACTAGGCACAGTGACTGAGGGGAACTGCCACATTCAGAGGCATTAAGCCTCTGAATCCTAGAGCCAGGAGGCAACCTCAGGGGAAGGCCTCAGCCTCTATGCCCTGTTGTTGGTCGTTCAGAGGAACTGGTTGGCCACTGTGTGAGACAAAGTGCTGGACTAAATGGACTATTGGTCTGATCCAGCAGTGTTCTAGTGAAGGGCTCAGACTCTATGCCCTGTTGTTGGCTCCCCAGAGGAACTAGTTGGCCACTGTCTGGGACAAGATGCTAGACTAAATGGACGACTGGTCTGATCCAGTAGAGCTCTTACGATGTTCTTATGAAGGCCTTGGCCTCTCTGCCTTGTTGTTGGCCCTCCAGAGGAACTGGTTGGCCACTGCATGAGATGGGATGCTGGACTAGATGGACAATTGGTCTGATCCAGCAGGGCATCTTCTTATGCTCTAGTGAAGGCCGCAGCCTCTATGTCCTGCTCTTGGTCCTCCAGAGGAACTGGTTGGCCACTGTGTGAGGCAGGATGCTGGACTAGATGAACCACTGGTCTGATCCAGCAGGCCTCTCCTTATGTCCTTGTCAGGGGAAGGCCTCAGCCTCTGTGCCCTGCTGTTGGCTGTCCAGAGGAACTGGATGGCTGCTGTGTGAGACAGGATGCTGAACAAGATGGCCTGATCCAGCATGGGTGTTCTTATGTTCTTATACGTGTCCCTTGCCATGACAGGCTTCAAAGGGTATAACCAACACTTTGCACTGAACTTGGCAACAAATGACTTTTTCAGAATCTGTTTTGTGAATGTGTGCATGCCTCAAAAGATAGAATTAAAATAAGAAGTGCACAAACTGAAGGGACTGCCACAAACTGTGCGTGATCCAATCCCACAATTAATTTTAGATATGCTCCTAGTTAGGGATTTAGCAGGAGTGAACGCAACCAAGAGAGAGAGAGAGAAAAGTTCCACAACAATAATTGAATGGAACAGGAGGAATCTCTTCATCCTTAGTACCCAGTCAATAAGCTGGGAAATAAGTTTCCGATATATAGCGGGAAAGCCCGTGGTGCCACAAGTATTTAAAAAAGATATTTTTCTAATGAATCCTTATGAGAATAGAGAAAGTTAGTTTTCTTTATATTAAGTCCGTAAAAACAGACTTTCCTCCAGACTCTTCATTAAAACCAGAGCAAACCAGTTAGGCGATGCAAATGAGACATAACGGAATTATTCCGGCGCTTCCTCTACAAAGTCTTTGTGGGCCATTAGAAGAAAAAAGAGATGTGATTGGAAGATATTCATAAATTTGGCTGGGCTGCAGCTTCTGTGGCCTCAGGACCTTTCTCGTGTCTTCTAATCTTCCCGATGCACAAAAATTACCTCAAAGGCAACGGACTCCTCCAGCTTTGAGACAGATTATGATTTCAACCCAGCCTTGTTATTGGACTTGATTTCTTCGTTAACACTTCCCACCAATTACGGGCATTATTGTATAACACTAGATCAGCTCATTTGCAAGGGGGGGGGAAAGGGCCTTCTGGTCACAATTGGTTTAAGGAGAGAAAAACGAAGCGAGGTGACCTTTTTAATTAAACGATTAAAAAGAGCCGGCCAGAATGGAGCGAGCTTGCAAAGAAGAAAAGGGGCCTTTTGAAAGCTTACCGAAGAGGAGGAAGAGGACAGGTCGAAGCGAAGAACCATCAATCAGTGAGGAAGTTATCGCGTTGGTAGAGTCGATGGACAAAAAACAAAATTCTAGAAATACAGAATGTTTCTATGGGATATGCAGTCCACTCTGTTCCATTCTGCTAAGGGCGATCTTCAATTTCTCAGCCCCCAGGCGGCAGCCAGAGATATCCTGCTGTTACAACTGATCTCCAGGGGACAGAGATCAGACCACCTGAAGAAAATGGCTGCTTTTGGAAGGTGGACAGTAGGGCATTACACGCCATTGAAGTCTCTCCCCCCCAAACCCTGCGTGCCTCAGGCTCCACCCCCAAAATCTCCAGATATTTCCCAGCCTGGTGCTGGCAACCCTAGTCATGCTGGCTTGCCCAGAAAATCCTCGTTTTCATTGCATTTTGCCCTTGTCCAAATCAAACCACTGATTCTTTATTTCCTTGCAATCTTCTGTTTCCTCATGTCAAATTTCCCTCGTGAAAGGTAAAGGTCACACAGTGAAGATGGAGAAAGAGAAGTGGCGAAAAAGAGTTTAGGAAGCATTCTTTTAAGGTAAAGGTTCCCTTGCTCGAAAGCCAGTCAAATCCGACTCTAGGGTTGCGGTGCTCATCTCTGTTTCAAAGCTGAAGAGCCAGCGCTGTCCGAAGACGTTTCCATGGTCATGTGGCCGGCATGACTAAACACCAAGGTGCACAGAATGCTGTTACCTTCCCACCGAAGTGGTACGTATTTTAGGTAAAGGTTTCCCTTGCTCGAAAGCCAGTCGAATCCGACTCTAGAGTTGCGGTGCTCATCTCCGTTTCAAAGCCAAAGAGCCAGCGCTGTCCAAAGACATTTCCGTGGTCATGTGGCCGGCATGACTAAACACCAAGGCGCACGGAACGCTGTTACCTTCCCACCGAAGTGGTACCTATTTATCTACTTGCAATTTCTTGCTTTTGAACTGCTAGGTTGGCAGGAGCTGGAACTAGAGACGGGAGCTCACCCCGTCAATGCGGCACCCAGGTCTTGAACTGCTGAACTACTGACCTTCCACAGCCTGCACTTCAGCGTCTTAACCATTTGAGCCACCGCAGCTTCTTTTCCCCCGTGAAAACAGACTTTTTTCCAACACTACAGGAAATCTTGTGACCCGTGCAGAGAAATACCTCGGCTGATTGAGGTGGCTGGAATTAGAGGGATAAGGGGTGAAACCGCACCTCTCATCTCTTCCATAAGCAATTTCCCTGCCGGGAGGAGGCAGATCTGCTTGTCCCTTCCCACTACAGCCCTCCACCAACATGGCTATTTCTCTCTGCGAGCCCCAAATTCCCACAAATAATATTTCCAGTGTTCTGGAGGGGCTACAGGAACCTAGACGAAGACAGGTAAAGTCTGAGCCCATTCCATGTGCAAATAGTTGGACAGAAGTCTGTGGTTTCCTTAGAAAGGCAAAGCTTATCGGCAGCAATGTTGGTGCATCAGAAAAACATCCAAAAAGGGTAATAACTTTTATGAACAGCTGCCAGATTTCGACAGCAGAACACTGAATCTGCTTTTGAGGTTCTCAGCCTGACAAACCAAACAAAAGGAAAAAAAGGATGAAGTGACAGAGATTACAATTTATTAAATCTAGTACAATTTCGTAGTAAACCGGAACATACCAGAACAGGAAATCTAAACAGGAATACTTTCCTTTGGAAATATTAAAACCGGCCATAATTTGGGGGAATCCTGGTCCCAACCTGATGGAACTCTGCCAAATGACATCAGGACTCTGCGGGACTTAATGCAGTTCCGCAGGGCCTGTAAGGCAGAGGTGTTCCGCCAGGCTTTTGGTTGAGGGCAGCAATGGTTTTTTCCAGGGCTCTTTTCGTAGCAGGAACTCCTTTGCATATCAGGCGACACACCCCTGATGTCGCCAGTCCTCCAAGAGCTTACAATGGCCCCTGTAAGAAGAGCTCTATAAGCTCTTGGAGGATTGGCGACATTAGGGGTGTGTCGCCTGATATGCAAAGGACTTCCTGCTACAAAAAGAGCCCTGGTTTTTTCCTTGGCTGGCACCTTCCCTTCCCTCCTCCCCACACTCTGAATTGCTGTTATGAGTTGCCTCTCCCCCTGCCCAGAAACTGGCCCGGTAGTCCAGAGCCAGGGAAAGAAATTTCCAGGATGCCATTATCATGGACTCTGTTTGCATCCTTAGTTTTATTAATTTTTAGTAGAATTTTAATGTTTTATATGTTTTTTATGGCATTATGTCCCCATGTACATCACCCAGAGCCCAGCGTAAACCGGGATAGGGTGATTAACAAATTTAATAAATAATTATTATTATATATCCACTCCAGAGAAGAGCTCTACAATTGAGTACCTTCTAGTACCTTAGATTCTGATGCTTCTTTCCCTGTGGGGAAGGGTGCTTCTATTCACAATAGGGTTGCCAGCCTCCAGGTGGGGACTGGACATCTCCCACTATTACCATAGAGATCAGTTCCCCTGGAGAAAATGGCTGCTTTGGAGGGTGGACTCTGTGGCATTGTAACCTGCTGAGGCCCCTCCCCTCTCCAAGTCTTGCTCTGCCCAGGCTCCACCCCCAATATATCCCGATATTTCCCAACCCTAATTCATGACTTTTTAATCCAACCCTCAGGGCATGTCTTTTAGCAACCCACAGGGGACTGTTGTGGGAAAGGTGGAGACTGGAAAGAACTCTTCCATTAGCAGGTTATTTCTCAAGGTTCTTTGGATACAACTCACTGGAATTCCCATTAACAACACTAGGGCTTTGGAGTAATGAAGGATAGGAAACTGCAATAAGTGCATCCAGGGCTCATTTCCTGCAGGAGCATACAGGAGCGAAGTTCTGGCAGTAAGGAGCCCAGGGGGTGGGCACATGAAGCAAGCCCCACCCCCTGCTCCCAGCAACTCCCCTCACCTTTCCCAGCCCACTGGCCAACCCAGAGGAGCATTGCCACAAGCTGGCCCTCGAGCTGCTCTGCCACTGCCTGGGCCATGGCAGTAAGGAGCCCAGGGGTTGGGCACATGCAGCAAGCCCCGCCCCCTGCTCCCAGGAGCCCCCCTTGCCTTTCCCAGCCCGCTGGCCAACCCAGCAGAGCACTGCCATGAGCTGGCCCTTGAGCTGCTCCATCACTGCTTGGGCTGTGGCACCCAGCCCACCCAGGCTCTGCCCATCCCCATGCCGGCCCTGGCACAGCACGGCTGCAAGGTGGGCCCTGGCTACTCCCACGAGGCCTGTGAGGAGCTCCGACCCAGCCTCCTGCACCTACTAGGCCTCCTCCTGTGCCTCTGCCCCACCACCACCCTGGTCCCCTACCTGCTCGAGGCCATGCACGTCCTCTGCTCCACCCCCCTCAACTCACGAACAGCCACACACTTTCCTGCGCTTGTCAGTCATCCAAAAGAGTCCAGTGGCACCTTTAAGACCAAGGTTTATTTAGGTACAAGCTCTCCCTCCTCTGTGAGGGCAGATCTGCGCATTCCCCACACAGCTAGCAATCCAAAACAGTCCAGTGGAGCCTGAGTGGTGGGTGTTGCCTTCTGACACATTTCCGGTGATGTCAGGGGGTGTGGCATATGCAAATAAGTTATGCTAATGAGTTATGCTAATTAGCTCCTGCACCTCTTTTTCTGCCCCAGGGTCCACCCTCCAAATTCCCAGGAAACCCTAAAAAGGGTATCACATGGATGTATCTTGGCTGGTGTTTTGTAGCCTTTTCCCCTGTCTTCCCACATTGCCAGCATTCGCAACAATGCAAAACAAACAGGTCCTGTCCCAACCAGAGTTACATCATTCCAAGCCCATTGACTTCAGTGGATTTAAGAGGATGTAACTCTGCTTAGGATTGCACTAGAAGTGAGCAGTCCTAAGGAGGTCTAATTGGAAACCTTCTCAGGTCTATTCAACAGGGTTTTAGTTCTAGGAAAGCGTTCTTAGGATTGTATTGCAGGACACCTGAAATTCACCACGTTCACAAGCAGTGGGTGTGTCTGTGTCTCCCTCCAGTACTCGGATCCTGACATTGAAGGGCAAAGAAACTAGATAAATCCTGTTTCCTCTCCGCAGCCTGCCCAAAGTGATCTACTGAACTCAGAAGCCGGCAAAAGATTTTCCGATGCTCTTTCCCACATTTGTTTCCCTTCGTTTTGGCTCCCAAAGGCCGCACAGTCTTGCATGTGAGATAATCTGTAGATCAATGAGGGCAGATGTAAAACTCTCGCTAAGCCATGTTTTCCCAGCTGGGGGTAAATTCACTTGCCTGTATGTAAAACTGCCTAATTAGAAATGTCAAGGCTCTGTAAAAATAGCCAGAAACTGAAGATAAGCTCAAGACAAAAAAAAAAAGTTAACTCTTTTGACTCGTCTCAAACTAGGACCTGCTTTTTCAAGAATGTTCAAAAACTTTTATTTAGTTTTCAACAACAACAAAGGCTTCAACGTGAGGAACAGAATTTTTTAAAAAAATGTCTAAAAGAAAAGAAGGGCAATATGAATGAAGCCCAGGACTACGGCCAAAAAAGAACAGAGATCCCATGCATTTGTACAACACACACACACACACACAAAGAATCTTGATACTTAGGACTGCCAACCTCCAGGTGGTGCCTGGTGTTCTCCTGGACTTACCATTGATCTCCAGACAACAGAGTTCCATTCCTCTGGAGGAAATGGCCACTTTAGAGGGCGGACTCTATGGCTTCGTTTGGTGTAGTGGTTAAGTGCGCGGACTCTAATCTGGGAGAACCGGGTTTGATTCCCCACTCCTCCACTTGCACCTGCTGATGTGACCTTGGGTCAGTCACAAGCTCTGCCACAGCTGTTCTCTCAAGGACAGTTTCTGTCAGAAGCTCTCTCAGCCCCACCTACCTCACAGGGTGTCTGTTGTGGGGAGGGGAAGGGAAAGGAGTTTGTAAGCTGCTCTGAGATGCCTTTGAGCAGTGAAGGGCGGGGTATAAATCCAAACTCTTCTTCTTCTTCCATACCCCACTGAAGCCCCTCCCCTTCTCAAACCCCGCCCCTCCCCAGGATCCATCCCATCTTGGAGTTGGCAACCCTATCAATACATCAGTTAATCTGAAAATGCCAGACTCCTTTCTGGAGGCCCCCTCCCCAAAGTTCTCACTGGCCTTTTATGTACGGACAGGTTATTGAAGAGAGTCTTAGCAATCAAGCCTTTAAGCTTGACTTTGGATTTGCGTGCCTGCCCTATGCACCATTCTTTTATCACTGGTGTGTTTCTGTGTATTTATTCTCTAGCTGCAACCAAAAACCACAATTTTTCTCAATTGGGGTGGGAATGTCACTTGTTACATGTGGAGACTGGCATCCAAAGGTTTTTTAATTTATGCAGTTGTCCTATCACCGCTGTGCAGTAGCGACCAGCAAGCACCTTCCATTTAAATCTTCGTCATTCAGGTTTTGTACATGCCTTTTAGCTTTGATTTGTTGAATGAAAGGGAACCAAAAGGAATGCAGGCAAAAGGGAGGAAACCCACTCTTGAAACTGACCAGACTTTTCCTGAAACTTACAAGCAGCTGTGAAACCCAGTTTTCCATATTGCCAAGCACTTGAGGATACTGGTGCATGCAAAATCCAAAACCAAGGTCAAATTCTATGTAAGATTCTATTAGACCTTTCTGTCTTTTTATGTTTTGCAACATTTATCCTGATCAAAAGCTCTCATGAGCTGGAATGTTTACATGATGTTGTATAATAAACAGTCTTAATAAAAGAAATTACTTCGAGTTCCATCACATTTTGAACAGAGCTGAAGGAATTTTGTCCATCTCTACCAAGTAAATGTAATCTGAGTCCTGAGCAGCCCACCCTGAAAATGTTCAGATGTACAGTCTTCTCTTAAACAACGACCTCAAAGGAAACACCCCCTTCTATTAAAGCCAAAGGAACACAGCACTGTGCTAACTGGCTGTCCCTTGAATTTCCTACAAAATCCTCTCTCCCCCTCTAAAAGAAATACCCTTGTCATTTTTTTTCTTGTCAAAGTTCACAAAGGCTGAATCAGATAAATTTTTACCATACACTTCAAGTTAAAAGGGAAACAGCAGCCACCTTAAAACATTTGGGAGGGTCAAAGTGAAAGGAGGATCTTGGAAGCTAAGCAAGGTTGGCCCTGGTTAGTATTTGGATGGGAGACCTCTAAGGAATGCAGAGGCAAGCAATGGCTGGCAAACCACCTCTGGACGTCTCTTGCCTTGACAACCCTACAGGGTCACCATAATTCAGCTGTTGTTGGGAAAATAGGCAAAAATACTTAAATACTCAGAGTTTGCAATGGATCTTTGCTTCACTGGAGAGGAGACATTTCTTTCTATGTAAAAAGCTTTATTCCTAAGGGAAGGATTCACATGGAAAGCTACAAAACAATGAGATATCTAGACCTACATCTTTACATCATTACAGCACAGAACACATGGTCACACAACAATGGAGTTTCTTCTTCTTGACCTCTAGAAGGAAGTCACCTGAACACAGTAACCAATGATCGTTAGTAAACAGACTTAGATTTTCCCAGGCTATCTTCCCATTGGCTCTGAGCCAAGTTTCCCTTCCAGGACAGTCTAAACAATAGTACACTATGTAAAGCAGATTAACCCTATAATGACTGGAATCTAGACCTTGCATCCCACACATTTCCAACAGCTGTGACTTGGTGACCAAAAAAAAAGGAAGTAAGCATATTCATCATTGAAAGAGCAACACTGGAAGGAAGACATGCTCACTTTGCAATGCACCATCCCCCATGCCCCACCCATGCTGACTTGCTGTTGGTGCGAATGAGATGGAGAGGGCAGTAGTTCAGTGGAAGAGTATCTGCTTGGCGTGTGGAAGGTCTCAGGTTGAATCCCTGGCATCTCCTGTTGAAAGGATCAGGTAACAGGCAATGTGTAAGACCTGAGCCCCTGGAGAGCTGCTGCCAGTCTGGGTAGACAATACTGCCCTTGATGGACCAAGGGTCTGATTCAATATAAGGCGGTATAATTACATGAAATACTTTTTCATATATATTTAGCAACCTCCAAATGCATAGGATCTAGCCATGAATGGATGTCCTTCATTCTGTTCCTCAGCTGTTCTGGCATTTCTGACCAGGGCATTCTCTCTGGCCGCTCCGTCCTATTGAAATCAGCTCCCTAGCAAGATCAGGGCCCTGCAGAACCTGCCACAGTTCCACAGGGCCGTGAAAACTAAGCTTTTTAGACAGACATTCCAGTAGGAGCGGCGCCTTACCAGCTGCGCCCGGTGTGGACTCAGACCCAGCGTGGGGTGACCCAGTGCGGGGTGGCACTGCTGAATGTGTCTCAAATTGCACTTTACTGTTTGTATCGCCATCGGTATTAATTGCACTTTACTGTTTGTATCACCATCGATATTAATTGCACTTTACTGTTTTGTAGCGCCATCAACTCTAATGTTTTTAATTAATGTATCTGTAATTTTATAAGACGTATATTGTTTTATTAGTTTTATGGGAGCCCCCTGAGCCCACCTCGGTGAGGAGGGCAGGAGTAAAAATCAAATCAATCAAATCAATAAAAATAAATAAATTTCCCTCTTTGCTTTCTAAAATTAATTCTGGAACTGCAGCAGGGGCAACTGGTTAAGTAGTGGGTTCACAAGACCGTTGTGGGTTTAATATAGCTCTTTATTTCAGAAACGTTAAGAACAATACGAGCAGCGAGCCGCAACTATAGACAAAACCCCCAGTCCCAAACACACCCACAAAATACAAATAAACCAATAAGAGCATAGTAGCTAAGAGCCTTCATTTGCATAGCATCACTTATAGTTCTGTTACCTGATTGGCCTGCTCTGTAAGGGCGGCCAATCTGAATGTAGCTGCTAGGAGCCCCTCTGACAATGCTTGTTCGTTTGAAGCTCTTGCTACACAACCCAACTCACCACAGCTTCTTAATTTCTGCAGTTCATTTTTAGCCATTTCCCCCTCTTTGTTAACTATGAACATGTATGAATAACAAAACACTGCAAACCCCACACACACATTTTACTGTAATAAAATTGTTTGGGAGCATTGTTTCACTGACAAGCACATGCATTGTTGTGCCATGGTAAAACACTCTCTCGATCCAGACATATACACAGTTATAATGATGCCTTTTTAAAGTCTGCTTGGGTACATTGGTAACATGGGGGGAGGATTTATACCCCGCCCTTCACTCGGAGTCTCAGAGTGGCTTACAATCTCCTTCCCCTCCCTTCCCCACAACAGACACCCTGTGGTAGGTGGGGCTGAGAGAGCTCTGAGAGAACTGATCTTGAGAGAACAGCTCAGAGAGAACTGTGACTGGCCCAAGGTCACCCAGCAGGTTTCGTGTGGAGGATGAGTGGAATTAAACTCAGTTCTCCCAATTAGAGTCCACCACTCTTAACCACTACACCACCCTGGCTCTTCAGCAACAAGTTGCCATCTGTAAAGAAATCTGGAAATCAATAACGGCACTGTGGCGAGTTCATAATTCATTGGTTCCATTCCAGAAAGGAACTCCCAGCTGCTAGGGGATAAATTCAGGAGAAGAGGATTTCAAGAGCATCCTTACCTGGGATCTGCTTATAACGAAAAACCCCTGATTTATTTTTAAAAAAAAGACCTCAAAGGCACCTAAGCAGCTCATGGAAAGCTCAGAGAAAGGCGAGTTAGATTACATATAAATTCTCCATTTGCTCTTCTTGTGGTTCAAAGTGCATCCTTCTACCTTCTCCCCCATGGTTTTCTCTACAGCTGAGATTTCATGGTTTGGTGGCACCATCTACATTAGTAGAAGTTAGTTCAGCTCCCTGGCCGGTGTATGAAATTGAGACTGCGCTTGATATGCTTCCAATGAGATGAGCTCCCTCCTTGAAAAAGAAATGAGGAAAGGATGCCTGCTGTGGAAGCATCATCATATTCCTTTCCTTTCAAAAGGTAAGGCACGGCTCCAGCCCATGCTTGAGCGAATTCTGCAAATGGCTATTTCCAGACAAAGTCAGTGGCAAGCCATAAATAATGATTTATTTCACCACCTGAGCTGGCGGTGACCTGGAGGCAGGCAATATCTTGTCCACTGTCTTATGGTCACCTTTGTTCACGCATAAGAAGCAAAGTGGAGTCTGGTTCTTTTGCAAACATGCCGAATTTGCACGCACAGAATTTTCACTTCTGTGAAAGCAAAAGCCCTGTGCCTGAATATGTTATTTCCCAGAGCAGTGGCTCATCATCATGTCTGTCAGGGATATCAAGTTTTTGCCAGCAATAAGAAAATAAGAACATAAGAGAAGCCAATGTTGGAACAGACCAAGGGCCCATCTAGTCCAACACTCTGTCACACAGTGGCCAAAAATACCAGGCGCCATCAGGAGGTCCAGCAGTGGGGCCAGGACACTAGAAGCCCTCCCACTGTTGCCTCCCCCAAGCACCAAGAATGCAGAGCATCACTTCCCCCAGCCTGAGAGTTCCTATCTATACTTTGTAGCTAATAGCCACTGATGGACTTCTGCTCAATATGCTTATCTAATTCCCTCTTGAAGCTGTCCGTGCTTGTAGCTGTCGCCACCTCCTATGGCAGTGAATTTCATGTGTTAATCATAAGAACATAAGAGAAGCCAATGTTGGATCAGGCCAATGGCCCATCTAGTCCAACACTCTGTCATGCAGTGGCCAAAAATACCAGGTGCCATCAGGAGGTCCACCAGTGGGGCCAGGACACTAGAAGCCCTCCCACTGTTGCCCCCCCCCTTATCTGTTCCTTTTATCTGTTCTAACCTGACTGCTCAGCAATTTCATTGAGTGTCCGCGAGTTCTTGTATTGTGAGAAAGGGAGAAAAGTACTTCTTTCTCGACCTGCTCTATCCCATGCATAATCTTATAGACCTCGATCATGTCACCCCTCGGCAATCTCGAGGACAATCCTTTGTCATGGGGCAAATATCATTTTCCCTCCAGATAGTAAATTAGCTGTGGTTGGGAGTGACAAACGGCATCTAGTTGTATGAATGATATCAGCTCCTATTGGATAGTGTCAATGATGTCCCAACTCAAGTGCTCAGTGACACTTGTGAACCCACTACTTGTGAACCCACTACCTCATTCTCTGAGCCCTTCAGATTTCCCCCTCCAAAAAAAGTGTATAATTCTTGACTGTATTTCCTAAGAGTGAACCACTAAATTAATTCCAAAGATCTATAAGCTTTGTTAAAGAGTGGTGGCCATCAAGCAAGAACTCTTTGTCCTCCAGAAGCATTAACCTATCACTTCATCAAACTAATTCTCAATAAATAACACTGAAAAAGCTCTCATTCTGGATGTGACTTTGACATCTTGGTGATGTCAGTGATGACTTCAACATCTTAGCTATCAGACAAATGCAAGTGAGATGAGGGCTGAAATAAAAGAGGGGAATTAGACAAGACTGAGCAGAAAACTTGGTTGGGTCGAACCTACAGTATGTAAAAGACTGGAGAGGGGCAAAGGAGAAGAAGCAAGAGAGTTTTCAGTTTGTACCAAGTCCAGGGAAATGATATTGGAGCCTCCTATTGCATGCAAATATTGAGCACTCAAATAAGTATTGTATCCCTTGTACAATAACTCAGAAACTTCTGCTAACAGTTCCCCAAATCCAAGAAAGAAGGAAGAACTGTGGCTCAGTGGCAATGCTTGGCATGCAGAAAGTCTCAGGTTCAATCCCCCATCATCTCCAGGTAAAAATTGATGAGGTGAAAGACCTTTAACTGAGACCCTGGAGAACCTCTGCCAGTCTGAATAGTGACTTTGATGGACCAATAGTCTGATACAGTGTTGTCTCCAGAGCAGTTCTCTCAGAGTTCTCTCAGCCTCACCTACCTCACAGGGTGCCTGTTATAGGGAGAGGAAGGGAATGTGATTTTAAGCCACTCTGAGATTCCAAGTGAAGGATGGGGTATAAATCTGACTCTTCTTCTTCTTCAATTATGTCAAACTCAGCTGAAATCAAACTATGCCCATAAATAGAGAGACAGAGATAGAGATAGAGATAGAGATAGAGATAGAGATAGAGATAGAGATAGAGATAGAGATAGAGATAGAGATAGAGAGATACATATAAAGCTTCAATGCCACACTGCAAATTGGTTTAAAATAAAAGCATGATGATCTATACCATCACAAGTGACAATAAAATCCATGTAATTTCATTGATGATGGCAGAATTTAAATAGCTATAAAGTATTAACAGGGCCGTACACATAGTTTCCAGTAGTTCCTCAACTATTACTGAGAAAGTTGTTATCAAAATCCAGTGGAAACCAATATCATAAACTCATTTCCATTCTGTTTAATTCTGCTCACTCAGAGTGGTCATTTATATCAAAAGCCAGTAATGGAATATGGAAGAGATTAAATTGAAATTGAAAAGGGATCAAATAACGTTGCAAAGGTGGCTGCCGATATAGCAAGATTTACATGTGAGAAAAGATTGCAGATGCTCTGTTGATTTAGCTTATAAAGGAGTAGATAAATATGTCTTATCAAAGGTATTTAACATGACAAAGGTTGGTTGTAAAACCAATTTATCTGGGAAAATGGGAATGCAAATGCCAATAAATTTAAAAACAAGAAGTTGTACACTGTAGAATTTCTTACTTCCCAAGCTGTATCAAACAGTCTCAGCTCACACCATCTTATCTTCAGCTGAGCATATGGAACTGCTTTATACCAAGTCAGATTGCTGGTCTATCTGTGGTGGCAGAAAGTGCCATCAAATTGCTTGTGTCTTATGGCATTCCCCTGTGGGGTTTTCAAAGCAAAAGACTTCAAAGGTGGTTTGTGATTGCCTGCCTCTGCGTAGCAACTTCCTTGGAGATCTCCCTTCCAAGTACTAACCAAGGCTGACACTGAGAGCCAGTTTGGTGTTGTGGTTAAGTGCGCGGACTCTAATCTGGGAGAACCGGGTTTGATTCCCCACTCCTCCACTTGCAGCTGCTGGATGACCTTGGGCAAGCCGTAGTTCTGTCAGAGCTGTTCCCTCAAGGACAGTCCTGGAAAGAGCTCTCTCAGCCCCACCGACCTCACACAGGGTGTCTCTTGTGGGGAGGGGAAGGAGTTTGTAAGCTGCTCTCTGGATAGCAAAGGGTGGGGTATAAATCCAATCTCTTCTTCTCAGCTTCCAAGATCTGACAAGAGCTGAATCTGCACCTGCTGTGTAAAGCAGTTCCAGTCTGCTGTGGCGCCGTTGTACTCTGTTCCCCTTTCCCTCCTATTCTGGCTCGGAATAAAGGCTAGCTGTCTGCATCTGTCCTCATCATGGCAACTTCAGGGGTACAAGAGGGAGAGCGTGCACAAGAGAAAGGAGCACTACTGGGGCACTACGCTGTGGGGAGGAAATGGCACTCATGACTCCCCTGCAGAAAGTAAAGGGGGGTGACCTGGTGGGGGGCAGAGGGCAGGTGGAAAGTGAACACGCTGGGTGGGCGTGCTTCTAACCCACCAGCAAAAAAAATGATATGATCACAGAAGAATGTTCCCTGGCTGCATTTAAACACACAGATGACTGGGGGAGGGGGAATTCGGTTCCAGTTGTCTGCTTTTTGCTCACAGCGTCTTGAGGGCAGGGAGAAGCAATTGGAACTACAGATAATGCAGTGGGATGCCACAGTGACCTCGGAGTGGCCACTACAGGGCAATAAAATGATGCAGACAGCCAATGCTGAGTCGATACAATAGGAAAGCGATGGCGGCGTGCAATGTAGACAAGAATTTGTGAAATGGAAGGCACAGCAGTGGGAAATACCAGTGCAGATTGGACCAAGATTGGGCTAGCCTGGGCCATAAAGGCCAAGGCATTGGTCCATCTATACAGCAGCAACTTGGCCACCTGAAATCCTTTAGCTGGACATGGTAGGACTGATATTACATATGAAAACACTAGACAACACTATTTGTGATATGCAGTGTTATTAAATTTAATTAAATGACTGGTCTTGGTCATCAAACTAGTAGCATTCAAGGTTTGTCGCAGCTAAGGAAGCCTATTGTCTACCATTTTGTGCAACTTCAGCCTGACTCCAAACTTGGCCAGCATTACCACTGGCTTTCTTTATCCCAGTCCGCTCATTAACTCCACTGAATAGTCCAAGCTTCATCCACCTCCTTCAACCAGGGGGAAACTGGGGAACAAAGACAACTGTGGAAAGGGCCCCATCCCCTTGGCCCAGCCCAAGCCTGTGCATCTGGCTCACTCGTAGTAGCAATAAACAAACTGGGATCACAGCAAATAATAATGCAATAGGACAGAGTAATTAACAGAGTAACTAATATATCCAGTTAAATATTTACCAAATTCTATATGTGTGTGTATTTAATGAATAAAGTACTGAAATGCCTAAATTACAATACTAACAATATAAATGTCTATGCATTAGCCTAATAATAATCAATCATAGAAGTAAGTCTGTCTTGAAAAATACAAACCTGAAGTCCCCTATTTTAATCACATTGGTATCCAGAGGAGGACATGAAACAACGTTAATAATATTCCAAACTTGTTCAAAGAAACACTCTAATGAGACATTGTGAATTAGGAGGTAAATGTTATGAATGTGTTCTGTGATCAATGGGGACTGACCACTCGAAGGAAAGGATTATTAGCTCTTGAAAAAGAGGTGACTTGAAATGGATACTATCAACCGTCCGTAGAGATTTGGTTTTGCTGATGCTTGGAAAGCTTAAAGATCAACATATGTCCCCCTGCAGTGACTTTATTAATTTGAGGAGGACTCTTTGAACAAGTTTGGAATACTATGGACTATTTAACATTGTTTCATATCCTCCTCTGGATACCACTGTGATTAAATAGGGGACTTTGTGTTTGCATTTTTTCAAGATGGACTTACTTCTATGATTGATTATTATTATTAGGATGATGCATAGACATTTATATTGTTATTATTGTAATTTAGACATTAAGATATCTCAGCACTTACTTTATTCATTAGATAGATAGATAGATAGATAGATAGATAGATAGATAGATAGATAGATAGATAGATAGATAGATAGATAGATGATAGATAGAGAGAGAGAGAGAGAGAGAGAGAGAGATGATAGAGAGATGATAGATGAGAGATGAGAGATGAGAGATGATAGATGATAGATAGATAGATAGATAGATAGATAGATAGATAGATAGATAGATAGATGATAGATAGATAGATAGATAGATAGATAGATAGATAGATAGATAGATAGATAGATGGCATTTGGTAAATATTTAATTGGATTTATTGTTAGTTCTGACACAGTAATTGTTCTATTCTGTCACTCGTAGTAACAGCTGCTCACCTGGTCCCTATGGGATAAGGGCCTACAGCTCGCCGCAGTGGCTGGTACAAGGGTCCCCCAAACCATCAGCCCACCGAGAGTTTTCCCAGGGACCTTAATGGCCAGTCCTTCCCTGCCTCCAATTTGCTGCCCAACTGCTAAGGGCTCAGTTAATACTGATGAAGACCAAGGGTGCCACCTTCACTGTCCCACTCCATCACCCAGGGAACAATCAGCTTTTAGGAATGATCCCTTGGGATGCTCACCAATTATCCCAACCTGTTTTTGCAACTCACCCTGTTCCTGTCATCCCTAGTTATGGTTTAACTAGTCACCAGACCAGAACTTTTTATAACACCACACCCAAAGCAGAGCTTGAAGCAGGAGAAAGAAGATCCTTGCTAATAACCAATCAAAGGAGATCCAAAAAATTCTGCCCAGTCCCAACTGACTCAGATTGAGTGAGTTGGTGGGCAAAGTCACATGGAAAAGACCAGGTAAGTTATGTGGAGCTTTCCTGTAATCGCCTCCTTTAGGCTCCCTGACTGGCTGTGCCTTAGCACAACTTGCTCAGTATCATCTCACGTTACATCTGAATTATAAGGGCTGGCACACCCGTAGCACCAATTGGCCCATGAATGAATTTGTTCCAAGCCAGAGCACCAGTTGATCTATCTCAGTTTTGTCCGTAGACTGCCCGCACATTTCATGGTCCACAGCAGACAAAGGTCTGTTCAGAACCTGCCACTTAAGATCGTTTTGGAGTTAGCAGGGACTGAACTTGGCACATTCTTTGAAGCAAGTATTCTACCATGGATCTACATCCCCTCTGGATTTAATAGGGACTAATTCCATGCAACCAAGGGATTTCAGAGGTAGTTCATGCCTTAAACAGAAGCAAGAAAGGAGAAAATGAGTCATCCCCTGGGGTCCTATTTCAACGCTACCATCAACTTACAAATGTGTATGGCAGAAGTTACAGAGTGACTTACAGATTGGGTTGCCAGCTCTGGGTTGGGAAACACTTGGAGATTTTGAGGTGGAGCCTGAGGAGGGCGAGATTTGGAGTGAGGAGAGATTTCAACAGGCTATAATGTCACAGAGTCCACCTTCCACAACAGCCATTTTCTCCAAGTGAAATTATTTCTGTTGCCTGGAGATCAGTTGTGGTCCCAGGAGAACTCCAGCTATTACCTGGAAGTTGGCAACCTTACTTACAGATCTCTCCCCCAATTAGGTCTGCAGGACCCAGATGCCTTGAGGCTAGATTTGAGTGAAATCCTTATTCGGTTTATTTACTGGTTCATAATTTTCCTCTGTTGTACATTGGTATCCTTTTACCCCTTTCTGCATTACCAGTGCAGATATGATAAAACACTGTGAAAATGCAATGTTCATGTGATTCCTTCTTCGCAGGTCAGATTTATCAACAGGTGAACAGCCTTATTCTGTACAAGCTGGAGTTCCTGGATTGTCTTCAAGGGCAGAGTCATACAGGGTGAATAGTAATAGTCCAGCTGTGAAGTTATAAAGGTATGGATCAGTACAGACAAAGTGAGAGATAATTTCTGAACAAGAAGCAGTTGGAAAACATCATTCTTTTTTATCAGTTTATTTATCATTTTTTTGTTACAAAGAAAAAAGAAAAAGGTATACATAGTACATAGAAATCACTTTTGGGAGTTTGCATTAGACATTTCTCTCAATCCATTTATTAACTTTATACCATCTTTTTTGGAACACATTCTCATCTTTCCCTGACAATGTCATATTTAATTTGTCCATTTCCATTATTTCAAAAATTTTCGTAATTAACTCTTCTCTGCTAGGTAATATGTCAGTTTTCCAACATTTTGCGACGAGGATTCTGGATACAGTAAGAATATATAGTATAGTACATAAATCATCATGCTTAATTCCATCTGGTATTATGTTAAGCAAATAGGTTTCTGGTACAAATTGTAGATCTGTCAGTAATCTCTACTATTAGCTGTTTGATATTTTTCCAAAATTTACTAATCTTCTCGCACCGCTACCAGATATGGTAGAATGTTCCCACATTATTTTTACACCTCCAACAATTTCCGGGAACATCCTTATAACATTTAGAGAGCTTATCAGGTGTCCAGTACCACCTGTAGAACATTTTAAATATATTTTCCTTATACGAAGCAGCTCTTAATAGTTTAACAGATTTCCAAGTTTTTGACCAGTCATCTATAGTTAAATTATGTCCTGTATCTTGCATCCAAGTTACCATACATGGTTTTACTATTTCCTCTTGCATCTCATCCCACAATAAGAAGTTATATAATTTTTGGATCAATTTATCCAAAGATGATAACCATATTTTATCAAATTCTGATTTTGTTGCAAAGTTCATTATTTTATCTTTAGCAAATCTCGATTTCAACTGTAACTTTTCCCAATTAGTAAGGTTAATGTTCATTGTTTGTAATACTTCAAATGGTTTCAATTCTTTATTTTTGGTCAGTAATATTTCATATGTAACTCTCTTGTTATCTGTTAACAAAGTCGGCATTATAAAAGCCTCTAGCAGGGAGACCCACATAGGTATTTTGGCACAGAATCTTCCTTTAAGTTTTCTCCATATCTTAATCATTGCACCCCTAATTATATGTTTGTGGAAGTTTTGCTGTATTTTATCTTTGTCGTACCATACATAGACGTGCCAGCCCATGTATAGGTCATGACCTTCCAACTGTAGTATTCTTTTATCCTCTAACAGTATCCACTCTTGAATCCATCCCATAGCCACAGCTTGATAGTAAAGATGCCAATCTGGCAGTCCCAATCCTCCTCTTTCTTTCTTATCCTGGAGTAGCTTCATTTTAACATGAGATCTCTTAGATTGCCATATAAATTTCCTTACATGTCCGGGGGGGGGAGGAAAACATCATTCCTTGTAACTATGTTGACCCAGTTTTTTAACATGGCCAGATCTAAAAGAGTCCATCAAAATAAATACTAGTCTATCCAGAGTAGGAAGCACAATCCCTCCCAGAATACCATCCTTACCAACCAATGACGAATGCACTGGATATCTGAACATGGATCCGGAAGCATCTGTGTTGTTTAGCCAGAAGGTTATCTCAATCAGGTGTCAGGGACCTTCCTCAAACTTCTCCAAACCTCAGAGATTTCATGTGCCCCCAAGACTCCGGGGGGTTTTCTTTAGCCATGTCCTGTTCAGTGACCTAACTAAGGAACGGCTCTATTCGCTAGAGTCTAAGAAGCATCCTTTGGGGTTTCTCCATGGTTCTGTATCAACTGTGATTCGTGTCAAAGACTGGGATGAAATGCAGAGAAATGTTTGAGATTTTCACTTGACTGAGTCAAAAGTTCTCTCATATTAAACTTACCCGTGAAATCAAGCTGCCTCCCAAAAAAGCTCTCCACTAGGTTCAAAAGTTTCTCTGCCCTGTCCAGTACAGAGCACATCTGTCTTGTTAAAGCCAAACATCCCCCTTTCCTATGTGAAAGTCCTCCCCATCATTTATTTTGGAATTTCTCTTTTGCTGGGACTACAACACAGCAGATGCTTTCCTTTTTTGGGGACAGTTGGTTTTGCAAATGGATTGTTCCTCAAGCAGAAAGGAATCAGCATGCACCAAACATGGAGAGAGTTGCAGAGTGCTGGGAACCATCTGCTAATTTGACCAATGGTCTGAGGAGGTACGTAGGTCATCCCTCATAAGAAGCTCTACTAAGTATGAACATAGCGCTCCTGGGCCTCAGAGCTGGCAAGGAGCGACCTGTAGTGGCAATCAGAAATGCTATGTGCCATCATGAAATTGTAATTAGCTGTTTAGCAAGCCGGCCCATAGACTGCTGCAGAAAACTGTGTTACTAGCATTGTTTTCAGGATTTTAGCTCCTGGGACCAATGGTTCAAAACAAATCCCCAAAATCTCTGCTCATGAAGCAAACAAGGACAGTGCTGTACTTCTGAAAGGTATTGGTTTAAGCACGGGATTGGAGGAGCCACCAATATTGGACGACCTGCCATTTCTCCTGTTCATATGATGGTACCCACAAACATTATAACAGATGAACTGTAAGCTGTACACATTGCCAGTACACCTGGGGATGATCTAGCTATAATGGGGCCCTGTAATCAAGGTGGTAGATTCATGGTCCATGAGTACTCTGTGAATATGTATGACTTACCAGAGCAATCAATCCATCACTTGGTTGTTCTTTGACCTGTTTACATCAGTGGATTCATGTGTGTGCCCCTTTTCTTTTAAGGCCACTTTGAGAAGATAAATCCGATATATATAATTCCCTTACGTTTTGGCCAATTCCACCTCTCCCATTGGCAGTAAGGTGCTGGGTCCACACCTCTCCCCTCCCCACTGTCAGCCTGGAGACTCTTATGTCACAGAATAAACTGCCAAACAGCTGTCTCTCCTGATGAAGACAGTTCTCCTGCTTGGCCCCTGTGGGACTAACTTTTCCCTCAGTGGTTGTTGCTAGGTAACCAAGCTTGGTTCTTTCAGTAAAAAGGCAAATAGTAAACACAACGGGAACACAGGAATACTAGACTCAGTTAAGCAACACAAAACAGCTTATCCCGTGAATAAACTCAATTCAAAGTTTTTTACCACTCAAGGCTTTTAAGAATTTTTGGCATATGTTTTAACACAAATTGGAAACAATACATGAGATCACTGTAGATATTACAATAGCTATTGTAATACCTACAGTGATCTCATGTATTGTTTTTGATTTGTGTTAAAACATATGCCAAAAATTCATAAAAGCCTTGAGTGGTAAAAAACTTTGAACTGAGTTTATTCGCGGGATAAGCTGTTTTGTGTTTTTTAACTGAGTAAAAAGGCAAAGGCAGGAGTCTGTTTTGTGGTGGAGTCTACAGAAGCCTGAGTTTGGGGAAGGGAGAGACCTCAGCTGAGTAGAATGCCATAGAGCCCACACTCCTAAGCAGTTGGAATGCCAATTGAAACAAAAAAGTTTTCACCCACTGGACAAAGGTGGCAACAGAAGGGGACGGATGAATCTTCCTAGGGAAAGAATTCCATAGTTTTGGTGCCACAACCAAGAAGGCCCTCTCCTGGATTGCTGCCCACCTAATCTCAGAAGGTGGGGGCACCCAAAGATGATACTGGTGGTCAGGTAGGTTCATAAGGAAGTAGGTAGCCCCTCCTATGCAGAGATGTCTCCGGGTATTGAGGTAACCTCTACTGGTCCCTTCCTTGGATGGATGGATTATCATTGCTGTTTCGATTGGTCTTGCCCACTTGTTTGCCTCTCCCTTTACTGTTGATCTACATTGCCCCTTAGATGGAGAGGGCAATGGGAGCAGCAGCTCATGTCCTTGTTCTCATTAGTATTTACTAGTGCAGAGAGACTGGGCAATCAAGCGATGTCTTTTAGGAGGAGGAGGAGGAGGAGCAGCAGGGCTAGGAGGCTCCTGGGATCATTAGCTTCAGCAAGGGTCCAAGGATGTTGCCCCCTGGTGACTGGCCATGGGAGATTCCCAGGATCGACACCAGGTTTTTGGGGGGACATGGAGGCTGATCGAACCATCAGAGGGAGAAAACTCCATCTCCTTCACATGCTGCTGCTGCTGCTGCTGCTCCTCCTTGCTGCCACTGAAGGAAGCCGCCTCCCAGCAAGTACAGAGCAGAGGGCTCCAGCGATTGTTGTCATTGCCTCTATTGATCCTTCCTACTACCACTCAGTGGCAAATAGAAGGCAACATCTATGTCCCGCTTGTGTTGGAGTACACGCAAAGGCCGAACAAAAAGACGGTGTCTAGCCACAATTCTGGGGTACCTGGACACCCAGACACATGAATGATGCTGTTTGGCATTAAGCTTACTATGTTCCTGGCCTGACACCCAGGAGAAGTGCGAGGAATAGTGCGTGAATCAGAAACAGTTGGCCAAACAGCTGCACATGAGCATGTTTTGAGTCAGGCAGCTCTGGCCTTCCCGGCAATAAATTGAAACCTCCGGTGTTGCATTGGTAGTCAGAGGCAATCAGACAGGGCCCTGCAACATTGCTATGTGTGTGGGTGAACCGATGCGCATTAATTGCATACCTAGGGAAAGACAAATATTTCTTTCCGTCCAAGGCCCAGTCTGGCAGTTCAATTCTGGAAAATCCCCATAGACTTCAGCGCTTTAGTGGAAATAAAAGAAAGCAAACTTGCTAAATAACTTTTGTTTGTTCATTTCATTGCGAAATGAAAATCAGAGCGGAAACAAATAAGTCACTCCAAACCAATATTTCTCCACGCGGCCCAAAGGGGGAGGGGAGGCAAAATAACCCCTTCCGCTCTTTCATCTTGAAGCAAAATCTTTTTTCTGTGTTCCATAAGGTGTCGGCTGAAATTAGCTGTGACCCGCAGCGGAGCCTCATTATAGGAGGCACGGGAAAATGCTGCAGAGGCAGAAAAAGGAAGCTCTCAAACGTGTTTGAAGAAAGTGGCTGAACTTAAGAGAAAATTGCAGTTTGGGGAGATCATTCACATTTCTCTTTGCCTGCAGTTCCCACCGATTTTAATTAGATATCTATCATTCTCATTATCACTGCTGTAATTACAGAGAGTTATGAAGGCTTGGACAGGGCGCTTTGTTGTTTGATGTCTAACTTGGGAGAAAAAGAAAAGCAAAAGGAAAAAAAAAGGAAAATCTTTTCGTTTTAGCAAGATATTGTTTGCTGCTGGCCCTTTCCTCAAATGGCTTCTTTTAGTGCACTGAAGATGATCAGGATTGGATGCAACCCAGAGAAAGTTAAGCGGCTTCCAGGAGAACCTAAAGCCCCTTGAAAATATGGCATGGCATCCTACCACTGAACCAAGTTCATGGTGGACTCTTTTTCCAACCCTCTGTATAAAGAGCTTCTTCTGCAATGGAGGAGGGTTGCAACCTAGTTGAGTTGGATGGAGATTCTTGTCTTGATTCTTCTGGGATTACGTTTCTTTTTCAGAATGTTGACTCTTCATTTGTTTCTGTAAGTCATAAGAATCCCTCCTACTGCTCTTGAATACATGAACACATGAAACTGCCTTCTACTGAATCAGACCCTTGGTCCATCAAAGTCAGTATTGCCTACTGAGACTAGCAGTGGCTCTCTAAGATCTCAGGCAGGGGTCTTTCACATAGAATCACCGAATCGTAGAGTTGGAAGGGGCCATACAGACCATCTAGTCCAACCCTCTGCCCAATGCAGGACCAGCCTAAACCATCTCTGACAAATATTCACCCAGCCTCTTCTTGAAAGCTGCCAGTGAAGGGGAGCTTACCACCTCCCCCAGCAGCTGATTCCACCTTTGAACCACTCTGACCGTGAACAAGTTTTTCCTAATATCCAGCCGATAGCTTTCTGCATACAAGTTAAACCCATTGCTTTGGGTCCTATTCTCTGCTGCCAACTAGAACAGCTCCTTGCCCTCCTCCAAATGACATCCTTTCAAATATTTAAAGAAAGCAATCATGTCCCCCCTCAGTCTCCTCTTCTCCAAACTGAACATTCCCAAGACCCTCAGCCTTTCCTCATAGGGCTCAGTCTCCAGAACCCTGACCATCCTCCTCACTCTCTTCTGCACCCTCTTGATTTTGCCCACATCTTTTTTGAAGTGAGGCCTCCAGAATTGCACACAGTATTCAAGGTGCAGCCTGACCAAGGCAGTATACAGAGGGTCTATGACCTACTGTGATTTTGATGCTATGGCCCTTTTAATACAACCCAAGACTGAATTTGCCTTTTTTACCACCACATCACACTGACTGTGCATATTTATTTTACAGTCCACTCTTACCCCAAGATCTCTTTTGCATACACTACCCCCTAGGTATCCCCCATCCAGTATTTGTGCTTGACATTTTTGTGGCCCAGATGTAATACTGTGCATTTAGCTTTGTTGAATTGCATCTTGCTTGCAACTGCCCACTTCTTCAGAGTATTCAGGCCTTGTTGAATTTTAACTCTCTCTTCTTGGGTGTCTGCTACTCCTCCCAACTTGGTATCATCAGCAAATTTAATGAGTAGCCCTTCTACCCCTTCATCCAGATCATTGATAAAAATATTGGAAAGTACCGGGCCCAAAACCAAGCCACTGGACACCTCCCTCCAATCTGATGAAACGCCATTGCCCACCGCTCTTTGGGTGCGGTCCTCTAACCAGTGCCCTATCCACTGAACCGTCCTATAGTCCAGTCCACAGTCTTCCAGTTTTCCCATCAGAATGTCACGGGGAACCTTATCCCAAGCTTTACTGAAATCCAGGTAAATCACATCAACAGAGTTCCCACGATCCCGTAAACTCATCACCTACCGCCAGATCTTTTAACTGGAGATATTGGGGGTCGAACTTGCGACCTTCTGCACTCCAAGCAGATGCTCTACCTCCGCACCACACACCCCTCTTGATATTGTTTTGCTCGCCTGGCTCTGATTTTGGGGTGATTTGTTGGTTTTTTGCTGGTTTGTTTTTTCAAGCAGCCTAACAGCTAAGCAGGGTCAGCCAAGGTTAGTACTTGGATGGGAAACCACCAAGGAAGACTGGGGTTGCCCCATGGAGGGAGGCAATGGTAAACCACCTCTGCTCATTTCTTGCCTGGAACGCCCTGTGGATGGGGTCACCATAAGTCGGTTGTGATTCGACGGTGCATTCTTCTTTTTTTGCTTGGGTTTGTAATTGAGGAAGAATTTGAAAATCAAGAAGGGTGAACAAATGTTCCTATTTCATTTCTTTCTTTTTTTAATCCACGGTTTATTTTCATTTATTTTTATAGTTTTTTTAGATTTTCTTATTAGCCATTTGGGGGGTTCGTATTTTGTTCTTGGTTTTGTAGAGTCCTTTGTGTAGCCTGTGTGCAGGCTGTACATTTTTAAAAGCTATGCATTCAGTGGGATAATGGGTCCGAGCAATTTTCTCACTGGTGAAAAGAGGGAAGGGGGGGATTGACCACCCAAAAGGCAATCCTGGAGATTGGGGGACCTGTATTGACAAAGGCTGAGCACGACAGAGGCTGTAGTAAGGAGCAGAATTAGGAGAGGCTGAGTGAAAAAGCTGGCTGGATCCAGCCAAGCTTTCATATATGCAGTTGACATAATGTATACATATATGTATTATATACAGTACTAGAGACGGGCATAAACCACATTTTTGCATTTTGGTTCGTGGTTTGTGGCTGAACCATAAACCGATATGCTAGTTCACAAAACGAACTGGATTGAATCACTGCCACAGGAGGTGGTGGCAGCTACAAGCATGGACAGTTTCAAGAGGGAATTAGATAAACATATGGAGCAGAAGTCCATCAGTGGCTATTAGCCACAGGGTATAGATGGGAACTCTCAGTCTGGGGCAGGTGATGCACTCTATTCTTGGTGCTGGAGGGGGCAGCAGTGGGAGGGCTTCTAGTGTCCTGGCCCCACTGCTGGATCTCCTGATGGCACCTGGTATATTTTGGCCGCTGTGTGACAGAGTGTTGGACTAGATGAGCCATTGGCCTGATTCAACATTGGCTTCTCTTATGTTCTTATGAATTGGTTCGTGAGCCATTTAAAGATTAAACCCCTGCTTTCTGGCTTCGAGCCATTTAAACCAAACAGCTGCAGGGAGCAGAAATCAGGGTTTAAATGGCTCCAAGCCATTTCACCTCCTGCTTTCTACTTGCTGTTTTTTTTGTGAAGAGCAGAAAGCAGGAATTTAAAACCCTGCTTTCTGTTCTTCACAAATTGCATTAAAATTCGTGAAAGTTCATGGTGGTTCTTCCGTTCATGAAAATTGCTCCATGAACCAGCCAAAATACATGTTGAACTTTAGCTCATCAGCTGGTATGTGCCCATCCCTGCATAGTACACATATTTAATGAGGAGAAAGAGCTCATTAAATATCTCATAGTTGATGCTCATATGAGTAGGGTTTCTTTGCAGGGCTGTGAACATTATAATCTTGTGGTTTACTTTTGGGCAATCCTGTAGGAAGTATAGAAGTGCTTCTCCCAAATAATTTAGAAATTAGACGTGAAGTGAGACTTATCACCACAGCTGAATGCTTAATCCGCACTCAAGACCGAAGCTCCGTCAAAACATCCCCTGTTCTTTATTTCCACCCCCCTCCCCAGAATTAGCACCACTGACTAAACAGACAACAATATACGTAACCTTTCGCTTAACATCTATCAGACACAGGGCTTTTTTGATGGCTGTGAATATTATAATGTCAAAGACGGATGTACTGTCCAGTTCTAGATTGATTCAGATACGTAATTTTCTATTGCCTATTGTAGTGAGTTTTTGAGACCCACTATATTTGCCATGTTTTTGTTGTTGATTGACAAATGGGACCCAAATTAGGTCATAGAAATTCTCATCATCCTGCCTTCTGTGAATTCAGGTCTAGATTTATTTGTTACTCATACTTTGTTTTACTTTTGTTCTCAAGATTCTGTTACCCATAAATCCCTGCATGTGTAGAGCATATAATGTGTACTTCCATCATTCAATGGAAGGAGCAGCTCCTTGGAAATGGACACTAAAATAACCAAAATCTAACTCAGATGTCATTTATGCCTTTCTTCTGGTCTCTTGCACCCTGTGCTGTTAACAGGTAGGAAACTTTGGTGCAGTGGTTAAGTGCACAGACTCTAATCTGGGAGAACCGGGGTTGATTCCCCACACCTCCACTTGCACCTGGCTGGATGACCTTGGGCAAGTCATAGTTCTGATAAGAGCTGTCCTTGAAAAAGAGCAGTTTCTGTCAGAGCTCTCTCAGCCCCACCAACTTCACAGGGTGTCTGTTGTGGGGAGGGGAAGGGAAAGGAGATTGTAAGCCGCTCTGAGATGCCTCCGGGTAGTGAAGGGTGGGGTATAAATCCAATCTCTTCTTCTTCAGTGTGGTTAGGGTGTTGGGCTAGGATCTGGAAGGTCCAGATTCTAATCCCCACTTTGCTGTGGCAGCTTGCTGGGTGACCTTGGACCGGTCACACTCTCTCAGCCTAACCTACCTCAAAGGATTGTTGTGAGGGGGGAAAGAATGATGTGAGCCAGTTTGGTCCCCCGTGGTGGGGAAAGGCGGGCTATAAATGAAATAAAATGAAGTTAAATATGTAAAATAAAATCAAGACTAGGAGAGTGCATTGTTTGTGCCCTCCGAGTAGTCTGTGCAGAAGGGGCGGGGTACATATTGAAAACTTTCAGCCACTCATGAACCGTCTGTCAGTCAAAACTCCCTGGCGGCCTCTAGGAAACCCAATCTGCATCTTAAACATTGTTCCTGCATCGCCTGCATTTTCAACATATGCGCCTTTCATTTTAGACATCTTCTGGTTTACTTTTGGGCACTCCTGTAGGAAGCATAGAAATGCTTCTCCCAATTAATTTAGAAATCAGACGTGAAGTGGGACTTATCACCACAGCTGAATGGCTTCATCCGCACTCAAACGCGAAGCTCCGCCGAAACGTCCCCTGTTCTTTATTTCCACCACCCCCCTCCCCAGCATTATCACCACTGACTACACAGGCAACAATATACGTAACCTTTCGCTTAACGTTTATCACACACAAAACAGTCCTCGTTGCCACGGTCGTTCTGCCAGCCTGTCAGCCTGGATCATATTCGGAGGATTCACACTTGACAAAGAAGATGTTTTGTAGGGAAGCTGAAAAGATGGCTCGGCTTTCTGTTTATCTTCAGAATCTATTCAGGCTTCCCTCTGAAAACATTGCTGTAGACATCAATCATCTGGGTGACAATATAAGACTTCCCAAAATATATGTGTGAAGGCTTCATCAGCTGTGTAACGATAAATGCATTGATACGTCTGTTTCTTTGATTGCATCGGGCTCTTTGAACTTGGGTTTGCACTCCTCACAAATCCCCTTATGTTTTCAAGGTCGGGGGGGGGGAGAATACCAGCATTAAAAAAAGCCAATGATTTCCAAGTACAGCTAAACTACATTTACAGCTGAAAACTCTGCAGTCTGAAACTTGCAGCCTTTCCCTTATGAGACTATTATTTTTCGGTGTCTTGTTAGTCTTACTTTGCACATAACCTTGTGAACTCTTCAACTTCTGGAGAACTTTCTCTTTTAGCCCTTCAAGTTGCCCTGTCACCCTCCCATGATTAGAATTGGAAATTGCAATTAATGCGGCCTTCGTAAAGAAACCCCCTGCATGCCAAGCTCAGGAAGCAGAGTCCCTGCGCAATAAGTTGGTTAGGCAGCTCATCGGTGTGAGATGATGCGCCAAGGCAGGCAAAGAACATCTTTCCCAACTGAGACAATCGGTCACTTGAGACTGGAGAGAAGCTCCTGATACACATGGTTGAGGCAGGCAGGAGCAAATGGTCTCTCTTCCAGTTCTGTTCCACAGATGCTCTCATGCGCCCACCAGTTTGATTCATGTCCCACTAAACCATTGTGAGCATAGAGTCACACATGAACACACACACATGAAGCCGTCTTATATTGCATCAGACCATCGGTCCATCACAGTCAGCATTGTCTACTCAGACCGGCAGCAGATCTCCGGAGTCTCAGGCAGAGGTCTTTCACATCACCTCCTGCACAAATCCTTTTCACTGGAGATCCTGGGGATTGAACCTGGGACCTTCCACATGCAAAGCAGAGACTTTTCCACTAAGTCACAGCCCCACCTCAAATTGTTCAGTGGGCGGTTGAGGTTGCTTGTGAGCAGCCCGAGTCTGTTTGCTAGATTATTTTGCATGCATTTTGCATGCAGTCATATATTAAAGTGTACACTGATCCCCCACTGGCCATCGATGCCTTGCCTTACTCCGCTGCAATGGCTTCAATGAAGCATGAAGAGCCAATAATATAAAACTAAACACTGTCTTTTTTTTTTTGGTTGGTTGGTTGGTTGGTTGGTTGGTTGGTTGGTTGGTTGGGGTCAGACCAACATTAATGGCTGCTGATCTCTGGCCGCTTTTGCAGAGCACCCTGCCGTCACTGAATCATCTGATGGCATCAAATGAATTTCAGCTACTGCACAGCTGCAAAGCCAAAGCTGGTGGGCACTGTGCTCAACTCAGGTAGCAAATAGAAAAGGAAGAGGAAGAAGAGGAGGAGGAGGAGGAGGAGGAGGAGGAGGAGGAGGAGGAAGAGGAGGCGGAGATTGGATTTGTACCCCACCCTTCACTCAGGGTCTCAGAGCGACTTACAGACTCCTTTCCCTTCCCCTCCCCACAACAGACACCCTGTGAGGTAGGCAGGGCTGAGAGAGCTCTGAGAGAACTGTTCTTTCAAGAACGGCTCTGACAGAACTATGGCTTGCCCAAGGTCATCCAGCAGCTGCAAGTGGAGGAGTGGGGAATCAGACCTGGTTCTCCCAGATTAGAGTCTGCGCACTTAACCACTACACCAAACTGGCTCACGTGTACTCTTCTCCACCCCATCATTCAATGGAAGGAGCAGCTCCTCGGAAATGGACACTAAAATAACCAAAATCTAACTCAGACTTATGTCCCTCTTCTGGTCTCTTGCACCCAGTTAGGAAACATCAGTGTGGTATAGTGGTTAGAGTGAAATGGGTAAGTTTGAGTAGCATTGCTAGGAGACATTCTCTTAATTCCTCTTTAACCAGTCCCTCCCTGAAATCCCACAATCGATTTCTTTTCCTGTTTTTAAGAATTTGGATTCTACATCAAATCAGTTCCCTTTTGAGCAAAAGAAAAGTTCAAAGAGAGGAGACAAGTAAAGGAGATTCTCAAGACTGTCAGAATTTCAGTCTGCAGATGCTCAGAGGCAGGCAATGTCTTCCCAAACCTGCCTATCTGCTTGGCAGAGTACTACCCCGTGGTATGTAACATCAAAAAAACCTGCAAGGGTTGAGTTTACCAAAGGGTGCAAAGAGCAGCACCCTGTGGCGTAACAGAAAACTGCAAAGAGAAATCAAAGAGAAATTTCTCTTTTGAAAAAGGATAAAAAGAGACTAAGAAGAATCAATGGCGAGTACAGACAGACAGGTAGATATATTTAAAAACCCTGAATTTCAGAAAACAAAATTCAGCCTTCATAAAAAGCTAAGTGATGCTCAGCCCACAAGAGATCATGGCTGAGGTCAGACTGGCAGTTTGAAGTGTGAGGGAGTCGTGGCAAAAAGATGTGGAACAGGCAAAAAGACCCAGAACACAGCACCGACTGATGCGGGCACATACTGGGGAGCAGGCAGAAGAGAGCGTTCACACTCTTGACCCACCCCTGGCAGAGGCACAGCTGTAAGCAGCTTTTTGTAATGTAATCTGATGATATGTGCTTATGTGCTCATTCACATAAGCACTCGTGTGTATAAGAGCATCCCTGCCAGATCAGCTTGTTCGTGTTCACACTTCTGGGAAGCGGGATGAACGCGCTCTCCAGGGTTTGCTACCACTTTCACCTGGTATTTTTTAAACTCGGGAGGCAAGCGTCACAAGACGGGTTGAGTACGACTGGGGAACGCCTGACAGATGCGCCTCTGTGAATCGGCCCTTTAATCCATTTGTGAAATGTTTCTGAAATGTGCCTATCTCGGGCCAAACTGCCAGTCTGAATTTGGCCCATGGCTGTTAAAAGTGAAATGTTCAGCATGCCCTAATTTGTTTCTAATTTTGTCAACATTTTGTTTCTCTACTTTCCACAGTGGTTTTTGTTCATTCATTCAGGTTGTATATTACATAGTTTTTACCCATGCAATTTGCACAGGGGTTTTTTTTAATCCACACTGTATCTCATGTTTACTTTTATGCCTTGTGCAGATATTTGGGGGGGGGGGATTTGGTGCAAGGAAACAGAAAACCGCACAGAGAACTGGACGTTCAGCTTGCAAAAGAGAGATACAAAGGGGGGAGTGAAACGGCAAGGATGAAAAATTTGAGATCATCCCGGCTTTCTGAGGCTATTGGCTAATGGTGGTGTCACTCGAAAAAAGCTGGAGAAGATTATAAACTTTGCAAAACATGGCCAAGTTGGGCAAGAAGATATAGGAGTTGTTTTCTCTGTGACCAATTACCTAAGTTATCTGTCTGTGACGGAGAAATTATCCAAGTAGTATGGAGAAAGGGGAGAGTGTGCATTTTTCTCCCCTTGCAGTTCAAGGGCATCCAGTGAAATTGGTTAGTCATAGATTCAGAGCTACAACAACAAAGAAAGCCCTTCTTCACATGGCAGCATTCACTTATAGAATGTGTTGCCACAAGATGTGGTTATAGCTTTGATGGTTTTTTAAAAGGTATAAGACAAATTCAAAGAGGGCAGCTGCCCTCAGAAGCTGTTGGCCATGACAGCAAGATAGAATGTCCAGATGTCAGGGATAACAGTTAGCGTCAACTAGGCCAAGGCCTTTTCTGCCCGGGCCTGGTCCTGGTGAAACAAGCTCCCACTTGAGATCAGGGACCTGTGGGACTTGTTACAATTCTGCGGGGCCTGTAAAATGGAGCTGTTCTGCCGGGCTTTCGGATGAGCAAGGGGCCTCCAAATCTGTTCTGGCCTCCCCTGCTGACAATGCTGGCTCTTTAATAGCCCAAACTGAGCATCTCTGTTGAGGCATTCCCACTCTGATTACTGCTTTGTTGTTGTTTTTCATGGATATGGATATTGTTTTAACGGCTTAATTTATATATTGACATTGTCATGACTCCTGTGTGATTGTAACCTGCCCTGAATCCACTTGTGGGGAGGGTGGAATAGAAATCAAATAAATAAATAAATAAATAAATATTTGGTCACCATTGGAAACTGGAGGTTGAACCAGATGGATCTGTGGTCTTACCCAGCAGAACCCTTCTAATGATCTTCTAATGATCTTCCATTTACCTCCCTGGAGTTCTGAAGCCAGTTTGGTGTAGTGATTAAGTGTGCAGACTCTAATCTGGGAGAACGGGGTTTGATTTCCCACTCCTCCACTTGCAGCTGCTGGATGACCTTGGGCAAGCCGTAGTTCTGTCAAAGCTGTACTTGAAAGAGCTCTCTCAGCCCCACCTATCTCACAGGGTGCCTGTTGTGCGGAAGGGAAGGGAAAGGAGATTGTAAACCGCTCTGAGACTCCGAGTGAAAGGTGGGGTATAAATCCAGTCTCCTCTTCTCTTCTTCTGTTTCACATAATTG
The DNA here is from genome assembly GCA_029375565.1 of Gekko gecko. Lineage (NCBI taxonomy): Eukaryota > Metazoa > Chordata > Lepidosauria > Squamata > Gekkonidae > Gekko > Gekko gecko. Next base: position 15,281,070 of record JAPDNY010000012.1, on the reverse strand, counting down.
CCATACGTCTCCTTTACTGGTTTGCATTGGAATTTGGTTCAACGAACCGAACTACATTTTTTGATGCAAAATGGTTAAATCATTGGGATTACTTTTTCAAGCTCAGTTTCAAGCTCTGGGATGATTCCCCTTGAATCTCCAGCCAACGTATACCTTGCCTCCCATTCTAGTTCCCCAAGCCCACCTCCCTTGCTGCTTCTGCTGCTACGGTGGTGGCAGCCACACCAAATTAGGCTGAATGAGGGAACAGAGTCAGTCTCACATGTCCCTCCCATCCTTCTCCCTTCCCTCTACTGCACTGGGCATCGCTTTGGCAACATTCAAGGTGGCAGACGTGCCTGGGAAACACAGCCTCATGGCGTCTGCCATCAAGTCATTGCAGCTATTGTACCTGCTACAAGTAAAGATAGTCAGGGGCAGGGTTCTTTTTATAGCAGGGACTCCTTTGCATATTAGGCGACACACCCCTAATGTAGCCAATCCTCCAAGAGCTTACAGTAGCCCCTGTAAGAAGAGCTCTGTAAGCTCTTGGAGGATTGGCTACATTAGGGGTGTGTCGCCTAATATGCAAAGGAGCTCCTGCTACAAAAAGAGCCCTGGCAGGGGGCAGACAGACAGCAGAAAAAAAGGGAATGAAGGAAGAGGAAAGGGGGGGGGATTGTGGCTTCGCTCTCGTTCTGCCTTCCGTTGGTGTGCTGGAGAAGGAGCAGGACTCCTCATGAGCAGCAGCAAACCTGGGAGAGAAGCAAGAGGGTTGCCTTCTGAGAGTAGGACTGGGGACCGTGCCCAAGAGCTAGTGCAAGAAACTTGGCAAGCACGAGTTATTTGTGAGATGATCTAGGTGAAGCGGTTGAACCAGCAAGGATCCTTGTCAGAACTGAGGTTTAAATAGACAGATAAAATTTATCGTGTAGCCATTAGCCGTTACAATTTAAAAAACAATGTACAAAATTAGACAATTTACAGCACTGGAGTTTGAGTTAAATTTAGATTATGACAACCTCTAAAAATCTGCACATTCAGTATTCAAAATAGTTAAAACTTTAAATATAGACACCTGTCTCCAGAAACACATACCCAGCCTCAAACATTGCTGTTTTACATTGCCGTTTACCAGGGCTTTTTTGTAGAAAAAGCCCAGCAGGAACTTATTAGCATATTAGGCCACACCCCTGACAGTGTGGCTCATTAGCATATTAGGCCACACCCCCGTGTTACCAGAAGTGTGGTCATTCAGCCACACCCACATTTTGCATCTTATTCTGTTTACCTTGTTTGTTGTCAAAACCCAGGGTTTTTCTTGTAGCAGGAGCTCCTTTGCATGTTAGGCCACACACCCCTAATGTAACCAATCCTAATGAGTTTCAGCTGCTGGGTGTGGCCTATTATGCTAATGAGTTCCTGCTGGGCATGGCCAACTTGGGAGCCAGTCAGAACTCCGTTCCTGTGCGTTCCTGCCCCAAAATAGCTCTGCCATTTACATTGCTCAATTTCATTTTTCTGTCTGAGGGGGACCGAGGTTTCAATAGTCCTCTGGGAAAGCAGCTCTGCCTGTTGTGTGCTGACTCTGGGTTCTCATTCTATAAAGAGTTGGGTTCCAGTGCTGTGAAGACCAATAACCGAGCGAGAAGCAGTCTTGTTCACTGGAAGGAACTCAGGCGGCAAGCCAGGCACTTCTCCTTTGAAGGATCAGACCTATCATTTCTGTTGATCTTGTCAATCAAGAAGGAAGCCGATGGAGGATTGCAGGTTTGAGGCCTGGCCTTATGTGATCAAGAAGCGGTTGACCCCGTGGCTAGAAGATGACATGACCTCTCTGTCTGAGTTGCTCTTAAGGCAGGTTCCTCTTCCAAGGCCACTAGACCCAGGGGCTCAGGTTCTAGTGGGCCCTTGGCCATTTCAGAGGTCAGTTCTCAGCTCTCCTCATTCTCCCCAAGACATCACTCACTACATTTTGAGGTTTTTAACCCCCATTTTTGTTTCTGTTCTTTTGGTTTTCATACTTCTGCTAAACTAGGTCTATGTCCAGTTTGTTGAATAAACTCAGCTTGAGGAAAGAGAAACGGGCTACGCACAAGACAGAAGTGACACTAAAATGAGGATGGGGGTTGGTAGGTTGAAACAGCAGGGATGAGAAATTCAAAATCCTTCCCAGCCACAAGACTATGGGTTGGAGCAGTAGCGGGCCTACATTTTTGGGACCCTGAAGCTTGAACAGTTATGGGGGGGGGGGCCAAGAAAATTTTGAAATTTGACCAATTACAGGGGCATTTTGAGGCCATATGAAATGGGTATTAGAGTATTTTCTAAGGTCAATATTAAGTACTTCAACCCATTGGCTTATGACAAACACTTTAAAAACCCATCAATTTTGTTGAAAAATTTACTCACTAAAAAAATGTTGCTTCAGGGCCCCTCCAGGATTTAGTTTCATTCGTTTCATAGTAGTTTCACCCCTGGGTTGGAGCCATAAATTGGAAATGATAGGGGATAACGCTAGCATTCCACAAAAACTCTATGGTAAAACCATAGAATTTTTGAGAAATGCTAGAGAGTCCCCAGTGACTTGCTGACATCACCACTGGGCACTCAGGGAGTGATGTCAGCAGATCCCTGGTGATGTTAATACATCACTAGTGAGGGGCCCCCTACCTGGCAAGTCTCCCTCTCCCATTGGTTGCCCCTCTAACTGCAGCCACCTGATCTCTGGGGGACAGGGACCCTGTGGAATGACATGAGGGGATCTACAGTACGAGCAGGGAATCCGTGGAAATGACCAATTTAGTCTTGAGCCAACCTTGTAGAAGGATGAACTCAACCTCCGTCTCTTTGCAGTTTTTCATTGCTGGAGAGCCTTCAGTCATGAATATTTTCCTCCGCTATAAGCTAATGTCACTTAACAAGGTTGCTCAGCCAAGAAAAAAGTCTCATGAAACAAAAAAGGAAATGCAGAGAAGGGAGGGGGGGATCAAAGGCGTCAAAGAACCCGTTATCTTCAATAAAACGGCAGTGATTCCCGCCTGGAGATAGTTTCCGGCAAACATGGCCTTCTTTTGTGATATAATGCTGGGGAACTTGTACAATGACTGGAAATTATTTAAATGTGAATCAATAGGAAAAATAGCAAACCCCCTGCATGGATTGCAGCAATAATCTGAAAGCTCCTACTCGTTTAAAAAAAAAAACAATGTGAATTTTAAGTTATCCCTCCAAGACAGCAGTGGCTTGGGTTATGGGAAATCAATTTTCTGGCACTTGTTGGGAATATGCATTCCCCCTTTCACACACACACATACACACACATTTCAGTGTTTCCTCTACAGATTTGGATGCTGAATGAACTGAGGTAGTGCAAACATTACAAGGACCTATTGACTAGTGCTTGTGCCGTCTGTAATAACCTTGAATGCCCATCCCTCCCACAGCCGTCCTACTTAGGAATAAATTTAAACACATTTCCCCCCTTTTATATTATCTTTTTTTCCTGTTAGAGATGACTGAGCTCTTTCTCCTGGAACACTTCAATGGGAACGCAGCCATTTAGACTTTTTTAAAGCCTTTTTAAAAACCTTTCATCAACAGCCAGGAAGGCCATACACTGTGCTATATAACCTTGCCCTGTCATTTGGTAACCAGACAATCCTTTTGCCAAACTTCCATTCCCTCTGCAATAAGCTTACCCACAGTCATATCTATGATGGCGACAACGTTTTGGGCAGTTGTTCTCATAAATAATTGGGAAGGCTGTTCCACAGCCGACCCCTAGGTTCTTTGGTCTCACCATGAGCAGCTCAAGAATTGTGCCCAAGTTCCAACCTCCTTTTTCCAAAGCATGCTTTCTCCATGCCAACAAAGCATGGTAAATCTGCTGTGCTGCTCGAATCCATCATGACCTGAGACTAGAGAGGGAACATTTTCCATTTGGTAGCCTTTCCAAGGCTCTCGCTTCGACTGACTTGTCCACTCTCACACAGGTTCCATTTTTTCCACAAGCTTATTGGCGGGGTTGAATAGATGTGATGTAGGAGAGCTTTACTATGACCTGGGTGGCCCAGGCTAGCCTGATCTCTTCAGATCTCAGAAGATAAGCAGGGTCGGCCCTGGTTAGTACTTGGGCAGGAGACCACCAAAGAAGTCCAGGGTCGCTATGCAGAGGCAGGCAATGGTAACTCACCTCTGTTCATCTCTTGCTGTCAACCCTTCTTGGGCTTACTTCCCATGGAGACATGGGGGTGAGAACAAGAATGTATACTTTCATTTCTAGCCACTATGCTGTTATCTGTCTTGACTCAGCCATATAACCTTGAGACCTAACTATTCCTGGGATCCTCTTTCTCCTAAGAATTATATGCTGTTATTCAGGCGGGCTTTTATCTTAGGTGTGATTGGCCCAGGGCCATTGACATCCTGTGTGATTTAAGTATAATCGCTTGCTTCGCGCGCTTAGCCTCAGTTCTAACAAGGAATCGTTAAGAGTCTGAATCCTATCACTGCCTCAATAAACTTTCATTCTTCTGAATGACTGTAGTTGTGAACTGATTTCTCCAGGGGCTCTGACACTTGCCTTGAAAATTCTACAGGTTTGTTGTAGGTTGGCTGCAATTTCATGGGGGGTGGAAATGAGGAGATCTTTGACTGGATAGGCAGTTGTTTTAAACTATGTGTAGCAATGGAGGGCTCTGCTTTTGAGACCCAGTGTGGTATAGTGGTTAAGAGCAGTGGACTCTATCCCAGAGAACTGGGTTTGATTCCCCACTCCTCCACATGTAGCCAGCTGGGTGACCTATGATCAATTACAGTTCTTTCAGAGCTCTCTCAGCCCCACCTACCTTACAGGTTATCTGTTGTGGGGAGGGGAGGGGAAGGTGATTGTAAGCCACTTTGAGACTCCTTTGGGTAGTGAAAGGTATGGTATGAAAACCAACTCTTCTTCTTCTTCTTCTTCTTCTTCATGAGCAGTAACACTAGAGGTATGTTTAACCTTTTCCCCATCGTCATCATTTCCCCTACATCTCCGTCCCCACAACAGCTGTTAGTTTCACAGCAGCAAACAATACATGCCCATGCTTTATACCTGTATTTCTTCTGTAAAGTATTGCCTCAAGCCCAGTCTAGGTTTAGTATGATATTGTGGAAGCATATTGCACTAGGCCGGGGGGAAACCCTGCCTCAAACCCTTACTCAGCATGAAAAACATTGGACGACTTGGAGTCTCCTCTCTGCCTACTCTACCTTACATGGTTGCTGTCAGAATAAAATAGAAGAAGGGAAAACATGTTCGCCTGTGCTCCTTGAAGAAATGGCAGGATAAAAAAAACATAATAAATAAAAAGTTCAAGCACAGTAGTTATGTAGCCTTTAAAAACATTGGGGAGAATCACTCATTCTCTCTCAGTATCTCATCTGGATTGACTCAGAGTCACACACACACATAACTCACATCCTCACATGCAATTGTCTGATCCCGACCCTCTTGTTCTGAGGTGTAGGGATCATGGCTATCGGATGTCTGTATGTTAGGGTTGCCAGGCAGTGCCTGGAAAATGGCAGGACAGTTGTGGGCAGACAACGGAGAAGCTGCAATGCCAATTTCTTCATTACATCACTTTCAGTTTAAAAAACAAACCAGAAATGGCATAGGGTAGCTCTAGGAATCATCAGAAACTATGGTTTACCATAGAGTTTATGATTCCTAGAGCTACCCTAGTGCTATGGTAAACCATGGAGTTTCCAGTGATTCCTAGAGCTACCCTATGTCACTTCCAGGTGTTTATCGGAAGTGATACAGTGCCACATACAACACTGCCATTTTTTAAAAAAATCCTGATGCCACTCAGAGTGGCTGTGGGCAACAGGAGCTAGGGCAGGGGATCTCCAATCCTCATTGAGGGCTTGGCAGCCCTAACACACATACAGATTTACATGTACATTCTCTATTTATGTGTTATTTTACATGCTTGCAAAGGCCTCAGTCTTTGCAACCTGGGAACAGCACGTGGCTTTCAAGAACCTCTCCCTCTGGTGTTTTGTTGTTGTTTTTTTATCCGCCATAATGACTTTACTATAGAATGGATTAATGCCACACAGCACCCGGTGCCAATGATATAGGGTTCATGAAAAGATTTTGCATTGCCATATTTCTCTGAAGCAGCTGGAATATTTTCTCCCGGCATCAGTGAGTTTAACTTTCCAGCGATAACTGAAAATGATGAATGTTAAGCCTTAAAGAATGTATTAGGCACCTCATTGTCGTGACTGACACAAATGAGCTTTTATTTCACAAAGAATATTGAAGGCTCGACAAAGAGAACAGTAAACAATGGAGGAAGAGTTGAGGGAAAGGGGAATGATGTGCCAATTGTGATGAAAAGCAGGGCCTGGATTGTGAATTATTAATGGAATAAATTGTCTGTCCTCTTCATCAAGAATCTTAGTCTAAGTTTATCAGTGCTGGGGAAATTGACACAGGTCCTTGTATGCGAAGAAGGCCCCTAAATCTGGAAGACAGTATTTGATATAACAGACACTCTACTATTCTGGAGAGTTCCTTTAAAAAAATTACTTAAAAATACAAAAATAAAATGCAGTTCAGTCCTAAGTAAGACTAAAGGCTATGACTCAGAATAGTAAAGGTTTCAGCTAGTATTTATAGTATCCTCATGTTATGTTAAAAGTAGATAAAATCATGATAGTGTGGATTATTGGGCAAGGTGTTGTTTCCCACGAAATACTGAGCTATGGGGTACCAAACAGGCACCATTTCCGTGTTGGCGTTGTCCAGAGTGTGTGGGTATATGTGGGCTTTTCCATTCTGATGCTAATAATGTTCTAGCTGCGGTCAATAAGATTGAAATAATCTGTTTTTCTCTTTTATTACAGGAAGGATCCAGAGAATGCCTAATACTTTGTATTTGGATCTAGCAATCATAGAAGCGACTTCTGGCTAAGCCCTGGGGCTTCTCTAATGGTGAGACAAAATTCTTTTCTTAAGTAATTGTGGTGTATGGAGCACTACGGACCAGCTGAGATCAGCACCATCTACTGAACTCTAAAGCTTCATTCTTGCCTTCATGTCTGATGTACCTGAATACAGAAGGATTGTGTACTTGCCCATTAAGGGAGGTTGAGTCCATCAAGCACATGTCCTTTAGTTGCCTGTATTATAAGGAGGCTCATTGGGAGATTATGACTCCGTTGCTGGGTAAGATTCCTGGTTGCACAAACAAAGCCAGGCTTGATTGCCTTTTATCTGATAAGAACGTTAAGATCGCTTATCAAGATTTTGTGCACCGATACTGAGATTACAGAAACTGTATTTTAAGCAGGTTTTTAATTCAAATCCTTTATTTTTGTATACCTCCCTATATTATAAAAGTCACATGGTGGTGGCACTCTCCAGAACATTCGACATGCTCCGGAATTGGTTGGCGGCCTGGAGTGTCACTCACAGGGTGTCTGTCTCCACTGGCTGCATTGCTGCCTCCCTTGCCATGGTCCCGCCCACAGAGGTGGCAGCCAGCATCTTAGCCTCACTCTCCTTGCAGCGGGTGGACAGGACAGGTGCTCTGGCAGCCGGGGACTGGGGACCGGAGCCCGATCATGCCACCGCCCCTGCGGTCATCCTCGCCCCACCACAGGTCACCGGCTGGCCTGTGTATGTGTGGACGATGACAGCAGGGGGGACTCAGCCCGAGCCCATCACCCAAGCCAGTCCCCACGTCACCTCTCCCCACTCGCCCGCCCAGCAGGGTCGGGCATCTGGAGGCCTCCACACCAGCTTTCCCTACTTACCTACTGAGTCGCCCGGGGAACAACAGACCTCCAGAGGCCCCTGCACCACCTCTCCCCATTCGCCCGCCAAGCCGGACGGGGGGGAAGGTCTCCGGAGGACTTCACACCAGCTTTCCCCACTTGCCTGCTGAGCTGCCTAGGCAGCAACAGGCCTCCAGAGACCCCAGCGCCACCTGTCCCCACTCGTCTGTCAAGCCAGACTGGCGGAAGGCCTCCAGAGGCCTCCACACCAGCTTTCCCCACTCGCCTGCTGAGCCACCTAGGCAGCAACAGGCCTTCGGAGGCCTCAGCGTCACCTCTCCCCACTTGCCCACCAAGCCGGACGGGGGGGAGGCCTCTGGAGATGCCCAAGCCACCTTTCCCCACTCCCCTGCCAACTGGGACGGGGGGAAAGCCTCCTGAGGCCCCTGCGCCACCTCTCCCCACTCGCCTGCTGAGCCACCTAGGCAGCAACAGGCCTTCGGAGGCCTCAGCGTCACCTCTCCCCACTTGCCCACCAAGCCGGACGGGGGGGAGGCCTCTGGAGATGCCCAAGCCACCTTTCCCCACTCCCCTGCCAACTGGGACGTGGGGAAAGCCTCCTGAGGCCCCTGCGCCACCTCTCCCCACTCGCCTGCTGAGCCGCCCAGCTGAGGATAGGCCTCCGGAGGCCCCCACAACAGCTTCCCCCACTCACCCGCTGAGCCGGCTGGGCAGGGAAAGCCATCCAGAGGCCCCCGCCCAGGGGACAGAATGAGGCCTGGCGCCCTGGCCCGCTGGGGCCATGGCCAGCAGTGGGGTTCGTGGAGGGGCCACGGCCATGTGGCCTGGGCCCCCCAGGGTCTCCAGCAGTGGGGGGGAGGGCACGAGAGGAGCCACCACCACCCAGCCTGCCTAGCACCCATTGTCTTTGTTGCCACAACGGGCCTTCTTCCTAGTTTTCAATATTCTGTATGCTCATAAAAACTTTTGTTATAACTATATGCTTGCAGCTGTTCTAGTGATTGTAATAAATTCTGCTACTACTACCACCTGAATAGTATCCTTGCCTCTAAGAATTAATACTATGCCTTGAAACTTGGGATGCTCAAACACTCGGCAATTCAGGTCACATCCTGTTTGCCAGAGGAAAACAATGAGTCAGTTTTTCAGAGCACTGGTCACCAGCTGTTTTGTGGCTGTTCATCAGGTTGCTTCAACACATTCCCTCCTAACAGCACATGTGCATTCTCGTACCCACTGATAGAGTTCTAACCCTCCTTGCTACTCTGCTGCTTTGCTTGGCATGCAATTGTTTAAACAGACATTAAATCAGTCATAGAATCATAGAATTGGAAGGGGCCATACCCCCTTCTAGTCCAACCCCCTCCCCAATGCAGGACCAGACTAAAGCATCTCTGACAAATATTCATCCCGCCTCTTCGTGAAAGCTGCCAGTGAAGGGGAGCTCACCACCTCCCTAGGCAGCTGATTCCACCTTTGAACCACTCTGAGTATGAAAAAGTTTTTCCTAATATCCAGCTGATACCTTTCTGCGTGTAATTTAAACCCCTTGCTTTGGGTCCTGTCCTCTGCTGCCAACTGGAACAGCTCCTTCCCCTCCTCCAGTCACAACTCCTATAAATCACTCATAAATAAATGCTTTTTTAAAAAAAGAAACTTACCATTCTCTGTTGTCTTTAATGAAGTTAATGGCCGCTGATCTGTTTTGGATTAGAGTTCTTGTACATGTTTGGGGGGGGTTGGGGGGAAAACTGATGTGAACATATTTGGCAGGCATTTGAGTCATTTGGTGCTGAACCAAGCAAGCCTGGTGAGCAACCCACCTCAAATTGCCCCAATCAAACAAGGTACATTCAACTGTCGAACATATTCAACATGAAATTCCCATCACCCTTAATGCAAATATTGTATTGGTACACTGACATGGAATAGAAGACTTAACTCCTGTAAGATATAAAAAATGGGCTGTGGTGGTTCAAGTGGTCAAGACGCTGAACTGCAGACTGGAAAGTCAGTAGTTCAGCAATTCGAGTCCCGAGCGCCGCATGACTGAGCGAGCTCCCATCTCTGGCCCCAGCTCCTGCCAACCTAGCAGTTCAAAAGCAAGAAACTGCAAGTCAATAAATAGGTACCTCTTTGGTGGGAAGGTAACAGTGTTCCATGTGCCTTGGTGTCTAGTCATGCCGGCCACATGACCATGGAAATGTCTTTGGACAGTGCTGGCTCTTCGGCTTGGAAACAGAGACGAGCACCGCCCCCTAGAGTCAGATTCGACTGGCTTTCAAGCAAGGGAAACCTTTACCTTTACCTAAGATATCAAAGGAAGACTTAACCTGGACCTCTAGCAGCCAATCTGTGACAGGCATGTTGCCTTTTCTATCACCAGCAGCTTCCTGTTTCCAACACGGACCTAACAGAGCTCCTGTCTTCCAGGGTACCATTTCAGCTACAATGCTGGGAACATGTTGTCCGTTTTGAAACAGCTACACTGGCTGCTCATCTGTTTCTGTGTTCAGTTCGAGGCAGGGCTGGATTAAGGCCAACTGATGCCTTCAGCACAGCCCAGCAACAGTGCCCTTCAGCCCTTCCAGCGCTTAACTGACAAGACCTTAGGACGCAATAAGTGTGGGAGGTGGAACATGAGAGATTAAAAATTCAGTTCTCTTCCAGGCCAGACCCCACAACTATATTAAATATAAACTTTTTTGGAAAATGATGTATTGAACACTAAATGAAAGCCAGTTTGGTGTAGTGGTTAAGTGCACGGACTCTAATCTGGGAGAACCGGGTTTGATTCCCCACTCCTCCAATTGCACCTGCTGATGGGACCTTGGGTCAGTCACAAGCTCTGGCACAGCTGTTCTCTCAAGGACAGTTTCGGTCAGAAGTTCTCTCAGCCCCACCTACCTCACAGGGTGTCTGTTGTGGGGAGGGGAAGGGAGAGGAGTTTGTAAGCCGCTCTGAGACGCCTATGGGCAGTGAAGGGCGGGGTATAAATCCAATCTCTTCTTCTTCTTCTTCTTCTAAATAGCAGTAAGCAATATAAGCAAGAAACACTTCTGTGGCGCCACCCTTCCCTTGATACCCGAAGCACATCCTTAGTTTGCTTAATGGTTAAGCCAGAGCTGATTCAAGCTGCTGGTTATGACCTTTAAAGCCCTTGATGACCTGGAACCCACATCTTTGAAGGACAGTCTCCTTCAATATTTTCCCATACACCAACTACACCCTTCAGTTAGCCATCTGCTGGTTATCCCAAAATTTAGAGTGGCCCAGGGCTTCTCCATCATGGCTTCTGCTCTGTGGAATGGGCTCCCTGAAAAGGTGAGCGCCCCCGCCCCCAAGATATTCTGGAGGTGCCAGGCCTGCCTCTTTGCCAGGGCTTTTGATGGGGTTTGAATTGGCAGCCATCTATTAAGAGGAGGGCAGGGTGGGAAACACTTGGGGTCTCCTATTTTATTCTGGTTTCGCTGTCTTTTAACTATTAAGAACATAAGAGAAGCCAATGTTGGATCAGAACAATGGCCCATCCAGTGCAACACTCTGCCACACAGGGGCCAAAAATACCAGGTGCACCAGTGGGGCCAGGACACTAGAAGCCCTCCCACTGTTGCTTCCCCGCCCCCCAGCACCAAGAATACAGAGCATCACTTGCTCCAGACCAAGGGTTCCTATCTATACCTTGTGGCGAATAACCACTGAAGGACCTCTGCTCCATATGTTTATTTAATTCCTTCTTGAAGCCATCCATGTTTGTAGCTGCCACCACCTCCTCTGGCAGTGAATCATTTCACCCCTCAGCCATTGTTTCTCCAAGCTAAAGAGCCCCAAGCTTTTTAACCTTTCTTCATAGGGAAAGTGTTCCAATCCTTTTGTTGTAGGCCACCTTGAATCATGGGGGAAAGTGGGGTATAAATGTTTTAATAGACAGATGATAGATGAGAAGGAAGGAAGGAAGGAAGGAAGGAAGGAAGGAAGGAAGGAAGGAAGGAAGGAAGGAAGGAAGGAAGGAAGGAAGGAAGGAAGGAAGGAAGGAAGGAAGGAAGGAGCCATAGGAGTCAGCCAGGAAGCTACAAGAGGAGCCAGGCCAGCCCTAGCCAAGGTGGCACTGAGCTCTCAGCTCCCGCTGCCTTTGCTGATCCTCTTTCACAGCTCAGAGCTGCCAGAGAGGATCAGCTGGGGCAGTGGGAGCTGAGAGCTCTGTGCCGCCTCGGCTGGGGCTGGCTCATCTTTGGTATAGCTGAATACACCCGAATAAAAGCCAAAAAAATGCCTTTTATTCTGGCTCAGCTACCAACCGGTTGACGCGCAGCTTCCGAGGCCCTGTTGAACTGCACATGCCTGCTCATGCACAGCAGGCTCACCTCATTCTCCTGTCCATGGCTTCCACCCCGGCATCTGATCACGCTGGGGAGCAACTGCATGGCGGCTCGGGGGATCTATCTGATCCCGCCGCCGCACTTCACTTTTGATGTGGCTCTAAAAAGCCGCACTTCAGCCGCGTCTTTTCCCCAGTTGTGACCAGGGCCCATGTTGGCTCTTGCACAGTTTGATGCATGATTTGGAAATACATGTGCATGCTGTCATTAGAGATGATACAAATTTCATAGTGAATGTTTCTGACGGTAGAACTTATGTCTTGATCAGATGTGAGCCAATCACTGGGACTCTTCAGTTTGGCTCCAAGCAACTTGAATTTTCATCAGAGTCCTGCAAAACTGCGCATGCGCAAGTTGACACAGCATCATACTGCATTGTTAAGGAATACAGTGAAACAGCCTGCTGAACAGCCAGTGGTTGAATACAGAAAGCTGCCTTATACTGAATCAGACCCCTGGTCCATCAGAATCTATATTGTCTACTCAGACTGACAGAAACTCTCAAGGGTCTCATGCAGACATCTTTCATATCACCAACTGCCAGATCTTTTAACTGGAGATGGCAAGGATTCAACCCAGGACCTTCTGCATACCAGGCAGAGGCTCTGCCACTGAGCCACAGCCCCCCCCCATCAGCATCTCGTTCACAACTGATGAATAGCACATAAACCAAAACTGTGGATGTTTAGGCATCCCTAGTCATCATGAATACCCAAACTGTGTCAAACGGCATTATTCATGTATCTGTGTCTGACAATCCCAGACAAACATCAGGAATGTCAGAAAACTGTCCATGAATGTTGACAGTCATGTTTGCTTGTGTTTGCCAGTATATTTCCAAGCAGTGAACAAAAAGCGCAGCTCTTTTCAAAACATTTGTGAGTTTATCAACGTGCGCACGTGACTGCCACCATCCGCCGTAACACAAGATACGAACCGACCCTTTTGACATAAAGAACAGGAATCGTTCATTAAAACCACACCAAGAAGATGAGCCGTCCTCTGCCGTCCTCCCTACGCAGCCTTCTGCTCCTGCCGGTTTCCTGGCTTTCCAGAGACACAGCTGCATCTGTCACGAGGCATTAGCCCATATCTGAAACACGCGGCAACGGCAGATACAACCAGTTGTGGCACATAAGAAAATGACAAATCAGTCTGGTGAATTTGAAGAGACAGTTTTCGGAAAGAGAGCAGGTGCAGGAGGCGAGCTTTAACCAAAGTTCATTCAAAATGTGGAAGTAAACAATAAAAAAAAGCTATTTCATCCCAAAGTTGCTTTCGGAAAACAGGTTTTCCCAGCCACCTATGTTGTTCCTTGGTGCACTCGCTGAGCTTAAAAAGCTGACAGACATGCCTTTCTTTCAAACTCAAGTCACAAAGGAATGACAGGAAAAGGACACGCACGTCCACGGAGAGGGACTTTTCCTGTCACATTAACAAAACATAATAAAATATTTTTTTTTTATCAGTCTCTCCTGGGTAGCCCCCCTCCCCCAACTTTGAAGCATTAAAGCAAAACAAGACAAATTTGTAGAAAAGTTATATAGAGTTGTCAGCCCCCAGGTCTGTGTGGGGGTTCCCCCACTTTTGCGGGCACCTCCTTCCCACCCCACCCACAAATGCCCCAAACACAGTGTGATGATGTCACCCAGAAGTGACATCATCACAGTGGCGGCGCTCTTGTTTTTAGGCAAAGCTCTATGGTAAATTTGGGCTCAAATCTTAGGTCCTTGGAGGATAGTAGAAGATCCTAGCAAGGCCCAAAGATCCCCCTCGCCAGGAAGAAGGTAGAACTTGGAAATGCTAAAAGACTGGGCTGCATCTTTGCACGCCCCTTGAAGTCTGAAACCTTCCTGGAGTCCTCCTTCTACTTACATTGCTCTTTCTCCAACACGAGCCACTTAAAAGGGGGAAAGGCTCCTTACTATGCAGTCCTGACCAAACTTATACCCTTTCAAGTCCAAGCCAGTGGATTTAGAAGAGGGTAAATCTCTTTAAGCCAGTTTGGTGTAGTGGTTAAGTGCGTGGACTCTAATCTAGGAGAACCGAGTTTCATTCCCCACGCCTCCACTTGCAGCTGCTGGATGACCTTGGGCAAGCCATAGTTCTGTCAGAACTGTTCCTTCAATGACAGTTCTGGAAAGAACTCTCTCAGCCCCGCCTACCTCTCAGTGTTAAGTATGAGACTCAACAACGATTTCAGCTTCAAAAGTGATTTCAGCTTTATTTGAACAGCAAACTGTAAGTCAGGAACACACAACAAACAAGTGGAGCACAGCTCCCTTTTTAAACTCTCCCGGGCTGTCAAAGCCACACCCACAGTTAGCTAAAGGCCAATCACAACACAGAGATAAAGGCCAATCATAACACAGGGATAAAGGCCAATCATAACACAGGGATAAAGGCCAATCATAACACAGGGACAAAGGCCAATCAGGACCCTTCCCTCTTTGCAACATTTTCACATAGTGATTGGGTATTTACAATGGTTTCGCCGAAACTAGCCAATGGTAATGTGACAGCTGAAGAGCCACATTCAAACTCAAGCTTAACATGGAAATGTATAGCAAGGATTCACATCCCAATACATAACACTCAGGGTGTCTGTTGTGGGGAGGACTGTAAGGCGCTCTGGGACTCTGAGTGAAGGGCAGGGTACAAATCCAATCTCCTCCTCCTCTTCTTCTTCTTCTTTAAGGACTGCTGTTGTCTTGAAGGAAGGTTCCTTAGGATACCTACCACTATCTCGTAAAGTATCTATGATATATACTTACTTTTCTGTTTCTTTATAAGATTTATGGGGAAGGAAGGTGACACCGTACCGCCCCATCTCCTCAGATCTCAGGAGCTAAGCGAGGTCAGTATTTGGAAGGGAGACCACCGAGGAAGACTCTGCAAAGGAAGGCAATGGCAAGCCACCTCTGCTTCTCACTGGCCTTGAAGAAACCCTTGCTGGGATTGCCAGGAGTCAGCCACGACTTGAGGGCACTTCACACACACAAATGTTAAGGTTTCTGTGCGGCTTTTCAGCACAAGTGTTCTCAAAGTGGTTGATGGACAACAGAAGAACGACTCAAATAAAAGCTGACGGCATTCCCTCCACGAAAGGAGGACCCGTTGATTAGCTGGAAATGAGGCAAGGTGCTCCAAAGTTGGCTTATCACCCTACAACACTCAAAGTCTGGTCACTCCACTCCACATAGGTCTTTCGCAACACAGTTTTCGTCTTGAACAATAATATTTCCCAAACACAACATTGCCCAATATCCTACCAAGGGGAAGGGCCATGACTCCAGAGCATTAGATTGGTTCGGTCCAGAAGCAATTCCTCCATGTATTTCAGATGTATACTCAAATCCAAGACAGCCAACATAGTGATATATCTCTCTGTCCACCCAGAGGACCTTGAATAAAGAAGATGATGCAGGAATGTTCCTCTTCTTCTTCTTCTTCCTCGTCCTCCTCCTCTATCTCCCCTTTCCCCTCACATCAGGAAGTGATGACCTCTGGCCCTCGCTTTCCTTGTAACTTTCCACAGCTTTTGCCATACGATGTGGTAGAGTCTCTGCTGCTACCCAAATCCATCCCTGTGTCACGCCTATCATGTGGAGAAGAAGAACACATTGGATTTATACCCTGCCCTTCAATACCTGAAGGCCACACCCCTGACAGCACAGCTTATTGGCATATTAGGCCACACCCCCATGTAACCGGAAGTGTGGTCATTCAGCCACACCCACCTTTTGCTTCTTATTCTGTTTACCTTGTTTGTTGTCAAAACCCAGGGCCTTTTTTGTAGCAGGAACTCCTTTGCATGTTAGGCCACACGCCCCTAATGTAGCCAATCCGAATGAGTTTCTGCTGTTGGGTGTGGCCTATTATGCTAATGAGTTCCTGCTGGGCGTGGCCAACTTGGGAGCCAGCTGGAACTCCGTTCCTGTGCGTTCCTGCCCCAAAATAGCCCTGGTTGGGAGTCTGCCTCAGATAGTAAGTCACCCACCTTTTCTGAGCTGGAGGCATTCAAGTCCACCACCGCCCCATACCTCCACACAGGGCTTTTTTTTCTGAGGGAACACACTGGAATGGGGTTCCTTTTTTAAAATGTTTAAAAGTTCATGAGTTTTCAGTACACACATCGAAAACTTCACTTCTCTCTTGAGAGTTCCGGCACCTCTTTTTCCAAAATAAAAGCCCTGCCTCCAAGGTAAGATTGACTGCAGTTCTCTCTGAGTTCCTTGGAGAACAATTCTTTCACACTTAAAATACATCAGAACAATCAGTGCCCCTAAAACCTTCTAGATAAAGGTTGAGGACCATGGGAGATTGCGGGGGGGGAATCTCTAATTTCTGAAATACTCACATATTTTACGTAGAATTATTCTTTGATATGTTTAACAGGCACAACCTCATCTGCCTTCCCCATGCCCAAGGACTGAGCCATTACGTTGGGCGGGCAGGTAAGCAGTGTCTTTCTCCACAGCGTTTTGCCACAAAAGTCTCCATGAAGTGCTTTTTGTCATCGATGCTTAGCAACGGAGTCGCCTTCAGAGCACGTCTCCGACCCAGCGAGTAGGAATTGCGGCGTAGGGCCAGCAAGACAAAAGAAGCTCAAACGTCACTCCTTCAGCAGGTTAGTCTCTCAGAGAGGTCATCTCCAAGTCTTTTGTTCTCCTAGAAGAAGGGAACAATGAGGGGAAAAAATTCACTTCCAAGCAACAGAAAATAAAAAGTGAAGTTTTCATGAAAAGTGGCCGCTAAAGAACTTAACTTGCACATAAAGGTAAAGGTTTCCCTTGCTCGAAAGCTAGTCGAATCCAACTCTAGGGGGCAGCATTCATCTCCATTTCCAAGCCAAAGAGCCAGCGCTGTCCAGAGATGTTTCCGTGGTCATGTGGCTGGCATGACTAGATGACGAGGCGCACAGAACGCTGTTACCTTCCCGCCGAAGCGGGACCTATTTATCTACTTGCAGTTTCTTGCTTTCAAACTGCTAGGTTAGCAGGAGCTGGGGCCAGAGACAGGAGCAGCTCATTGTCTTAACCTCTGAGCCACCGTAGCCCAACTTGCACAGAGCTCAGTACAAATGAAATGACCCAAATGAAAATAGGAAAACCATATTAGTCATCCTGACTATATTCTCTATCTTTCTGGCTATTAATTGTACATTGTCATCCTGCCAAATTTCCAACAACAGGAAATGAAGGTGGGAGATCCAGCTACTCCACCCGAAGAAGAAGAAGAAGAAGAAGAAGAAGAAGAAGAAGAAGAAGAAGAAGAGGAGGAGGAGGAGGAGGAGGAGGAGGAGGAGGAGGAGGAGGAGATTGCATATATATTCTGCCCTTCACTACCCAAAGGAGTCTCAGAGTGGTTTACAATCTCCTTTCCCTTCCCCTCCCCACAACAGACACCCTGTGAAGTAGGTGGGGCCGAGAGAGCTCTTTGAGAACTGCTCTTGAGAGAACAGCTCTGAGAGAACTGTGACTGACCCAAGGTCACCCAGCTGGCTGCATGTGGAGGAGTGGGGAATCAAACCCGGTTCTCCCAGATTAGAGTCTGTGCTCCTAAACATTACACCAAACTGGGAAGATAACCATGTAAAGAATTAACAAACAAAACAGACAACCACTGCTAGAACCCAGCTCCATAACAATCACCTCTGATCCACCTAGAATCATAGAATGTTAGAGTTGGAAGGGACCTTGCAGGTCATCTAGTCCAACCCCCTGCATTCTGCAGGAGCATAGCCGAAAGACAGCCCTACATACCTACAACATACCCAAAAGATGGTCATCCAGCCTTCACTTGGAAACATCCAGGGAAGGAGCATCCACCACCTCCAGAGGCAGACTGTTCCACTGCACAACCATTCTGACAGTTAGGAAGTTTCTCCTGATATCTAGCTGCTATCGACTCCCTTGTAATTTCCACCCATTGCAATCCGGAGCAAGAGAGAATAGATCTGCTCCAACTTGGCTCAGTGGAGCACAGTTGACAGAGCGGAGATCCATCTTTATAAGGGGCTCTGAAGCCCAGCTGTGCAGCACAGGTAAATAGGCGGGATTATGCAGATGATGCAGGTGGGAAGCAATAGAAGGCAGGCAAGAAACGGGCACACTCTAACAATATGCCAGTCTCCTTGCCTGCCGCTAGCAATCCAGCATTACAGATTCTACTCATTACTGGGGGTGCTTCCTCACCCACCCTGTGGGGCTCCCAGCTGCTTGAAGGTCGGGATCATAAGAGCTGAGTGATCAGCACACTGTTTGTCTGTATCCAAATAGCCCAATTTTGGGGAGGGGGGGAATCAAGTGTGTATGTGACATCACGTACAGCTTTGCCATGGATGCGCCCTCCCTGCTTCCATATCTGATCATTAAAATTCATATTGTTAGACATAAATGAAAAGTACCGAGACCGGAGGCTCAGCATGGTGAAATCAGCAAACGTTTATTGATTACATAGCAGACGAAGCATGGTTTAAGCCGTGCCGTGCCCGGTCTATATGCATAGCCAAGTACCACACCTACACACACCCATCACCCATAACTGGCTCTATTTACAAGTCTTAGTTTCAATAGGTTCCCTGTCGGATCCGGGCTAGCCCATTGGCGCGCCCTAGGATCCAAGGTGGCTATTGTCTTTAGGACCGAAGGTCTGAGGGTCTGCCGGACCGCATGGCCTGGCTGACCGGCCGTGGCCATCTTTACATCTTAGTATACAACAATGAACACACAGAAGTGGAGATGTACTGGTAAGCTGTCTCTGAGTCACTTTTGGCAGTGTCCCTTAGTGTGCGTCACTGGCTACCAAGTCGTCCAGATCTGTATAAATTCGCACATGCATTTTCTTACGATGCCTTCTGGATAGTGCAGTTTTTCTCCCCACGTTCCACAACCATGTACAGGGAAGGCTTGTTTTTAAACCTTTTAGACTCTCTCTCTTTTCTTAAGGGCAGGGTGTGTTTTTCCGCACTATTCCTGGCATAGAATATCTGCACTGCAAACTGAAAAGGATTCTTGCACCCACATCCTACCTGCTACTGACCACAGAACTGCAAAGAGCGAATAATGTATCCACTTTAGTTTATCGAAACGATGCATCTGCTAGTGCAGGCAGATTAATTGTGAGGGATCCCGTGCTTGACAAGTAGTCATAAGAACACAGGAAGAGCGCTGCTGGGTCAGACCAGTGGTCCACCTAGTCCATCATCCTGTCTCACACAGTGACCAACTAGTTCCTTTGGAGGGCCAACAACAGGGCATAGAGGCCGAGGCCTTCCCCTGATGTTGGCTCAGTGCCTCTGAATGTGGAGGTGCCATTTAGTCACCACAGCTAGTAGCCATGGCTAGTCCATTTTAATGACCCAGCCATGACAGACGCACGCCTTCTGCACTGGGGATCAAAAAAGATTCATTCCACCAAGTTCATATGTGCAAAAAGTGGCCACAAGTTGCGGCAGGCAAGTTAAAGATGTAGCTCACTTACCTAGGCACAACCTGGCCATAACCAACAGCTACTGAACAGGCACAAAACTGCTTGGCACAATGTTGAAGTTGAACTTCACGTGAAACTTTCAGGGTTATCCAGTAATTGAGCTCCGCTCATGTGTAAACCAGGAGTCTAGACATGGTAATAGCAACCACGTTTGCATCAAAGTTCTCAGCAGCTTGACAGTTAAGATATCCACAATTCAGCAGACAATGGACTTACTGGAGAGAAATGTATCCTGGTATGGTTCCAAAAGGAATCTTCAACCATACCACATTGGTTCATAGACCTCCTGAGTTAATGTGGGTTGATGGACCACATCAGTTCCAAAGACCTCATAACCATCTGCTCCAGCATGACGCAATGATATCATTGTCCCTTACCGATGTTATAGGACAGCGTACATAAGTGACATGCAGTTCAGTCCTCAACAGTTACACTCTTTTAGGTAGGTAGAAAATTTATTGTATATGGCCACAGGCCTTCACAATCTGAAATCATTTATAATAAAATGTACTTACAGATATAACAATAAAATACATCAATAAAATATGGCAATATAATACAGAGCCAGTTTGGTGTAGTGGTTAAGTGTGAGGACTCTAAGTTGGGAGAACCGTGTTTGATTCCCCACTCCTCCACTTGCAGCTGGCTGGATGACCTTGGGCAAGCCATAGTTCGGATAAGAGCTGGTCTTGAAAAAAGAGCAGTTTCTGTCAAGAGCTCTCTCAGCCCCACCTGCCTCACAGGGTGTCTGTTGTGGGGAGGGGAAGAGAAAGGAGTTTGTAAGCCACTCCGAGACACCTTTGGGCAGTGAAGGGTGGGGTATAAATCCAAACTCCTCCTCCTCCTCCTCCTCCTCCTCCTCCTCTTCTTCTTCTTCTTCTTCTTCTTCTTCTTCTTCTTCTTCTTCTTCTTCTTCTTCTTCTTCTTCTTCTTCTTCTTCTT
The DNA here is from genome assembly GCA_029375565.1 of Gekko gecko. Lineage (NCBI taxonomy): Eukaryota > Metazoa > Chordata > Lepidosauria > Squamata > Gekkonidae > Gekko > Gekko gecko. The sequence goes on along the minus strand of JAPDNY010000012.1, from coordinate 15,260,482 downwards.
CTTCTTCTTCTTCTTCTTCTTCTTCTTCTTCTCTGTTATCTAAGATTTAGTCAACTGTAAAAATCTGACAAATTCTAACAAACTAACTAGCAGCAGTTGTTTCAGTTGATACCTTCCTAGTTGCTACATTTGCTCTTATTTTCCTGGCAGCTAGAGCAAAAAGTGCCATCCTGTTGGAAACGAAAGAATCTGTATCTGACAACATAAAGATTAATTTATCAGAGTCTGAAAGAGGATGGAGACCAGATAATATATTGGCAAGAAATCTTTCCCTTGGTTCCAAGTATAAGGGACAATTTAAAACGTAATGTGGCAGTTATACTCTTTTAAGTCTGTTGTCTTCAATGGCCCTAGATGGGTGTCATGTTGTTTTAGGCTGCACTGATGGACTACTACAATATTGCAAGATGCTTCCTATAATTACTGGAAAATCACCAAATCACCAAAAGACTGAGACTCAAAGCACATTCCTGAGCAGAGGAAGGCATCCTAATGAAGAATCCAGGTTTGTTGGGCCTTTTATAATTGTATAAATAATTTTATAATTGTAATTATAATTTATATTATAATTTATAATAAAGATGGAATAAAGGATGAGACATGGATTGAGTGGACGGGGGGAAATCGGGCAAAGCTGCGGGGGCAGAATGCGGCTGCGCAGCACATAGTGTGAAATTGACACGTATGGTCAGGGAAAAGGGAAGAGTGAGCATGGAGCAGCAGCTTGTGGGAAATCGGTCATGGTGTTGATGGCCTGCAGGCCTTGTTCCACCCTGCCCTCCAAGGTTTTCCCAGCACCCGAAGACACTTTTCTTTCTCTCTCTGGTAACCACTGCCACCATCTGACCTTTGTAAGGAATTGCCCATTGGGAGGGTCAAGACTCCCAGCTTCCCCTCCAACTTCTGAGGCCTTGCCTCTGTGTCTCCCACTGACCAGTGCCTGGTCACCACAGGGACAGTGTACTGCCTTGTGAGCCCCTGGAGGAATAGCTGCTTGCCAACTGTGTGACTTCCCCCTGGCGCTCCCTTTTTAAATAGCGTGTCCAAGTCGGTAGAAGTCTATGTGGTACAGAGAACAACTACCAGCATCCAAAGTTATAAAGGATTTATTAAAAAGAAAATATTCACAAGCATATTTTTAGCACAGCAAAAGACTAAGCAAGGGATTCAAAAGAAATGAGTAAAATGCACATCCTCTGTCCCTCTCTCTATATATATGGCCTATCAGATGTTAGTATATAGGACAGGCTCCTTAGCTGTAGGAAGTTACAGATCTCTACAGAACTCCATTACCTTGAAGCATTCTTCAGCTGTCTAAGCCACCATATAGTCTATGGCCACCTCCTCTAGACCTCAGCTAAAAGTTCTGTCTGCTCTGATGGACCCAGAACAAAAGAGATATTCCTCCTCATTCCCCTGAGTTTTATCACCTCTCTTTTCCCCTCTCACTGACCAGGTCAGGCCAAGTCAGAGAAGCTTTTCCTGAAGCCTCCAGAATTTCCTTTCCGAAGTCTCTTTGGTATTTAACACTACCAAATCTCTGTTCCCTGCTTGGAGAAGATGGGGCCAGTCCATCCAATTGTCTCTAACTAGACCTATTAACATTTGTATGAAGATGGGCTGAAGTAAGTCTGGAAAGCAATTGAACTGAATTCTTCCCTTCCTGCCTGTTCTCTGCCCAGCAGGGGGGGGGTTGGGGGGCTTTTAAAACTCAGAGTGAAGGTTTTTCTCATTTCAAACCTCCAAAGACAAAACACATTTCTTTACAGCATCAGAACTAGTGATAAAGGGTTTTCTTTTCTAAGTTTGTGAAGTTTGCTGTTTGTTTGGTGTGAAGGGACCTAAAGGCTATGATTTTGGCTAGAAGTGCCTCCTGATTAGAGTCCAGATTTGGACAAACACTAAAGAGATACAGCCTGGTGAATGAATAAATAAGGCTGACATCCTCTTAAAGGCTGTGGATGGTCCTCTGGCAACTGCTTTGAAAGGCTGAGGTCTGAGATGAATGCCTGGCAGACTGGTGGTGGTGGTAAGTGCCATCAAGTTGCAGCTGATTTATGGCCACCCCGTTGGGTTTTCAAGGCAAGAGACGAACAGAGGTGGGTTTGCCATTGCCTGCTTCTGTGTAGCAACCCTGGACTCCCTTGGTGGTCTCCCATCCAAGTACTAACCACGTCCAACCCTGCTTAGCTTCTGAGATCTGCCGGGATTGGCTAGCCTGGGTCCTCCGGGTCAGAGCCTGGCAGATTATGCATGAGAAACAGTAGTTGATGTCAGGGCTACAGTCAAATGCAGATCAACACTCGCAACAATCAACACATGGATCAAATTCTCATGCCAGACATCTATCTCCTCATCCCTGGGAATGTGGTAAACTGCATTGTTCAGATTAGCCGCACCCCAGCTTTTGATGAGGACCACCTTAAGCATGTTTTCATGGAAAGCATTGGGAATATATTTGAAATGACTGAATGTGGAACAGCTAATTCCTACTTGGTAGGCCGCCTCTTATGAGCTCTGATACACTTGTAAATAAAGCATTCGGTTGGATCCAGTGAGGAATTTTCGCTTGTGCCAGAGCTCTCGGGCAGGCAGAAATGCAAGGAAATGACTGGGATTGCTACTAGCTCTAAGTCAAACTTATTATATCCTCCCTTGTGTTCTTGTTAGATATCAGAAGCTAAGCAGTGTTGGCCCTGGTTAGTCCTTGGGTGGGAGACGACCAAGAAATTCCAAGGTCACTATGCAGAGGAAGGCCATGGCAAACCACCTCTGGATGTCTCTTGCCTTGAAAACCTTATGGGGTTGCCATGAGTCGGCTGCAACTTGAATGGCGCTGTACACATATGCAAGCTCTTGTGCTGTTTTTTTTTTCCCTAGACACTATAATATATAGGAAGGCCAGGCCCGTAGCCAGGATTTTGTAATTCAGGGGGCCTTTAAATAAGTCAGGGGGCACTGACGTCACAAAATAAAATAAAATAAAATAAATTTTAAAAACTCACTTTTGCAGCATCTGCATTCTGCCTGCCTACATGGGGAAGCAAGCCATGCTTGGAGATGGGGCAGCAGTGGGGAGTCCTCCTGGCGGCCCAGAGAGCCGGGGGCCTGGAGGCTGGATAGAAGTCAGGGGGGCTTAGCAGGAAGTCAGGGGGCCAGGCCCCGAAATGCCCCACTGTAGCTACAGGCCTGGACAGTGCTAGGTATTATGCAAGGTCTCGCATACGCAGAACTGCCACTACCTCCATTTATGTTTTTGCTTGTGAATGACTGGATCCAAGCCGTTATTTGCAAAATCCCCAAAAGCCTCCCGAGCTCTTATCCAAAGAAAACTCAATCTGTTCACACTGCCTTTCAAACTTCTCAGAGAAGTAAGCAGAGAAGTATGGATATTTTACCTTTCTCTCCATATTCATAAATCTTTCATCAGTCTCCATCGAATGTAGGATTGCCAGCTCTGGGTTGGGAAATTCCTGGAGATTTGAGGCTGGATCCTAGGGAGGGCAGGGTTTGTGGAGACCTGTGTTGGTTATAATGCCCTATCTTCCACCCTCCAACGCAGCCATTTTCTCCAGGGGAACTGATCTCTGTAGTCTGGACATCAGTTGAAATTCCGGAAGATCTCCAGGCCCCACCTGGAGGATGGAAAAACTAACTGAATGGTATATTAAGTGTATGAGATTTCCTTGTTCAGAGTCAGACCACTGATCCACAAGGCCTTGTACTGTCCCTGCTGACCAGCAACATCTCCCTCAAGGTTTCTCCTGAGATTCCTTCAATTCAAGATGTCAAGGACTGAACCTGGGAATTTCTTGATGCAAATCACTGTTCACTGAACTACAGACCCTTCCCTTGGAGGAAAACTTGTCTGGAAGACTCAATTGTACTTGGATTAAAAATGAATATTCTGTCCCCAGTGAAGGTGTGCTTTATTAGGCCAACACAGTGATGCAAACACGGCAAGTGAAGTATTGTGTTGATCAAAATACCTCTGACACATTGAACATAAAACATCTTCCAGCTGAATGCACCTTGGATACTGATCCCTTTTGCCATTTCTGGGAGAATTCCTTTAAGATGGAGTCCTGGGTGCACTGCATGAATCATTCTGATAGGTTTACACTGGCACTGAGCTACGCATTTTGCATTTTATTCTGCTTCTGAACACGGATAGAATGTCAAAAGCTATCCATCAGCGATTCAGATAACTTCACGTTCCAAGGGGCCTCCTCAGCTCGACGGGAGAATATGTATTAGGAGGATCGATTCAAACAAGAGGGTTTTGTCTAGAAAAACATGCTGAAAGTCCAAAGAGGCTTCATGGCTCATATTGACACTTCTCAAACAAGAACTAAATTACATACAAAGAGAAAGGGGTGAGAATCCATGACCCGCTACCTCCAGAGAAATCTCAGTCGTTCGAATAGTGTTGTTTCCGTATTCGTTATACTAACAGTCTTTGGCAAACGTATTAAGTCGTTGACTATCAGTGGGGTTTGCTTTCACTATAAACAAGTAAGGTTTTGCTAATCCATGGGCACATCTACATTACACGCCCTCCTACTTGGGTTGCCAGCTCTGGTTTGGGAAATACCTGGAGATTTGAGGGGAGGATCGTGAGGAGGGTGGGGTTTGGGGAGGGGAGGGACCTCAATAGGGTACCATGCCATAGACTCCACCTTCCAAAGTGGCCAAAAGGAGTTGTCATGATCTGTGCAGGACGGAGACAGGGCCTAGACGCCTAAACTATAGGAGGGGCCTGTCTGGCAGTAGAAAGCAGACAGCCTACAATCCCCACAATGCTTGAGGAAAGTTTTAGCCAATGGGAGTGCAGGGATTCTGGGAGGAGACTGTTGCATTCTTTTTTTTTTTTTTGTAAAAAACCTCTCCTATTGCTTTTTTAATAGAAAAGGGTAGGGTATATAGATGGACTAAGAAAAAGATTGGAGTGAATTTTAGTTTTAGTTAGTACAAATACAGTTTTTGGCATCCACCGTGGTTGGAAGATCTTCTTTTCATCTACCGAAAGTCCAAAATAACTCTGTTAGTTAAATTAGTAAAGTCCTTTGGGGTTAGTTGTTGATCAGCTCCCTTCTGCTGCCTCACGAACAGTTGCTATATCTTGGGATGTCTTCTTTTTAAGTCTCTCAGATTGTATGATGGGCCCTCTTTTGCCTTCTCGTCTCCCGTTCCGGCCGCTCCCTCCTCTGGGCCGCTGTCCTCTTCGCTGCTTAACTCTGTCCAATTGGCGAGTTCTGCATCTTCCTCTGAGCTGGCGTGTCTCTTCAGAAATTCTTGAGCTTTGAAGACGGAGTCAATCTTCTCTCTTTTATCCTTGAATTTGAATGTTAGTCCTTCGGGAAAGCACCATCTGTAAATGGTTTGATGTCTTTGTAAGAACGTGGTCAATCCTTTGTATGCTTTCCTTTTCATATGAATTTCATATGGAACATCTTTTAAAGTTCTGATAGTCTGCTCTCCAATCTTCAAGGGCACCGCTGAAACTGCATGCAAAATTTGATCTCTAGTACGCTGCTTGATAAACTTGACAACCACTTCTGCTGGCAGATTATTTTTCTTTGTAAAGCTGGAATAGGCTCTATAGGCCATATCCATCTCATCCTTTAATTCTTGCGCTTCTCTGCCAGTTAGGTGTGCCAAGGCATTCGCCAGTATAGCTCTGAGATCTTCTTTCTCTTCTTCCTTTATGCCCTGAAAGCGGAGAGTCAGATTTGATTTCTCCATCTGAAGCATTAAAATTCTTTTTTCTTGCGTATCTTGATGTTTTTCTAATTTGTTGACCCTTTTCTTAATATTCTTGGTGTCTTCTGTTGAGACCAGACACTTCTGTGCGATCTCCTCCATCTTCTTTGCTGTTTCTGTTAGTTGTTTTTGTTGACTTTTGAGAACACTTTCCATGATGCAGAGGGTTTCGCTGATTTTCTGCATTTGATCCAGCAGAGGGCGCAGTGGCTCGCTTTTCTGTTGATTGACAGCTGCCTCTAGGGGGAGGCTGCCAGGACTGGAAGTTCTTCCCCCTTCTCTACCAGCTTCTCAGGGACCCTTTTCTGCCTCAACATTTTTTTTGTTTGTTTACTTTAACAAAGTTCGTGCCGCATCACCCAGGAGACAAGCTAGCTTCTTAATCTTCAGTAAAACCCCAAAGGTACTTTCACCAAGCCGCTTTTTTGCTTCACCCCCTTCACTCTTTCTTTAACAGTCCCATTTTTCAAGGGGGTGGGGATTCCTCCCTCCTCCCATGCGCTTATATGTTTATGGGGGGAGCACATTTATGCCGCTTCAAAATAGATCTCCAACTCACGATTTGCTGCCGATCTTCTTTTTATTTTAATTCATTCTGCTGCTTCTCCACTCCTGGAAGTCGGTGGCGTTGCTACTTCCCATACGGGCACAACGCAGCGGGGCCAACTGGGGCGGGGAGAAAGCCTCAATTTCCTGGCTGTTTGCCGGCAAAGAGGCTACTCCCCAAGCGCCCCCGGTTCGGAGCCTTTGCCTAAGGCTCACTAGGGTCTTTCGCATACGCGAAGACCCCCCCCAACCACATGTGGGCTAACCGCCTCCGGGAGCGTCCCGAGAGGTGGCCGCCATTCGCTCCGCCAAAACCGAAAGTCTCAGACTGTTGCATTCTTGTGGAGGTGTCTCTTGAGCTGTAGGCTGTGGGAAATGGTGTCTTTCTTCACACAGGAGTGAATTGAAGGGGACTGTGATAAACTCTGTGTGTTGTGAGGAAACGGATCTTGATGTCTCTCTGCAGTTTTCCCTTTCACGGAGTCACTGAGGGAGAACAGCTGGTCTGAGAGGAGAAGGTCCCTCACTAGTCAGTGTGACTGTACAGATAGTGAGGCCTGGTAAGAAGGCTTGTAGGCCTTAAGTAGTAACAGTTAAGGAGTAATAGGTAGCTGCATTAGCTTTGTGTTCTTTTTGCCTTTCAGCACTGTTATACCTTTTTAAAGCACCTTGCCTTATTTGCCTTGCCCCAGTATTGTTCTTAATAAACCATTTGTTTAAAAGTTCTTTGCCTGGTCATCACGCCTAAGGTTCTCGGCTTAAAAAGGGGCATTTTGAATGGGCTTGAGAGGATACCCTGGGCCTTCTCAAGGGACCGCAAGTCCAGGGTACTGGCGGTGGAATGTGGTGACCCTCTGGGGTCATGACAGGAGTAGTGAAGGATGATAGGGAAATGGCTGAGAAGCTGAATGCATTTTTTGCCTCTGTCTTCACTGTGGAAGATGAGAAGTGCTTGCCCACTCCAGAACCACCGATTTCGGGAGGGGGTTGAAAGACCTGAATCAGATGGATGTGACAAGAGAGGAAGTCCCAAGACTGATGGACAAGTTAAAAACTAATAAATCACCAGGCCTGGATGGCATTCAGCTGAGAGTTCTGAAAGAACTCAAATGTGAACTAGTGGATCTCCTTACAAAAATATGTCATCTTTCTTTAAAATCTGCCTCCATTCCTGAGGACTGGAAGGTAGCTAATATCACTCCCATCTTTAAAAAGGGCTCCAGGGGAGATCCGGGAAATTACAGGCCAGTCAGTCTGACATCGATACCGGGTAAGTTGATGGAAACTGTTATTAAGGAAAGAATTAGTAGGCACATTGATGAACAAAAACTATTGAGGCAGACTCAGCATGGGTTCTGTAAGGGAAGATCTTGTCTCACTAACCTGTTAGTGTTCTTTGAGGGGGTGAACAAACATGTGGACAAGGGGGACCCAATAGATGTTGTTTACCTTGACTTCCAGAAAGCTTTTGATAAAGTTCTTCATCAAAGTTTCCTAAGCAAGCTCAAAAATCACGAGATAAAAGGACAAGTCCTTTTGTGGATCAAAAACTGGCTAATTAATAGGAAACAGAGAGTGAGTATAAATGGACAATTTTCTCAGTGGAAGGTGGTAAGCAGTGGGGCACAACTGGGATCAGTACTCAGTCCGATACTTTTTAACTTGTTCATTAATGATTTGGAGTTGGGAGTAAGCAGTGAAGTGGCTAAATTTGCAGATGATATGAGGATGTTAAGGGTAGTGAAAACCAGGATGGACTGTGAGTCACTCCAAAGGGATCTGTCGAGGATGGGCAAGTGGGCATCAGCGTGGCAAATGGGGTTCAATGTGGCAAGTGCAAGGTGATGCACATTGGAGTCAAAAATCCTAACTAGAAATACATGTTGATGGGGTCCGAACTGGCAGAGACTGACCAAGAGAGAGATCTTGCAGTCGTAGTAGATAACTCACTGAAAATGTCGAGACAGTGTGCAACTGCAATTAAAAAGGCCAATCCTATGCTGGGGATTAGGAAAGGTATTGAAAACAGATCAGCTAATATCATAATGCCTATATATAAATCAATGGTGTGACCTCATTTGGAATACTATGTACAGTTCTGGTCACCACACCTTAAAAAGGATATTATAGCTTTGAAAAAAGTGCAGAAAAGGGCAACTAGAATGATAAAAGGGATGGAGAAGTTTCCCTATGAAGAAAGTTTGAGGCACCTGGGGAACTTTAGCTTGGAGAAATGACGGCTGAGGGGTGACATGATCGAGGTTTATAAGATTATGAATGGGATAGAGCAGGTAGAGAAAGAAGTACTTTTCTCCCTTTCTCACAATACAAGAACTCGTGGGCACTCAATGAAGTTGCTGAGAGGTCGGGTTAGAACAGATAAAAGGAAGTCCTTTGCCCAAAGAGTGATTAACACATGGAATTCACTGCCACAGGAGATGGTGGTGGCTACAAGCATGGACAGCTTCAAGAGGGAATAAGATAAACATATGGAGCAGAGGTCCATCAGTGGCTATTAGCCACAAGGTATAGATAGGGACTCTGGGGCAAGTGATGCTCTGTATTCTTGGTGCTTGGGGGGGCTTCTAGTGTCCCAGCCCCACCAGTGGACCTCCTGATGGTACCTGATATTTTTGGCCATTGTATGACAGAGTGTTGGACTGGATGGGCCATTGGCCTGATCCAGCATTGGCTTCTCTTATGTTCTTATGTTCTCCAGGTGAACTGATCTATCTCGCCTGGAGATCAGTTGTAATTCCAGGAGATCTCCAGTCACCACCTGGAGGCTGGCAACCCTAACTCCTGCTCCCTTCTCTACTTCCCACCAACCTACTTTGATCTGCTCCCCTGTTTTCAACCTTCCCTCCCCCTGGCAGCCTCCACCCAGGAAAACTATGGCCCAATTGCACAGTGACAGCCACAACAACCCTGTGAGGTAGGTTATGCTGAGAGTTTGTGACTGGCCAAGGTCACCAGGTGAGATTTCAAGGCAGTGTATGGATTTGAACCTGGATCTTCCAGATGCTAGTCTGATGCTCTAATCGCTGCATTCACACAAGAACTGCGCCGCGGTCACGCCTCCCTTTGCCCCACGTCTATTAGGTCAATTTTCCACTTGAAGCTGTGCAGACACATTTTGATCCACATCCATCACCTGATTTCCCCTGTGGTTTTGTGATCCTGTTTTTTGAGGATCACGAAACTGCGGGGGAAATCGAGTGAAGCCGTGGGTCAAAATGCGGCCACGTAGCTTCAAGTGGGAAATTGACCTAATAGACGCGGGGCAAAGAAAGGTGTGACCACGGCACAGCTCTTGTGTGAAATCGGTTTGGCTTTCCTGGGGTGGCTACTGTTGAATAGCAGTGAGTGGCTGGACCTGAGCAAGTCATGGAAGTCACGTGGTAGCAAGTTGCCTGGTGGTTGCTGGTCTGTCCGGTCCTGATGAGTCCTTCCTCAAAGGCCAAAACAGCTCTGGAAAGCGCTCTGCCCCTGCCACTGCTTCTAGTGACAGAAAACAAGGCTTGTACTTGGCAATACTGTTGTGGTTGCCTAGCAACAGCCACAGAGGCCATTTGTTTCTTAAAACTACATGTGCTGTTTCTATTATTTTGTGTTTTTTAGTCCCCCAATTTTGTTTTTTAGATATCATATTTTTCTGCAAACCCAAGGCATTTCTCAGGTTTGTAGAACAGCCTGTCTGGTCATGTTCATGAATCATCTCAGGACTGATGTATCCACAGACAGGGCCACACTGAGAATTAGATATATTGATATTTATATGAGATTTTTTATAAATTACAGTAAAAGGCTATTTGAAACCTCTGAGACATAATCATATCAATAATTTGGAGAATGCCAAATATGGCAGTATTAAGCTTCAAATGCAGATAGCAAGGATATGTTTTAATGATGTTTGTTACTTCTACCCTTCTGGGAACAAGTATGTTTATCGATTAGTGATTTCACAGGGTGAGAACGTCGATTTCTTTGAAGAATCATATCAGACCTGATTCTTTCTTGATTTCTTTGAAGAATTATATTGGACCTGATGAAGTAGAATTTAGTCACAGTTCAAGTGACTGTCACAGCAGTCTGTGTTGTTGCAGTATGGAACTCAAGGAATCTGCCATTGATTATGGACTGGTATAAGAGAATTTGGACTGTGGCATTTCTTGCCAAGTTTTTTTAAAAACATTTTTGTTAAATTTTATATATAACACCAATGTCAACAATGATGAAAACAAATAAAACAATTAACCAATAACAGTATGACTTACATATAGTGAAACACTTCCTAATACTTTTTTGGTACAGGATGTTTTGAAAGTATATCATCATTGAAAACAAATTCATGAAACGGGAACCATTTCATAAGAAAATCGGAACAATTAAAGAATACACTGGAATAAGCAACTGAATCAGAAATTTTGTCCATAAGATAAAGATCCCATATCTTAGAATACCTAGATGAAAGTAATAGCCTATTTGACGATTTCCTCACATAGAGAAGAAGAAGAAGAAGAATCTGCATCGGGAGGTGGTGGATGCTCCTTCCCTGGACGTTTTCAAGTGGAGGCTGGACTTTCTTTCGGGTATGTTGTAGGTATGTAGGGCTATCTTTTAGCTATGCTCCTGCAGAGTGCAGGGGGTTGGACTAGATGACCTGCAAGGTCCCTTCCAACTCTAACATTCAAAGAAGAAGAAGAAGAATGGGTCTTGTATATTGAACATTGGAATATGAAGCTAGTCTCGGAGGGTAGCTGTGTTGGTCAAAGCTGACTTTTGAATCTGACAAATCCGGTATCAGATGAAGGGGGCTTTGACTCTCAAAAGCTTATACTCCGAAAATCTTGTTGGCCTCGGAGGTGCTTGTGGTGTTTTGCCATGTAAATACGGCACATGTGTTTTATTACTATGTGTTAACGTAACGTTTTAAATGTGTGTTGCAGTAATCTAAAATGTAGGCCAGTTTGGTGTAGTGGTTAAGTGCACAGACACTAGTCTGGGAGAACCGGGTTTGATTCCCCACTGACTGATATATGACTACCATAAATGACTAAACTATCCTGTCCCTGGGGTCCAACTAAGAATTCTAAGGCGAGAGCCTTTGGTGACAGTGCAAATAAGAAAGGCAAGGAGGCAGCATAATGCATACATCACTTCAGAACATTACAGTGAGGTGCCTCAACGGAGGTTATACATAGAGGGCTCACACAGAGAAAAGAGCAAAAACACTGCAGTGCTACTTGATTCAGATCCAGCTATTGGAATATGGATTTCTCTGACTCCGTAAAGCCATATGTATTGTTTTGTTTTCTCTGATTTAAAATGAATATTTAAGAAGATCCTGGAACCTCCATATTTGAAGGCAGTGGACCCCTGAATATGCATTATACTACAATCCTCAGGAGAGTTATACCCTTCCGTGTCCATTGACTTCAATCCTAAATCGAATGGATTTCATGCTTAGTCAGAGAGGTCTGGACCTTGATAACTTGCTTGGTAGCTTCCTGGATTGTGGTTGCACATGCCAGTTGAAGTGGTGAGGAAGTGAGGCTATTCCCTCTGGAGGAATTTGACCAGCAGTTGCAAGATCACACCTCTCTGTGGAGCCCATCACAGTGTGATCTGATGCAACTGTGGGTGAGTCAGGGGGGGTCTTGCCATTTGTTTCCCATGCACATAAATAAGGAATCGTACCTCCGCACTGAGGGCCCCCTATGGGTATGCGGTGATGCACATACTGTGAAGAGGGGGAGAAAAATGGTACCGAGCTGGGATGGCATGATCAGACCATCCCAACAGCATGCATGCGTGCTTGAGTGATCAGACAGGCGAAAGTCTGTCCATGGCCCATCACAACCCATTTACAGATTTTCTCCGGTGTCTTTTTACTCCGCTTCTGCGGTGGAACAGCATGGGTTGCCAATGACTGCGGGACGCTTCCCAGATGTTGCTGTCTGATCACACCCTTTAGATCCGTCAGGCACTCACGCCTATGTCGGAACTGCTGGCACATGTGATCGCAGCCCTGAAGGCATATCTTTGAACACTGTGGAAAAGAGGATCAAAGAGGTTCTTACCCACCAGGGCTCTTCATGCATTCTCCAAATGACAGTCATTTTAAAGATAGCCTTTAAAATTGTAGTGAACTAGCTATTGAGACTGGAGAGGCAATTCTTCGTCCCCTGTCCAGTCTGGACATTTTATCTGCCCAACAGTTAGTTTCAGATTGACACTAGCTGTGCAGAGCCATGGCTCAGTGGTAGATCATCGGCTTGGCATGCAGAAGCCCCCAGATTCAATCCATACCATTTCCAGTTAAAAAGGCAGTGGATGATGTGAAAGCTCCCTGCCTGAGACCCTGGAGATCCATGGCCAGTCTGACTAGACAATATTGAACCAAGGGTTTGATTCAGTACAAGACATCTTTGCATGTGTTTGGGGTGCCTGGGGGTTTGAGGACATATCTGAGAAGAAACCTGGATCTTCTCACTGCAGGTTCAGTTGCTGACCACTTGTCCCAGATGAGGAGGCCTTTACTTGCAGTCAGGCGGCTAGTGCATTGTGGGATGGATTCCGGGACACCATCACAGTGTTCCGGCTTTTACAGCCTGCTGATTGGTGTCTTCCATGTGTGGATATTATCTGCAATATTGCGGTTGGTGGATGGTAATGGAGTAACTTGGGGGGGAGGGTGGCCGTTGCTATGCCAGCTTTGGTTTTTCTAACATGACGGTACACGTTCAGCATTGCTGCTGGAAGGGCATAGAACTGGGGCTACCTGAGGGATCGTGCGGTGCTTGGGAAACATCTGTTTTAAAAAAAAATCACACTCGCCTTGATCACCACTACGCCCATTTCCCATCGAAACAGGTCGAACAGCTTGCTGGTTGTATTAATGTAGTGCATTTTTCAAATTTACTATGTTAGGGCAAACTTGGGGTTAGCCGAACTCTGCTGAAGCTCCCATGCATTTTTAAAAAGATTCATTTGCCATTCCTTTTCTTGCTCGCAGAGAACGTGACAGCGGCAAACGAAGGGGCAGGCAACCAAGCGAAGGCACAGGCCTCCTCAGCAATATGGGGGTGGGGGAATATCCCTCCCTGTGCCTGACTTTCAAATTAGCAAGCCATATTCCTCTTTCTGAAATATATTATTCTACAGATGCCCTTGCGTGGGATTATTCAGTGCCAGTAAAGCCATTAAAGTACACCCATTACACAGCACCAGTCTCCAAGGCCCACTGAATTCTCAGTATCACCTCTACTGGGAAGGATTGTCCATTTGTCACTCTTATTGTTGACTGCACATCTCTTTGGATCCTACATCACGGGACGTATTAATATTACTACTCTTGTCCTGACGTGTTGTGTTATGCAGTGAGTATATTGATTTAGCACGTTTATGCCTACAGGAAGCTCAAGACGTCCTGTATCGGTCTCCCCTTCTCCATTGTACCTTCACGGCACCCCTGCAAGGTAGATCGGGTGAAGAAAGAGAAACACAATGACCCTCCATTGCAGGCTAGGGGGAAAGGCTCTTGCTCTGTTAGGAGCAGGGGATGGCAGAAGGTGGGGCGACAAGGCTAGAGGCAGAGACGTTGACTTAATCCTCTCCCCCGCCCTGGGAATTCTGCCGTGTGCCTTCCGGGTACAACACAAAGCCAGTTTGGTGTAGTGGTTAAGTGCGCGGACTCTTATCCGGGAGAACCGGGTTTGATTCCCCACTCCTCCACTTGCACCTGCTGATGTGACCTTGGGTCAGTCACAAGCTCTGGCACAGCTGTTCTCTCAAGGACGGTTTCTGTCAGAAGTTCTCTCAGCCCCACCTACCTCACAGGGTGTCTGTTGTGGGGAGGGGAAGGGAAAGGAGTTTGTAAGCCGCTCTGAGACGCCTTTGGGCAGTGAAGGGCGGGGTATAAATCCAAACTCTTCTTCTTCTTCTTCTAGATAGATTTGGGTGAGAGCACTCAGATAGGCTGCACAGCTCCCTACTACTTGGTATCTCAAAGCCAAGAGACTCATGGCAGATACGTGAAGAACAGGTAGGTTTGTCAGCTCAGGGTTGGGAAATTCCTGGAGATTTGGGAGTGGAGCATGAGGAGGGTTGGGTTCAGTCCCTTAGCTACATTGGGGCATTTCGGGGCCTGGCCCCCTAACTTCCTGCCAAGCCCCCCAACTTCCATCCAGCCCCCAGGCCCCCCGGCTCTCTGGGCCCCCCAGAGGACTCCCCACCACCACCCCTTTCCCAAGCCCTGGGAAGAACAGCCTGGCTTCCAGGTGAGGCCTGGAGATCTCCCAGAATTACAACTGATGTTTAAATGACAGAGATCAGTTTCCCTGGAGAAAATCACTGCTTTGGAGGGTGGACTCTATGTAGAGCTGCCATTCTTCTGATAGGGGCGGGGGTTTGCCTGCTTTCAGGCCCCCAGATACTCTGGTCCCAATCTGTCCGTCAGGGGGAACCCCACCCCCAAAGCACCCTGTCTGCAGCAATGTGTCCAGTGCGATGACATCACCCAGAGGTGATGTCATCCTGCAGGGCATGTTGCAGGGGCGGGGATGGTTGATGGTTTTTCCTTAAATGATAGCACATCCCTCACAACATGCCCTGCATGATGATGTCACTTCTGGGTGACATCATCATGGCGCATCTGCTTCATGCACACACCAAAGTTCTCCAGGACCAGGACCCCCTCACCGGCAGCCAGGTAAGACCTGGCAACCCTAACTCCATGGCATTATCCCCCACTGAGGTCCATCCCTCCGTGGTCTCTACCCCCAAATATTGAGTTATTTACCAAGCAGGAGTTGGCAACCCCAGGTCAACTCTTGTTACTTTACTGGCAAGCCCATAAGGCCTAGTGAAAGAACATAAGAACATAAGAGAAGCCAATGTTGAATCAGGCCAATGGCCCATCTAGTCCAACACTCTGTCACACAGCGCCCAAAAATACCACGTGCTATCAGGAGGTCCAGCAGTGGGGCCAGGACACTAGAAGCCCTCCCACTGCTGCCCCCCCAAGCACCAAGAATAGAGTGCATCACCTGCCCCAGACTGAGAATTCCCATCTATACCCTGTGGCTAATAGCCACTGATGGACTTCTGCTCCATATGTTTATCGAATTCCCTCTTGAAACTGTCCATGCTTGTAGCTGCCACCACCTCCTGTGGCAGTGAATTCCATATGTTAATCACTCTTTGGGTAAAGAAATACTTCCTTTTATCTGTTCTAACCCGAAAGGTTTACCTTGGAAGCCCTGTTGTTCTTTCACACCCCTTTTTAGATTAAGCATGCCTGTTTACTTACCCCATCAAAGTTCTTGTTCTTATAGTTCTTATAACTACACGTCAGTGCAGTTGCTGGAACCCACTGGCTTTCCCCTGGGTGAGCCCTGAACCCTCTTCAGCGCTTGCCTCAAGTTTTATTTCCACAGGCATGCTGCTAATTTGTATTGCTATCACAAGTGTGATGTGGATTTTTGCATCATAAGCGTGCCTCTGTATGGATCCCTGAAGGATTCCGAAATATAACGTTGACAGGGGGAAAAAAATATTTGTGTGTTCCCCACCCCCCGATTTGCGAGCCTGTCTCCTTGTTTTTATCCTTAGTTCTGTGGGGGTTTTTTTATTTCAATGTTTCTTCCTGTTATCTCTTCAGAGACAGGAATTGTCAGCCCATCACGGCAGCCGGCCAAACAGCCTGTACTTTGCCAGTTTCCCTCAGCAGGAAAATGGCCTCGCAAACTCATGACAAGAAGGGATCTGGCTATTCTCTCACCAACAAAGCCTAATCTGGCTTTCTGCACAGGATGGGTTGTTAGGCTTCCTGCGTTCCCAAGTAAAGAAAAACGGAATTGGGAAATTGTCCGATCCTGAAAGTGCTGTCTAATGGGACCCTTTACGTTAATCATCGTCATTATCATCACCATCAGCGTCATCATCCCGGGAGCAACTTAATCAACAGACCCGGCTCTCTCTCAGCATCCCCAATTCTATCAAAGGGGACCCTAATTCACACTGCTTCTCCAAATGGTTGATGGCTGAGATATTAGAAAGAGGGCAAAGAAAGTTCGAACGAAACAAGGTATTTGGTCCAAACAGCAACACGGGGGAAATGGCTATTAAATAAGAAGGAAGAAGAGGAAACAGGTGAATTAGGCCTTCCTTTCTTTCAGTTAAAGACCCGACTTCCAGGGTGTCTTCACTTAAAGACAGCAAATTGCCACACCTGCAGAGATAGAGTGGGAAAATAACAAACCAGGCTTTAGAAGGAAGCTCCATGGCTTGGCTAAAAATGATGTATCGGAAAGTTTGGAGAACAACATCTGCAAGCAAACAGCATGGACTCATCTGCATTACTTTCTGCTTGCAGCGTGTTGACTAACACACTTGGTAGCATTCAAGGATAAGAATGTTGTGTTTCTCGCTGGTGCCTGGGTGGAGAGGAAAGGCATGGAAACAGATGGACAGGGGTGTGCCGATGCCTATTGGAAATGGATGGCTCATCTGACAGTGGGCAAGAGCTCAGGGTGCAAATTACAGGGGGCCACACCTTTCCCAGTCCTCCTCCTGGTGTGACAGGCTCTTCCTGTGGAGCGGCTATTTTTAGAAATCCACAAGGAAGGCTAAACTGGTAGAGTTCAGAGATCATGGATTTCTTTAACCGATCATTAAAGCATGATCAGTGTTCCTTGGTGTTTAGTCATGCTGGCCACATGACCACAGAAACGTCTTCGGACAGCGCTGGCTCTTCGGCTTTGAAACGGAGATGAGCACCACAACCCTAGAGTCGGATTCGACTGGCTTTCGAGCAAGGGAACCTTTACCTTTACCTAAAGCATGATCAAAGAGGAACCCCAAAATGACTTGGGGGAAGAATTCCTTGAGCTGAGTGACAGCCACAGCCTGCTCTAGCCCTTGCATTGCAAGAAGGAGGAGGAGATGGATTCTGGTCAGGATTGCACCCTGGATGTGGAAATACAGAGAGGAAGGCTGAGTTTGGACTGGCAATTTGCTGCGGGAACCAGTCACGGCAAAACCCCAGAACAAACTGTTCCGAGGTTTCCCGTTCACACAGCCCGGACTGCTGCAGGAGCATACCAGGAGGAGGCATGCCGGAGCGTTCAGACTGCTGCCCCGGAGGTGCACTGTATGTGGTGTTTCCCCATTAATTTGGCTATGGGTGTATATGTGCATGAGCGCTCATGCGCATTTTGCTGATTGGGGAGGACCCCGCAGCGCCAGCACCGCATTGGGCAGTAGAGCGGAGCATGGCCAATTATACTGCTGCTGCTTTCTGCCCAATGCAGGTTGCTCCCGGCTTATCAACGGAGTGTTCATACTTCCAGGAAGCAGACAAACGCAGGACACAGGCACTCTTCGGTGATTTGCTACTGCTTTTATGAGGTATCTATTAAATGTGGGAAGAAAGCAGAACAGCCTGGGTTGCCTACAGGTGGGGAATGCCAGGCAGATGTGCCTGTGTGGACGCCCTCTTTAATGCGGTTTTAAAGTGTCGCTGAAATGGGGCTCTGCTGGAGCAAATTGCCAGTCTGAACTCAGCCGAAGACTAGCATGAAGCTATGAATATGAAACAAAGTCAAAAGGTCTTCTGATGCAACTCCAGATAACTCTCCATTCCAATAGTACATGACACCATATAAACTAGGCTATATGTGTGTGTATATGCATGCGGATACACACATACACACACACATCAGCGTGCATAACAATCAACACCACATTAATACAAATAAATCTAAAAACAGCAAAAACTAGAAAAACAATTAAAAGATGGCGAATAATAGTTACATATACACACACAGGGCTATTAAAAAAAAAAAAAGAGGTGCCAAACTCTCAAGAGGGAAATGAAGTTTTCAATCCGTATCCTGAAAACCCACAAACTTTTAAATATTTTTAAAAGAATTTTGTTAAAGAGGTTCTGGAACTCCATTCTGGCGCATTCCCTGCTCAGGGTGTTTGCTGGTGTTGTCAGAATTCTGACGCAGGCTTCCTACATGTATTTGGATAAGATTCGGTACAAGAACAGAAGGTCTCAGGTTCAAACCCTGACATCCCCAGTTAAAAAGGGCCAGCATCTCTGCCTGAGATGCTGGAGAGCCGCTGCCAGTCTGAGGAGAGAGTCCTGACCTTGATGGACCAGTGTTTTGACTGAGTAGAAGGCAGCTTCATTGGAAAGAGCTTCTGGGATTAATCAAGGAAATGACAGCACACCCCCTTCCGACGGAATGTAAGGATGGCGTTTCTGAAAAACAGAATCTATGAGAAAGATTTGGAAATGATGCTTTTGGAAATTACGCTGCCCCAACAGCCTGTATTTGGATAGTTTCTTGGGGGTGGGGGCAGATACAGCTGCCTCCTATTTCAGATCAGCAGTCTGTGTTGATGTGAAAGTAAATTTACCATTGAAGAACAGGTAGTAAAGGAGAGAGCAATAATTTAATTAAAAATGGGCTATGCTTGTTATGCATCGGAACAGCAAATATGTTATTGGCAATGTGTAAATCTATGGTTCTTTATGATAAAGAGAAGCCAAATGGGCCAGTGGCCGTACGTTGGCTTTTCATGCAGAAGACCCCAGTTCATAATCTCAACATCTCCAGGTAAAACCTCTCAGGTAGCAGAGCTTTCTCTTAGGGTTGTCAGGTACCCCTTGGCCACTGGCAGGGGGTGGGGGAGTTGGGTTGCCGGATCCAGTTTGGGAAACTCTTGAAGTTTGGGGGCTGGAGCCTGGGGGGGACTGGGACTGCAGTCGGGTGCAATGCCATAGAGGAGAGGTTTCAGACTCATCTGTTACGAGGGCCACATCTGACATCGATGTCACCTTGTCGGGCCAGGCCATGGGTGCCATAAATGTAATGCCAGGTACCAGAGATGGAAATTGTATAAATGACAACAGGTGGTAAGCTCCGAGTTCTTGTATCCTCATTGCAAGACCCCATGGGCTGGGAGGGGGGGTGCAGAGGAAAACCCACATAGGTGGACTGGAAAGGCAGCAGTGCAGCACTGGGCAGATGCTCCCACGATGCTTGACTGCTGCAGACGAGGTTGTTCTGCCATGCTGAAGCCACAATGGAGTAGCTCCGCCCACTCCCCCCAGTACTCCCTTGTTTGCACCAGTTGCTCACAGGCCGCATAAGAGCCCCTGGGCCTTAAGTTTGACACCCCTTGCCATAGAGTCCAACTTCCAAAGGCATGCCATAGAGTCCACCTTCCATTTTCTCCAGGGGAACTGATCTCTGTAGTCTGGAGATGAGCTGTAATTGCAGGGGATCCCCAGGACCCCACCTGGAGGTTGGCATCCCTAGTTTCTCTGTATCAGACTGTCAGTGCTGTCAGAGTTGACAACACACAGCCAGATGGACCGATGGTCTGACACACAGCTGCCTCAGTGTTGTGCCGCCGTTTGCCCCGACACTATTGGTCAATTTCACATCTGAAGCCGCAGGGCTGCATTTTGACCTGCAGCTTCGCCTAATTTCCCCCGCAGTTTTGTGATCCTGTTTTTTGAGGATCACGAAACTGCGGGGGAAATCGGGCGAAGCTGCAGGTCAAATGCAGCCCCGCGGCTTCGGGTGTGAAATTGACTAATAGTATCGGGGCAAACGGTGGCGCAACACCGAGGCAGCTGTAGTGGGAAATCAGCCACAATGTAAGACAGTTTGCTGGTTTACTTATTTACATTCAGTACACTGCATCGCTAAGGAGGGCTGTGTTTTAGCGGCAGGGTTAAAGGTCCCTGTTAA
This sequence comes from Gekko gecko, assembly GCA_029375565.1. Classification (NCBI taxonomy): domain Eukaryota; kingdom Metazoa; phylum Chordata; class Lepidosauria; order Squamata; family Gekkonidae; genus Gekko; species Gekko gecko. The sequence goes on along the minus strand of JAPDNY010000012.1, from coordinate 15,240,398 downwards.
ATCTAGGGGTGCCAAGCCTCAACCCCCCAGCCACTGCTACCTGCCGCCAATCAGCTGGCTGGCAACCAGGGGAGGCCTAGCCCAGCATGGCAGTTGTTATGTATTCAAGTGTGAATCCATGCTATGTAATTCCATGTTAAGCTTCAGTCTGAGTGTGGCTCTTCATCTGTAGCATTACCATTGGCTGGTTTCTGTGAAACCTCTGTAAATACCCAATCACGGTGTGAAAATGTAGCAAAGAGGGAACGGTCCTGATTGGCCTTTATCCCTGTGTTATGATTGGACTTTAACACCTTCCCTATGAAGAAAGGTTAAAACGCTTGGGGCTCTTCAGCTTGGAGAAACGACGGCTGAGGGGTGACATGATCAAGGTTTATAAGATTATGAATGGGATTGAGCAAGTTGAGAAAGAAGTACTTTTCTCCCTTGCTCACAATACAAGAACTTGTGGGCACTCCATGAAATTGCTGAGCAGTCGGGTTAGAACAGATAAAAGGAAATACTTCTTCACCCAAAGAGTGATTAACACGTGGAATTCACTGCCACAGGAGGTGGTGGCAGCTACAAGCATGGACAGTTTCAAGAGGGAATTAGATAAACATATGGAGCAGAACTCCATCAGTGGCTATTAGCCACAGGATATAGATGGGAACTCTCAGTCTGGGGCAGGTGATGCACTCTATTCTTGGTGCTGGAGGGGGCAGCAGTGGGAGGGCTGCTAGTGTCCTGACCCCACTGCTGGACCTCCTGATAGCACGTGGTATTTTTGGCCGCTGTGTGACAGTGTTGGACTAGATGGGCCATTGGCCTGATTCAACATTGGCTTCTCTTATGTTCTTATGTTCTTATGTTGTGGGTGTGGCTTTGACAGCCTGGGATAGCTTAAAAAGGGAGCTGTGCTCCGCTCTTGTTGTGGTGTGTTCCGAGTTGGAGTTTGCTGTTAAATAAAGCTGAAATCACTTCTTTGCTGAAATCCTGTTGTTGAGTGGCATACTTAACAGCAGTGACAGTAAAAATGTAAAAAAATTGCTTGTACTATAGAGTTCCCCCCCCCAAAAAAAAAATCAGAATGCCCTTTGTCTCCAGTGATGTGATGACATCAATTTCCACGTTTGCCAGAAGTAATGTCATAGCATTGCTAGGTTAGGCGTCCTCCTGCTGCCAGTAAGTCCCCCTGCCAGTTGTCAGGGTGGATTGGCACCCCTAGTTCAATCCCTGGCACCTCCAGTTCAAGGATTTCAAGCAGCAGGCACTGGGCAAGACAGTTACCTGATGATGTTGAGTCACTGCAGAGAGACTCTTGCTGAAACTAAGCTCCTTAGAGCAAAGGTCTGACTTGATTGATGTGATTTGCATAGGTATGTCATTCCAGGCGAACCATTTGCATCTTATAAGTGAGCCTACCTAGGCATTTAGATGCATCTGTTGAAGTCTTCCTAGAGCTACTCCTCCTTTAAGAGGTTAGATGAAGAAGAAGAAGAGAAGAGACTGGATTTATACTCCACCCTTCACTACCCGAAGGAGTCTTGGGTCCTTTCCGCACTAGACCTTAATTCTTGGTTCAGCCCTGTCCCCGAACTTACATTCTACACTACACGTGAGTTAACCCCTGTAATTATATCGGAGTATTTTTACATTCTACACTACACTCGAGTTCACCCCTGTAATTATCTCAGGATATTTTTTTGTTTCCACATTACATTGAGATCACCCCGGTTGCACCCCACACTTGTCCCGGGATAAACAGATGCTGCTTTCCAGGAATGAATGTTGTTATGTATTGGGATGTGAATCCTTGCTATACATTTCCATGTTAAGCTTGAGTTTGAATGTGGCTCTTCAGCTGTCACATTACCATTGGCTGGTTTCGGCGAAACCATTGTAAATACCCAATCACTGTGTGAGAATGTTGCAAAGAGGGAACAGTCCTGATTGGCCTTTACCCCTGTGTTATGATTGGCCTTTATCTCTGTGTTGTGATTGGCCTTTATCCCTGTGTTATGATTGGCCTTTATCTCTGTGTTGTGATTGGCCTTTAGCTAACTGTGGGTGTGGCTTTGACAGCCCGGGAGAGTTTAAAAAGGGAGCTGTGCTCCACTTGTTTGTTGTGTGTTCCTGACTTACAGTTTGCTGTTCAAATAAAGCTGCAATCACTTTTGAAGCTGAAATCGTTGTTGAGTCTCATACTTAACAAATGTGAGGTATTGTGTTCCGAGATGAACTCTGATAAAACCAGGGTTGAGAACCAAGTGTGGAAGGGACCTTAGGGCGGCTTACAATCCCTTCACCTTCCCCACAACAGACACCCTGTGAGGTAGGTGGGGCAGAAAGACCTCTCTTAAGAACTGCCATTGAAAGAACAGCTTTGAAAGATCTTGTGACTGACCAAAGGTCACACCAGCAGCTGCATGTCAAGGAGTGGGGAATCAAACCCAGTTCTCCCAGAACAGAGTCCATGCTCCTAACGACTACACCAAACTAGCTGTAGGGCTTACCAGAGCCAGGGCTTTCCCTGTAGTGGCACTCTGACTACAGAAACCATTTACACGTTCTATTGGTATCTATGCTTTTAGAGGCCAGACAAGCTTTTTTTCCCCTCTCCCAAATTTTTAGTGACATGTAATTTTGAGCAGCTGGATTTATTGCTACCCCATTGGTCCTACCAATCAGTGACTTTTCTATATGAACTTATATTCTCAAGAACTGCTTTATCATTAGTGTTTTCATTTCTTTGTATGGTGCCTTGGAGTATTGTGCACAAAAGGTAGAATATAAACCTCTAAAACAGCTGAATAAAATGCTTTAAAGGGGGCCGGTGCTTGCAGGACTGATTGCTCTTTTTATATAAATATAAGGGCTTAAAAAGTTGCAAGGATTTGTTTTGCAGGGGGAGAAGGAAAAAATACTCCCCAGATCTCTAAGTAGTTCTTGAATTGCTACTGCTAGTTGATTTTTTTTTTTACATTGGCTTTTGACATTTCTTACCTCATGTTCTGAACAATGTATTACTCAAGGGAAACTCCTGAGGGTTTTGTGGCTACTTTACAGCTTTTCTTGTCTTTCCCTTAATTTATAAAAAGCCAACCTTGTAACATTATTTGTCAGGCTTTTTGGCATGAGTGACATGATTCCAATTTTCCAGAAATCATTTGTGCAATTAGCCTCCTTTGAAATTTTATCTTGGATTGAACTTGTATAACCTCCTTGATTTATCTTTGCATACGTATGTTGCCTCGTCATTGTGACGGCCTTTACCCCAGGAATAATTGCATAAACCGTCACTTCTTTCATGCTTCCTTTGAGATTAGGGCCATTTTCAAAGTTTCCTCATCTGACTTTCTCCCTCTGTTTTTTTTTTAATTCTTGTATTTCTAGTCTACTTTGCTCCCCGCTGGGGACTCCAAGTGGCTTTCAAAGAAATGCAAAAATATAAATATATTTTAGATAAAATAACAAAAATAACGTTCGGTACAATTCCAGCTCCTTGTTCCGTCCTGGATCCGCTGTCCTGGCTGCTCAGAGCCACAGGAAATGAGCCACGGGCTAACAGCTTGTACCTCTAGCTCTGCCCAGGCTTAAATGCCGATAACAGCAAGGGAACCAGAAGATCAGTCCAGATCTTATTCAGTCGGCAGATCTGTTCCCAAGAATTCCCCTTCCTTGCTAGGAGAGCTTCTATGTTGTTGTTGTTGTTCAGTCGCACAGTCGAGTCCGACTCTTCGCGACCCCATGGACCAGACTACGCCAGGCCCTCCTGTCTTCCGCTGTCCGCTGAAGTTTGCTCAATTTCATGTTCGTTGCATCGATGACACTGTCTAACCATCTCATCCTTTGCCATCCCCTTCTTCTTTGACCTTCAATCTTTCCCAGCATCAGGGTCTTCTCCAGTGAATGCTCCCTTCTCATTTGGTGGCCAAAGTATTTGAGCTTCAGCTTCAGGATCTGGCCTTCCAGGGAACAATCAGGGTTGATTTCTTTTAGGACTGAATGATTTGATCTCCTTGCAGTCCAAGGGACTCTCAAGAGTCTTCTCCAGCACCATAGTTCAAAAGAATCTATTCTTCGGCGCTCGGCCTTCCTTATAGTCCAACTCTCGCAGCCATACATTACTACGGGGAATACCATTGCTTTGACCATGCAGACTTTTGTTGGCAAGGTGATGTCTCTGCTTTTTATCATGCTGTTTAGGTTTGCCATCGCTTTCCTCCCAAGGAGCAGGCGTCTTTTAATTTCATGGCTGCAGTCACCATCTGCAGTGATCTGGGATCCTAGGAATGTGAAGTCTGTCACTACTTCTACGACTTCCCCTTCTATTTGCCAAGGAGTGATGGGGCCAGATGCCATGATCTTAGTGTTTTTGATGTTGAGCTTCAAGCCCACTTTTGCACTCTCCTCTTTCATCCTGAGCAAGAGACTCTTTAGGTCCTCTTAAATACCTTCAATGGGAAAGGAAACAGAAGCCTAGCCTCGATTGCATTCAGCTGGCAGAGATGATCTTAGGGTTCCCAGTCCCCAGTTGGGGGCGGAGGATCCCCTGATTTGGAGCCCCTCCCCTATCTATCAGAGAGCAGGGGGAAGTGACCCCAGACCCCTCCAAGCTTACCAAAAGCAGGGAGGGAAGAAGCAAGAAGTAAACACGATGTGCCTAAGTCAACTGGAAGTGACATAGTCATGTTGTTGACATGGGGCAGGCAATGCTCTAGTTTTTGGGCAAAACTCTATGGTTTGAAGCCAATTTCACCATGGAGGCTTGCCCCGAAACCAGAGAGTCACCCCCAATGTCGCCGGCATGCCTACGTCAATTCCAGGTGGCATAGGCATATCACGTTTATTTCTGAGTATGTCACTTTCTGCTCCTGGAATGCTCCATCTACCCCCCAGCCCTCAGGTCCGATGGACCTGGCAACCCTGGATGTTCCCAAGAATTCCCCTTCCCTGCTTGGAGAGCTTAAAAACATAAGAAGAGTCATGCTGGATCGGGCCAAAGGCCCATCAAACCCAGCATCCTGTTCACTCAGTAGCCAACCAGCTGCCCGTAGGAAGCCCACAAACAGGAAGAGTAAAGCAACATCATCCCGCCTGTGCTCCTGAGCAACTGATCTAGAGAGGCACAAAGCCTCTGGCACTAGAGGGAGTGGATATCCATCATATACTAGTAGCCACTGGTCGCCCAGTCCTCCACGAATTTGCCCACCCCCCTTTTAAAGCCTTCCAAGTTGGCGGCCATGACCACATCCTGCGGCGGTGAGTTCCACAAGTTAACTATACGCTGTGTGAAGAAAGTCTTCCTTTTGTCTGTCCGGAATCTCCCACCCTTCAGCTTCAGGGAATGACCCCGGGTTCTAGTATTATGGGAGAGGAAGGAGAGTTTCTTCCTGTCTACTCTTTCCATGCCACGCATAATTTTATAAGACTCTATCATGTCTCCCCTCACTCACCTTTACTGGAGGCTGAACAGCCCTAAGCATTTTAACTGATCCTCGTAGGGCAGCTGCTGTGATCCCCTGATCATTTTAGCTTCTAGCCATGGTTTAAATACCTGCAACAGGAAGGGAAACAGAAGACCAGCCTAGATCTTATTCAGCGGGCAGACATGTCCCCAAAACCCTCCCCCATCCAGCATTCTGAATTTCCTTGCCTTGTATCCAAAGTTGAATTAATGCATTAGCAAACTTGATATTGAATTTTTCATGAGTCTTAACCCCTAAAACCTCCATTTCTCTCTTGTGCAAAATAGAGAGTCACATTTTGCCTGTTTGTTTATTTAGAAGATATTTATGCTGCCTCTCCGAAGTCCTGCTCAAGGTGACTTACAATTAAAAAAAAAATTAGTTATCAATAGAAAAAACAAACAAGCTATTAAAACAATCCCAGGGAAAGCAAAATATGCATAAAACAGACTTCAGACCAGAAGCAAACCATAAAACAGCTGGAAAGGTACAGCCTGTAATTAAAATCCTGGGTAAAAAGAAATGTTGTAGCCTGGCATACTTGTATTATGTCTAATCAAACCTGTTGAGTTCCTTCATAAACAGTGAGGATTGGTTCTTTGAAAAACCAGGAAGATCTTGCTGATTCCCATACAAAGTCAGGGAACAAATAGAAATGGGTCCATTTCACCCCTAATGCTGTTCCCATGGTTTCCTGGGGAGGTAGGGACATGGAGGGCAGAGCCATGGGGATTTTACCATAGAGTTTCAGCAATTCATAGAGAGGCATAAGATCACTTCTGTGTTTCCCAGGAAGTGACATCACACCATGGGCCATTTTTTAATTTTATTTTTTTTAAATAGATTGTACTGATTTTCTACAGAAAAAAAGAAAAGACATAAACTACAAGAACAAAGAAACTAGCACAGGCAACAAACATGGAGCACATATTCATTATAACTATTTAAATTTTACACCGATGGAATCGTTCTTTTATGCACCCTTTTATTTTTATCTGCCGCTGATCTGAGCAGTGATGGGAAATAGGAGGTGGGAGCAAGGAATTTCCCCCACCGGTTCCTGTTTGAAAATCAGAATGCCTATGCTGCCCAAAGCACCTTGGTGAAGCTAATAAAACAACAGCCTCACTAATACTTAATCCCAGAGATATTTTTAATGTACACCTGTCTGATCTAAGGGCATAACATAAAAACTTTACTATAGACAAAGGAACACGTCTATCATTACCAGCCAAAAGGTATAACAGATGAAAATCATGTGAACAGCCAGGAAACCTGCTCCATAAGGGCAATATAAATTTAGCTCTTACAGACAAATAACAACTAAATACAAAATGAGGTAAAAGTTTCAATTACAGCTCTACCACAGGCGCAGTCTCTGGGGGCAGCAAATGTCCTCGCAGCAACCTGACAATTCAGCAAGCGGGAGAGCATTTACTCTAGCCAAAAAAAAAGTTGACAAAAATTGGGACTGTTAGAAAAGTAAAATAACTTGGCAAAATGGGGGAAAGAGAGGCTGAAAAGCCCCTCAAAAGTGGGGAACATGTCTCCTAGCATCAAAATTAATAACCTCTTGATCTAGTCTCCGCAGTGATTCCAAAACCTTCTTTCTAACATTTGGTATCAGTAGAAGAGAAGGAGAAATTAAACCTATATACCCCTACCAGGAGACTGGCAACCAGATCATAGGAGATCCAGTGACCTTCTGGGTGGATTTCAAGGTTCACAGCAGTCCAAAGCTGGAGAAAGAAGTAGTTGGATTTACACCTCACCCTTCACTTGAAGCCTCAGACAAACTTACAATCTCCTTCCCTTCCTCTTCCTGAAACAGACACCCTGTGAGGTAGGTGAGGCTGAGAGAGCTCTGGGAGAACTGCTCTGGAGAGAACAGCTCAGAAAGAACTGTGACTGACCAAAGGTCACCTAGCTGGCTGCACATGGAGGAGTGGGGGATCGAACATGGTTCTCCAGATTAGAGTCCACCGCTCTTAACCACTACACCAAATAGAACACTTCCTTTTATCTAGCAATGTTCCGATCCTATTACAGAGGGACCCACCCAGTTTTGTTATTGCTGTTAATAATAATTCAATCTTGCTGACCCCTCCCCTTCACTTTGGACTGTTCTCTGGATAAAACCTGATCTATGGGATATCCAGCAACTGGTCAAAGAGGTGTTTTTAATTGGGATATTTGGTTAATATAGCAGAGTTTGCCCAGTCATAGAAACGTGATACTGAGTGCAGTAGATAAATCTACCAAGAAGTATATTGCAAAAAAAGGTAGACTTAGGTCCCGGTCACATGGAGGATTTGCCCCACAAAAGGTATGAATTGAGGGCGCATCAAACGGGCATGATCATACCACAGCATCTGGGAAGCGTAGGGCACCCGTCTCCAACCCATACTGTCAGCCCGAAGAAGCGGATTTAAAAGGCACTGGGGGAAAGGTAGTAGCTTCCGGTAGATGCACAGCATGGGTGGGCGTCTGATCGGAGATGCACCGGTAGCCCATGGCATCCAGCAGCTATCCGTGACCAGTGCATGCGCAGTAACGCAGTAATGCCATCTTGCCTCGCTGGGATTATGCTGCTGCCTCCCTGGTGTGATCGGCTGCCGACGGCCTGAGGACAGAGCCGCAAGGCACCGTAAGATCACGCTCCCACATTTCTTTTAGCTCCGCCTCTAAAATGCCTCCCTTCCAGTGCGGATTTTCCCACTCGTGTGACCAGGGCCTTACATTTATTCCAGTAGATCCAGTTCACATTCCAGTCAAAGACAAGAATGAAGCCTAATCTAAAGAGTACTTTCCCTGTCACCAATAGCCAGCTTGCCCAGCATTGTGTGTGTGGAATTATGAGGGCATTATATCTATAGGAGAGACCTGCAGAGACATATATCTCCATGGAAGGCCATGTGTAGGCAGTGAGAGGACAAAGTGAGAGAGAGAGAGAGGAAGGGTCAGAGGGCAGCTCTCAGGTTAAGACAAAGAGAGGCCATCCCATTCAAGGAGATATACACTTAGGCCCAATCTGCATCTAGCATTTGCTCCGCTGTCTTACCAAACCCACACTGGAACAGAAATCCCCATCTACATTGCATGCCGCTTTCACTTTGATTGAGTGTTCGCATTTTATGTCAGTGTCCAGACTGCATGCTGCTCTCACTTCGTTTGATCTCTGGTTTTATTGTGGTTGTCTGCATAGATTTATGGCCATTTTATGGCCATTCGGGGGTGACTCTGCAGTCAATACGGTGTTGGCCTGGGGTAGTTGAACGTGGTTTTGAACTGCATCTTTTTCTGTTCCAGTGTGGGTTTGGTAAAAAAGCTAAATGCAGATTGGCCCTTAGAGTGATGTAGTGCCTCCCAAAGTCCGGGCAAGCTGAGTTGCTCACTCCACCATGTTTGTGCTCGGGAGGAGGGGCATTTTCCCACAAGTGTCCACAGAGACTGAAAACACTGTTTGGGTGTTTCGTTTTGGGTTTTTTTTGCAGTTGCGTGTTGCCATAGAAACAAAAAGCCAACCCTTTCCAAACTTGCTCATTGTGTGGCTAAAAAACATTTTGAGCATGGAGGCAGCTAGATTTGAGGGGGTTCCTTTTAATGTTTGTTCAGGCCCGTAGCCAGGATTTTTTAAGTCGGGGGGCATTTAAATTTCTTAGGGGGCACTGGCTAATTGAATTAAAGGAATACCTGGCTCCTTCCCTGCACCTGCTGTCGCTCGGAGACCCTGGACTGGATGGGAAGTCAGGGGGCCTCGCCAGTGAATCAGGGGGGCTAGCCCCGAGATGCCCCACTGTAGCTATGGGCCTGTGTTTGTTTGTTTCCTTGTTGCAGAGGTGGACAAGTCTGCTCTTCTTGACCATAGAAATGAAACCAGTCTTCTGTGTACCCTGTATTTTTCTCTCTTTCTAGCTTCCCCCCCTCTTTTTTTACATCTACATTATGTTTATATTATGTTATTTATAGTCCGCTTTTCTCACTCGGACTCCAAGCGGTTGACACAGAGTGAGTCAATACAATTGACGGACGTGACATGCAAGAAACAGCACAATAGGATTGGGGCTGTAGAACCAACCAGAAGTCTAGAACAAGGACTGAAGCCAAGCAGAAGTATTAACATGATGCATTAAATGATGCAAAACTCCACAGCGGGATCCTCGTTTTGGCAAGCGAAACACAGTAGTATAGACCGTAGCCCCTAATAATTTTTCTAAGTGACTTTGTGAATCGTTTAGTACAGTACATGTCTATTGCATGCATAGAAAAGGCCTCTTGAATAATTCAGTTTTGCATAGTTTGCAGAAAGCCAGGAAAATGGGAGCCTTCCTGACCTCCTCGGGCAAGCCCATTACACAATGGGGGGGCCTCCTTTAGCTTTCTTAGCACACAAAAGGCTTTTTTTGGAAGAGGCTTCTGTCTTCTCTCCCCTGGCTCTTTCAGAAGCTGGGACATTTCTCCCTACTGTTTGGGTCCTGATTGAAATCATCCCGTTACACTGGAGTAACTCTTCATAGGGTGACCCTATCCAGGGGTCATTTCATAGAAAAAGAGGTGCAGGAGCTCATTAGCATACCTATTAGCATAACTGATTAGCATATGCCGCACCCCCTGACATCACCGGAAGTGTATCAGAAAGGGAAGCAGGGGGGCATCTTCAAAAGCCTCCCCTTCCCTTTTCCAGCTGGTCTGCCGGGGTGGGCTGGGGGTGGGGAGGCAGAGTGAGAAGAGGTTTAAACTTTAAACCCTTTCTTGCTTTGCTTTCTTGCTTTGATTTTGAAGATGCCTTCCCCCCCTTTTTGGTTTCCCAGCTGGCCTGCCAAGGCGGGCTGGGGGGGAGCGAAGAGAGAAGGGGTTTAAAGTTCCATTGTATTCTATGGGGCCATAGGATACAATAGGAGATCGTGCCACTGCTGTGGCGTGACTCTAGAGAGAAGTTTAAACTTTAAATCCCTTCTCTTTTTGCTTCCTCCACAAGCTCGCGGAGAGCTGGGGGTGGGGCTTGCCGCCACTGCCATTTGTGCCCACTCCTGGGCTGCCAGAGCGCTGCTCCGGCTCACTTCAGCCCCAAATGACCCCTGCCCTATACTACTACTACTACTAACAGTCTGGTGTAGTGGTTAAGAGTGGCAAAATTTTTCTGGAGAACAGGTTTGGTACAACAGTCCTCCTCCACATGCTACCGGCTGGGTGACCTTGGGTCTGTCACAGTTCTCTCAGAGCTGCTCTCTCAAGAGCTAGTTCTCTCAGAGCTCTCTCAGCCCCACCTACCTCACAGGGTGTCTGTTGTGAGGAGAGGAAGGGAAGGAGATTATAAGCCACTCTGTGATTCCTTTGAGTGGTAAAGGGAAGGGTATAAATCCAACTCTTCTCCTCCTCCTCCTCCTCCTCCTTCATGCCACTTATATGAGAAGTATTTTAGTGCTTAACTGTAACTGATCTGCAATAATCATGCTTGGAAACGGTCCTTGAGAACAGTTCTTCTTCTGCCAGTCATTTCAATTGCAAAACTCTTGAGAAAGTCCCATCCAATGAAATACCATTTATCATTTTCTTTGCAGGCTTACAAAGTCACATTTTTGACCATTCAAATGAGCAAGGCAAGATTACTGGCCTTTCTGGGGCACAGCGGAGAGCTAGGACAGAGGTAACAGGAGCAGAACCCAGAGCCCTTCAAAGTCTCACCCTTGAGAAGGGGGCAGAAACATGCCACCCAATTGCACAAGGCCACTTAAGACCATTAATGGTAGAGCTCTGTCTTTACTCATTCCACCTCTTGAAGGTTTTCCCTAGCTTACCTAATGCCCAGCCCTTGAGTGCCACGAGATTGCCTGGCCAATAGGCCCCACCCCATAATATCTCTAGTTGAATGGACTACAGTTATACATTAGTGGGTTAAATCAACATTTGCCCTGGTTGTCCTGGAATTATTGGTGGTGGGAAGTGCTGTCAAATTGCAGCTGACTTATAGCACCTCGCAGGGTTTTCAAGGTAAGAGACAATCAGAGGTGGTTTGCTATCACCTGTCTCTGTGTAGCAGCCCTGGTATTCCTTGGTGGTCTTCCATCCCATGTTCTAAACAGGGCTGGGCCTGCTTTGCTTCCAAGATCTGACGAGATTGGGCTAACTTGGGACACCCAGGTCAGCGCCTGGAATTATTACAGTCCCTGTTTCTGTATTCCCAGGCCTTTTGGCTAGTAATACCATTTCACCCAGACCTGTTTCTCACTGAGAAGGTAGACTGTATCTGACCATTGCCATCAATAAAACAAAGGTGGGAGTTGCCATGCTCTCTCATACAAATACAAAGAAAACTAGCAAGTCAGGAAGGAGACTGGAGTGAACTCTTCTTCCTGTTAACTCAGAACATAAGATGAATCCTACTGGACCAGATAAAAGGGACTTCTAGTCCAGCAACACATTTCTCCCAATGACTAAGAAGCAGGGAGGGCCTGACTTAGCCATGGCCCAGCTTTTGCAGCACCTGGTGTGGGAGGGGGGAGAGTCAGCCAAAAACTGAGCCGGCCACAGATGCAGCTGCGGAAGGGGTCAAGTTGTAGAGCAGCAGAAAAGTTTGGCCTTCTCCCTCCCTGGGGACCAATTGTAAGGTCCGAATGTGGTCTGGGGGAGGGTCATCGCAGGGGGAAAGGGCTTGCCACGCACCCTTGGCCCCATTCTTTGTCCAGCCATGGAGCAGTCTGCCTACCCATCCAACCCTATAGAGAGCACCCAGGATGGAATTGGTGAATAGTAGTTAGCTGTCTGGGGTAAAGTGTGATGCTGAATGCTGTGCATAGTTTATGATTGTTAGCCATGTCACATTGTTCATTGTTTTTTCAATGCTCTATTTTGACTCACAAGTTTTGACGGTTACAGCATGGGGCCGGATCTGATTTTGGAAATTAGCCTGCGTGCCATTTCCTAGATACGGAGACCCCTTTAAGAGGTCTTGGTATGAGGGCTTATAGGAGCAAGCCAGCTCCAGGACTTCCAGATTGGTATAGTGGTTAAGAGTGTGGACTCTAATCTGGGAGGACTGGGTTTGATTCCCCACTCTTCCACATACAGCTGCTGGTGTGACCTTGGGTTAGTCTCAAGTTCTCTCAGAGCTGTTCTCTCAAGAGCAGTCCTTGAAAGAGCTCTCCCTGCCCCACGTACCTCATGGGGTGTCTGTTGTGGGGAGGGGAAGGGAAAGGATTTTGTAAGCCACTCTGAGACTCCAAGTAAATGGCAAGGTATAAATCCAATCTCCTCCTGCTCCTCCTGCTCCTCCTCCTCCTCCTCCTCCTCTTCTTCTTCTTCTTCTTCTTCTTCTTCTTCTTTCTTCTTCTTCTTCTTCTGATGGCAAGGGAGACCACTGAGGGGCAGTCCATGTGGGCTCCTGCAATCTGCCATCCTGCGGTTCTCCACCCAAGCAGTTCTGGGTGTGATGGGTACATCGATGCTCTGAATCCAGGGAGCCATGCTGTGCCAATACTTCTTACAGCTGTAACCAATAAAACCAAATCTTGTTTGTGTGTGTTTCTTTGATGTTGGTTTGGGATACATGCCAGCAGGAGCTCTCCCCCACACACACCTAAGAGTCAGAGCTGCAAAGCCCATAAGCAAGGCATGAAGGCGATAAATCCTTGCACTCCAACAGTGAGTCATTTGAACATAAAATCATAGACTCACAGAGTTGAGTGCTAACGGGAAAAGGTCTCCAGTCGCTGAAAGCCACATGTGTTCTAGCATAGGTTCTAGTCATGTATTAAAATACATGAATTCTGCATCCTTGGCATGGCTTGGATGACTCTGTGATCTGTTATTGTTCAAGAAGGAGGGAAAGTCTGCTTCTTCCATCGTCTCTATAGCATGAGTTTTCTGCAGGGAACAGAGTAGTGTTCATTGACTCAGAGTCCAAAAGAAGTAGAGGCAGGATACATCTCCATGAGAATAAGGAGGACCCATATTGGAAGGTCAGAAGGCCCACTTATCTATTAACCTGGCTGAGAGTCAGGAAGGCCCTGCAATAGGCTTGCCATTTCCCCCCAGGGGGGGGGTTGCCTGCTTTAGGGGCTCCCGACCCACTGGCCCAAATCCAGCCAGAGAGGGGAACCCTGCCCCCAAAGTGCTGGGATCACAGTGACGTGCCTGGTGCAATAATGTCACCCAAAGCTGATGTCATTACTCCAGGCATGTCACCAGGGGGACGCTCTAGCACTCAGGCTAAAAACTCTGTGGTACCATAGAGTTTTCAGCTGAATGCTAGAGTGTCACCCTGGCAACGTGCCTAGTGCGATGATGTCACTTCTGGGTGATGTCATCGAGGTGCGCGCACATAGCGCACGTGCCAGACAATCCCGACGAAGAGGCTTCATCCCCCCACTGGCTGCAGGTAGGGACCAGGCAACCCTACTCCGCAAAGGTATAAAAAAGGTTAAGGATATCTTTGGGAACAAAGGATCTTGGGCCTGCCTCCAGAAGAACAAAAAAAGGGCAATTTTGGAGGCCTCCGGTCCTGTGCTTAATCACATTCACTCCCATGTAGGCTTTTTAATGAGATTTGCATGTGCTTAGGTGTGCTCTCCAAAGGCTCCCGAGTGGAACCTTCCACTGCTGCCACCGACACCCCCCCCCTTTTCTCCTTGCCTTCTTGGTATATGCAAAGTAAACAAATATGATCTACGTGGTGGTGCATGGCAAGTCCAAATTAATGCATGAGGCTACATTGGCAACCCCCGTTTGGGAGTAAAAATGCAATGTGTTCCGCATCTAATGACCAAAATTATGAGCGCAGCAATAACAGAAATGTAGCAGGGCTTAATCTTCATTGCGTATGCTTCGGGGCACACCTCCCTCTGCAGTTACTTACAAAATAATTACTCATTAGTGTGTGGCTTGCAAAACATCCAAGGGCTCTACATTCAACACAACTCATTAGCATCCATTCTTTGGGATATCAGTGGGAGGTACACGCCACCCCCTTCAGGTCACCTCTCATTTGCTTATTAGAGCTCCCGGTTTGAGGCTTCTCGGTGTGTCTGGATCAAGATTTTGTTTGCTCAGGAGCTACAGCAACCTGAGTGCAGCCCTCCTCCCCAAAAAACACACCCGTACATGTTGGGTTAGATATATAAAGCCTCTACTGATTAATGCCTCCTGGTCTCCATTTTACCTTGGGAGAGCTGACCACTGACTCCTCCCTAGGGAGGAAACAACAAAGGGTCGCATTCAAACTGTCTCTGTGTCTGTTTCTATTTTGTCAGATCCCAAATCACTTCTGATGGATGCTCAGCGGCTAGACTTCCGTTCTGCATCTCATCTTCAGAGCCCTTGGAGACAGGATCATCTCCTCCAGCCCCCTACAACATGCTCAGAAGCATTAACAGAAGAGGGACTGTGGCTCAGTGGGAGAGCATCTGCTTGGCATGCAGAAGGTCCCAGGTTCAGACCCCAGAATCCCCAAGACCAGGCAGTGGATTATATGAAAGGCCTCAGCTGGGGAGCCACTGCCAGGCTGCGTTGTCAATATTGACCTGGATGGACCAATGGACTGAGGACCAACAGTCTGATTCAGAGTTCATGTGTTCAAGAAAACCCATGTTCAAACAAATTTTCACATGTATGCAGTAGTGTGCAAGACAAGAGAAGGGTGCCTTCATTGGGTTTCTGGAATGAAGGAAGAAGAAGAGGAGGAGGAGGAGGAGATTGGATTTATACCCCACCCTTCACTACACAAGGGAGTCTCAGAGCAGCTTACAAACTCCTTTCCCTTCCCCTCCCCACAACAGACACTCTGGGAGGTAGGTGGGGCTGAGAGAGCTCTGACAAGCAACTGCTCTTTTTCAAGAACAGCTGTGCCAGAGCTTGTGACTGACCCAAGGTCACATCAGCAGGTGCAAGTGGAAAAGTGGGGAATCAAACCCAGTTCTCCCAGATTAGAGTCCACGCACTTAACCACTATACCAAACTGGCTCTCCGAAGGAAACTTTGGGTGGATATTTGTTTTGTGGAATGGAAAGACTGTGATCCAATCTACTTTGGTCTTTCCTGCCGCTGTGCCAACGACTTCACATTGTCTCACAAATTTCTGTCTGCATTTCATGCCGCATCCGCTCTCCTACTGTTTCATCTCAGCATGGGCTGTCTGCATCACTTTATTGCCATTTAGTGGTGACTCCGAGGTCCCTACGATGTCCCACCATGTGATTTGGATTTGGTTTTAAGGTGGTTTAATTGCTGCTGTGAGCAATAAGGAGACAACTGGAGCCGAATTCTCCCCCCCCATCTTTTCTAAGGAGATACACAAATTGTCACAAGGGAAACTAGTAAACTAAAAATCCAGTTGTCTGTGTTTAAAAGCAGCCAGGGAACATTTTTCTGCAATCGTATTGGGGTGGGGGGAAGCACACCCATCCCTGAATCATTTGTTATTTCTTGGGGCAGTCCCCAGAACGCCCTGCCTGCCTACCACTGGGTGTTTTGTGTTTTTTACCCAGCTCATTCCATCTTTCCTGACCCCCCCCACCTCCCCCTCTGCCAGGTCAACCGCCTTTACTTTCTGGGGGGGTCGCAGGTGCCGTTTCCTCCCCACAGCACAGCACAGCTCAGTGCGGCACCCTGCTGGCACCCCTGGGAGGCCTCTCCTCCTCCCTCTCTTGCACACTCTCCCTCTGTCGTGATGCAGACAGCAAGCTTTTTATAGTGAGCCAAATGGAAGGCAAAAGAAGCTGGTGCCACAGCAGAATGAAACAGCTTTACATAGCAAATGCAGATTGGGCCTGTATCCTTATACATTCCTGCTCCCAGCGTGTGGAGGCATCCTGCTCCCCAGTTCTAAATGTATAACTTTCCTGTGACAAGAAACATAGAAAGGGGGGAGGGAACTGCACGAAACTGAGGGGGAAACAGGGGGCTTTCCCACCTGCATTGTTTTTCATTGGTTCTGGCCAGAAATTGTTTTAATTTACCCCCTGATTTCTGCCTTCAGTTTTCACTTCGGTTTTTTTTCTTTTCCTCCTGGGGATTTTCTGGTTCTTTTGAGACCACTATTACCCCAATCTTTGTCTGGAAACCAGTCCTGAGTCAGCTTTTTTCTAGTGCATAATGTCTCTGTTGGTTTCCTTTGACCTACCCACCTCCAGCCCACTTTTCAATGATTGGATTGTCGTCGTCATTAAACCGCTCCCTCTCCCCTTTATATCTCCACAAGGGGGGGGAGCTTTTTAAATGCTTTTTCATTTTTAAAATGAAATCCAGAGAACCTGCTAAACCTATTGTTACAATGCCACATCACTATATCAATATTTGAGGGCTTTTTAAAAAAATAATAAGGGGGGGTATGCCATGATGCCATCAGTAGTGACACCAATGGCAACAGCACCCTTCCTTGAAAATTCTTATAATTTAAGCCACGTTCAAAAGAAGATAAAACAGACTCTGCAACTATGTTGTCGAAGGCTTTCATGGCCAGAGTTCATTAGTTGCTGTGGCCGTGGTCTTGGCATTGTAGGACCTGATGTTTCGCCAGTAGCTGTGACTGGCATCCTCAGAATGTATAACACAGAAAGATGGAGTACTCTCTGTGTCAAGGTGAGCAGAAAACTGATAGGCAGATAATTTATTTCTACCCTGGAAGGTGGGGTAGGGCTGAGTCAATTACCTTGTGTAGTTCTCCAGGCTATGAACATGCTAATGGAGGAGCTTTCCTGAGGAGGTTCTTTTGTCTATGGATTGTTTCCTGAGGAGGTTTGAGGAGGTTCTTTTGTGTGTCGAATGGCTAAAAGAACCTCCTCAGGAAACAATCCATAGACAAAGGAACCTCCTCAGGAAACAGGAAACCTCCTCAGGAAACAATCCACAGAAAAAAGAACCTCTTCAGGAAAGCTCCTCCATTAGCATGTTCATGGCCTGGGGAGCTCCTACAAGATAATGACTGAGCCCTACCCCACCTTCCTGAGCAGATATAAATTACCTGCCCACCATTTTTCTTCTCACCTTGACACAGAGAGTACTCCGTCTTTCTGTGTTATACCTCTGAGGATGCCAGTCACAGCTGCTGGTGAAACGTCAGGTCCTACAATGCCAAGACCACAGCCACACAACCCGGAAAATCTATAGCAAATAAAGGACTCTGCTACTGTTTGAGTGCACAGGGAGGGCTGACATGCAGCAGGACCCTGCCCAAACTGATTCCAGGGCTTGTGGATCGACTCCCAGGAAAAACAGGAATAACTCGAGCACGAGGCAAAGGTCAAGGAGCTGGATCATAAGAACATAAGAACATAAGAGAAGCCAATGTTGAATCAGGCCAATGGCCCATCTAGTCCAACACTCTGTCACAGAGCGGCCAAAATATACCAGGTGCCATCCGGAGGTCCAGCAGTGGGGCCAGGGCACCAGAAGCCCTCCCACTGCTGCCCCTCCAGCACCAAGAACAGAGTGCATCACCTGCCCCAGACTGAGAGTTCTCATTCTATACCCTGTGGCTAATAGCCACTGGTGGACTTTTGCTCCATATGTTTATCTAATTTCCTCTTGAAACTGTCCATGCTTGCAGCTGCCACCACCTCCTGTGGCAGTGAATTCCATATGTTAATCACTCTTTGGGTGAAGAAGTATTTCCTTTTATCTGTTCTAACCCGACTGCTCAGCAATTTCATAGAGTGCCCACGAGTTCTTGTATTGTGAGAAAGGGAGAAAAGTACTTCTTTCTCAACCTGCTCAATCCCATTCATAATCTTATAAACCTCGATCATGTCACCCCTCAGCCGTCGTTTCTCCAAGCTAAAGAGCCCCAAGCATTTTAACCTTTCTTCATAGGGAAGGTGTTCCAACCCTTTTATCATTCTAGTTGCCCTTCTCTGCACTTTTTCCAATGCTATAATATCCTTTTTGAGATGTGGTGACCAGAACTGTACACAGTATTCCAAATGAGGTCGCACCAATGATTTATACAGGGGCATGATGATACTGGCTGATTTGTTATCAATTCCCTTCCTAATAATCCCCAGCATAGCGTTGGCCTTCTTTATTGCAGCTACACATTGTGTAGACATTTTCAGCGAGTTATCCACTACGACTCCAAGATCTCTCTCTTGGTCAGTCTCTGCCAGATCAGACCCCATCAACGTGTATTTATATTTAGGATTTTTGGCTCCAATGTGCATCACTTTGCACTTGGCCACATTGAACCCCATTTGCCACGTTGACGCCCACTCACCCATCCTCAACAGATCCCTTTGGAGTGCCTCACAATCCTCCCTGGTTTTCACCACCCTGAACAACTTCGTGTCATCTGCAAATTTAGCCACATCACTGCTTACTCCCAATTCCAAATCGTTAATAAACAAGTTAAAAAGCATTGGACCGAGTACTGATCCCTGTGGTACCCCACTGCTTACCACCCTCCACTGAGAAAGTTTCCCATTTATACTCACTCTCTGTTTCCTATTTATAAGCCAGTTTTTGATCCACAAGAGGACTTGTCCTTTTATCCCATGACTATTGAGCTTACTTAGGAGCCTTTGATGAGGAACTGTATCAAAAGCTTTCCGGAAGTCAAGGTAAATAATATCTATTGGGTCCCCCTTGTCCACATGTTTGTTCACTCCCTCAAAAAACACTAACAGGTTAGTGAGACAAGAACTTCCCTTACAGAACCCATGCTGAGTCTGCCTCAATAGTTTTTGTTCATCAATGTGCCTACTAATTCTTTCCTTAATAACAGTTTCCACCAACTTACCCGGTATCGATGTCAGACTGACTGGCCTGTAATTTCCCGGATCTCCCCTAGAGCCCTTTTTAAAGATGGGAGTAACATTAGCTACCTTCTAGTCCTCAGGAATGGAGGCAGATTTTAAAGAAAGATTACATATTTTTGTCAGGAGATCCACAAGTTCACATTTGAGTTCTTTCAGAACTCTCGGATGAATGCCATCCGGACCTGGTGATTTATTAGTTTTTAAATTGTCCATCAGTCGGAGGACTTCCTCTCTTGTCACCGCAATCTGATTCAGGTCTTTCAAACCCCCTCCCGAAATCGGTGCTTCTGGAGTGGGCAAACACTTCTCCTCTTCCACAGTGAAGACAGAGGCAAAAAATGCATTCAGCTTCTCAGCCATTTCCCTATCATCCTTCACTACTCCTTTTACCCCTTGGTCATCCAAGGGCCCCACTGCCTCCCTGGCTGGCTTCCTACTTCTAATGTATTTGAAGAAAGTTTTATTGTTGGTCTTTATGTTTTTTGTGATATGCTCCTCATATTCCCTTTTTGCTTGCCTGATCACAGACTTGCATTTTATTTGCCATAGTCTGTGTTCCCTTTTATCAACCTCACTAAGACTAGCTTTCCACCGCTTAAAGGAATCCTTCTTACTTTTTACAGCTTCCATTACTTTATTTGTTAACCATGCAGGCTTTTTTCTATACCTATTTGTACCTTTCCTAACCTGTGGTATATATACTAAACCTGTGGTATATATACCTGTGGTATATAAACTAAACAGGGAATTTCTGCAGCTTCCCTCTTCCTGCTGCAGTTGCCCCCCCATGTCGTTCCTCAGGATCCCCTGGCCCCCAGGGGCAGCAATGCATGCAGATCACTGGGATGCAATGGGAAGGGGTGAGGCAAGAAAGTCCCATTCTGCTAATAGGAAATTTAGTCCGGCTCCAGCCCCGCCCAAGGAGTGGAGTTTTGTATGCGGCAGAACAGATGAGTCCTCCAGGTTTGAAAAGTGTATGGAAGGCCCAGGCTGCGCTCACTCGCCGACAGGGCTCTTTTTGTAGCAGGGACTCCTTTGCATATTAGGTGACACACCCCTAACGTAGCCAATCCTCCAAGAGCTTACAGTAGCCCCTGTAAGAAGAGCTCTGTAAGCTCTTGGAGGACTGGCTACATTAGGGGGTGTGTCGCCTAATATGCAAAGGACTTCCTGCTACAAAAAGAGCCCTGCTCGCCGATATTCTGAAGGCAAGGCACTCTGCACATACTCTGCGCAAGCTATGGTTGTCTCAGCCTTATCGTTCCTCACCTGTGAGAACATAAGAATTGATTGATTGCCTTGAACTGGGCCTTGGCGCAACCTAGATGCTCCTTGTATGGATTTTGTGTTAGAATCTCTGATCTGTAGTAACTCAAATATTAATCTGTACAGTCAGGTTATCCCCATGCGTGTGGCTCAGGAGATGCAGTAGGTAGTTGGCTGCATTTACTAAGCATCATTTGGTAAGGGGCTCTACCCCCGAGCCAGCTGTTGCCATTTGCTCCTGGGTGGTAGCAAAAGAGAAAGCAGATCCTGTAAACCTGAACTCTGCTCACCCTTTCTGTTTGGGGGTTGAGAGAGGCAAAAGAAGGTGCTATTATAAATATTGAGAGCTTTATGGCTTTGCAACAACAACAAAAACCCACACATTGAACTGGACCTGGAATTAATGGAAAGGAACAGTTGCTAAGACTGCTGAATTCCAGACCAAGTGAAGCTACTGAGCAGTCTTCAGGGGGAGCCCCATGCAAAATTCATGACAGTAATCAGTCCAAAAGGTTTACTGAAGCATGGGTTGTTTGGATTAGCTGGTTACCTCGATATTCTGAATGTGAAAATAGCCTCATTTTGCCTCCTCCTTTCACTTTTACTGCTCAGTTTCCCTGTCGCGGCACAGAAATCTGTGGACTATTAATCATAAAGAGCTGAGACAGGCTCTCCCACTGCATGGTGCTTTTCCAGCCATTCTCTCTGGGCTGCACTTTCAGCCTGGATGATCCAAGAGCAACGAGCAGCAGTCAAGCAGCTAATAGGCTTGACCGTGAGCCTTGGAATCACCAGTCGACCATCCGCTGATAATAAATATTAAATATGGCTGCCAATTCATTGGGGAGCTCTTCACACCCTCGTGCACCGACTTCTCCAGAACCGTAGATCAAGGTTGTTCCAAAAGCCTTTTTTAAAAAGTAGCTCTGTTAATTAGATGGAGGGTGAATATCTAAGGGAATCTACTTTGATTAATCCTGGACTACTGAACACTTTCTCCTTGTTTCAAGGCATCTGTACAACCTCCCCAAAAATGACAACCCATGCGAGGAAAGCTATTAATCCTTCGGTATCTATGTGGCTTGAGATCCACCATCAAAGAACATCATTACTCTAAGCACCGGGCCTTCAGCGATAGATTTCCTAGCATGTCATTTTTGGAGCCATTAAGGCTCTCAGGCCTCCACGGTTGCTAAGATACCACAAATCCTGAAGGAAAATAAAAGATAATGGTAGATGCAAAAAGACAGGCACTCTGATGCTTATCGGGGACCATTCTCTGCCTTTCTCTCATTAGCATCATGATTAGGATCATTTTCAAGAGTTCCTGTCCATTTCCCTACTAGATTCCAAAATGCTGCCGTATTAAATTGGCCGACGGTGTTTTCGATTCATATTTTGCCAAAAGCAATTGAACTGGTGGAAATCAAGGCTTGTAATTGTTCCTGAGAAGGCTATTAATACTAGGGGAAAGGTACCCCTCCCTGTCACAGACGCACAGAGACACATTTCAATTTTGGAATGAAATTATCCTCTATTGATTCCAAATGCATTCTGCTCAAGCACCCCCGTGGCTTCCAAAGTGTTTGGAAATTAAATTTGTACGGATGTGGCAAACTGATGTCACAGAAATAATGCTTTCATGCTCTCACTTTTGGGAACAATCAAGTCACGGTTTCCTTTCTTAAATCAGGTAAAGGAGAGGGGGGGGAGAGCAGATTACGGGAAAGAAACCATTTCAAAACTCTGTTACCTTATGCTTGCTTTTATTGCAAAAATAAAGATAATAAAAGCACAAAAGACGAGATAGCAATATGCAAGATGCACAAAACGGGAGGCGTAACTATGGCTTTACTCATTGAATAGCTCTGTTACTGAATTTGAACATATGAAACTGCCTTATACCAAGTCACACGACAGCTCTATGTCACTCAGTGGCTGAGTTCAGACTGGCAATTTGCTCTGAGAGCCGGTTGCGGCAAAAAAGCCCCAGAACAAACTGTTCCGGGATTTCCCGTTCACACAGCCCGGCTGCTGCCAGAGCATACTGGGAGGAGGCGCACTGGAGCGTTCAGACTGCTGCCCCGGAGGAACACTGTATGCGGTGTTTCCCCATTAAATCAGCTGCGGCTGTATGGCTGTATGTGCGCATGAGCGCTCATGGACTCATGCGCTCATGCGCATAAGCGCATTTTGCCGATTGGGGGAGCACCCCGCAGTGCTAGCACCACATTGGGCAGTAGAGCGGAGCACGGCCAATCATACCACTGCTGCCTTCTGCCCAACGCGGGTTGCTCCCGGCTTATCGGCGGAGCGTTCATACTTCCAGAAAGTGGACAAACATGGGACACAGGCACTCTTCAGGGATTTGCTACCGCTTTTGTGAGGTATCTATTAAATGCGGGAAGAAAGCAGAACAGCCCGGGTTGCCTACGGGTGGGGAACGCCAGGCAGATGTGCCTGTGTGAATGCCCCCTTTAATGTGGTTTTCAAGCGTCGCTGAAACGGGGCTCTGCCGGGGCAAATTGCCAGTCTGAACTCAACCAGTGTCATCTACAGTGGCAGTAGCTCTCCAGGGCCCTGTGGCAGAGAGAGGCCTACTTCACCACCTGCGTGACCTGAATCGTGGGTGCTAAGGACTGGACCTGGGATCTTCCACATTCAAAGCCATGCCCTGTCACTAAGCAGTGTGTTGTGTCCACGGAGCTTGGTCCCAAACACAATAGGGGCCAAGGATCCTAGGCCACCCGAAGCCCTCCAATAGGACATTTTGTGAGAGATTCAAAACCCCCAATGGAACTGTGGGTGTGTCTGGGTTGGGTGTATATAGTCGGCCCTTGCTGGACTGTTTGTGTCTTTTGTGTGAAGTACAATAAACGCGACTTGTTCAGCAGGTCATAGTCCGAGTCTGCATGCTGCGAACCCAGTACTTTACACCATGGCCTATCCCTTTCTTTCTAAGTGAGCTAGATTGGTGTATCTCATGCTAATAGAGGTGCTGGGGATGGCTCATTATTTTACTTGACAACTAGAATTCACAACTCTGAGAGCGTTCACTGACTTTTTGAAATCCTAAAACCCTGAAAGTCTTAAAAAGGAGAACGAACAAATTGTTTGGAGGCTGGGGCTGTCAATGGCTATTAGTCACTGGGTTCCTCCATATTCTCATTTTCGTGGCTTGTGTGTCCCTATTGCTTCATTCCCCCCCCTTTTCCATAAGTGTTTTGCTCCCTCCAGTGGTTGATTTGATATTACATTATGTCTGGGTTATTTTCCTGCAGCAGGGAAACATGCCAGACATACAGCGATGTAATATCGAATTGACAACTAGAAGGAGTGAAATGCATGGGGAAAAGAAGATAAATCCCAAAGTAATAGGGACACGCAAGTGGCCAAAATGAGAATGTGGCAAAGCCCACAATGGCTACTGGTAACAGGCAGAGTATGACTCTTTATATCGGTGGCTGGGGAGCACAAGCAGGAGAATGCTGTTGCAGTCATCTTGCTGGAGGGCTTCTTAGAGGCAGCTGGTCAGCCTCTGTGTGAACAGAATATTGGACTAGATATGCTTTTGGTTTGATCCAGCGTGGGTCTTCTCGTGTTCTTATGTTCTTTTAAAAGTTAATATTTGTGTGAGTTTTTGTCGACCAAGGCAAAAATAGAAATGGCAAAGGCAGAAATGGCAAAGATAAAAATATAAATATAATACAATCAACCCCAGTGGGCAACTCTTGAAGTCTGGCTTGCTCTTTACCTTCTCCCTCAGCACAGATTTCCAGCAACGGCTGTAAAAGGACGGAGAGAAGAAGAAGCTCTCCTCCAACGTTGCTTGAAGATCTAGATGAGTATAGGAGTGGAGGGCTGTGTAAGGACCAAAAACTTCAGGACATCCAAATGTGGTTCATGTCCTCCGCTGAGGCTGGAGATGCTTCCCACATTCTCCTCACCTAAATTTGTCTCTGGATTTTGGAATTCAAAATTACATGGTCTTGTTTCCAAAGGGGAAAGAATGAAGTAGGAGTAACCTTTTGCTTAGTTTTATATGTCAAATGTTGTACACAGAACATTGTACCTGGGGAGTGTACAGCTGCTTCGAGTCCCTTCATTTTATTCTTATGTCTTCTGCACTACTAATGTGCCTCTGCCCATGGATGAAACACTACAAAAAAGCAATCGTGGGTTGATTGTATGTCATGTTGTCTCAAGATACTTTTGTGTGGTAAAAGATTCATTTTGACAATGGCTGATTTCCCACTACAGCTGCCTCGGGGTTGCGCCGCCGTTTGCCCCGATACTATTCGTCAATTTCACACCCAAAGCCGCGGGGCTGCATCTTGACCCGCGGCTTCGCCCGATTTCCCCGCCGTTTCCTGATCCTGTTTTTTGAGGATTACAAAACTGCGGGGGAAATCGAGCGCAGCTGCAGGTCAAAATGCAGCCCCGCAGCTCTGGGTGTGAAATTGACGAATAGTATCGGGGCAAACGGCGGCGCAACCCCGAGGCAGCTGTAGTGGGAAATCAGCCAATGTTTTATTTACAAAGTGTGTGTGATGTACATGAACTGAAGAGACAGAAAGCTGCAACCAAGTGCACATTTACCAGTTTCTGGACTTAATTTCAGAAATGTTTCTATTTACACTGGAATTCTGGAGCAGTTAAACTCTGTGTATAGCACATTTCCAGAACAAGGACAGGACCGAATGAGAGGAATCTGCCCATCCCTGTTTTCAATCCAGCTCTACCAAACAAATTCAGAGGATGCAGAATCATATTCAGCCCAGGTATTTTAAAGAGACAAATGCTACACTTCAGAATAATTATCACTTATTGGCGTTTCAACTTGAACTCAGCCAAAGTGGGGCATGAAAATCTTCAACAAAATCAGACAAAGCACTTTAACTTTGCTTATGGTTTGGGGGGTTTTGCCCTCAAAGAGCTGTAACAATATTTGCTTTGTGATTTCCGAGTGAACAGGAAACATTTTCCTAACTCTAAATGACCCTAATTTTCCCTTATCAGTGACAACCACAACAAAATCTTATTTAGTTAAATCTTCATATCCTGACTTTCCCCCATTGCAGTTTACAGATCAGAGTGTGATTCCAATCTTAGCCAGGGCTCTTTTTGTAGCAGGAACTCCTTTGCATATTAGGCAACACACCCCTAATGTAGCCAATCCTCCAAGAGCTTACAGAGCTCTTCTTACAGGGGCTACTGTAAGCTCTTGGAGGATTGGCTACATTAGGGGGTGTCATCTAATATGCAAAGGAGTTCCTGCTACAAAAAGAGCCCTGATCTTAGCTATACTTACTGCTCAGTTACTTAATGAGCCCTTCCTGGCAACACCTTCCCCTCCCCGCCCTCTACCGATATGTAATGGTTGATGACTCTGCATGCACACGAAAACTCATACTCAGAACAAAACTTTATTTGGTCTTAAAGGTGACACTGGAACGCAAACTTTGTTCTGCTGCTTCAGGCCAATGCAGCTACCCACTTGAGTGTATTCAAGCAGATTCCGTTCACATTCAGGATGTAGTCAGAACGAAAGAGAAAAACCTAATCTACAGAGGACTTTCCCTATCACAAGTGGCCAGATAATCTGCCATTGTGCACATGGAAGTATGCAGACATAGCTTCTCAGGGCTTTTTTTGTAAAAAAAAGCCCAGCAGGGACTCATTACCATAATAGGCCACACCCAACAGCAGAAGCTCATTAGCATATTAGGCCACATCCCTTGACAACACAGCTCATTAGCATATTAGGCCACACACACACACACGTTACCAGAAGTGTGGTCATCCAGCCACACTCACCTTCTTATTATTCTGTTTACCTTGTTTGTTGTCAAAACCCAGGGCTTTTTTTTGTAGCAGGAACTTCTTTGCATGTTAGGCCGCACCCCCCAATCCTAATGAGTTTCTGCTGTTGGTTGTGGCCTGTTATGCTAATGAGTTCCTGCTGGGCGTGGCCAACTCGGGAGCCAGCCGGAACTCCGTTCCTGTGCGTTCCTGCCCCAAAATAGCCCTGTAGCTTCTGCAGGAGAGACCTGTAGAGACACGTGACTCCAGGAAGAGCCATGCCGTGAACGGGAGAGAACAAAAGACACAGAGAGAGGAGAGGGCAGAGGGCAGCTCCCAGGTTAAGACCTGCCATTCTAGAAGAAAACACTTATGCACACTTTGAATGATGTAGCGCCCCCCAGTATCCAGGCATGCTGAGTCGCTCACACCAACAGATTTCTGGTGGTAGGATTCTGTTTGCTATGTTCAAATGAAATGGGAACCTCAAGCACTTTCCACTCAGCTCTAGTCTGATCACCTGCTGCAATGGGAGGTGGGGGGTTGCAACCCGAGCTGTTAGAGATTGTTTTAGAGGGGGAGGGAAGCCCTTCCCATTGTGCAGAAGTGACAGTGAATATTACTTGCGAGAAGTTGTTTCAGATTGAGTCGGTTTTGCAGCTCAGTATTCTCGTAACGCTTTCAGAAAGGGGGGGACGGGGAGGTTGGATCGATTGATTCCAGTTTTGTTAGCACATCCAGCTCTGCCCCCCACTGTGAGCCCTCCACGGGCAGGCCTTTATTTGTTCCACTTGAGTAATAACAAGTCTCCCCTCTGCATCTGCAGCTAACGAGAAGATAGCCTACAACCAAGCATGGTATCCATGGAGAAATAATTGGCTGGTATTAAAGGCCTGGAAACCGTCTAGGACTGTATCTTGGCTCGCTCCTTTTTTAAAAAATGGAAAATGTGAGGCATCGATTGCTGATTCCAGTTGCGTTCATTTAAATCCATTAGACTTACTGGGGAGGGCTCCGGGAGAAACTGGTTATCACTTGGGCTTGCTGCTTTATAAACAAGCTCATCAGCAAGTTCGGGAGCCCAAAGCTTGATGGTGAACAAGAGTGATACCAGTGACTCCCTGTGGAATTAATGGCCAGGGACTGTTATTATGGGACTATGGGTGCGTTCAGACGCGCCGTTTGAGCCGTTTTCGGCACGGCTCAGAAACGGCTTTTACCTGCGTGTTCACACGCCCAACCTCTGCCTACCATCCCCAGCCGTCGCTTTCTGGAGCAAACCCCCTTTGAAACGGAGTATTTTGACACCACTTACCCAAGTGGTGTTTTCCATGATTCTCCGTTTCAAGCCGCACTTTTCCCTGTCTGATCGCTCCATCCAGCCACTTCCGGGTGCTTCAACCCCCCATCCCCTCTGGGAAGCTGCCTCCAGCTTCCGGTTTCAGTCCACCATTTTTTTCCCCCCCTTAGCGGTGTGCGCTTGAGCGGAGCTCCGCTCCTAAGTTAAATGAAAAAAAGCTTCACTGGTGCCTAATTTAGGCATTTAGATGAGTCCGGGATCTTGGGGAGGCCATTTTCGGGGAGACAATGTAAAAGGAGTCTTCATTTAAACTTTAAAGGGACCAGTTAAGATCGCTCTTCTGCGCATGCGCCAAACTTCCTGTTCGGGAGAGGGCTGCCTGTGTGCATGCTCAAAGGAGAGGGGAACACCCCCCACACCTGCAGGAGGACGGCAGGGAGCTCCGAAGGAGGGAAGGAGGAGGTGAGTGTGATTGCGATTCTCCAGTTTTAAAAAAACGCAGCGTGCCGGAGCAGTTTAAACCACTCCAGCACGCTGTCTAAACTCACCCTATATGTCTCTATCAGCCAGATGAGATGCACAAGTTTATCATTTACGGGATATACCTTTTTATATGCTGGGAAAGATTGGAATAATAGCCAGATTTTCACTGCATATAACACTAATTGTTTTATGAGTGATGGTCCCTTATCTTGTGATGCGTACACTGTAAATAACAAACAAGGAGACATGTTTCTAGATGATGCCTGCCACCTTTAGCAGCTGAGTCCTGTGGCCACTGCTTCCTCATAGTGCAGCATTGCCTACATTGTTGTTGTTGTTCAGTCGCACAGTTGAGTCTAACTCTTTGCAACCCCATGGACCACATCACGCCCGTCCCTCCTGTCTTCTACCGTTTTTTTGAGTTTTCTTAATTTCATGTTCGTTGCATCAGTAACCCTGTCTAACTATCTCTTCCTTTGCCATCCCCTTCTTCTTTGACCTTCAATCTTTCCCAGCATCAGGGTATTCTCCAGTGAGTGCTCCTGTCTCATTTGGTGGCCAAAGTATTTGAGCTTCAGCTTTAGTCTCTGGCCTTCCAGGGAACAGTCAGGGTTGATTTCTTTTAGATTTGATCTGATTTGATCTCCTTGCAGTCCAAGGGACTCTCAAGAGTCTTCTCCAGGACCATAATTCCAAAGCATCTATTCTTCGGCCTACACTAATCCCTAAATTTATCTCAGTGAGAAATATCTTTCCTCACCGCTAACACTAATGTGAACTTTCTTGAATGGTACTGTTGTTCACCAAACAATGTTTTTTGCAGAAGAGGCAGGTAGGATGCATTACAATTATTCTTCTAGGAATCAACTCTGGAGGAGGCTGATGGGGGGGAGGGGAATCAGAGAAAATTCATAATTGCCTGTGTCTTTCACTGACGGATTTTTGGGTCTAACCCATGATGTATCGATTTTGGACTGTGTTGATACTGCACTTATTTGCATATACAGTGTATATCATTTATACATATAATCTATACATCTAATTCCCAACATGGCCCCCTGCATGCAGATACTTATTTTTGCAGATCAGGGGCACATGGAGGGAAAAGAGATTACATTGCACACTTGGGGCACTCCCCAGGTGTACAGAAAAATCTAAAAAACTTTTAAAAAGGATATGGGGGATACTTAAACCCCCCCAAAAGTACAATAGCTTTTTCTGCTCATGCACAGAGAATGGACTTACCAATGCTTTCTCTCCCCCCTCCCTTTCTCTCCTTGAAAAATGACTGTTTTGAGCACGTGACTGCCCTTAGCAATGGCTTTCCTAGCGATGAGACCTTTGCAGGCTTTTCCATTTTTGGGAAGCCAGGAGTGAAGAGGGACAGAAAGTGGCAGGTGGCTTTATGGCTGAGCCTGCACTGGCTCGGTGTCAGGTGTAAAATCAAGTAGATCCAGTCATTCTTGCACAAAGAAAGGTTTATTAGGATTAACTTGCTAAAACCCACAGTAGGAGGTCATTGTCAGGAATGGGGAGCAAAGCAGAGCTGGCTAACTTATAGTGTGATGCAATGAAGCGCCTAGCGAATAAAACTTGAGCACTCGCGCGGGAACTCCCGGCGGGAGAAATACTTCATGAGCGGGAGACTACTCCCCCTCCCCTTGCCTTCCCAGGACTGGAAAATTCTCAGCGAAACAAGAATAGTCCAAAGCCTACATTCAAGGCCACCGTGATAAGGAAAAGCGGCAGGGAAGAAGCTCCCACGTTTCAGGCTGCATAGCTACGCAAGCGCAAAGCGGGGTAGAAACATAACACAATGGATGCAGTGAGAAACATCAAAGACATCACTTTCTGACATTCTGCCCCTCCCAAAACTCCACCCACCCACCACTCAGGAAGGAGCGAACAGGGGCCCCCAGGTTTATCAGGGTATCGAGCGTGAAAGTCTCTAAGGTGATCAGGAGCATTGATATCAGAAACTTTCACCCATTCCCTGTATTGGGGCCCAAAGTGTACCCATTGCACCAGGTACATAAGTTGTCCACGAAGTATCTTAGAGTCCAAAACATCAGCGATCTCATAGTGCTCTTCACCGTCAACCATCAGAGGGGGGAGGATCCAACGTCTCAGGATGCCCTTTAGTTGGGGGAAAGGCCGGCTTGAGAAGGCTGTAATGGAAAATTGGATGTATTGCTTTAAGAGACTTAGGCAAGTCTAGTTGTACAGTTACTTGATTCACACATCTTAGCACTCGGAAAGGACCAATATATTTCCACGCCAATTTTCTGGATTGTTGCGCTAGTCTTAGATTCTTAGTTGAGAGATAGACAGAGTCTCCCGGTTGTAATTTCCATCCCCCGGCCCGTTTCTTATCTGCTTGTTTTTTATATTGTGCCTTGGCCTCATTCAAAGTCTCGATAATTAGGGGCCAGGAGTCACGGAGAGTTTGACACCATGTCGAGGCTTTCCCACCAGTCTCACCAGGTTTTAAGAAAGGAAGAGGGGGGCTGTCATAGCCCATGGCAGCTTTGAATGGTGACATTTTCGTGGAAGCATGCCATGAATTGTTGTAAGCAAACTCCGCCAATGGCAACAAATCTACCCAATTGTCTTGTTGATAATTAGAAAAACACCTTAGATATTGTTCCAACGTCTGGTTCACCCTCTCCGTCTGACCATCAGTCTCAGGGTGATAGGCAGTACTAAGCGCACATTCAATACCCATTAGAGTCATTAGCTCAGACCAAAATGTGGAAACAAATGGAACCCCCCTGTCGGAAACGATCTTGAGGGGCAATGTATGCAATTTGGCAATGTGTTGAATGAATGCTTTGGCCAGGCCTTTTGCTGTTGGCATACTGGGGAATGGTATGAAGTGGGCTTGCTTAGAGAATAAGTCCACTACCACCCAAATAACAGTCATATGTTTAGAGGGGGAAGATCAGTGATAAAATCCATGGAGATTACTTCCCAGGGTCTGCTCGGGGTGGGTAGTGGTTGTAGGAGGCCTGGAGGTTTTCCTGGTCTGGCTTTACAACGATTACACGTTGGGCAGGACTGTATATAACGAGACAACTCCTGCTTCATTCTGGGCCACCAGAAGCTCCGTTGCAGAAGTCTTAAGGATTTTACATATCCAAAGTGGCCCGCAGCTTTTGAATCATGAACTGTGCGCAAAACCTGGGCTCGGGTAGCTTCTGGAACAAACATTTTATTTCCCTTGTACCAGCAGCCATTAGGATCACACTTTACATCATCCCTGGCTTGCAACTCCCTCGTCTCTGGTGGGGTGATGTCAGATAAAAACTGCTTTTCCCAATTCAATGTATGGATGTGGCTTATAGGTGCCTGTTTAGCTTTACGGGTTACAACTGCACCAACTAATTGTTCCGGGGTGAACATAGATTCCCGAACTTCGACCCTCTTAGAAAAATGCTGAGGAAGGCGAGAGAGAGCGTCCGCTAAATGGTTGGCTTTCCCTGGGAAGTGGTGCAGGGTAAACTGAAATTTGGAGAAAAACTCAGCCCACCGGAACTGTTTGGCATTTAGATTCCGGGGTTTTCGCAATACCTCAAGATTTTTATGATCAGTCCAGATTTCAAAAGGTATTCGGGACCCCTCTAACCAATGTCTCCATGTGATCAAGGCTAAACGGATAGACGCCGCTTCCTTATCCCAAATGGGCCAGAATCTTTCTGTGTCATTAAATTTTCTCGACACATAAGCCAGGGGTTGTAGCTGCTTTTGAGCATTCTCTTGCAAAATCACCCCACCCATAGCAGTGTCTGATGCGTCTACTTGCACTACGAATTTCTTTGTTTCATCAGGGTGGGCTAGTATGGGCTCAGACGTGAACAATCTTTTAAGTTGTTCAAACGCTTGCTGACACTGCGGAGTCCAGTCCAACGGGGCTCCGGGGACCGAAGCCTTAGATCCCCTCCCCTTGGTTTTTAAAAGTTCCGTGAGGGGAAGGGCTACTTGGGCGAAGTGTGGCAGGAATTGACGGTAAAAGTTGGCGAAGCCGAGAAAACTTTGGAGCTGGCGCCTGGTTTTGGGGGGTTCCCATCTCAACACATCCTGGACCTTTTTGGGTCCATCTCCAACCCCGCGGAGGATATGCGGTATCCCAAAAAGTCAATGCTCTCTTGGTGAAATTCACATTTTGACAGCTTAACAAACAGTTTGTGTTCTAAAAGCTTTTCCAATACCTTCCGCATAAGGGTAGTGTGGGATTCTTGATCCGGGGTATAGACCAAGATATCATCTAAATAAACAACCACTCCTTTGAATAAATAGGGGTGTAACACTTCATTGATTAAGTTCATGAAGACCCCTGGTGCCCCTTGTAACCCGAAGGGCATCACCCGGTATTCAAATTGCCCCAGCGGGGTATTAAATGCAGTCTTGTATTCATCCCCCTCTCTAATACGAACCCGAAAGTAGGCATCTCTTAAGTCCAGTTTAGAGAACACTTTCCCTTTTGCCACCTCAGCCAGTAGGTCTTTGATGAGGGGCATCGGGTAGGCATTGGTAGCAGACACTGCGTTAAGTCCCCGGTAATCCGTGCAGAGTCTGAGCCCCCCATCCTTTTTTTACAAAATAAGACAGGTGCTGCAAAAGGGGATGATGCTGGCCGGATGAATCCACGGGCCAGATTTTTATCAATAAATCGGCGAAGTTCCTCCTTTTCACTTGGGCTCATGGCATAAATTTTCCCTTTTGGTAACTTTTGACCCGGAAGGATCTCAATTGCACAGTCGGAGTTACGATGGGGGGGCAACTCATCTGCTTCCTCCTCCTCAAACACCCGGGTTATATACTGGTAATCCTCAGGGATGCGGTTAAGTTCCTCCGTTGCCAAACAAGCTCGCGGAGGTTCATTACATGGGGGATTTCCCCACCCGGGGTCCCAGTTGTGATCTGTACATTTTGGGGAGATAAACTGTACCTCCCCTTCTTCCCACAAAATATACGGGTTATGTCCATGTAACCAGGGGCTACCCAATACTAAAGGAAATTGGGCTTGCGGAGCTATTACGAATGAGCGTAGCTCCCAGTGGTCACCAATGCCTATTCTTAAAGGAACAGTCTCAAATTGGCATGGCTTTTTCATCGGAGACCCATCCATCTGTGTGAAAGTTATTGGGTCTTTCAGGTGAACCACAGCTGCCTCCAACCCCAAAACCATGGAAGGGTTTATGAGATCCCTCCCGCACCCTGAGTCAATGAGAGCCCGGACCCGAATGTGAGTCATCATCGCTGGATTCATCACCAAAACAGTCACAAAGAAGAGAGAGGGGTAGTTGCTCACCATTTTAGGCACCTCTGGTGTTGGGTCCTGCTGTGTAGCGCCGTTCACCAACAGGACCATCTCATTTCCCTGCATCTCACTCTCCTCCTCTAGCATCAAGGTATCCACTTGGTCGGGGCTAGCAAACAGAGCCCGTGTGTTGCGCGGTTTGGCGGTACCTTTTCTTGGGGTAGAGGTTGCCCACCTTCTAGGCTCTTCTTGTGGTAGAGCTCTATTGGGGTCCCCTTTCGGGCAGGCAGCGGCGAAATGCCCTTTCTCCCCACATCGCAGGCAGAGCCCCTGTCGCATACGCTGATCCCTCACGCCACTTGGGGTGGAAGTTGGTTTGGGTCTGGCCTGGCCCGCCGCAACACTTGGACGATTGTTACCCAAGGATAGATCCAGCTTCATCATTTGCAAGCGACTTTCAGCCTTCTCGGCTTCCTCCATCCACCCCTGGAGGGTACGAGGTTGTTGAGAGCTGAGAACATTATTGCGGACGTCAACTGCCAGTCCCATTCTATATTGTTGGGCCAACACCGCATCAGTCCAGTCTCGAATTTTTACAGCATGCCTTTGAAACTCCCTGGAGTACTCCCGCACTGAGAGTTTGCCTTGTCTGAAAGTGCGAAGGAAGGCTTCAGCTTTTTGGGCCGCCCCCGGATCTTCAAAACGATTTCTCAAAGCCCACATGAAGTCATCCACATTCCCCAACTCCTCCGCCTCCAGATCATGAAGGGCTACATACCAGCTAGTAGCACTTCCCCGGAACCTGGATGCAATAAACTCCACCTGCTGTTCTTCATCTGGGAATACATAGCCCCATCTTTGTACAAATTTTCCAACTTGTAATATGAAAAAGGACACAGTCTCTGGATCTCCATCAAAAGTGATCTCAAGCATGTCTTTGGGGCGGATTACCGGGGGGCCGGCGCCATGATCGGTACCGGCTGCATGAGGGGTGCTGGAGCCGGAGGCTGAGGTGGAGGCACAACTGGCGGCTGGACAGGTCCTGGTGGCCCTGGCCCTGCTCCCGGTACTGGGGCTACTACTGGAGGTGGGGCTGGTGCTGGCTGGCCCGGCCCTGGCCCTGGTGGCGCGGGTTGGCCTGGCCCTGGCCCTGGGGCCGCTGGTTGGCCCGGCCCTGGACCCGGCGGTACTGGTTGGCCTGGCCCCGGGCCCGGAGGAGGAGGAGGTGGCCGTCCCGGCACCAACGGTGGCGCCGGGGCTGGAGCCGGTGCTGGGGCAGGTCTGGGTTGTGTCAGCGGATGGGCTCTAATAGCTTGGTCCATCATCTGGGGTAGGGACTGCATTAGTTTACTCATATCCCTTACCAGCCGTCGGGTATCCTCCTGGATAGAATCCATGCGGGCATCAGTGTCCTGGCTGGACCCCGTTCTGGGAGATCCCCGGGACACCCGCCCTTGGGGAAGACCAAAACTACCTCTGGGATCCAGGAGGCTGTCACGGCTCTGGCTTCCCGGCATAGTCCAAGTAGTCTGGGTAGTGTCCAGCAGGTTCTTAGTCCAATCGCGCGATCTGCGAAATGTCACCCCTTTATCCCAGGGTGTTGGGACTCCTGGCACATAGGTTCGTGGAACCGCACCACCCTGACTTGGTATCAGCCCGGCCGGGCTGTAGATCGGGAGCGCGTACGTGGCTCCAATTGTGCCAATCGATGGTGGGGTAGCCAACACGGCTGCTGAATAGGCAGTTGGCGTCGTCACCACTGTAGTTGTAGTCACAGGAACCACGGTGGTAGTCGGAATGGTAACCACTGGAGCAGCCACAGAGGTAACGGGAGCCGTGGCTCCCAATGCAGTAGTCACTGGAACGACACCTGTGGCTCCCGCCGTAGTGATCGGTGGAACTGCCCCGGCGGCTCCCGAGGTGGTAATCAACGGGACTGCGCCCGGGGCTCCTTTCCCGCCCCGCTCATCGTGGTGGATGGCGGTCGTCGACGGTGAGGGAAAGATGTGGATTCCTGACAATTTCTGTCAGGTGTAAAATCAAGTAGATCCAGTCATTCTTGCACAAAGAAAGGTTTATTAGGATTAACTTGCTAAAACCCACAGTAGGAGGTCATTGTCAGGAATGGGGAGCAAAGCAGAGCTGGCTAACTTATAGTGTGATGCAATGAAGCGCCTAGCGAATAAAACTTGAGCACTCGCGCGGGAACTCCCGGCGGGAGAAATACTTCATGAGCGGGAGACTACTCCCCCCTCCCCTTGCCTTCCCAGGACTGGAAAATTCTCAGCGAAACAAGAATAGTCCAAAGCCTACATTCAAGGCCACCGTGATAAGGAAAAGCGGCAGGGAAGAAGCTCCCACGTTTCAGGCTGCATAGCTACGCAAGCGCAAAGCGGGGTAGAAACATAACACAATGGATGCAGTGAGAAACATCAAAGACATCACTTTCTGACACTCGGCCTCCCAGGCACTGCCACCACTGCCAGGCTCAAAGTTAGGGGGAAAGGAGAGGAGAAAGAAAGGGGTGATTGGCTTAGGGGGAAAGAGAAGGGGAAAGGTGGGGCTATTTGCTGGGGGTGAGAGAAAGAAGGGGACTGACTTGTGGGGAGACAGAAAGAAAGGGGGAGGGGAGAGGGAAGGAAGCAAAGGAGGGGGAATGCCTCCTCCCCGCAAGTTTCTTGCAGGTCCCCCCTTGTCATATATCTAATTCCAAAGCAGGCCATAGAGATTGGATTAACAGATCCACAAAACTGAGCTAGGGACAGATGGGGGGGCGTTGTCTCTGCAAAACTGAAGGTAGTCCCAGGTTTGCAGAAAAATCTGAAATCTTAAAAAGAAAAAAGAAAATTGGGGATTAGCACTCTCCAAAGTAAAAGAAACATGGCCTGAAGCTTTAGGAAAAGAATGCCCACAAAGCTCTCAGTCACCATTTTGGAGGTAGCTAGGCAACCACAAATATACTGCAGAGCTTTCTACATGCTGGTTTCTGTAAAGCAAAACCATGGGTGAGAGCAGGGATGGACTTGGAGGCCAAAATAGCCTTGGAATGGCTCCCCTTTCCCTGTTATGTCTCCTAATGGAGAAGGACTCACCGGGGACAGGCCTGACAGGGACCACTGGAGACTCACTACCCACACCAATCAGCCTGGCAGGCACCACACAACTGGGCCAGGCCCAGCAGCCATCATGCTACCAGGTCAGATTTTTTGGGGAGAGAGGCTGCCAGGGGGAAGGATGGCAGGAAAGCTGAAGACAGGGGAGCAGGTAAGGATAGGCTGGATGGTGGGTTTGAAAGAAGAGAAGGAGACAGAAAAAGGGGACAGGCTAGAGAAGCTGCCAGAAAGGGAAAGTGGAAATAGTGGGGTGGGCTTGCCAGTCCCCAGGTGGGGGTGGGGGATCCCAGATTTTGTGGGATGCAATGATGTCACTTCCAGAAGTGATGTCAGCTTGTCACTGACATCCCTGCCCACCTCTGAAATGCCCCCCGAATCCTCCTACTGGCCAGCAGAAGACACCTGGCAACCATAAGTGGGGGAGGGCCTGAGATAAAGACCAAAGTGTCCAAGCAGGACTGTATGGGGGCTGGCAGTCCTTGAAATGACCAGATCCTAGATATACATTCAAAAAATGTATATGAAAAATAGGGTTGCCAGGAGTCTTCTGCCTGCTGGCAGGGAGATTTGAGGGTGTTCTGGGGGTGGACAGGGACATCAGCAATGTGCTGACCTCACTTCCAGAAGTGCCATCATTGCAACAGCAACACTGTGGGGATAGTCTACTTTTCAGGCAGAACTCTATGGTAGAAACAGCCACAAACCATACAATTTTGCACAAAAAGTAGAGCATCACCCCAACGTTGCCACCATGACGTATGGGGGGGTGCCTGTTTGGGGGTGTGGTCTCCCCCCCAGCCAGCTGGCCAGAGCCCACAAAATCGGGGATCCCCGCCCCCACTTGGGGGCAAGCCTGACAAAAAAGGTATGCAACCCATGCAAGGAAACAGAAAATGCCATGAAAATGAAGAACCCCATATTCAGTTTGCAGAAGGACAAAAGGAAATAGTAGAGATTTGGGGGTTAAAACAGCAGGGCTGAGAAACCTTTGCTTTGTGGCTAAGCAGGGATTTGAGCCTTGGTCTTCCAACTCCCAGTCCAACTGCCACAACATGCTGCCCATTACCAAAAAAAGTAGAAACAGGGACCTCAAGAGTCCAAAAGCCAGAATGTCTTAAGGAAAGAGCTGGGACAGAAGGAAAACATCCATCGGACTGAAATCTGTTAGAAAGCGAGACAATCCTGTTTCTGTATTTTATTCTTATTTATTTATTTGTATTCCTATGAATGACAGGGCTATGGGCACCGGAGGCAGGAGCAAAGGCACTGCAGTGTGTTAGCAAAGCCAAGGAAAGCTTTTAAAAACTGATTTATATGCAGGAGATTAAATCCTGGCAGCACGTTTTGCCTGGAGTTGTATCTTTTACCAGCACTCCGCCGGTAAAGGAGCTTAATAAGCTCCAGCCTTTGACTAAAACACCATATAATTTCAGTGTTGACACGCTCGCTCGTGCATTCCAGCACTCCTGGGGCACCTGCTGCCGTGGGTGACCTTTTGCTTCTTTCGCTGTCATTGCCACTCTCTGCCGCCTCAAAGTGAAGAAAACAAGGAGGCCCACAATTAGCACACAGAGGCTGATTCTGTGCGGCACAGTTGGCTTAATGTGTGACAGAAGCAAGTGCAGCCACTGTTTCTTTCCGCACATCAGTTTGGCGCGTGAGGTAATTCGCCACATGCCAACAAACTCCAGTTACATGATATCAAAGGACAAATTCCAGGTGTGTTTTTTCCCTTCTAGCTTCTTGGGTTTCTGCCATCATTCCCAGGTTTATTGTCTACGCTTTTGTTTAATTTAAGATGAAGATATTTATGACAGACCTATTCATTTTTCTTTCCCTTTACTGTTTTCTTCTTTGCTGAAGGACTCTGGCTGTCCCAACCTGGCACAGTTTGACATTTTGGCTGTTTGCTTAGCCCAATAACTTGAGGGAAGGAGAGGGAGCCTGCTTTAACAGAAACCAATGGCACTCGAGAAATTTTGAAATTCAAAAATAACAAAACATTTAATTTAGTATAGAGGTGAAAGGTCAGGTGAAATCAGGAGCTGACATTTCTGAGGTAAAACCAGTACATGCAGAGACTTCCGTTCTTATATTTCAGGGTTATAAGAGTTTCTTAAGCCGTTCACAGTGACTTTTTCTTTATGCTGAGAGGTTTTTGTTCCAGCGTTTTCCCAAAACACTTCAGTACACTTTCTTTGAGTATTCTCTGACTCTTTTGGTTTCCAGAAGGCTGGTGCACTCTTCTAGTACCCAACTCCCTTCTCTTGAAACACCAGTATTCATCTTGAGTTTTTTCTTTCATTTGGTTTTAGCCACTGAAATTGGCAAACAAGTGAAAGTATTGCTTCCCGATATTTATAGTGAACATATATGAACCCATTTCTAGCAAAGGTGTGTGCGTGCATGAACGTGTGTGTAGAACAACCGGCCGATGTTTGTGGACTGAATTTAATGGTTTACTTCTCTGTGTTCAGTAAGATTAGAGGAATCGAAACATGATTTTTAAAACTGTTTCGTTTTCTTTATTAGCTGAAATGTATACAAGTTATCAAACTCAAGTAGCATGAAAGAATACCAGTTACATTGCGGAATTCCAGAAATACTGCATGTAGATAAATATAAAGTTTTGTGTGGTTACAAAAGAGTATATTAACTAATCAGTGAAGGGCTGTCATGGATAAGAGTACACTGGATTGTTAGAGGGCATATAACAGGTAACTAAAATGTCAAAAATGAATATCTTCAGGTTTTTTTGTATCTACCTGTATTATATTTTGTGTACACTCTAAATTGTAACCATTTCTCAAGAAAGGGGTTTGTGCTTTTTCTTTTTGCTGCTTGAATTTCTATTTCTGTTGCTCTTTTATTCATTATTAAACTTTTGTATATCCTATTAATCTTTAATAAAGGGATGTATTTGTTTGTTTGTTTGTGTTTTGCCATTAGGCTGTAGTGTGAGACCCAGTTTGGTGTAGTGGTTAAGTGTGCGGACTCTAATCTGGGAGAACCGGGTTT
Organism: Gekko gecko; assembly: GCA_029375565.1. Taxonomy (NCBI): domain Eukaryota; kingdom Metazoa; phylum Chordata; class Lepidosauria; order Squamata; family Gekkonidae; genus Gekko; species Gekko gecko. Next base: position 15,200,961 of record JAPDNY010000012.1, on the reverse strand, counting down.
GATTCCCCACTCCTCCACTTGCAGCTGCTGGATGACCTTGGACAAGCCATAGTTCTGTCAGAGCTGTTCTCTCAAGGACACTTCTGCAAAGAGCATTCTCAGCCCTACCTACCTCACAGGGTGTCTGTTGTGCGGAGGGGAAGGGAAAGGAGTTTGTAAGCTGCTCTGAGACTCCCTTGGGTAGTGAAGGGCAGGGTATAAATCCAATCTCTTCTTCTCTTCTTCTTCTGTAATCTGTGTTCTTGCAGAAGTCAGTAACTAGATGTCGATTCTAATGTGATTGGATTGTTCCCCTGAAGATTGTGGGCCTGACTACATGATATATTGTTTATGGGTCTTCCTCAGGTCCTGTACCCTGCTCTGAATGGTCCAGGCTAAGCTGTTCTCATCAGATCTCAGAAGCTAAACAGGGTTGGCCCTGGTTAGTATTCAGGGGAAAAGACTGCTAAGGAGGTCCATGGTTGCTATGCAGAGGCAAGCTATGGTAGAATATTTCTATTCCTCTCTTGCCTTGAAACCACAAAATGGTAACTTTGCGTATTGACAGGATGGAGTACAGCATGATCTCCCCTGGTGTACAATCAGATTGCCAGAACTGTCATGGCTGACCAGGGCTACAGCATACAGAGTCTGTAACACCCAAATGGGAACAAAAAATTAAGAGACAAACTTTTCTTGACTTGTGATTGGCTAATTGCCATTTGTTAACTGTTACCGAGAGATGGGTGCAAGGTGTGGTAGCTCCTCCCGTGAAAAATGGTTAAGAGTAAGGTCTTGGTCAATTCAAAGCTGACATTCACCTTGCATTTGCTTTACCCACTGCAACCCATCGAAGCACTTCTCACAGCTTCATCATAAGAGCCTGCGATTGTCTCCAGAGAGTGCCTCCTTCCATGGCTAGCCAATGGGGAACATAAGAACATAAGAGAAGCCAATGTTGAATCAGGCCAATGGCCCATCTAGTCCAACACTCTGTCACACAGCGGCCAAAATATACCACGTGCTATCAGGAGGTCCAGCAATGGGGCCAGGACACCAGAAGCCCTCCCACTGCTGCCCCCTCCAGCACCAAGGATAGAGTGCATCACCCGCCCCAGACTGAGAGTTCCCATCTATACCCTGTGGCTAATAGCCACTGATAGACTTCTGCTCCATATGTTTATCTAACTCCCTCTTGAAACTGTCCATGCTTGTAGCTGCCACCACCTCCTGTGGCAGTGAATTCCATATGTTAATCACTTTTTGGGTGAAGAAGTACTTCCTTTTATTTGTTCTAACCCGACTGCTCAGCAATTTCATGGAGTGCCCACAAGTTCTTGTATTGTGAGAAAGGGAGAAAAGTACTTCTTTCTCAACCTGCTCAATCCCATTCATAATCTTATAAACTTCAATCATGTCACCCCTCAGCCGTCGTTTCTCCAAGCTAAAGAGCCCCAAGCATTTTAACCTTTCTTCATAGGGAAGGTGTTCCAACCCTTTTATCATTCTAGTTGCCCTTCTCTGCACTTTTTCCAATGCTATAATATCCTTTTTGAGATGTGGTGACCAGAACTGTACACAGTATTCCAAATGAGGCCGCACCAATGATTTATACAGGGGCATGATGATACTGGCTGATTTGTTTTCAATTCCCTTCCTAATAATCCCCAGGATAGTGTTGGCCTTCTTTATTGCAGCTACACACTGTCTAGACATTTTCATTGAGTTATCCACTACGACTCCAAGATCTCTCTCTTGGTCCGTCTCTGCTAGTTCAGACCCCATCAACGTGTATTTATATTTAGGATTTTTGGCTCCAATGTGCATCACTTTGCACTTGGCCACATTGAACCCCATTTGCCACGTTGACGCCCACTCACCCATCCTCAATAGATCCCTTTGGAGTACCTCACACTCCTCCCTGGTTTTCACCACCCTGAACAACTTCGTGTCATCTGCAAATTTAGCCACTTCACTGCTTACTCCCAATTCCAAATCATTAATAAACAAGTTAAAAAGCATCGGACCGAGTACTGATCCCTGTGGTACCCCACTGCTTACCACCCTCCACTGAGAAAGTTTCCCATTTATACTCACTCTCTGTTTTCTATTTATAAGCCAGTTTTTGATCCAAAAGAGGACTTGTCCTTTTATCCCATGACTATTGAGCTTACTTAGAAGCCTTTGATGAGGAACTGTATCAAAAGCTTTCCAGAAGTCAAGGTAAATAATATCAGTTAAGTCCCCCTTGTCCACATGTTTGTTCACTCCCTCAAAAAACACTAACAGGTTAGTGAGACAAGATCTTCCCTTACAGAACCCATGCTGAGTCTGCCTCAATAGTTTTTGTTCATCAATGTGCCTACTAATTCTTTCCTTAATAACAGTTTCCACCAATTTACCCGGTATCGATGTCAGACTGACTGGCCTATAATTTCCCGGATCTCCCCTGGAGTCCTTTTTAAAGATGGGAGTGACATTAGCTACCTTCCAGTCCTCAGGAATGGAGGCAGATTTTAAAGAAAGATTACATATTTTTGTCAGGAGATCCACAAGTTCACATTTGAGTTCTTTCAGAGCTCTTGGATGAATGCCATCCGGGCCTGGTGATTTATTAGTGTTTAAATTGTCCATCAGTCAGAGGACTTCCTCTCTTGTCACCGCAATCTGATTCAGGTCTTTCAAACCCCCTCCAGAAATTGGTGCTTCTGGAGTGGGCAAGCACTTCTCCTCTTCCACAGTGAAGACAGAGGCAAAAAATGCATTCAGCTTCTCAGCCATTTCCCTATCATCCTTCACTACTCTTTTTACCCCTTGGTCATCCAACTACTAATCACCGGTTATATGGATTCATATTGAACCTTTGCAAATATATCTACCAATAAGTCAAATGTATTAGTCCAGCATTTTTAATAGCAGTTGTTCGGCTGCTTAGTTGTTCCCTTAACTCTTGTGGGGAAAACCGCACCTGGCAGAATGTTCCCTTCTATGCAGTTCTTTCCCAGACTTCAGAAGCTAAGCAGGGTCAAAACTGGTTGGTGTTTAGATGGGAGTCCACCAGTGTTCCCTCTAAGCTGTGCACGTGAGCAGCCACTCATTAGCACAGGAAGCCTCGCTCAGCAGCAATCTGGACCCATGCAGGGTCTTGCACTGCCCATTGCCCATTTGAAGATTACAGGAGTTATATTCTGCTCGTGATGTGAACTGCTCCACTCAGTAGGGGACAAAATCAGAGGGAACATTGGAGACCACCGAGGAAATCCATGGTCACTATGCAGAGGCAGGCAATGGCAAACGACCTCGGCTCTGAACTTCTCTTGCCTTGAAAACCCTATAGGGCTGCCATGAGTGGGTTGCGACTTGACGGCGCTTTCTTCCACCACCATCCAATTCTCAGAGGGTTTCAGAAGACTTTCAGAACTTCTTTTGCTTATATTCTGCCTTTCTCACTGAGATTCAAGGAGGATTATGGAATTTGGGCTCAACATACCTCCATTCCTTTGATTCCCTGCCCCATTTGTCTTACAGGGACCCGTGTTTATGTCATGTTATGTTATGAAGACTTGTTGCAAACCTGGACTAAGTTCTACATGATCTGCAGCAAACCATGAAGTGAATCATCATGAAACCTGAAGAAGTGTCCCATGTGACTGTGTGGAATTGCCGTACTATACAGTTCTGTACAAATGGCTGTTTACTTTTACCCAGAGAACAGACATGAACCAATGGCTTGATAACATCTAATACCTCTTTTCCAAAGCGTGTTGGACGACCTTGGCTTGTACTTTGGACTAAAAGAAAGGTTCTGACATTATTGTCCTCCAATTTCCCATTTTTTCCTCCTTATTATCTACTCGCAACCTCTACTGGCTCTACATGAAGTTTCATCTTGGAACCGCTTTTTCTTTAACCTCTCCTTTCTTCTACTAATAGGGATGGGCACAAACCTAAAAACTCCAGGGCTCCATCAGCTGTTAGGCTGAAATGGTCGCAAGCCATTTCACTGGTCCATTTTGCTTTCTCCTGCTTGGTGCACCCATCCACAGTTAGGCTGAAATAGCTGGCAGCCATTTCACCGGTCTGTTTTGCTTTCCCCCGCTTTGAAGTGAGGGGAGCAAAACCAACCGGTGAAATGGCTTGCTGCCATTTTAACCTAACAGTTCACCTGAGGACCCGCAATGCTCAGCTGTTAGGTTTAAATGGCCCAAAAATCAAACTGGACAATAGTCTGACAAATGTTCAAGGAAGGCACCTTCCCCAAACATCAGTTTGGGGTCTCCAAACTGGGCCTTGCTTTTCTGCTGTGTCATGCTGTACTGCTTCCTTTTCTTTTGGCTCATGTGGAAACAGTCTTGCAAAACTACTGCTGCTGACAAGTTCCTCCAGTGGACAGAATGTTCATGAATATTCCATGACCTTCTGCCAGCACAGCCTATAAGTAACAGAGAAGTCGTTGCCACTACTGTAACCACCACCAACTTTATTAACAACTCAAAGTAGATTCTTTATATCACTCATTTATTGCAATTGCCATTTGTTTAGGATGTTAGTGTGCATCAGGAAACCTTAGTTTGTTTCCTTGTTTGTCTGTTTGTTTGCTTGCAGAAGCACTTTTAGTTCACCTTTCACACCAAGAAAGTTACCAAAAGGAAATGGTTCCAAGTTACAAAAACAAAGACCTGGCCAAAAGACCAACCTGAGTTAGTCCAGTCAGGGGTCATTTCCTGCCAGAGCACCCCGGAGCAATGCTCTGGCAGTAACAAACCCAGGTTCCACCCCCTCCCGAGGGGGGAGAATTAAATGCCTGGCTTCCCTGTGCTATCTTCTCCGAGTGCCCCACAGAGGCACTCCACGGCTTCCCTGTGTGATCTTCTCCAAGTGCCCCACACCCATTCTGACTGGAGACAGGAAGGGGCACCAGGCAAATATGTCTTCCTTTCCCCCCTGAGCCTCTCCGCATTTGCGGAGAGACTGGGGGGGATTTAAATGCATGGCTTCCTTGTGTGATCATCTCTGAGTGCCCTGCATCCACGGGGCACTCAGAGAAGATTGTGCAGGGAAGCAAGGCATGTCTGCCCAGCACTCCTTCCTGTCCCTGCGCGATCTATGGGGCCATATAATACAATAGATAGATCCTGCCACCCCTGCAGCATGACTCTAGAAGGAAGGAGTTTAAACTTTAAACCCCCTCTCGCTTCGCTTCCCCCCTACCCTTCCTTGGCAGGCCAGCTGGGGAAGGGAAGGGGAGGCTTTTGAAGATGCCTCCCCCCCTTTTTGCTCCCCCTTCTGACATACTTCCAGTGATGTCAGGAGGTGTGGCATATGGCAATGATTATGCTAACAGCAGGTATGCTAATGAGTTCTTGCACCTCTTTTTCTACGAAATGACCCCTGAGTCCAGTTCCCCTTAGCTTGGGGGTCCCCAATGTGGTGCTGGTGGGCGCCCTGGCACCTGCCAAACGCTTTCCTGGTGCCTGGCAAGCTCTTTTAGAAAGTGGGTGGGACTAGATGAGGCTTTTCCCCCAGTAGGGCTTCTTATTGGCTGTGCAGATTAAAAGGTATCCCATTAAACAGAGTTTCTGCTTGAACTGCTGAAGAGTTACTATTAGAGAAGCATATATCCCTGATATTCTGTGGTTGGCTTCACCTCCTGCAGCAGCCGTTCTGTGACCGTGCTCACCACCCTTTGTCAGAATTCCAAAGATGCCCAAGGGCACAAAAAGGTTGAGGACCCCCACTGCTTTGGCTGATTAACATGAGTGATTCACACATGGAATCCACTGCCACAGGAAGTGGTGGCGGCTACAAGCATGGACAGCTTCAAGAGGGAATTGGATAAGCATATGGAGCAGAAGTCCATCAGTGGCTATTAGCCACAAGGTATAGATATGGACTCTCAGGCTGGGGCAAGAGATGCTCTGTATTCTTGGTGCTTGCGGGGAGCAACAGTGGGAGGGCTTCTGGAGTTCTGGCCCCACTGCTGGACCTCCCGATGGCACCTGGTATTTTTGGCCACCATTGGCCTGATCCAACATTGGCTTCTCTTATGTTCTTATGTCCCAGGCTGCAAGTCCCAAACTAGAAACCAAACCCAAGAGCCCTTTGGCTCAAGGCTGATACATCTAGTCCCAAACCAGGATAAAAGCCTCCAGGAAGAGAGGGTGAAAAGTCAGCTTAGATGGGCCTCAACTTCTTGCCTCCAGCAAGTCAGCAGTCTCTTCCTCATCCCCCGCCCCCACTTCTGCCAACTATGGGTCTCATTAGTGTGGGAGGCTTATAATATTTTAAATAAACACAGCTAAATAAAGAAACAGAGAACCGAACATGCATTTGTCTTTTCTTTTTAGCCTTCCCGTCTCAGCACCAGGATATAACATTTTAGGACCACTGTAGCTCTGAAGTAAGAACTCAGAAAGGGAAGGAAAGAGACAGAGTCCTATGGCACTGTGAAGATAAGCTGAACAACGATAAACCAAATCCCATTTTGTTTGGTGAACATCTAAATATCTGAAGCTGCCTTGCAGTGAGACGGTCTATCGGAATTGTGTGTTCTTATTGTCAGCAGCAACATGCCAGAGTCTCAGCAGACAAAGTTCTTTACTCTCACTTGCTATCTGCAGTCCTTTAACTGGAAAGGCCAGGGATTGGACCTGGGACTTCCTGGATGCAAAGCAAGTGCTCAACCACAGAGCCAACCGAGGCCCCTTAGGGACTTATAAACGCATGATGCTCCTTCATCGTGCTCTCTGATCCTGGCAGGGCTTAATCAGTATTTGACGCAATCTTGTATATGTTCCCAGTGTTCTCAAAGAAGAGATGCCTTTTGGCCTTGCAAGGGAATTTAGTATTAACACCATCTGGTCGAAGGGACCGTTGCATTTTGAGTCTCCTCAGCATTCATAAACCATCTGCCGTCCTGACTCTGCCATCACAAAAGACGATTTGTAAGCAGCCGTTGACGGACAGCATGTGTCTAGCATCTGTCCCCATAAGCCCTGCAATTCATTTAGTATTTCCAATAATTGCATCATCCATCTGAGATCATCACTTCCTTTTCACCCCACAATGGCATAATTTCAGTCTTTTGTGGACATTACATCGCAGCAACTACGGGTATCAGGAGGTTGCACTACCCACCAGGCTCCTGACTCATGTGATCGGGGGGGGCAGCCTTTTCCAGCCTGCGGGCACCTTTGGAATTCTGACATCGTGTGGTGGGCACAACCACAAAATGCCTGCAGAAGGAGGTTGAGCCAGGCACACAACGGCTGCTGGCGGCTTACCTGCAGTCACACAGGGAAGATCCCCGTGCCATGGTAGCGGCTGCTGCCAAAGCAACATTTGAAAAAACATGAAGCAACAAGGAGCGACTAAAGACCAAGGAAAAATGGAGGACAACATACATGTAGATGACAAAAGTGATCACGAGTCTGATGACAGTCTGATGACAGTCTAAGCAATTCTGGTAGCTCTCCAGATTTTGAAAAAGGAGCAGCAGCTCCCAAAACTCTCAAAGTTAAGCTGAAATCTGAAAAAAAAATTAACGCAAGAGATAATAATAATCTTTTGTAATGTAATGCAGCTCTGAAAGTTTACCTGTTGTATAAAAATAATAGGCCATAATGTTCCCAACTTTTGGTTAAAAGGGATTAAGTTAGCTTTGCTATGGTAAGAAGGCATTCAGTATCATTCTCTTATTATTTTATTGTTAAATTGTAGGAAGACAAATAAGTTTGTTTGTTGGTCACATGATCCTTGCTTTATTCTTGTGGTTCCACATGTTAGTTTTAGTATTTTCCATGCACTTCCCTCCCTTTTATAGTTTTTGTAGCACTAAAATAAAAAAAAGAAAAAAACACGCACAGACAATTAAATCTCCAGTGGCCAATCGGAAGCCTTGCTGGGTCAAAGCCCCACCTGGCCTTTCTAATAATATTTGGCAGGTGCCAGGAGAGGTGGGTGTCATAGCACCCACGGGCCCCACATTGGGAACCCTGAATGTGATCCCCATGTTGTCCAAACGGGGGTAACACATAGTTTTTGCACGCGTATTCAGCTTGGGTATATGCAAACCAGAACCCTGAAAAATTTAGTGGCCAGTTTGTACAGAAGTAGAATATACATGCAAAATATGCATGTTGCCCCTGTTCATACAATATGGCCGCCGTGCATACCAGCAGGACGGAGTCCTCGTTGGAAGGTTCCTGGTATGTCTGGACGTCACCTCTGGAAAGGACAAATTCTGCTCATCTAATCTACTGCTTTCTTAATGGCTCTGAAGCAGCTCTCCAATCCACCTCAGCCATCCCCAGCAATGTAAATTATCCTCATGTCAATTCTGAATGATACCTTAATCGGTGGCAACTTCAGCAGCAACGTTCTTCACCACCTCCATGGATTGTGACTTTCTGCTGTCTCCAAACTACCTGGTTGTGGGGAGGGGATCCCAGTCATACGAAGCTGCCTCACTCTGTGTCAAACCATTGATCCGTCTAGCCCAGAATTGTCTGCTGTGATTAGCAGCAGCTCTCCAAGGCACAGAAAGACTTCTCCAAGCTCTGCCATCTAAGATCCTTGAACTAGAGGTACCAGGAATTTACTATATGACCTGTAGTAAGCAATAAGTAAAATACTGGGGGTAAGATACTGATGTTTTCTTTTGCCCCAGAAGGTCGGACCAGAACCAACGGGTTGAAATCAAATCAGAAGAGTTTTCAGCTAAACATTAGGAAGAACTTACAGACAGAGTGGTTCCTTTGTGGTGGGCTCTCCTCCTTTGGAGGTTTTCAAGCAGAGGCTAGATGGCTATCGGACAGCAATGCTGATTCTGTGAACTTGGGCAGATCATGAGAGGGAGGGCAGGAAGGGCTGCCTCAGTGCTTAGTTCTCGTGGCCCTTTCTTACACGCCCAGGGAAATGCCAGTCACTACTTTGGGGTCGGGAAGCAATTTTCTCCAGGCCAGTTTGGCCAGAGATCCTGGAGAGGGTGGTGTTTTTTGGTTTTGTTTGGTGGTGGTTGTTTTTTTGCCATCTTCTGGGCACGGAGCAGGGGTCACTGGAGGTGTGGGGGAGGTATTTGTAAATTCCCTGCATTGTGCAGGGGGTTGGGCTAGATGACCCTGGAGGTCCCTCCCAACTGTATGATTCTATGTTCCTATGAAAAGATGTGCGTGTGTATAAAGAGAGAGAGAGAGCTGTTATTAAATGTTATAGATAATTATTGTTTTTATGTTGTTACCTGACCTGGATGGCCCAGACAAGCCCAGTCTCTTCAGACCCTGACAACTGGGTCGGCCCTGGCTAGTATTTGGATGGGAGGAAGTCCCGGGTTGCTCGGCAGAGGCAGGCAATGGCAAACCACCTCTGTCTCTTGCCTTGAAAACCCTACAGGATCAGCTGCGACTTGGCCTTTTGGCTGGGACTTGACATTTTGCCCTGACCTGGTTGGCCCAGCAAGCCCAACATCAGACCTCGGAAGCTAAGCAGAGTCAGCCCTGGTTAGCACTTGGATGGGGCACTAACAAGGAAGCCCAAGGTGACTAGGCAGAGGAAGACAATGGCAGACCTCCTCTGTTCAACTCTTGTCTTGAAAACCCTACGGCAGGTGCGTCAAACCTGCAGCCCGGGGGCCGGATCAGGCCCACAGTGGAACTGGCTGTCTTCTGCTGCTTCTTCCAGTTCTGCTGCTGCTGCGTCATCGTAGGATTGCAGCTTACAGAGACACACCTGAACAGCACACTCAAGGTTGCAACAGCACAGACATTTTGATGCAATAATTCAGAGCAAGAGGTGTCAGTTATCAGACACTGTTAAATGAACAAAAAATTGCAAGAGTGCTGATGTTTTAAGCATGATTTTATTTTAAGTAAATGTTGTGTCCGTTGACCACTTTGGGCCGTCAGCAAAGGAGCCTGAGCTTGAATCCTGGGGAACAATGGGACTGGGGCTCCTGGCTCCAGCTTAGGGGAACCAATGGGAACGGCAGCGGGAATTCAAACCCGCCAATGGCACCAGGGGGCGTTCCCCTTCACTTGTATATAGTTGGCCACCGTCTTGTTGTGTAATAGCGAACCATGCTGATCACTACGTCTGTCTCTGTGGTTTCATTAAGCGTCCAACCCACTACACAATAGTAAAAAAAAAACCCTTTGTGTTTGTGTCCTTTATAAAGTTTGTATCTCCGCGACCTGGCATTACCTTTTATGACACACATGTGGCCCGGCCCAACAACGTCTCATTTATGTCAGGTCCGGCCCTCGTAACAAATGAGTTTGACAACCCTGACCTACGGGGTGGTCACAAGTCGGCTGCGACTTGCCGGCCCTTCCCCCCCTCCCCCCCCCCCGCCACCTGCTTTGGGTCCCGACCGCATTGGAAGAAAAGGCGGGCCTCAGAAACCTCAGAAATAAATAAATAAAAATGTGCCGCCCTCAGATTTGCCCTTGTGCAAGTTATTGTTCTGGCTGTCGGCGTGATTGATTGATGTCTCATTTGTGGTTCTCTTGTCTAAATCAATGAAACACGAGTGAGAATTTACATTTCTGATGCGTCGTACGCTGTAGCTCTCAAACTACCTAGGCAGCAAAGTTCCTGTCTGACCTTTTCATATTCCGTATTTGACTGGCTGCCCATTTCTTCTCCGAGGTTTAGATATTTCCCCCCCACACACATTTACACCCCATACAGAATAGTTAACTTTCAAAATATCAGACATCGGAAAGGTCATAATTGTCCAAGGGAGCGAGTGGGACGGTGGGTGGAAGGGGGAGGGCATGGCAGACGGGTGACAGAAAGTACAGCCCCAATCCCTTCTAGCAAAAACACAGCAAGAACGAGAAGAGCTGTGGCCGGCAGGAGCTCTGCAGACTCCGTCTCCCTGGCTCCACAATGCCGTGTTGCTCCTGACAGCACACCTCGGCTTATTCATTTGCTCTAGGAATGCAGTCCTGGCTTTGCAAGGGAAGAAATCACCCGAAGCGACAGACTTATTTCAATGAAGCAAAAAGAATGTTGTGATATACTCTGCTTTGTATGCCAAAGGTCCCAGGTTCAGTCCCTGGCACCTCCAGTGAAAAGCATCAGGCAGCAGGGGATGTGAGAGACCTGTCAAAGACCCCGGAGAGCGTCCTGACCTGGCTAGCCCAGGCAAGCCTGATCCCATCAGATCTCAGCAGCTAAGCAGGGTCGACTCTGGCAAGTACTTGGATGGGAGACCTCCTTGGAATACCAGAGGTGAGAGGTGGGGGCAGGCTTCATTCAGCCACCTCTCTGAATATCCTCCAGGCCCCCGGTAGGGGTCGGTCACCAGAGGTTGCCATGACTTCCAGGTACTCTCTCTCTCGCGCGCGTGCACACACATTTGAACATATTTTAAAAGACCAATAAAAGGTCCTGGAGAGCTGCTGCCAGTCTGAGTGGGCAATACTGACCTTGATGGACCCATGGGCTGATTCAATACAAGGCAGCTTCATATGTTCATACAGCACCTTACAGACTAAAGAAGTTTTAATTTTTTTTATGCACTAGAGCCCCCTGCATCTGAATGAAGCAGGCACTAGAGCAGCAATGCTGATGCCAGAATAAAAAATATGTGACACTTTAACATGCAAACAATAGCGATGCTCAGTCGTTTGCCAGTTGAGCTCACTTCCCGTTCGCCAGTGGTGATCAGGCAGCCGATGAACTGACGGACTGTTCAGCTGCACACAACCTGCTTGTGTCTATTTGCAGGAACAGGCTGCTTATAGTCATTAGAAACCAACTCCCAGCAGATGAGGGACAGTGGAATGTGTGTGTGTAAACTGCCATCAAATTGCAACTGATTTATGGGTTTTAAGACAGGAGACATTCAGAAGTGTTTGGCCATTGCCTGCCTCTGTGTCATGACTCCAGTATTCCTTGGTGGTCTCCCATCCAAGTACTAACCAGGGCCGACCCTGCTTCGCTTCCAAGATCTGACGAGACCAGGTTATCCTGGGCCATCCAACTCAGAGCACAACAAAGTATATTTTAGCTTCAAACAAGTCTCTGGGAAAAACAGTGCACTGAAGTAGGAAAACCATACGAAAATGAATATGATTATTTGTATGATGTGGGATACATCGGAAGTGGATGGCGAGCAGCATTTTTAGACATTAACCACTGGTAGGACCAGCCCCTCAAAAGCAATTTAATCATAATTTTTTTTTTTAATCAGTGAAAAATTATACCTATGGCCCCAAGTTGTTACCTGCTAAGTGGGGAATTTAGTTCTCCGACCCATTCAAGTTTGACACCCCTGACTTAGCAGAAAGGTTTTTACAACAAAATGCACACAACACCTGGAAATACTTAACTGGATGCGCCTACGTAATTAGAACTTAATGTGCAAAGACACAGGTAAATGGAATGGCGAGAAAACAGCCGTTATGTTCAGGGGAAGGTTCAGACCAGAGCAAACGAGCAAGGAAATGCAGACGTGAGCAATTTTCAGCCTTCGTTGGCTCGTGTCGTCATTCAGCCCCCACATTGTGAAAGTAGCACAGCAATGAACGGAACTAAAAGCGCGGTCTCGTGCAGAGTTATACCAGTCTAAGCTCCTCGATTTCAGCAATAATAACTCGGCACAGGAGTTCATTGCAACACAAAGATGATGTTCCCTAAACGACCACAAGAAATATAGATATGAGGAAGGAAAGGGTGTATTTGTTACTGTGAAGACAGTTTCAGAGGGTGGCCATGTTGGCCTGCGATAGAACACTTGGATTTGAGTCCCCCCTGAGAGGTTTCAGCTCTAAGCTTCCAAGAGTCAAAGCTTCTTTCATCTGACATGTCTGACAAAGGGAGCTTTGATTCTCAAAAGCTTATACCCGAAACCCTGAATGCTCGTACCCGGAAACTCTTGTCGAAAGCTTATACCCGAAACCCTGAACACTCGTAACCGGGAACTCTTGTCAAAAGCTTATATCCTGCCACGTTGTTTTGTTTCTTTTCAGAACAGTACCAATTTACATTCCAGAGAGATAGCTCCACCTCTGGCAAACTTCCTTCCTTCCTATGGGAGGGGGGGAAAAGCAGAATTAATCAGAAAATACTGATCAAACCTCTTCTCCGGGAGGTCTGGACTTCCCATCACTTAGCAATTATTTCCATGCTTTGGCATTATCAACTGTGATTCAAATACAACAGCAAAATTCTCAATCAATTTGGGCTCAGATGGAGCAGGAGTATGTGAAACCCTTCACATTGCAGGAAATAACATGGATGCCACCGTCTCGGTGCCCTAAATCTCTTCACAACAATCCCTTCCTAAACTAATTCCAGGCATCTCCTCTCTGTCCACTATAATAAACCAGCCATGGTTCCCACCTGTTCAAAAGAAAGAATCCTACAAAGTTTGGAGACTTATTGGCTTGTCTCATTTAGCTGATTTTACATCTCAAGGGAGGATACGCGACAAAGCATTCTTCGGCTCTCACCTAGACGCACAACTTCCCTGGCACTGTTGCCTACAATTAAGAGATTTAATAGAAACATTAGCCTCTCAAGGAGTATTTACTGAACCAAAATCAGCCTTTGAACAGATTTTATTATACGCGGATGGCATCAAAGGACTGATGGCTAAGCTATGTAAGGTCTTACTAGGTACCGAAGATAACTCCCCATTAAAGCATCAACTTAGTTGGCAAGCGGACCTACACATGAATTTGTCAGATTCGCACTGGCAAGGGGTACGGAACTCACCTGCAAATTCTTCCAAAAGCTTTAGCATCAAACTTCAATTCTTCAAAACAATCTCCCGCTGGTATTGCACCCCGCAACATCTGAATAAAATGACATCTTCTCATAGTCCCCAATGCTGGAAAAATTGTGGTCACATAGGTTCTTACTATCATTGTTGTTGGGGGTGTCCTAAGGTATTCCCCTTTTGGTGTGAAGTCATTGGACAGATCAATGAGATTACTCAGCTGAATTTACTCATCACTCCAGACTTGGTGCTTCTTAATATTTTGGATTCGACAGTTGGAACAGTAGCTCTTAAAGAACTCACCTCAGTCTTATTGGCCACGGCAAGAACAACAGTAGCTTCGCTCTGGAAATCGACCACTTCCCCAACTATTCAGATCTGGCATGATAATATATGGGACCAGTTTATTCTAGCTAAAATCACATATGTCAGCCAATTAGAGAACGGAGGTTTGTCCTCCATGACTTCTCGCTTCAAGTCCATTTGGTTTCGGTTACTTCAGTATATGGCAAACAAGAACATACTTCCAACAAACACTTCTTATCTTTCTTGGTTACGCTTCCGACATAAAATGGGATCATTGAGCTGCTTAGGTCTTCTGTAACGAACAGAGCTAAATATAATCTGAATTAACTTGCTTGTGGCAGGTTTTGTGGGGTTCACTAAATATACTAGAGAGCTGAAAGGTTGACTGTATTAATGCAAATTTGTGTGTTATCTGAAGTTTGGGTGTATCGAAGAGGAAGAGGAAGAGGAAGAGGAAGAAGAAGAAGAAGAAGAAGAAGAAGAGGAGGAGGAGGAGGAGGAGGAGGAGGAGACTGGATTTATACCCTGCCCTTCACTTGGAGTCTCAGAGCAGCTTCCAAACTCCTTTCCCTTCCCCTCCCCACAACAGACACCCTGTGAGGGAGGTGGAGCTGAGAGAGCTCTTGAAAGAAACTGCTCTTTTTCAAGGACAGCTGTGCCAGAGCTTGTGACTGACCCAAGGTCACATCAGCAGGTGCAAGTGGAAGAGCGGGGAATCAAACCCGGTTCTCCCAGATTAGAGTCTGCGCACTTAACCATTACACCAAACTGGCTCTCCTAGTTCAATGCTTATTTACTGCCTGGTTCAATGGTTGTTTACATTGTTTACATTGTTATTTGTATTTGTTCAAGTCTTTCGATAAAAAATTGAAAAAGTTAAAAAAAAACACAGAGAGAGAATACAATATTTTCAAACTGAAAACCCATGATGGAGAGGGCAGGGGGGAGTGGTCTTGTGCTATCATCGGGAGTAGGGTTGCCAGCTTTGGGTTGGGAAATTCCTGGAGATCTGTGGGGTGAAGTCAGGAGAGCGGAGGGACCTCAGAGTGATATGATGCTGTACAGTCCAACTTCCAAAGCAGCTATTTTCCCCCCTGGGAACGGATCTCTGTCATCTGGAGACAAGTTGTAATTCTCAGAGATCTTTTATTTTAATTTAATTTAATTTAATTTGGCTACTATCCCGCCCTCCCTGCCGCAACAGGCTCAGGGCGGCTCACAACATTATTACTGATAAAACAATTTCTCAGTTAAAGTTACAATAAATGAAATCTGAAAACAATACATAAAGTGCCAGCGATGGCATACAACATGGCGGGAGTCCACCATCAATGAGTGCATGGTCTGGGTCAGCAAAGCACAGGCGATTCAAAGATGTTAGCGATATTAAAGGTAAAGGTAAAGGTTCCCTTGCTCAAAAGCCAGTTGAATCTGACTCAAGGAATGCGGAGCTCACCTCCGTTTCAAAGCCAAAGAGCCAGCGCTGTCCGAAGACATTTCTGTGGTCATGTGGCCGGCGTGACTAAACACCAAGGCGCACAGAATGCTGTTATCTTCCCACCGAAGTGGTACTTATTTATCTACTTGCAATTTCTTGCTTTCGAACTGCTAGGTTCAAAAACGATATTAATGATATTATTGGTGTTATTAAGATATTGATGGTATTGGGGCTAGGGCCTCAGATGGTTGCGGAGGCTCCTTAATCAAATGCCTGGTGGAAGACCTCGGTTTTACAGGCCCTGCGGAACTGTAAGAGGTCCCGCAGGGCCCTGATGTCTTCTGGGAGCTCCAACCATTGCTTGGAGGTTGACAAACCTAACAGGAAGCTAGCTAATCAGCACTGTGCAAAGTTGCACACACAAATAACAGGGTTCCTGAGAGCACGATCCCGAGGAGGAGACTCCTAAACAAAACATGAATGTACTTCCCTCGTGAACTGACTCTTTAAATTGTATACCTTTAGGTAAACCAATAGTTAATTTCCCAATAATTTGTGCAGCTGGGGGACGCCAACAGGAAACATTTGGAAAGCAATTGGTGTCTTCAGTCAGCCCTAGTAAATGTCAATATTTATGAGACAATAATGACAATAATGAAGAAATTAAAATTTCATTAGCTGTTCGAGTAAATGTCAGGAATGCTTGTAGAAGGAGGACGTATCTTCCTCACTTACCGTGATGGTGGTGCAAAGTGTCACCAAGTCACAGCTGGGACTTAACGGTGACCCTGTAGGGTTTTCAAGCCAAAAGGTGGCTTGCCATTCCTTGTCTGTGCACAGCAACCTAGGACTGCCTTGGTGGTCTCCCATCCAAGTACGAACCAGGGCTGGCTCTGCTTAGCTTCTAAGATCTGATGAGATCCACCTAGCTTGGACCATCCAGGTCAGAGTATTTGCCATGATCCATGCCACTTTTTCCCAGTAGCAGATGGAAATTGACTTGAACCTTGTTCTTTTTACTAGAGGCACTTCAGTCTGAAGACTTCCCAGTAAGGTCAGAACTGTTTCTTTCACCAGGCGTCACCTGAAGATTTATAGCCTAGCCAAAATAAATACTATCCTTTACACCCGTAAATACTAAATTTTATAATAATCCCCATTGAAGCTAAAATAAGATCATCGACTGAAGGTATTTGACTGGTCATGAGCTTTGTGGATAAATGTTAATATTGTTTTCAGACATTTCCCAGAGTCTTCTTAAATCCTAACATTTATTGGTAAATGGCAGCACTGAACATCTTTCTGCTATTTACCACCAATATTTGCTAAACTTGGCATTGTAAATAGTTTTGTGGTTGGAAACATTACAAAGAAATCCTGTTCTTCTAGACCATGGTTTATGTAGACATTTCTGAACCTTAAACAAGTCGTCCAGTTAATGAAAGGGGTTTAGGACTGGCCGTGGGAACAGGCCCATAGCTAGGATTTTTTTTTAATTCAGGAGGCCTTTAAATAAGTCAGAGGGCACTGACATCACAAAAAATAAGATAGAATTTAAAAAACTCACACTCACCGGTTGGAGCAGGCAGCCACTCCATCCATGGAGGACTCCCATGTGGTGGCTGGAGGGACTGGCACACCAGGCTCTGCCAGGGTGCACAGCAACAGGGCAAGAGGGTAGATGAATGAGTGCCCGTGTGTCCTGGAAGCCAAGCACCACAGAGCTGGCCTCCACTGGTGCTCCGGCTGGGCACCCAGGCACTGGAGGAGGAGGAGGCAGAAGAGGAGGGGGAAGAGGCATCTCTGGGCTCTGCCAAAAGTTCCTGCACCATACCAGCCACAGCAGGGGGCACTGGTTGAGGCAACAGCCACCCTATGCCACTGCTGCCAGCTTGGGACCCACAACTTGTCCCCCCCCACAACCGCCAGCCTGGAGTGGAGCCAGTGAGTCTGCTGGCAGGCAAGGAAATTGCCCTGCTTCTGGAAGGGCTTGGTGAAGGGGTGGTGGCAGTGGGGAGTCCTCCAGAAGTCATGGGGCCTTGGCAGGAAGTTGGAGGGCGAGCCCCAAAATGCCCCATCGTGGCTACGGGCCTGCATAGGAACCTCTACTGCTGTTGTACCCTAAAGTCTCAGTGGTAAGTTATGAACTACATCCATGGCCCCAACCCTTTTGACCCTGCGTTCACACTTGGAATTCTGAAACAGGGAAGTGGCACAATCACAAAATGGCTTCCACAGGAGGCGGAGCCAGTCATAAAGTGGCTGCTGCAGGAGGACCACAAAAGGTCAGGGAGTGAGCTTACACATAACCCTAGCAGTTAACCATTCAAAATTTCAGACAGAAGCTCTGTTTAACAGGATGCCTTTTAATCGGAACAGCCAATCAGAAGCCCTGCTGGGCAAACACCCTCCCACTTTCTCAAAGTATTTGGTGGGTGCCAAGAAAGAAAGATCTCAGTGGGCCCCATGGCACCCATGTTGGGGACTGCTGAAATAAGTAATTGAAACCCTGAAATTGAAACTCCGAGAGCCAGTTCGGTGTAGTGGTTAAATGCACAGACTCTAATCTGGGAGAAATCGGTTTGATTCCCCACTCCTCCACTTGCAACTGCTGGATGACCTTGGGCAAGCCATAGTTCTGGCACAGCAGTTCTTGAAAAAGAGCAGTTTCTATCAGAGCTCTCTCAGCCACACCTACCTCACAAGGTGTCTGTTGTGGGGAGGGGAAGGGAAAGGAGATTGTAAGCCGCTCTGAGACTCCTTCGGGTAGTGAAGGGTGGGGTATAAATCCAATCTCTTCTTCTTCTCTTCTTTCAGCTGCCCATTTTAGTGGGAGGGGGCATTTATATTGTTATTACTTAAGTGTTTAACCTGGGACTCACATAGAAGTCTACCCATTCTAATAGACATGTCTGAATTTCTTTTTACCCCTCTTATCACAGTAACAGAGCCTGAATAACATGCAACTCATAAACAACCTTAACACCAAGGGTGATTGCCTTGTGTCAAATGATTTAAATAATACGGCATTGTCTTCCTTAATAGGATTTCTGCTTCCCACCCTCCACAGCCTCTCGACAGACACAACAAATTAGAACTCCCTAATGAGAACAGCAGCCTTTCAATTGGCTTTGATGCGATTGTTACTAACTGATTGCCATCACATGTGTCTAATTAAGAGGCCGATAATCTGACCAAGACATTTCTTAGCAGCTGTAATTGTGTACCAGCTTTTTGCAATGCAGTCTAGGATTGGTTCTTGCTGCGGGGACAAACCTGGATCCACGGGATGTTGCCTGGCAGGTTACTGAAAAAACGACCATCGCTTCTGAATGCATTCACTCCGACAAGCACTTCTCGCCTTGCTCACTGAATTTTCTTATCCTTTGATTTTGCCGTCCTTCTCTAAGTCCTCTGCTCAGCTGGGCTTCCAGGGTTTGCTTTGCACTTCCAGAATAATTTCCATCTATTAAAATGTAGATGATCCTATGGCTTCAGTTCTTCCTGTAGATGGCATTTCTTGACTCCAAACAACTAACAGTGCAATCCTAGAAACGCTCCTGGGCGTAAGCCCCTTTAGGAAGACCTTGAGTAGGATTCTGAGTACACTCGCTTATGATTGCTCTGTAAGTTTCTCAGAAGGCCATAACAGTCAATTATGCTTCCACTCAGGGCTCTTTTTGTAGCAGGAACTCCTTTGCATATTAGGCCACACACCCCTAATGTAGCGAATCCTCCAAGAGCTTACAGCAGCCCCTGTAAGAAGACCTCTGTAAGCTCTTGGAGGATTGGCTACATTAGGGGTGTGTGGCCTAATATGCAAAGGACTTCCCGCTACAAAAAGAACCCTGCTTCCACCCACTATTTATGAGGAGGCTCTTTAGAAACTTCTTAGAGATCCCTCACTAGCTCACCACACCAGTATTCTTCAAGGCCTTGGGCAGGAACCTAGAATGGTTAATCCCAAGTTTGCAGCTTGTCATGATAGCACCCCAAAAAAATATTTTGGAAGGAGTGCAGCAAAGAAGAGACAACTAGATGGCAGTGATGCAAATTCTAATTCAGTAGACCTGCCCATGATCCTACTGTTGGAGTGAGTCCAAAGGTACAGCGACAACAGACTTTCCCATCCGTTTTAGGTTGGCCGACAGGCCATTCCTCTGCAGACACGAACAATTCCTCCCCCCCCTTCTAAACAGTTTCCAGACAAAGTTTTCTTCTTCTAAAGAAAGGATTAAGAGAGAGGCTAGTCTATAAGTGCCTTTTTAAGACAAAGGAATTGGCTGCATTGTGCTATAAAGACCTTTGCAGCAGCTGATTTTTTCTTTCATTTTCAGCCAAGGCTTTTTAAAAAAATGTGCCTCAAAAGCAGCTCTTCTATGCACTGTATCTCTTAGCTGTCTTTTTCACTTTCTGATCCCTCTTGATATATCCTCAGCTGGTGGTAGGTTAATATACAGCCCCACTATGAAGTGCGGCCCATGTTGTCCCTGCTTTTGTTCTATTTAGTACAGTAGAAGGGGGAAAAAGTAAAAACTCAGATTTCTTAGTGATTTGTGCTAAGTTTTTCCATAAGTAGTCAGAGGTGTGATTCAAATGTAAGTCTCAGTGGGTTTCATGGGTTCAGGTGTGTAGCTGTGTTGGTCTGAAGCGACAGAACAAAATTTGAGTCCAGTGACACCTTTTGTGGGGTTACGGCTTTATCCTGAGTCAGACTATCGCTCTAGCTAGCTCATCGCTGCCTACTCTGACTAGCAGTGAGTCTAGGGGGTCTCAGCTACAGGTTTTCCCCAGTCCTGCAGCCAGAGACACGTTTCCCTGGAGATGCCAGCATCTGAACTTAAGAACCTTCTGCGCACAAAACACACTCTGCCACTAAGCAACCCCACCCTTGAAAAAGCTTTTATCAGAAAAAGCGGAACTGACTCTCTCGACTCTCGCCCCCAAAAACACATCACTCTTTAAGTTGCCACAGAACTTCTTCTTTTAAAAATAATATATTGGGTTTTTTTTATTCAGCAATAGAGTTGTAAACCACAGTGCACTCAAATTCGTCAAAAATGATTACTACAGATATTACTTGAAATCCTGAGAGGTATTGTTAACGAACAAGCATGCGTAAACAAGATACAGAGAGCAACTGAACCTAGTAGCAGGTTCTGGAAGTGAAGGTGGTAACTGATAAGTATTATGATAGTAGGCTTAATGTGTGGATTTGTAAAATTAATAATAATAGGATGTGTATTCAAGACTAGACATTGTACATGCTGATAGTAGTGTGGTGTGAGAGGGTAGGGTCATAGAGAGCTTGTTAGAAATGAAGCATGGTTAAATAAAGTGGGTTGTTCAGTTGGCAATCGCCTGTTAGAACATAATCCAGGAACAGGAACCATTTTTCCATGAAGTTGGACGTTTTGGGGCATAGTTCCGATTGTCAAATGCAGTCCATGATTTTTTCCAAGATGAAATGGTCCCAAACTTTGTTGAACCAGCAGTTATGTGTTGGGGCTAATGAAGACTTCCATCCAGCAGCAATTGAGCTCTGGCTGCTACCAGGAGACTAGTTATTAGGTCACATCTGATCTTTGGGATGTCTACATTGTCCCAGATATCCAGGGAGATCAACTTAGGTGAGAGAGAACTCCTTCTTTTTGACAAACTAGTCCATGCTTTTCACTTTTGGAATAAATTGAGTTGGGGTAGAAATTTCATGCAAGAACTAAAAGGGCATATCTCAAACAGAGGAGAGCACTGGAGCTGACACATCTTCTCGCATGAGTGACACATAATTATATGCTGCACTTTATTGAGGAATTAAGCATTTGACGATTAGACTGTAACACTGCAATGCTATGCAGAATTATTCCAGTCTAAGCCCAGTGATTTCAGTTGGCTTTGACTGGAGTAACACTACGGAGGATTGCACTGTAAAACACATAAGTAGCCGGTAAATATACAAACTGACAAATATGATCGATAGAAAAGAGCAGGAGTCAAGCTCTGAAGAAGTGAGCAGTGAGTCACGGAAACTCATCCCCTGCCACAAATTTTGTTAGACTTTAAGACGTTACTGGACTCTGGCTCTTTTCTACAGATACAGAAGGTGGTGGCAGCTACAAGCATGGACAGTTTCAAGAGGGAATTAGATAAACATATGGAGCAGAGGTCCATCAGTGGCTATTAGCCACAGGGTATAGATGGGAACTCTCAGTCTGGGGCAGATGATGCACTCTATTCTTGGTGCTGGGGGGGGCAGCAGTGGGAGGGCTGCTAGTGTCCTGGCCCCACTGCTGGACCTCCTGATAGCATGTGGTATATTTTGGCCGCTGTGTGACAGAGTGTGGGACTAGATGGGCCATTGGCCTGATTCAACATTGGCTTCTCCTATGTTCTTTTGTTCAGACAGACAAACACGGCTGCCCATCTTGAAACATCACCAATGGCTTTGCCATCCAAAGATCGCCAAAGTTTAAAAAAATTTAATTGCAGACACATGCCAATTTATATATTGCTGCTTTCCATTTACTAAGTCGCTGATCTGTGTAACTGGATGCTGCCCTGTTTTCATCCAGAATAATTAAGCAATCACTAACTTATTTTAAATTGGGAAATATTCTGTAATGCAAACAGGAATACTGCAAGAAATGGATGGATTTTAGTTAGAGTGCCATTTTTCCATGCACCTTCACCTTTGAACCTGTGCCTCCAGCTTTCTATTTTCAGTGACCTCTCTGTGAAAATAATGAAGTATTATTTCTTTCCATATCCATTCCTCCTAAACGGACATAGATGAGGGCCTCAACAGGACACAATCCAGCCCTGCACTAAGATATTTTGGCTCTGTGGAAGGGCTTCTCATGTCCTGGCCCCACTGCTGGACCTCCTACTGGCACCTGGTATTTTTGGCCACTGCGTGACACAGAGTGTTGGACTGGATGGGCCATTGGCCTGATCCAGCATTGGCTTCTCTTACGTTCTTATGTGTGCAGCTGCTGTACAAAGAAGGAACCAGCCCGGGTGGAGAGGTGCTGCGGGTGGAAGGAGAGAGAGGTCTGGCTGGCTGGCTGGCTGGCTGGCTGGCTGGCTGGCTGGCTGGCTCGCACACACCAGGGAGTCACCTCAGAATCGCTCTCTCCATAATAAAGTTCCCTTGGTCTGTGTTTGGGTGTTTGTATGTGTGTGTGTGTGTTGGTGCTGGAGGGGGCAGCAGTGGGAGGGCTTCTGGTGCCCTGGCCCCACTGCTGGACCTCCTGATGGCACCTGGTACATTTTGGCCGCTGTGTGACAGAGTGTTGGACTAGATGGGCCATTGGCCTGATTCAACATTGGCTTCTCTTATGTTCTTATGTTCTTATGTGTTTGACAGCTCTCCCAGGTTCGCCCAAGAAAAGTTTCCCATTTCTCCTTCCCACCTCCTCTCACCCTTCCCCAGGAATAACAAGCAGCCCTGAGGTGGCGGGGGAGAGGAAAAGGAAGCAGCATCATGTTGTTTATGTTTTGGGTCAATTTATCCCCCCCCCAAGCCAACCCAAGCCATGGAAGGATCAGACTCAAATTTCTTTGCCTCCTGACCCCTGCAGAGCCTTTCTTCTCTTTTCTCCCTGACCCCCCCCCCGCTAAAGTTTGGGTATGGAAACCTGAGATGCTTTTTAAAAATCACCTGGACGGTTCCTGAGATCTTGGAAAGAGCAAGGGGCGGGAGAGGTTCACAGGGGGAGAGAAGGGCCATTGTGGGTGCTCCAGAGCCAGGGGGTGCCCTTGACAAGGAGCATGCAGGGATGTGAGTGGACTCAAGAGACTGAGGAGCACGGACAGGTAGTGTTTCAAAGAATGAAGAAAGGTTGCCAATCTCAACTCTGGGAAGCAAGAGTCATCAAAAGCAGGAGCATGTGCACGTATGTCAGAGAGAAACCAAACATGCAATTCAGGCTGTGTGTGTGTGTGTGTGTATGAATGAATGAATGAATGAATGAATGAATGAATGAATGAAATGGGAAGACAAGAGCAGTGTTCCCTCTAAGCTGAGTTAGTGTGAGCCAGCTCACAGTCTTTTAGCCTCCAGCTCACACGTTTTTATCTTAGGAAGGACGGCTCTAGAACAAACTAATTTATGCAGCAGCCAAATCGCTCGCTCACAACTTTCACTCCAGTAGCTCATAAAGTAGAATTTTTGCTTACAAGACTCCACCGCTTAGCGGGAGCGTTGGACAGGAGGGGGTACTTTCTGGAGGCGACCACACAGCTATGGTAGGACAATTGGGTAATTTTTTTAAAAAAGTTGGACACCACCCCCCACAGGTCACATGTACACCTTAATTTAGCAAAATATGTGGGTTTTGTTTGTAGACGCAGAATGCATACACAGAATACACAATAAATAAACCGGGGGGGAATAGTGCGGAGGGAAGGAATGATGATCTGAACTCAGCTTTTAAGGCTTGACTGCTGGGATTCTCTGAAGTCAGCTGTAGTGAGCAATGTGTGCCAAAAGGGCCAAAGAAAGAAAAGGGTCCCCATTGCCACAAGTATGAAGGAAGAGCAATGATAGATTGCTATTAAGAAGGTGAGTTCTTAGGACAGGCCCATAGCCAGGATTTTTTAATTCAGGGGGCCTTTAAATAAGTCGGGGGGCACCCCACACACCCACACACACACCCCAAGGGAGCATCACAAATAAAATAAAAAATTGGAAGTCGGAGGGCCTGGGCTGGATGGGAAGTCAGGGGGCCTTGGTAGTAGGTTGGGGGGCCAGGCCCCGAGATGCCCCACTGTTGCTATGAGCCTGTGTTAGGGGTTTTTTTTCCTAATTTCTATGTGAAATTTTGCTAGTACAAGGGATAAAAAATTCCTATTACTGAGGGGAGGGGAGAGAACATCCAGAAGTGGGCAGGAGGAGCCAAGGAAAGCACAGGAATCATCACACACTGTTGTGTTCTTAATGGTTGGTATCAGAATAAGCAGGCAGCCTGGTTTCAGACAGGAGCACAGCTGAATGAGCCCAGTGCGTTCTCTGGCTGGAGCTACAGTGGGTGCAACTTCCTTTCTCCCTGTTCCATCCCTCACCAAGTCCTGGAGTAGACTAGAGAAGTCTCAAACACAGGCCTGGACTGAACGAACGGAGTTGTCGCAACACCACACACAAACAAATGCAACTCAGAAGTGGGGTAAAAGTGGTCCCAAAAGAACCAAAAAAATAACGGAGGGAATGCAGGGTGAAAAAGCTCTTTTTGTAGCAGGAACTCCTTTGCATATTAGTCCACACACCCCTGATATAGCCAATCCTCCAAGAGCTTACAGTAGCCCCTGTAAGTAGAGCTCTGTAAGCTCTTGGAGGATTGGCTACGTTAATATATAAGACAAGTAAACTGGCATAGAGAATACCATAGAGTATAACTGATGGGAAGGGCAGCTTACTCATTCAGTATTCCCTGAATTCCAAGCTCTCTGACCTGGATGGCCCAGACTAGCTCAGTCATGTCAGATCTCGGAAGCTAAGCAAGGCCAGCTTAGTTCTTGGATGGGAGACCACCAAGACGGTTCAGGGTCTCTGCACAGAGGCAGACAATGAAGGCTTCCAGGTGGGACCTAGGGCTGCCAGCTGCCAGGTAGGGCTTGGGAATCTCCCACTTTCACAACTGATCTCCAGCTGACAGAGGTCAGCTCCCCTGGAGAAAATGGCTGCTTTGAAGGGTGGACTCCGTGGCCCTGTACCATGCTGAGACCCCTTCCCAAGCCCCACCCTCTCCCAGCTCCACCCCCAAAGTCTCCAGGTATTTTCCAACCCAGACCTGGCAACCCTAGTGGGACCTGGCAATCCCCTGGACTCACAGCTCATCCCCAGACTACAGAGATCAGTTCCCCTGGAGAAAATGGATGCTTTGGAGGATGGACTCTATGGCATCGTACTCCACTGAGGTCCCTGTGCTCCTAGGGTTGCCAGGTCTGGGTTGGAAAATACCTGGAGACTTTGGGGGTGGATCCAGGAGAGGGCGGGGTTTGGGGAGGGGAGGGGCCTCAGCGTAGTACAATGCCACAGAGTCCACCTTTCAAAGCAGCCATTTTCTCCAGGGGAGCTGATCTCTGTCAGCTGGAGATCAGTTGTGAAAACTGGAGATCTCCAGGCCCCACCTGGAGGTTGGCAGCCCTATGTGCTCCCCAGGTTCCATCCCCAAATCTCCTGTAGTTTCCCATCCTGGATCTGGCAAGCCAACCCCACACCCCCTGCCGGTGGCCAGGGGAGACCTGGCATCCCTAATGAGCCAGTTTGCTGTAGTGAATAAGTGTGTGGGCTCTAATCTGGCAGAACCGGGTTTTATTCCCCACTCCTCCACTTGCACCTGCTGGATGACCTTGGGCAAGCCATAGTTCTGACAAGAGCTGTTCTTGAAAAAGAGCAGTTCCTGTCAGAGTTCTCTCAGCCCCGCCTACCTCACAGGGTGCCTGTTGTGGGGAGGGGAAGGGAAAGGGAAAGGAGTTTGTAAGCTGCTCTGAGACTCCTTTGGGTAGTGAAGGGTGGGGCATAAATCCAATCTCTTCTCTTCTCTTCTGTTCTTCTTCTTCTAATGGCAAACCACCTCTAATTGTCTCTTTCCTTGAAACCCCTTCCAGGGCACCCTAAGTCAGCTGCAACCTGATGGCATTTTCCGCCACCACCAAATTCCAAGCAGCAGCCAAAATGCTTCCCGAGACTCCCCATTTGGGGCTGTACTCTACCTTGGTCTTTAGCTAGTTGTGGTAGCAAAGCATATTCCAGGCTCCATTTGCCCTCCAGTGGCTACCTGCATCCTCCGCTTTTGACAGGGAAGAGATGCCATTAATAAAAATTGTCCGGGTCAGTTGTGAATTATACTACTGTTCCGGCACCATAAGTTTTCAGGATGTTATAATCGATGCTCTTTCTAATAGAGATCTTCAAGCATCCTATGATCAATCATGTGCGAGCAAAGCCTAGCATGGCTTTATTGCTGCCTTGGACCGAAACCAAGCACCACATCGATTTCAGCCCTCGGTCCAATGGGACAACTCAGAAGGAAATGGGGTTATGGCCGAAATCTGGGTGGTTCTCAGTTTATTAAGGTTCACTCCAACCTTGTATCTTGCTTAGTCCTATGTACATTCACTTAGAGTAAAGAGAGTTCAAAAGCCCTACTCTTCAGTCAATGTGCATAGGATTTCAGCCTTGGGTTCCTAGCAATAGGAATGAGTGAATGTTCCCTCTTTCATCTCACAGAATCATTTACATTTTTAACAATTGTTTGAGTTCTCTGCTCTTCAGTTTTATAGATTTACCAGAGTTGTGTATGCACATTGTATGGGTTTTTTTTAAAAAAAAATCTGACTTTTAAGTACAATGGGTACTATTTAAAAGCATAATAACAGCAGTCCTGTGAAATTCTCCCCACTCCCACATCCAGTGCTTTCCCCATAAAAACTGTCCCTGGAGTTGCAATTAGTCCCAGGAGGAAAAAGAAGACAGGTTGCTTGTCTTCTTTCCTCACTAGGACTAATGGTAACAAAAAAGGGGTGGTGGTGGCAGTTTAAATTGAAGAAATGGTGTAGGAGAAGAGTCAGCCTTCCCTTGTTCAGTATCAATTACCCCCCCAAGAGAAAGAAGACTGACAAAGTCTGAGTACCTGTCTTTTTCTTCCATTGGGGCTAGGTGTTTAATTGGAGAAATTTTAGAGGAGGAGAGTTAACCCTCCCTCGCTCAATTAGTCAATTAGTCCCTGGAGAGAAAGAAGACAGGCAAAGGCTGAGCACCTGTCTTTTTCCCCCCACTGGGGCTAATTATTTTAACTGGGAAAATGGTACAGGAGAAGAGTTAACCTTCCTTTGCTCAATGTCAATTAGTCCCTGAAGAGAAAGAAGACAGGCACCAGCTGAGATGCATGTATGTGTTAAGCACATTCACTTCCAAATATGAATAAATGTCCTCCAATATGTCCTATCATTAGCAGCCTCACTTGGCTCTTGCAGACTGAGGGCTGTGGCTTCCTTGAGTCCATCCATGTCTTGTTGAGTCTTCCTCTCTGCCTGCTGCCTTCGACTTTTCCTAGCATGATTGTCTTTTTCCAGTGTCTCTCGTCTTCTGATCATGTGATCAAAGTACAATAGCCTCAGTTTAATCATTTTAGTTTCTAGGGAGAGTTCAGGCTTGATTTGATCTAGAACCCACTTCTTTGTTTTTTTAGTAGGACACATTGTTTGACTCTTAAGGTCTGATGCTAACTATGTAGGGGTGAAGGTTCAGCATGGCTTGCTATATATCAAAAAACTCTGGCAGCAAGCTCTGCAGAGCGGATTCCGTGTGTCCAAGCCACCCTCGATAGAAAGCCCGGCAGCAGTCTTCCCCCGTTTTCTTTAGTAACCGAGGCTTTGGTACACACAGGCCCTGTTTCCCATTTATCTTCACCCACTATCCAATTAATTCTTGTTAAGCTCTGCGCCTGCAGTGGCTGTATTCAGAGGCCACTGCGGTGTACTGTTTAGCCCTCCGCAACATCGCTATTTTGCTGTGCCTGGATTTATTCGAGCCAAGACAAAATTGCTTTTTTGGAGTTCCTTTTAACTTCTCTTCTTAAAGAGGTGGTGGGGAGGGTGGAATGTGGTTTCTTGCTCTTCAAGCTCTTTCAGATGCCAAAGACCCAACAAGGGCAGCCCCTCCGTCTTATCTAGTCCCTTAATGCGCCGGGTGGAACAGGAGCTGATGGAAAGCGGAAAGAGCTCTGGGTTGCACTCAGGTCCATTTGCTGTCGGTAAAGCGGAACAGTCTTGTTGCTAACAGCAACACTTACGTTGGGTGTGTAGATTTGCTCCCTCCTTGGACTCATTGTCCCTTGTTAGTACTTGGACAGGAGACCCCCAAGGAAGTCAAGGGATGCTATGCAGGGACAAGCAATAGCAATCACTTCTGTTAGCCTCTTGACTTGAAAACCCTATGGGGTCACCATACATTGGTTAAGACTTGACGGCACTTTACACACACACACATGCTTGGGCTCAGGTGACCTATTAGGGTTGCCAGCCTCCAGGTGGGGCCTGGAGAGCTCCCGTTTTTACAACTGATCTCCAGCTGACAGAGATCAGCTTCCCTGGAGAAAATGGCTGCTTAGAAGGGTGGACTCTGTGGCATCGTACCACGCTGAGGCCCCTCCCCAAACCCCACCCTCTCCCAGCTCCACCCCCAAGGTCTCCAGGTATTTTCCAACCCAGGCCTGGCAACCCTGTGACCCAACCTCATTGACCAACACCACTGTAACTAGATGTGCTTGAGCTCATGCCAGTTCAGTTTGCATCATGTTTGGGTGTCACAGGCAGGGCTTTTTTGGTAGAAAAAGCCCAGCAGGAACTCATTAGCATAATAGGCCACACCCAACAGTAGAAACTCATTAGCATATTAGGCCACAACCCTGGCAGCACAGCTCATTAGCATATTAGGTCACATCCCCATGTTACCAGAAGTCATCCAGCCACACCCACCTTTTGCTTCTTATTCTGTTTATCTTGTTTGTTGTCAAAACCCAGGGCTTTTTCTTGTAGCAGGAACTCCTTTGCATATTAGGCCACACACCCCTCATGTAGCCAATCCTAATGAGTTTCTGCTATTGGGTGTGGCCTGTTATGCTAATGAGTTCTTGCTGGGCGTGGCCAACTTGGGAGCCAGCCGGAACTCCGTTCCTGTGCGTTCCTGCCCCAAAATAGCCCTGATCTCAGGCATGGGGACCAACTGTTCTTCGGGCAGTCTGGCTTACATACAAAATCCTCAGACCTGCCCCAAAGGGAACTGCCCTCTACTCCTTTTCCTTCCTTCAATGGTTGACTCATTTGATCTAAGGTCTCAGGTCAGGCCACACGAAACTATTTTTATAACTGCCTTATGTATCCAAGCATAGGAATACAGTCTGTACGTTCTTGCAGTTGCTGAAATTGAGAATTCAAATTGTCATGCTTGATGTCAAGAAGTTTGTGGATACATGTCCTGGCAGAGCCTCTTGGAAGCTGTAGGGTTTTAAAAAAGATTAATAAAAATGGTTTTTTAAAAAAAAACTGAAAAATGATCAAGGGATGCTTTAGTGGTCTTGATTGATGATCTTTGAGTACAGAGGGACAGGGGGAGTTGTTTACATGTTGATTCTTTTAGGTCTTTCAGCTGCTTTTGACGACACAGCCCGTGATATTTTCAGCAAAGGGAAAGTATCCAAGGCCAAGTACAAAGACGGGACTTGATCTAACCATGACCCCGGTGAGAAGTTGATTTCCCTCCTGCCCATGTGCAAAAGTGGTAAACAGACCTTATCTACTGAAGCTGCCTGGCTGGAGGAGATGGGGTGGGGGACCATCATTGCTTGTTTTTAGGAAGCTAGATTCAGGTGGGTGGGCGTGTTGGTCTGAAGCAACAGAACCAAGTATGAGCCCATTGACACCTTTGAGACCAACAAAGTTTAATTCTGGGTATAAGCTCTGGAGTATACATCTTGCCAGTTTGGTGTAGTGATTAAGGGCACGGACTCTAATCTGGGAGAACTGGGTTTGATTCCCCACTCCTCCACCACTTGCACCTGCTGGATGCCCTTGGGCAAGCAACAGTTCTGTCACAGCAGTTCTTGAAAGAGCAGTTCTCGCAAGAGCTCCCTCAGCCCCACCTATCTCACAGGGTGTCTGTTGTGAGGAGGGGAAGGGAAAGGAGTCACTCTGAGACTCCAAGTGAAGGGCAGGGTATAAATCCAATCTCCTCCTCCTCCTCCTCCTCCTCCTCCTCCTCCTCCTCCTCCTCCTCCTCCTCCTCCTCCTCCTCTTCTTCTTCTTCTTCTTCTTCTTCTTCTTCTTCTTCTTCTTCTTCTTCTTCTTCTTCTTCTTCTTCTTCTTCTGTATCTGAAGTGTGTGTGCACATGAAAGCTTATACCAAGAATTAAACTTAGTTGGTCTTAAAGGTGCCACTGGATTCATACTTTGTTCTGTTTTTAGGAAGGTATGTAAGCCATTCTTTCAACAAGCTTTCTTGTTTTCTTTTTAAGCTGAGATCACTATTTCTGATGTCTTCTACTGAGGATATTTAGTATGAAAAAAAAAGCCTCTATATTTCTACTAATTCCCTTTGGATTTGTAGTTCATGTATATCGTGCTGCTTTTATTGTATTCATTCTTCCCCAGTTCTAGCAGCTGCCATAATTCCTTGGTGAAAGTCATGAGATCCTAAAAGAAAAAGCCCTCTCTTTGTCTACTTTGATTATGAGCATGGCAGGGCTTTTTTTAAGGGTCGCAACAAATAACATAGTGAAACTGTTATTGATTTAAGAAAGGTGTTTCTGAGAGGGAGGCAAAAGCTTCTGCTCTTAAAATACCTGCTATTATTTAATTTATTTTAGGGTTTCTCACCTTTGTTGGGTGTAGGGATGGGAGGTTGTGGCCTGGCACCCCAGGAATATTTGCAGGGCAGGGACAGGCATGTGATCCCACTTCCAAAATAAACCAAAACTGATGTCATGTTGTGGTGATGCTCTAGAATTTGACAAAAATCTATGGTTAAACTATAGAGTTTTTTGCCAAATCCTACAGTGACACCACCGATGTCATCACATCACTTCTGTTTTTGGCTGGACCTCAGCCAGCTCTAGGGTTGCCAGGCCCTACTGTTCTGCCGGCAGGGGGATTGAAGATCCTCTCCAGGAGTTCTTTGCCCAAATTTACCATAAAGTTTTACCCAAAACTAGAGCATCGCTGCACGATGTCTTTGGTACGATTATGTCACTTCTGGGTGATGTCATTGCCCTGCATTTTGGGGCATTTGCAGACAGGGTTTCCCCCGATGGCCAGCTGGCCAGCAGCTGGGAGGGTCTCACAAAAGTGAGGGAAACCCCACCCGGACCAGGGGCCTAGCCAGCACACTTGTTCTTTTTTTGCCAATGTCTCCCCTACTGTCCTTTGAGGCTCCGGGAAATCTCCCACCATAGCAGGGAGCACGGCATCCCTACTTGGACCTACAGGCTCTTTTGGAATTTTTAGGAAGGGTAGTGAGTGCCACCACAAAATGGCTGCTATAGGAGGTGGGACCAGTTACCAGCGGGGTTGGTAGGCGCCATACCAATCAGTCTTCCATGCAGGGCTCTTTTTGTAGCAGGAACTCCTTTGCATATTAGGCGACACACCCCGAATATAGCCAATCCTCCAAGAGCTTACAGAGCTTGTTATGTATTGAATGGTGAATCAAGCCTATTCTTTTCCATGCTAAGCTTGATTCTGGAATGTGGATTCTAAGCTGTCGCATTCCTATTAGTCAGTTTCTGCGAAACCAGTGTAAATAGCCAATCACTGTGTGATAATGTATCAAAGTGGGAACAGTTGTGATTGGACCTTATCCCTGTATCTCCAATGGTCCTTAACTATTTCTGGGTGTGGCTTTGACAGCCCGGGAGAGTTTAAAAAGGAGCTGTGCTCCACTGTTTGTGTTGTGTGTTCCTGAGCTGGTGTTTGTCGTTAATAAAGCTGAAATCACTTGTTGAGCTTACTTCGTTGTTGAGTCTCATACTTAACAGAGCTCTTCTTACAGGGGCTACTGTAAGCTCTTGGGGGATTGGCTACATTAGGGGTATGTTGCCTAATATGCAAAGGAGCTCCTGCTACATAAAGAGCCCTGCTTCCACGATTGAGCAGCTATTTCCCAATGCGTTCTCCTTGCAGTCTCACAGGTAATGCCTTCTGAAGCATCTCCCACGCTAGTGGAGTGCAGAAGAGCCAGAACTGGTTTTTTGATATGAGCAACACATTATTGGTCATCAGGACACCTAGGGGGCCCATGTCAGGGGTCACTGGCTTATATGTTCTGGATGCTTTCCTAAAATGTACGATTGCTCTTAAATGTAAATATTGCACTTAATTATGGAGCGACCACTTGTTTCCTACACATTTATTCGGAGCCCCATCCGGGAATGGAGCAGTCCTCTTAGCAGGGAATGTTGGCCTCGGCTTCAGCTGCCTTCAGTATTTGAACCCCCGTCTCCCCGAATCATGGCTGCAAAGGAAGGTTACTGATCAATAACCCCATTACTCACTGGTATGGTTGCTTAGGAACGGCCTGGCAACCAGTCTAATCAGAAAGCAGTCTCCAGTCTAATCAGAAAACATATTATTTGGAAAGCAAAGGATTCCTGATGTTTTGATTTAAAATCCAGGAAACAGCAAGTCATGGCATAGGAGTGTGTCGTCCCCCCGCGATCCAATTGATCCCCACATCAGAAAAAAGGGATGCCTGTGAAGCAGCGGCAGGCTGTGCTTTAATTCTCCCTTTAGTCCCACCCCAAATCTGTGAAACGTCTGCCATTCCTCTAAGGTCTTCCCCTCCTCAGATTTAACTGGGTCCCTTCTTCTTGCAGCTCAAGCCACACCATGCATAATTCTAGTGACAGGAACTCTGTTTCAAGTCCACGCTCTTTGAAGCCTCCTTGTCCTTGTGCTGCTAGAAATATATTTCCACCCCCGCTGCAAAAAGCTTGGAAGGATCTCTAGAGCACTTTGCTATCAACATCTGCCAGAGACACGAGCGGCTATTCGTCAATATGTCTTCAGTAATGCACGGAAAGGTCAGTGGTCCAGAAGACATCAAGCCAGGAGCCAAAAGAACTGACGCGCTTTCTCTCGCCGCCATCGTTCATTGACACTCTTCATATTTCTTCTGATTAATTTTGTGTCAGTGATGGATTTTTATTTTTTTTAGGGCAAGAGGACAGTTGAGTGTCCAGTATGTGCCGACTGGATTCTGGGTTGCAAATGAATAAAGTTTGTTTGTTTGTTTGTTTTCCCCCGTGGTTGCACAGGATATGAATCAAGAACCAAAAGGGTGAGAAGAAAGTCTAATGAAGGGCCAATACTAAAAACCTAGTTGAAACTTATACAAAAATACATGTATTTATTCGAAAGACAGTTAAAAACATACATAAGGGCCCAACGAAAGTCTCATAAAAAAGGTAAAGCCTAAACACAAGGGCCAAGACACATGACCTGGTGTGTTTCTGCCCTATTGGGGCCTTCTTCAGAGGTCAAACACTATTGAGGTACACATAACTTAAATAAAGATTGCAATAAGATAACCAATAAGTGAATATTGGACCAGGAAAAGGAAGGTTAAGCAGCAAGATCTAAAGACACTTGACAAAGATGTTTGTGAGGCCTCAGAAGGTGAAAGTCATGTGTCTGATGCCAAAGGCACAGTTGCTGAATTAGAACATCTTCCAATTTAGGTCCAAAAAGCACCTGTGTGGCTCTCAAAGTCAGAGCTAGAGTGTCCTCAAGCAAATATTACTTTAATAAGGCTTTCATTGGGCCCTTATGTATGTTTTTAACTGTCTTTCTAATAAATACATGCATTTTTGTGTATTATAAGTTTCAACTAGGTTCTTAATATTGGCCCTTCATTAGACTTTCTTCTCAACCTTTTGGTTCTTGATTCCAGTTTTTGGGTCAGGTTTATTTTCCCCTCCCTGTGTTTTACAGGATATGATGACAGCAAGGTCCTTACTAGGGGTGTGCATTCGGCTAAATCCGAGCCAAAAAAAAAAAATCTGAAAAATACCTTATTGGTATCTTCTGGCTATACCAGATATAGCTTGGGGCTGATTTTTGGCTATCTGAAATGGCCAATCCCCAAAAAATCCCCAAAATATTTGAGATCTTGCAGGACCACCATATAGTTGAAGTTAAAGGGTGTTTAAAGGAATTGTAGTCCCTTTAGATGCCTTCCAGGTAAACTCGCTGCTTGAAGAAGGTGTTTAAAGGGACTGCAAGCCCTTTGAACACTTTCAGAGTTCACTCACAGCTTGGAGAAGGCATTTAAAAGGACCACGATCCCTTTAAACTACTTTTTTCCTCCACTGAAACCAATGGAGAATGGGGCATCTTTGGCGGCCCATAGAATTCAATCTTTTTGAAACTTGTGGGGGGTGAGGATAGGCTCCAGCAGCTATGCTGCACATTTGGTGCCTATCTCAAAAAACCAGCCCCCCCCCCCCCAGTTCCAGATACCTCCAGATTGATTATCCATTATACCCAATTATCCATTATACCCAGTGACTATAATGGTCTCCATTAGGTATAATGCAGCAAAAAACCCTGAATTCCTCAATATTTACCAAATCTGAATATCACACTCATACTGGGATTCAGGAATATTGAGAAATACCAATATGCCATGGAGTTCACCCTCCAAAGCATCCATTTTCTCCAGGGGAACTGATCTCTGTAGTCTGGAGCTGAGCAGTAATTATGAGGGATCCCCAGGTCCCACCTGGAGGCTGGCATCCCTCATACTAGTATAAAGTAAAGGTAATGGTTCCCTTGCTCTAAAGCCAGTCAAATCCGACTCTAGGGTTGCGGTGCTCATCTCTGTTTCAAAGCCGAAGAGCCAGCACTGTCCGAAGACGTTTCTGTGGTCATGTGGCCGACATGACTAGTATACAGTGCTATTAATTAGAAACAGCTTCAGATACAGCCAGCATGTCCCACAGATTGTCCCATTACAGGGAGGGGAAATGACCTTATATTATGCCATGACATCATTCCCAACTGAAAAAGTGGAAGTGACATCATCATAAAGATCAGTGGGATTTCTAGAATGTTGTCATAATAATGGGATTCCTAGAGAGTCATTATAATGCAGCAGCATCACTTCCAGGTTTTCTGCCACAAATGATGTTGCCATATATGACTTATCATCACACAAGGCTCCAGAAATTTCTCGAATATGAACTCCATTGAAACTGTAAACTTAGAATTTGTGAAGTCTCTTTCTTTTGAGAGTGTTAAAAAGTAAACATTAGATATTGCTTTAAATCTCAAGCCTATTGATTGCAGTTCATATTTGAGAGATTTTTGGAGCCTTGTGTGATGTTAAATCATATATGATTCACAGGGCTATTTCTGGGCAGGAATGCACAGGAACAGTGTTCCGGTTGGCTCCCAAGTTGGCCACGCCCAGCAGGCACTCATTAGCATAATAGGCCACACCCAACAGCGACACTCATTAGGATTGGCTACATTAGGGGTGTGTGGCCTCACATGCAAAGGATTTCCTGCTCCAAAAAAAAAAAAGCCCTGGGTTTTGACAACAAACAAGGTCAACAGAACAAGAAGCAAAAGGTGGGTGTGGCTGGATGACCACACTTCTGGTAACATGGGAGTGTGACCTAATATGCTAATAAGCTGTGCTGTCAGGGGTGTGGCCTAATAAGCTAATAACTTTCTGCTGTTGGGTGTGGCCTAATATGCTAATAAGCTGTGCTGTCAGGGGTGTGGCCTAATAAGCTAATGCGTTTCTGCTGTTGGGTGTGGCCTAATATGCTAATGAGTTCCCGCTGGGCTTTTTCTACAACAAGAGCCCTGATGATTCATATCTGTTCATCTGTTTCCTTAAATTATTGTTACAAATGATGTTGTGGCATCTCACAGCACTATTTTTGCCTGACTCCTTTCCACAGATCTTCCCACCACTGGAGCCTCGAGGTCCAGCAATGCTACAGGGAACTGAAGCCATGTCCCTTGCATTCCAGTCTGTTCCAACATTCTAACCATTGTACCACACTTTCTCTTGTGGGAGTACTGGAAACTTTATCCCTAGGCCGGCGGTCATTACACTGACGACATGTCCATACCCAAAATAAGCGGCAGCTGCATTTATGAATTCCCGTGTAGTATTTTTATGCCAGATTTTCTACAGCAAGGAAGCGGAGACCTTCCCAAATGAGCACAATTATCACCAAACATAAAGAGGAAAAAAGAAGCCTAATTAAGAACATAACAGTTAAAAGTATGTGTGTTTTGGCTTTTGTCTCCAACAAGACAACAATTATACTCTCCTCTGCAAGACGGATCTCTATAGGGGGACATTAATTGCAGGCCACAGTGACTTTTAGGGAAAACTTAATCAGCCGCCGTTCCTCTCCAGCATGTGGCAGCAGAGTCAGAGAAGAGCCGAGAGGTCACCCAGAACTTAGACAAGGAAGAAAAAAAATGCTGCCGTCTGTTACTTTTCTTCCCATCTCTGGCTGGCCTTTTTTGGAAATTGATCTACAGTAACTGCAGCTAAACGGGGAAGAGAAGCACTTTTCTGCCATCAAATGGGGTTCAAAAGCCACATAAATAAATATACATGAACTAAACAGAAGCAGCTGGAATGCTCCCCAAAGGGACCTTTAACAACCTCTGAAATGAAAAAGAGCACGGCAGATCAAAGGATCATTATTACGATTAAAGGCTTATACGGAGCCTGCTGTGAAATTTAAGCTACTGAATGTACAATGTTGTCGGCACACAATGGAATATACCAAATGGGAGTATTAATACTTAAATGAGTGTCAAGGGGGGGGGAATAGAACTGATGCTGGAAACCCTGATGCCAGAATTTCCCCTTAAACACATGCTTAAGACACACAGGGGAAAGCCGCACATTAAAAAAAAAATGGAAAATCTTTTTTCTGGGCTGCACCCCTGCAAATCCCTGTGGGGTGGATCGTGCCTTTAATAATCTGTACATCAACAACAACCAATAAAAGGGCTCATGGAGGTCTGTTTTAAGGACAAGCAAATTCCCCCTATTTTGTTTCTTTTTGCTTTTGTTTATAATTTTGTCAAGGGTTTTTTTTGTTGTTGTTCTCTTCTTGTCATTACTGATTTTAGGGGTTCCTTTGTACTGTATCCACAGGTTGTATAACTTTCCTATGTAATTTATGCAACAATTATAAATAAGGTACACAATGGACAGTGTAAAATCAACCGTACTGTGCCCATGTGTTAATGTACAAACCGTACTGGAAAAGACTGATACTTAGAAGAAAAAAAACATGGAGTGAAGAAACAGAAACAGACACAAAATGACGGGTTCAGCTTCCAGTTTGGAGAAGGAAAGGCTGAATTCAGACTGGCAGTTTGCAGCGGGAGCCAGTCGTGACAAAAAAGTCCCGGAATAAACTGTTCCGGGTTTTTCCAGCCACACAGGGCTGACAGATGCGGGAGCATACCGGGAGGGGGCGCGCGGGAATGTTCAGACTGCTGGCCTGGAGGTGTGGCTGTAAACAGCTTTTTCCTCGTAAATTGTCTGGATGCCTATGTGTGTATGAGCGCATGAGCGCTCATGCGCTCATGCACTCATACACACATAGGCATCCAGCTGATTTGTGGAGGATCCCATTGTTCATTGGGCAGTAGAGCAGAGCACAGCCAATCATATGTGTCTTATGCAGTAGAACGGAGCACAGCCAATCATATGCGCCAATCATATGCGCTGGGAGCAACACAGGTTGCTCCCAGCTTTTCAGCTGAGCGTTCACACTTCCGGGAAGCAGACTGACATGGGATAAAGGCACTCTCCGAGATCCACTACGACTTGTAACAGGTATCTTTTTAACACAGGAGCGAAGCGGAACAGCACGGGTTGCCTACAGGTGGGGAACGCCAGGCAGATGCGCCTGTGTGAATGCCCTCTTTAATCCACTTAGGAAACGCAGCTGAAAAGTGGCTGTAGCGGGGCAAATTGTCAGTCTGAACCCAGCCACTGTCTGTGCTGCAGCAGTGAAAAAGGCGAACTCTGTGTTAGGGATTATTAGGAAAGGGATTGAAAATAAAATGGCCAATATTATAATGCCCCTGTATTGATCTATTGCCTGGCATAGAGAGAGCTGACAAAGTGAAATATTTCTCCCTCTCCCAAAATACTCGAAAACTTAAAGGCATCCCAATGAAACTGATGGGCAGTAGATTCAGGATGGGCAAAAAGAAATACTTCTTTACACAGTAGTGATCAAAGCGTGGCATTCATGGCCAGAAGACATTGGGATGGCCACGACAATTAACAGCTTTAAAGGGGATTAGATAGATTTGTGGAGGATAAGTGTTAAGTATGCAACTCAACAAAGAGAGCGATTTCAGAAGTGATTCCAGCTTTATTACACAGCAACCAGACGATCAGACAACACACACAAAACAGGGGAGCACAGCTCCCTTTTTAAACAGTGCGGGCTAACAGAACCACATCCCTTAATAAGCTAACAAATAACAACAATAGAGTGATAAAGACCAATGAGGTTTGTTCCCTCCATAACTATTATACAGTATTTGATTGGTTACAATTTTACAACAACCAATAGGATTGTCGAGGCTTCAATCCTAGTCCTGACTTGAAGTTTAACATAGGAATTAATACAGACAGTTCACTAGTCAGGACACAACAATTAGTCTATCAGTGGCTACTAGCCATTTTGACTGAGGGGAATCTCTGCATTCAGAGACACTAATCCTCTGAACTCCAGAGCCAGGAGGCAACCTCAGGGGAAGGCCTTCCAGAGGAACTGGTCACCCACTGTGCGAGACAGGATGATGGACTAGGTGGGCCCTTGGTCTGATCCAGCAGGATTCTTCTTATGTTCTTACATGTTCATAAAGTCGAAACAGGGCATTTGTATCGAAGATGAGAAATTTGAAATCATCCTTCGTTTTTTTACTTGGGCTAATGAAAATGTAATTGCCCCATCTGGGACCCTCAAAAAAAACCCAGCTCCACATTATGTTATTCAATGTGGGTAGCAGTAGCAGCCCCCAAATTAAGCACCTTCCCATTCTTGTCTGGAGATGCAGAAAACTGTAATATTAGATGGACCTCTGGGGGGCATCTGTTTCCTACAGAGGTATAGATGATGAACAGCTTTGGTCACAGTTGTGTTTACTGTAGGCAAGAAAGTCTTCCAGATAGACTTACTTATCTTTAAGACCTTTAGGCAGTAGGGTTGCCAACTCCAGTTTGGGAAATTCATGGAGATTTGGGGGTGGAGTCTAAAAAGGATGGAGTTTGGGGAGGGGGGATCTCAGTGGAGCGTAAGGTCCTAGAGTCCACCCTCCAAAGCAGCCATTCGCTCCAGGGGAACTGTTCTTTGTCATTTGGAGATCAATTATAATTCCAGGAAATATCTGGCCCCAGTTGGAGGCTGGCAACCCAAAGAAGCAGTCTTAAGTAGAACTGCATGGACGTCCCACTTTAATCAACAGGACTTACTCCCCAGAAAGTGTTCTTAGCCACAGCAATGGCCCTGATGGATCAGATTCAAGCTTCCTGTCGTCCAGCCTCCTGTTTCTCCTACTAGCCTGCCAAATGACCATTAAATGCCTGGAAGCAGGGCAGAGAAGAGGAGGAAGAGAGAAGAAGAAGAAGGGATTGGATTTATACCCCGCCCTTCACTACCCAAAGGAGTCTCAGAGCAGTTTATAATCTCCTTTCCCTTCCTCTCCCCACAATAGACACCCTGTGAGGTAGGTGGGGCTGAGAGAGCTCTGACAGAAACTGCTCTTTTTCAAGAACAGCTGTGCGAGAACTATGGCTTGCCCAAGGTCATCCAGCAGGTGCAAGTGGAGGAGTGGGGAATCAAACCCAGTTCTCCCAGATTAGAGCCCGCGCACTTAACCACTATACCAAACTGGCTCTCAGGAGGAGGAGGAGGAAGAAGAAGAAGAGGAGGAGGAGGAGAAGACTAGATTTATACACCACCTTTCACTACTTGAAGGAGTCTCAGAGCTGTTTACAATCTCCTTTCCCTTCCCCTCCCCACAATAGACACACTGTGAGGTAGGTGGGGCTGAGAGAGCTCTGAGAGAACTGCTCTGGAGAGAACAGCTCTGAAAGAACTTGTAACTGACCTAAGGTCACACCAGCAGCTGCATGTAGAGGAGTGGGGAATCAAACCCAGTTCTCCCAGATTAGAGTCCACACTCCTAACCACTACACCAAACTGGCTCTCAGGCTACAAGGTCCTCCAGCTGTCTTCCCCAAATAACTGGTATTCAGAGATACGTTGTCTCTGGACATAGAGGTTCCCTTTAGCCGTCAAGCCTAATAGTTAAAGTGGACCTGTTCTCCATGAATTTGTCTATTCCTCATATAAAGTCATGAAAGCCGGTAGGCCATTATGGAATTCCATAAAGAACTTTCTTTGAAAAGAACTTCCTTTTGTTTCTCCAGCATCTGCTACCCATCAGTTTCATTAGGAGCCTCTTAATATTTGGAGAGAGCAAATACAGAGTTTTCTGCATCCATTTTCCAAATACTGTGCATAATGTTGGAAAGTTTGTCCAGCATCCTGTCCTATCTATTCCCATGTTAAGCTTCAGGAATAAGATAGGATTGTAAGTGTCGTATTCCCATTGGTCGGTTTCTGTGAAACCTTGTAAATATCCAATCAGAACTGTACAAAGCTTTCTGGAGGGAACAGACCTCACTGGTCTTTATCCCAGCATTGTTATTGGATGTTAACTTATTTATGGGTGTGGCTTTGACAGCCCGGATCATTTATAAAGGGAGCTGCACTCCACTATTATGTGTGTGTGTGTATTGTTGAGCTGACTTTGCTATTATAATAAAGCTGAAATCACTTTTGCTGAAATCCAATGGTGTTGAGTTGCATACTTAATGGTTCCATTTTGGTTTGTACCCTTTCTGTACCTTTTCTACCTCTACGCCATCAATTTTGAGAAGGGGTGGTCAAACTTGTATGTATTATACCGCTTGTTTGTCAGTATCGAGGCTATTGTATGGGTTGCTCCAGTGACACATGCCCGTCAGTCAGGGGTCGACTGTTTCCAAAGAACTGTGTACAAGGATCGTTTGGGGGCCCATTAATGTATTGCTCCCAGTAATACTGTGATCACACACACAGGGTTTCCGTCTTGAAACAGAACTGGAATAGGCTTCACTTTGTTTGGATTGTGTCTTCGAAATCGTAAATGTGATCATCACTCTTCCCCAGAGGATTCCAGAAACCTTTCCCTCCGGAGAGAGAGGTCAACAGTGGCATTGATTTCCATTTCCCAACGAGAGCGGCGCTTCCCATCCCCTTTTCTCCTCCGACTTGCATTACTGTGATTGCTTTTGATGGGATTACTCTTCCCTACCTAACAAGTAACGGAGATGACAGCTGTCAGATTTTTCCTCCATTACTTTTGTTCTGCTTGCCACTCTCCTGGGAGGCTTGTTCCTGAAGCAAACTTTTTTGAGATGTGTTCTACACAAACGGTGCAAAAGATGGGGCTCTGTTTCTCTCCCGTCGGGGGATGTTAACAATGTGTTTCTACCAAAAAAAAATAAATAAATCTCCATTTCATAGCAGATGTTGTCATCCCGTGCAATTAGCTGGGAGCAGAGAGACTTGTTGGAGTCGCCTCACAAGAACGCGGGATGTTAATAATTCCAAACGTCTCTCAAAAAATACTTTGCATCTAGTAAG
The DNA here is from genome assembly GCA_029375565.1 of Gekko gecko. Classification (NCBI taxonomy): domain Eukaryota; kingdom Metazoa; phylum Chordata; class Lepidosauria; order Squamata; family Gekkonidae; genus Gekko; species Gekko gecko. The sequence continues at coordinate 15,159,260 of JAPDNY010000012.1, read as the reverse complement.
TTTCTTTGGTAACCTTGCTTTAGGACCCTGAAGGGTAGCTACAGGGAATCAACACTGTCTTTTGTCTTGGAGTTAAAAACACACACACACACGTTGCAGGAAGCCTGAAGCTGACAAAACAGAAACAAGAAATGAAGGGAAGTCAGCCATCGATCCTGTTAGATTTAAGTACATTGGCACCTTAGAGACCAGCAAGATTTTGGAATGCTAAGCTTTCGAAAGTCAAAGCTCCTTTCATCAGATAGCACAAATGGAGTTTTGACTCTCAAAAGCTCATACCCCCCAAAAAAACCTTGTTGGTCTTTAAGGCGCTCCTGGACTCGAATACAGCTCTTCTACTGCAGACTGACATGGCTGCCCTCTGAAACTATCATCAAACCCAGGGCTCTTTTTGTAGCAGGAACTCCTTTGCATATTAGGTGACACATCCCTAATGTAGCCAATCCTCCACGAGCTTACAGAGCTCTTCTTACAGGGGCTACTATAAGCTCTTGGAGGATTGGCTACATTAGGGGTGCGTGGCCTAATATGCAAAGGAGTTCCTGCTACAAAAAGCTATGTCCAGGGACGATCTGAAGGGTGAGGGAGCCCGGCATGCAGAAGTCTTTGCTTTGCTTCGAAAATTCTCCTCATCCAAATTGCTTCGAAATTCTCCTCATCCAAATTGCTTCGAAAATTCTCCTCATCCAAATTCCTTCCTGGATGCTGGTGTTCTGAATTCTCTGGTCTGGGTCCCAGAAGGGAAGGCTTGCAGGCCAGAGCAAGCCCATGGAAGAAGAAAAGGAAAGAAGAGAAGACCTTTAAAGCCCGATATGGTCGGGGTCCTGTTTACCTGAGGGACTGCCTTTCCCCGTATGTGCCCCAGAGAGCACTGAGGTCAGGGTCGCAAAATTTCCTGACTCTCCCTGGCCCAAAAGGTGCCAGGTTGGCCATTATTAGAGCCAGGGCCTTTTTAGTGGCGGCTCCACACTGGTGGAATGAGCTCCTGGAGGACATCAGGGTCCTATGGGACCTTTTACAGTTCCTCAGGGCCTGTAAAATGGAGCTCTTCCACCAGGCGTTCAATTAGGAGCTGCCACTGAACAATGCGTCACCGGAACATCCCATGGCCCTATGATACACCGCTGGATATTGCCTTCCACCATTGCCTTCCACTATTGCCTTCCACCATTGGATTGTATACTGAATGCCACCATCACCTGTACTGTTCTTATTAGCACTTTATGATGTTTAGGTGATGTTCTAGGACCCTCTGTGTCCATTGTTCTAGGTCGCAAAACTCCGTATGTTCGCTAGATCACCTGCACGGCTGACCGCGTGTGTGGTCCTTTGTTAGGACATAACACCGCAATTTCAGATTATGCCCTTCCTATCTCCTGATTGGCTCTTTGGAGACTTCCTGCTCCAACTGAGCCCACCCCCTTCATTCCTGTCTCTCCCAGCAGTTAGCTAATTCAGCCTCTCTCCCTCTCCTCTGTTCTATCAAAGTTCATTTCTTCGATAATAAACTGAGTTATTTTCTTTAAACAATTGGTGCTCCCGGTTCCTCTGCATGTTTAAACTCTGCCAAGAATGATGAGTCAGACCATTAGTCTATTGCTTAATCTGACCAGCAGTGGTTCTCCAGCCAAGGTCTCAAGCTGAGGTCTTTCACATCACCAATTACCTAACATTTTAACTGAAGATACTGGGGTTGGACCTGAGAGGTTCTGTGTGCAGAACTGATGCTTTAGCACAGAAATACGGTCCATCCTGATGGGATTGGTTTTCGATAAGTATGCATTGGACTCAGAACTGACAATGCTATAGCAGAACCAGGCAGATAAGCAGAGTCTGTGAAGGAGGCAGCTCTCTGACTTAAATGTTGTCGGAGCTGGATATCAACTGGATGGGCAAACTCTGCCAGAAGGCCTGAACTTTGTCAATACGGAATGGCACACGCGGCCAAGCCACATTTCTGGCTTGCCCATTTTGACATGGGGGCAATCCAACCACGTCATGGGACAACTCAGTCTTTCATCCTGGTGCACGTGGATCCAGAGAGAAAGAGGATGCAACTGAGTTGGAAGAGCCAAAAGTTTCAGCAAACAACACGTGATTCAATTTTTGGATTAACTGTAAGGGGGAAAAACCTCCTAGATAAACCAGAATTCAGGAGGAGAGAGATGTAATGCAAAAAGAAATTCTGCAATAGGAGAGGAATAGCATATAGGAAAATGGCTCAGCCCCAGCTGGGATTTATATTCTTTGAAACCCACTAACATGTCCCCTCCAGCAATTTATATATAGACTTGGTTACAAGGTATACACATTGCAGACTATACATACACCCTATATATAGACTTGCAGAAAGGAAAATACTTCAATAAATCCCTGTTTAAAAATGCAACATCTGCTGCATTCAAGTTGAGCAAAACTTGTTTGCCTCGCAGTGGCAAAGTGGCAGAGCTAAGTGCCTGCTTTAAAAGCCAGAAATCAGACAGGGGAAACGCTGAAGAGGAACAAGGTTAAACAGCATCAGAGCAGAGGGCTGAAAGTAGGTCAATAATTGCCCAGACAGGACAGAGAGGATGAATGGAGCGGGGTCCAGGCCCAAACCACGGCATGGCAGGCCGTCACGAGAAAGGTATTGATGGCGACTGAAGTGGCCAAGGGGGAAGAAAAGAGACATGAAAATGGGCCGTGATCAGTTTCACAAAGAGAAATGCAGGAACAAAAGCGAATGCAAGCCAAGGGTAACTTTGTTTCATGGGCAAATCCCCAAGCGCAGGAGATGGAAGAAGCAGAACAAAGGATACAAGATAGCTTCAGGGCACCACTGCAATAACCAAAGGGGTGGAAAGTGTTCAGAGAAGCTCAGCCAATCAGCAAAAGAGAGCCTCTTTGCCACTGGGAAAGCAGTACTCACAGGCCGCACAGGCTGATTTATATGACACACATGCTAGGGTGGCCAGGTCCCTCCTGGCAACTGGCGTGGGGAGGGGGTGGGACTTACTGGGAGCGGCAGAGAGGCCCACCTGGTGTACAGCAACATGTCTATGTGCCCACATGATCCAGGAGGGATGCATCAGATCCAGGATGTTGGGGCAATGCTCTAGTATTTGGGAAAAAACTCTGTATTGGCATTTGCCCTGCTGAAGGCACGGTAGCCCTGCGGACTTTCCGTGCACGATCATACCAGCACATCTGGGAGGCGTAGCACTCCCGTGGCCAACCTGCAGCTTCCCATGGAAAATGTGGAGTAAAAAACTACTAGGGTCGAAGTACTAGTTTCCGGAAACCCGGGGCAAAGGCTGGCGTCTGATTGCGGGAGCGCCAGTATCCCGCGGCTTCCAACTCCAGCCCATGTCCCGGGGTTTCCAGATGTTGTAAGTTTCCATGGGATGCGCACCAATGCTGAATGATGCATGTGCACACACAAGACACTGACTGCGGCCCGCCCCCCCCAATGGCACATGCGCCCTTTGCTACAGCACGGCTTGCGTGCTCTGCTGCGCTGCTTTTTTCCACGCTGTAGCCGTGCTGTGTGATCGGCGCTCAGCGCCGGAGCGTGACAACCTGGTGGCTCGTGTGATCGGGCTACCGCGCCTTATTTTGCTCCGGGGCGAACTGCCACGCCTCCCCCCCCCCCCGCGTTTTCTGGCCTGTATGACCGGGGCCCTTGTAAATTTGGCTTCGACCACAGAGTTTTTGCCGAAATACCAGAACATTGCCATGACATCCCAGATGTAATATTGTTTCTGGGTCACATGGCCAAGGACATATAGACACATCGCTGCAAATCGGATGGAGCTCCCTCTTTCTTGGGGTAAAACCACCCCCCTCGCAGGCCAGCTGAACGGCAGCGGGGAGCTGGGGCCGGTCAGCAGGGGACCCCTGCCTCCACCAGAGGGTCTGGGAACCCTACACATGTCAAGGCAGATTGCAGAACTTCCAAAGTGTTAGTGATGATGACCAAGGGCCAAAATACATAATACGTATGACAAGAGCTGGGACCAATGCTCCCTCTAAGCTGTGGAGTCCTGTGAGCAATAATTCCACTTTGTGAGCTCCTGGCATTAAAGTTGTGAGTGAGCAATTTGGCTGCTGCATAAGTTAATTTGCTCTGGAGCCATCCTTCCTGAGCTAAGGCAAAACCATGTGAGCCGGAGGCTAAAAAACTGTCAGCTGGCTCACACTAACTCAGCTTAGAGGGAACACTGGCTGGGATATGGGATCAGTGAAATTCCCTCTGAAAGCACTGTGTTGCTCCAAATGCTGTGAGGAAGGGAGGAGGGGGCTTCATGTTTCTCTCCTATGCCTTTTTTGCCAGCCGAAATGGCCACTGGGAAGGCTTATTTTGCCTTTAAGATGTTTTCACCACTCTGTGGTGGGTCTTCCAACATGTTGTAGGGTTGCCAGTTCTGGGTTGGGATTGGGAAATATCTGGAGATTTTGGGGGTGGAGCCTGGGGAGGGCAGGGTTTGGGGAGGGGAGGGGAGGGACCTCAACAGGGTAGAGTGAAGTCCATCTTTCAAAGTAGCCATTTTATCTGGGGGAACGGATCGCTGTCATCTGGAGACAAATGTAATAGCAGGAGATCTCCTGGTGCCACCTGGAGGTTAGCAACCCTAACGTGTCATTACGAAACTGGTGCATGGATGTAAGAAATTGTCAAGTTGAGTCATACCCAGGGGTCATTTGGAGCAGGAGCGCGCAGGAGCAGAGCTCCGGCAGTTAGAAGCACAGGTGGTGGCAAGCCCCGCCCCCAGCTCCCAGCAGGAGCGCAAAGCAGCATGTGTAGCGTTCCTCCTGGGCCCAGATAGGCTACTCTGAGACTGGAATGACAGCCCTCAGAGTGGAAAGACAGTCCCTAGGGGTGGAGCCTGAGTAGTAGGTATTGCTTTCTGACACACGTCTAGTGATGTCAAGGGGTGTGGCATATGCAAATAAGTTATGCTAATGAGTTATGCCAATGAGCTCCTGCACCTCTTTTTCTATGAAATGACCCCTGGTCATACCACTGGCCCATCAAGGTCAGTAATGTCTACTCTGCACAGTACCTTAGAGGAGGATCTTTTCCAGTGCCTGCTATTAGAGATCTTCAACTGCAAAGATGTCTGGGACCAACCTGGGACTTTCTTATGCACTCTCCCACTGTGTTATTATGCTCCTCTTCCATACTCACCCCAAGTCAGAGCTCATAGTATGGTTACCACAGCCCCTAAAAAACCTAAAATGCATTTGAGTCAGTGGGAAGTCCTCTTTTGCTGATCAAAGGGCCATGGCTTCCGCAATGGAATTCCACAGGTTCATGCAGGTCTGTACAGCTAATCAGACATTGCATCAAGAACAAAAAACTAGAAGGCAGCGTAGAATAGCCCAGTCTCATCCATCAGAGTCAGTACATGGGAGAGAGACCTCCAAGGAAGATTCTGCAGAGCAAGGCAATGGCCAGCCACCTCTGCCTCTCACTTGCCTTGCTGGGGTTGTGTCAGGGTCAACAGCAAGTAGGTCCACACACACTTCATTCAAAGGTTATGCTTTATTGGAATACCAGTCTGTTGCCAAGCACACAGGGACATTGTCAGGAATGTCGGCTAATGCAAAGAGGCCCAGTATATACTATGATGCTTCAACTAGCCTAGCAAATGAGGTGCTAGCGCGCATGCAGGAATCCTCCCGGCGGGATGTGACTACATGAACGGGAGACAACCCCCTTCCTGCAGAGGCCAATCTATTCCCACCAGCTGGGGAACGCAAGCCCTCCCTTTCCTCAAGGTTACAGACATAACTATGTCTGGTGGAGGAGTCTCCCACGGTAATTGCAGCTAAGCAAAGCAGATCTAAGCGCATGCGCACAAGTGAGCAATAACGTAATACAGAAGCATGGCAGTTGCCCTAAATTGGCTGTGACTTGATAGCGCTTTACACACACAGTGAAGAATAGACTGTTTGATTTACACGCATGCCATTGACTTAGTTAGGCTACGAGCCCAGCTCTGCTTTGGCAGGTAGCAACTGTCCAAAAACAAAAGGTGCTGCTGCCTGAAATCCTTTCCAGTAGAAATACTATGGAGTAAATGTTATCATCACCTGCATACGAAGAATGCACTTTGCAACGGCTCCAGATAAGGTTGCCAGTTCCAGGTTGAGAAATACCTGGTTATTGGGGGAGGGCAGCCTGAAGAGGGTGGGCTTTGGGGAGGGGAGGGACCTCAGCAGGGCATAATGCCAGAGAGTCCACCTTCCATTTCCCCAAGAAACTGACCTTTCTCATTTGGAGATCAATTGTAATCCCAGGCTATCTCAAGGCACCGCCGGGAAGTTGGCAACCAGTGTCCCCTCTAAGCTAAGTTAGTGTGAGCTAGCTCTCAGTTTTTTAGCCTCCAGCTCACACATTTTTGTCTTCGCTCAGGAAGGATGGCTCCAGCGCAAACTCATTTATGCAGTAGCCAAATCTCTTGCTCACAACTTTAATGCCAGTAGCTCACAAAGTAGAATTTTTGCTCACAAGACTCCACAGCTTAGAGGGAACACTGTTGGCAACCCTAGCTCCGCAGCAGGAAATAAAGTCATGTGTCAGCCACTGAATCAATGCGATATCACTCAGGACATGGGATGATCTTATTCCATGGCATCTCTAGAGAAAGGTTGAAATTTATGGAAATACATGGGTATTTTCAAAGGGTCATGAAATATGAACTGTGGGGGGCCAGCTATTTGGGAGGGGAAGGGGCAAAACGGAAGTAATAATTAGCAGTGTTGTCTTGGCCTGCACCACTGCAAATAGAAGAAGGAGGAGAGATTGGATTTATACCCCGCCCTTCACTACCCGAAGGAGTCTCAGAGCGGTTTATAATCCCTTTCCCTTCCCCTCCCCACAACAGACACCCTGTGAGGTAGGTGGGGCTGAGAGCTCTCCTGAGAATTGCTCTTGAGACAACAGCTCTGAAAGAGCTTATGACTGACCCAAGGTCACACCAGCAGCTGCATGCGGAGGAGTGGGGAATCAAACCCAGTTCTCCCAGATTTGAGTCCATGCTCTTAACCACTACACCAAACTGGTTCTCAAATACACAACAGGAAGCTGTTGGATGCACCTGCGTCACAAACCAAAGTGCTTCTGATTCATGTTCACATTTTCTTTATTTTCATATCCTAATCAATCCAGATAAATTATTTCGTGTTCGGTGAGGATTCACGTGGGGCTTAACGTCTTCCTCGGTTGTTATTTCGATTTTTTAAAAAAAACTTCAGCCACTCTGCCAAACAAGATGCACAGCTCACAACTTTTACTACCGCTTGGAGGGACTGTGTTGGGCCTTGGCTCTGTCATCCATTTCCGAGTCTGTCATCTGCTGTCATCCATTTCCGATTCTGCTGTCACTTTTGCCATTTGATGGTCCATCCGTTTCTCTCCCTGGGCTCATCCATCATTTTGCCGGGGATTTCATCTCATACCCTATTCCTTGCTATCTCATTCTAATTTCACATTATTGGGCAGCATGGAAATGTGATGGAGGGGCAGAGGGAAGGTGGGAAGAAAACTCCCCCCAGCTTTACAGTTTGTGTGTATATGACAAGAAACAATGACAATCACCACATGCTACAGCTGGGAACAAATAGCATGTCAGTAATTGGCTGGATATATTAAATACCAAATGGAAGCTTGTGAAGAATTACATGTGAGTGCATGGGTATGGGTGGAGGGGAAGTTTAACAATTGGCTTCCAACCACTAGCAGGTCTTTGCTGGGACAGATGCTTTTGGATTTTGTCAATGCACGGTTTTTATTCAAACATTCCAGTTTGGGTCATGGCTAGAGATGGACACGAACGGGGGAAAAGATGGTTCACTGGGGTTCATGGTTCATTTCAGTAAATGAACCATGAACCTACACACATTTTCTGTTTCCCGAACTGGTTTTTGGTTCATTTGGTTTGTGAGTTCGGGAGGTGGTAGAACAGGCCCACCCAGAAGTGAGCCCCAGAGGCATTCAAATGCTGTCTGAGCCCACCATCGGCCCATGGCCACACCTGAGTGAGCTCCAAAGGCATTTAAATGCCTTTGGAGCTTACTTCTGGGTCAAGCCGCCTGACCGGAAGTGAGCTGTGAAGGCATTTAAATGCCTTCTGAGCCCATCTCTAGGTTGAGCCAGCCTGACTGAGCTCTGAGAATGAGCTCCAAAGGCCTATATAGACCTTCAGAGCTCCCTCTGGGAGCTCAGTCGAGTCAGGCAGCCTGACTCAACTGAGCTCCCAGAGTGGGTTCTGAAGGGTTTTATAGGTCTTCAGAGTCCACTTCCAGGTGGGACCTGCCCGTATAAGGGCATATAAGGCTCATAAACGCCTTTCTAGTGTACTCTGGGAACTCAGTCAAGTTGGGCCACCCGACTTGACTGAGCTTCCAGAATGGGCTCCAAAGGCCTATTAAGGCCTTCAGAACTCAGTCTCGGAGCTCAGTCAGGCTGAGTCAACCCAGAAGTAAGCTCCAAGGGCATATAAATGCCTACAGAGCTCATTTGGGTGGGGCCACAGGCCGGTGGTGGGCTCCAATGACATTTAAATGCCTTTGGGGCTCACTTTCAGGTGGCTCACCAGACCTGGAAGTAAGCTCTGAAGGCATTTAAACGCCATTAGAGCCCAAGAACATGGTTCTCATGAACATCATGAACCTCCATGAAAAGCATGGAGGTTTATTGGCAGATCATGGGAGACACATTCTCCCAATCCCCTGGTTCGCAAGCCATGAACCAGCATGGTTTGTGCTTGAACCAGGGTTCGTTTGGGGGTTCGTGCCCATCCCTAGTCATGGCCAAAACTGCAAAAGTCTCTACCAGCCAAAAACGTTTTCAGAATGCTTATCCCAAGTTCTCCCCAGATGCTGGGGGCTCCGAATTATCTAGGTTTGTTTCCAAAATGTGTGTGCAAGTTTTGCTGCAGCTTCCTACGTCCATTCATTTGTAGCTTTTCCCCTTCTGCTCTATACTGAGAAACAAGGGGCTTTGTTAAAACTGTTGCAGTGAGCAACTCAGCATGCCAGGACATTTGGGGGGGGGGCTATATCACTCTGAGGGTGCACAGGTGTTATCTCCTTGAATGGGATGCCTCTCTTTGTCTTAACCTGGGAGCTGCCCTCTGACGCCTCCCCTCTCTCCCTTTGTCGTCTTCCTCACTCACATGGCCTTCCATGGAGACACATGTCTCTGCAAGTCTGTCCTGTAGAGACGATGCCCTCATACTCCCACACACATGATACCAGACAAGCTGGCCACTTGTGACAGGGAAAGTACTCTTTAGATTAGGCTTCTCTCTCTTCTTTTGACGTCAGTGTGAATTTTAACTGGATCTACTGGAATAAATATAAGTTTACCTTTTTGTAATATACTTCTTGGGAGATTTATTTGCTGCACTCAGCATCATGCTTCTACGACTGGGCAAAACTCTGCTTTATTAAGCAAATATCCCAATAAAAACACCGCAAAAAAAAGCAATTTTGATCCAGTCATATATACATCAAATTTCTTTTTGCATTTCTTTTTTATCAGTTCACAGAATATCAGTAAAGCAACATATGAAAGCAATTCTGATTCGGCCATTCATACAATTATGTTCGAAATTGCTCTTTTTTAATGTTTAGTAAGTGTGTGCTTTGGCAGCAGTGTTTATATGCCCCCTATGTTACAGGGATGTGAGGGGTTAGTATCCTACTTGAATTAAATGAAAGAGTCTGTGAGGTTATGTTCTTCAACACTTATCATGGCTGTCAGAACAAAAGACAAGAAGGAGGAGGAGAAGGAGGAGGAGAAGAAGAGGAGGAGGAGGAGGAGGCGGGGGGAGATTGGATTTATACCCTACCCTTCACTACCCAAAGAGTCTCAGAGCAGCTTACAATTTCCTTTCCCTCCCCCTCCCCCCAACAGACACCCTGTGAGGTAGGTGGGACTGAGAAAGCTCTTTTGAGAACTGCTTGTGAGAGAACAGCTCTAAGAGAACTTGTAACTGGCCCAAGGTCACACCAGCAGCTGCATGTGGAGAAGTGGGGAATCAAACCCAGCTCTCCAGACTGGAGTCTGCGCTCCTAACCACTACACCAAACTGACTCAGTTTCAAGGGCTGAAGGATTGAGAGCTGGTAAAGCTATGATCCGTGAGCACAGGAAGTACTAAATTCAAATTTAATCTCATCTACACATTAATTAAATAGCCCTAGGCAAGAAATTATTCTCTCTATTCCTGTCTGCTGTATGAGAGCAGTAATCCTGGCATATTTTACAGGATCACTGAAAATCCTTGATCTGTAGCACTTCAAAGGGTGGTGGTGGACAAAAGTGCTGTGAAAGTGCTTTATGGCAGTCCCACAGGGTTTTTACGACAAACGATGTTCCGAGGTGGTTTGCCGGGGCCCACCTCTGTATTGCAGCCCTGGACTCCATTGAGGGTCTCCCATCCAAATACTAACCAGGACCAACCCTGCTTAGCTTCCAAGATGTGATGAGAACAGGCTAGTGTGAGCTATCCAGGTCAGGGCCATATAAGGTCTATCAACCTATCATTTATTTATTTATTTTTCATATTTATAGCCCACCCTTCCCGCGAGCGGGCTCAGGGTGGGTAACAGCAGATCGGCAATACAATAGATATAATTTAAAATTTTAAGACACAATTGTACCACATTGAAATTGGTGGTCAGACATCATGTTTTTATCCTCCTTATCTCCAAGGAGAAAGCATAGGTGGAATTCCTCCTACATTCGATGACATTCCCTCCTACCATGCTTTCCTCGGGAGATAGGTTGGGGGTAGCTTCCAGGGCAAGTATGGATTTGAATCTGGGTCTTGCTGGTCAGAATCCAGCATCCTAGCTGTTCCACAGTGTGGGTTCCCACCAGCTCACAATGTCAGAAGAGGATGGTCCAGGAAGAAAATAGGATTATATTGCAGTATCAGTGATGGGCTTTAATGTTTTTAAGATAGACATGAAAAAGAGTTTAACATTTAGCCCTAACTTTCGTGTATTATGGAGCTCAAAACAGGGTATCTGGTCTGGTCCCAGGAGGCCCCTCATCCAGGCATTGACCAGATCTAGACCAGTACCAAGTAGGGTTGCCAGGCCAAGCCTGGTAACCAGTGGGAGTTGGGGGTGGACATATGGGGGGTGTGTGATGTTGGTGACTTCATCTGGAGGTGACAATGGGTAGTCCTAGGAATCACTGGAGAATCTATGGTTTTACTACAGAGTTTCCAGTGATTCCTAGAGCTACTTATTGCTGTTTCTAGGTTGTACCCAGAAGTGATTCCTAGAGCTGCCTATTGTTACTTCCATGTTGTACTCAGTAGTGCCATACCAAGATGGAGAAAATGACGGCTTGAGAAGGTACAACCTGTGGAATCATACCCTACTGATGCCAATCCCCGTCCTCAAGCCCTGTCCTCTCCAGGCTCCACCCCAAAATCTCCAGGTATTTTCCAACCCAGAGCTGGCAACCCTATCTGCTGGTAATGAGCCAGTTTGGTGTAGTGGTTAAGTGCGCAGACTCTAATCTGGGAGAACCAGGTTTGATTCCCCACTCCTCCACTTGCACCTCCTGGATGACCTTGGGCAAGCCGTAGTTCTGATAAAGAGCTGTTCTTTAAAAAGAGCAGTTTCTGTCAAGAGCTCTCTCAGCCCCACCTACCTCCCAGGGTGTCTGTTGTGGGGAGGGGAAGGAAAAGGAGTTTGTAAGCTGCTCTGAGACACCTTTGGGTAGTGAAGGGCGGGGTATAAATCCAATCTCTTCTCTTCTTCTTCTAATGAGGGAAATCACTGATGTTCCATTCATCTTTTTGAATCCTCAAACGGATGGCAGCTTCTCCTAAAGAGTAACCGGCTGTGGCCCTAAACGTACCATTTCTCCACCCAAAGCATCTCTCAGAGCTAGTCCAGAGGGGAAAATGCTGTTTAGAGGACCTTATCAAAGTGTGGGGGAACAAATAAACAGGCCCCATGTCCAACCACAAAACAATTTCCTTTCATCTCTCCAAGAGTATTGCTTGGTTTCGACAGACTCTACAGCGCCGTTCCCCTTGAAATGTTAACAGCCCAAGTGGTGAGAAGTTGGCCTGAGGTTGTAGCATTCTCTGCACGGTAATATGAACTATTAAACAAATGGCGCCGTGTAATATCCTTTCTCTGAGTGGAAATGCTCCCATTTAGGTAAAAATTTCAGCCTGCTGTTGGCAGTTACCAGACAGAATGGCAATGAGGAATAAAATGGGAAGGCAATAGAAGTTTGACTGAAATTGAAATTATGAGTCAGCTGGTGCCATTTCCATATCCCCAAAGGCAAACATTAGCAAAACTTGCCACCGGAATGGTGACATCGAGAACTAATGAGGAAGCCACTCCATTTTCCGAATGCTAGCACAAGGGTGCTTCCAGATAGAATTTATTTTATCCTTCCTAATGCCTATCCAAGTGCTACCTTGATTCAGTTCTCGTTGCACAATATGCAGTTTCCATGCGAAGGACCGCCTTTGAAGGTATAGCAGCACTGCCTAGGGAGGCAGGAAAACAAAATGTCAGATTTCGTTCGGACGTCTCGGCAACGGGGACAATTCATTCGTGCATATGCAGCATTTCCCGGCCATTTGCTCACGGCAGACAATGGACAGGAAGGGGGATGCGGGAAACCTTTATTTTGGAAGCGTTTCCAGAGAGACATGGGAGAGAGGCATCAGCAGCCTCAAAAATCTGCAATGATGAGAGCGAGCTTGAGCAGGTCTACTTGGAAGTAAGTCCCTGTGATGCTTCTTCTTCACTCACACTTTCACACATGCTGAATAACACAGTTTCAATCCGCTTCAGGGACCTTTTGCAAGTGGATTCTGGCATTTCACACAGTAAAATCCAGTTGCAAAGTACATTGAAAGCAGATTGAAAGTGTGTTATTTAGTGTGTGTGAAAGCATGAGAGCCTGCCACCCTCTAAAACCTCCCTCCCTCTCCCTCTCCCTCCCTCTCTCCCTCCCTCTCTCTTTCTCTCTGTCAGTTTTTGGGTTACACGTAGGTCAGGACATAACACTCATCATCCTTCTCATCTCTTTTAAAAATAGAAACAGCCTTGACTGTTTCCCTATCTCAAGTCCCTCTCTCTCTCTCTCTCTCTCTCTCTCTCTCTCTCTCTCTCTCTCTCTCTCTCTCTCTCTCTCTCTCTCTCTCTCTCTCTCTCATAGAAAGTGAAACATCAGTAGACAGATTAGCCTGGCAAGAAGAAGGAGAAGGAGAAGAGTTTGATTTTATACCCCACCTACACCCAGTTTGGTGCGGTGGTTAAGTGCGCGGACCCTAATCTGGGAGAACCGGGTTTGATTCCCCACTCCTCCACTTGCACCTGCTGATGTGACCTTGGGTCAGTCACAAGCTCTGGCACAGCTGTTCTCTCAAGGACAGTTTCTGTCAGAAGTTCTCTCAGCCCCACCTACCTCACAGGGTGTCTGTTGTGGGGAGGGGAAGGGAAAGGAGTTCGTAAGCCGCTCTGAGACGCCTTTGGGCAGTGAAGGGCGGGGTATGAATCCAATCTCTTCTCTCTTCTCTTCTTCTTCACTCTGAGCCTTTCAATCTCGTTCCCTTCCTCTTCCCACAAGAGACACCCTGTGAGATAGGTGGGGCTGAGAGAACTGCTCTTGAGAGAACAGCTCTGAGAGAACTGTAACTGACCCAAGGTCACATCAGCAGCTGCATGTGGAGAAGTGGGAAATCAAACCCGATTCTCCAAATTAGAGTCTGCTGCTCTTAACCACTACACCAAACTGGCTCTCACTCACACAGAACTATTGGGGTTGGGGCTCAAACACTGTTCCATTCACACACTGCCACCATATAGTCATATCAGAACACATATATAGACCGAACAAAGTTTGAGGCCAGCAGCATGTAGCAAGTAGCACCCTGAACTGAACCTGGAAGCAAAGCAGAAGTCAGTTGAAGATTTTGAGTAGACTTCAAGGGCCGCCCCACATAGAGTACATTACAGTAATCCTGCCTATTGGTTAAAGTAATATGAAGAAGGATGGACGGAGAGGGAGACAGAGACTCTTACTTTTGCTGAAGCAGGCTGCTTATGGCAAAGTTTGATTACCTCTGACAAAGATTATTGAGGGCAAAAGGGTGACATCTCCCAGCCATCCTTGGCAGAGCAAACACTGTTAACTGTGCAAAGGATCTCCTCATTATGAGGGTTAATAAAGGATAAAATGACAACGATCTACGCTGAAACAAAGGCTGCATTAATGAAAAGATTGTGCCTTGCTGGTGGTGGGCTAAATGTTTCGTATTTTTAAACGGAATGTTTATCCTGACACACACAGAAAGTAATTTCCTATTGTAGACTTTATGCAGAGTATCTATTAAATTAGCTTTCAAAGTATTTGCAGAGCAATAACTCAGGATTGACTGGTGGGAATCTTATAATCCTGGAACGTGACCCAGCACAATATTACCCTTGTTCCATGAGCTAAGATTAATTCCATGTTTTTCCCCCCCTCCATGAGAGTGAATGCAGTACGTGGTAAATAATGCCCTGTAAACACATTTGGATCTGCTTTAATCTCATACAAATACTTTCAGGTGACCAGCTTGCTGAATGTCCTCTAAGAGTGTCCTAGTATCAAAAATAATCAAGGGAATTATCGCTGATGAATTAAACCAGAATTCCTACTCTTTGCAGGATAGATCCCTTCCTTCCTTCCTTCCTTCCTTCCTTCCTTCCTTCCTTCCTTCCTTCCTTCCTTCCTTCCTGCCTTCCTGCCTTCCTGCCTTCCTGCCTTCCTGACTTCTTTCTTTTCTTTTCTCTTCTTTTCCCTTTGTTGCTTTCTCTCTTTCTCACTGTCTCTTGTCCTCCACTTAGTTCAAAATGCTCCTTCAGGAGATTGATTTTATAATTATTTCTACAACTGACTTTGAATAGTCTTGACTAAAAATGAAGGCAACGTCTTCCTATGATTTAATTTGAAATGATTCTCCTAATTCCCGGTCTCATTAAATCCTTTGATTTGGGGAGGGGATACAGATTGAATTGTTTGGATTACATCTCTTGGAACTCCGTTGAAAACCGGGAACCCACGTGGCAAGTTCTTTCTTTCTAACTCAGGCTCAGTGCAGACACAATGCAAAATCTTGTATTAATGAAGGTAACTAGGAATTGTGTGGTTGGTTATGGTTACGTCTAATTATGGTTACTTGGAGTCCATTGGTCATCTGATATATGACTATGGACAGCCTGTCGTAAACCTGGCTTGCTTCCTGGAGACCCCCTCATGCACATCTCATCTACAGCGATCCCTGACCAGAGCAAAGGCAATTAACACAGCATTTCTGGAGATCAGTCGAGAACAGAGTGATCATCTGCAAGCCCAGTCCTGGTTTCCACAAACAAACGACAGTTTTGTGTTATGTAGGAATCGAGCCATACCCTTCAGAATCTTATTGGCAGAGGTGCTCATTTCAAGCAGTGCCCCCCTAAGATATATATCCTGGGGAGGCAGCGAGACATCGCTTCCATCCACCTTACCACAAGGCTATTCCATCCAATATACAACTTGAGAAGTCAGACCCACCTAGCCTCCTATTTTGTAGAGGGACTGACAGCTGGCACCTCCGCACCTGCCACCTGAGAGCCTGTCAGCTGGAGGTTGAACTTGTAGCTGTCTTCATCCAGGGCACGCATCCTAAAACTGGGATATGGCTCCATTCTCACTTGTGCAAAAATCTTTTTCAGCTTTTTCAGGCAGGAGACTGAATCAAAGAATTTCTTCACGGAACACATCTGCTCTGCTATTGAACTATTTTTTTAAAAAAAAAATCCTTCTTTTCTACAAACGCCTTAAGTTTAACATGTATACTTATATCATTTGGGGATGAATTGCCCTTTAAAGAAAAGTAATCATTGCTTTTGGCTTAGGGTGCGATGTTTCCCCAGCTATTGCAATCTGTTTATCTATTGTGTCAGAACCAAAAAAGAATGGAACTGTTATGTCCTGAAGCTGGAATCAGCCCTATCTTTTCCTATGTTAAACTTCAGACATAAGAAGGGATTGTAATCTGAAACATTTCCATTGGTCGGTTTCTATGAAACTTTGTAGATAACCAATCACAACTGTATATATGTATTTGGAGGGAACAGACCTCATTGGTCTTTATCTTTGTTTTCTTATTGGTTGTTATCTTATTTATGGGCGTGGCTTTGGCAGCCCAGATCATTTAAAAAGGGAGCTGTGCTCCACTATTTTCTTGTGTGTTGTTGAGTGGAGTTTGCTGTTACAATAAAGCTGAAATCACTTTGCTGAAACCTATACCTTGTTGAGTTGCATACTTAACAGGAACAACTGCAACAGAAGGCAAAACTAACAAACAAAAAGTTACCAAATAGCAAATATATATGTATAGATGGGGTGGGGGGGTAAAACTTCAACCAAAATTCAGACGTCTCTACAGAAATAGCTCATAAGGTAACAAAATTTTGTGTAACAGCCTGTGTAATACAAAAGCAGATGACTAAATCAAATAAGTAACCCCCTCTATTGTGAAATGCGTGCAAGAATTTTGGAACGTTGGATTACAATAGCACACATGAGTCCGTTTTGTTAGTACTGTACATGGGAGTTTTGATTGTTTCATTAATACTTTTCAACCTGATCTTGCATTGAAATAAGCTGAACCCGAACTGAAAAAAGAAAACATAGGATATATATCACCAAACAGGTTTTCTATTAATATATATGTATACCTGAAATACACCTTTAATCCTGACAGAGAAGTAAGAAAAACCCAAATGCGATGCATTTCCACAACAACAATTCTTCATCAGTGGTCAAATGAATATACAGATTGTCAGGGACGAAATAATAAAACTAATGTCTAGTAAGTAAGAAGCCAAGTCGGGCCGGCATATTAAAACTGAATAGCGACCCTCATCCACAGAGCATTTTGTGTATAATACCAATGAAAGGCTCAGCTGTCAAAAAAATCCTCAAAACTCCTTTATAACCATGAGACCTGGCTTCACCCACAGCAAACTCCATCAAAGTTCCAAGTGGTGCATAATGTATCATGGCTACAATAAGACAAGAAGTTGGAATGTCTTGCCCATCTTACAATAGACAGTACATTTCCCATGCTTTACATCCTTATCTCCCCCCTCCCCCACTTATCTTAGACATCCATAATTGTAATAGACATTTTGGAAGTCACTGTACGGTAGTCTGGCTTTTGGAAATAATTTTTCTTTGGGAAGCTCAACATTTAGCATATCCCACAGTTCCAAATAAGATTGAGCAAAAGTGCTTTTAAAAGGAGAAGGAAATGTTATGTTTGGGTATTGCAGCGTAGATATGCTCATGGCCGGAAGAAGAAGAGATTGAATTTATACCCTGCCATTCACTACCCAAAGGAGTCTCAGAGTGGCTTACAAACTCCTTTCCCTTCCCCTCCCTGCAACAGACACCCTGTGTGGTAGGTGGGGCTGAGAGAGCTCTTTTGAGGACTGCTCCTGAAAGAACACCTTTGAGAGAACTTGTGATTGACCCAAGGTCACACCAGCAGCTGCCTGTGGAAGAGTAGGGGATCAAACCTGGTTCTCTCCTAACCATGACACCAAACTGGCTCTCCAGGTGGGCAGGTGCATAGAATGTGGGAACAATGACTGCATGTCTTCTGTGGATCCATCTTCCTGATACTCTCTGGTGTCGGTTTCAGAGGGCAGTCATGCTGGTCTCTAGCAGAAGAGCTGAATTCGAGTGTGGTAGCACCTTAGAGACCAACCAGATTTCAAGAGTCGAAGCTCTCTAGTCTGAGGAAGGGAGTTTTGACTCTCAGAGGCTTATTTATTTATTTATTCCTTCACATTTATATTCCGCTCAGGGTGGATCACAATTCACACATAGGCCTTATGGCATCACAACAAAATAGTAACAGTAATAATTAAAACCATTAAAACAACATTTAAAATCATATATATCAGTTTTGTATAATCCCCAATACTGGCGTTGCTGAAATCCAGGGCTGAAGATCTTGTTTTTCTCTAAGGTGATACTGGACTTGCATTCTGGCTCTTCTCTGATGTCAGGAAGAGTCTTACTATGCAAACCTAAACTTAGGGTGCAGACACACGTGTCAGATAACGGGGGAGGGGGGAAGCGAGGCTATTTGCTCTGCAGCAATTTGACCCACCGCTGCGTGATCAGATGCAGCGGCAGATGAATCGGGTTTTTTCCGTCGCTGTGTATTTCCAGTGCGCTTCAACGAGGGATCACTGACACAATAGGAGTGCACCGGAGCAATCACACAGGGAAGTCCGTCTGCGGCCTGTCGCAAACCCGTTTGATACAGCACTTCCCCTGGTATTTTTTTAATTCCGCTTCTTCAGCGGAGCGAGACAGGTTGCCGACGGCTGCGGGACGCTTGCCAGATGTTCCCGTCTGATCGCGCCCTTAAAATCCGCCCAGCATTTGTGCCTATTGCACGGCTACTTCTGCGTGTGATCGGGACCACGGTTATACTCTTTGAAGGTAAGAGGCTTTCAAGGATGTAACTCTGCTTAAAATTGCACTCTTATGTAGCCAGTACCCAACCCATCACCTATGACAGCCAGATCCAGGGCTCTTTTTGTAGTAGGAACTCCTCTGCATATTAGGCGGCACACCCCTAATGTAGCCAATTCTCCAAGAGTTTACAGTAGCCCCTGTAAGAAGAGCTCTGTAAGGTCTTGGGGGATTGGATACATTAGGGGTGTGTCGCCTAATATGCAAAGGAGTTCCTGCTACAAAAAGAGCCCCGGCCAGATCCATCAATGCTTATTCCAGTTGACTGCTGGGCTACGGACTGTGGAGCACTGATGGTGGATGGTGAAAGAACTACCACAACATCAAGAGGATCCCTTGGCTTCCTCTTCTTATCTCTTCCACCTCCACATTTATTTGGCTAAACAGAAGCATACTGGGGTCTGTTTCTGTCCTTTCGACGGGTCCTTTCTCTGCTCCTTTAGTGGGAAAAGAGGGCAAGGGATCACTTTCCCCGTGGTGATGTGCCAGATGATCGCCTTTCCTGCTCAGCCGGCATGCCTCCTGTTCCCCCCACCGTGCCTTTGCAGCCAGACATCGCTTGGCTTTATAATGCCTATGCCGAGAGTTAGAAGCTGTCAAAGGGATTTCTTTGTTGAGCCATCAATGATTACAAGCTCTGACCTTAGCTACAAATTGACTTTCTCACTGCAATAAGAAATGATGGAAGGTGTTGTTGTTTTTTTGAAACCGCACACACATCTATGAAAGGAAAGGGGAGAGCGGGGCAGGATTGCGGAACAGTCGAAGGGGATGACCTCTTGGAGGCTTCTTTGGAGGTCCTACATTGGCTGAGAACCAGTTCTGCGCATGTGTGTGTGTTTCAGGAGCCCTGTACTGGCGACATATCTGGGGGAAACTGTAATAATTCCACAAGCGCACCGTGCCAGAAGGATTGAAAGTCTTATTGGAACAAAAGCAGGGCCTCTCCTGACCTCTGCTTGAACAAAAACTAACAGCCAACAACCAGCGGAAGAACATGAAGCTAAACTACAGCACATTCGGCCCTAAGGGACCAGGGGAAAATAAACAGTACAACGTCACCGAATTCACAACTTGCCATGATATAACAGAAGCCACTATGCATAAAATGGGAGCGAGCATGAGAAAGCCAGCCTTGCCTCATCTGTGACTGGATGCACAAGCCCTACCGTCACCTATAGGCATTCACCAGAATGTGGGAATAACATGGACACATAGTTATATACAACATGTGCATAGGTTTTGTCCCTACATCCTAGAGGTAGCAATCTGACCATAGGCCCAATTTGTACACACTAGGCATTGAGGGGAGGGGGCCATAGCTCAGTGGTAGAGCACGTGCTTTTCACATAGTAAAGGTTCCCTTGCTCGAAAGCCAGTCGAATCCGACTCTAGGGTTGCGGTGCTCATCTCCATTTCAAAGCCGAAGAGCCAGCGCTGTCCGAAGACGTTTCCGTGGTCATGTGGCCGGCATGACTAAACACCAAGGTGCACAGAACGCTGTTACCTTCCTACTGAAGTGGTACCTATTTATCTACTTGCAATTTCTTGCTTTCGAACTGCTAGGTTGGCAGGAGCTGGAACTAGAGACGGTAGCTCATTCCGTCATGCGGCAGTCTCGGGTCTCGAACTGCTGAACTACTGATCTTCCACAGCCTGCAGTTCAGTGTCTTAACCACTTGAGCCATCACAGCTCCTTTTCACATAGAAGGTCCCAAATTCAATCCCCAGCATCTCCAGTGAAAAGGACTAGGAAGAAGAAGAAGAAGAAGAAGAAGAAGAAGAAGAAGAAGAAGAAGAAGAAGAAGAAGAAGAAGAAGAAGAAGAAGAAGAAGAAGAAGAAGAAGAAGAAGAAGAAGAAGAGGAGGAGGAGGAGGAGGAGGAGGAGGAGGAGGAGGAGGAGGAGGAGGAGGAGGAGATTGGATTTATAACCCACCCTTCACTACCTGAAGGAGTCTCAGAGTGGTTTATTATCTCCCTTCCCTTCTCTTCCCCACAACCTGCGAGGTAGGTGGGGCTGAGAGAGCTCTTTCGAGAACTGCTCATGAGAGAACACCTCTAAGTGAACTTGTGACTGACCCAAGGTCACACCAGCAGCTGCATGTGTAGGAGTGGGGAATCAAACCCAGTTCTCCCAGATTAGAGTCCACACTCCTAACCACTACACCAAACTGGCTCTCAGTAGGTGATGTGAAAGATCTCTACCTGAGATCCTGGAGAGATGGACCAGTCTAAGGCAGCTTCATGTGTTTGTGTGTTCACACATACACACATCCCAGCAAATGTACACACATCCCAGGCTAACTCACTTGGCCGTGAGTCAGTGAATTCAGTCCTGATTTGTGTTGGCGAGCTTGGCTGTGAGAGGAGAGGGGCAAGTGTGTTCCGTCAGCAGTGAGGCAGGGGATACATGAAGCTGCCTTATCGGGAATCAGACCATCGGTCCATCAAGGTCAGTATAGTCTGCTCAGACTGGCAGCGGCTCTCCAGGGTCTCACATGACCTCCTGCCTGGTCCTCCTCAACTGGAGGTGCCGGGGATTGAACCTGGGACCTTCCACAAGCAAAGCAGAGGCTCTTTCACTGAGCCACAGACACACACCCCCCATGCACATTAGATATGTATGTATTTAATACATTTATGCCCACCTTTCTTCCTTTTTTTTTTTGGCCCCCCCAAAGGGGATTTTTTTTTATTGCATTTTCTATATACTACAAAATTACAACAGAAAAATCAGAGATAGGGAACTACATACTACAGGAGAAAGAAAAGAGAACCTCTAAAAACCCAAGAGTCGGTGACCATACAATCGGTTTAGATAAAAACTCTGCCTCTTAAATGTGAATTGACTTTCACTGAAAATGATCATTTAACTAGTATAACATCCATTTTTCACTCGCAATTACAATTACAATTCATAAAGAGCTGCATCCCGCTATAAGTATTCTTTCTAAGATACTCCAGAGAACAGTAACAATCTACTTTTTCCCTTTTTTCTCCCTCAAATGGTAGCTTGATTTGGGGGCTACAGCCCCCAGTTTAGAGTCCAAGTCCTCTTCGGAAGATCCAGTCTCTCCTTCTTCTTCGCTCTCCCTGGTGCCGTCCAGAGTGCCTTCTCCCCCTCCTGGTGGATGACCATGCCGACGCAAAAATTCACAAGCTTTTTCAGCAGAATCAATCCTTTCTTTACCATTTGCATATCAAAAGATTAATCCCTCAGGAACCAACCACCTGTACGCAATCTTGTGGCTTTGTAAAAATGTCACCAAGTCTCTGTATTTCCTTCTCTTTCTTCTAATCTCAAATGGAATGTTCTTCATAACTTTAATCTCCTTGTCTTTCCACCTTTCTTCCTAATGGGGACCCAAAGCAGTTTAACAGCATCGTTCTTTCCTCCATTTCATCCTCACAACAACCCTGTGTGGTTGGTTACACTGAGTGTGTGACTGGCTCTAGGTCACTCAGTGAGCTTTCGTGGCACAGATTGGGATTTGAACCTGGCTCTCCCAGATACCAGCCCAACATTTTAACCACTCCACCACACTATGTCTCACCTGTACAGGGCTGGCATTGTCTTATATTGTGCGATAGCAGCAGAAACAATGCTTTATGCTTTTCTGATTACACTGTTCTAGCCTCACTGTTCCCTCTTGCATCCTATGGTTTCCCACCTTGCCTATTTTCGAGCACAACATCCGTTTGTTCACCCTGTTTGGCTGAGTTCAGACTGACAATTTGCCCCACTACAGCCACGTTTCAGTGACATTTTAAAAGTGGATTAAAGGGGGCATTCACACAGGCACATCTGCCTGGTGTTCCCCACCCATAGGCAACCCGCGCTGTTCCGCCTCCCTCCCGCGTTTACAAGATACCTGATAAAAGTGGTAGCAAATCCCAGAGAGTGCCTTTATCCCTCATTGTTCTGCTTCCTGGAAGTGTGAATGCGAAGCCGAAAAGCTGGGAGCAATCCACTTCTATAGCATGCGTCGGGTGTTTCCGTGCATAAGGCAGCAGCAATCTGATTGGCTGTGCTCAGCTCTACCACCCAAAGCAGTGCCAGAGCAATGGGATCCTCCCCAAATCGGCCGGATGCCTATGTGTGTATCAGCGTATGGGTGCATGGGCGCATATGCATACACACATAGGCATCCGGCTGAATTACCAGGAAAAAGCCACTTACAGCCGTACCTCTGGGCCAGCAGTCTGAATGCTCCCTTGCACCTCCTCCCGGTATGCTCCCACATCCATCGGCCCCGTGCGACCGGGAAAACCCAAAACAGTTTATTCTGGGGCTTTTTTGCCATGACTGGCTCCCACTGCAAATTGCCAGTCTGAACTCAGCCTTTGTGTGTGTTAAATGCCATCAAGTAGCCTCTGACACAGCAACCTTATAAACCAACAGCCTCCAAAACGTCCTATCATTGGCAGCCTTGCCTGAGGTCTTGCAAGCCGAGAGCCGTTCTTTCACTGAGTCGGTCCATCTCCTGTTGGGCCTTCTTCCGCTTTTCTTGCTGCCTCCAGCTTTTCCCAGCATTACTGCCTTTTCCGGTGAGGTCTCATCTTCTCATAATGTCATCCAAGTAGGAGAGCCTCAGTTAGGTCATTTTAGCTTCTAGGGAGAGTTCAGGCTCGATTTGATCCAGAATCCACCGATTTGTCTGTTTGGCAGTCTCCAGTGTCTGTCAAACTCTCCTCCAATGCCACGTTTCCAATTTGGGTCACCAGCTCCAGGTTGGGGAAATACCTGGAGATCTGGGGGACGGAGCCTGGGAGGGCGGGGTTTGTGGAGGGAAGGGAGTCCAATGGGGTGCTATGTCAGAGAGTCCACCTTCCAAAGTGGCCGTTTCATTCATTCATTCATTCATTCATTCATTCATTCATTCATTCAACTTTTAGCCCACCCTCACGCCTAAGTGGCTCAGGGCGGCTTACAACATCAATAAAACCAATATCCATAAAAGCACGCACAATTCATATAAAACAGTTTAACTAGAAATACAAGAAGTATAAGAATGGCTCATTATATATTATATCTGAACTTATACCACAGTGTGATCACTTAGCGGGCCAGCATGGCTCAGCTGGTGTGACATCAGTCTCACTGATATGCCCTGTGGAAAAGCTCCGTCTTCACGGCCCTGCAAAATTGCTGGAGACCTCACAGGGCTTGGATCTCGCTAGGGAGCTCACTCCAATATACTGGTACAGCCAAGGAAAATGCCCTGGACCTAGTTGTTATCAGCCTGGCCTCTTTAGGGCCAGGAAGAGTCAGGCAGTGTCCCAGATCGCAGTGCTCTCTGGGAGACATGCGGGGAAAGATGGTCCCTCAGGTAGACAGGTCCCTGACCATATAGGGCTTTAAAAGTCAAAAACAGCAGATCCAAAATGCTATTGGCAGCCAGTGCAGTGACTTTAGCACAGGCTGGATGTGCTCCCGTATAGGGAGACCCATCAACAGCCTGGCCGCCACATTTTGCACCAGCTGCAGCTTCCGGAGTTGCCCCAAGGGCAGCCCCATGTAGAGAGCATTACAGTAGCCCAGCCTCGAGGTGACCATAGTGTGGATCACTGACTCCAGATCTTTGCGTTCGAGGAAGGGAACCAACCGCCTGATCAGCCGTTCTCCAGGGGAACGGCTCTCTGTCTCCTGGAGGTCAGTTGGGATAACGGGAGATCTCCAGCCGCCACCTGCCAGTTGGCAACCCTGTTTCAAATGGATCAGCTTCCTACCTGTCGGCTCTCTTTGTTATACGCACTAGAAATGATGAAACCCTCCCTTCACCCCTCTCTCCTTCGCACTACAATCTCTGCGGCAGCCTTCCAAGTGGCTCACCTGAGCCGGGCTGCCAGCCCTCCAGGGCTCTCTCCTGCTCCCCCCTCCCCTTCCTGCAGAGTTGCCAACCACCTCTCCTGTCAGGTGTAGCCAGCCGTGGCAGCCCGATAGAGTAGCTTTGAGCTAAAGGGTCCCAACTGACACCTGCCACTCTACGTTCTGGCATGCCTGGCTTGAAAGGTCCTGCCCTAAAGAGCTGACATTTTAAGTAGACAAGGCTGATCAAAGGCTAGGGAAAGGATCAAAGTCAATTCCTCAAAGCTGGGGACAAAGGAGAGGTTGGAACTGAGTCATTCCTCTGTATTCCCAGTTCAATTGGGCCCTTCTGATATGCCCCAGGCGTCCTGAGCTGCTTTCATATTGAAAGGCACAGGTCTGCTCTGGTTAAATCCCCCTTGGGGGAAGTTAATGTGCAGAGATACCTGAACATGTCTTTTTGAAATCCCGGATACCTCCATCCCAACTTTTTCATGTCTTCTGAGTGACCTTCTTCCAATCAAATATTTTAAGATATTCATGAACAGTATTCATCGAATCCCACGCTAATTGTAAAGCTATATTCTGTTTTGCCTGCAAGATAAAGGGGGGATTGGATTCGTCCATCAGAGGGTGGCAGTTTGACTCTGGTTCTTTTGTGAACTTGTTGGGGGGGGAAACATCTCCTCAGATCTGATGGGCAATGAACCTGTTCCAAATACCTGGTTGCCAACCTTCAGGGAGATTGCCCAGAATGACAAGTGAACTCCAGACTACAGAAATCAGTTCCCCTGGAGAAAATGGCTGCTTTGGAAGGGGGACTGCATGGATTTGTACCCAGCTGAGCATCAGAGTCCTGCAGCAATCAGTCCCCACAACTTTCTTTCCAAAGGAGTAAAGTTTATTGGAGTCAGTAAAGGCAAGTCATCTGCACACACATTCAGTGTCAGGAATGAAAGTAAGCAAGTGTAGCTGAATAATATACAAGATTCAAAGGGGTCAGGAGGATGGATCAGAGCCAATCGGAATAAGTGCAAAAGCCCGCCTAAGCTAGTGGCTAAGAATTCCCAGAGAATAGAGTAACAAGGCACCAAGGTCACAGGCCTAAGCTGCAAGACGATAAGGAGGCAAGGAGAATCGAAACTTCACATTCCAAGTCAGGCATAGACAGAGACAAGGCACCCACAGCCAGCATCCCCCTCCTCAGTCATGGCAGCTGCATGGCTGACACTGAGATCCCTCCCCTTCCCAAATCCCACCCTCTCCAAACTCCAGTTCCACATCTCCAGGATTTTCCAAACCCAGAGTGGGCAACCATCTATGACTAATGCAGTAGAATAAGGTAGGGAAATTCTAAGGTGGCAGAATGGACTGCCCCACTTCAGGACACGGGGAGGGGTGGCACTTCTGAATGTTCCACGTGGCAAACACAATCCTAGCACCCAAGGAGCGGAACTGTCGAATCCAACCCTTTGTTTCCTACATTGATGTTTGGTTTGCAAGGAGATTTAAGAATTATGGATATTCCAGTAAACTAACGAGAGGGGGAGAGATCTCACCAGATCCTCTTCTTCACTGGTATCTTCCAGATGTGTGTGGATTTTTTTTTGGTCCCCATCTCCCTCCAACGGTCCCCTTCTCCCATTCCTAGTTGCCACCTTGTCTAGAGAAAAATTCCCCCACCCCATTTAATAGAGGCTTAATGGGATGTGTTTTTCTGGGTGATATTATTCACCTCCATGCCCTGAAAAGCTTCAGTAGCTTGTTTCTGTGCATTAGGTAAAAGTAAAGGTTCCCTTGCTTGAAAGCCAGTCGAATCCGACTCTAGGGTTGCGGTGCTCATCTCCGTTTCAAAGCCGAAGAGCCAGCGCTGTCCGAAGACGTTTCCGTGGTCATGTGGCCGGCATGACTAAACACCAAGGTGCACGGAACGCTGTTCCCTTCCCACCAAAGCGGTACCTATTTATCTACTTGCAATTTCTTGCTTTCGAACTGCTAGGTTGGCAGGAGCTGGAACTAGAGACGGGAGCTCACTCCATCATGCGGCACCCACGTCTCGAACTACTGAACTACTGACCTTCCACAGCCTGCAGTTCAGTGTCTTAACCACCTGAGCCACCGCAGCTTCCGTGCATTAAGACCCTATTAAAGGGGGAGGATTCTTTTTTCTCCAGGACTGCGGGCAATAGGGTTGCCAGGTCCCCCATGGCCACTGGAGGGGGGTGGGAGGATAGAGCAGCCAGATCCAGTTTGGGAAAGTCCAGAAGATTTGGGGGTGGCCCCTGGGGATAACAGGGACCCCCGTGGAGTATAAAACCTCCAAAGTCCACCCTCCAAAGCTGCCATTTTCTCCAGGGAAACTGATTTCTGTAGTCTGGAGATGGGCTGTAATTCTGGGGGATCCCCAGGCCCCACCTGGAGGCTGTGGCATCCCTAGCTGGCAAACTCACTAGGGTTGCCAGCTCCAGGTTAGGAGATTTGGGGGCAGAGACGGAGGATGGCATGGGTGTGGAGAGAGGAGAGACGTCAGTGAGGTCTAATGCCATAGAGTCCACCTTTCAACGGGGCCATTTTCTCCAGGGAAACTGATCTCTGCCACCAGGCAATCAGTTGCAATCCCAGTTGATCTCCAGCCACCACCTGGAGACTGGCAGCCCTAAGCCCTACCCTACCCATACCCCAAAGAGAATCGCTGAGGAAAGGAGATCTACTCTGCGAGTGGCATGTTCATAGGATCCGGCCCTATGTTATTTAAACGTAGCTGAGGATCCAAAATATGTGATTTCCTCCACCCGGCAGTCTGAAAAGTGGTACAGTCCGGGCTCCTTTTGTAGCAGGAACTCCCTTGCATGTTAGGCGACACGTCCTTAATGTAGCCAATCCTCCAAGAGCTTACAGAGCTCTTCTTACGGGGGCTACTGTAAGCTCTTGGAGGACTGGCTACATTAGGGGTGTGTCGCCTAATATGCAAAGGAGTTAAGAACATAAGAACATAAGAGAAGCCAATGTTGGATCAGGCCAATGGCCCATCCAGTCCAACACTCTGTGTCACACAGCGGCCAAAAATACCAGGTGCCATCAGGAGATACTAGAAGCCCTCCCACTGTTGACCCCCCTCCCCCCAAGCACCAAGAATACAGAGCATCACTTGCCCCAGAGTCCCTATCTATACCTTGTGGCTAATAACCATACGTTTATCTAATTCCCTCTTGAAGCCGTCCACGCTTGTAGCCTCCACCACCTCCTGTGACAGTGAACGCCATGTGTGAATCACTCTTATAAGAACATAAGAGAACATAAGAGTTCCTGCTACAAAAAGAGCCCTGGTACAGTCCATTCTATGACTTCCTTTTACTGCCTGTGTGGACCAGGGCCCAGCTGCTGACTCCTAGATTCTAGCCGAAGCTGGGCTCTTTGTGGTCCAGTTTGGGGTGTGTGTCTGCTCCTCGCCAGTTCCGCATCAATATTTCTAGGCAGGAATGACAGCCTCACTGCTCTGCATTAGAAACCCAGAAGAT
This sequence comes from Gekko gecko, assembly GCA_029375565.1. Lineage (NCBI taxonomy): Eukaryota > Metazoa > Chordata > Lepidosauria > Squamata > Gekkonidae > Gekko > Gekko gecko. The sequence continues at coordinate 15,131,375 of JAPDNY010000012.1, read as the reverse complement.
CTTGGTTGCTAGGAGACAAGCAAATCTTTCCCCACCACCACCCAGTTTTTTTGGACATAAAATGATAATTGTGCAACGCTGCCTTAAAAGAAAAATCTGCATACCAATGTACACCAACGTGTGTGTGTAAAGTGCCGTCACGTTGCAGCCGACTTCTGGTGACACCAGCAAACAGGCTTTCAAGGCAAGCGAGAAGCAGAGGTGGTTTGCCACTGTCTTCATCTGCAGAGCCTCCCTTGTCGATCCTATTTACACCACTGCACATGTATATTTAGAAGAAGCAGATGGACATGCGCCTAGTTCTAAGGCTGCCAACTCTGGCCTGGGAAATTCCTGGAGATTTGGGGGCAGGGCCGGCTCACCCACTAGGCGAGCTAGGCGCTCACCTAGGGTGCCGGCCCTGCAGGGGTGGCAAAATGCCCCCCACCCCACCCCATGAAAAGCCCCCCGGGCTGCCCAGCGCCAGCAGCCCCGGCTTTCCTGGGTGCCTCGTGGCTGCGAGGCGCCCAGAAAAGCTGGCGCCGCCGCTGGGAGGGAAGGGGCGGGCATTCTAAACCCGCCACTTCCCCAGCTCTCCCGGGCACCTCACAGCTGCGAGGCGCCTAGGAGAGCCAGCGCGCCGCTGGGAGGGAAGGGGTGGGCATTCTAAGCCCGCCCCTTCCCCGGGTCTCCTGGCGCCTACAGGCCCCACCGGGAAGTTGGCATCCCCGGTGGGGTGGACGCCCCAGGCTGTCCTGCCTAGGGCGCCCAGACACCTGGGGCCGGCCCTGTTTGGGGGCAGTGTCTGAGGGAAATCAGTGAGAATGTAATGCCAAACAGTCCCCCTTCAGTTGTCATTCTGGGAGAACACTCTGACTGGTGACGGGAAAAAATCTAAAAAAACAAATTGGCATCATGTACACTGCAATGTCACTTCCAGGAAAACCATCGTTTTACCATAGAGTTTCCGGTGATTCCTAGAGCTACACAACATCGCTTCCACATAGCCCCTGGAAGTGACATCATGGTGCATATGATGCCATGCTCCTCCCACCCATGTCCCCAACCCTGAAGCTCCCGTCAGTAGCCAAAAGTTACCTGGCAGCCCTGCTCGGGAGTGCTAGCTCACAGTGGCCGATGGCCTGCTTTAAACAAGATGCTGAACCTGTGTGAAGGCATGCTGGCAACTTTGCAGCAAACCTATTTCCTCTGGAATATATTGCTGTTAACATCTATTTCCTCACCGACAAGAGAGATTGTGAGTGCATGTCGACATAAAGAATCATACGTTTTAGACCGGAGAAAATACTTGAGCTTGACTGTTTGCTGGATGTTCTGCCAGTTTCCTTTACTGAAGAAGGGACCGGATCGCCAAAACGTGGGAGTCGACCGGAAGCCCCGTCTCTTTTGGGCTTTGGACACTGCTCAGATTTTGATTAATTCTACTTAGAAATTTTCCCTGGACTTTTCCCTTGTGAGGGTTTCCTGTATGCCATTTTGATACTGATGAAGATAACTATATTTTTGTACTGAATGTCTCATACGGAGTATTGGAAATAACTAATACATGACAATAACACTGTGAGGATAGATAATCATCTTTACTTTTGCCTGTACTGTAATAGCATTGTATTTCAGAGCGGTTGTTTTTACTGCAGCAGTCAGGACATGAGCCAAAACGGCAGGTGCCCAAGCCCATCTATGGGTAAGTTCTTTTGTCCTGCCACTATCAGGCCAGGGAGTTCCATCCCTGGGGCTTGGACTGGGAACCAGAGCCAGGGAGCAAAGAACTGCCATGGCAGGAGCAGAGAGAAATGAATCGAGGGCAGTTCCCAGGAGAGCTCTCTCAGCCCCACCTACCTCACAGGCAATGTTCCCTCTAAGCTGTGGCAACTTGTGAGCAAAAATTCCACTTTGTGAGCTATCGGCATTAAAGTTGTGAGTGAGCGATTTGGCTGTTGCATAAATTAGTTCGCTCTGGAGCCTTAGCTCCTTCCTGAGCTAAGACAAAAATGTGTGAGTCAGAGGCTAAAAAACTGTGAGCTAGCTCACACTAACTTGGCTTAGAGGGAACACTGCTCACAGCATATCTGTTGTGGGGAGGGGAAGGGAAAGGAGATTGTAAGCCACTCTGAGACTCCTTCAGCTACTGAAGGGCGGGGTATAAATCCAATCTCCTCCTCCTCCTCCTCCTCCTCCTCTTCCTCTTCCTCCTCCTCCTCTTCTCCTCCTCCTTCTTCTTCTTTGTCTTATCTACCTGAGTTTGTTAGTTTAAATATTTATATCCTGCCTTTCCTCCTAGATCAATGTGGCTTACAAATTACAATTAAAAACCACAAAATTTACAGCCTACAGAGTAAAACCCCAGATAAACCCTCTCGCCCTCAAAAAGATGCCTTCTGCCTATTAAAAGCCATGGCCCGTGAAATGGCCTTTCGTCATCTCCTGAAATTTTCTAAAGATGAAGTCCCTCTTACATTTCAGGGAGCCTCCTATGGGCAACAGCCTCTTATAGTCCTCAGGTACAGGTAGGAGGCGGCCACTCTGTAAGGTGACCAGACTTTGCCAGTGAAAAAAGAGGACACTGTTCACACAAGTACAAATTTCTTGCCAGCAGATGAAACAGGGATGCTGAAATTACCCAGCCATTGTGAGTGGGATGGGCTTATACATACACACAGAGAGACATATATATGGAAAACTGTTTATTATTAAGTTATATACATAACTGCTTATTTTTACGGCAATGGCAAGTTTGCACTGAAGCGGGAAAGAAATAGCACAGCGAGCGATTGACAAAAGAAATGCCCCCCCCCCCAAGACTATGAATTTACCTATCACTAAGCCCTTCCTATGTTGATAACCTGTATACCTATGATGAAGTGGCACCTGAATACCTGTTGGAAGTCTTTGGCCCGGTCACACGGAGCATTTGCCCCACTGAAGGCACGATAGCCCTGCAGAGTTTCCAGGTGCGATTACACCGGCACATCTGGGAGGCGTAGCACTCCCGTGGCCAATGCATGGCTTCTCACGAAAGATGCGGAGTAAAAAACTACCAAGGAAGGAGCACTAGTTTCTGGAAAACATGGAGCAAAGGCGGGCGTCTGATCACGGGAGCACCAGTACCCCATGGCATCCGGCACCCGCCTACATCCTGGAGCAAACCAGATGTTGTAGGTTTCCATAGGATGCGCACCAGCACCAAACGGTGCATGTGCACAAACAAGACACCAACAGCAGCCCCGCCCCCCCAAACGGCGCATGCGCACATACAAACAGCGCAGCTTGTATGATTGTGCCGCGCTGCTTTTTTGCCATGCTTCAGCATCGCTGTGTGATCGGCACTAACAGCCGGAGCATGGCAACTCGGGGGACCGTGTGATCGGGCTACCGCACTTTATTTTTCTGCAGGGCGAACAGCCACGCCTCCACCCCATGTTTTCTGGCCTGTATGACCAGGGCCTTTATCTCCCCAAGCCCATAGTGGGCCTACAGATGCCCACCGTCCTACTAACACCTAACAGGAAGCATATTAGGCTTTTCTGGACTGATGTTATTTTTTGCTGCCATCCTGTTTTATTTAATTGGTTTTTAATCATGTATTTATTGTTTTATCTCTGTTGTGAGCCACCTTGAGCCCATCATGGGACAGGGCGGGATGTAAATTCAATAAATAAATAAATAAGCAAGCAAGCAGAGCTGGTTGTTCAAGTAGGTATTTGTAGAACTGAAGGTATGCATAGTCACGTAGGTTATATTGCTGTGACAGAACACCCTCTATAGCTTCAATGGTAAATCTGTTTCTTTCATCAGTTCCACTAGGCATTCATTAAAGAAAACATTCTCTCAACATTTGCGTTATGTCCTGGAATGCAGGTTTAAACTGGGCTGCCTAGCAGAGCCCCAACTGAGCCTATGGGGAGAGTTGGGTTACTTGAATTTGAGATTCAAGATGATTAAACCTTAAAGAGCACATGAACACAAAGCATTCAGAGCAGAAAGCAAGGCCTTCAGTTCTCTCTCACACACAGGTGGAAGTTTCCAGCAGGGAAACCAAACATCGTATCAAGCTTGGTTGCCAGGCAACCGTTGCCCAGACTCATTTTCTGCTACGGTTGCCAGGTCTGGGTTGGAAAATACCTGGAGATTTTGGAGGCAGATCTGGGAGAAGGTGGGGTTTGGGGAGGGGAGGGGCCTCAGCAGGGTACAGTGCCATAGAGTCCATCCTTCAAAGCAGCCATTTTCTCCAGGGGAGCTGATCTCTGTCAGCTAGAGATCAGTTGTTGTAGAAGAAGCAGAAGCAGAAGCAGAAGAAGAAGAAGAAGAAGAAGAAGAAGAAGAAGAAGAGATTGGATTTATACCCCTCCCTCCACTACCCAAAGGAGTCTCAGGGCGGCTTACAAACTCCTTTACCCTCCCCTCCCCACAACAGACACCCTGTGAGGTAGATGGGGCTGAGAGAACTCTGAAACAAACTGCTATTTTTCAAGGACAGCTGTGCCAGAGCTTGTGACTGACCCAAGGTCACATCAGCAGCTGCAAATGGAGGAGTGGGGAATCAAACCCGGTTCTCCAAGATTAGAGTCCACGCACTTAACCACTACACCAAACTGGTGGGAGATCTCCAGGCCCCACCTGGAGGTTGGCAATCCTGTTTTCTGCCAGACCTCTAAAACATGTTAATGGTTCCCAGTCATGACCCGTTGCTATTGCACAGCTAACAAGAGCAACGCCACGAATATTCGGGACCTCTGCACTTCCTGACAGTGGGTGGGGACTCTGTGCCATTGCTATGGGGAGGAAAGGAGGAAAGGGCGTGGAGCAGAGCAGTCCACAGACCTATGAAAATCTCAATAGAGATCAATGAAAGAGGAAGTCCTATTCAGAACGCAGACTAGGAAGTAGTGCTGGTGGCAAAACCAAAGCTTCTCTCCACTGGGGGACTTTAGGGACAAATAGGCTCAGCGTTCCAACAACAAAAAAAGAGAGGACATTTTCATCATTTTTTTTTAAAAAAAAGAGCCCAAAAGAGGATAGACATCAAAAAAGAGGACACTTCCTCTAAAAAGAGGGCATCTGGTTAGTAACTTTGTGAGCTGCTGGCATTGAAGTTGTGAGCAAGCAATTTGGCTGCTGCATGAATTAGTTTGCTCTGGAGCCCTCCTTCCTAAGTGAAGAGAGAAATGTGTGAGCCGGAGGTGAAAAAACTGTGAGCCAGCTCACACTAACTCAGCTTTGAGGGAACACTGTGGGCTACCCTGCCACTCTACCCAATAGTGGAGCTGCCTTATTTCCTGTTCAGCCATGTTTACTTCCTGTCGGGCCAACTGCTTTGGGTGGGGTTCCCAGGCAGCCACAACCCCCGGGAGCATTGAGGAGTGGAGCTTGGTGCTCCAGCTGCATGCCAGTGCACTGATATCACGGCCAGTGAAAATCAGAAGTGATGTCATAGGATAAATTTGCAAAAACTATGGTAAAACCACAGAGTTTTTGCATCTCCTAGAGCCTCCCATGGCATCACTGGAAGTGCCGTCAACGCACTGGTGCAATGCCAGCAAACACCTCCATTCGCCCCCTCACCCCCCAGTTTCCTCCCATTAGTACTGCAAGCGCCACTGGGCAAAAAACAGTCAACAGTAGGACACCTGCCCTGACCTGGATAGCCCAGGCAAGCCTGATCTTGTCAGGTCTTGGAAGCTAAGCAGGGCCGACTCTGGCAAGTATTTGGAAGGGAGACCTCCTTGGAATCCCAGCAGTCAGGAGGCAGGGCAAGCTTTATTCAGCCACCTCTCTGAATATCCTCCAGGCCTCCAGTAGGGGTCAGTCACAAGAGGTCGCCATAGCTTCCAGGTGCACACACACACACATGCACGGGCATACACATGCACATATGAAAACAGTAGGAAAATGACAAGTATACCAATTGTTAGGAATGAGTCTGTTAAACAAGGACCTGTATGAATATTTTTTTTCTCTCCTACATGTTTGTCTTTAAAAATAAAACTTGGTTTCCTCAAAACAGTAGGAGACCTGGCAACCCTAGCGGTGGGGCCAATGCCTGGCCCCCGTGGACCTCTCCTCCACATTTGATTGCTGCCCCCTAAGGAGAGATCTCTCTTGACTCACAACGTGCCGGGACTTAACAGAACTTTCTGACTCCTGTGTTGCTTTGAGCTTCCCTCTCGTCTTCATTTCGAGAATCACAGTAGCCAGATCACAGGTGTAGAAGAACAGAACCCAAACAACCTGTTAATTAACACAATCCTTTTTTTCTTTTTTGGAAAAAAAAAGTAGAAAGAACAATTGACTTTAAATTAATTGAGCTCACTTTTGCAACAAGGGCTGAACATGTCCCTACAAGCTCTTTGCAACTTCCTCTATTATGGATTCTCAATTTGTGTTTAATATTTCATTATTTTGATTGTTAATCATTTCTAGTTCAACGGATGCCCTCGCAGGCAATCCATTCACTGTTTTTATGAGAGGCGTTCTGCACAAATGAATATGAGAGGTTTGTGCTTTCATTATAGGATAACCAGTTAACAATCGATCTGTGTGGGCTCACCTGACCTTGCAATTACTGGTTTATCGGTACAATTCATTGCATTAGAGATATTAATTTTACTTATTTAGACTTTTTATTTTTCTGCTTGGCAGCTCTATGGGGGAAAATCGAGAGCAATCCATTAATAACAATTAACAGTGACATTGGAGGCGCATGATGAACATTTTGTCGAAATTGTGATATTTTGTTCGTGGACATAAGCAACTTTAAATACCTCCTTGGTTCCAGGGACCCTGTTCCATTAATTCATCATATCAAAGGGATTGTGATAGTTTATGCTCACACAAAAGGAAAGGCTTCATTCAACAACATTAAAATATAGCGCCGAGATTCTCCGCTCTAATTGCCTCATTTGTTTCCAGGGAAGAGAAGCCGTGGAGGGAGCAGTTAGAGAAAGTTAAGTTCATCATTGGTAGGATGGCAACCCATTTCATTATGGGAACAGTGTGAATGTTTATCAGCATATTCTGATCAAGACACAAGAAGTCATCCTTTTGTGTTTGTATCGGGGTGCAATAGCATAGCGCATGAGAAACATTCCTGTGTGTGTATTGTGCTTTTGCCACATCACCTTCAATGCATGCAAGTCCAGTCTTTTCCCAGTTGTCTTCCCTGTGTGTTTTCAAGAGGCAATAGAAAACCATGCTCACGTATGTTCTTCATATCTTTTCACCAGGCGAGCTGATCACCCTAGTCTGGAGATGAGCTGTAATTCTAGTAGGTCCTCAGGTCCCACCTGGAGGCTGGCATCCCTATCACCAATAATGTGCCTCTGTGTCTCCCACTGCTCAGTGTCCGGTCACCATAGGAACAGTTTACTGCCTTGTGCGCCCTGGAGGAATAGCCACTAGACAACTGCCGGGCTTCCCCCTGGCGCTCCTTTGAAAATAGCATGTCTGAGATGGTGGAGGTCTATGTGGTACAGAGAACCACTACCAGAATCAAAAGTTATGAAGTATTTATTCAAAAGAAAATGTTCACAAGCATCTTTTTAGCACAGCACCAGATTGAGCAAGGCAGGGGTCATTTCGTAGAAAAAGAGGTGCAGGATCTCATTAGCATAACTCATTAGCATAACTTATTTGCATATGCCACACACCCTGACACCCACTGCTCAGGCTCCACCCCTAGGGACTGTCTTTCCACTCTGGGGGCTGTCATTACAGTCCCAGAGTAGCCTATCTGGGCCCAGGAGGAATGCGACATGTGCTGCTTTGCGCTCCCGCTGGGAGCTGGGCTTGCTGCCACCTGTGCTTCTAACTGCCAGAGCTCCGCTCCTGCGCGCTTCTGCTCCAAATGACCTCTGGAGCGAGGGATTAAAAAGAAATGGGTAAAACACAAATCCTCTGTTCCTCTCTCTCTACATGCCCTTTCAGATATTAAAAATATAGGACAGGCTCCTTAGGTTGTTGTTCTATATCTCTACAGAAACTTCAGTACCTTGAAGCTTCCTCCAGCTCTCCAGGACAGCACATGGTTAAATGGCTACCTTCTCCAGAGCACAGTTAAGAGTTCTGTCTGCTCTGATGGACTCCGCACCCAAGACAGCTCCTCCTTTCTGCAAGGAGTTTTTATCAGATGTGTTTCTCCCCCCACTGACCCAGTCAGGCCAGGTCAATGAAGCTTTTCCTAAAGCCTCCAGAATTTTCCTTCCTGAAGCCTCTCTAGTATTTAGTTCCTCCTAATCTCTGTTCCCTGCTTGGAGAAGGGGGGAGAACTTAACTCATCCATTATCTCTCCTGCTAGATCTATTAGCATGTATATGAAGGAAAGCTGGAACGCAATTGGACTGCCTTCCCCACTTCCTGCCTGTTCTCTGTCCGGAGAGAAATAAAAACTTTTAAAACTCATGAAGGTTTTGCTCATTTCAAACCTCCAAAGGAAAAATCCATTTCTTCCCACAGGGTGTCAAATCAGCATAAAACACAAAGGAAGCAGCCTAAAACAATAGAGACCAAACAGTTCTTAAGTCAGAAGCAGATCATAAAACAGCTCAAAGAGATAAAACACATCAGTTAAAACCTTGGACATGAAAGGAATATTTTGGGGTTGGTTCCCTCAAGGAAAGTAAGGCAGGCTCCAGGGAAGCCTCAAGGAGGAGGACATTCCCAAAGTGAAGTGCCACCACTGAAAAGTCCCTGCTTCTATTTTCCAGAACCACATGGCACCTGCAAGCACCCATTCACTGATTTCTGAACCAGCTGAAACTTCTGAGCCACACGTGCTGTCAAATCACAATTTATTTCTTTACTTGCAGCAGTACATCAATGGAGGCATGCACACTGATGATGTGGAAGGACAAAAAGGTGGAAATAAACAGAAGGATCTGAATATTCCAACAAACTGCGCCTGCACAGCATTCTGTGCAAAATTTTAAAAAGGGTCGGCGAGGAATTCCTTCTGCATCAGTTCCTCCTAAGAAGCAGGACCTTCTGCTCTGAAACACAGAAGCTGAGAGACAAAGTCAGATGGAAAGAATTTCAGGAAGATCCTTGCACTCGGCATCCCACCAGGTCCCATTAACCACTGGATCGCACCTAAAGAAAATCCCTTTTGCCACTGGGTTTGTTTTTCAAGGGGAGGGGTATCCTTCTGCAAGGGAAGCCCTTAGAAATGAGAGGTAAGATTGCCAGCCTCCAAGTGGGGCCTGGAGGTCCCCCAGGATTACAACTGATCTCCAGACGACAGAGAAGAAGAAGAAGAAGAAGAAGAAGAAGAAGAAGAAGAAGAAGAAGAAGAAGAAGAAGAAGAAGAAGAAGAAGAAGAAGAAGAAGAAGAAGAAGAAGAAGAGGAGGAGGAGGAGGAGGAGGAGGAGGAGGAAGAGGAAGAGGAAGAGGAGGAAGAGGAAGAGGAAGAGGAGGAGAGGGAGAGGGAGAGGGAGAAGGAGAAAAAGAAGAAGAGGAGGAGGAGGAGGAGGAGGAGATTGGATTTATACTCTGCCCTTCACTACCCAAAGGTGTCTCAGAGCGGTTTACAAACTCCCTTCCCTTCCCTTCCCCTCCCCACAGCAGACACCCTGTGAGGTAGGTGGGGCTGAGAGAGCTCTTGACAGAAACGGCTCTTTTCCAAGGACAGCTCTTATCAGAACTATGGCTTGCCCAAGGTCATCCAGCCAGGTGCAAGTGAAGGAGTGGGGAATCAAACCCAGTTCTCCCAGATTAGAGTTCGCACACTTAACCACTACACCAAACTGGCTCTCAGAGATCAGTCCCCCTGGAGAACTGCTGTTTCGGAGGGAGGACTGTATGGCATAGTGCCCTGCTGAGGTCCCACCCCTCCCCAAATCCCAACCTCCTCATTCGCTAGCCTGAAATCTCCAGGAATTTCCCAACCCAGGATTGGCTACCCTATTAGCAATATCCAGCCCTGCCATTACAAGCCACCAATTGATGTAGGGGAAGGACCTCAGCGGGGTACAATGCCATAGAGCAGGGGTGTCAGACATGCAGCCTGCTCGCCAGATCAGGCCCTCAGAGGGCCACAATCCGGCCAACAAGGCCCTGGCTGTTTCCTACTTCCATTTGCAGTTCTCCTGCTGCTGCTGCTGCATCACAGCTTACTTTACCAGACTCTCTCAATCGCAAAGGAGCGATAGATAGGCAAGGCTCTCCTGTGCGATTGAGAGAGTCTGATAAAGAACTGGCTGAGGCTCCTCCCCCTCCTCCTCCCAGGGGAAAGGGGAACAGCCAGAACTCACTTCCTGGCCAGGCTGCAGGAGACAAAGAGCAGCTTTTCTTTCCTTCCACTGGCTGAGGCTCCTCCCCAAAGAGAGGGAGGGAAGGAGGGAGAACTTGCTTTGCTGGGTGCCTCAATTGCATGGGAGAAATACCAAGCATCTTTAAGACCAACAAAGTTTTGTTCAAGGTATGAGCTTTTGTGTGCCTTGCTGCAGTGTGTGTGTTGGGTTGGACTCTTTATGCCAGGGCTCTCATGGGTGCAACTGGGTTCTTTCCTCCTTTTCACTGTATTCATGCCCTCCTGATCCAGTCTTTCTCAGTAAGAAAGCAATGTGAACTGTTTTAGAGGAGGAATAACAATAAGCCAGTGAGGTGGATTAGGCTGAGAGTGCATGTCCAGGCCACGTTCACCCCCTTTGTAGGAAGTTGTAGTTATTTCTCTGGGGAAGAGTATAGTTTTGTAGACAAACACATGGCCCTCAGTCTGTGTCAGGATGAATTCTCATGTTCTTGACCAGCACATGAAGCAACCTATGTACAAAAGCTCACAATGCCCAGCCATTTCATGTTTTCCCCTGGGTCCGAGGCCAGGAACACTGAGCATGAGATTTCTGTAATGAATGTCAATAAATCAAAAGCAGGCTTGCAGCTTACAGATACACAGCTGAACAGCATACTCAAGACTGCTACAGCACAGGCTGTAATAATTAATAATAATAATAATAAATGATGCAATAATTCAGAGGAGAGGGGTCAGTTATCGGAGGCTGTTAAATAGACAAAATATTGCAAGGGTGCTAGTGTTTTAAGCATGTTCTATTTAAAGTTTAAAAAATCTTCAATTGTGTTTATAAAGTTTATATATCCGCTACCTGGCATTACATTTTATGACATACATGGCCTGGCCCAGCACGGTCTCATTTATGTCAGATCCGGCCCTCGTAACAAATGAGGTCGACACCACGGGTCTAATACATATATGTTCAGTCCATACTCATTTCCATTCTCATCCAATATATTTAAAGGAATAAAGTGCCTGTGTCCAAAAAAAGTTGTCAATTTGTTGTTTTCAAAATATAGCAGTTAAGTCTTTCAAAACAGTTTGTTGTTTTCAGAACATAGCAGATAAGTCTTCCAAATAATACCATTTCAGAGTGCGTGCACGGAGACTGTAGAAAGGACCCTGCTGTCCCAACTCTGATGTAGCCTGCCAGCCTTTATACATCTGTTTCCAAAAAGCTTTTTCAAAGAGGGGATAGGAGGTTGTCCATACATGCACTACTGCCACTCCAACATGAATTCTTACAAGCACAATTTACAGGAGAATAATAATGCCACAGAGTCCACCCTCCAAAGCTGCCATTTTCTCCAGGGAAACCGATCTCTGTCACCTGGAGATCAGTTCTAATTCCAGATCTCCACGCCACACCTGAAGGTTGGCAACTCTGTCCATGTAGGTCTTCACCACCACCACCACGATCTCTAGAAAAGTACCTCATTTTGAAAAGTTCCCCCACACCCATACACATGCTGCAGTGTTCATTGAAACGTCCTCCATCATGGAGAAGGAGAAGAAGAGGAGGAGGAGGAGGAGGAGGAGGAGATTGGATTTATACCTTGTCCTTCACTACCTAAAGGAGTCTCAGAGTGGCTCACAGTTTCCTTTCTCTTCCCTCCCTACAACAGACACCCTGTGAGGCAGGCGCGGCTGGGAGAACTCTCTCGAGAACTGCCTTTGAGAGAACAGCTCTGAAAGAACTTGCGACTGACCCAAGGTCACACCAGCAGCTGCATGTGGAGGAGTGGGGAATCAAACCCGGTTCTCCCAGATTAGAGTCCCACTCCTAACCACTACGCCAAACTGGCTCTGTAGGGGGAAAACAGGGAGGTATAAGTCCCTGAAGCTTTCAGAATACCGATCAAGTGTTTCATGATGGATCAAGCATTAGCTTTAATGGGAAATGCACGGAAGGAATAAACCAGGTAAACAGGCTACATCTACAGCAAAGCAAAATGTAATGAGGGGTGAAAAAATCTGAAGCTGGAAGTGCGTGCCGCAGACATCTCCACCACCACCACCCCCGTCACTTCCAAGCACACACAGGCGGACTTCTAATAGCCTCCGCATCTTACATTGCATCTTCGGGATGGATTTTAATTGCCACGAAGCCACTTGGAGAGCCCATCTTCAGGAGGGAGAAATAGGATAACTAGATAAATAAACAACATAGACAGAAAAAATGTTCTCCACTAATACTCCAAAGGCACGGCGGAGGCTGAGGCTGCTCTGGTTAATCCAGGTAAACAGAACGGCGCATATTGTGTTTCTGTCATTCCTTTCGCTGCGCCAGACCAAGTGTATGCTGGCGCGTGAGCAAATAAGCCTCCTTCCGGCACCGTTCTCCTTTTCCCCCCTTATCACTGTGAGACCCTTTTATTTTCGGTTGCCCTGATAGCTAAGCCCTTCGCTGTGCAATCGAAGCAAGGAGCTTATGACAAAACCGTGGAAGTTGCTTTGCTCAAGTTGTGCACTTTAAAAAAAAAAAAATCACTGCCAAACTGAGCTTTCCTTTGCAGGAGCGTTGGGGAACCATCGGTGGAATCCAGCTTTGCTCCGATGCTCACTTCTTGGAAGCAAGGACTGCTGAACTCAAAGAGATTTACTTCCAACGAGCTCTGGCTCCTTCTAATTACAAATTCTGATCTGTCCTCCAAGGAACTCTAGGGCTGTGCTTATTTCTCCCTGCTCCCCTCTTACCCTTTACCGGGGCTTTTTTTGTAGAAAAAGCCCAGCAGGAACTCATTAGCATGTTAGGCCACACCTCTGACAGCACAGCTCGTTAGCATATTAGGCCACACCCCCATGATGCAAGAAGTGGGGTCATTCAGCCACACCCACCTTTTGCTTCTTATTCTGTTTGCCTTGTTTGTTGTCAAAACCCAGGGCTTTTTTTGGAGCAGGAACTCCTTTGCATGTTAGGCCACACACCCCTAATGTGGCCAATCCTATTGAGTTTCTGCTGTTGGGTGTGCTAATGAGTTCCTGCTGGGCGTGGCCAACTCGGGAGCCAGCCGGAACTCCGTTCCTGTGCGTTCCTGCCCAAAAATAGCTCTGCCCTTTACAATAAGATTGATGACTCCATGTTTGGGAAATTCCTGGAGATTTGGGGGGTGAAGCCTGTGGAAGGCAGGGTTTGAAGGGGGAGGGAGTTCAGCAGGGTTTCATGCCAGAGCGTCCACCCTCCAAGCAGCCATTTTCTCCAGGGGAACTGATCTTGGTCGTCTGGAGTTCAGTTCTAATTCTGGAAGATCTGCAGGCTTCACCTGGAGATTGGCAACCCTGCCTCACAACAACCCAGCGAGGTGGACTGGGACGCAAAAGAGTGACTGACCCAAGGTCACTCAGTTCATAGCTGAGTGGGGATCTGAATCCAGGTCTCCCCAATACTCGTCCAACTATCTAACCCAGCAGTACTCACTCTGCAGCTCATAGAGAACCACATTCTCAGCTGTCATTAACCAAAAGAGTCATACTGACATCTGCCCCTGGAGGGAGGCTCACAGCACACCCATTCTTTCAGCAATGGCTGTTTCATGGTAGGAACCACCTGCCTACCACAAGTGCCACCAGGCAATAGCCTTGCCCACTTCCAGACACACGGGAAAGTGCCACATTGGAGAACAGTGTGGAGGAGGCAGAGAGGAGAAGAGATTGGATTTATACCTCATTCTTCACTCAGAGTGGCTTACAAACTCCTTTCCCCTCCCCACAACAGACACCCTGTGAGGTACGTGGGGCTGAGAGAGAACTGCTCTTTTCAAGGACAGCTCTGACAGAACTATGGTTTTCCCAAGGTCATCCAGCAGCTGCAAGTGGAGGAGTGGGGAATCAAACCCAGTTCTCCCAGGTTAGAGTTTGCACACTTAACCACTGCACTTAACCACTACACCAAACTGGAAGAGGAGGAGGAGGAGGAGAACAGTTGGTTTTTATTCCCCACTTTTCTCTACCTTAAGGAGTCTCAAGGTGGCTTACAATCTCCTTCCATTCCTCTCCCCACAACAGCCAGTTTGCAAGGCAGGTGGGGCCGAGAGAGTTTTGAGAGAACTGCAACTGGCCCAAGGCCACCCAGCAGGCCTCGTCTGTCTCAAAGCAGCTTACAATCCCCTTCCCTTCCTCTCCCCACAACAGGCACCTTGCAAGGTAGGTCACTGGGGCAGAGAGAGTTCTGGGGGAACTGTGACTGGCCCATGGTCACCCGGCAGGCTCAGGGCCGGACCGCCCATAGGGCGAACTAGGTGCCCGCCTAGGGCGCCCCGGCCTGAGGGGCGCCAAATGGTGCCCCACTCCCCCCCGAAAACTGCTCCCCCGTGCCGTCCTAACCCGGCGCCCGCCGGCGCCGCCAGACCCCCGCCCCTTCCCAGCGGGCGGCGCCGGCTCCTGCGGGCCCCGCAGCAGCGGGGCCCGCAGAAAAGCCGGCGCCGGGAGGGAGGGGGTGGAGGCTGGACCTCCCCGCGCCCCTTCCCGGCTTTTCTGGGGGTCCCGCAGCCGCGGGGCCCGCAGAAAAGCCGGTGCCGGGAGGGAGGGGGCGGAGGCTGGACCTCCCCGCGCCCCTTCCCGGCTTTTCTGGGGGTCCCGCAGCCGCGGGGCCCGCAGAAAAGCCGGCGCCGGGAGGGAGGGGGCGGAGGCTGGACCTCCCCGCGCCCCTTCCCGGCTTTTCTGGGGGTCCCGCAGCCGCGGGGCCCGCAGAAAAGCCGGCGCCGGGAGGGAGGGGGCGAAGGCTGGACCCCCCCGCCCCTTCCCGGCTTTTCTGGGGGTCCCGCAGCCGCGGGGCCCGCAGAAAAGCCGGCGCCGGGAGGGAGGGGGCGAAGGCTGGACCCCCCCCGCCCCCCTTCCCGGCTTTTCTGGGGGTCCCGCAGCCGCGGGGCCCGCAAAAAGCCGGCGCCGGGAGGGAGGGGGCGGAGGCTAGACCCCCCGCCTCCTTCCCGGCTTTTCTGGGGGTCCCACAGCCGCGGGGCCCGCAGAAAAGCCGGCGCCAGTAGGGAGGGGGCAGAGGCTGGACCCCCGCCTCCTTCCCGGCTTTCCTGGGGGTCCCGCAGCTGCGGAGCCTCCAGGAAAGCCAGAGCCCCGCCGACGCCCCGGTCTCCAGGTCCCACCGGGAGGTTGGCATCCCCAGTGGGGGCGCCCCAGGCTGTCCTGCCTAGGGCGCCCAGACACCTGGAGCTGGCCCTGGTCGGGCTTCATGTGGAGGAGTGGGGAATCAAACCCAGTTCTCCAGATTACAGTCCACCCCTCTTAACCACGACACCACACTTTGAAAAGAGCCACAGGTGGCATGCCCCAAGCCAGTAAGTGAGTATCACTGCTCTAAACATTACAGTACACTGGCTCTTCTCTGGCAGGCGATATGTTTTCATCCCACCCCTTCTTCCAAGGAGCCCAGGGAGATTCGCATAAGGTTGAATGCAACCATTTTTTCCCACTGGTGAGAAGTGGGGGGGACATACTGTTGGCCCCCAGAAAAGGTTATGCTGGGGATCATGGCAGCTGCACAGACAAAAAACATGTAGGGTGGGAGGCCGTAGTAAGGAGGAGAACTGAGTAAGATTGAGTGGGAAACCTGATTGATCCGGCCCCTAGTTCTCTCCTCCCCTATTTAATCCTAAACGCCCTATGAGGCAAGTTAGGCTGGAAGAGAGAACATAAGAACATAAGAGAAGCCAATGTTGGATCAGGCCGCACACTTAACCACTTAACCACTACACCAAACTGGCTCACTAGAAGCTCTGGTTACAAGGGAGTCGTTACTGGCTTAATATCAGGAGAAACTTCCTGACTGTAAGAGTGGTTGAGCAGTGGAACAGACTGCCTCGGGAGGTAGTGGATGCTCCTTCGCTGGACGTTTTCAAGAGGAGACTGGACAACCATCTTTTGGGTATGTTGTAGGTATGTAGGGGTTTCGGCTGTGTTCCTGCAGAGTGCAGGGGATTGGACTAGATGGCCTGCAAGGTCCCTTCCAACTCTAACATTCTATGATTCCATAAGCCCTCCCACTGTTGCCCCCCCAAGCACCAAGGATACAGAGCATCACTTGCCCCAGAGTCCCTATCTATACCTTGTGGCTAATAACCACCGATGGAACTCTACTCCATATCCTTATCTAATAGGTATGTGGGTGTCCCTGTGTCAGCTTTCTAACCACAGCGTCACACTGGCTTTCAATGTATACAGGATCAGGCCTTAGTGCACTGCGTAACTGGACCCCAGATCTTCTGATCATCATGGCAGAATCCAAGAAACAGGAAATGCAGGCTAAATTCAGCAGGCGATTGTGAAGGGGTACCTGTGTTAGCAGAATAAAAGAACTGTCCGACAGCATCTTACAGACAGACAACGTTTATTCAATGTGAACTTTCATGAATCACAGCCAACTTTTTTCAAATATGTGAAGGGAAAATCACACTGGGAACTCTTCTTCAGGGGAAAACTTAAGGGCAGGGGGGTGAAGCAGAGGAGCTAGGGTTGGCAACTGGCATTTACCGGGACACACACACACACACACACAATTGTCATTATCGTGATGACCCAGAAGTGCCAGCGTCATGCTAAGACAACACTCTAGCATCTGTCCAAAACAATATGGGCAAGTGCTAGAGCATTGTCCCAGCATCATGCTGGCGCCTCTGAGTTGCGCTGAAAGTGACATCATCACATGGCACAGATGATCGTTGCCCTCCATTTGGGCAGCCTGCTTCTGCCTGGCGACCAGCTGAGTGTCGGTGGGCAGCATCCATAAGTGCCAGGAGTTTGCCTGCCATCAGCAGGCACCTGGCAAGCCTCGCTTAGTGTGAATTCTGCCATAAATCTTTCACCTGTAAATTCTCAATGTGAGCAGGGAAAAGGGAGGAGTTTGCGGTAGAAAGATTAGGTGTGACTTCCTCATAAATCAGCAGAATTATCAGTTGCACTGAAGGGGATAGTGAGAGGTCGTAGGTTCGAGAAGAGAAGCAAAGTGAGGAAGCAGGATCGCACACACCACTTAAAATATTTTCCCACTGCTGCTGTGCACAGGTGAAATCAGAAAGGCCATTTCCAATGCACAGGGGTCAGGAGTCTTAAGTCAATTGATGGCCGTGCCAAAAAGCTGATTTATGATCACATCTCAAGAAGCAGATGTTCTCTATCTCAATTCCTCTAACATTTTATAAACAAATATTGTAGGTAAATATTTGATATCAACACACATGATTCGCAGAGTCTTAGAAACGACTGGAATAAGGAGCTGTGGTAGAAAGTATCCGCTAGCTGCCATTTGGTGGTGTGTGGGGGAGGGAGACCACTGCCTGGTATTTTAATTTTTGTTTCTTACTTGTCTGACAATGCTCTGTTATCTATGTTTTATAAGCTTGACCTTGAGAGCCTCATTGTAACACATTCTTCTGGGAACTGTTCCTCCCTCCGGCCCAATAGTTCTGGCGGGCTCTTCCTGATGCCTCGATTGGCTACGAGCCATCAGGGTGTCCCTTTGAACCCGGTATATCCCACATCCCCGCGCCTTTCTCTTTAGTCTTAACCAGGGTCTTTTCGTAGAAAAAGAGCTGCAGGAGCTCATTAGCTTATGGTATGCTAATGAGCTACTAGGCTCATTAGCATATGCCATGCCCCCTGACATCACTGGAAGTGATGTCAGAACAGGAAGCAAAAGGGGGGAGGGGCATCTTCAAAAGCCTCCCCTTCCCTTCCCCAGCTGGCCTGGGTAGGGGAGTGAAGAGAAAACTTTAAACCCCTTCTCACTAGAGTTGGGCCACAGAAGGAGGAAAGAGGGAAGGAAAGAGAGAGAGTAGAGAGAAGGAAAGAGGGAAGGAAAGAAGGAAAGGAGGGAAAGAAAGAGAGAGAGAGAAGGGAAGAAGGAGGGAAAGAGGAAAGGGAGAGAAGGATAGGAGGGAATGAAAGAAAGAGAGAAGGAAAGGAGGAAAGGGAGGAAGGAAGAGAAGGGAAAGAGAGAAAGAAAGGAAGAAAAGAGAGGAAGGAAGAGAAGGGAAAGAGAGAAAGGAAAGGAGGGAAAGATGGCAAAGAGATGGAGGGAGGCTCTCCCACCCCCCCCATCAAGCCCCCGCCACCCCCACCCCCGTGGATCCCTTACTACTTCAGCGGGGGCCAGGGAAGCTGGTGGCGGGGCTCTCCTGGCGTCCCCCGAGCTGCAGCGCTCCTGCGCTGGCCTGGGGGACACAGTGACAGGGCTCTCCTGGTGCCCCCAAGCCGCAGAGCTCCTGCACGGGCCCGGGGGATGTGGCGACGGGGCTCTCTGGGCATCCCCTGGGCCGCAGCACTTCTGCACGGCCCAGGAATGTCAGGGGGGGGCTCTTCGGGAGTCCCCCGGGCCGCAGCGCTTCAGCGTGGGCCAGGGATGCCAGCTGGGGGCGGGGCTTGCTGCCACCACCATTTGTGGTGGCTCCTGAGCTGCTGGAGCAGCGCTCCGGTGCACTCCACCCCCAAAAGACCCCTGAAATGTAGATGCTCAGCCAGTACTGTACCCGTAAACTACACTTCTGAAGAAGAGAGTTGTTGGATCTGATTGTTGCAGGAGTCTGACAGAAAGTGCTGTCAAGTCACAGCTGAGTTATGGCAACCCTGTAGGTTTTCAAGGCAAGAGGCATTCAGAGGTGGTTTGCCCTTGCCTGCCTCCACATCACAACCCTGGTATTCCTTGGAGATCTCCCATCCAAGTACCAGCAAGGACCAACCCTGCTTAGTTTCCAATATCTGATGAGATCAGACTTGCCAGGGCTATCCAGATCAAGTGACATAAAGAATTATATCACTCTATTTTAGCAAAGGATTGTGTAAAGTGTCTAATTGTGGGCATTGTAACTTACACAATGCATCCCTTAAACATATACTTTGGGCGTGTCCAGTCATTCAGTTTTTCTGGGAAGAAGTTATTACTCATATCAGTTTTATATTAGAATGTTCACTGATTTTTGAGGATTCTTATGTACTTCTAAACTTTCATATTACGACACTGGAAAGATAAAAGCCCGCCTCCAGTAAATCAATGGATAGAGAACTTTAGAACTCTGTTGACATTTGAACACATGGCATATGGACAGCAACTGAGTATGAACTTATCTTGAGATATCTGGAAATCATTTACAGAAACTTATGTTTAGATCTGCCACCATTGTTTTTATTATTTTGTCTTGTCTTTATGTTTCTTTTCTTTTCTTTTTAATCTTCTGTTTCTGTTTATTTTTAAATGATTTTTTTTTAAAAAAAATCATTTCTTTTTATATTTCTTTATATTTTTGTTCTTTGCTTTTCACTGTTGGTTCTATCGATTTTTAAAATATCATATTCATGTTGAACATTTTTATATACAATTTGTACACTTATACAACCGATGCACCTCAGTTGTAGATATAATACACATAAAATGTCTAATGGTGATTTACCGGCACACAAATAATGTTGAAAGATACATACACTTTTATGGGGAAAATGTGGTGTGAGAAAACAGAAAATGAGATGAAATAAAGAATCATGAGTTCAATATTCACAAGGGAGAAGCGAAGTCAAAACTCAGATTCTGGGGTTCAAAGACCAGAGATGAGAAATTCGAAACCAGCTCAAATTCCAGACTCCCTGGGGCTTTACAATGCACATATAATGTAATCTTTTCTCTTATCCTAACAGGGAGTTCAGAATCAGACATCTTCAAACAGGAACCTCTTCTTCCACCCAATCCCATGCTCTGTGTCAAGCTGCTTTTGAAAGTTTACTCAGTTTCAAAAGCAGATTGTGAAAAGGCATAGCGAGAAGTCCACGATTTGCATGAACCCCTCATGTGGGCCTTGCCTAAGTAGTTAAGACCCCAAGTGGCCTTTTTGAAGCCCCATAAGGGCGATTCCTCATTTAAACAGTATGTAGGAACCCATCACACATAACCCCATTATTGATCCTAACCAATCTAAAAAGCTTCAGAGGGAATTTGTCTCGATTAGAAGAAAGACCACAATGCTGATCAGTTCACCAAAGGTGGGCTACGATGGGTCAAAAGCCTTCCAGGCGCGTACATTACACAGGGTTGCCAAACTCCAGGTGAAGCCTGGAGTCTCCTGGAATTAATACTGATCTCCAGTCTACAGAGATCGGTTCCTCTGGAGAAAATGGCTGATTGGAGGGTGGGCTCCATAACATCATTCCCCACTGAGGTCCCTCCCCTCCCCAAGTCCCATCATCCCCAGGACCCACCCCCAAATCTCCAGGAATCTCCCAACCCAGAGTTGGCAACCCTAAAAGGTATAAAAGCAGGCAAAGATCCAACTAGAGCCCTTTCAAAGCAAAATGTGAAGCCAGAGAGGAACTCTCCACCAAATAGCTAATTTCTCCCAGTCTATACACAATGCCTTTGCTTTGCATTTTTCGTAGCATTTTCATGTATCTGTCTCCAAAATGCTGAGACATACTCCCAAGGAACAGTATGGGAAACGAATACACGTGCAGTTCCATTCCACAATGCAGATGACTCAGATCTGAACACTGTATGCTGATAGTGTCTCCAGCTGGGAACTGAGAGACCTGGGTTTGAATTTCTACTCTGCCATGGATGCTTACTGGGTGGTCTTGGGCAAGTCACTCTCTCTGAGCCTCACCTACCCCACAGCATTGCTGCAAGGATAAAACCAAGGAGGGACAAACAATGTCAGCTGCTTTGGGTCCCCATGAGTAGAAAGGTGGGATATAATCAGGGCTCCTTTTGTAGCAGGAACATCTTTGCAAATTAGGCCACACACCCCTGATGTAGCCAATCCTCCAAGAGCTTACAGTAGCCCCTGTAAGAAGAGCTCTGTAAGCTCTTGGAGGATTGGCTACATTAGGGGTATGTGGCCTAATATGCAAAGGAGTTCCCGCTACAAAAAGAGCCTTTGATATAATTGAAATATCCAGACCCCTGTCCTTCAGGCAGGAAATATCAGACCCCTGTTGGTGAAAGCCAACAAAATATATTGGAGAGGATTGTGGAAGCATCCTCAGTGGAAAAAAGAGCACTGGCTTTCACCAAATGACTGCCTGTCCAAACAGTAAATATTACTATACTCAATGAGGTTATAAACAATTTTCAGGAAATGCCAGCAGATCCATTCTTAAATTAAATGTTCTGTTCAATATTCTGACATTTTAAAAAAGGAAACTGTTTGGTCAGTCTATTGATTTATCTTATTTATATCCTGCTTTTCACCCCAGTGGGGACCTAAAGAGGCTTTCATCATTCTCCTCTCCTCCATTTTATCCTCCCAACAACCCAGTGAGTAGGGATGGGCACAAACCTGAACCTAAACTAAAGTTCATTGTGAATTTTGACCAGTTCATGAAGCGATGTTCATGAACTAAAGAGCCACCACAAACTTCCACAAATTTAAGGCAATTTGTGGCAATTCATGGTGGTCCGTGAAGAGCAGAAGGCAGGGATTTAAATGGCTCTGAGCCATTTAAACCCCTGATTTCTGCTCCCTGCTGCTCAGCCGTTTGGTTTAAATGGTTCAAAGCCATTTAAACCTCTGCTTTCTGCTCCCTGCATGAACCAAACCATGAACCAATACAAACTGGTTCGGTTTGTGAACCAATGTACCACTTCATGGTTTGGTTCGTGGTTCAGAACCTGACAAAGGTTAGTCAAATGTGGGAAAGGGGGCCAATGTTAAAAACTTGATAAAGGAAATATAAAAATACATGTATTTATTAAACACAACTTTAAAAATATATAAGGGCCCAGTCACACATTATTTATAAGTATCAAATGCTAAAACTCAAGGGCTTGTAAACCTGACCTGACGCGTTTTGGCCTACATAGGCCTTCCTCAGAGGTCAATAATGAGGAACATATTGGCTATTATAAAAACATATAGGACCAGAAGCAAGTTGTTTCAAGATAACCCACCAGGCATAGAGCAAGAAAATACAAATGAGGCCTCTATTAGTGCAATCACATGCCCAGTGGTTCTCAGATATAAACTTCTGGCCCAGGAAACACCTTCCTATGATTGTAGAGCCAAATAATCCTCAAGCAAAGAGCAGGCTCTATGCCTGGTGGGTTATCTTGAAACAACTTGCTTCTGGTCCTTATTGTATTTATGCCCTGTATATGATTGTGTATGATTGTACTATATGTTTTTATAATAGCCAATATGTTCCTCATTATTGACCTCTGAGGAAGGCCTATGTAGGCCGAAATGCGTCAGGTCAGGTTTACAAGCCCTTGAGTTTTAGCATTTGATACTTATAAATAATGTGTGACTGGGCCCTTATATATTTTTAAAGTTGTGTTTAATAAATACATGTATTTTTATATTTCCTTTATCAAGTTTTTAACATTGGCCCCCTTTCCCACATTTGACCAACCTTTGTCAGGTTCTGGATTCTAGGTTTTAGGTTCAGTTTTTTCCCCCCTCTTTTTTTGTTCTTGGTTCATGATTCAGCCACAAACCACAAACCAAACCACAAAAATGCGGTAAATGCCCATCCCTACCTGTGATGCAAGTTAGGCTACGAGTGTGCGACTGGCCTAAGGTCACCATCAAGCTTGCGTATCACAAATGAAGATTAGAACCTGGATCTTTCAGAGCCTAGTCCAACATTTTAACCACTACATCACGCTAATCCACCTGCTTCAGAAGCCAGTGCAAAAATAGGTCCTCACATGGCTAACAACTCTGGTGTGTTTATAATGGGAAAGCCTGTTCAGGTGTAAGTACTGACTTTATTTTCATCTATGAAATACTGGCGAATGTATCATCCCCCCCACCCCCGCCCCACGCGCCCACGTTCAGCTGGACCAGCTCCTAAATAAGGGATTCGTATTTCTTTTTACAGCCTCCATATAAATATAAAATGTAAGCCATTAGGAGATCAATTTAACCTGATATTGAAAAACAGATGATGACTCCTCATCATCCCAGGGGTTGTAAAAAAATAAGCGTTTCTCATGCGAGGTGTCGCTTGCTCCAAATGAGTACTGATCCGGGGGGAGGGAGTAAAAAATACGGCGTGGCACAAATGTGATAAAATGCCTTGTGTTGCGATGGATCGAGGCTGGAACCTTTACATACCTCTGTCAACCCGAATTAACTGACAAAATAAGTGTTAGGTGTATGCACTTGAGCAAAGAAATAAATAAAGGGGGGGGATATGCTCTATGCAAGGCTCCCCCTCCCTTTGTTTTGCTTCACAATTAACAATTATTGGTTTAGAGTGGTCCATTTTCCAGGTAATCAATGAGACCTGGCATTTGTTACGGTGAAGAGAATTCCTGGGAGGTTACATATTGTCCACTGCTAAGTCTACAGCTGTTCCCCCTAATCCATTGACGCACGAGGGCGTGCAGCAGTTTTTTAAAGGGCCTTTTATTTACACCTCATTCATCATTCTTAACATTTTCTCAAATCTGTGTTGAATACTCCAAGGTGGAGAAATAAACCAAGGCTAAAGTGTCTGTATTGCTGCCTCAGCGTATGAATTCCCTCGGCTTCCCCCCACTCCCCTCCCCCCGAATGGAACAACACAAACCAAACCATATTTCCTCGCTCTTCACATTTATGTTAAACCATTTGCGCCTGACCTAGAAGGTTACGCTGCTAGAGATTTAGAGGGAACGCTGTAATTCCACTTCTCCTGGACAGTTTTGTGGGAAGTATTTTTTCCCCTTCCTCTCCCTCTCCCTCTCTCTTTGTAATATGGTTTCAAGTATTTCCTTGGGAGAAACAAATTGAAAAATGCTACCATTTCACTGACACAGAACAAGACTGCATACAGAACTGGGGTGTCCAGCTGGCAAATCAAAGAAAGTTCTGTGGGATCTGGATGAGCTCTGTGGCAAAGCAGTGTGCTGCTTTCTTTGTCTAAGCTGAAAAATGGCCTTCTTGGAGCTCAAGAAGAAAGGCCCCGGGTAACATGGAACAACACCTTCTCTCCAGCAAACAGAAGTACCCCAGGAGCACTCAGGCTGGTGTGGTTACCAGTCCAGAAGCTGTAAGGACAGAACCACATCTTACACAAAACCTGGAGAGGGTGGGGTTTGGGGAAAGGAGACCTCCGAGGAGTACAATGCCATAGAGTCCACCCTCCAAAGCAGCCATTTTCTCCAGGGGAACAGATCTCTGTTGCCTGGAGACCAACTGAAATTCTGGAACAGGCCTGTAGCGAGGAGTTAATCGAGGGGCCTCTAAATAGGTCGGGGGCACCCCACACACAAGGAGCTGCGGTGGCTCAAGGGGTTAAGACGCTGAACTGCAGGCTGTGGAAGGTCGGTAGTTCAGCAGTTCGAGACCCGGGTGCCGCATGACGGAGTGAGCTCCCATCTCTAGTTCCAGCTCCTGCCAACCTAGCAGTTCGAAAGCAAGAAATTGCAAGTAAATAAATAGGTACCACTTTGGTGGGAAGGTAACAGCGTTCTGTGCACCTTGGTGTTTAGTCACGCCGGCCACATGACCATGGAAACGTCTTCGGACAGCGCTGGCTCTTCGGCTTTGAAACGGAGATGAGCACCGAAAACCCTAGAGTTGGATTTGACTGGCTTTCGAGCAAGGGAACCTTTACCTTTACCTTTTCCCCACACACACACACATACCCCGAACCTGGGAGTACCCCATAGAATCTGGAAGGTCTCCAAGCCCCACTGGGAGGCTGGAAAGGCTATCATGCAGTGGGGGCTGAAGTTTCAAGGAGAGATGAGTGAGGGGCAAAGGGCCTCCCCTCCCCAGCTGGGATGTCTAAAATCACCATTAAGCTGCTTTCACCCCCTGGAAGTAAAACAGTGGTGCCCAGCACAAGTTTTCTCACGTAAGGGCAAGAGGAGCTTAGAAGCTGTGGGTTTTAGTGAGGAAAACGGCTTTCGATGCCTCTCCTTCTCTACCATAAATATTTATACCATGTTTCATAGTGAAATCCTAAGCACGGTTGCATCCTTCTAAGACCATTGACTTCAATGGATCTTAAGACGTTTCACATACACATGCACTGTAGTGGTTAATTGCGCGGACTCTAATCTGGGAGAACCGGGTTTGATTCCCCACTCCTCCACTTGCGGCTGCTGGATGACCTTGGGCAAGCCATAGTTCTGTCAGAGCTGTTCCCTCAAGGACAGTCTGGAAAGAGCTCTCTCAGCCCCACCTGCCTCACACAGAGTGTCTCTTGTGGGGAGGGGAAGGGAAAGGAGTTTGTAAGCTACTCTGAGACTCCAAGTGAAGGGTGGAGTATAAATCCAGTCTCTTCTTCTTCTTCCTCTTCTTCTTCTTCCAACAGCTCTCTGAGTCAGGTCAACCCTACTATCTCCATATGGGGGGAGGGTTGAGGCAATAGCAGCTGAGATCAAGTGTAGTGTAGCGCTTAGAGTGTAGAACGAGGACTCGGATCCAAATCCCCACTTGTTCTACAGAAGCTTGCTGGATGACCTTGGTCCTGTCACCCTCTCTTAGCCTAACCTTCCTCACAGGATTGTTGTAAGGATAAACGGGGGGGTGGGGAGAGAATGATGCTGTAGGCAGATTCAGGTCCCCAATTAAGGAAAAGCAGAATACATTTTTTTAAAAATAAGCAGCTTGCCTAAGGCTTTGTAAAAAAAACATAAGCATCAAATCAGAGCCTTCCTGACACATTTTATTTATTCATTTATTCGTTTAATTTGTCATTTCTATCCTGCCTCCCCCCCCCCATGGGGACACAAAGGGGTTTACATCATTCTCCCCTCCTCCACTTTATCCTCACAACTACCCTGTGAGGTAGGTTAGGCTGAGAGTGGGTGACTAGCCCCCAAGGTCACTAGAGTGGGGATTCAGGCCTGGTTCTCCCAGAACCTAGTCCACCATGCTACCCACTACACCATGCTGCTTCTCAAACATAGTTCATTTACTCTGCCACTATGCCGCAACAGTACCAAGTATTTGGTGGCGCTGGAAAGTGCTGTCTAGGGATGGAATAAACTGGGGAAAACGTACTTTGGTTCAGTTTGTGGTTTGTGGTGTGCCCAGTTTGCGAAACATAAACTGTCACAAACTTTTCGGGGCTAAAGCAATTGGTTCAGTTTTGATGTTTGTGATGTGATAGAATGGCCCCCTGGCATGCTAGAGACACCAAATTCACTGGGCTGTCTGTCCTCTACCTGCCCTCTAAGTTTGGTGAGCATTGGATCTATGGGGTCCAAGTTATGGACCCCCCAAAGAGGGTGCCCCATCCTCCATTGTTTCCAATGGAGGGAAAAAGCAGCAAAAAAACTCAGCAAGGGCAATAGAAGCCCAGCAGAAGAGAATCAAAATTCCAGAGAATTTCTGCAGTAGAAACTGAAGGGGGACATTTTTGCAAGCTCAACAGAACCAATGCAATGTGCCCAGCAGAACAAGTGCCACTGTGGCACTGCACACCCAAAAGGACTAAGGTTAAGCCAGAGAATCTCTGCAGTAGAAACTGAAAGGGGGGGACATTTTTGCAAGCCCAGCAGAACCAGTACAATGTACAGAATGCCCAACAGTACCAATGCAATCAAAGAGTGTCCAGCAGAATCCAGTGCCATTAGGGCAAAGCCAGCTCAACAGGACTGATGTGAAGTACAGATTCATGATCGAAGCACAGGGGGGGAGGGTTGCAAGCCCAGCACAATCAGTTCAGTATATAGAATGCCCAGCAGAACCCAGTGCCACTGTGGCACTGCAGGCTGCAGAGAACTGATCTCAAAACAGAGTCACAAGAAATCCGAGCAATGGGGGGATTTTCAAGCCCAATACAACCAGTTAAAATGTGCAGAATGCCCAGCAGAACCCAGTGCCACTGTGGCAATGCAAGCAAAAGATAACTAATGTCAAACCAGAGAATCCCTGCAGTACAAACTGAAGGAGGGGGACATTTTTTCAAGCCCAGCACAACCTCTTCAGTGTACAGAATGCCCAGCAGAACTCAGTGCCATGGTGGCACGGCAAGCTTGAAAGGACTGATCTCAAAGCAGAGTCACAAGAAATCCAAGCAACAGGTGGATTTTCAAGCCCAGCACAACCAGTTACAATGTTTAGAATGCCCAGCAGCATCCAGTGCCACTGCCACTGCAAGCTTAAAAGGACTGTTCCCAAAGCACAGAGTCACAACAAATCCTGACATGGTGGGGAGGGAGGTTTGCAAGAAAATGGAAGAGAACAAGAAGAAACTCCAGCAAAGGGGAGGGGGGGCTCTTGAAACTGACAAGACTAGTTTGAAACTGAACCCCTGTTACATTTGAAGTTTGGTAAACATTTAGGTTGAACAGAGACAATCTGTCTGGAAATGTATCCATTCACCCACCCACACAAACCTCCACAAAAAGCTTGAAAGATCATGGAAAGTTCATGCCCGTTGACCTGCCATGAACTTCACTTTGTGAATTACATACCAGCCAAATTTATCACTAACTTTAGTTTGTCAGCTGGTTCGTGCCCATCCCTAGTACCGTCAAGTTGCACCTGACTTATGGCAACCCCTAATGGGGTTTTCAAGGCAAGAGATGTTCAGAGGTGGTTTGCCAGTGCTTGCATCTGCATAGGGACCTTGGACTTCCTCAGTGATCTCCCATCCAAGTACTAATCAGGGCCAACTCTGCTTAGCTTCCAAGATCTTATGAAATCGGGCTAGCCTGGGACATCCAGGTCAGGCTACCAAGGAGTATTTACAATTAATTAAATATTACTGATAGTCAAACATTGACAGGAAGCAACATTGCATTTTCATCACCTCATACCACCCCTGACATCCTGCCCACCCATTACTTATATCCAAATTGTTTTGGCTGCCCTTTGAATCCAAGGGAAGCCAAGCCTCTCGCCAGCCGATAACTCCCTGTGCCACGCTCAGATAAGTCTCTTCAGGGTAAAGTAGAGCCAGCCTCAAATCTTGGCCTTAGAGCACTTGAAAGGCATCTTTTGTGGATTCACGCTTCTAGCTAGCAACATTGCTATCCCCTTTTTGCCAATTACTCACCAGGCTGTAATAACGTACATCAAACCAGAACCCTTTAAATGCTGCATCTCATCTCGCTGTGTTATGTTAGAAGTCAAAATGCTGGCAGGCAGACATGAAAAGATTCTTCTCAGGCAACTTCTATGCAAAACTCTCTTGATGGTACACAGGGATCTGCTTGAGTTCAGTCGGTTCTTCTCAGTAATTCATACACTGCTGGTTTTCCTGTTGGCCTGGTAGTCAATGAAGCATTTTCAAGTCCTCTGAGCAGGGCTATTTTTGGGGAGGAACGCACAGGAACGGAGTTCCGGCTGGCTTCAGAGTTGGCCACGCCCACTACAGCCAAAACCTCTGCATGGGTGGCTAGAGAGGGAAGGCCTGGAGAGTGATCCCCCCCCCAGTGACTCCGAGGTGGGCAGGCCAGGGGGCCCCCTGGAAGTACCCCCCCATGCCTTCCCCGGACGAGCCAGCTTGCCCAGCCTCCCCACAGCGCGGGGTGCCTGAGCAAGCCAAGGAAGGCAGTTTAAAGTGCCTTCCCTTCCCTCCAAGGGCCGGACGGCCGCGGAGTGCCCGGGCAAGCCAAGTTTAAACTGCTTTCCCTTCCCTCCAAGGGCTGGCTTATCTGGGCTCCCCACAGCTGCAGGGCACCCGGGCAAGCCAAGGGAAGCCATGGGCCTAATAGGCTAATGAGCTGTGCTGTCAGGGGTGTGGCATAATATGCTAATGAGTTCCTGCTGGGCTTTTTCTACAAAAAAAGCCCTGCCTCTGAGTAAGTGGCTTTTTAGCCCCTGATAACGCTACACAAGGAACTCTGCATTCTTGGTCAGAGTTAGGCTCTTTGACCCTTTGAATTCTGATTTGCAGTTGCAGTTGAAATTGTTAGCAGCCTTTTGGGTGGCAGGTTGTTCACACCAATGGGTAGGGTTGCAAGGCAGTGGTTGGCAATCAGTGGGAGGTTTGGTGGGGGCAGCGTTCTGGGTGAAAAATTTAAAAATGAAAATAAGGCCTCATCTGGCCATAGAATTCCCGGTGATTCCTAGAGCTACCCCAAAGTGACAGGGGTAGCCAGGGCTTTTCTTCTGGGGGAAAGCACCTCTTCAACAAAATTCTTTTTAAAATGTTTAAAACTTCATGAGTTTTCAGTATACAGTTTGAAAACTTCATTCCCCTCTTGAGAGTTCCAGGACCTCTTTAAAAAAAAAAACCTGGGTAGCTCTAGGAATTGTCACAAGCTCTATGGTCAAAACTTCCTCTAAGTAGACAAGACCTTATTTTTCTATTCAGTTTTTCTCCCCAGGATGATCGCACCCATTTGGCCCCAGTTTTCACGCACAAATCAGGCGAGCATTGGTGGTTAAAGGCTGCAACTACCTGGTGGTCTCCTGCCATAAGCAGGCAAAAGGGAACCCTAGTGATGGGCAAATGACCCTGTGCTCAACTCAAAACCACGTATATTTTTGCAAGCATCCTTGTTGAATACTCAGAAATATTTAAAAGATATTTGAATATTTGATGGGAAGCTCACAAAAAGCACACACCCAAACACAGTCATGCCATTCTAACCGTCCTCTTTCCCCAAGTCACAAACCTTATTATCCCAAAGGTG
This sequence comes from Gekko gecko, assembly GCA_029375565.1. NCBI lineage: Eukaryota > Metazoa > Chordata > Lepidosauria > Squamata > Gekkonidae > Gekko > Gekko gecko. The sequence goes on along the minus strand of JAPDNY010000012.1, from coordinate 15,101,574 downwards.
GGGAGAATTATAATCCCAAGGTCACTGTAAAGCTTCCTGTGTCAAGGGCAACTTCCTTGCCTGGAGACGCCATCCTCCTTCCATGACCTAAACAGATCTGATACTCTTGAAGTAGATAGATGTATCTAATTATTAACACTACTTTGTCTGTAGATACTTAAATCTGGATATTGGGGCCATGAACAGACAAGACAAATCTTTCTACAAAACTGCAAAAAACTGAAATCTAAAAAAATTACCTCCCCCAATAATAGAAGTGCCCTTATCTTTAAGAAATGAATGCCCTCTCAGTGGCCATGGTGGGAGTTGCTAAACAACCACAACTAAATATAACCAGCCTTCAAACCTTGACTTCTATCAGTAAGAAAGCAGAGGGGAAAACCTTTCCAGGGCTATTTTGGCTTCCAAGTCCACCCCTGTTCCAGTTCCTTCTGCCGTGGAGGGAAAACTCATCAGGGACAGCGACAGGACCACAACCAGCAGCGACTGCTGAGTAACTTGCTACCATGCAATTTGCTCAATTCACCCAGGTACACTGGCAGCTAATGGAGGACTTGATGTCACAAAATTTACCTAGGCCCAGAAGCACAGTTGGCGTGACTTGACTGAGCCTGTCAGTGTCAACCACACAAATCACTTGAGTGACTTGCTACTGCGTGACTTTTGCAACTTGGCTGGACTTTTCTCAGGGAGAAGCTGCCGGGAGGAGAGAAGAAGGGAAAGCTGAGAGCCAGTGTAGTGTAGAGATTAGAGCAGGTTAATGCTTGTGAGAAGGCTTCCTGTGCCCAAGCAGAAGGCTGCCAAACCCCTGGCAGGGGTAGAGAATGTTGCCTTATACCCTACTGGTTTTGACTGGAAGTGATGAAGAATAGCTCAAGGAATTGCCTAGAGTTACCCTTTGTCACTTCTAGGGTAGCTCTAGGAATCAGTGGAAACACTTCAGTTTTACCATAAAGTTTCCGGCAATTCCTAGAGCTACCCTTTGTCACTTCCAGTAGGAACTTCTGTTAAGTACTTAAAGATGCATTTTTAAAAATAAAAATTCCCCACCACATTGTGCCCGCCAACCCTCTTGCTATAATAACAGCTGCAGACCTGTTCTCCCCAACACCATCCCTGAATCCAAGGTACAGCTTCACATTTAGTCCCTTCTTTCATCTTTTTTTCATCCACCTGACTTGGGGTGTTGTATAACACAACAGACACCTGGTGGGATTCATGTCTGAATGGGAATTTGAACTTAGCTTTATATGGTCAAAGTACAGCTCTTACAGCTGTTATACCACACTGGCTTTAGCCCACTGCAAAAGCTGCACTACTGCACTAACACATGTGGGCGCATGAAATGTTTGCAGAAAGGCAAACATAATGTTGCTCCCTGAACTACTCGTCCTACTTAATATGACAAATAAATAATCTGGATGGGGGAGAGTATTTGGCCTGCAGAGTCAGATCTTAACAGTTTATGGTAAGGATGGGTAAAGGAGAGGCAAAGGCTGAGTTCAGACTGGCAATTTGCCCCGCTATAGCCACGTTTCAGCGACGTTTTAAAAGCGGATTAAAGGGGGCGTTCACACAGGCACATCTGCCTGGCGTTCCCCACCCGTTGGCAACCTGCGCTGTTCCGCTTTGCTCCCACGTTTAAAAGATACCTGATAAAAGAGGTAGCAAATCCCAGAGAACGCCTTTATCCTGCATTATTCCGCTTCCTGGAAGTGTGAACGTGAAGCTGAAAAGCCAGGAGCAAACCGCTTCTATAGCGTGCGCCGGGTGTTTCCACGCATAAGGCAGCAGCGATCTGATTGGCTGTGCTCCACTCTACCGCCCAATGCAGTGCCAGCGCAACGGGATCCTCCCCAAATCAGTCGGATGCCTATGTGTGTATGGGCGCATGAGCGGATATGCGCTCATGCACCCATGCGCTCATACACACATAGGCATCCAGCCGAATTACCAGGGGAAAGCCTCTTACAGCCATGCCTCCGGGCCAGCAGTCTGAACTCTCCCATGCGCCTCCTCCCGGTATGCTCCCGCATCTGTTGGCCCCGTGTGACTGGGAAAACCCGGAACAGTTTATTCCGGGGCTCTTTTGCCACGACTGGCTCCCGCTGCAAATTGCCAGTCTGAACTCAGCCAAAGCAAGCCCTTCCCTGAACATCTATACTTCAAAGTATGCAGACTCAGAGAATGTTTAACATGTACCAAAACCAGAGGTTTTATTAGGTTGTCAGAATCCAGACAGCAGCACTACCGTACTAGCATGATGGCCTCCTCGACCTCTGAGCACAGAGGCTCAGGGCCAAATTGCACAGACCCGGCTCGCTTTCCCGGACAGCGATTATGGGGAGTGTCACTTTAAAAGCCTCTGCGGGCCCAGTTCAGCTCAGGACCACACCATGAGGGAAGGAGGGGGTTCTGCCTTCCCCCCTCCTAGGCTTACCAGTTCCAGGTTGGGAAATAGCTGGGGGGAGCCTGAGGAGGACAGGGTTTGGGGAGGGGAGGGACCCCAGTGAGGTCTCACAACTCCCCAAACCCCTTCCTCTCCAGACTTCACCCCCCCAAATCGCCAGGTATTTCCCAACATAGAGTGGTAATCCTACTTTTGGTAGCGCTGGATTCTGAGGGTTTCTCATAGGTAATGGTAAAGGTTCCCTTGCTCGAAAGCCAGTCGAATCCGACTCTAGGGTTGCGGTGCTCATCTCCGTTTCAAAGCCGAAGAGCCAGCGCTGTCCAAAGACGTTTCCGTGGTCATGTGGCCGGCATGACTAAACACCAAGGTGCACAGAACGCTGTTACCTTCCCACCGAAGTGGTACCTATTTATCTACTTGCAATTTCTAGCTTTCGAACTGCTAGGTTGGCAGGAGCTGGAACTAGAGACAGGAGCTCACCCTGTCATGCGGCACCCGGGTCTCGAACTGCTGAACTACTGACCTTCCACAGCCTGCAGTTCAGCGTCTTAACCACTTGAGCCACCGCAGCTCCTCGGTTTCTCATAGCATGGCATTATTTTAAAACATACTAGACCGGTAACGGTTTTAGATTCTTTCCTTCCTCCAAAGACCTGCAGGTGGAGTACATAATTCTCCCTTCCCTATTTTATCCTCGCAACAGCCTGTGAGGTAGCTTAGGCTGACAGAGAGTTATCCAGTGAGTTACCAAGGCAGAATGGTATTTGGACCCACGTCTCCCAGGTCCTAGTCCAACACTGTAGCTCAGGGGTCCCCAACATGACACCCATGAGTGCCATGGCAGCTGCTGACCCCTTTCCTGGTGCCCTCCGAGTGTTTTTAGGAAGTGGGGAGGGATTTTGACTGGCCTCTAGAGATCTGATTAGCTGTGTAGATTTTTAAAAATATTGTTTGGACAGGAGCCGCTAGCATGAGGTCCTTCCCTGCATGGCTGACCGTTATGTTGTGTGTATGCAAGAAAATGTTCTTAAACGATATATTCATTTGAAAAGGCATTCTGTGAAATCGAGCCACTACTAGAGTGATGCATGACCTCACCCTCTGACATTTGCTGATTGTCTCCGCCCGCTGCAGAAGACATTTTGTTGCTTGCCTACCCCCCACCCCCACCCCGTGTCAGAATTCTAAAGGTGCCCACAGGCCTAAAAACTTGGGGACCCCTGCTCTAACCACTACGCCACAATCAACACTGTGGAGTCTTGTGAGCAAAAATTCTACTTGGTGAGCGACTGGCATTAAAGTTGTGAGCGAGCGATTTGGCTGCTGCATAAATTAGTTTGCTCTGGAGCCATCCTTCCTGAGGTAAGGCAAAAATGTGTGAGCTGGAGGCTAAAAAAACGGTGAGCTAGCTCACACTAACTCAGCTTAGAGGGAGCTCTGGGTCTACAAGATCTCAGATCTCAAGTTGGCCATAACGTCATTGGGTATCTTTACGAGAATCACAGTTCCTTAGCCTCATCGTCCCAGTTATAAAGTAGTACAGTTTCCGTGGCATTGGTGAAATGAGGAGGGGCTGTGCTTAGGGACACAGAGGCTGAGTTCAGACTGGTAGAGACCCGGGCCAGCGACGATTCAATCCCGGAGTAAATTGGGCATTCACACAGGAACATCTGCCTGGCGTCCCCCACCCATAGCCAAACCATGCTGTTGCGCTTCACCGCCGGATTAAAAAGATACCTCATAAAACTGGTAGCAAATCCACTACAATGGCTGTCAGATGAAGCACATGTACCGGCATATTTCTGTCCATGGTGTAAATAAGAGCGATGGGAAGATTAAACTGAGAAAATAGTATAAAGGGAGATTGTTTAAGACTTATCATCCAACAGCACTTCCCTGACACCACAAACACACACAGTTTTATAGTCTTCCCTTCCTCCAAAGGTCTCAAGGCGGTCTTTTCATCTATTTTGATCTTTAAAAATCTTGATTGAAGATCTTCTGGACCACATCTAATTTGGCCCTAAGAGGGACACAAAGTGGAACAAACAGATCCTATGTGATATCTACAGAACCCACAGCCTACGGAACCCATAACCTGAGAGGATATCTTTGCTATATCACTTGTTGGGAAAACCTACCGCTCGCCACCTTGATATTACTAATAAATACCGAAAAACAATGTAGATTTTCCCAACCAGAACAAAGGGAGAGGGAGAGGGAGAGAGGAGGGAGGAAATCAAATAACATCAGAAGACTGAAAAGACTTTTCTTCTAGAGAGTTCTTGGGAATCAATTTAAATTCATAACCAGACATCACCTCATTACCACCATGTAGGTTTGCTGAACTGGAGGACGGGGGGGGGAGGGGCGAGCACATTAAAAAATCATGTAAACAAAAGCGGCTACTAATTTAACACGGCCAATAATGCATCCGCTATTACACAGCTCCCAATGGGAATGTGTTTATCATTAACTCTCAGCTGGGTGCAGTTATATTTAATTTGGGAAAGAGGCTGGAAACGTCGAAGCAACACTTGTTGGTTTTCGGAGGCAGAGTCTCTAAATCTGCACACTCCGTTGTTGCTGATTTTTTCCCCCCTCTCTCTCTCTCTCTTTATGCACCAAGAGCAATCTCGGCGAGGCAACTTGGGCTGAATGCAAGGAAGAGAAATAAATAAATGCAGTCTTTGCTACAGGGTAGATGGTCTAATTTGAGCTGTCTTACCTCTGGAAATGTGGAGTTTTCCTGATGAGCGTAATTCTGGGCATCTGGGGGCTAGCATAACTTGTAAGGGGCAGCTTCAAAATGATGCAAGGCGTCACTGCATAGCTGCATCTGTAAGGGGAAAGGGGCTTCCACTATCTACCATTATATTCTGGTGCGGCAATAAGACTTTGCATGAGAGGAGGAGGAGGAGGAGGAGGAGGAGGAGGAGGAGGAGGAGGAGGAGGAGGAGGAGGAGGAGGAGAAGAAGAAGAAGAAGAAGAAGAAGAAGAAGAAGAAGAAGAAGAAGAAGAAGAAGAAGAAGAAGAAGAAGAAGAAGAAGAAGAAGAAGAGATTAGATTTACACCCTGCCTTTCACTTGGGGTGATTTCCCACTAAAGCTGCCTCGAGTTGCTGCCGTTTGCCCGATACTATTAGTCAATTTCACACTCGAAGCCGCGGGGCTGCATTTTGACCCGTGGCTTCGCCCGATTTCCCCGCAGTTTCATAATCCTGTTTTTTGAGGATTACGAAACTGCGGGGGAAATCGGGCAAAGCCGCGGGTATAAATGCAGCCCAGCGGCTTCGAGTGTGAAATTGACTAATAGTATCGGGGCAAACGGCGGCGCAACCCCGAGGCAGCTTTAGTGGGAAATCACCCTTGGAGTCTCAGAGTGGCTTACAATCTCCTTCCCTTCATCTCCCATAACAGACACCCTGTGAGATAGGTGGGGCTGAGAATGCTCTGGAAGAACTGCCTTTGAGAGAACAGCTCTGAGAGAACTGTGACTGACAAGGCCACCCAGTAGGCTGCATGTGGAGAAGCGGGGCATCAAAACCCATTCTGCAGATAAGAGTCTCCATTTAGTAAACCCATGGGTTTTTTCCTCCCCTACTTCATTCCAAAGAGGAACCCAGAGCCAGAACCAATTCCAATTTCCAGGGGGCCCTGGGCAGAGATTGCCCAAGGACACGGACAGAGAGTATCTGCCCCCTGCCTGTCACCATGCTCCCTCCATGTGCCCTCTCCCTGACCACCCATTCACAGGTCCCTCTGTCAATGCCTGTTCATGCCTCCTCCCCATGAGGCGGGGTTGCCAGCTCTGGGTTGGAAATACCTAGAGATTTTCGGGGTGGAGCCTGGGGAGGGCAGGATTTGGTGAGGCAAGGGACCTCAGCAGGGTATAATGCCATAGAGTCCACCCTCCAAAGCAGTCATTTTCTCCAGGGGAGCTGATCTTGGCTGTCTGGAGATAAATTGCAATACTGAGAGTTCTCCAGGTGCCACCTGGAGGTTGGTGTTGGCGGTTCAGGAAATAATCCAATCCGCAATTTGGAGTTTGCTTTCAATGAATTTACCACAACAGGAGTTTGCAAAGCGACCATAACTGACAGCAGGCCATGAATGGAGCAGGGAAGCCTTTAGAGCACGGGCACCAACACAGCCTCACACACGGCACAGGAACAACAAGAGGTCGGCTGAACTGCAAGAGAAAAACATTCAATAAACCCCAGGTGCTAGAGAATGCTCCACAGCTCCCCCTAGGGTACAAGTGGACTAAACTACTCTTTCAGCAGTATTTATGGTAACTAGACCGGGGTGGCCAAAATGTGGCTCAGGTGCCACATGAGGCTCTTTCATACATATTGTGCAGCTCCCGGCAGGGTGGTTGGGGAAGCAAAGGGAAGGTATGCCTCTCCGATCGATCTTCCCTTCCCCAGCCAGTGTTTCCCTCCCTGGGTAGGCTTGAGGTGGGGGGGGAGCAGAGAAAGCAAGTAACTTTAACTTTAATGCATTCTCAGAGCCCCCACCACCAGCAGCCAGCTTGGAGAAGGCATTTGTCTCTTTAAATCCCTTCTCTAAGCCACGCCAGCTGGCATGGGGGTGTGGGGGCTTGGAAGACACATTTAAAGTTGCTGTCTTTCCACCTCTTCCTCCCTCCCCCCATATATTTGTTTTCTTTCCACTTTCTTTCTTTCACTCCCTTCCTTCATTCCTCCCCTCCCGCATCTATTTGCTTTTTTGTTTCTCTCTCTTTCTCTCTTTCTTTCCACCTCTTTCATTCTTTCTTTCCACTTCTCTCTCTCTTTCTTTCTCTCTTAGACAAATATTAGTAGCAAACAAATAAATATCATTATCAATACCTGTTTTTACCCATTTTGTTTATATTTTGGCAGTCTCATTTAATTTTAATAAAACACAAATTTGCATATTTTCCCCACTGAAAATTTGTGTGTGATATTTGTTCATGTCTTGCAGCTCTCAAACATCTGATGTTTATTCTATACGGCTCTTACGTTAAGCTAATTTGGCCACCCCTGAACTAGACTCTTAGCAGGCTGTCACTTCCCCGACAGCTGGCAACCCTACCATTAGGTCATTCACAAGTTCTTCCCGCCCCCTTGCTGGGCTTCCAGCCACACACATGCCTTCCCCCCAGCAGCACTGTGCAGAGTGTGTGGCTGGAACCCTGGGAGGTGGGAAGGTGGCAAATCAGTGATGGGGCTGCCAGTCCTGGGTTGGAAAATACCTGGAGACTTTGGGGGTGGATCCAGGAGAGGGCGGGGTTTGGGGAGGGGAGGGGCCTCAGCACGGTACAATGCCACAGAGTCCACCCTTCAAAGCAGCCATTTTCTCCAGGGGAGCTGATTTCTGTCAGCTGGAGATCGGTTGTAAAAGCCCCACCTGGAGGCTGGCAACCCTAGGCAGTGCGGGGGCCGGCATAGGGAATGCAGATGGGAGGGCTTTGGTACTGGGCCCCACCAGAACCCTCAGGCCCTGACAGCTGCCCCACATCCTCAGGATATGCTGGTGCCGACCCTGCCCAGAACCTTGACCTCGGGGACTGGTCTCTTCCTGAAGGCTGGCAGCAGGGGCAAGTATCATCGCAGAGTTGCCACAGCCCACAGACCAGATCCGGAAGCTCCATGGAATCAACTGCTGCCTCCTCCCTTGGCTTATCTATTTGCCCATCCCACCTGGGCCAGGGATTCTATGTCTGCATTCTGCATCTACAAACATAACCCAGGTGATGGGAGTGTGCGTGAATGAAAGGAGAGTATGGAAGGAGAGGCTTTCCCTCCGGGTCCAGATCAATAGCCATGCGAATCCAAAGCACTTCACGTGATTTTGTTGTAAGCCTTACAACTCTCTTGTAAGATAGGCCTGTACAATTATACCCATACTACAGGTGGAAGAAGGCAAAGCTAAGGAAGGATTAGTTTCGTCCTCCGAACTGTTGCTCGGGGGTGCCAAGCCAGCAGAGGGCAGGTGACTGTCTTGTAAGATAGGCCTATACAATTATACCCATACTACAGGTGGAAGAAGGCAAAGCTAAGGAGGGATTAGTTCCGTCCTCCAAACTGTTGCTCGGGGGTACCAAGCCAGCAGAGGGCAGGTGACGTGAGACAAGGGTGGCTTGCAATGTTCCCTCTAGGTAGTGGAGTCTTGTGAGCAAAAATTCTACTTTGTGAGCTACTGGCATCAAAGTTGTGAGCGAGCAATTTGGCCACTGCATAAATTAGTTTGCTCTGGAGCCATCCTTCCTGAGCTAAGACAAAAATGTGTGAGCCAGAGGCTAAAAAACTGTGAGGCAGCTCACACTAACTCAGCTTAGAGGGAACACTGGTGGCTTGCGCCAGTGGTCACCTCCTGCACTGGAGCTGCTGCCTCCCTGGGGTCTACAGTGGATTGCAGAGATGCCTCCTCTACAGGCTGCCTTGGATCTTGCCAGGGACGCATGCGAGAAAGGCCCCTTGGAGCATATCAAGAGCTTGAGTTGGCCCTGGCCATGTGAGTTCACAGCAGAGTGGAGGTTGGAACTAGACTGTTTCCTTCCCTTGACTCTATTCCTTCTACCAACTAGGTGCATATAATATATGGGGTGTGTGGGGGGACCTGAAATACACTTAAGTGAGCAGGGTTGCCAACCGCCAGGTGAGGGCTGGAGATCTCCCAGAATTACAACTGATCTCCAGGCTACGTAAATCATTTTTATGTATATATGACTTTCTGTGTGCATTTATTTATTTAGTTCAAACGTTTATTCCACTTCCCCTGGAAAAGATGTCTGCTTTGGAAGGTGGACTGCCTGGCGCTACACCCTCTCATGGTCCCTTCCCTCCCTAAGGCCCATCATGCCAAGCTCCATCCCAAATCCCCAGGTGTTTCTGAACCTGGGGTTGGCAACCCGATGCGAGACCACGTGTGTATGAGAATGTGCAGCCCAGGCCGTGAAGAAGGCACAGGGACTGCCTCCCCTCCCATAAATGATCACCACGTCCTACATATTTGTCCTCATCGGCATTCATATTTAACAATTTTGGACAGGGGGGAATTCATCAGCGTTCCAAGTGGGGCATCATCCCTTTGGTTTTGGATGGAAAATACATTGGCTGGTTAGGAATATCTTCCTTCCGCTCCTTTCCCATTGTTCAAACCGTCTAAACACGTTTAGTCTGCTTTCTTGACATGAAAAAAAGAATTAAGCTTCTGTTTTGTTTTGTTTATAACAATGACGCTTAAAGCCTTTAAAAGAATTGTCAAGGCCCTGCGGTTCGGTTCCTTGTCCTTTGCCATCCCTCTTATAGAAAGATTCTTTTACCTTGCTCAGCGTTACCATTTATGCTGTATTGCCCTCTTTATCCTTGAAAGAACCTCTGCCGGGTGCTTAATCACTGCTCTATTCCCCTCTTTCAATCAACTCACACGCCCACTGTCTCTTTTTCTGTTTTGTTTTTGGAGCCATTATTTCTTCCCCTGTCTCTCCCAACTTCACCTGACTATTTTGCTCACTGACCTCTCCATTTTCAAGACTCCGGCTTTCTAATTTATGGACTTTCTTCTTTCTTTCCTGTGCAATTAGCCTTTGACTGTTTCTTGCACGGCCCCCAAAAAAGCACTTAACTCTAATCTTGTTTACCATTGCAGGGAGTTAATTCATAAGCCTGTCTTGCCATTAGCATAAATAGCTATCCGACGGAATGCATTTGGCTTTTTCAGCATGGGTTTCTTCCGCCACCCCACAGCAAACATTGTCGGAAATGGTTGTTGTAAAAATATTTGGAAATGTGACTTTTGGGGGGGGGGAGAAATGATTGCTTTGATCATGATCATTGGGGTTCAGCCAGCAGAGGTGCAGATGTAATGATGTGCCCATTCACAGGGTCGCATAATACGGATTAGCACCCTGTAACATCATGTTATCCTAACATCTAGGCTGATTGAAAGGAAGTTACGGGATTATCTCCTCTGTTCCTGTAGTGTATGTTTATGGATGTAGCACAGAGTCTAATCCATGTTTTTGGCAACATGCAGAATCAGGGAGGCATGCAACAATGAACTGACTTCCAAAAGTATTTTAGTTTTATGTGTTTAGGAGGTGTGAGTCTTTCCAATGCTTCTATTTATAGCTCATACCTTTGAGATATAGCTTTCAGTGCAGGGATGCCAGTCTTCTGGTGGGACCTGGAGATCCCCCAGAATTACAGCTCATCTCCAGTTCCCCTGGAGGAAATGGATGTTTTGGAGGGTGGACTCTATGGCACTGAGTTCCCAGTCCTCCCCAGGCTCCATCCCCAAATCTCCAGGGGTTTCCCATCCTGGATCTGGCAACCCTGCCCCCATCCACCACTGGTGACTGGGGGGACCTAGCAACTTTATTTCCTTGCCACCATTTTTGAGGAACAGCAATGTTGCTTATTTATTTATTTGAAATATTTCAGGCTGAGTTCAGACTGGCAATTTGAAGCGGGAGTGAGTTGTGGCAAAAAAGCCCCGGAACAAAGTGCTCCGGGTTTTCCCGGTCACACTGCGCTGACTGATGCGGGAACATACCGGGGAGGAGGCGTAAGGGAGCATTCACACTACTGGCCCAAAGGCACAGCTGTAAGGCACGGCTTTCTGTTTCGCTAATCTGGAGATATGCGCATACGTGCACATGCATGCAAGCAAAAACATGGATTTTAGCATTCACACTGTGTTGGCGCAGGATATACGCAGGATAGACATGCTTTCCGGGGTTTGATGTGACTTTTAACAGATACCACTTTTAACTCGGGAACGAAGCGTTACAAGACGGGTTGAGTACAGCTGGGGAATGCCGGACAGATGTGCCTGTATGAACACCCCCTTTAATCCACTTGTGAAGCGTTGCTTAAATGCACCTCTCTCGGGGCAAACTGCCAGTCTGAACTCAGCCACAGAGCTGCCTTTCCACTCAAGCAGGGTGTCAGAAAGCTGTCATGATTCTTTATCTTGCCAGCCACATTGTATTCATTGTTTATTGTCTTGTCTCTGGCTTCTGCACTTGCGCTTAGTTCACCAGCTGCAACTGTGGGAGAGCGCTTCTTTGCCACCGCCTGTTATCGCAGTGGCCTTGGCAAGAAGGCTTGGGAGTGTTCCTCCGCCTGGGGAATTTTCCAGTTCTACGTGACTAGGCAGTGGGGGGTGGGTAGTTCTCCCAGTCATTAAGTAACACTCCCGCCGGGAGTTTTCCCGCGTGTGCGCTAAAAGTTCATTTGCTAGTTTGGCTTTACATCATACTATAATAGTGTCTGGCTGGCCCTACGTGGGCATTCCTGACAATAGAAGTATTACTGTGGGCAACATCCTTGTATTCCAATAAAGCATATCTCTATCAGAAGAATGCCTGGACTTACTTGCTGTTGAGCCTGACACAGGTTCCTCAAAGTGGTGAATGCAAAGGTACTAAAACATTAACTCTGCATTTAAGATGTGTATGTAAAATATGTAACAATATGTTAACACAGAGGGTGCAGTCATACGCACCAGATAAAATGGGGGGGGAGCGAGGTTTTTCCTCCGGAAGAATTTGACCTGCAGTTGCACAATCACACCGCCCTTTGGAGCTGTGGGCACAGCCCATCAGTGTGTGATCAGACGCAACTGTGGGTGAGTCAGGGTTTTTTTGGTGTCAGTTCTTTCCCCCGTGTGCTTAAACAAGGAAACGATGAATCGCAGCTCCACACTGGGGGCTCCCTATGGAGTTTGCAATGATGCACATACTGTGAAGAGGGGAAAGAAATATGGAGTCAGGATGGCCTGATCAGACCATCCCAATGGCATGAGAGCGCACTGGAGCAATCAGACAGGGGAAAGTCCGTCTGTGGCCTGTTGCAACCTGTTTACTACTGGATTTTCCCTGATGTCTTTTAACTCCGTTTCTGTGGTAGAGCAGTGTTGTTGACAACTGCGGGGTGCTTCCCAGAAGCTGTTGTCTGATTGCATCCTTTAAATCCGGCCAGCATTCGCACCTATGTCAGGTCTAATTGTGTGTATGATCACAGCCATAGATATACAAACACAACGAGTTCCTCATACACCCAGACCCCCAATTTTATAAATTTATTTATTTATTTACTTCATTGATACCCTAACCCTTTCTTCCCAATAGGGACCCAAAGTGACTTACATTGTTTCCCTCTCCTCCATTTTATCTTCACAACAATCCTGTGAGGTGGGTTAGGCTGCGAGTATGGGACTGGCCCAAGGACACCCAGCAAGCTTCCATAATGGAGCAGAATTCAAACCCAGGTCTTCCATATCTTAGGCCACAACTGCTACACCATATTGCTTGGGTTTCTTTTGAATAGCAGGTAGGTCATCCAGCTGACCATTGGCCAATGGCCAGGTATTATTATTTATTATCGTATTATTACATATTATATTTTAGGTTTTTCTTACTGAAAATATTTTAATCCCAATTTCCTTCTGTGCTTCAGGACTCCAAGTAGCTTGCAAATACGAACATCACAAACAATCCTCTACCCTGACCTGGATAGTCCAGGTTAGCCGAAGCTTGTCAGGGTCGGCCTTGGCTAGTATTTGGATGGGAGACCTCCAGGGAATACCAGAGTCCTGATGCAGCAGCAGGCAATGGCAAACCACCTCTGAACACCTCTTGCCTTGAAAACCTCATAGAGTTGCCATAAGTCAGCTGTGACTTGACGTCACTTTCTACCACCAACAGTCCTCTAAAATCACAACATAGCAGTAAGCCAAACAAAGCAGATCCCTGCTTCTATTCCTGTATTTGCTGGTAAAACCACTTCAACCAAGAATTCTATATGGAAGGAGGAGGAGGAGGAGACTGGCTTTATACCCTGCCCTTCAATCAGAGTCCCAGAGCAGCTTACAATCTCCTGCCCTTTGTCTCCCCATAACAGACACCCTGTAAGGTAGGTGGGGCTGAGAGAGCTCTTTTGAGAACGGCTCTTGAGAGAACAGCTCTGAGAGAACTGTGACTGGCCCAAGGTCACCCAGAAGCTGCATGTGGAAAAGTGGGGGATCAAACTCAGTTCTCCCAGATTAGAGTCCACCACTCTTAAACACTACACCAAACTGGCTTTCCTATACAACTCAAGACTTATGGATAGGGCTGCCAGCTCTGGGTTGGGAAATACCTGGAGATTTTTTTGGGGGGGCGTGGAACCTGAGGACAGGAGGGTTTCTGGGAGTGGGGGAGACCTCAGTAGGGTATAATGCCATAGAGAGCACCATCTGAAGCAGCCATTTTTCTCCAGGGGGGAATTTATCTCAGTTGCTTGGAGATCAACTGTAATAGCAGGAGATCTCCAGGTACCATCTGGAAGTTGGCAACCAGGTACCATCTGGAAGTTGGTTGCTCCTGTCATATGGCAATGGTGCTTCCTCATCCTCAGGAGGGTAGTGGATTTTCTCTCAGTATTTGGAAGGCCTTGCCATATGACAGGAGCAACCACAGAAAATCCTGGGGACGTGATGTCCAGAGTTGCCACATGGGCTTGTATGGGAAGAGACCATCCTTCCAGCGTGTAGGTCCCAGGGTGGGATAGATGACTACAGAAAACAGCTACACCCTAGCTTTCAGCCTGCCGTTTCCCAGGCGGTTTCCAGCCATTACTAAAATCCCAGTAACGATAAAACAGCTGATGGGAAACCACAGCGAACCAGATAAAAATAGGATTTGTTTAAAAATGCGGAACAATCCACAGTAAAACACATCATTAAAATATCTAATTTAAAACCCTGCAGCAACATCTAAGCATGATGGAGGAACAGCAGTTCATCCAAAGAGGAACTCAACAAAAAGCCTGAGAGAAAAGAAATGTATTCAGTTGGCAGTTCAGCATCAGGCAAACCAACATGGGACAAAAACTCCATAACTGCCACTGTTCTCCTCTTATCGGCTGCCCGTCCACTTCTACAGGTGGGAGACTATTCAGCAGAGCTTCTGTAGCTGACCTCAGGCATATTTGTAGGTAGGATGGCCAACCTCCTGAAGGTCTCCTAGAATTACAACTGATCTCCAAACTCTCTGTTTCTAATTATCTTTCTATTTTTGCAAAGAAGAGCATCTTGACTTCAGAGATGCCGGGGAGCGATGTGGCACAACATGGGTAGCTAATAGGTTGGAGTGGGTTTAATACATCTGCTGATGGTTCTCATTGCTGTATTGAGTTGGGCATCAAGTCTGTGGACACACTGAAGCACCATATTCCACAGTACTATACACCAACCCCAAAGCTGAGTTTCTAAGTGTGGTAGCAGACACACCCCAACTTGTACCACATAATTTTTGGAGAATGTGTTTTTGCGTGCGTATTTTCACTGCTTCATTGGTAAGATGGTGTTTGCCAAGAGGGTAATGCCAAGGTACTTAGGTGTATGGTTATGTGTAAGTCAGGTGCCATTAAAGTAGGCATTCAGTTCTCGGTTGGCAAGATTGTTAGTGAGATGGAAACAGGAGCATTCTGTTTTTCCTGGACCCAGGATAAACTGACATTTACGGTAGTAGTCAGCCAAAATTTCAAGGTCCCTAGTCAGTCCCCTGGAGAAAATGGCTGCTTTGGAGGGTGGACTCCCTGGCATTTTACCTCACTTGAGGTCCCTCCCTCTCCAAACCCCACCTCCTCCAGGCTTCACCCCCAAATCTCCAGGCATTTCGCAATCTCAAATTGGCAACCCTATTGGTATGATACCAAGGCAGTTCTGTAAATAACAGCCTCAGAGAATCAGCGGATGTTTCATCAGTGGGAGGTTATGACAGGCAATGATCTCCTGACATTTGAGATGGCAAGGCTGGAGAAAGTGACACCTCTCAACCGGAATGTGATAAATGGAGATGTCGTTAGCCATTCAGTCATGTTCGATTCTTGGCGACTCTATGGGCCAGCTCCCTCCACTTTTTTCATCTTGTACTGTTTCTTTGAGTCGTTCCATGCTCAGGCCATTGTCGACATTTATGGTGTCTAGCCACCGTGTTCTTCGGCAGCCTGGTTTCCTTTTGCCGCTAACCAATCCAAGCATAATTGTTTTTTCTAGTGAGTTCTTCCGCATGATATGGCCGAAACAAGCCAGCCACAGTTTTGTGATTTTTTTCCTTCAAATGGCATGTCTGTTTTTATGCACTCCAGTGGTTGTTTGTCACCTTTGCTGCCCAAGGAATGCACAGCAGCCTTTTCCAGCACCACAGCTCAAATGAGTCAATTTTCCTCCTGTCTTGCTTCTTCATGGCCAACTTTCACAGCCATAGGTTGCTAAGGGGAACACAACAGCACAGACTAATCTGCATTTGGTTGCCAGGCTGATGCTCTTCCATAGTTGATTCATGCTCATCATTGCTGTGCGACCCAGCGTGATTCGACATTTTATTTCTGGACTGGATTCGCCATTTTGGTTGATCTGTTATCCTAAGAAAGTGAAGTCCACACATTCGATCTCTTCATTGTCAACTGTTATTTTTGATGTTTCTGTTCTTCTTGGTGGTCGTGAACTTGGTCTTTTTGATGTTTGGGAAGAGGCCACACTAATGGAGATAGCAAAATGTAGTTAAATATATCAGAAACTGCCTTATGTCAATGAAGACCAGGGGTCCATCAAGCTCTGTATGATTGGACCTGACTGTCAGTGGCTCCTTAGGTCTCATTCAGAGAAGAATCTTTCTTACCCCTGCTTCCTGAGATACTTTGTTTAATGGATGGCCAAGGGATAGAACTTGAGTCTTCTGCCTACGAGGGGTACTAGGCATTTGGGGTAGAAAATTTCTCGTGAGTCCCAGGGAGCTGAACAAGGTGCCAATGGGGAATTTTGTTGTTCAGTCGCACAGTCGAGTCCGACTCTTCGCGACCCCATGGACCAGATTACGCCAGGCCCTCCTGTCTTCCGCTGTCCGCTGAAGTTTGCTCAATTTCATGTTCGTTGCATCAATGACACTGTCTAACCATCTCATCCTTTGCCGTCCCCTTCTTCTTTGACCTTCAATCTTTCCCAGCATCAGGGTCTTCTCCAGTGAATGCTCCCTTCTCATTTGGTGGCCAAAGTATTTGAGCTTCAGCTTCAGGATCTGGCCTTCCAAGGAACAATCAGGGTTGATTTCTTTTAGGATTGACTGATTTGATCTCCTTGCAGTCCAAGGGACTCTCAAGAGTCTTCTCCAGCACCATAGTTCAAAAGAATCTATTCTTCGGAGCTCGGCCTTCCTTATAGTCCAACTCTCGCAGCCATACATTACTACGGGAATACCATTGCTTTGACCATGCGGACTTTTGTTGGCAAGGTGATGTCTCTGCTTTTTATCATACTGTTTAGGTTTGCCATCGCTTTCCTCCCAAGGAGCAGGCATCTTTTAATTTCATGGCTGCAGTCACCATCTGCAGTGATCTGGGATCCTAGGAACGTGAAGTCTGTCACTACTTCTATGACTTCCCCTTCTATTGGCCAAGGAGTGATGGGGCCAGATGCCATGATCTTAGTTTTTTTGATGTTGAGCTTCAAGCCCACTTTTGCGCTCTCCTCTTTCACCCTGAGCAAGAGGCTCTTTAGGTCCTCTTCACTTTCTGCCATCAGAGTGGTATCGTCTGCATATCTGAGGTTATTGATCTTTTCCCCAGCAATCTTAACTCCAGCTTGTGATTCATCCAGGCCAGCATTTCGCATGATGTACTCTGCATATAAATTAAATAAGCAAGGTGACAATATACATCCTTGTCGTACTCCTTTTCCTATGCTAAACCAATCAGTTGTTCCTTATCCGGTTCTAACTGTTGCTTCTTGATCCTTATACAGGTTTCTCAGGAGACATGTGAGGTGGTCCGGTACTCCCATCTCTTTAAGAACCTGCCATAATTTATTGTGATCCACACAATCAAAGGCTTTAGCATAGTCAATGAAGCAGAAGTAGATGTTTTTCTGGTACTCTCTTGCTTTCTCCATAATCCAGCGAATGTTGGCAATTTGATCTCTCGTTCCTCTACCTCTTCGAAACCCAGCTTGTACTTCTGGCAATTCTCTATCCACGTACTGTTGAAGCCTAGCTTGTAGGATTTTGAGCATGACCTTGCTAGCGTGTGAAATGAGTGCAATTGTGCGATAGTTTGAACATTCCTTGACATTGCCCTTCTTTGGGATTGGAATGTAAACTGACCTTTTCCAATCCTGTGGCCACTCCCAATGGGGAATAGATACAACTTAAGCCTTTTGCATGTGTTCTTCTGATTCTGACTGGCCCCTAAATGTGGTGAATGGACAGGGACCCCAGAGGGCATCTCTGTTTTGGGGACAATTGGTAGCTGTCAGCAGTCCTGCCCAGAAAGAGGCAATGTGCTGAGAACAAGCAAGGGCCATGGCTCAAAAGTGGAGCAGCTATTTTGCATGCAGAAGGGCCGAGGACTGATCAGGACAACTCTGGATAAATGATCAGGTAGGAGGTGATATGAAAGACCTGTGTCTGTATTATATCGTGAGGAGTTGTGAATTTGGCAAAATTCCCTTATTGTATTGTATAGTTATTTTAACATGATCCCCTAAAGAAAAAGCCTTTGAAATAGTTTCACTTTTCACATTATGTTGGTTGCTGGCTGGGCTGTGGCTGGTTAGGGCCCAGACCAGGCCTGGTCTGTGCATAGGCAACTGGAGGGAGATGCAGGGATTTACTGGGAGCAGCAGGGAGGCCCATCCAATGTGCAGTGACATGCCTGCGTCACTGCCCACATGACCCAGAAGTGACGCCATCACTTCTGGGATGTCAAGGTGACACTCTGGTATCTGGGAGGAAATTCTATGGTAAATTTGGGTTCTACCATAGAGTTTTTGTGCAAATATCAGAGCATCGCCCCAACTACCCAGATGTGATGATGTCACTTCCGAGTCATGTGGGCAGTGACATAGGCATCTGCTGCACATCGAACAGATCTCCCTCTTTAGGGGGGTAAGTTCCTCCCCATGGGCCAGCTGATGGGCAGCAGAGAATGGGAGTGGGCAGTGGGGGACACCCACCTCCACCTGGGGGTCTGGCAACCCTGTGGCGTTATTACACCCTGAAAGCCTGGAGGGCTTCTACCAAAATTAATAGTTTTACAAGGGGAAAGGGCAGCTTCGTGTGTTCACAGGGCTACCAAGCTCCAGGTAGGAACTGGAGGTCTCCTGCTGTTAGAATTGATTTCCAGATGATGGAGATCAGCTGCCCTAGAGAAAATGGCTGCTTTAGCGGGTGGACTTTATAGCACTATACCATGCTGAGGTCGCTCCCTTCCTCAAACCCTGCCCTCCCCAGGCTCCACCCTGAAAATCTCCTGGTCTCTCCCCAGCCAGAATCGGCTACCCTATGTGTTCCTGTGTTCCATTTTCTACCTAGAATTATTTAGGACCTGGTATGTGCCTCTGATTGTCCGTGATAGCAGGAAAACAAGTGGGATGTTGATTGTAATAAATAAATAAAACGGGGCCATGTGGCGAAGGAACAGCAGTGCTTACAAAAATTGGAAATCCATCCCAGTCTGATCTGTCTGTCAGCATGTATTTGTCGCCACTGTGCTCTGCTTGTATATTTGTAAAAAGCAAATCTGACAAAGGATCCCGCCGCCCCCAAGCCCTCAGTGCTCTGAAACTCAGCTCGGTAGCACTACCTTGGGAACTTCTCACCACAGAGGAAAACAGTGAGCATGTGATCAAACACCTGGAAAATTCCCTTCCCCCCCCACCCTGCCGACGTCTCACCTTTCTCTTCCATTCTGTATTTTAAAAAAACAAAAATCCCCTGGCTTTCTAGAAAGAAGAGTGGTAAAATGGGGTAGAATCCCCAGCCGTGCAATTTACTTGGGTCCCAATTAAGTTCAAGCAACTGTGCGTTAACATAAGGTACGCTGCCGCATCTCTCTTCCTGGAGGCATGCCTGGCGAAGGAAATTTATCAAGGCTTTAGATGTGTTTTTGCTGCAGCGGAAGTTTCTTTTCGCCCTGCTCTGCAAGTTCTAAACTCAGCAGCCTGCATTTCAATTTAATGACCCTCCCCTTTCCTTGCCTTCCCACCTTTAGGTCACCAGGGTATGGCTTTCCTCGGTGGCACACTTCATTAGGAATTCACCACAAGTGTGGCAGAAACATACTGCCCTTAAATAATTGAGCACGCTCTCCAGCGGCCGGCCTGCTATGGGTTGATACACTAAAGTTCCCGGAACTTTCTTTTGGTCGCGAGGACTAATGACTGTCAGCTCAGCTTTCCATTGGAGCAGGAAATTTTATTTCCACTTTCAAACCTCCCCTCTCTCTTCAGGCCCAGCCACCGTTACAGCTAGCTGGCCTAGCTTGTCACAGAAGGATACACAAGAATAAATCTGTCGGCTCTTTTACTTCCTCAGAGTATCCACTTCAGTGAATTCAAATGGCTGGTTCTTCTTCTTCTTCTTCTCCCCCCCCCCCACATTATTCCCCCCTCCTTTTTCAATCGGGGGTTTAATCGCCTGAGTTAAGTCCTGAGGAAAAGCAAAAAAAAAAAAAAAAAAGCACGGCACTGTCAATTTTACCTCAATAAAATGCTACGTTTTAAAGGTGCTTTCAGTATATTAATTTAATCTTTGGTAGGTTTCACACACCGTCGGCAGGATCTTTTTATCTCCCTTGAAAAGGGCTGATGCCCTCGTTAATAGGAATTCCGTGCTATTGTCGTGGTGCCACCTCCTGAGAGCTGGAGGGATTGACTCTTCACCCAGGATGTCATATTAAAAGTTAGAAAGAAGAGCACGGCGAGCAAAGAGGAGCTCCGAGACCTTTTATTTTATCTACTGATGTGGGGGGAAGCACTTTTGGCTTCTCCTTCTCGCTAGCGGGTGGGACCTTCCCTCCCCTTCAGAGTCATGGAAGGGAGAATTATGGATGCCACCCCAAACTCCTTTGAGGGAAAGCAGGATAAAAATCTTCCATGTCATGAGTGAAAATCCTTTGGCAGCCAGCTTTAGAAATGGAAGGAGAGGGTTCAGAGCAAGGGGCCCCAACCTTTTTGGGCCCGCGGAAACCTTGAGGATTCTGACAGTGTGGCTGTCACAAAATGGCTGCCACAGGAGGCAGAGCCAGTCACAAAATGGCTGCAGCAGCTTGCCTTCAATTACACAGGGAAGATCCTCATGCTGTGGTGGCAGCTGCTGCCAGAGCAACATTATAAAAAAAACAAAACTCAAATGGCCAATCAGAAGTCTTGGCAAAAGCTCCACCTGCCCCCATCTAATTTCTAAAAACACTTGGTGGATGCTGGGAAAGCTCTCTGCAGGTGCTAGGGTTCCCAGACCCCTGGTCCAGGTGGGAGATCCCGCAATTTGTAGGGCTTCTGCCCACCGCCAGCCAGCTGGATGGTGGGGGAAGCCCTCCCCCTAACAGCGATATCGCACAGCAATGTCCCCGACACAATGACATCACTCAAAGGTGACATCAAATTGTGTTGGCAATGTCATGCAGTGACACGCTGCTTTTTGGACAAAATTCTATGGTTCGAACCCAATTTTAACCATAGAGTTTGCCCAAAAAGCAGGGTGTTGCCACATGATATCGCTGACATGATGATGTCACTTCCATGTGACATCATCACATTGGGAACATCGTTGCCCACTCCCAGACCACTCCCAAAATCCCCCCACCAGCACAATGATCATGCCTGGCAACCCTACATGGTCCAGATTCTTGGACTTGGTTTAGACAACACAGTCATCACAAGGAGATTTCTCATTTCTTATCACATATAAGTTTGTTTAGAAGGCTTAACAATGTCCATCTGCCACTTCTGGACTCCACATTATAAAAAGGAAATAAATAATTAAGAATTCTGGGATAACTTCTCATGATCTTTTTCACTTATGACAATTAGAACATATGTATTATACTCCCAGGGAGTTGAAAAAGGGGTATTGGGTAGCCATAGATTTCTGATTCCAAACATCATCATCATCATCATCATCATCATGGTGGTGGTGGTGGTGGTGGAGGAGGAGGAGGAGGAACCATCCTGGACATTATCCTGGGAGTGGTCTCTTGTGCATTATTGCTCTGAATACAGGAATGTGCCAAATGCTTTTGCTTGCTCAATGCTTCCTAATTTTCTGAGAACACTTCATCAGGATGTCTCTATTACTGTCCAGATATACTGGGTTCCACCTTCCACTATTTTACTGGGAGGAAACATAAGCTTTTGAGAAGGGTGATCTAGGGTTGCCAGGTAACTGGTGAGAGGTTTGTGGGAATTTTTCTCCTGGGAGAAAAATTAAAACAGAAAAATGAGGCCTCTGCTAACTTACTGGAAGTTCTGACCATAGAGTTCCCAGTGATTCCTACAGCTACTCAGAAGTGACAAGAGTAGCTCTAGCAACTGCCAGAAACTCAATGGTAAGATTGCCATAGAGTTCCTGATGATTGCTAGAGCTACCCTTATCACTTCCAGCTAGCACTAAGAATTGTCAGGAACTGTAAGGTCAGAACTTCTTATAAGTGTAGGAGGCATTATTTTGCTTTTTAATTTTTCTCCCTACACTCTCCCCGTTTCTCCCGTTTCTGCTTGTCAATCGGCTGAGCACCATAAGTGAGCAAAGAGAACCCTAGGGGAGCCAATTTAGTTGGGTGGTCTAGGTCCCAGCCATTTTTTAAACCATTTCTGTAACACTTCCAATGAGCTCAGAAGGATTCTGTTATGTACTGAATGTGAATCGCTCCTATCTATTCACATGTTAAGCTTGAGTCTGAACGTGGCTCTTCAGATGTCGCATTGCTATTGGTCGGTTTCTGCAAAACCTGTGTAATTACCCAATCACTGAGTGATATTGTTGCAAAGAGGGAACGGTCCTGATTGGCCTTTATCCCTGTATTCTGATTGGTCTTTAACTTGTAATGGGTGTGGCTTTGACAGCCCGGGAGAGTTTAAAAGAAGGAGCTGTGCTCCCCTTTGTTGTCGTGTGTTCCTGACTTACAGTTGCTGTTTAATAAAGCTGAAATCATTTGAAGCTGAATCCTTTGTTGAGTCTCATACTTAACAGATTCAGCAATGAAATGACATCAATATGCAATTTTTAAAAGGAAATAAAAAACACAGAAGTAAATTACAGAAAACCCCCAGAGTAGAAACCTCTTAATCTGGTGTTAGATGTTAGATGACAGTTCAGAATTAAAATTATTATGCTATATAAATTTTGTTATGCAACACATTTTATTTTATAGAATTTATTTGAAGCCTTGTGAACAAATGTGGTTTGCAGACAAATAAATAAAGCTTTCAGAGAAACAGACAGAAAGAGACAGAGAAACCTGATGAAGTACTTCCTGTGCCAGACAATGTAAGGAAACAAACATGACTGAACAACCGTTCCCTGATTCTTTTTATGTTGCATTCATTTATATCCTGTCTGATGTTTCAGTTCTCCGCTTTTCACTGTTTGTTTTGTGCAGCCATTTGTACTAGGCATGAGTATCGTATGGTTTTTATTTCAACTTACATATTTCCTATTTGGCTGATGGGCTGGATCCCATAGGTCTATTCCATTAATAATGGTGCTTCCCTAAATCACTTCTAAAGTTGTTTTCTGGAAATGTTCTGGGGGAGGAAGATTCCATTTTCTGGGTGCATAAGAACATTCTGTTGTTGCTGCCACCATCCAGGAATGCTGCTGGGGTTGCCAACCTCCAGGTGGAGGCTAGAGGTCACCTGGGATCACAATTGATCTCCAGGTGATAGAGATCAGTTCACCTGGGGAAAATGGCCACTGTGGAAGATGGACTCTATGGCATTACGCCCCATTGAAGTCCTTCCCCTCCCCAAGCCCCACCCTCTTCAGGCTCCACCCCTCAAAAAATTCTCATTATTTTTCAACCCAGAGATGGCAACTCTAGATGCCGCAAACTTTGTATTGAGTGTGTTGAGCAGTCCAATCTAACATGTTTGACTGTGTCAATCAGATGTGGAACAATCACTGGGTCTGTTTGATTCAAAACCAAATCACTTGAAGGCCTGCCAAACAGATTTGTGTCGGGTAGTGGCAATGCACAGCAAAAATTCTGCTGATCCAAACAGAGAGGCAGCCATTAACGCCACTAAGGGCTACTTAGACCAACAGCAAAAAATGACTGGGGGTTTTTTAACACAACATTTATTTATGGCACAGCATTTGCCAGTGATTTAAACTGTCTATTTAAACAATTGGTTGCCAAGCAGAGAAGTGGAGCAGGAAGGAGAGGAAAAAACAAGAGAAGCCGATTATGTTGTACTGTATCTTTAGAAAGGAATAGCTGAAGCAACTGCCAAACAGCCACGAATCGGTCTATGAACAGATGACGTTTGTCGAAAAACTGGCTCCCTGTTCACAACTGATGAACAGGACAAGCATCCTTATCTGAAGAGGTGCTGGTGGAACAAACATGGCCGGCTGCCCTGCTCTGCTTGGCATAAGAGCTCACTTAGAGAGAGGCAGCCCTTACAATGTATTGCAATGGAATTTCTGAGGGACTACATCTCCCAACAGCCTGACGCTGGTATAGGATTGCTAAACTGCAGGTGATATCTGGACATCTTTTGCGATTTCAACTGATCTCCAGGCAACAAAGACCAGTTCCTCTGGAGGAAATGGCTGCTGTGGAAGGTAGACTCTATGGCATTATATCCATCTGAAGTCCACTCCCAAAATCTCCAGGGATTTCCCAACCTGGAGCTGGCAACCCTACACTGATGGAAAGCAGAAGAGACAGAAGGGGAAGTGGAATGAGAGAACTTCAGCAAGAAACAGACCAGTGAATGCTGGGAGAGCACCTGTGAGGACAGAAGGATCCATTATGTTCCTAGGAGAGCATTATGCTCCTCAGATAACAACTTGCTGGTGATCCCCAGCCCTAAAGCTATCCAGTTGTCCTCGACCAGAGCCAAATCCCATCAGGGCCCTGCAGGACTGTCATGATCTGTGTAAGACTGGGAGAAGGCTTAGAGGCCTAGGCCTCTAGACACCTGTGTGAGAGTGGAAAGCAGACAGCCTACAATCCCCATAATGCTTAGCGACGGTTGTAACCAATTGGAGTTCAGGGATTGTGTGAGGAGATGTCTCTTAAGCTTTCTGAACTGTGAAACTGCGTCCTTGTTTCTTCTGCGGTCTTGCCTCACACAGAGTATAACTGAGGGGACTGGTCTGAGAGAAAGATCCCTCACTTGGGACAGAGTGAGTACAGGCAGGAGGCCTGGTATAAAAGGCTGTGGGCCTTGAAGTAGTAATCAGTTAAGAAGAAATAGGTAGTCGTGTTAGATATGTTTATTTTTGCCTTTAAACATTGTTATATATTTTAAAGCACCTTGTCTGGTTTTCCTTGCCCCAGTACTGTATTAATAAACCTTTTGTTTAATTGTTCTCTGCCTGGTCATCGTGCCTGTGTTTCTCGGCTTAAAAGGGGCATTTTGGTTGGGCTTGGGAGGGCACTCTGGGCCTTCTCAAGGGACCCTCAGTCTAGAGTGGTGGCAACTGAAGATGACAACCTGCTGGGGTCATGACAAGGACCTTATGCAATTCCTGTAAGGCAGGGCCTGTAAGGCAGAGGTGTTCCTCCAGGCTTTTGGTTGAGGACAGCAACGGTTCCCATCCTGGCTGGCACCCCTGCTCCTGCTGCTTCTTATACCTGCCTTGCCCTCCTCTCCCCTGCCTGCAAAGCAGCCAGCAGTCTGAAATTGAATAGATTAGTACATGCCATCTGATCTGTTTGAAATGTGTTATTAATGTTTTAATTGTTTTATCTTGATATGTTTTTAGGAATGTTGTGCATCGCCCAGAGCCCCACACTAGCAGGGATTGGGCGATTAACCAATTTAATATAAAAATAA
Organism: Gekko gecko; assembly: GCA_029375565.1. Taxonomy (NCBI): domain Eukaryota; kingdom Metazoa; phylum Chordata; class Lepidosauria; order Squamata; family Gekkonidae; genus Gekko; species Gekko gecko. Next base: position 15,076,350 of record JAPDNY010000012.1, on the reverse strand, counting down.
ATAAAATAAATAAATAAGAAGATGGAGGAAAGAACTTCTTGGCATCCTTCTACCAGACTGAAGCTGAAGCAGGAGGCTGAATTTGGTTCCCAGTTCCATATTCATCAGCCTCCTAGCTGAAGCAGGGCCACACCTGGAGATCTCCTGCTATTACAACAGATCTCCATATGACCAAAAACAGCTCCCCTGGGGAAAGTGACTGCTTTGGAAGGTATATTCCATGGCCTTATACCCTGCTGAGGTCCCTCCCCAGGGTCTGCCTCCTCCCGCTAAACCTCCCAATCCCAATTTCCCATCCCAGAACTGGCAACTCAAAACTGAAGGGAGAGACAATGGCTGAGTTCAGACTGGCAGTTTGAAGCGGGAGCCAGTTGTGGCAAAAAAGCCCCGGAACAAACTGTTCCGGGTTTTCCCGGTCACACTGCATGGACTGATGCGGGAGCATACTGGGAGGTGGCATGCAGGAGCATTCAGACTGCTGGTCCGGAGGCGTGGCTGTAAACGGCTTTTCCCTGGTAATTCGGCTATGTGCGCATCTGGCCGATTTGGGGAGGATCCCGTCGCACCAGCACCGCATTGGGCAGTAGACTGGAGCACAGTCAATCATATCGCTGCTGCCTTATGCGCAACACGGGTTGCTTCCGGCTTTTCGGGTTGGCGTTCACCCTTCCCGGAAGCGGAATGAAGCGGGATAAACGGGCTCTCAGGGATTTGCTACCACTTTCACCAGGTATCTATTAAACCACTTTCACCAGGTGGGAGTGAAGCGGAACAGCACAGGTTGACTACAGGTGGGGAATGCCAGGCAGATGTGCCTGTGTGAACGCCCCCTTTAATCTGCTTGTAAAATGTGGCCGAAATGTGGCTATAGCAGAGCAAACTGCCAGTCTGAATTCAGCCTTTGTTTATTGACTGTTTTAGGAGAGCTCTAGGAAGAAGGGTCTTTAACCAGTGCATTCTTTCTTCTTATCGGCAAGCACAAAAGGCCTACTTCAGCCCTCAACCCTTGGGATCCAGTTATTACTCCCCACCCGTTCTCCATTGAACTCTGCCTGTTTACTTAGCTCGTTAAAGTTCTTATTGCTATTAATTACATGTCACTACAGTGGCTGGAACTCACCGGGGCTGATAATAGAAGTGCCGGCCCTGAAGTGCCTTCAGCACTTGCCTCAGAGCTTATCTCCAGAGGTATGCTACTTATCTGTATTGATATTACCGTATATAATTCCAGTAGTTCCGGACTACCTAGGAAAACAACTGTTGTCATAATGGGCACTTGGTTATCATTTCATTCCAAAGAGCCTTAAACTAGATGAGCTAAAAGAACATTGCCTCTTCTTTGAAATCGTGCAAGCTCTTTCAATGAAACGAAGGCCAAAACACTCAGGGAGCTCTTTTATGAGAAATTGTCCCTCCCTATAGACTCCCCCTTTAGAGCTTAATGCACAGGAGAAGGAGGAGGAAAGAGAAGCGTTTGCTAATGAAAGCTGGTTGAACATTATGGCTGCAAAACCAACAGTGGCTAAGAAGCTATGAATAAGAAAGTCCCCAGTTCAGAGCTTGTCTTTTCCATGAACTCACCAAGTGGCCTTAAGCACAACTTTCTGTCGCAGTCCTCCAACTGCTGTACGACAGAGGATATTAAAATACTGACTCACCTTCCAGAGTTGTTGCAAGGACTGATCAAGGTTGCATTCTAGCCCACCCTTCCCCTGCACAGCAGGGCTCAGGGCGGATGACAACAGTAATTATACAACATGATTATATAGCAATTCAAGACATTAAAAACATAATTATGATTATAACCCTACAAAACTAGATGGCGATCGACACAATTAATAAAAATACCCGAGAAGACCATCTGTACGAGTGCACTGTCAAAGCCAATCCTGGGTAAGTGAGCAAAACTGCAGGCAACCGCACAGGATAGATGATACTAGGCAGAGCAGGGGAGGCCAACATAATTAGACACCCGCTGCCTCAACCAGAGGCCTGGCAGAACAACTCCATTTTAGAGGCCCTGCAGAATTGTAAGAAGTCCCACAGGGCTCTGATCTCACTTGGAAGAGAGTTCCACCAGGCTGGAGCCAGTGCCGAAAAGGCTCTGGCTCTGGTTGAGGCTAAGCGAATGTCCTTTGGGCTGGGGTCCACCAGCAGATGTTGATCTGCAGAGCATAATACTCTTCAAGAGGCATACTGGGAGAGACGGTCCCGCAGATAGAATTAAACGGAGAATTAAACAAGACTTAATTCCGCACTTCCAGTGCCAGGAGCTCCGTGACCAATCTTACCATAAATAATAAATCAGTAGCACCTTAAAGGCTGTGATCAGGCGTGCCATTTGGTGCGGAGAGGAAGTGAGCCTATTTCCCCCGGTGAAAATTGACACAGCGTTGTGCGAGCACACATCCTTTGTAGCTGCAGGCTCAACCTGTCACTGCATGATCAGATGGCATGTACGGGCGAGTGGTGGTTTTTTTGCCTTTTGTTTCCCATGCGCAGAAACAAGGAATCGCACCTCCTCGTGGAGGTTTCCCCATGGAGTATGCACACATACTGCTAAGTGAAGGGGGGGAAACGGCACTGAGTCAGGATGGAATGAGCAGACCATCCCGATGGCTTGAGTGCATGCTTAAGCGATCAGGCAGGGGAAAGTCCATCCATGGCCCGTCAGCAAGCATTAGGACCAGACTTCCCCCGGTGTCTTTTAACTCTGCTTCCATGGCAGGGCAGCATGGGGTGCTGACCACTGCAGGACCTTTCCCAGATGCTGCTGTCTGGTCATGCTCTTTAGATCCATCAGGCATTCGCAGCTGAGTCGGAACTAAATGCATGTCTGACCGTGGCCTTCACTAACATTTGAAACAGGGTATGAGATTTTGTGAGTGATTCAGGAAAGCTCCTACCCTGCCACAAATTTTATTAGTCTTTAAGGTGCAACTGGATCTTGCTCTTTTCTGCTGCTACAGACAAACACAGCTACCTAATAATAGAAGGTGGGATTGCTCTATAGTAGAGCACCCCTCTTTGAAGAAGAGGAAGAAGAGGAAGAAGAAGAGATTGGATTTATACCCTGCCCTTCACTACCCAAAGGAGTCTCAGAGCAGCTTACAAACTCCTTTCCCTTCCCCTCCCCACAACAGACACCCTGTGAGGTAGGCGGGGCTGAGAGAACTTCTGACAGCAACTGCTCTTTTTCAAGAACAGCTGTGCCAGAGCTTGTGACTGACCCAAGGTCACATCAGCAGGTGCAAGTGGAGGAGTGGGGAATCAAACCTGGTTCTCCCAGATTAGAGTTCGCGCACTTAACCACTAAAACAAACGGGCTCTCCTTAATCCTAAAGCTCCCAAATACAAGGATCTTGAAAAGCTGAGAAAGACTTTCTGCCTGAGATATGCCACCGGTCTGAATGGTACACAGTTCTCTGCTAGATAGCTCTATTGTGAGGCTTAACATAAGACCATCTGATCAAAGCAATCCTTTTCTCTGAGAAAGGGCCCTAATCAATCTACAATTCATAGTGGTGGTGGTGGTGGAAAATGCTATAAAGTCACAGACAACTCATGGTGAGCCTGTAGGGTTTTGAAGGCAAGAGATGAACAGCAGCAGTTACTGTTCAGTAAAGTAGAAGTTCAGCTAAAGGAGTGGATGTCTGAAGAGCCTGACTAAAAGTCTGTCAGATGGGTTCACCTTTTGAATAAAGAGAGAGACTCCTGGCCTTAGCCGTGTTCAACATAACCTGAGGAAGAATTCCATCTAAGAATTCAGAGTCTAGTGTCATTTTTCATGCAGACACCAAGAACTGTGGCTTGAGATTTTGGCAAAGAGCGACTGGGTAGCAGGCTGAAGCTCCCAATCAGGCCAAAAGGAAGAGGATTGTATTTTCAGGAAAGAAATATAAGTCCTGTCCAGTTATACAGGAAATTGGCTCTGAGGCAGGGAAAGAAGACATATTGTGATTTCAGAAAAGGGGAGAGAATTTGATACCCCAAAAGAGTGACCTTTCCAGAAAACCACTGAAACTTAAGTACTCACTCAACCATCTCTCACTGATAAGAACCAAGAATTTGTAAAATTAAGCTGTTACAACACCACCTTGTTTGTCAACTGGAATATATATCATTTTACCAACGTTTCCCTCAGCATTTGGAATTCCTGACTAACTCATATCATCCCTGCCTATTGAATAAAATCTTCATTGTTGTCCACTGTTGCACAGTCTCCAGGGCCATTTCAAGGGATCTAAAAAGAGGGCTCCTGTTTTCTCCTGTCAAGTTCCTGGGCTGGGCAAAAAACAAAATCAGATTCTGTCACAGGGTGGGTCATTCAGATTTATAAAACCACAAATATTATCACACAACTTGGGGGCCAGCTCAGTACCTGAAGGGAACTAAGAATTCTGGCAGGAAAAATCTGCCTCAGAGACGGGAGAGTAATGGGAGGTCCATCATACCATTCCTGACTTAGATGGAACAGTGGCCTAGTTTAGCATAGGTATTGTTGGGGAGCTGCTAAGCTCCTGGTACTCCAGCAGTGCCCACCATTGACCCTTTCATTGTTGGAGTGTAGGGTCTACTACTACCCCCTGACCAACAAGGGAGCTTAAAGGAATACATACTCCATCGCTTCCCTTTGAGCACCTCTCTTGCCTGATAGTGGGAGAGTGGCCCAGAGTCCCCTGTGACATAGGGAAAACACATAATGCAGCAACCTTTCTGAAGCTAATCCAAAGTGAATCAGGCCAGTGCCTGGATGGGAGACTTGTTGAGAACGCTATGGGTGCCATCTTAAGATCCATGAAGGAACAAAATGAGATCTAAATGCACTCAACAAAATAGCTGCAGTTCCTTAGCCAATACTAAATTTGTCTTTAATGTCATTAGTTTACAATGCAATCTTAAACATAATTACACAGAAGAATGAAGACACTTAGGTAGGATTGCCAGGTTCCCTCGTTGTGTCGGGGGTGCGGGGTGCATTCCGGGTCATCCCCAACGTGATGACATCACCCGAAAGTGATGTCTTCATGTCAGGGAAATCACATGGTGATGCTCTGGTTTGAGGGCACAACTCTATGGTAAAACCAGCCTCAAACCATAGAGTTTTGCCCTCAAACCACAGTGTTGCTGAACGACATCCCAATATTATGACATCACTTCTGGGTGACATCGTCATGTCAGGGACGTCACACAGCACCATCACTGTTTGTGGGTAGGGTTTCCCCTGCCGGCCAACTGGCCAGTGGTGGGCAGAAGCCCTGAGAACTGGGTGACCCCCGCCTCGGGCTTGGGGACTGGCAACCCTACATAGAGGTCAATGGGGTTAGAAGGGTGTAACTTTGTTCAGGATTCCACTGTTATTATTTGGGGTGATGATTCAATGGGCTTTTTCCATGTGCATGCATTTAAATCCAATGTCATATGCAAACGTCTAACAACGTGAAGCAGAGTGAGCACCAGCTTTCCAAGGCACCCATACCTACGGTCAATCCCAAATAGGATGGCTGGCATTTGGGGATTATTGTTTTTTCTAAAGCTATTCATTGACGTTTGCTCCTATAAACCCCACTGAGTTTCATAAATCTTGCCGAAGCTGGGATTACCATGAGAAGGTACAATACCTCACTATTAAATAGTTCTCTTTGATCCCACTCCCTAATGGATAGCCCGTAGGTGGAGATTTACGACCACATGCAAAGTTAATAGATGGCATATAAAAATGTTGTGTTGGTTAAACAGAATGAGCAGGCATTATGCACGGCATGTTAAGATATGCAAAGTGTTAAATCCACCATCAAGCTAGTACCTGCTGCCCGTATTTGACTACAACATACTTTGCTTTCCGTGGTGGCCTCGTTTGATCTGTATAAAATGAGGGACTCGCCACCGCGAAGGGAGTGATTTTTCATTGTTTGCAGGGGTTTAATGCCTGCGCTATAAAGCTGGTTTATTTTTGTGGGGGGAGGCAATCGGGACTGTAAAATCAAGATCCTGCTGTACTACAGCCCATTTCTGATGCTATTATTGCCTGAAAATAGTAGACCCAAGTGATACTTTACTCTGTCCATAGGGCAAAATAATAAGATCGCAACCCTCTTACATGCCAAGCGACATCCCTTGAATTGTGAACCAAGGAAAGATATTGTTTCGTTTCTGCCATCCATACCCAAGTGACAAATGACATCAGAAGCCTGAAATACTGACTAGCTTTCTGTTTCCAGTTCCCAGTACCTGAGCTCTTAGCTTTCTGTGAGGTTCCTGAACTCAGTTTTTCGAGAGCAGAATACAATTCCATCAGAGCAGTATCACTGCATTCTTCTGTTGCAAGATCGTTCTAAAGCATACTTCCAGGTGCCAAAGGAATAAACATTTCCATTCACTTTTATTGATACCAGAAAAGCTTCATTCATCACATCTGTCAAGGTAGCTGCTTACTGTCGTGCATGGGAGAAATAAGCCTTGGGGCCTTAGCCACACAGGACGAATCTCACCCTGTTTGTTTCTTCCTTTCTTTTCCTTTTGCCTTCCAAGATCCTTAGCACACACATGCACATTCCTCAAACCACCAAACTTCTTTGCTCTTCTGCTTTTCCCTTCCTTCTGCCTTTTATATATTTCTCTACACCCATGCTCATATCCTGGCTTTTTTCCCCTTGCTCACGAGCAAGCCTTTACTGTTGAGGAGGGGAAAGGCTGTGGCTCAGTGGAAAAAGCTCTGTCTTGCAGGCAGAAGGTCCCAGGTTCAATCCCCAGCACCTCCAATTAAAAGAACCAAACAATAGGTGATGTGAAAGACCTCTACCTGAAACCCTAGGGAGCTGCTGCCAGTCTGAGTGGTCTGAGTCAGTACAAGGAAGAAGAAGAAGAAGAAGAACTTGGAGTCTCAGAGTGGCTTACAATCTCCTTCCCTGCCTCTCCCCACAACAGACACCCTGTGAGCAATGCTCCCTCTAAGCTGTGGAGTCTTGTGAGCAAAAATTTTACTTTGTGAGCTACTGCCATTGAAGTTGTGAGCAAGCGATTTGGCTGCTACATAAATCAGTTTGCTCTGGAGCCATCCTTCTGGAGCTAAGACAAAAATCCGTGAGCTGGAGGCTAAAAAAACTGTGAGGTAGCTCACACTAACTCAGCTTAGAAGGAACACTGCCTGTGAGGCAAGTAGGGGTTAGAGAGCTCTGAGAAAACTGTCCTTGAGAGAACAGCTCTGAGAGAACTGTGACTGACCTAAAGTCACCCAGCTGGCTGCATGTGGAGGAGTGGGGAATCAAACCCAGTTCTCTAGATTACAGTTCACTGCTCTTAACCACTGCACCAAACTGGCTCTACACCAAACCAAGCAGACCTTTATTCATGAGCAGCCTCTTCCTCTTGAGGAGGTCTGCTCAGCCTTCTGTCCTTGTCTTCCTTCCCCACCTCCTGGACTCTCCTGCTGCATCTGGGGCCTTGGCAATATGGGGATGACCCTGAATATCAACATTCAGGAGGAAAGGGTGAACTTGTTAGTTGTGCATGTTAGTTAAGCTTTAGGAGATGGGATGAGATGTCAGTCTTCATCTACATGATCATCTAGCCAGCAAGAACACAAAACCATCCCATTGTTCCGATCCGCTTTGGGCCCGTATCCTCAGAGGAGCCCCTTGCTGGGTTCCCTCCCTCTCTTGGTGGGCCAGTTTGGTGTAGTGGTTAAGTGTGCAGACTCTAATTTGGAGAACCGGGTTTGATTCCCCACTCCTCCACTTGCAACTGCTGGTATGACCTTGGGCAAGCCATAGTTCTGTCAGAGCTGTTCTTGAAAAAGGGCAGTTTCTGTCAGAGCTCTCTCAGCCTCACCTACCTCACAGGGTTCCCATGGCTTTAAGGGGAAGGGGAAGGAGTTTGTAAGCTGCTCTGAGACTCCCTTGGGTAGTGAAGGGTGGGGTACAAATCCAATCTCCTCGTCCTCCTCTTCTTCTTCATGCTGTGATGCATGATGGCCAAACTAAATGTGAGCTCATTGTTTTTTCAATCATTCCTCAGATATACCTTGAATCTGATTTGGCCCCTCCAGTTGATGATCTGCCCCCTGAGTTCTTCCCCAAATCTATCTGGTCACATAATCTCCCAGAGAAAGTCCAGCGACTAGTTACTGATCAAGCGATTAAGGACTTCTGTTCCTCACTTATGACCTCTTTAAATCCTACAGAAGTTACTTATTGATTGATTTGATTTGATTTGATTTGATTTGATTTGATTTGATTTGTATCCTGCCCTCCCTGCCAAGGCAGGCTCAGGGCAACTTACACACAATATGTTTAAACAACTAAAACACAGACTTAAATAAAACCACAACAGTATAATAATAAAACATATCATAAAGTGCTAGTACAATTCAAAGATGATGGCGGCATTCACGCCATCTAAGGTAGTCAGCTACCATTGTAGTCTGGGTTTTAACAGGCCGTTGATCACAAAGTTTCTGTTGGTATTGGGGCCAGGGCCTCAGTGTTGGAGGGGCGGCTCCCTAATCGAAGGCCTGGTGGAAGAGCTCCATTTTACAGGCCCTGAGGAACTGTAAGAGGGCCCACAGGGCCCTGATGTCATCCAGGATCTCATCCCACCAGTACAGAGCCACCACTGAGAAGGCCCTGTCCCTCATCACAGCCAGTCTGGCTTCTTTAGGGCCCGGGAGGGCCAGATGGTTTTGGGACCCTAATCATAGTGCTCTCTGGGAAACATGTGGGGAAAGGTGGTCCCTTAGGTATATGACACTTTAGTTTCGAATCTTATTTCTTTATTCAATCCAGCTCCCATTTTGGTCTTCAAACATAAACCCAAGTATAACGCATGCTACAATGGAGAATATTTATGCCTGTAGCCCACTCTTCTCTCCATTTATCATTGTTTTCAGAGCCAAAAAAAGTCTTCCTTATTGAAGGAATATTTCATTGTTAAACAACAGTTATCAGACCTAGCCAAGAGGCTCCAGTATGCCAGAGACCAGTGGAAACTGTTGATCAAGGCAGTTAGGTCAAATGACTGTGGGAAATTTTGGGCCTTAATCTCAGGCGTCTTGCAGGCAAAATTAATCTCATCACCATCAATCCCATCCCAAATCTGGTTTTCATATTTTCTAAATCTTTTCAATGAAGATGGAGTTGGTTTTCCCAGTTCTACTGAATTTGATTCCCTTGTGATGCCTGAGTGGCCACCTGTGTCTCCTGAGGATATCATTACTTTGATCTCATATCTTAAATCAAAAAAGGCCCCTGGCCCTCACACAGTTACTCCAGAACTATTGAAGTCCCACCCTGAATGGAGCCCCTCCCCTTTAGCTGTCTTGTTCAGCATGATAAATAATATGGGAATAATGCCACAGTCATAGGCAAACGCAATCATCATCCCCATTTTCAAAAAGGGTGATCACCTGATAATTACAGACCAATTAGCCTTTTATCAGTAATCAGCAAGCTTTATGCCAAAACATCTTCTAACTAAATTAGAAGGATGGATGATTGACCAGAACAGACTAGGCCCAGAACAAAATAGGGTTTTGTCAAGGAAAGTCTACACTGAATCACTGTATAGTACTGTCACGTGTAGTTGCCAAATACAGTGGGAAACCCGGTAATAAGCTTTTCACTGCCTTTTTAGATCTTAAAGCAGTATTTGACTCAGTCCCGAGGGATCTCTTGTAGGATAAAATGGCCAGAATGAATATGGAGCCCAGATTACTTTAATTAAAAAACCTTATACACACACTAGCTGTCTGGTCAAATTCAATCTCCAGCGAAATCTAACTACAAAAATCCCAATCTGTAAAGGTGTAAAACAGGGTTGCATCCTTGCCCCCTCGCTGTTTAATCTGTTTCTAAATGACCTGGCCCCAGTTTTGTCCAAAATTGGTCAATGCCATATTACAATTCTCTTATATGTGGACGACACTGTTGTACTTTCATGTTCCCAAGTTGGACTGAGGCATCTTTTATATCAATGCTTGACCTATTGCAATAACAGGTTAAGTCTGAATCACAGGAGAACAAAGATCTTAGTTTTTGCTAAATCCTGGAAACAGTTTGTATGAACAATTCAGGGAAATCCCATTGAGCAGGTTAAATCCTTCAAATATTTGGGGATCAACTTTTATTACAATGGGGGATGGGCTATACACCATAAATGTGCCTCCAACTTAACAAGGAATAGTGCTACTGCCATCACTCTTTTTTTTTTCTATTTGAGAGGCAATAGGTATGTTCCCATGGCTTTAAAAGCCTTTAATGCAAAATCCAGCCCATAATTCCTCTATGGAGCTCTCATATGGATAAGTGCAAGCAATCGATCACCTAAGGGACTACAATCCTTTTTTCTACGGAAAGTCCTTGGTCTTCCTGTGTTCCACATGCTGCAATTTGTTTTGAGACCGGACAGATGTTGCTAGAAACTCGGGCCTGGTTTTTGACAATCAAATTTTGGCTTCGCCTTTTGTTTACTTCTGATTAAAATTCTCTTACTTTCTTAATGTTGACAGATTTTCATGAATCTAACTGGTTGAAATTAGTCCTAAACGAAATTAGGTCTATAGGTACACCTCTAGATTCGCTTTACTTATCATCTGCCTCAACACCATTTCAGATAATTAAATGCAGGCTGTTAGATATCCAATTTCAGTGCCTGACTGAGGCAACTAGGAAAACTTGCTCTCCAATTCATCTGGAATTATCTCTGACATCTGGCCCAATAACCTCTTATTTCTACTCTTTAACTGATCCCCATCAAAGAAGGGCATTTATGCTGGCCAGATTCAATGTACTGCCGTCAGCCATCTTCTCTGGAAGCTGTCAAAAAATCTCCTATGAATTTAGACGATGCCCCTGTAGCCTGGGTGCTACTCAATCCATTTCTCATTTTCTATTAAATTGTCCGTTATACATTAAGATCCAAGAAAAATGTCTGAACTCCCTTCTCTATACATGGTGGGGCCCCCCTGATAGTGTCAAGGTTCAGCAGTTATTTTCTTGACACAACTTTCTCATAACCTCTAACGTTGCCTGTTTTCTCCAGTCTGTAATTCGATTCAAGGAAGCTATTAACTGAACCGCTTCACTTTGGTTGGCCTGACGATCACTTTGTTACCTCAGTGTATTTTTAAAAAAAAATAATTAATGTACTTTTATCTTTGACATGCCAATAAAGGTTGTCTGTCTGTCTGTAACGTGAGGTCATTTGCTTTTTCTTCTTTGACATCTCTCCTTTAGGGACAGAGAAGGAGGCATTGCTCCCAGGCCTGTAGCCAGGATTTTTCATTTTGTGGGGCATATTTTTTTCTAGTGGGGCACCCATTATGTTTATACCTGTACTTTAAAACCCTCTCTTGGTACAAAACAAAACAAAAACATTGTTGGGATTTTTAAACTGCAATTCCAGATTTGGGATCCCCTGGAGACTGGCAAAAAAAACAACAACCCAATGCTGATAGTTGGCAGATATTGTTGGAAATGCAACCCCAGGTCCCACATGGAGTACGGCATCCCTTCCTCCCCACCCCCCTATGCAAAAGAAAACAAGTAAACTTCACCTTACCTGTGTGGGGCTTGACTTGCCAGCTTGGGAACTGGGTGGGGGGCTTGCTTGCAAAAAAGAGAGATCACTGCAGCCACCTGGGAAGGATGGAAGGAGTCAAGGCTTGCTTGTTTACTTTGCCTGTGACAAAGAAGTAGCAGCAGTGTGCCTGGGAATGGAGGCGGGGCTTTCTTGCTTTGCTGGCTAGGTGAGCGGCAAGATGAGTAGATAACGGAGTAACTGAGTGCCGGCCGGGAGAGGCAAGACAAGTAGACAACAGAGTAATTGAGTGCCATTGCTGAGACGAGATACAGGCAGCGTTGGTGGCCAGCATGCTGAATAAGTCAGGGGGCCTGCCCCGGGTAGTAAGTTGGGGGGCCCTGGTAGAAAGTCAGGGGTCCGGGCCCCAAAATCAGCCAATGTAGCTACAGGCATGATTGTTCCTCTTTTTTCCACTGGGCTAGGGTTGATTTGCACTTGTGGAAGAAGAAAGCGGTGGCAGAATGTTGACATGGAAGAACAGACTTTCCCTGCTCTGGCTGGCCCAGGGCACCTAAACTCATCAGATCTCAGAAGCTAAGCAGCATCAGACCTGGTTAGTACTTGGATGGGAGACCACCACTGAAGACCAGGGTCTCTACACAGAGGCAGGCAATGGCAAACCACCTCTATTAGTCTCTTACATTGAAAACCCTCCATGGTCACCCTAAGTCAACTGTGACTTGACAGCACTTTTCATCACCCCCACCACCATCTACTCCAGCACCAAGCTGTGCTTTGCCACCTCTTTTAAAGCCCTCTGAAGCAGATCCAGCACAAAGGGAAGGACTTTCCAGGGGCTACTGCAGAACATAGGATGTTGAAAGTCTATGGACCATCATTTAATTTAGTTACCAAATTTATATCCCACCCTTCTGCCCTTACAAGAGCCTCCAAGGCGGCTTTGGTTTCAGCCGGCAAGGATATTCCTATGAATGGTGTGTGCTGATATATGCATTTGCAATATGTGAGAAAGGCTGAAAAAGCCCTGCTTTTAAAGGATGGAGCATCCGTAACCCACAGAAATCCACTACGAGGGCTTCTCCAGGAGCATGCGGGGGTCTCAGCTCTCTGATATACTGAGACTATCGAACCGTATCTCCCTGGTATTTTGTGTTTTACTTCGCATCCTGTGGCAGTCATTTTGTAGCTGCACTCACCCCAGAAAGATGGAGATCCCCGGTCTAAGGAGATATAAACAAAAGACAAGGGGGGAGATCAGGAACTGACGTGCGGAACAAGAATCATCTTCAAATGAATCCGATGGACAGCCTGAAGGTAACATGGGGCTCCTGAAATAAGGGTGGGAAATATAAAGTGGCTTACATTCCCGCACCACAACTCTGAGGGATATCTTACAGGAAATATGCAAATTCCAGATAACGACTAGAATCCTGATCAGTCAGTCAAGGCATAACAAAGAGATGAGTTAATGACCCAGAGGTCTCCTGGGAAAGCCATGGTGAGAGCTTCCCTTTGTCCTGGATTGAAATGAACAAAGTTTCTGTGATTAATATGAAAATATGTAGCAGCCTTAAACTGGCTTGGAGCATTCGTTCGTCTCATTCAGTATTGTCTACCCTGAGGAGCGGCAGGTCTCCAGAGCCTCTGGCAGAAAAAGGTCTTTCTGACACATGATGCCTACAGACATTTTACTGGAGACGGCAGTGACTGGAACTGGGACATTCTGCACCCAAAAAGGTGCTCTTTTACTGGGCAAAGATTATAAGAATATCTATTTGTTCTGTCCTCCAGGGCATACATCATTTTTCTCTCCTTTGTTTTATCCGCACAACAATCCTGCGAGGCAGATTATGCCGACAGACAGTAACTAGCCCTCATTCACCGAGTGAACACCCAGTTACCAGGAGATGTATGTATATAGTACATATGTTACATATCTGTCCTGTGGGAATGGGTGTGTTTATTATACTGAATTCAGAGTTCAGAGAAAATCAGCAAGCGTTGAAAAGAAAACTCTTCTCTCCTGTCCCAAGCAGGAACTGCAGACTTCTACAGCCGACAATACAACCATGCCGAATTCTGGGCTCACACCACAGATACACACTGTTTTAGAGAACTGTGACAAGGCTGCTAAGTAAGTCTGAAAGGAAAAGGTGGAGGAGGAGGAGGAGATTGGATTTATACCCCGCCCTTCACTTGGAGCCTCAGAGTGGCTTACAAACTCCTTTCCCTTCCCCTCCCCACAACAGACACCCTGTGAGGTAGGTGGGGCTGAGAGAGCTCTTTCCAGAACTGTCCTTGAGAGAACAGCTCTGCCAGAACTATGGCTTGCCCAAGGTCATCCAGCAGCTGCAAGTGGAGGAGTGGAGAATGAACCCGGTTTTCCCAGATTAGAGTCCGTGCACTTAACCGCTACGCCAAACTGGAACTGTTGGGTGAACGTAGTTTGAGGGGAACAATATAAATTTAAGTAGTGAGAATAATACTAAAGTACAAAATCTTAGAATGTTCACAATAAATGTAAATATAGTTCCTCCCCTCTTTGTAGGTAAGGGGGGGGCCTACCTGATTGGCTGGAGGTATGGCAGGAGGATTTCCAAGATGAGGAAAGTCTTCCAAATAAAGAAAAGAGAGGAAGGCTGGGGAGAGGAGGTGGTAGTCACAGGGGTCTTTTGGGGGGGAGCGCACTGCTCCGGCAGCTTTGGAGGGCAGAAAGGCTCCCACATGTCAGTTTCAGCTTTACAAGAGGATTTGGGAGTCTTTCCACCAGCCAAATGTCAATTTCAGCCCCATTATATCCTATGGGCCATTGAAGTCAATGGCGAAAGATAGGGTATATTCTGGGGGCTGGAGAGGAGGGGGTTTGAGGAAGAGGCTCCAAACTCACAGGGTAGCTGTTGGGGCCTCTCCCCAAGATACCCACCAAGTTTCAAGAACATTGGATCAGGGGGTTCTATTCTATGGGCCTCCAAACAGGTTGTCCCCATTCCCTCCATTGTTCCCTAAGGTGGGAAAAAGTTACTTCTAGTGATGTCAGGGGGCGTGGCATATGCTAATCGTCTAGTAGCTCATTAGCATACCATATGCTAATGAGCTGCTGCAACTCTTTTTCTATGAAAAGACCCCTGGGTAGTCGTAATTGCATAACCAAGAATTAAGCAAGTTAAATGAGACAAATGAAGCATAATTCTTTATTAAGTAAAGACTGGTGTCTTGAAATACAGCGAGACTCATGAAGCCGCCTCCTACTGTATTGTCTACTCAAACTGGCAGCAGCTCTTCAGAGTCTCAAGCAGAGGTCTTTCTCATGACCTATGACCTGATTCTTTTAAATGGAGATGCCGGGCTTTGAAGCTGGGACCTTCTGAATGCTAAGCAGATGCTGTTCCACTGAGCTACAAACCCTCCCCACCAGGACACTCTGCTGGTGAGCACCTTGACGGAACTAAAATTCCTTGGGCAATAGTCTAAGGACCATGGTTGGGTCAGGTTTCTTTCTGGGCTTCCATTGTGACAAGGAGCTGCTCTGTGGGCTCATCACACGCCTCACATGCTGGCCACAATGCCTATAATGTCTATGTATGTAAAGCCTATAATGTGTTATTCATCCACCAATTTGCCTCCTATAATCCTGCAAATATACCTCAAGGGCCTCCTGCTCCCATTTGAACCTGCACAACTGCTAAGGTCACCTTCCAAGGCCCTGGACTCTATGCTGTTTCTGAATCCTTGCAACCAATGCTCCCTCTAAGCTGTGGAGTCCTGTGAGCAAAAAATCTACTTTGTGAGCTACTGGCATTAAAGTTGTGAGCGAGCGATTTGGCTGCTGCATAAATTAGTTTGCTCTGGAGCCATCCTTCCGGAGCTAAGACAAAAATGCGTGAGCCGGAGGCTAAAAAAACTGTGAGCTAACAGCTTAGCTTAGGAGAAGAGAGAAGAGACTGGATTTATATCCTGCCCTTCACTCGGAGTCTCAGAGCAGCTTACAAACTCCTTTCCCTTCCCCACGACAAACACCTTGTGAGGTAGGTGGGGCTGAGAGAGCTCTGAGAGAACTGGCCTTGAGAGAACAGCTCTGACAGAACTATGGCTTGCCCAAGGTCATCCAGCAGCTGCAAGTGGAGGCGTGGGGAATCAAACCCGGTCCTCCCGGATTAGAGTCCACGCACTTAACCGCACTCTGCTTGCAACTGCGTGTTGCATTGTTAGCTACCTTGAGTCTAAGGAACCCATGGGCAACCCGTGAAAGCGTCTTCTCAGCTGTGGCACCAAAACTTTGGAATTCTCTTCCGCCAAATGCTAAGAAGATGCTGTACCAGATTTTTAGAAGAAAAGAACAAGAGTCCAGTAGCATCTTAAAGACTAACAAAATATGTGGCAGGGTATGGTTCTTAAGGCATTAGATGTTAACAGGGCTATTTTGGGGCAGGAGCGCACAGGAACAGAGTTCCGGCTGGCTCCCGAGTTGGCCACGCCCAGCAGGAACTCATTAGCATGATAGGCCACACCCAAAACCAGAAACTCATTAGGATTGGCTACATTAGGGCTGTGTGGCCTAACATGCAAAGAGTTCCTGCTACAAAAAAAAGCCCTGGGTTTTGACAACAAACAAGGTAAACCGAATAAGAAGCAAAAGGTGGGTGTGGCTGGATGAGCACACTTTTGGCAACATGGGGTGTGTGGCCTAATATGCTAATGACCTGTGTTGTCAGGGGTGTGGCCGAATATGCTAATGAGTTCCTGCTGTTGGGTGTGGCCTAATATGCTAATGAGTTCCTGCTGTTGGGTGTGCCCTATTATGCTAATGAGTTCCTGCTGGGCTTTTTCTACCAAAAAAAGCCCTGGATGTTAATAGATGTGTGTGTGTTCCCAACTATGGATGAGGTGATGCTTAGACTCTATTGTCGCGCAACCGCTAAGGAACATATTTGATGAGGATTGCTCTCAACATAATAGTAGCATCAAATTCAGCCGAAACTCCTGCATTCTGAAGTTGGTCACAAGCAAGTACAAGCTGAACTCAATTTAGTGATGGCAGCAATTTTCAAAATGATCAGCTGGGCGATGAGTGGATTTCAAATAATTGCCTATAGAAGTAGGAGGGAGAAATAGAGAGCGATTCTATTACAATGTCAGTGTTGCTTGCTCTCACAGAATGTCGAATAACTTATCTGTGGGTGGGGAGATGCACGCAGTACATAACCATTATTTCATCAGCCAACTGACGTGTACATAAACAATTTGATGCCGCACAAGGAAAATTCTCATTCACAAAATCAGTCTTTGACACTCGTGCTATTGGGATTGTGGTCACTGGTCAATGCCCACATTTGCAGATACGGTGAGTTAACACCTCTTTGGAAATGTGTAGAATAAATCACACCTTGGCGAGAATGTTCACAAACAGCTAGGGTTGCCAATATCCAGGTGGGGCCTGGAGATCTCCTGGAATTACTGCTGATCTCCAGACTACAGAGATCAATTCCCCTGGAGAAAACGGCTCTTTTGGAGGGTGGGGCTTTCTGGCATCACAGCCCTGCTGAGCTGCCTCCTCTCCAGGGTCCTCCTCCAGCAATTTCCGTAGCCAAAGAGTGATTAACACATAGAATTCACTACAACAGGAGGTGGTGGCAGCTATAAGCACGGATAACTTCAAGAGGGAATTAGATAAACATATGGAGCAGAGGTCCATCAGTGGCTATTAGCCACAAGGTATAGATAGGGACTCTGGGGCAAGAGATGCTCTGTATTCCTGGTGCTTGGGAGGGTCAACAGTGGGAGGGCTTCTGGTGTCCTCGCCCCACTGCTGGACCTTCTGATGGCACCTGGTATTTTTGGCCACTGTGTGATACAGAGTGTTGGACTGGATGGGCCATTGGCCTGATCCAGCATTGGTTTCTCTTATGTTCTTATGTTCACAGTTGGCAAGTCTACCTTGAAACAACATGGGTAAAAGGTATTGATACCAATATCAGTAGCGATACAACATACATAAATAATTGTCCCTGTTTAGCTGTTTGGTTACACTGTGGATGTTTTTTGGCCTATTCATTACTAGTAGTAACAGCCATGTCGAGAATGATTGACACTAGGATTGCCACCTCTGGGTTGGGAAATACCTGGAGATTTGGGGGATGGGCGGCCATTTTCTCCAGGGAACTGATCTCCCAGGAGATCTCCAGCCACCCCCTAGAGATTGGCAATCCTAGTTGACATCCATATCAGGCCCTCCATGCATTTGATTGGGTTACGCTACCTCTTGCACTAGCTGACCTTCTGTCTTTACCTTGTTAAAAAAAAAACCTACTCTCAGTTCTTACAGTATATGCTTCCCCGTTTAAGCAAGCCCTTCGCGCATCTGACGAAGCAGGCTGTGGCCCATGAAAGTTCATGCCATTAAGATCTGATAAACTTACACCAGTAAAGCTTCTGTCCTTAAGGTGCCAAGAGACTCCATGCTGTTTTTCTGCAAGACACTAAAATGGTTATTTTTCTGGAATTTGTCAGGTAGCACAAAGATTGTGTCAATCCATTCAGGATTCCTACTTTGGACACTAGTTCTCACGGCTAGATAAACTGCCACGGGTGTCTCCGGAGATCTGCTAGGCCTCGGCTGCCTTGTCACTGTGTTTTCTCTCTCCTCTCCTCTCCTCGCAACAGCGTAATAGCCCACTGTGAAATGCGAATGCCGAACAGCAAGTGACATCTTGTGCTGTGATGCTCGTGAAATCATACTTACAAGGAACTTGGTTCGGCATTTCGGCAGAAACGAACAGAAAGAATCCTCAGTGAACACCCTGTCCCCATGCAGCGCTTCACCGTCACAGTTTTCTTCACACATTCTTCTGATTCTTGCACATCGGTTGCAACAGACCATGCTCAAGTTTTATTTAGTTCAATTCATTTTAAATGTTTTTTGGGGGGGATGTTTGAGTGCATACCAGTCTGGCACACATTTGTTTTTATTTAGAGAGCCAGTTTGGTGTCGTGGTTCAGTGCGCGGGCTCTTATCTGGGAGAACTGGGTTTGATTCCCCACGCCTCCACTTGCACCTGCTGATGTGACCTTGGGTCAGTCACAAGCTCTGGCACAGCTGTTCTCTCAAGGACAGTTTCTGTCAGAAGTTCTCTCAGCCCCACCTGCCTCACAGGGTGTCTGCTGTGGGGAGGGGAAGGGAAAGGAGTTTGTAAGCCGCTCTGAGACGCCTTTGGGCAGTGAAGGGCGGGGTATAAATCCAATCTCTTCTCTTCTTCTTCTATCTATTTAGGTCAGACATGTCAAAAATACAGCCTGGGGGTTCTTATCTGGCCCAAGAGCAACTGATGAGAAACCAGCCCAAATGTGGACCACAAGTGCCTATGTTAGTATATTATTCCCCTGAGTATATTATACCCCCTTCTGAGGTCCCCCCATTCCCAAAATGCAGGCCCTCCTCTGGGTCTTCCCCCAGATCTCCAGGGATTTGGCAACCGTAAAGGGTGAGGAGAGCTGGTTTAGCCCTGAGCTCTGCTGAGGAGGGGTACAGGTCACGGTCAGTGGGAAAGTATCTTCTGAACCTGGCATTTCATTTCATGGCACGCGTGGCCCAGCCCAACAAAGTGACATTTATGTCAGATCCGTCCTTCATAACAAATGAGTTTGGCATCTCTGATTTAGATATTTCTACATAGCTTTTGGGACAGAAGACAGCATGAAGGAGGAGGAGGAAGAGGAAGAAGAGGAGGAGGAGAAGAGGATGAGGAAGAGGAGGAGGAGGAGGAGGAGGAGATTGGATTTATACCCCACCCTTCACTACCCAAAGGCGTCTCAGAGTGGCTTACAAACTCCTTTCCCTTCCCCTCCCCACAACAGACATCCTGTGAGCAGTGTTCCCTCTAAGCTGAGTTAGTGTGAGCTAGCTCACGGTTTTTTAACCTCCAGCTCACACATTTTTGTCTTCGCTCAGGAAGGATGGCTCCGGAGTAAACTAAATTATGCAGTGGCCAAGTCGTTCGCTCACAACTTTAATGCCCATAGCTCACAAAGTAGAATTTTTGCCCACAAGACTCCACAGCTTAGAGGGAACATTGCCTGTGAGGTAGGTGGGGCTGAGAGAGCTCTGACAGAAACTGCTCTTTTTTCAAGAACAACTGTGCCAGAACTATGGCTTGCCCAAGGTCATCCAGCAGGTGCAAGTGGAGGATTGGGGAATCAAACCCGGTTCTCCCAGATTAGAATCCGCGCACTTAACCACTACACCAAACTGGCATCAGATCTTGGAAGCTACACAAGATTGGTCCTTGGATGGGGGACCACCAAGGAAGACTCTGCAGAGACAAGACACTGGCAGGACACCTCTGCTTCTCACTTGCCTTGAAAGCCCCTTGCTGGGGTCACCGTAAGTCAATTGTGACTTGACAGCACTTGAGTCCGTGCATAGCTCACTTTTCTCCGCAATGCTAACCCAAAGTGATTTACAATCCCATTGCCTCCTTCTCCACTTTGTCCTCATACTAACAACCCTGAAAGAGAGGCTGGGATGAAAGAGAAAGGCTGGCCCAAAGTCACATCCTGCTTGACTGTCGCAAGCTGGGAATCAGTTTTCTGTCACACAGTTCAGCTGTTTTCTGTGGTTGCTCCCATTTCATGGGATGGGCTCCCCAAGGAGGTGAGGGATGTTCCCTCTTTGGAAACTTTCAGCAGGCAATGCAGGGCTATTGTATTCACCAGAGCTTTTCACAGGCATTGTATTAGGCTGGAGGTTAATTGGGATTTGGGGAGTTTGTGGAGATAGGGTGAAATGGGATTTGATTGCTACCTGGAATTTTAAAATTATGTATTGCGATGCAGTGTTCCCTCTAAGCTGAGTTAGTGTGAGCTAGCTCACAGTTTTTGAGCCTCCAGCTCACGCATTTTTGTCTTAGCCCGGGAAGGATGGCTCCAGAACAAACTAATTTATGCAGCAGCCAAATTGCTCGCTCACAACTTTAATGCCAGTAGCCCACAAGGTAGAATTTTTGCTCACAGGACTCCACAGCCTAGAGGGAGCCTACCTTCAGCCACGAGGAAAGGCCGGGTATAAGTCATTTAATAAATAAATACAGATAAACATGCATGCACATTTTTGCACAGCTGTATAGGAATTGTAGACGACCCCCCCCCCCGCCAGTATTTAATTGCCTGGCCCAACCATCCACAAGGGGGAGGGGGAGAATAAATTTCACAGATACGATAAAGCAGGATGAAGTGAAACTCCAGCACCACACTAGTGAGCTGCTTGCAAAGGTGTTTGGGAGGGCGCCCAAGGTGGGACAGCGGCACAGCGACGGGATCCAAGGTACCACTCACGGGTGATTGCAGCTGTCAAAAACTATGCGTTCGCCTGCCGAACTTATTCGCCGAAAAGTTCTCAGCGACTCTAAAACCGGGCAATACATGACGGACTTTTGTGCATGCAATGCAATGGGCACAGAAACTCAACCGTAACAGTAACATTCCCATCAAATTTCATACCTATGGTCAGGATGACCGAGGGTTGGGAAATCCCTGGAGATTTGGGGAGGGTGGGGTTTGGAGAGGGCAAGATTTGGGGAGAGGAGGGACCTCCGTATGATATAATGCCATACAGTCCACCCTCCGATGCAGCGATTTGCTCCAGGGGAACTGATTTTGGTCACCTGGAGATCAATTATAATAGTGGCAGGTCTCTCCAGGTTCCACCTGGAGGCCGGCAGTCCTAGCTCCATAGCCAGGTGGCTAATAGCGGTGAACATACTGCATGGGATGGAATAGGAACTGGGCAGGAGCAAATGAAAGAAAGTCAGCTCACAGCAGAAGGCTTCTCAATGGCCTGAGAGCAAGCCAGGCTGAACAGCCCCAATAGCAGGGCTCTTTTTGTAGCAGGAAGTCCTTTGCATATAAGGCGACACACCCCTAATGTAGCCAGTCCTCCAAGAGCTTACAGAGCTCTTCTTACAGGGGCTACTGTAAGCTCTTGGAGGATTGGCTACATTAGGGGGTGTTGCCTAATATGCAAAGGAGTTCCTGCTACAAAAAGAGCCCTGCCCAATAGCACTACAAACCAGCACTGCAAGAGCCACATGATTCACACCTAGCCAGAGGCTCCGGCCAGTGGTGGTGCAGGAGGAAGCAAAGGGTCAGCCCACACCTGCCATTGACACTGCTGGCCGAATCTCAGCTGAGTGGCCCCAGTGGTGCTGGAAGAGCTGGTAGGGTTGCCAACTCCAGTTTGGGAAATTTCTGGCGATGTGGGGGTGGAGCCTGGGGAGGGAGCTCACCAGGGGTGTGATGCTATAGAGCCCGCCTTCTGAAGTGGCCATTTTCTCCAGCAGAACAGAGCTCTGTAGTTTGGAGGTCAGCTGCAATTCTGGGAGAACTCCAGGCCCCATCTGGAGGTTGTGTGTGTGTGTGTGTGTGTGCGTGTGTGTGTGTGTATATATATATATATATATATATATATATATATATATATATGATGGCAGCACAGTGAAAGCAAGTTTGTTAGTTGCTGTAGATTTTCCGGGTTGTGTGGCTGTCGTCTTGGCATTGTAGGACTTGACGTTTTGCCAGTAGCTGTGACTGGCATCCTCAGAGGTATAACACAGAATGTGCCAAGGTGAGCAGAAAAATGGTAGGCAGGCAATTTATATCTACCCCGGAAGGTGAGGTAGGGCTGAGTCATTATCTTGTAGTAGTTCTCCAGGCTATGAACATGCTAATGGAGGAGCTTTCCTGAGGAGGTTCTTTTGTCTATGGATAGTTTCCTGCAGAGGTTTCCTGTTTCCTGAGGAGGTTCTTTTGTGTGTAGAATGGCTATTGAAACTCTAATCTTATCTGTTGTGCTATTGTCAGCTGTAGAGCATTTTGTGTTTTTCAGGACAGGAAACCATGCCCTATTTATTTTTAAACTCTCTTCTTTCCTGTTGAAATTGTGTTTATGTTTATGAATTTCAGTGGCTTCCCTGTGTAATCTGACATGGTAATTGGAAGTGTTTTGGAACCAAATGCTGTGTCTTGTTTGGGTTGGGCTATGTTCAGCCACTGCTGATTTTTCCGGTTGGTCAAGTCTGCAGTGTCTTTCATGTTCTTCTATTCTTGTCTGAATGCTACGCTGTGTGGTCCCGATGTGAATTTGTCCACAACTGCATGGTATGCGGTATACTCCTGCAGAAGTGAGGGAGTCTCTTCTGTCCTTTGCCGATCATAGCACCTGTTGTATTTTTCTGGTGGGTCTGAATACTATTTGTAGGTTGTGTTTTTTCTTAAGTTTTCCCATCCGATCAGTGATATACGGTAAAAACACTTTTCCTGCGGGAGACTGGTTTTCCTCAATTTATAGCAAGTTTGATACAACACCACAGCCCTGAGGCTGTAGCCCTGTGCAAAAAAAAATACAAATGGACATGTAAAATCCTAAAGATAATTTAATTCAAAAATTTGTAATATAAATAACTAACACCTAATACATTCATTACATATTCATTATGGTCCACATAGGACTCCTTAAACCGCTTAAATACAAGTCAATGCATTGGAATACAGCCAAGACCTTGGCTGTACAGGAAGAGAGCTTGGCTGTATTCTAATGTATTGAATTGTATTTAAGCTGTTTCAGCTGCTTAAGGAGTCCTATGTGGACCATAAGGCCACAGTGGCTCGGATGTTAAGACGCTGAGCTGTAGACCGGAAGGTCTATAGTTCAGCAGTTCAAGACCCTAGTGCCACGTGACGAAGTAGATAAATAGGTTCCACCTCGGTGGGAAGGTAACAGCGTTCTGTGTGCCTCGGTGTTTAGTCATGCTGGCCACATGACCACAGAAATGTCTTCGGACAGCGCTGGCTCTTCAGCTTGGAAACGGAGATGAGCACCGCAACCCTAGAGTCGGATTCGGCTGGCTTTCGAGCAAGGGAAACCTTTGCCTTTACCTTGGTAGGGAGGGTGGGGTATAAATCGAATAAAATAAATAAATAAATAATGCATTAGATGTTGTTTATGTTACGAATTTTGAATTAGATTATCTTTAGGACTCTACGTGTCCATTTGTATTGCACACCCCTCGCTGCTAGGGGCTTGGTTCTGCTTACTCCAGGCTACCAGCAGCCTTTCAGGGCAGTGGCCCGCCAGGAACATGCCCTGTGAATTAAATGGCCCCCTCTGCCCCCGGCATCCGCCCTGATGCCACTATCTCGCTCTGTCCAAATCCAAGGGGACCTTTCACCAAAGGAACAACAGTTGACCCCCGCTTTCCGTGTTTTTGCTAACCAGTTGTGCTGCCTGGGATTATTTTCCAATCCCTGGCAAATCTGAGCCTGCCCTAAAGGTTTCTGCCGCTGTAAACTTTTAATTCTGATCCCCCCCTCCCCTTCAGATCAGTGTCTCTGGTTATTTATGATGAAGAGAAAACAAAAAATAACAACTGTGCACTGCAGAAACCGGCACCAAAGCTTACAATAAGAGACTTCAATACAATAAGTAATTCAACACATGTAATCAATCATAGGAAAATATACAAGTCCACTATATCCCAAAGGGAAAGAACAAAGTGCAGAATTGAAATCTCTCAGAAGGGAGCAATGAAGTCTGGAATAGATGTCCAACACTTTTCCTAGGTATTGATCAGTGTTTCGGACTTCAGGTCCTTCCTCAGGAACTAGAAGCCATTATAGGAAGTCTTATTGCAATTTCTTAACAAGGTCGACATTATTCAGTTTCAATATGGGCCAGGTCTCCTAAGCTCTAAAAAGCACCTGCAAAGGTTGCTACTATGTAAGTTGGACCAAATGTGCCTCTTATTGTAAGCTTTGGTGCGGGTTTCTGCAGTGCACAGTTGTTATTTTTTGTTTTCTCTTCATTCTGGTTACTTATGAGCATTAATGTAGCTTTCAAAAGTCCCCAGTGCTCTGCAAAACCACAAGGTCACAAACACACACACCCCGAAAAAATGGAAAGGAGATGGCACTTGAAGTGGAACTGGCTTAAGGACCAGGGTGTGTGTTTGTGTGCACGCGCGCTGTGAATTACCTTCCATTATTTATCTCCCTGCCTCTGGCAATGTGCCACTCTTCTGCCCTGCCTGGGAGTAATTGATGTAGCAGAGCGATTAGAGATGGCGTGCTACATAACAGCTCCCATTATCATAACCAGGAGGGCATGAACAAACAACGTGCACTCTGTCTTTAATTGCTATTTTCTTAATGACAAGGACTGCGGTCATTTATAACGTGCATTAAGCATCCTAGAGGCCAGGTGTTGCAGCTGTGCGGCGCGCTGCTCTCTTCCCCGTGGAGGCAACATCTGGCACTAGCAAGGCCCGTTGTAATGAGATGGCAGCATTGTCCCGTGCAGGGATTCAGTGGTAGTAAAAAGCACTCAGTGCCTGGAGGAGATTCATTTTGCAGATTGGGGGGGGGGTTAGGCTCTTCCTCTTTTGACTCCCCCAAGTGCAATCCGATTCCCACTTATTTGGTTAAACCCAAAGCTGGGAGATGCTAAACGCTTTCCTCATCCTGTTTGGGAAATCAATTATGGATGTTTGCGAACTGCGATTGTCTGTGTCGACCGATTGAACAAAATTAAAAACCACTCGTAACCGCTTCGTCTCCCCCTGTTAAGTGAAAACAGGCTCCAACTTCTTCTCATTTACTTCCTTGCAAATTCGGAGCTCTTCTGCTGAGGCCAGAGTGAAGACCAGTCTGTGGACCTGCTCATTCTCACGCGGTGAAGAAGGCCTTTGTCTGAATGTTTCTCTACAGGTGATTTACGGTCGAAATATTTATTTATTTCGGAGAGTTCTATGCCAGCCTTTTCAGAGTTCTCCTGCGGGTGGCTTACGATTATCAATAAAAAAAATAGCAATCCATTAAAACAAACATGGGGACATTGTCACAATTATCTATTTATTTATTTATTTTTGTATTTATACCCCGCTCCCCCCATGAATGGACTCAGTGCTGCCAAGCAACTGACTGACAGCTATCCCTCATGGGGTTTCCAAGGCAACAGATGAGCAAAGGTGGTTGGCTATTGCCTGCCTCCGCATCATGACCCAGGTCTTCCTTGGTGGTCTCCCATCCAAATATTAACCATGGCGAGCCCTGTTTCGCTTACAGACTCTGAGAAACTTGAGCTAGTATGGTCTATGCAGTCTTCTTACTGGGGGATATCCACATTATAAATATCTACAGATCTCTGCTGTTCCCTCCGTTTACCCTCTCAAGGATGAGATGGGTGAGAAGAATTGGACTGGGGGGGGAATGACTGCTTCCCTCTGTTTTCTGCCATAAAGATTGAACAGTCCTCTAGAAATCACAGGCAGGAAGGAAGCAGAGCTTGTGAATCAAGGAAAGAGTTAAACATCTCCAGAAAACATCTCCGGAAAACACTCAAAGACCCAGTTTGGTGTAGTGGTTAAGAACAGTGAACTCTAATCTGGGAGAACCAGGTTTGATTCCCCACTCCTCCCCATGAAGTCAACTGGATGACCTTGGGTCAGTCACAGTGCTCTCAGAGCTGTTCTCTCAAGAGCAGTTCTCTAGTTCTCTCAGAGCTCTCTCAGCCCCAGCTACCTCGCAGGGTGTCTGTTGTGGCGAAGGGACGGGGAAGGAGATTGTGACTATATTTTTTTTAATTCATTGTATTTATTTAAAACATTTCTGTGCCACCTTTCCACCCAATTTGGGTCCCCAAGGCAGTGAATATCAAGTCATCAAAACAGTTTGGTGTAGTGGTTAAGTGTGCGGACTCTAATCTGGGAGAACTGGGTTTGATTCCCCACTCCTCCACTTGCAGCTCCTGGATGACCTTGGGCAAGCCATAGTTCTGTCAGAGGTGTTCTCTCAAGGACAATTCTTGAAAGAGCTCTCTCAACACCACCTACCTCACAGGGTGTCTGTTGTGGGGAGGGGAAGGGAAAGGAGTTTGTAAGCCGCTCTGAGACTCCAAGTGAAGGGCAGGGTATAAATCCAACTCTTCTTCGAGGAGGAAGAGGAGGTGGGAACAGACAGGGCTCTTTTTGTAGCAGGAACTCCCTGTGAGAAGAGCTCTGTAAGCTCTTGGAGGATTGGCTACATTAGGGGTGTGTCGCCTAATATGCAAAGGACTTCCTGCTACAAAAAGAGCCCTGGGACCAGGTAACAATTGACAGGAAAAGTGGAGGGAACAGAACAGTGAGAAAAGAAGAGTAGAAATATCTAAACAAACAGCCCTTCAACTATGCGCATGGACATGAAGCATGATGTAAGGCAAAGGTGTAGAGTGAGCAGAAGGCCATGGAAGAGGTCTCAACTCAATATGATAGTGATAAAGCTTGGAGAAAGCTGTTCCCTGGCACCTTGCACCGCACACCTTTGACTTCTGCGCCCGCTTTAAAATCAAAGTTATAGACCTATTCAGGTTGAACCTGTCAACTGGCACTGCTCGCTATCAAGCCTTGCTGTCTAGTGGAATCCATTTATTTTTAATGTAAAAGACATATAGGCAATTTAGAGCCAACGGTGATGGAAATATATTATAAATGTCAGAGGTTTTGAGTTAGAGGTCTGGTATAAAATTTTATGTACACATTTCATACACGCCCGGCTTCTTGCCCAGTTGTAACGAAGAGGCCTGATTAACATTATTTCTTACCTCCTTCATTCTTTCCTCCTTAAGTCCTTGGCCGTCTGTTGACTTCATCGAAGTTTGACACCTTGGCCATGCGTTTGGTAACAAGAGGGATGCTAACAATTTTTCTGAGCCATGCTGCCAGTCTGAAATCCCCAAGTTTTTCCTATGAGGCTTCTCAGCCCCCACAGGTGACACGAGGCCACCTCGATCCATCTACTACACTAGTACAATGTGTTAGAGCACCAAACAAGAACTAGAAATACAAGAGGGATGCTACCAATTTTTCTGAGCCACGCTGCCAGTCTGAAATCCCCAAGTTTTTCCTACAAGGCTTCTCAACCCCCAGAGGTGACACGAGGCCACCTCGATCCATCTACTAAACTAGTACGATGTGTCAGAGCACCAAACAAGAACTAGAAATACATGCAGAGCAATAACTCTGTAGCGTGGTCAATGGTTGGGGAATTGTGTAGGCAAGGTTCATATTCTGAACCAGGGAACTGCAAACTTCCGTGACGTGGCTAGTCTCCTTCTCGTACAAAGTTCGTCAGCAGTTGGGGTTCCTACAGTTCCTGTATAGTGTTGCCATGAAGCCACTTCAGATGGCATTATTAAAGACTCTTTAATATGACTGCGTTGCTGAACTGTGAAGAACGTGTGCCCAGGGCAATGGACAGAGCTGTGGTCCAAAGAGAAGTGCCCAATGCTGGACTATGGACTGTACACTGTGGCCAAGGGAAGTCTTGTGCCCCGGACACGTGCCAAGCCAGATGTGGACCTGAGACTACAGAGAGACCTGTGCCCCTGCATCTCTGCATCCACACAAGCACCTGAATGCAGACCAACAGCCCTGGCCTCCATATCCACAGAGACAGCATCAAGCCAGAGAAGCCATGCTCTGACAGAGGACACATGTTCCTGAACAGAAGCCATGAGGGAATCTCTTCTGCATCATGCAGCATCTTTCTCCCCCCGCCACCATGTGTTAACTTCACCTAGAAAGCAACACATTCCTCTTCCACCTGAGTCATCCTAAAAGAAAAGACTGTGCCCAGGTAAAGACAAAAGAAGAGATTAAGCCTTCCTGCCGCCCATGCAGATAATGCCTCTACCAAGCATTGGATCATTAATATGAAGCACTGGACCTGCAATGTGATTGGATCCCTTTACCCTCTCCTTTGTCTCACTGTCAAGTTCCCCAGATAGTCAGTCAAACACCAGGCTTCATAAGAAGATAGTGTTTATTGAGACTAGCATAGAGCTGCATGAACACGTACTTTGTCAGTGATACTGGGTGATACAGAACAGCATCAATTATAGCCCATTTGAAATGCCCCCCATACTATAAGCCAATGGTTACACAGCGCGTGCATGGAAAAGCATAAAATTAACAGTTCACCAGAAATATCCACACAGCCAGAATGGCTTGGGACCCAAGGTCAACTGGGTAGATAAGAGGCTGCACAGACACAGTAATTTAGGGTGCCTGGAGACAGTGTTTTACTCCTGCATTCTCCCCCCCCCATCCTCAGCAATGGCAGGTTACCTGACACTCACCCCCTTCCCCCAGTGGTGTCACTCCCTGCCGACCATCAATTTCCAGTTGCCCAACTGTCAATCCCTTTATGTCTTACCCTTCCAGAGTATAATTTTTTTTTACTTCCTGGGAATCAGTGACCCCATGGCCATGGCCTCAGGTTACAAACCGGCTATTTAAGGTGAGCTCTCCCTGAGTTCGCTCTCTTCTCTTCACCCTGTCTACCTTCTTGGTTCCAGTCCTGATCCGTTTGGAACCACTCCATGTGTGTCGCTGGTCAGCCCACGAATCCCTCCCTCCCCCCATTTTAGTTCCTTTTTCACTACAAGATCTGCTCATCACACCGGACAGGTAACGTATTACCCACCAGTACTCCTGCTCAAGCAAACATCACTATCTTTTCAACCCTGTATTCTTAGCTCGGTATTGTGTGAGAAAGTGCTTGCTTATTATTATTTGTATGCTTGAGAATCTTAAGTAAAAGACCAATTATTTTAGCAACCTAGTGTCCTCAACTATTCACGGGCTCTGGGAATCCTGACTCTGGTATACACAGGTTATGATCCTATATTTTATGCCTATTGCCATTTAATATCTATAATTCCCCAAGTTTATTAATAAAATAAGGCCATTTGGCTGACAATAGCATCTGTATTTCAGTGTTGTGGATGCAAGTGTTGCACATCAGCAGGGAGGTCTCGATTCAAAATCCTGGTGGGGCATAAAGCTCACTGGGTAACCTTGAGCTAATCACTAACTTTCAGCTTAAGCTATCTTACAAGGTTATTGGCAGGACAGACAGCTACCCACTGCACCTTGGAGAACGGGCGAGCTAGAAAGGAAATCAACAAGCATCTTTAAGATTTCAAAAAGTTTATTTTATAACCTAAGCTGCCCCTGAACCGTGGGAGGAGTCACTTTGAGTTCACTAACGCATCTTGGTGATTTGGAGGAGTGGGCCAGAGATACATGAACTGAAAGCCGCATTCAACTGCCCATGTACAAAACTTTACAAAAATTGACATTTAAAAAATGGACCAGTGGAGGATTCCTAATGCACTAGTTCCACTTTGGAAATGAGACTAGATCATCCTGCTGGATACAAGGGTTAAGCCTAATTATTAGTCGTAATGAGTTTCTTGTCGGATTCTATAATGTTCCGTCTCCAAGTCTTCCCAGTGCTTTGAATACTGCCCTGTTTGTGTCTTATTTAGGCTCTCTTCTGTCTGTCCTCAACCTTCTGACTGCCGCTTGAACACATAAATAGACCAGACATTAAAGGGAGTCGTTAACCCAACAACCAGATGGGTCAACCGGCTCATTCCCATTTCCAGCTTTCATTGCAGAATGGCAGGTGCTTCCCCATAAAGGGAAATTGACATGTTGGAAATGGGAAGTCAGAATAATAATGACACACTTCAGAGAGGTGTAATGGAGCTAAATGAAATCAGGATTCGAAAGCTCATTCAAGACTAGGAGTTCAAGAGTCCAAGAGTCAGAAGGCACCTTCTTCCAAGGGGATTTCAATCAGAGCCCTTTATTTGCTAGTCACTTTGCTATACACGCAAACCATTTCAAATGAACCTAACACAAGCACACATTTTCCCTCCCTACAAAAAAGGGAAGGAAACCTTGAGATGGACAGAAAGAGCAAAAGTGGGGTTACCAACCCCCCAGTGGGGGCTGCGGATCTCCTGGAATTACAATTACTCTTCAAATGACAGCGATCAGTTTCCCCTGGAGAAAATGGCTGGTTTGGAGGATGGACTCTATGGACCTGGCCCCAACACGAATACCACCACCGACAGCCTGTATACGCTGATATGACCCAGACTGAGTTGCCTGCTGACTGTCCCTTTATGCAACTGATGCCTCGCCATCGCCGTATGAGATGCACTAACACTTTATGTAGGGTTTTTTTTAATACTCTTTATATTTATATTTTATCTAATTCTCTGTTTTATGGAATTTTATGTAAGCCGACCTGAGCCTGCTTCAGTGGGGATGGCAGGATATAAATTAGACGGACGGACAGACAGACAGATGGACGGACAGACAGACGAATAGATGATGGATGAATGGATAGATGATGGATGGATGGATAGAAGAAGAAGAAAAAGAAGAAGAGATTGGATTTATACCCCGCCCTTCACTACCCAAAGGAGTCTCAGAGTGGCTTACAAACTCCTTTCCCTTCCCCTCCCCACAACAGACACCCTCTGAGGTAAGTGGGGCTGAGAGAGCTCTGACAGAAACTGCTCTGTTTTCAAGAACAACTGTGCCAGAACTATGGCTTGCCCAAGGTCATCCAGCCAGGTGCAAGTGGAGGAGTGGGGAATCAAACCCGGTTCTCCCAGATTAGAGTCCACGCACTTAACCACTACACCAAACTGGCTCTCTATAGATGATGGATGGATGGATAGAGGATGGATGGATGGATAGATAGAAGAAGAAGAAGAAAAAGAAGAAGAAATTAGATTCATACTCCACCCTTCACTGCCCAAAGGCGTCTCAGAGAGGCTTACAAACTCCTTTCCCTTTTCCTCCCCACAACAGACATCCTGGGAAGTAGGTGAGGTTGAGAGAGCTCTGAGAGAAACTGCTCTTTTCCAAGAACAGCTGTTCCAGAGCTTGTGAATGACCCAAGGTCACATCAGCAGGTACAAGTGGAGGAGTGGGGAATCAAACCTGGTTCTCCCAGATTAGAGTTTGCGCACTCAACCATTACACCAAACGGGCTCTCGATGGATGGATGGATGGATGGATGGATGGATGGATGGATGGATGGATGGATGGATGGATGGATAAAGTATACCCTGCTGAGGTCCCTCCCCAAACTCCAACCTCCCCAAGCTCTACCCCAAATCTCCAGGAATTTCCCCACCTGGAGTTGGCAACCCAGGCAGATACTTATTGCTCCTTCCCACATCAGTGTATTTTATTGCCGCTTGAATAATGCAAACAATAGAGTCCTAAAACATTCTTTGAATATCTTTTTTTTTAATATTCCCAGAGCATTTGTGTGGTCTAAAAAAAAAAACAATTTAAAATGAACAAAAAAGAAACCTGGTGCAGCTATTACTGATTCCAATATTGGATTCTCTCTCTTTTTTCTTCTTTCCCCTCCATCCCTCCCTCTCCTTTCCCTCCCATGAATACACAGCGAGTCAATCTGGCCTATCTTGATGGTTGAATAAGCTCTTTGATTTTTGAATTATTTGGAGATTAACCGAATTTGAAATGTGTGCTGCATGCGGTGTCTCGCTGGCCCAGAATGATGAGCTTTGTTATTGACAGAGAAAAAGTTGCAAAACTACCTTTTCCTTTATGACTCACACAGGCTGAACTTGGGTCCCTGTCGGGGCTGCTGGCCTGGGCAGAACTGACACATGCCGTGGGCTTCATTTGCTCCTGACTGTCTTGCATTTCACAGTGGGTGAGCAGGCGTTTCATGAAGACTCCGGGACAGGAGAACTGCAGCTTATATGATGCTGTGGGACAGAGTTGCCAGGTCCCGTCGTCCCCCCAGCTACCAACAGGGGAAGGAGTGCTGGGTTGCCAGCTCCAGGTTAAGGGATTCCTGGAGCATTGGGGGTGGAGCCCAGGGAGGGCAGGGACCTCAGCTGGGTACAATGCCACAAAGTCCACCCTCCAAAGCAGCTGTTTTCTCTAGGGGAACGGCTCTCTGTAGTCTGGGGCTGAGCTGTAATTCTGGGGGATTCCCCAGGTCCCACCTGGAGGCTGGCAGAATCAGGCCTGTTTCACACACATGAAGGAGAACTGGGGGGGATTAGGGTTGTCAGTCCTGGAGACTGAGGTGGTGAAGCCTGAAGAGGGTGCAGTTTGGGGAGAAGAGAGGAGAGGAGGGACCCCAACAGAGTGGTAGACCTCCACCCTCCAAAGCAGCAATTTTCTTCAGGGGAACCAATCTCTGTAGTCTGGAGATCAGGGATCAATTCAGTCGATCTCCAGGCCCTACCTGGAGCCTAGCTGCCATCCTCCCAATGAGACCTGGAGTTCTCCTGCAACTGCAACTGGTTCCCAGATTATACAGATCAGTTCCGCCAGAGGAAATGGCATCTTCAGAGGGTGGAGTCTATGGTATAATATCCCTGCTGAGTTCCCCCCGTTCCCCAAACTAACTCTCCCTATGCTCTGACCCCCAAATCTCCAGGAATTTCTCAAGGTAGAATGGACTGCATCACTATATCCACTGGCAGGCCCTGGACATGGTGATGGCCGTGAGCACAGACAGCTTGAAAAGGGGATTAGACAGATTCACAGGGGACAGGTCCATCAGCGGCTACTAGCCATGGTGATGGAAAGGAATTAACTTCCACAGACAGTAAAATCTCTGAAACCCAGTTTTAGGAGGCAATATCAGGAGAAGGCCTTGGACTTCATGCCCTGCTTGTTGAACCTCCAAGGCAACTGGTTGGCCACTGTGTGCCAACAGGATGCTGGACTAAACAGACCATGGATCTGATCCAGACACATTTTGTGCATTCTTACAGACCGCGCTAGAAAGTCATCAGATCAAGCAAAGAGAGGGGCCGACCCTCTCTCCTTTCTGCAGGTGTTTCCCAGTTGCATGGAGGATGATTTTTTAAAAACAAACAAACACAAAGGAACATTCGAACCTGCAACCTAAAATGTTAAAGTCCATTATGTCCCATGCAGTAACCAGACCAGGCAGATACTGATGGATTTGCAAATCTAACTGGAAACAATGTGTGTTACTCTAGTATTCTTTCCGTGTGCTTGTTCCCACAATCTGTATTCAAACCTCAAAGCCATTTTTGATTGGTGGTAGCCGAGACATTGAGCATAGACTCGGGGTCCTCTCCTAGGGAACTCACATCCCATTTTTTTGTATTTGAGTAACAATCCAGCAGAAAACTTTCCTACCTAAACCACCATCCTGTGCTCATGGTGGAAGGATGTGTAGAAAAAGACAGGAGTTATTAGGATTACCAGGTCCCTCCTGTGACCGGTGGAGGATGGGGGCGGGACTTAGCAGGAGCACGATGGAGGCCCAGGCGATGTCACTCGAGACGTGGCCACATCACTTCTGGTGAGTACTGTAAGTTACATCATCACCCTGTGACGTTGTGGCAATGCTCTGGTATTTAGGCAAAAACTCTATGATAAAAATAGCTTCTATCATAGAGTTTTGCCCAAATACCAGAGCGTCGCCTGGACATCCCCAAAGTGATGATGTCTCTTCTAGTGCATGCCAGAAGTGAGGTTGCCATGTTGGCAGCAATGTAGCCTGGGCATCACTCTCTCTCTCCCCTGGTAGGTCCCTCCACCAGCCAGCTGATTGGTAGAAGAGGGGGAGCTGGTGGCAGGGCCAGACGGCAACCCTCAGTGTTACAAATGTCCATGACAGGGCAGTCGAGCTGCCAGGTCTGAGGATCTGACCTGAAGCATCAGAGTTTGAGCCTTCTTTTTAACATCTCCAGGGCAAAAGATAGAATATCAGGTCCAGAGGCCAGCATTGAGCAAATAAGCCATTATCTCTTTTTTTGCTCCACCCATCTGTATAGCTCCACCCATCCGTCCCAAGGTACCAAGCACTGCCGAGGATTGTCTACTGGCCTTCCAGTTGCCTACATTTGGTTGTGCCCCTGCTCTACCTGGCACCGCCATGAGGTCATCCAATCACCATTCTTTGCCATTAGTCTCCACCTCTTGAGCTCACCATTCTACAGGAGATCGGACAACCCTGCAGGACAGCAAGATGGCCCCATCAAGTGGGGGTGGCGGAAAGGGCCATCAAGTCACAGCCAGCTTACGGTGACCCCCTAGGGTTTTCAAGGCAAGAGACATTCAGAGGTGGTTTCCCATTGCCTGCCTCTGCACAGCAACCCTGGACTTCCTTGGTGCTCTCCCATCCAAGTACTACAACCAGGGTTGACCCCACTTAGATCCTTCTGATGAGATCAGGTGAGCCAGATCGGGGCCCCGTCAACTAGCCTAAGGGAAATCTGACTTGTTTAAAGCCCACTGCACATTTTGGACTCCTTTTGGTTTCCTCCATAACTGACGTGCTCCCCTTGCCCAGAGGAGGCAGGTGGAGTTCCCTGCTTCCATTTCCAAATATATTTAGCCATACATCATATTTCTCAAGTATATATATGACAGAAACTTATACTTTTAATATGTTGGAAGATAGTAAAACCTTTTTTTTTTTTTTTTTTTGTAGCCAGTAGGTTTGCAGGAGAGATTAAAATGAAGAGAGAATATTTACCTCTGTTGCATGGTGTTCTTCTAAATTAGTTAATGTATGAATGACTTAGATGTATGCTGTTGTTTGTGAACCGAAAATACCACACTGCTATTAATATATTTTTAAAAAATTCATTGTATTTATTTAAAACATTTCTGTGCCACCTTTCCACCCAGTTTGGGTCCCCAAGGCAGTGAATATCAAGTCATTAAAACAGTTTGGTGTAGTGGTTAAGTGTGCGGACTCTAATCTGGGAGAACCGGGTTTGATTCCCCACTCCTCCACTTGCAGCTGCTGGATGACCTTGGGCAAGCCATAGTTCTGGCACAGCTGTTCTCTCAAGGACAGTTCTCGAGAGAGTTCTCTCAGCCCCACCTACCTCACAAGGTGTCTGTTGTGGGGAGGGGAAAGGAAAGGAGTCTGTAAGCCGCTCTGAGACTCCAGGTGAAGCGTGGGATATAAATCCAATCTCTTCATTTTCTTTGTCTTCTTCTTCTTTTCTTCAGCAGCAGCAGCAGCAGCACTTAAAATAATTAATAATGGCAGGCAGCGGGGCTGCCAACCTCCAGGTGGGGCCTGGAGATTGCCGCTATTACAACTGATCTCCAGACAAGAGAGATCAGTTCCCCTGGAGAAAATGGTTGCTTTGGAGGGTGGACTCTATGATATGATATACCAATGAGATCCCTCCCCTTCCTAAACTCAGCCCTCTCCAGGTTCCACCCTCAAAATTTCCAGGTATTTCCCAACCTGGAGCTGGAAACCCTAGCAGGTGGGGAGGGAGGGAGGGAGGGAGGGAGGGAGGGATGGAAGGACATCTGGCAGTGCAGAAGGACACCATAGATCTTGGAGACAAGCAACTCTCAATGAGGGCATACAGCATGGTGTTATGGGACTGAATTTGGAGGATGACCTGATTCTCAGGGCCAGGAAGGGTGGGCTTTGGTGCCCATGTCCTGGCTTGAACTGCCTGATCAGCAGCGCCGGTGGCGCAAGGAGTAGAGAATTAGTGCCTGAGCTACAGGGTTGTGAGTTCTAGTTCTGCAGCACTGGCACTCAGATTCTCAAAATACTGGTCATGGAATCTGGTCCTTTGGATTCTAAGGAATCCTTGGGAAGACTTGCAGAGCCACCTAAGCAGATTTGCTCCCTTCTAAGCCCGTGGACTTCATTTGACTTAGAAAGGTGTAACTCTGCTTAGGATTGCACAGGTAGTTGTGTATTCTGTCACCTGCCGCCGAAATCAACTTAACAAACGCTTAGTTGAGAGCTGCTGTCGTGCAGAACTTCAAAAGTCAGAAGAATCCGATGCAAACCCGTCAGGACGGGGCTACGAAGCTCCGTCTCGTGCACTGCTACAAAGGTATCTCCTTCCTCCCGCATTTCATGAGAACCTGGCAGATTTAATTGATATCAATTATGAATTCGTCACGAGCCGTGCCTGCAAAGAGCAACGAAGCCCAGTGTTTATGAGGAAAGATAGCAATTGTCTTATTCAGTCCGACAGCTGTAATATTCCAGGCACAGGCCGCTTCATCCTGCATTATATTCAGCAGTGACTGTGAGTTGTAAGGAACTGGCGCATGTTGCCACTTGAGGAACGTATGTCCCATGTCAATGTGGGGGAGGCACGTTCCATTCAGAGTGGGAGCAGGCCTTGAGACGCACTTAGATGTTAGAGTGCTTGACTGGATAGACGTCAAGTGTCACCGACAAAAGGAAGCCGCCGAGAAGAGGCGATGCTCTCGAACAGGACACTTGATTAAATTTTCCCAGAGATGCAGGAAAAGCCATTTGACGCAGGCTTGTAGCCGGACTTCCTGACTAGGAGGGACAGACTGAATGGATGAAGAATCTGTGATATTTTTCCCCCCTTAGTCAAGGGATTCATCCCAGTTCTTCCCAATGGGACCTCACTAACCTAGTCCGAGGGCATCCCCAGCCCAACCCAGGGATGCTGACACCATTTTAGAGAAGAATTCTGCTATTTAAAAATGCCATGAGGCCTCCAGAGTGGCAGGATTAGGCAATCTTGCCCCCCTCTGGGGTTGCTAGCCTCCAGGTGGGGCCTGGGGATCTCCCACTTTGACAACTAATCTCCAGCTGACAGAGGATCAGCTCCCCAGGAGAAAATGGCTGCTTTGGAGGGGGGACTCTGTGGCCATGCTGAGGCCCCTCCCCTCCCCAAGCCCCGCCCTCTCCTGGATCCAGCCCCAAAGTCTCCAGGTATTTTCCAACCCAGACCTGGCAACCCTACTCCCCTCCCGCAACTTTCCAAGTGCTGAGATGGCCTCCCTTGTGGCATTTTTAAATGGTCAGATTCTTCTCTAGGGTTTATTTATGTATTTAATTCATTTGTGCCTTGCCTTTTTTCGCCATGGGGACACAAAGTGGCTTACATGGTCCTCCTCTCCTCCATTTTATTCTCACAACAACCCTGTGAGGTAGGCTGAGAGAGTGTGACTGGCCCGAGGCTACCCAGTGAGGTTCCAGGGTGCAAGCGGGGATTCAAACCTGCATTTCCCAGATACCAGTCCAAGTCTCTTAACCACCACACCACACCACAACCGTGCTGGTATCCACAGGTTGGACTCGTGGACAGCCTAATGTCTAGATTGGCCCTGAGTTATCTGAGTTGCAGGATGAAACTTCATAATGGGAGGGAGGAAGAAGAAAATGAAGAGATTGGATTTATACCCCGCCCTTCACTACCCAAGGGAGTCTCAGAGCGACTTACAAACTCCTTTTCCCTTCCCCTCCCCACAACAGGCACTCTGTAAGGTTTGTGGGGCTGAGAGAGCTCTTGACAGAAACTGCTCTTTTTCAAGGACAGCTCTGACAGAACTATGGCTTGCCCAAGGTCATCCAGCAGGTGCTAGTGGAGGAGTGGGGAGTCAAACCCGGTTCTCCCAGATTAGATTCCGCGCACCCAAACTGTCTGCACAAAGGATGTACGTTTGGACTAATTATGAGAGCGATCTTGAAAAATCCACTCTCAGTCAGGAAGCTACGTGGCCAAGCAGGACCGATAAGTGGAACTTGGAGTGCTATCACTTTTGAGGAGTCGTTTGAGGAGTATTTGAGGAGTAGATCCTTTTAAAATTGGGGGGGGGCTTTGCTGTGCACATTGGCCTGTGCCTTTGGAACTTATCTCATTAAATCCCAGTCCCAAATATATACCCCTTGCAAGACTAACAAATCCGAATGAAATGACTTCCTACTTTCGGAAGCATTTAGGTCAGGAATCATCAGCAGGGTCCCCCTACCTTGCCGGCAGGGCTCTTCTTGTAGCAGGAACTCCTCTGCTTATTAGGCGACACCCCCTCTAATGTAGCCAATCCTCTAAGAGATTACAGAGCTCTTCTTATAGGGGCTACTGTAAGCTCTTGGAGGATTGGCTACGTTAGG
Source organism: Gekko gecko (assembly GCA_029375565.1). Lineage (NCBI taxonomy): Eukaryota > Metazoa > Chordata > Lepidosauria > Squamata > Gekkonidae > Gekko > Gekko gecko. The sequence goes on along the minus strand of JAPDNY010000012.1, from coordinate 15,038,031 downwards.
GGGGTGTCACCTAATATGCCAAGGAGTTCCTGCTGCACAAAGAGCTCTGCTTGCTGGTAACATTTCCCCTCCATGTGGGCAAGGGTAGAACAGCCCTCCTGGGAGGGGGGAAAGGGAAATAAGAGATGCAGCAGATGTATGTCTGACAGGCACACAGGCCATCCAACCAAAAGAGTTGCCCGACGCTCCCACCAAATGGCATCCTTCCTGACTGTATTTCTGTGTACCACATTTCCTTGGGGGACGTGATTATGCATGGTTAGGCATGCTAATCACATGAAAAACAGAGCCCTGGATATATTATTGTTTGGTGGGGGGGGGGTTTACAGAAGCAAGCAAAGTGAGGTGCTCAATTTGATTCCGCTCAAATGGAATCGTTCAAGGGAGCCTTTTCATAAAGAAGTTAGAGTTCTAGTTTTAATGCCTGTGGGGGGGGGGAAATCAGGCAATCTTCACTGCATTGTTTTATTTTATGTATTCCACAGTTATTTGCATTGTGCTCTCATTTGGTAATCCAGCTTTATTGCACTGTTTGTTCTACACATTATACCGTTTTCATGGCATTGTTCTCTAATTCCGTAATCCAGTTTTAATGACTGTGTGTGTGTGTGTGTGTGTGTGTGTGTTATACTGTCTTTATTACATAACTTTAAAAAAAAATGTGCGATAGTGGGAAAGGCAGACTATAAATGTAGTAAATGAATAAAAGATGTAGACAACATGTAGAGTGAACCACACTTAATGCTCACCACATTCGTCTAGCAGTACAATACTTGACTTCTGTATTGTTCGTCCTGACGCTTCATTAGATAAGCAACTTTGGTTACTCTCAGATCTGTCCTTAGGCTAAGAAGGAAAGTAGTGGCATATTCCCTGGTATTAAACAGGAGCCCATGAATAGTACCAAAATGGACTGCATTCCTTTAGCAGAACAGGGGGAACAATTCCCTCCCCCCCCCCATTTTTTCTTCCCAAAAGCACAGAAGGGCTGAACTTCTTCCATTATCCTCTAGGGGGAGTACCTGGGGAGAGAGCACATACTTTGCATGCAGACAGTCTCAGGTCCAATCCCCAGCACAGCCACTTAAATAATTCCAAATAACTAGCCTAGGAAATACCTTTTTCTACTCGAGACCTTGGAGAGAAAGGGCCAGATAAATCATGGTCTGATTCAGCATAAGGCTACTTCATCTGCCCCTAAACCAGGGGTGTCAAACATGCAGCCCGGTGGGCGGGTCACCCCCCCCCGGAGAGCTTCTGTTAGGCCCACAGTGGAACTGGCTGTCTTCTGCTTCTTCTTTCAGTTCTGCTTCTTCTTTCAGTTCTGCTGCTTCTTCTAGTTCTGCAGCTTACAGAGACACACCTGAGCAGCATACTCAAGACTGCAACAGCACAGACATTTTGATGCAATAATTCAGAGCAAGAGGTGTCAGTTATCAGACACTGTTAAATAAACAAAATATTGCAAGAGTGCTAAAGTTTTAAGCATGTTTTTATTTTAAGGAAAAATAAAACCCCTTTGTGTTTGAGTCCTTTATAAAGTTTATATCTTCACTACCTGGCATTACATTTTATGACACACATGGCCCGGCCCAACAAGGTCTCATTTATGTCAGATCCAGCCCTCATAACAATTGAGTTTGACACCCCTGCCCTAAACTGTTTCTTTCAGGTGTTACTAGCAAGCAATAAACTATAGCAGAATCTTCTAGCAGTCACTTAAGGTTGGATCCAGCCAGTTTCTCTACTGAATCTCCTTATTGCTGCCTCCATCCCACACGGCTTGTGTCCATGCATGTCCCATGATACCTGCCATAACTTTTTTGATGGTCAAAAGAGAGTCTCTCCTCCTTTGTTTACCAGCAGAAAAGCAGGTTGGATCCAACTCTTAACACTGAATTACAAGTGGTCCAAAGAATACCCCACAGTTAGTCTTGCCAGGTTCCCGGTTGGGGTGCGGGATCTCTCATTTTTGTAGGTTCCGGTCCACAGCAGGGGAAACCCCACTCCCCAAACAGACATCCCCACGTGACGTTAGCAATACACTGACATCACTTCCAGAAGTGACATCATCACATCGGAGATGTTGGGGGTGACACACTACTTTTTGGGCAAAACTCTATGGTTTGTAGCCATTTTTACCATAGAGTTTTGCCCCAAAATTAAAGCATCACCCCAAAGTCACTAATGTGATGATGTCACTTCCAGAAGGGACGTCAGTACATCATTGGCATCCCCGCCCACCCCTGGAATGCCCCCCAAATCCTACCGCCGGCAGGAGGAAACCACTTGGCAACTTGTGGTTCTGACCAAGATGAATCTTGTAGACTACTTTGGACTTCAATAATATGGTTGTGGTTCTAGAAGTAAACCAGTCTTGCGATGACAGTGCAGACATCACTGTGTCTCAATCACAAATGTTACCAATTATACCACAATCACAGCTTTCTCAATGAACCGTTCAGTGGCCGTGCATGTCCAAAGCAACTCTAGCCCGCACTGCAGAAGTTTGGGGAAACTTGTGTTTGTAGCCATTCGTTTGTGTGAATCAGCCTACCGTATGTGCCCTCTGAAATCACAGGATGACGGTACACTCGCTTGCCTTGGAAGCTTGCCATTGATTCACTGCACCGTTAATGGTCAAACCAGACAGCTCCATTTTGCTCCCAAATCCCTGCAGAGCGGAGCTGCTAAGAACTCTCCTTGTTAGTCTCGAAACCTAGAGAGATGCAGGAAGAGTCTGGGCCACAGGAAACAGGAAAGAAACCAGTGCAGCTATAATTGGATCCAACGGTTTGGCACCTTGAGATTGTCAACCGAACACAGCAGAAGTGTTTACAACCTTCTCAAAGGAGTGACAGAAGCTGCACTCAATACATCTATTTTTGGAGCGACTGTTTTTTTAACATTTAAAACATGCACCATGGCTTTAACCATGAGTGGCAAGCCTCCTAAGCCCAAGCAGTATTTTAACTTAAAGACGCATGACTGGAGATGCACGAGCTGATCTCCCCACATGCTTTGTGCCCTGAAAGAGCAGTTGGTGTGCTGATTTGGACAAGGTCTGGGCAGGAGTGGGGGGGGTAAGCCTTTCCTTCATGGCATAACCCCATGGAAACTGTGGGGGGATATTCCATCAAGTCACAACAGCCTTCTGGCAACTCCATAGGGTTTTCAAGGCAAGAGACACACAGTTTTCCATCACCTGCCGCAGTGTACCAACCTCAGTGGTCTCCCATCCAAGTATTAACCAAGGCCGACCTTGCTTAGCTTCTGAGATCTGATGCGATCAGGTTAGCCTGGGCCAGCCAGGTCAGAGCCAAGGGAAACGACCCCTCTTGGTTGCAGTTAGCCCAAGCAGGGAAAAGGACAAAGGTTGTGATCACATGCACCAGGGAAAACGGGAGGGGGGGAGCGAGGCTATTTCCTCTGGAGGAATTTGACCTGCAGTTGCACGATCACACCTCCCTTTGAAGCTGCAGGTGCAGTCCGTCAGTGTGTGATCAGACGCAACTGCGGGTGAGTTAGGGGGGTTATGCCATTTCCCCCCCATGTGCTGAACCAAGAGATCACTGAGTTGCACCTCCGCACCCAGGGCTCCCTATGGAGTTTGCGATGATGTGCATACTGTGAAGGGCGGGGGGAATGGCACAGAGTCGGGATGGCCTGATCAGACCATCCCGATGGCATGAAAGTGTGCTGGAGCAATCAGACACGGGAAAGTCCGCCCATGGCCCATTGCAACCCATTAACTACCGGATTTTCCCAGGTGTCTTTTAAGTCCGCTTCTGCGGTGGAGCAGAACAGGTTGCCAACAGCTGCAGGGTGCTTCCCAGATGTTGTTGTCTGATCACTCCCTTTAAATCTGCCTGGCATTCGCACCTATGCCGGGTCTAGTTGTGCAGGGCATCTGTTTCCTTCCCGTGGAGGGGCTAAAGCTGAGGTTGAATCCATTGACCCACACTGCAAGTGGGAAAGAGTTAATCCCACCCTTGTCCAGCACTGTGGCCCCATTTCTTAGATCAGTCCCCCCACTAATGGCTGGTGTTTAGGGCAAAAAAGGTAGAGGTTGGAAGATCTGATTAAAATGAATACGCAAACTGGTCCCTCACAGTCGGTATTGTCTACTCAGACCGGCAGTGGCTCTCCAGGGTCTCAGGCCAGAGATCTTTCAGAGCACCTACTGCCTTAGTCCTTTTAACTGGAGATGCTGGGGACTGAACCTGGGGCTTTCAGTGTGCCAAACAGGTGCTCTGCCACTGAGCAGTGGCCCCTTCTAATCTCCTTTTGACAGGAGATTCCAGGAGTTGAATACAGGATATAATGTGTGTCAAGCATGTTGTTTTCTGATAAGCAATGGACTCTCTTTGGATATCCTCGGCTATTCTGGAGACACAGTGGCTGAGTTCAGACTGGCAATTTGCTCCGAGAGCTGGTCGTGGCAAAAAAGCCCCAGAACAAACTGTTCCGGGGTTTCCCGTTCACACAGCCCAGGCTGCTGCCAGAGCATATCGGGAGGAGGCACGCTGGAGCGTTCAGAATGCTGCCCCAGAGGTGCGCTGTATGCAGTATTTCCCCATTAATTCAGCTGTGGCTGTATGGCTGTATGTGCGCATGAGTGCTCATGCGCATAAGCACATTTCGCCAATTGGGGGAGCACCCCGCAGTGCCGGCACTGCATTGGGCAGTAGAGCGGAGCATGGTCAATCATACCGCTGCTGCCTTCTGCCCAGCACGGGTTGCTCCCGGCTTATCGGCAGAGCGTTCATACTTCCAGAAAGCGGACAAATGCGGGACACAGGCACTCTTCGGGGATTTGCTACTGCTTTTATGAGGTATCTATTAAATGCGGGAAGAAAGCGGAACAGCCCGGGTTGCCTACGGGTGGGGAACGCCGGGCAGATGTGCCTGTGTGAATGCCCCCTTTAATGCGATTTTAAAGCGTCGCTGAAACGGGGCTCTGCCGGGGCAAATTGCCAGTCTGAACTCAGCCAGTCTGTATTTCTTCATGTTGGATATTTAGGGTGAAAAAAACACAGGAAAAGAGCTCCATTTTTGCTCCCAGAACTGGCACATTCCATTGCACTAAGTATGCAGTTGCCCCTACTATAAATATTTAATTACATGTTTGAAATAAGAAAATATTTCAGAACAAGAGCATTTTAAAAGGATATTAGTGACGTATTAGTGAGCATCTGCCAGATTAAGTTCACTCCTCTATGCTAGTGACCTTCTTCCTCTATCCCTGTGGCCTTCCACAGATGCCAGATTTCAGATGCTCTGAGTGGGGATTTTTTAAAAAAACAAGGCATTGGATCACTTTTGCTGTTAGTGCATTGCATCTGTTACCGTCCTCTCCTCTCTCTCTCCCTCTTTGACTTGTGTGCTGCTGGACAGGCCACTGACATTCAAGATGTTCCACTCACTCTCTTGAGGTCCAGTTTATGCATTTACTGTGGCAGCATGGTTCTGGTTGAAAAATAGCTTCTGCACAGCCAAGCCCACACGCAGGAGACCCATCGCATCCAAGTACAACGGGCTAGGTTGCCTAGCTCAGGTACTTGATTCCCAGACTCGGACCTCAGTGGCCCTAGATGTAGATGCAGGATGACCCAACATGCTGCCTGGCTGGAGGGATGGATCAATGTGGTCGTTTTCATTTCAGGCTTGGTGTCATGCGTTTTCACGGCCATTGATCTCAATGCATCTCATTTTCTTCTCCATCTTTGCTCATTCTTTACTTACTGTGTGCACATTTTTATACCGTTATTATGGGAATCCTATGCAATTGGTGCAAAAATGACAAGAGGAAAAAAGACTGCAATTCCTGGAGATGATTCAATGAGTCTCAGATACAGAAAGGCTCTCCCCACCATCTAGGGTTGCCAACCTCCATGCGGGGCCTGGAATTACAAGTCCAGATGACAAAGGCCCAGTCTGCACCTAGCATTCGCTCCACTGTTTTACCAAACCCGCACTGGAGCAGAAAAAGATGTGGCTCAAAACCGTAGTCAAATACCCTGGACCAATGCCATGCTGACTGCAGAGTCACCCCTGAATGGCCATAAAACAGCCATAAATCTATGCAGATGGCTTCCATAAAACCGAGAGATCGAAGGAAGTGAAAGCAGCATGCAGTCTGGACGCTGCCATAAAATCTGACAATCAATCGAAGTGAAAGTGGCATGCGATGTAGAGGGGAATTTCTGTTCCAGCCTGGGTTTGGTAAGACAGTGGAGCAAATGCTAGAGGCAGACTGGGCCTTTGAAGGTGGTTTTGAGCCACATCTTTTTGTGTTCCAGTGTGAGTTTGGTAAAACAGCAGAGCAAGTGCTAGATGCAGATTGGGCCAAAGATCAGTCCCTCTGGGTAAAATGGCTGCTTTGGAGGGTGGGCTCTACAGCATTATCCATAGTTGGTGAGCTTCCCCTCCCCAAACTCCACCCTCCCCTGGCTCCACCCCCAAATGTCCAGGAATTGCCCAGCCTGAAGCATAAATCCCTACCACTGCTAACTGATGTCCATTCACAGGAGCTGCCACAGCTCAGATTTCTATATGCATGAATGGATGCTCTACCATTGACCCAGTACCCCTTCTCAAGAGGATTGTTGTGAAGGTTCAAGTCACAAAGCCACTGAGACCACACAGTCATTCAATGTATTATCTACATTGTTTCAGTGGCAGACGCTTCACACATGTATGTGACATGTACTTAACAGTCTGATAATTTGGGTTCTATGAAAAAAAGCCCACAGGAAAAACCCCACAGCCATAAATGCTCATCGGGGGAAAAGCCCATGTGGATATAAGCCCACAAGGGAAAAAGCCCACTTTTTTGTTTATTAATTGTGGGAAGTGTTAATTTGATCAAAGTAGCAGAATTTTCCGGGTATAAATCACCCTTCCCACACTGCTTTTTCATATACAGAGGATGGAAATGCCCACGTATCTGCCTTTTGCTTTTATTTTTTCCACCCAGAGCAAATAACAGCTTGGGAGCTAGTTTTAGGTTGGGAAAACAGTGTAAGAGGGGGAAGAAGTCAGATGCACACACCCATATGCTGTTTGCTAATCAGATTGCCAGCTCTATCAGGGCTCTTTTTGTAGCAGGAACTCCTTTGCATATTAGGCGACACACCCCTAATGTAGCCAATCCTCCAAGAGCTTACAGAGCTCTTCTTACAGGGGCTACTGTAAGCTCTTGGGGGATTGGCTACATTAGGGTGTGTCGCCTAATATGCAAAGGAGTTCCGGCTACAAAAAGAGCCCAGTATGTCTATATATAAATATAACCACTACCACTTTTTACAAGCCAAGAGACTATCTTTTTACTGCACAAGATGGGTAGCCATGTTAGTCGGTCTGCAGCAGTAGAAAAAAAGCAAGAGTCCAGGAGGAGCACCTTAAAGACTAACAAAAATCTTTGGCAGGGTAGGAGCTGGGGTTGCCAGATCCAGGTTGAGAAACTGCAGGAAATTTGGGGATGGAGCCTGGGGAGGACAGGGACCTAAGTGGGGCACAGTGCACCAGAGTCCACCCTCCAAAACATCCATTTTCTCCAAGGGGACTGATCTCTGTAAGTCTGGAGATGAGCTGTGATTCCGGGGGATCCCCAGGCCCCACCTGGAGGCTGGCATCTCTAGGAGCTCTCATGAATCACTCATTGCTTAAATTCTTCAGATATCAAGACGTGAGCAGGGACTCACAAAAGCCCCTATACCCTGCCGCAAAATGTGTTCGTCTTTAAGACAAATTGTGTTCGTCTTTTCCGCTGCTATTACTGCCCTGGCCTAAAAGCGGGACTCGGATATCTCCCCCCCACAACAATCCCTTCTCCTCCCCTCCTCACATCAGACAGTGCCGTCTCTCCAGAATATGCCAGGGATGTCATCTCGGCTGGTTCTCAGCTGTCCGATATATATCCCCCCCCACCACCACCACCACGTTTTTTATTCTTATTCTCTGCCTTTAATGGCCTTCCCAATTCCGGTATCTCCGCATTAGGCTTCTCATTAAATGTCTGCCACATTCAAAAATCCATCTGCCTCTCAGCAGAGGCCTGTGAGGAGAGACATTCTAATGGTCCCATTTAAACTTTTGAAAAAATGGAAGCGGAACAAAGAGCGGGAGAGGGTTCCTGCTTGCCTTTTTCAGACCGGCTTTGGGAAGCTAATTCAGTTGGGCGGCGGAGCCTTCGACTGAGTGGCTGTTCCAAAACTCGCAACCAGGAGAACAGGCTCCAACAGTAAGCAGGGGAGCCTTTCTGCTTCAGAAGGGGCCTCCTCGGGATAATAACATAATTTTCCCCCCACATTTCTTCCAACTGTGCCTAATACATAGGCATAATACCGTCTCCATTTTTAACAGAAAGTACCAGCTGCTTATGTGTACGGAATTTGTTCTTAATCATACCAAATGTGGTTGATGAGTGCCTATTAGTAGGGCCATGAAATGGGGTAAGCCCAAGACACAGTCAGGCGTTCTGCTGTAAGGAGGTTTGCCCCATGCAGGAAAAAAGAATATGACTTCATACCTTTTTGCCAGTTTGGTGTAGTGGTTAAGTGCGTGGACTCTTATCTGGGAGAACCGGGTTTGATTCCCCCACTCCTCCACTTGCACCTGCTGATGTGACCGTGGGTCAGTCACAAGCTCTGGCACAGCTGTTCTCTCAGCCCCACCGACCTCACAGGGTGTCTGTTGTGGGGAGGGGAAGGGAAAGGAGTTTGTAAGCCGCTCTGAGATGCCTTTGGGCAGTGAAGGGCAGGGTATAAATCCAAACTCTTCTTCTTCTTCTTTTGGAAAAGGAGAAACCACCAGTGCCGTTCCCAAAACCAGCCTGACAGGGACTGGGACTGGTCTTTGCCCTCTAGAAGCCCGGGAACGTTGAACCCATTTGAGTGTCCGAGCGGGGAGGAGGAAGGGGAAATAAACCAGGACAGGGAAATTGGCCTCTCAAACTCTTTAAAAGGTTTTAGCATCCCGGAGGGGGAACTAGGATTTAGGGGAAATTTCCCAATTTATTCATTCTTCATGTTTACTCCCCCACACATACACACATAGACACATGATTCCTCTCAGACCCACATCTTTTTTCTACTTTCTCAAAGAAGTTCTGCTTCAGATGATAATACTAAAGAGGATTCTGGTCACGTTTGGTCAACATGTGCCAGAGCAGGAGCCCAAAGACACAGCCCCGGTAGGTATGTTCACAGAAATTTCTTTAATGCTCTATGTTGATTCTTGGGGAAACACTTGATAATTACTGTAAATGACTGGACCAGCGCATTCATCCAGGCAGCCTTTTGTTTGTGTTGGAGTAAGGTGACTCAGCATCAATGTTCCCTCTAAGCTGTGGAGTCTTGTGAGGAAAAATTCTACTTTGTGAGCTACTGGCATTAAAATTGTGAGTGAGCAATACCTGGGCACTGGGAGGTGCTGCGTTTGCTCTAGATCTATATATGCGATATCTTCTTAATGAATGAGATGGTGTGGTGGTGTAGTTTGGTGTAGTGGTTAAGAGCGGTAAACTCTAATCTGGAGGAACCAGGTTTGATTTCCTAATCCTCCTCCGCATGAAGCCAGTTGGGTGACCTTCGGTCAGTCACAGTTCTCTCAGAGCGCTCTCAGCCCCACCTACCTCACAGGGTGTCTGTTGTGGGGAGCGGAAGGGAAGGTTATTGTAAGCCACTCCAAGACTCCTTCGGGTAGTGAAGGGCAGGGAATAAAACCACTTCTTCTTCTTCTTCTTCTTCTTCTTCTTCCTCTTCCTCTTCCTCTTCCTCTTCCTCTTCTTCTTTTTGTCTAGCTGAGTGGCTTCTTGCTGTCTCCTCCTTCTCTTGCTGGGCCATTTACGTTCTCTCTCTTTCCTCAAGAAGCAGGATACATCTACACGTCTCTCCTGTAGAAACTATACGATCTTACTTGCACACACATGATATCAGAATAGCTGGCCACTTGTGATTGGGAATGTTTTTCGTTAGATCAAGACGGGTCACCGTGTTAGTCTGTCTGTAGCAGGAAAAAAGAGCCAGAGTCCAGGCGCACCTTAAAAGACTAACACAATTCGTGGCAGGGGAGGAGCTTTCGTGAGTCACGGCTCACTGATTGGTTAGATTAGGCTTCTCTTTCTCCTTTTAACTGCAACGTGGAATCTACCTTACCAGGTGGGCAACTGTGTTGGCCTGAAGCAGTAGAATAAACTCTGAGTCCAGTGGCACCTTTAAGACAAACAAAAGTTTATTCAAGGTATGAGCTTTTGTGCACACATCACACACACTTCCTCCGTTACATTGAAATGGAAGTTCACAGTTCATATCAGTGTTCCCTCTAAGCTGAGTTAGTGTGGGGTAGCTCACAGGGGTTTTTTAGCCCCCAGCTCCCACATTTTTGTCTTGGCTCAGGAAGGAGGGCTCCAGAGCAAACTAATTTATGCAGTAGCCAAGTCACTTGCTCACAACATTAAGTCCAGTAACTTTCGTAAGATAATGCATGGAATAGAGCAGGTAGAGAAAGAGGTACTTTTCTCCCTTTCTCACAGTACAAGAACTCGTGGGCACTCCATGAAATTGCTGGACAGTCGGGTTAGAATGGATAAAAGGAAGTGCTACTTCACCCAAAGAGTGATTAACATATGGAATTCACTGCCACAGGAGGTGGTGGCGGCTACAAGCACGGGCAGCTTCAAGAGGGAATTAGATAAATATATGGAACAGAGGTCCATCACTGGTTATTAGCCACAAGGTATAGATAGGGACTCTGGGGCAAGTGAGGCTCTGTATTCTTGGTGCTTGTGGAGGGCAACAGTGGGAGGGCTTCTAGTGTCCTGGCCCCACTGGTGGACCTCCTGATAGCACGTGGTATTTTTGGCCGCTGTGTGACAGAGTGTTGGACCGGATGGGCCATTGGCCTGATTCAACATTGGCTTCTCTTATGTTCTCACAAAGTAGAATTTTTGCTTGCTAAACTCCACAGCTTAGAGGGAGCATTGGTTCATATATATATATATATGATGCCTCTACATAGGTGAACAGCAAATTAGCAATAAACTTAAGTTGAACGCAAATTTGCTGTTCACCTATATATATATGAACTGTTAACTTCCATTTCAATGTATCTGAGGAAGTGTGCATACACATGAAAGCTCATACGTTGAATAAACTTTCGTTGGTCTTAAAGGTGCCCCACTGGACTCCAAGTGTGTTCAATAAATGTAAGTTTTACCTTGCTTTTTGCAATACATTTCTCCAGAGTTTACTTAGGGCATGTGGTACTACTCTTCTATGACTGTGCAGCTTTGCTATATTAACAAATACATGTCTCCACTAGTTCGATGAGTACCTTTTCTACTTTCCGTTCAAATCTCAAACTCCGACTGATCCATGCCCAGAGCACCCTCAGCATATTCGGGCCACCTTTGCTTGCCGGGGAAGGACTCTCCAAAAACAAGCTCCATTCCATTCCATTTATTCAAAAAGTCTATATAGAACATCAGTTTTTAGAAAGTACAGGAAATATAAGGTGAAAATTCATAAGAACAAGAGACCCAGCATTTGAAACATAAAAGGAGAGAGAAATATACATTTTGTTTAAAGCAACCTATAGTGTCAGGGGGACCCGGTCAAAACACTCGAAAACGATTCTTCACGAAGTTCAGTTTATTGAGGTTAGTACTAGACACCACGAACTCTTGTGTCAGGAATAACGAGAAAACCCTGGGAACCCCAGCTATACCCCTTTCAAACAACCCCCGCCCCCCGATTCCCCTAAACCAGTAAGCAAGCACCTGGGAGCGTGGGGAGACAGTCGCTGTTGCATTCTCAGCGGGAAAGCCGAGACAGGCAGAAAGCAGCTCCAAAGACACTGGGCAGATAAGAGGGTGGCAGAAGCACAGGGGAGAAAGCAAGAGGCAGAAGCATCCCTCACATTCCGGACCATGGCAGCCAGCTGGCACCTAGATTAAGATCCATGAAGGCACCCAATCCATTATCAGGCTTACTTCTCCCTTATTCCAACATTATCCCAAGGCAGAGGAAAGGACAGAAGTTTTGATTCTTAGAGCTACCAAGATGTATTTAACAACTGCAAGGGTACCACTATTTTCATTCCGGCACAGGAAATCAAGTATATGGTAAGTATAAGCATATAAGGGGAGGGGCTGTGGTTCAGTGGCAGAGTGCCTGCTTGGTATGCAGAAGGTCCCAGGTTCGATCCCCGGCATTCCAGTGAACGGGTCAGGTTGTAGGTGATGTGAAAGACATCTCTGCCTGTCACCCCGGAAAGCTGCACCAGTCTGAGTAGGCAATACTGACTTAGATGGACCATTTTTTAATTTATTTATTTATTGTTGACATTTTTACCCCACCCTCCCCACAAGCGGGCTCAGGGTGGCTTACGAAGGGCAGAGCCCACATAAAACATGATAAAAGCAATAAAACCATTAGCTAACATAGATCACAGTAAAGTGCTCCATAAAACAGATGGCCCTGAATCACTCTCATGATGGTAACAATCAGTTCTTTGGGGGTGATCTTGTCCTGTAGCTGGTCCCAAGTAAGTCCGGTGGTACCAGTGCCACGTGGTGTTATAGAAGATCTTCCTGGGGCCGTCCCCAGCCCCGTTGTTGTCCACATCATTGGTGGTGGTGGCAGTGGTGGCCCCTATGCGTAAAGCCTGGTGGAAGAGCTCTGTCTTGCAAGCCCTGCAGAACTGCATAAGATCCCGCAGGGCCCTGATCTCCTCCGGGAGCTCATTCCACCAGGTAGGGGCCGCCACCGAAAAGGCTCCGGCCCTGGTCATGGCTGATTCACTATAAGGCAACTTCATGTGTTTATACATTTGTGGAAATCATTTGAATGCCCTGAACTGGATGGCCCAGGCTAGCACAATCTCATCAGATCTCAGGTTGGCCCTAGTTAGTAGTTGGATGGGAGACCATCAAGGAAGGCGAGGGTTGCTACCCAGAAAAGGAAGGCCATGGCAAACTACCTCTGAATGCCTCTCACCTTAAAAACCCTATGGGGTTGCTATAAGTTGTCTGCAGATTGACAGCACTTTATACCAATCATCTGAATGGTTGGGAAATATTACAAGGAGGCAGGTTATCGAAGAAGAAGAAGAAGCAGAAGAAGAAGAAGAAGCAGAAGAAGAAGAAGAAGAAGAAGAAGAAGAAGAAGAAGAGTTGGATTTATATCCTGCCCTTCACTCAGAAACTATACAAGAAGGACCTCGATGTCCTTGACAACCACGATGGTATAATCACTGACCTCGAGCCAGACATCCTGGAAAGCGAAGTTAAATGGGCCTTAGAAAGCATTACTAACAACAAAGCTAGTGGAGGTGATGGTATCCCAGCTGAGTTATTCAAAGTCTTAAAAGAAGATGCTGTTAAAGTGCTGCACTCAATCTGCCAACAAATTTGGAAAACACAACAGTGGCCACAGGATTGGAAAAGGTCAGTTTACATTCCAATCCCAAAGAAGGGCAACGTCAAAGAATGTTCAAACTATCGCACAATTGCACTCATTTCACACGCTAGCAAGGTCATGCTCAAAATCCTACAAGCTAGGCTCCAACAGTACGTGGATAGAGAACTGCCAGAAGTACAAGCTGGGTTTCGAAGAGGTAGAGGAACTAGAGATCAAATTGCCAACATTCGCTGGATTATGGAGAAAGCAAGAGAGTACCAGAAAAACATCTACTTCTGCTTCATTGACTATGCTAAAGCCTTTGATTGTGTGGATCACAATAAATTATGGCAGGTTCTTAAAGAGATGGGAGTACCAGACCACCTCACCTGTCTCCTGAGAAACCTGTATAAGGGTCAAGAAGCAACAGTTAGAACCGGATATGGAACAACTGATTGGTTTAGCATAGGAAAAGGAGTACGACAAGGATGTATATTGTCACCTTGCTTATTTAATTTATATGCAGAGTACATCATGCGAAATGCTGGCCTGGATGAATCACAAGCTGGAGTTAAGATTGCTGGGGAAAAGATCAATAACCTCAGATATGCAGACGATACCACTCTGGTGGCAGAAAGTGAAGAGGACCTAAAGAGCCTCTTGCTCAGAGTGAAAGAGGAGAGTGCAAAAGTGGGCTTGAAGCTCAACATCAAAAAAACTAAGATCATGGCATCTGGCCCCATCACTCCTTGGCAAATAGAAGGGGAAGTCGTAGAAGTAGTGACAGACTTCACGTTCCTAGGATCCCAGATCACTGCAGATGGTGACTGCAGCCATGAAATTAAAAGACGCCTGCTCCTTGGGAGGAAAGCGATGGCAAACCTAAACAGCATGATAAAAAGCAGAGACATCACCTTGCCAACAAAAGTCCGCATGGTCAAAGCAATGGTATTCCCGTAGTAATGTATGGCTGCGAGAGTTGGACTATAAGGAAGGCTGAGCGCCGAAGAATAGATTCTTTTGAACTATGGTGCTGGAGAAGACTCTTGAGAGTCCCTTGGACTGCAAGGAGATCAAATCAGTCAATCCTAAAAGAAATCAACCCTGACTGTTCCCTTGAAGGCCAAATCCTGAAGCTGAAGCTCAAATACTTTGGCCACCAAATGAGAAGGGAGCATTCACTGGAGAAGACCCTGATGCTGGGAAAGATTGAAGGTCAAAGAAGAAGGGGACGGCAAAGGATGAGATGGTTAGACAGTGTCATCGATGCAACGAACATGAAATTGAGCAGACTTCAGCGGACAGCGGAAGACAGGAGGGCCTGGCGTAATCTGGTCCATGGGGTCGCGAAGAGTCGGACTCGACTGTGCGACTGAACAACAACAACTTCACTCAGATTGGTTTATAATCTTCTTTCCCCATCCCCTCCCCACAACAAACACGCTGTGAGGTAGGTGGGGCTGAGAGAACTCTTTCAAGAACAGCTCTTACAGAACTATGCTTTTCCCAAGGTCATCCAGCAGTTGCAAGTGGAGGCGTGGGGAATCAAACCCACTTCTCCCAGATTAGAGTCCTCGCACTTAACCACTACACCAAACTGAAGGATGGGAGAACATCTTCTGCAACATCTGTCGCCCCATCGATCTTTATCCCTACAGTCCATTGGTGACCAGGGTGGATTCAGCTGATGTGGCCAGCTAGGCGGGGTGCCCTTCCTTACAGCTCCACAAGTGCCCCTCCCAGAGTGGCATACTTGGTGGAAGAGGATGACCAGCCCGAATCAAGGTTACAGAATAACCAAGCTCCCTGCTAGAGCCTCCAAAAAAGCTTGAGGTTCTTCAGTAGACTTCTGAATCATTGCTAAGAAGGCTTGTAGCTGCTGAGCTGATTCCCAATGAAAGTGGGGAACTGAGGATAGGGGAGTTCACCAAACCCCTCATTTTCATCTATCCATGACTGCTGATCTCAAGTACAAATTTAAATGTGGAATCATGGAAGAAGAAGAAGAAGAGAAGAGTTTGGATTTATACCCCGCCCTTCACTGCCCAAAGGCGTCTTAGAGCGGCTTACAAACTCCCTTCCCTTCCCCTCCCCCACAACAGACACCCTGTGAGGTGGAAGAAGAAGAAGAGATTGGATTTATACCCCGCCCTTCACTGCCCAAAGGCGTCTCAGAGCGGCTTACAAACTCCTTTCCCTTCCCCTCCCCACAACAGGCACCCTGTGAGGTAGGTGGGGCTGAGAGAACTTCTGACCAAAACTGTCCTTGAGAGAACAGCTGTGCCAGAGCTTGTGACTGACCCAAGGTCATATCAGCTGGTGCAAGTGGAGGAGTGAGGAATCAAACCCGGTTCTCCCAGATTAGAGTCCACGCACTTAACCACTACACCAAGCTGGCACCTCGTACAGTTTTTGTCAGGTCAGGTCAGGTCAGGTCAGCTACGAAAACTTCTCATCCACACTATAAATTCAAATAATGGATACAGATTTGTAAGGAAATGGCTCGGTGGGCCAGCTCACAGCCCAAAGAGTGCAAGTGGCCACTGGGGTGACATGGAAATGAGGCAGCTGTTTTGCCCTCGCAGACTCCTGGGTACTCGTCCCTCATTGGCTGGCCAGGTGCCTATCATTGCTTCCTCTGGCTGTAATCTGAGGGCGACTCAAGAATCTTCAGAAAACCTGTCCTGTCCCTAAGAATCAGGATGGGGTGGAGTTTTACCCAAGACCAGTGTTCCCTCTAAGCTGAGTTAGTGTGAGCTAGCTCACAGTTTTTTAGCCTCCAGCTCACACATTTTTGACTTCGCTCAGGAAGGATGGCTCCAGAGCAGACTAATGTATGCAGTAGCTAAATTGCTCGATCACAACTTTAATGCCAGTCGCTCACAAAGTAGGATTTTTGCTCACAAGATCTCACAGCTTAGAGGGAGCATTGCCCAAGACCAGTGTTCCCTCTAAGCTGAGTTAGTGTGAGCTAGTTCACAGTTTTTTAGCCTCTGGCTCACACATTTTTTGTCTTGGCTCAGGAAGAATGGCTCTAGAGCAAACTAATTTATGCAACAGCCAAATGGCTCACTCACAACTTTAATGCCAGTAGCTCACAAAGCGGAATTTTTGCTTACAAGACTCCACAGCTTAGAGGGAACATTGCCCAAGACCCATTTGGACTATGGTCCAGGCAGTGGCTTGTGGGAGCAGCCAGGCTAAGAGATAGAGGCTTCACCTTGTAAAAGCCCTGGAATCACCCAACGTGGCTTCCCACTTCTAATGTACATGTTTGGATGCCGATGTCCTATTAGATGGGGATGAGTCTCATCTTCACCGTTGCCATGACATTTGCTTGCACTGCAGAACTGAGGCCAAGTCATCAGGACCCCTAAACTCCACAGAGACATTCTGACGAAGGGACTGAAGCAACCCGCCCTACCGTAAGTCAACGGAGTGGAATGAGTCTGATATCTCTGAAAGGTGCCTACTGCGAGGCGGAGGTGGGAGCCGATTCAAGGCTATCTCTGTTTGAAAGGTCTGCGGAGAAAAATCCCAAGGCTCTCCATTGAGAGGAGAATGAAATATTTCCACTTCATTTCCTCTAGAGTTACTTCATCTTAATTGCTTCGATGGCCATTGGCAAGGCTACATGCAGAGCTGGGTCTGGGGAGACATTACCCACTCAGACACTATTGTCTGTATACAATACCTGTCTATATAATAAGTCTCCAGACTTCACAATTCATCAACGTACCTGGATAGATCAGAACAATACCCGGAAGACACGGAGCAGATAACCCTGTGGGAGAGAAGAGCCTCTTGTGGTTCAGGGCGCCTGGGATAACGAAGCCGCATCAGCCATCCAAGGTCTGTTTACGGCAAGCTGCCGTCCCACCAGTGTGATTATGTGACCCGATGAGACTTTTGCTTAGGTTTCTTTTTAGAACTTTCCACAGCCTTCAGAAGAGCCCTTAATAGACAGGGGGGAAAAAGTTAACTTCAGGAAGAGGAAGCAGAGCAGCCGATTGATTTTGTACGGCACTTCACTCTTGTTTTCATTTCACATAGAGAATGCTTAAAGTGGGGGGGGGGGGGCAGGCGGAAGCGGCAAGCCGAAGTGCTGCCTCTTATTAAGCGGTCTGGAGCAGGCAGGCTGTTCACGGTGGATTAGATTCTCTTGGATAATAGTTTATATTGCAGCCGCTGGATTGGCACCCGGTGTACATAATGTCTCAAGCACAAAAGATGAAAGCCGGCCGTCGTTCCCTTTCTTCCATGTTGCTTGCTCTGAAAACAAGCAATAAGAAAAACGGCACGAAGGGCCATATCTGGACTAATGTGTGTGTGTGGGGGGTTGTTGGCGTTTCTTCTACGGATCTCGAGCACTTTGTCCCTGAAATCTCACAAGCAGGGCTCTTTTTGTAGCGGGAACTCCTTTGCATATTAGGCGACACACCCCTAATGTAGCCAATCCTCCAAGAGCTTACAGTAGCCCCTGGAAGAAGAGCTCTGTAAGCGCTTGGAGGATTGGCTGCATTCGGGGTGTGTCGCCTGATATGCAAAGGAGTTCCTGCTACAAAAAGAGCCCTGCTCACAAGTAAACTCCAAACATTTGGATGATTCGAAGTCGATTTACGTAATTCACCAGGAGTTCCTAATTTGGGATTCTCAGACATTGGAGGGGGGCTTTTTTTTTTTTTTGTAAATAGCAGGTTATAAAAGCATCTGACAAATCAGGGCCTTGGCATGAGGTAAAGGGAGTGATTTCTTTTGCCTGGTGCGGTTTTCCTAGCCTGAAATAGCCTGGTGGAGCTAACTCCCCCTCCCCAAATAAAGGCATTTAATTTCTGGAAATGTTGACACCACAGGGGGAAAATCTTGGATGGGGGGGGGGAGTTAAATATCAGTAATTCTTACTTCCCTGCCAAACCTAAAGCCAGGGCTCTTTTTTGTAGCAGGAACTCCTTTGTATATTAGGCGACACACCCCTAATGTAGCCAATCCTCCAAGAGCTTACAGAAGCCCCTGTAAGAAGAGCTCTGTAAGCTCTTGGAGGATTGGCTACATTCGGGGTGTGTTGCCTAATATGCAAAGGAGTCCCTGCTACAGAAAGAGCCCTGCCTAAAACCATTGGGCTGCTTGTGTTGGACTAGGATCTGGGAGACCCAGATTCGAATCCCCACTTATGCCATGGAAATTCACTGGGTGACCTTGTGCCAGTCACATGCTCTCAGCCTCACCGGCCTCACGGGGTTGCTGGGGGGATAAAATGGAGGAGAGGAGAATGACGTAGGCTGCTTGGGGTCCCCATGGGGGAGAAAGGCAGGCTATAAGAGAAGTAAATAAATAAATATTTTAAAATGCTTCATTGCTTCTCGGCCCGTTGGCTGTGGCCAGGTGTAGCGCGCACACTTCCTGTTTAACTTAGAGGCTAGAACATATATAATGGTGTTACCATGCATATTTATGGGATTTTAAAAAGTACAAATGCTTTCCTTTTCTGCACTCTAAAGAACATCTATAGCAAGGCAACCGGACCTGGATGGCTCATCCTAGACTGATCTTGTCAGATCTCAGAAGCTAAGAAGGGTCACCCCTGGGTGTTATTTGGATGAGAGACCGACATGGAAGTCCAGGGTCACAACGCAGAAGCAGGCAACGGCCAAACCACCTCTGAGCACCGCTGGCCTTGAAACCAGTGTTCCCTCTAAGCTGAGTTAGTGTGAGCTAGCTCACAGTTTTTTTAACCTCCGGCTCACACATTTTTGTCTTCGCTCAGGAAGGAGGGCTCCAGAGCAAACTTACTGATGCAGTAGCCAAATCACCCCTCGCAACTTTAATGCCAGGAGGTCCCAAAGTAGGTATTTTTGCTCACAAAACTCCACAGCTTAGAGGGAACATTGCTTGGAAACGCCCCCGTGGGGTCGCTACAAGTTGGCTGTGACCCGAGGGCACTTTCCACCACCGCCACAGCAAGAAATATCTGCAGACTGTGGCAGTCTGTGCTACCTTTGCCTATTTTGCTCATTCTACGAGAAAAATACATATATTAAATAGAAGGTTTTTCAATCCTCCCCGAATTTTCCATTTTTTTTCCCAATTGAAGTTCTCATAAGCTGTTGTAGATTTTCTGGGTTGTCTGGCCAGGGTCTTGGCATTGTAGGACCTGACGTTTCGCCAGTAGCCGTGACTGGCATCCTCAGAGGTATAACACAGAAAGAGGGAGTACTCTCTGTGTCATACTTTGTTCCCATACTTTGTCATGCTACATATTTTGAGTAAATAACAACACAGTCCGGGGAGGGGGGGCAGTGCACAGGAAGCTGATGTGGCGTCTCGACAATGCTGGCTCCTACTCCTGGGGCTAGCAGGGTGTGCGTATGGGGGCGACCTGACCCAGAGCTGCCTGACATCATGCCCCAGGTCATCCAATGGGCCATTCTCCCAGGGATGCGTACCTAGGAGAGCTGCCTGTGATGTGGTTGGGAGGGAGGCATGGATGCTGGCAGCCCCATAGTGAGCCTATGGCACACTCCTCTGCCAGGGCACCCCTTCCCCAGAGGTGGGAGACAGGGCGCAACTGTGGTTCAGGCTGCCCAGTAGCTGCCCTGCTGTGCGCTGTGGATCAGCTGGCCAAACAACCCCGGCATCCAGAGATCTCCTACTATTACAATGGATCCCTCGACAACCAAGATCAGTTCCCCTGGAGGAAATGGCTACTTTGTAGGTTGCCAACTTCCAGGTGTGACCTGGAGGCCTGCTGGTGTTACTCCTGATTTCCAGACTACAGAGATCAGTTCCCCTGGAGAAAATGGCTGCTTTGGAGGATGGACTCTGTGGCATTACTTTCTGCTGATGTCCCGCCCTTACCCAAACCCAGACTCAGCCCCCTCCCCAATCTCTGCTCTGCTTTTTGGGCTAAACTCTATGGATTGAGCCCAATTCTAACTATACAGTTTGCCCCAAAAGCCCCAAGTGTCGCCAATGTGATGATGTCACGTCCACATGACATCATTGTGTTGGGGACATCACAGCCCACTCCTGGACCACCCTCCAAAGCCCCCTGCCAGCAAGACGATCATGCCTGGCAACCCTGTTGTGAAAGGGTGGTCTGTGCATCAACTCGCACAGATCTATCAGTGACGGGAATCACTTCCATCATTGTCCGCATAACCACAAGCCGCAATTTTCATCAGCCTACCCCCATCAATGCCCGAACAAGATCCCTTTTGATACCAGGCGAAGGGGCCGAGCGCCGCTCATCCTTCAACCGGCTCTAATCGATGCCTCCCAGATTGAGATGCAGGAAACATCCCCCGTTTCCCTGCTAAACAAATAATTTCATCATAAGATAATTCTCAGTAAAACTAGAATACGTTTTTGCAATATGTTATGGGAACGGGAGGCCATTCAGTCCTAAATAATGGTTTCTTTGCTGGACGAGTAAATTGAAATTGATTTGTTTCAGCCTTCTGTGCAGCGCACCGCATGCTCAGCTACATCAACGCTATTGACTTCAGCAAAGGGCTCTTCAACCTTGCTTCCTCAAGGACCCAGGGCAGAATTTTTAAAAACCATTCTCTTTCTGTATGGGAACCTCGGTGAACCTTGGTGCTATTTGAATGTCAGGCCGCAACAGCGATGCCCACGCAGAGGAGAAAGTGGCCTCTTCTGTCAGGAAGAAGAATCCCACATGTGGGGATAGAGCAAAACAAGAAAAAGGATTAATTCTTTTCTTTTTTTTTACAGAGAGAGAGATGAATTAAATGAAAAGGGTACGTATTTTTATTATATACAGTTGGGGGGGGGAGATTTAAAACCCTTGCCTATGCCAAGAGTTTGTGGCATGCAGCCAGCTTCAGCCTCAAGTGTGCCTGTGGTCCTGTAATGCGTGTCTCACAGTTGCACCAATGCTCAACAAAAGCATCCATTTACAGTCCACTTTATCACTCACTTATGCACCATTTTCCATCATGCAAGAAGCTTTAGAATTAGGGTTGCCATTGCCCACCCGTGGTGGGGGGACCCGCACCAGAGCTCCGCTGTCCCCCGCCAGCACTTGGGGAGGTAGTGGGACAGGAAATAGAGGGGCAAAATGGCCATCTTCAGAAGCTTCTAATGGCTCTTCTGCCTACATAATGAGAAATGATGTTGCCATGTCACAGGATGCTTTAGGATTCACCGAAAACTCTACTTTTTACCATAGACCTTTGGGTGAATGCTAGAGCGTCCCACGACGTGGTGCTATCACTTTGAGTTATGCAGCTGGAAGTGACATCATAGCATTGGAATAGGGTCATTAGGTAAGTTCTGCCCCAGGCTGGCAGTTCTGTTTAGAAACCTCATTCATTTGCCAAACAGCCCAGTGAGGTAGATGTGACTCACAGGAAATGACTAGAATTGCTTGCACGGCCTCAACAAATGCTGGGAGGTTTTAAAGGCATTGCCCGGGGAAGGTGGACTTTAGGGAACATGTGACATCACTTCCATTTGATGCTTGAGTAATTTCCTCTAATATCTAGGGATGTGTATTTGGTGAATTAATACCCAAAATTAATTTACTGAATTAATACCCGAATCATCCCTTTTCGGCATTATTCAGGAATTAGTTAAGCCGAATCAGATTCTCTGACCTGAATCGGCTTACTGATAAGAGAATCTCGAATTAATTTGGGAATCCCGAATATTTTTGCCTCCATTATACCCTATGGGGCTATTATAGTCAATGGCAAATTTTCTAGGGTATATTCAGTGAGCTGGAGGGAAGGGGTTTGAGGTAGAGGCACCAAATTTTCAGGGTAACTGCCAAGGCCTCTCCCCCAAAGGACTCTAAAGTTTCAAAAATATTGGACCAGGGGGTTCAATTCTATGGCCACCCAAAGAGGGTGCCCCATCCTCCATTGCTTCCAGTGGTGGGGGGAAAGCAAGGCAGGCATACAACAAGCCCAGCAGATTCTCCTAGAGAGTCTCTGTGGTAGAAAGGGAGGTGTGGGAAGGGGGCATGTTTCCAAGGCCAGCAGCAAAATCAGTGCAAGGCGCCCAGCAGAACCAGTGTCACTCTGGCAGTGCCAAAACCCAACAGACTTGACCTTAGTTGATCTGTTTCAGGTTGATCAGTTTCAAATGTGGTGTTGGAGGGGAGTTTTACAGATACTCTGGACTACCAAAAAAGGACAAATCCGTGAGTTCTGGATCAAGTCAAACCTGAACTTTCCCTAGAAGCTAAAATGACTAAACTGAGGCTATCATACTTTGGTGACATCATGAGAAGACAATAATGCTATGAAAAGCTGAAGGCAGTGGGGGGAAAGGAAGACCCAACATGAGATGGACTATCTTGATAAAGGAAGCCGCAACCCTCAGTTTGCAAGACCTGAGCAAGACTGTTAAGGATAGGATGTTTTGGAGGATATTAATTCATAGGGTCACCATTAAGTCAGAAGTGACTTGTTGGCACTTCACACATACACACACACAGTCTTGGGCTTGCCCCAAAGCACAAGGGCTAGGCATCCCCAAAGATCTGTTTTCATCTGCTCCTTTCTCCCCTTCTCTCTTTCTCTTGTGAGACAAATGAGCTTCTTGTGAGGCCCCCATATTCAGATTCAGGTAGCTCTCACGATGCACCGAAGAGCCAGAAACAAGGAACATGAAATATTACAGCATTCCACAGTAGACACAAATCCCGCAAATGTTCAGTGGGTGCTGAGAACTTTCACTCTGCTTTTCTCTCAGACACACGAATAGCCTGTTTTCCTCCTTATCACACTTCCAAGGCAGCTTCTCATCGATTTCTGCTTCTCATATAAAGAGCTAAGAGGAAATAAGAATTGCTTTGCCCAATCATGCCCGAGTCCCCCTAGCCTAGTGCTTCTGAATGGATGTGATTGCAGTGGCCATTTGGTGTTGCTTGTTCCCCGCACTGGGTACTCAGAGGTGCCCTTCCCTTGGAACATCAAAGCTCCATTTAGCTCTTGTGACTAAGAGTGATTAGACTTTTCCGCCATGAACTTGCCTCATCCCTCTTTAAAGCATTTTATGAAAGACGCGGCCCCTTCACCATATCTTTCTTTCCGAGTTTCACAGGTTGGTTGGTTGAGGAGCTGAGAATGATGAGCAAGCAAGCACTATTTTTTTAAAAAAAAAAAACACCTTTATTTATTTAAATATATAATACGCAACATCTGGACAGTCACCAAAATGACATTTTCATACCTGTTGGTTATCTACAAATACACCAGAGGTCTGTTAAAAAAAAAACATAGCTTGATACAGCATATTTTTTGGAAGTGTGTCTTTTTCAGTTGTGTATTGAACTACAGGAAGCCATACTTCAGCATATTTCATGGTGGAATTATTAACTTTAGTATAATTAACTCTATCTGAGATTTTACTCATGATAAAGTAGTCCCAAAGTTGAGCTTGCCACTGCTTAATCGTGGGTATTTTCTTATCTTTCCCCATAGCTGCCAATGTAATTCTGGCTGGAGCTAACAATATTGATATTAATTTCATTTTATCTTTATCCTTTAAAGGTTGCTTCCAGAAATCGAGTAGAAATAGTTCTGGTATTAAAGGTAAGTCATGATTTGTTCTTTGTTTAATTTGTTGGACAATATCTTTCCCGTATGATTGTATTAATGCACAGGTCCACCGACGGTGGATAAAGTCTGCCTGATGACCACAATTTTTGTAACAATTTGGGTTATAATTTTTGTTTATTTTATGTAACTGACTTGGCATAAGATACCGTCTTGTTTGCATTTTAAATAATTGAAACCTTATATTAAAAAACAGCTGAGCGAGAGCTGGGCAAAGAGGAAAGAAGCTACTCGATATATTTATAGCGTTACAGATAAAAGTGGGGAGTCACAAACATGTTCAGAAAAGATCACCCAAGTAATGGCAGAGGCATTAATTTACTTTTCCCAAATGGCCTTGCAATAGTTTAAAAATACCTCCACTTTCTCGCCTTACTTTGTATTTGCATCACTCATTTGTTTCGCAGAGAATAAATGAACGAGATTAAGGAATTTGTATTAAGAAAGCAGATGAAGATGAAGAGAAGGTTTTTATACCCCCTTTTCTCTCCCTTAAGGAGTCTCAAAGCGGCTTCCGGTCGCCTCCTCTTCCTCTCCCCACAACAGGCACCTTGTGAGGCAGGTGGGGCTGAGAGAGCTCTGAGAGAACGGTGACTGGCCCAAGGTCACCCAGCAGGCTTCATATGAAGCAGTCTAGAATCAAACCCGCCGCACTTATCCACTCCACCATGCTGGATCTCACATAGGGAGCCACCATAACCATTCTGGAAAGGAGGAGAAAGGATCCCGCTGGCTTGTCTCTGCCATTCCAATATCACATTCTTCACCGAGGGCTCATCCCTGGGGTGCCACGAGACTCCTGTTTATGACTAAGATTCCCGTTCCCATTCAAAGACACAGTGCTGGACTAAGACATTCGTACCTGTTTTCTGGTTAACCAAGCAGAGGCATCCATTTACTCTTCCCAAATGGCCTTGCAATAATTTAAAATTACCTCCTCTCTCTCGCCTCGCTCTGCCTTTGCATCCCTCATTTGTTTTGCAGAGAACAGATAAACAAGGTTAAGGAATTTGTATGAGGAAAGCAGCTGGCGGAGACGAGGCGGTTTTTGTACCCCACTTTGCTCTACCTTAGGAGCTGCGGTGGCTCAAGTGGTTAAGATGCTGAACTGCAGGCTGTGGAAGGTCAGTAGTTCAGCAGTTCGAGACCCGGGCGCCGCATGACAGGGTGAGCTCCTGTCTCTAGTTCCAGCTCCTGCCAACCTAGCAGTTCGAAAGCAAGAAATTGCAAGTAGATAAATAGGTACCACTTCGGTGGGAAGGTAACAGCGTTCCGTGCGCCTTGGTGTTTAGTCATGCTGGCCACATGACCACGGAAATGTCTTTGGACAGCGCTGGCTCTTCGGCTTTGAAACGGAGATGAGCACCGCAACCCTAGAGTCGGATTCGACTGGCTTTCGAGCAAGGGAACCTTTACCTTTACTTTGCTCTACCTTAAGGAGACTCAAAGCGGCTTACAATCGCCTTCCCTTCCTCTCCCCACAACAGGCACCTTGTGAGGTAGGTGGGGCTGAGAGAGCTCTGAGAGAACGGTGCCTAGCCCAAGGTCACCCAGCGGGCTTCATGCGGAGGACTGGAGAATCAAACCCGGTTCTCCAGAGAAAGGTCTAGCACTCGACCACTATCTCTCTAGTTTTGGAAAGGAAATCAAATTTTGCTTGATAATAATAGAAGAACCATTTAAGGCTAAGAGGGAGAGTTCTAACAATGCAATGCAATTAATTGCTTAATGCAATTCATGAATTGTTCTGTTTTGATTAGGAAAACCACACAAAAGTACTGTATTATTCATATTTAGGAGAGGCTGTAGCTAATCTGTTGGGATGTCGACCAAGACCTTTTCAGCTCAGTTTGGAATAGGACAGGTTCTTCTGGGCATCTTCAAAGACGTTTAATTTTTCTGTCACTTTCTGCTTCCTTGGACTGGTTTTTTTTTCTGGAGGGGAAAAAGAAAGCATTTTTGAGCACATATGTGCCTCAGTAACTCAGCATTATATATTTTGTGCATATTGTGTACCTATGAAGTGCTATCAAGTCTTTTCCAACTTATGTTTTCAACTTAGTTCATAGTTCCCTATGAACTAATGACCTCCGAAAGGTCCTGTATGCATATTACTCATCCAATATTAAATACATATTCATATGGTAAGGTAAAGGTAATCATATGGTAATCACATATAAAATGTACACACTGGGCTTGCACAGTACAAAAAAAATTCACAAAATAACAAGCAACAACAAGCAATTTTGGAGGACCAAAATTATGCACAAAACTATGTTTTAAAAGAGAAGATTTGCTTGTCCCTTATTTCGCAAGAGGTCAGTTCTGGGGGAAGTGGTCCCTCCATAGGCAGATGGCTGCGGGGGGGGGGGGGTACATGCTATTTAAAGCAAAGTCAATGAAGTAATTTAGTGTTCAGGCCTTCAGGTGAAACCTAATTTTCCCACAGACTTAAGTAATAACTAGATGCTACAAGGACCAGTGGCTGCCGCTGACCTGCATCTCCCTGGCAACGTTTCGGAAAAGAAACAACTAAAGTGACTTAAGTTTTTGTGTTTGAGGACTTGTCACAATTTGACACCCACCTAATGTTTATTTATACTAATGCCTGATAGTTGCTCTTGTGAAAAAAGAGAACTGAAGGAAGATAGTCCTCGTTTCAGTGAGTATTTGGTCCAAAAACATGCATCCCAACAGTACAACCCTTCTTGGCCTATCCAATACTTTCCTATTTAAGCTGATCTCTAAAGGTTGTGGGGAGCACAAGAATGCCACATTTTACCAAAAGATCTCTGTACTGATTTACTGATTTCTGCAACATTCTTCATCCACATTTCTTCTTAAATGTTGAAGTTCTGAATTACTTGGAATTACTTTTCTTATCGAAACAGAACCAAAGACATTCGGAATCTTCCCTTGTTTGCTATTCTCCATGGCCCCTTCCAACTCTAGGATTCTATGAGTCTAAACACATTAGAGAGTGCTTTGCATACACAGTTTCCAGTCCTTTTGTGTCTTCCCCTATTATATTACCCACTTGAACATGCTCATTGATAAAACATTGCAAGAAAGCGCTCTTTGATGTTATTGTACACATGCTGCCTCAAGATTCTTTTTTATGTCATGTGTTTATTGTATGTGTTGCTATAAAGGAATGCAGGACTCTTTGATTAACCCTCAAGGAGGCCCTGATCTCAGAGAAAGCATTCTTTCCTGGGGACAAAGCAAAAACTCTCCAGGCTTCAGGCAGAGTTTCCTTTATGGAGACAAATAGGATGCCAGCAACCGTTTGCCCACCTGTAAGGTGATGCAAGATAGATGGTTATCTGGATATCGTGAGTTGGGCCATAGCAATTTGGGGTCTTTTTACTGTTTCCATATCAGCCTGTCAGTCCTGGTCTTGCAAGGACTCATCTCCAGGAACTAATGCTGACCATTGCTGAGCAGTTGAGTGTGTTCTCCTTCTCTCTTGAGCCGTAAAACACTCTCTTCTTCTTTTACATTCTACTGGCTCATGAGAGGTGGGGGGAGCTGGCCTCTGTGGTGTCTCTTTCTCTTCCTGGAAGATTAAGTAGCCTAGCTATGACTGGGAAGTGTTCTTGCTTCCTGATACTTCCCCTGTGGGATCTGCTGCCAGATCCAGCTGCTCAGGTAGGGATTCCATCAGTGCGGGGCCCGATTATTCAGATTTCTCTTCATCCGAGGAGGTGGCAGCTAGCTGGCCCATGACAAAGGCAGGAATTTCCCTCCTTTCCTCTTATGGGAGCTTCATGAGCTCATGCTCTTGTTCTGCAAGACTGAGAAAAATCACTACAAGTTATGAACTGGGGAACTGGGGAATTGGGGAAAAGAGAAAAAGCAATGCACATGGGGACCCAAAACCCAATTTCATGATTGGTTCAAGTAAAATTTTCCTGGCTTGGACAGGAAGGGTCCAGACAACCTGTCAGAGGTGCACAAGCCAAGGGCCAGGGAGCAGGGGAGTGACATCTGTCTTGACCAGCCCCTGTCTGGAAAATTCCTGCAGGCCTGTGTCCATTGCATGGAAGGAAATGCCAAGGTAACGCCAGTGACTGTACGACTTAGTTACCCTTTAAAAAAAAAATTCTTTGTTCTTTAATACCCTGTAATGTTTTGACATCGTTTTCTTGGGCTCTTGGACTCCGGCGAATTGAGATTGTACGTTAGTCCATGAAGATCTAAAAAGAAACTTCAGGCTTTCATCAAAGATGTTAAAAAGATGTTAAAAAGTTCTGGGAAATGGTACACAAAGTAATGCAAGAAATTTTACAAGTGATAATCCCATTTGAACCAGAACTCTTCCTGTTGAACTGCATTTCATTGCATGTGGTGATAGCAGCCAGGACTACTTTAGCTCAAGTATGGAAACAACGGACAGTTCCAGAAGAAGAATGGATTTGGAAAAACATGGAATGTGCAGAAATGGACAAATTAACTATGATCTTGAAAGAAAAATCCGAAAAAAAACTTTGTTGATGCTTGGACTCCTTTCTATGTGTTGAGTAAGTATAAATACGAATATGAGACTATTACATCTGAGACACGAGGATGCTATGTGATTTAGATAACATGGACCGTAAGCTATCCCTAATTTGTGTGGAGAAGGCATACACACCAAATTATTTTTTCTTGTCTTTTTTTCTTTCTTTTTCCTTTTTCTTGTCTTTTTCCTTTTTCTTTTTCCTCTTTCTTCTCTATTATGAAACTTCAATAAAGTTAGTTAAAAAAAAATCTTACCCAGGCACCTGACTGCTTATCCACACTGATAGACAAGGAACTCCTCAGTGTGCTACAGACAGCTAGTCGGGGAGGAGCGTGGCTATGAGTGCACACACACACACAAAGACACACACAGAGCCCCGTCTGTCCCTCAAGCTGCAGAGTGTGGGGGCTACCAAAGAAAGGAGAGAAGATTGGGGGAAAAGCTAAAGCCCTGTCCCATGCATGCAGATTGGCCACCACCTCCCAGACCAAGACAGTGGGAAGGAAGGGCAAGGACATGTTTTACAATGTGTCTGTGTGTTCCTGCACATTCATAGAACTTCAAACAGAAATAACTTTGATAGATCATACATATAAGCAGACTGAGTTTTTTTTTTTGCTTTGTTTTTGCTATGTGCATCTGTATTGTAGATGGGGAAATCATAGGGGGGGGGAACTTAAAGCTGAAGGAAACTGTGCATGCTTGAATTCCAGAAATAATTTTAGAAATTATCTTAGTTAAACTAGGAATCCAGAGAGATTTGCATTCCGGGCAGCAAAACTGACACTAAAAAACCAAAATAGGGAACATCAGCTTATCCCTAAAGGTAAAGGTTCCCTTGCTCGAAAGCCAGTCGAATCCGACTCTAGGGTTGCGGTGCTCATCTCCGTTTCAAAGCCGAAGAGCCAGCGCTGTCTGAAGACGTTTCCGTGGTCATGTGGCTAGCATGACTAAACACCAAGGCACACGGAACGCTGTTACCTTCCCACCGAAGTGGTACCTATTTATCTACTTGCAATTTCTTGCTTTCGAACTGCTAGGTTGGCAGGAGCTGGAACTAGAGACGGGAGCTCACTCCGTCATGCGGCAGTCGCGGGTCTCGAACTGCTGAACTACTGACCTTCCACAGCCTGCAGTTCAGCGTCTTAACCACTTGAGCCACCGCAGCTCCTTAGCTTATCCCTACAGGTCTATTTTTTAAAAAAATCAAATGAGAATGAGGATCCTATCGACCATGTTGTTGTTGTTTTGTGTGTCCCCCCCCATGTTTGTTGCTCTTTTCATAATTTATAGCAGGACATTTATAAATCAAAGGAACAAAGAATGACCTTAAACTTGATCTCCCCCTGCCCCAAACCGCATAAGGTACGAAAATGCAGTCAAATGCAAATAATACCCAGGTGCGCTGTTTCTGGCGTCTTCTAACAGCAGATGATCATTTCAGTTCATTCAGTTTCTTAAATAAATTCACTCCTTTTACAGAACCGAATGATTAAATGGCAGAGAATCTTAGCAATCAGTCGGCAGTTTCTGGAGGCAGCTGTGGCGCACCTTGTGCTATTTGTTCAAATTGCCGCTTATGACGGCTGGATGGTGCATCAGCAAGTCGCATTAAAAGTGTTCCGAAGTCACCTGAAGGCAACATGTTGTCTCAGATGCAGTTCTCCGTGCCCTAGAGGAGGTTTTGCACGAGGGAATGCAATGTCATCTTGCTGGCTCTTTCTGGTAACGTTCAGGCCTTCAAAGATAAGTGATGGCATGACAGAGTTGTAGTGCTCATTGAGAACCTGCTGGTTATGCGCTGTTCTCACATTCTCGCACGCAACTCCAATGCGGGAGCACTCCAAATAGTTGTCAATGGCAGACGGGAGCATTCGAGCCCCCCAGCAAGGTGAGCCACCTGCCCCCGATAGAGCCAGCGGTGCTGCAGCATCCACTTATTTTGGTCCCTGGCTGCAGTGAAAATGACAATGGATATAAGCAGGGAGGGGGTGCGCTCAGTCACTAATCTTTGGTGCGAGAATAAGGGGATTGAAAAACCAAAATCCTTTTTCTTAATATCTGTGAAATATCAGAGTGCCAGTCTGAGAACCAGGATGCCCGAGAAGTGGTAAAGCTGGCTACAGCTTTGACGTTTTCCGCACAAACGGGTCTCCCCGCTCCTGCATTTGTATTCCTCCTCCACTTTTGCTTGTTTCCGCAGAGGTTTTTGTAGTCCGAGGAGCAAAAACACAGTTTGTCCCTTCTTGTGGCATACCAAGGGAATTCCCGGAAACAGGGAAGCCTGATGCACTACACCACTGTAGTGAAATGTACATTGCAGGCTCTCATCTGACATCGGGTTGCCAGATGGTAAATGCGGAAGTGCTCCATGCTTCCCAAGGGAGCAGGGGTTTCTTTGGTCTGGGACATAAATACAGAAATGCAGGAAAGCTCTTTTAGAAAGGAAGCGGCTGATTGGAGAGCTCTGTCTTTGCACACTGATTTGATATCCATCAGTTAGGACATTCCTAGCTACAACGTCTTTGGCAAACCTCCTTCCGAGGAACTTGTACAGCATATGGTGCATTCCTCCCATCTGATCCACATACCAGCCTTGCATGGGCAAGAGTGAATTTGATCCAGCTCAAGGAACCTGCAAGGGCTGCCCAAAGATCACTGACCTTCCCAGCTTGCCCGAGGTCCCAGGA
Organism: Gekko gecko; assembly: GCA_029375565.1. Taxonomy (NCBI): domain Eukaryota; kingdom Metazoa; phylum Chordata; class Lepidosauria; order Squamata; family Gekkonidae; genus Gekko; species Gekko gecko. The sequence continues at coordinate 15,006,848 of JAPDNY010000012.1, read as the reverse complement.
CTGATGTGGAGAAATAGCATCATGAGTTGGGAGGATGGAGTGGGGAAGGGGCAGTCGGCGTGGCAATTTTTACCCTCCTCTCCACTCGCACGGTTATTGCTCCTCTTGGGATCTGCAGCCCAAGGAACAAAGTTTCCCAGGGTCAAAACAGACTGCAGCTGGGGGGGGGAGATATCTGGGAAGATGGGCCTACTGCTGACTGAGTATAGAATCAAGCCCAGTGACTGGTCCAGGGCCATACAGGGAGCTTTGTGTTGGATATTGTAACTCTGCAAGCAAGAGGATCTGGCAGGGAATGGGTTAAGAGAATCCCCCCCACACTGGGGTACACTTGGCAGCTGGCCCCACCCTCTCACCAGCTGGACGCTGAGCCTCTTTGGCCCTTGCTTGCCTTCTGCAATTCACCTTATGTAGGACCTCTCTTCTTCTTCTTCTTCTTCTTCTTCTTCTTCTTCTTCTTCTTCTTCTTCTTCTTCTTCTTCTTCTTCTTCTTCTTCTTCTTCTTCTTCTTCTTCTTCTTCTCTCTCCTCCCTGGGCTTGGAGCTGTAGCAAGCAGTGTTCCCTCTAAGCTGAGTTAGTGTGAGCTAGCTCACAGTTTTTTAGCCTCTGGCTCACACGTCTTTGCCTTAGCTCAGGAAGGAGGGCTCCAGAGCAAACTAATTTATGCAGCAGCCAAATCGCTCGCTCGCAACTTTAATGCCGGTAGCTCACAAAGTAGAATTTTTGCTCACAAGACTCCACAGCTTAGAGGGAGCATTGGTAGCAAGTTAACCTTTTGGAAGTTAATCTGTTTATTTACTTTTATTTATTTTATTCCACTTTTATCCCGCCCTCCCCCGCATAGCAGGCTGAGGGTGGGTTACATCAAATTTAATAAAATACAATATATACAATTAATACAGTTAAAACACTAATAAAATATCACCATGGCCTTCATCCAGTGCCGTTGTCATTCACATTAAAACCCCACAGATGCCAACTCTAATTTGCAGTTCTGACCCATTGAGTAGAGGCCCAGTAAAAAGAAAGTGAGATCCGTCACCCTAATTAAAAACCTGGTGGAAGAGCTCTGTCTTGCAGACCCTGCGGAACTGCAAAAGGTCCCCCGGGGCCCTGGTCTCCTATGGGAGCTTTTCCCCCAGGTAGGGGCCAGGGCCGAAAAGGAATCAAGAGAAAAGCCACTTGGGGTACAGTAGAAAGGGGAACTGGGCAAGACAGACTGAAAAAGCTGCTTGGATCCAACCCTCGTCACAAACCCTGCTGAGCCAATACCAAAAAAGAAGAAGAAGAAGAAGAGAAGAGATTGGATTTATACCCCGCCCTTCACTACCCAAAGGAGTCTCAGAGCAGCTTACAAACTCCCTTCCCTTCCCCTCCCCACAACAGGCACCCTGTGCGGTAGGTGGGGCTGAGAGAACTTCTGACGGAAACAGCTCTTTTTTCAAGGACAGCTCTTATCATAACGATGGCTCGCCCAAGGTCATCCAGTCAGGTGCAAGTGGAGGAGTGGGGGAATCAAACCCGGTTCTCCCAGATTAGAGTCCGTGCACTTAACCACTACACCAAAAAGGTTCTCAACTATAAAAGGTCTCGTGAATGCATTCCAAATGCTAGAAAAGGAACAAGAGAATCTTCAGTGAATATAAAGCAGACTGGAATTAAGAGCAGCGCAGAGAATCCAAAAGAAACTGACACCAACATCGAGAACCGTAAAGAATTCGGGGCAGCCACATCGGCTCCTCCCTCAGCGTCCTCAACAATTCGACTGAAAGTTCAGCACTAACTCAGGGTGACTGCTTAGAGGCTCGTCTTTACCCCCTGAGCGAGCAGTCCTGTTACTTGGGAAGCCACTGGAAACATTAAAAGATGGGAAGCGAACCTTGCTGCAGGAGACGGGGGGGGGGGTCGGGGAAGAAATACATAATGCTAAAAATACCCCAGTGATCTATGTGTGTAGCCATCATGTCTGACAAATTCAATTAAGTCCGTCATACATCATTTCCCAACATGTTATTGATAGAGACACAGCAGTATTGAATTTTAATTATTCAGCACGGATCGATCCCCCAACAATTTGGCAAGAATGATTTCCAAGACGCCCCGTCTCTCCCACCCTTCCCCAAGCGGCAGCAGCTATTATCTAATTATAAATCTCACGCTGTCATCTGACAAAAGGTTAGATTTCCTCCCCATCACGCAGTTTACAACTTTTCGCGGGCGAGGCCCCTCGTGTGTAATTCACCGTGACATGGGGGGGGGTGCTGTAAAATGTGGCGATGCCCTTTTCATTTCTAGGAGAAGAAAATATTGCCCGATCAGAATTGCACTGGGGACAAATCCACACTTGGTATGATTCATTGGATGACGACGGTGCAAAAGGCCGGATCCACAGTTCTTGAGCGCGCATATACAATTACGGGGGGGAAGTCATTAAAGACCATGGGAAACCTTAATGAGGGATTGCCTTTTCTCACTGCCGAGAGCAAGTTCCAAAGAGGTTGCTGCTCTTCCCCATGCACCATGCCCAGTTCCGCTCCTTGGCCCAATCTGCATCTAGCATTTGCTCCATTGGTGTAGTGGTTAAGTGCGCGGACTCTAATCTGGGAGAGCCGGGTTTGATTCCCTACTCCTCCACTCGCACCTGCTGGATGACCTTGGGCAAACCATAGTTCTGGTCAGAGCTGATCTCCCAAGAACACTTCTGCAAAGAGCACTCTCAGCCCCACCTACCTCACAGGAGTTGAGTACAGACTGGCAGTTTGCTCTGGTAGCCAGTCGTAGCAAAAAAGCCCCGGAATAAACTATATCTGTTTTTCCCATTCACACAGCGGGGGGCGCTGCCGGAAGATACGGGACGGAGGCACGCGGGGGCGTTCAGACTGCCACATCGGAGGCGTGCTATATTCGCCATTTCCCTATTAATTCAACTGTGGATGTATGGGTGTATGTGTGCATGAGCACCCATGCGCTCATGCGCATAAGTGCATTTTGCCGATTGGGGGAGGACCCCACAGCGCTGGCACTGCATTGGGCAGTGGAGCGGAGCACAGCCAATCACACCGCTGCTGCCTTCTGCCCAACGCGGGTTGTTCCCGGCTTTTTGGCTGCGTGTTCAGACTCCCCGGAAGTGGAGAAACGCATGACACACACGCGAGCTTTTGGATTTGCTATGGGTTTTATCAGGTATCTTTTTAATCCGGCGGTGAAGCGCAACAGCACAGGTTGGCTACGGGTGGGGGACGCCAGGCAGATATGCCTGTGTGAACACCCCATTTACTCCGGGATTGAGTCGTCGCTGGCCCGGATCCCTACCAGGGCAAATTGCCAGTCTGAACTCAGCCAGGGTATCTGTTGTAAGGTGGGGAAGGGAAAGGAGTTTGTCAGCCGCTCTAAGACTCCCTTGGGTAGTGAAGGGCAGGGTATAAATCCAATCTCTTCTCTTCTTCTTACCAAACCCACATTGGAATGGAAAAAGACGTGGCTCAAAACCGCATTTGAATACCCGAGGCCAACGCCATGCTGACTGCAGAGTCACCCCTGAAGGGCCATAAAACGGACCCTGTCATAAAATCCGACAATCAAAGTGAAAGTGGCATGCAGTGTAGAGGGGAATTTCTGTTCCAGCGTGGGTTTGGCAAGAGAGCGGAGCAAATGCTAGAGGCAGATTGGGCCATTGTCTGTTGACTTTGCTCAGTTTTAGGCTAGAAGGAGAACTCTCAGAAAGGGCCCCGACTCTCCGCTTTCTAAAGAGGCCTCACGTTCCACAAAGGCTTGAAGGACAAGAGACAAGCGGACTTGGCGGATAAAATGTATTTTCACATTCCTATTGCGCCAGCAGTGTTCAGAGCATACATAAAGGTAAAGGTTTCCCTTGCTCGAAAGCCAGTCGAATCCAACTCTAGGGTTGCGGTACTCATCTCCATTTCAAAGCTGAAGAGCCAGCGCTGTCCGAAGATGTTTCCATGGTCATGTGGCCGGCATGACTAAACACCAAGGCGCACGGAACGCTGTTACCTTCCCACCGAAGTGGTACCTATTTATCTACTTGCAATTTCTTGCTTTCGAACAGCTGGGTTGTCAGGAGCTGGAACTAGAGACGGAGCTCACTCCGTCATGTGGCGCTCTCGGGTCTCGAACTGCTGACCTACTGACCTTTCACAGCCTGCAGTTCAGCGTCTTAAGCACTTGAGCCACCGCAGCTCCTCAGAGCATACATAGTCGATGCTAATTCTTCTGATCGGTTCTTGAAAATGTACAGAGCCTTGTCCATTGTCAGTCTCAGAAGCTAAGCAAAGTCACCCTCGTCAGTACGTGGATGGGAGCACTGTTCCCTCTAAGCCGAGTTAGTGTGAGCCAGCTCACAGTTTTTGAGCCTCTGGCTCACACATTTTTGTCTTAGCTCAGGAAGGAGGGCTCCAGAGCAGACTAATTTATGCCACAGCCAAATCCCTTCGCTCACCACTTTAATGCCAGCAGCTCCCAAAGTAGAATTTTGGCTCACAGGACTCCACAGCTTAGAGGAAGCATTGGATGGGAGACCACTCAGGAAGTGCGGGGTTGCTACGCAGAGGAAGTTCAGGGTTGCCACACGGAGGCAGGCAGGGGCAAAGCACTTGTTCGTCTCTTGCTCTGAAAACCCGGTGGAGTCGTCATAAATGGACTGTGACTGGATGCCACTGTCCACCACCGACAGAGCTTTAGGGACAGTCTCCATTCCCCCTCTACGTGATGTTCAGGGAGAAATCTGCCGGGGAGAGGAAAGTGGGGGTGACACTTTGGAAAAAGTGCAGAGAAGGGCAACTAGAATGATAAAAGGGTTGGAATACCTTCCCTATGAAGAAAGGTTAAAACGCTTGGGGCTCTTTAGCTTGGAGAAACGACAGCTGAGGGGTGACATGATCGAGGTTTATAAGATTATGAATGGGATTGAGCAGGTTGAGAAAGAAGTCCTTTTCTCCCTTTCTCACAAGATAAGAACTCATGGGCACTCCATGAAATTGCTGAGCGGTCAGGTTAGAACAGATAAAAGGAAATACTTCTTCACCCAAAGAGTGATTAACACGTGGAATTCACTGCCACAGGAGGTGGTGGCAGCTACAAGCATGGACAGTTTCAAGAGGGAATTGGATAAACATATGGAGCAGAAGTCCACCAGTGGCTATTAGCCACAGGGTATAGATGGGAACTCTCAGTCTGGGGCAGGTGATGCACTCTATTCTTGGTGCTGGAGGGGACAGCAGTGGGAGGGCTTCTGGTGCCCTGGCCCCACTGCTGGACCTCCTGATGGCACCTGGTATATTTTGGCCACTGTGTGACGGAGTGTTTGACTAGATGGGCCATTGGCCTGATTCAACGTTGGCTTCTCTTATGTTCTTATATCTTTCTCCTGCCTTTCTCCCACAACTCCTCCAAACGTGACCCGCCTCCCCTCCCCAGTAGGCAGCATGCACAAGAGGAGCCACAGGAGAAGGGACTGCATTTCCAGCTGCTGCTTTCCTTCTCCAGCTACTCCCTTCCAGTGTCCCCTCTGAGCTGAGTTAGTGTGCGCTAGCTCAGGTTTTTAGCCTCCAGCTCACACATTTTTGTCTTCGCTCAGGAAGGAGGGCTCCAGAGCAAACTAATTTATGCAGCTGCCAAATCGCTCGCTCACCACTTTAATGCCCGTCGCTCACAAAGAAGACTTTTTGCTCACAAGACTCCACGGCTTAGAGGGAACATTGCGTCCCTTCTACTCCCCGCTCCACCCCAATTCTCTCCTTCTTCTCCAGCGCAAAGCAGGGGCGATTCACAGGGGGAGGGAGCAAGTAGCAGGAGGAGGGACACGACCTGCTCCTCCAGCGACTACGTTCCCCCTTGCTTCACCTGCACTCGCCTGGGGCTTGAGACTCACCTCTGTGAGCAAAACATGGATCAGAACCAACGCTCCCCCTAAGCGGTGGAGTCTTGCGAGCTACTTTGCAAGCGACCGGCATGAGAGTTGTGAGCGAGGGATTCGGCTGCTGCGTAAATCAGTTTGCCCCGGAGCCATCCTTCCTGAGCTGAGACAAAAAGGTGTGAGCTGGAGGCTAAAAAGCTGTGAGCTGGCTCACACTAACTCAGCTTAGAGGGAACGCTGAACAGACCCCCTTCCCAAAAAAAAATCAGGGCAACTCACATGAACACATGAATCTGCCTTATCCTGAACTGGACCACCGGTCCACTGAAGTCAGAATTGTCCGCTCAGACTATTAAGTGGCTCTTCCAGGTCTCACGGAGGGGTCTTGGAGGTCACCTCTTCCCCAGTGTCCCCTCTAAGTTGAGTTAGCGTGAGCTAGCTCACAGTTTTCTAGCCTCCGACTCGCATGTTTTGTGTCTTTGCTCAGGAAGGAGGGCTCCAGAGCAAACTAATTTATGCAGCAGCCAAATCGCTCACTCACAACTTAAATGCCAGTAGCTCACAAAGTAGAATTTTTGCTCGCAAGACTTCACAGCTTAGAGGGAGCATTGCTCTTAACGGATCCTTCTAACTGGAAATGGTAGGGATTGAACCCGGGACCTTCTGCGTGCAAAGCAGCTGTTGCGCCACTAGGCCACAGTCCCTCCCTCTCCCCCTGGGAAGGTTAAGTGCCTGCTGAAGGAGACACAGGGGGAAAGTGGTGAAGAAGAGCATCCTTCTCTCACCTCTGTCATTCCTTTTTTTTTTTAATTAATACGGTTCCGTTAAAAGCATTACACTACATCATTGGGGTGGGGGATCTCCAAAAACATCTACAAGATTCTGGATGTCCGCTCCAGTAACCAAGAAATAAAGTCCGTTTTGGTTGAAAATGAACTGAAGGAAGTCTTCCCATTCTCCACCCCCCACAAACTTTATGTATTTTTATTCCTGGACTAGGGGATTTTGAGAACTTGCGTTCCAGCATTGGGAGGTTCTCGGCACGAGGAACGATGGATGCCAACGAAAGCACAACACCATCCAAGACGCACTTCCAAGCGTCCTTCTTCCAAGCACTGCCTACCCACACGGAACACAGCCAGGACCTGCTTATACCAGCGGCTGGCAGGACAGGCCGTTCAGCCCCCCCAGTGAGTTGCTGAACTAACAGCCCGTCATGCATTCCAACTTTTCCCTTTCCACTGTGTTCTCACATGGCACGAGTGCTGGGGGAAAGCACTCCAATCTGGCAGGACTGCACATGGACGCCGTACAAAGGAAACGTATTTCGATAACAGCTCAGAAACCCCCTCCCCCCCCAAAAAAAGGCAACTATTTCTTTGTAATGACAACTGGCACAGGAGCATGCCCTTCAGATGGAAAGGGGTTTGGGGGAGGGTTGAGCTGCCAAAGGGTGGCTCTCAGGGCTTACAGTCCTAGGTAAAGGTAAAGGTTCCCTTGCTCGAAAGCCAGTCGAATCCGACTCCAGGGTTGCGGTGCTCATCTCCGTTTCCAAGCCGAAGAGCCAGCGCTGTCCGAAGATGTTTCCATGGTCATGTGGCTGGCATGACTAAACACCAAGGTGCACGGAACGCTGTTACCTTCCCACCGAAGTGGTACCTTTTTATCTACTTGCAATTTCTTGCTTTCGAACTGCTAGGTTGGCAGGAGCTGGAACTAGAGACGGGAGCTCACCCCATCATGCGGCACTCTCGGGTCTTGAACTGCTGAACTACTGACCTTCCACAGCCTGCAATTCAGCGTCTTAACCACTTGAGCCACCCCAGCTCCCTTACAGTCCTAGGCACCAGTAAATGTTATCTTGGGAGCCTCTTTTCTTCTGGGCCGCATAAGCGTTGAACTTTTATGATACAGAAACAGAGATAAAGGAAATGATGGGTGACAAAGCAGTCTGAAAGGCCAGGGCATCAAATCCAAATATTTAGAAGACAATACTGATCTTCTACTGTTTTCAAATGTAATCTGTGTGTGTGGGGGGGGTTCCTTCTGCTGTTACTGCTGGGTTGAGGGCAATTTAAGGTAAAGGTAAAGGTTCCCTTGCTCGAAAGCCAGTCGAATCCAACTCTAGGGTTGCGGTGCTCATCTCCGTTTCAAAGCCGAAGAGCCAGCGCTGTCCGAAGACATTTCCGTGGTCATGTGGCCGGCATGACTAAACACCAAGGCACACGGAACGCTTGAGGGGAATTTAGGGACCGACAAAAGCCAGGCACAATCAGGGTGTCTGGCTTAGGTAAAAACATAGGAGGAAGAAACAAGTTGTGGAGAATTCTCCTTCCTATACAGTCAATTTCAAAATGTCCTCGGGGGACATAAAATGGAGAAGGGGGATATCAAGGAGGCCCCCTGGGTTTCTTCGAGGAAGGGGGGATATAAAGTAGTTGGATCGAACCCAAGAGGCAAGTGTGGCAGGGGAGACTAGCACAATTGTGTGGGATCATGGCTTAGTGATAGAGCATGCAGACAGCCAGTTTGGTGAAGTGGTTAAGACCACAGACTCTAATCTGGGGGAACTGGGTTTGATTCCCCACTCCTCCACTTGCACCTGCTGATGTGACCTTGGGTCAGTCACAAGTCCTCTCAGAGCTGTTCTTTCAAGAGCAGTTCTGGAAAGAGCTCTCTCAGCCCCACCTACTTCACAGGGTGCCTGTTGTGGGGAGGGGAAGGGAAAGGAGATTGTAAGCCACTCTGAGACTCCTTTGGGTAGTGAAGGGCAGGGTATAAATCGAATCTCTTCTCTCTTCTCTTCTTCATCTTTAGTTGAAATAATCATGCAGTCAGGCCTGAAAGCCTGGAGTGCTGTTCCCAATCAGAATGGATGATACAGACCTTGATAGGCCAATAGATTCTGGAAGGGTCATTTCCTAGAAAAAGAGGTGCAGGAACTCATTTTCATAACTCATTTGCATATGCCACACCCCCTGACAAGGGGCAGGCATGTTTAAAATGAGTTAAGGCATATGCAAATAAGTTTAAATCCCCCCCCCTTCCCTGAGTCTCTCCACAAAAGTGGAGAGGCTCAGGGGAAAGGGGGCCATCTCTGCCCGCCTCCCCTTCCCCTCCCCAGCCAACCCACCATGGTGAGCTGGCTGGAGAGGGGAAGGGCAGGGAGGCAGACATGCCTGGGTTCCCTGTCCAATTTTCTCCAGGTGTCCTGTGGCTGTGAGGCACCTGGAGAAGACCGGGCAGGGAACCCAGGCATTTATATCCCCACCTCCCTGAGTGTTTCTGCGGGCGGGCTAGGAAAGGCGGGGTGGGGCCTGGGCTCCTTACTACCGGAGCGCCGCTCCAGGGTGCTCCAGCAGGAAATGACCCCTGGATTCTGGTCTGTATATACAGAAACTGAAAATATGGGTGTACCCTTTCAGACAAAATAGCAATCATGTTATCGAGAAGACTGTGGGTAGCTACTGAAAAGGCCTAGTATTCGACAACTTCATGTGTACACAGATTAATTTTGAAGGGAACAGCAGCTGCAGAGGATGTGAGGAGAAGCAAACCCCAAGCATCCCCAGGGATGATCCCTCAGTGAAGAATGTGATACTGGAATGGCAGACCGGAGACAAACCGCTGGGATCCTTTCTCCTCCTCCCCAGAATGGTTCTCGTGGCTCCCTATAGGAAACACCATGAGAGAGCCAGCGTGGTGGAGTGGATAAGTGCAGCGGGTTTGATTCTAAACTCCTCCACGGGAAGCCTGCTGGGTGACTTTGGGCCAGTCACCATTCTCTCAGCCCCAACCTGCCTCACAAGGTGCCTGTTGTGGGGAGCGGAAGGGAAAGATCGTAAACCACTTTGAGCCTCCTTAAGGTAGAGACAAGCAGGGTATAAAAAGCTTCTCTCCTTCTGCTGCTGCTTTATACAGAGCCAAAAGAGCGGTCTATCGAGCTCAGTACTGACTACTCTAACAGGTGGTCGCCAGTGTTCCCTCTAAGCTGAGTTAGTGTGAGCCAGCTCACAGTTTTTTAGCCTCCGGCTCACACATTTTTGTCTTAGCTCAGGCAGGATGGCTCCAGAGCAAACTAATTGACACAGCAGCCAAATTGCTCGCTCACCACTTTAATGCCAGTAGCTCACAAAGTAGAATTTTTGCTCACAAGACTCCACAGCTTACAGGGAGCAATGGTGGTAGCTATCCAGGTCTCAGGAAAAGGTCTTTCACATTAGGTATTTTGTGATCCTTCTAAATGAAGGTGCTAGGGATTGAACCTGGAACCTTCTGCATGCAAAGCAGATGCTCTGCCATGGAGCCACAGGCCCTCCCCCAAGCACGCTCACTACTAGGATTGCCAACCCATCCCCACTCTTCCTCAAAAGGGCTTAGAGTAGCCCCTCTGGCCCTCCACGTTTGATTCTCACAACAACCCTATAAGGTAGGACAAGCTGAGACAACAATCAGTCTATGGTCACACCACAAACTTTACGGAAGATCGGGAGTTTTACACCAGGTCTCCCCAGTGCTGGGACTATTATTATTTATTACTTTTTTCTGTCCAGTTGTAGCTGACTTATAGTGACTCCATAGATTTTTCAAGTCAACAGACAAACAGGAGTAGTTTGCCATTGCCTGCTGCTGGTGGTCTCCCATCCAAATACTAACCAGGGAGAGAAGAAGACACTGGATTTATACCCCACCCTTCACTACCTGAAGGAGTCTCAGAGCAGTTTACAGTCTCCTTCCCCTTCCTCTCCCCACAATAGACACCCAGTGAGGTAGGTGGGGCTGAGAGAGCTCTCCGAAGAACTGCTCTTGAGAGAACAGCTCTGAGAGAACTTGTGACTGACCCAAGGTCACACCAACAGCTGCATGTGGCAAAGTGAGGAATCAAACCCGGTTCCTCCCAGATTAGAGTCCACACTCCTAACCACTACACCAAAGTGAGACTATAGCCTACTCATGAGCCTGTGATTTGGAAAACTCTACACGTGCTCAGAGATACTCTTCTCAAGCAGAGCCTCGACACTGAAAACAGATTCTAAATTGAAATTATGATCTGTCTGCTCCTCTCGTTTTTCCAGGGCCAATTCTTTTCAGGGAACGGAGGCCGGTGTTAGTTCCGAGGCAGCCCACCATGCCTCCCTTTAGAAATTCAACTGGGTTTCCCGAGGTAGCTCACAGGTGTGCTGAAGATTAACATCTTCACAAAAGGCAGGGAGGGGGAGGATGTGAGGACAATTAAGGCAGAGTTGCGAAATGTTTGCCTGGCAAAACGCTCTCAGAAAGGCACCATCAATCAAAAACCCCTTATTATCTCTGAATGTGACATCAAATCCATGTAAAGTATAATACATTTTCTTGTCAGTCAGACACCTGACATTAAGTGTCATGTATCTAATTATTCTGCCAAAAGGGGAAAGGGGGGGATTTAGCATTTGAATTGCTGGCTGGGTAAGGAGCTGGGCGAACACCTACCACAGAGACAGAGGAGGTATCCCTCGTACCCAGTGGAGATCTCTGGAAATGGCTTCTGCGATGCCAATCCCTGCCCCCCAACACAACACAGGATCAGGCCTTTCCATTTATGAACAGCCACAGCCATCTATATATCTAATTCCCAAGTGGCCCCCTGTGTGCGGATATCTAAATCCGCACATTGGGGGCACCTGGGGGGCAGGGAGATTTTCCTACGCATGTGGGGCAGTCCCCATGTGTGCAGAAAAATCTAAAACGTTGAAAAAAGTATACGGGGATATTTAAATCCCCCCAAAAGTAAAGAGCCCTCCCTGCACATGCGCAGGGAACGCTCTACAAACTGCCTCGCCATTACCGCCGCGCCGTCATCACTACAAGGAATGGGAGGGTGGGAGAAGGCTTGGCGGGCCAGTGGGTCTCGCCTCTGCCGCCACTGCTGCTGCTGGGGAGGGAGGAAGGGGGAGGCTTGGCGGGCCGGCCGGCCTCGCCGCTGGGGAGGGAGGGTGAAGCTTGGCGGGCCAGCTGGACAGCCTCCACGCTGCCGCCGCTGCCGCCACACTGCTGCTTGGGAGGGAGGGAGGGAGGGGGAGGCTTGGTGGGCTGGCCGGCCTCGATGCCGCCACCACCCCCGCTGCTGCTGGGAAGGGGAAACTTGGTGGCCGGCCTCGCCGCCACCACCCCCGCTGCTGCTGCTTGGGAAGGAGGGAGGGGGAAGCTTGGCAGGCCAGCCAGCCTCGCCGCCCCCGCTGCTGCTGGGGAGGGGGAATCTCGGCGGGCTGGCTAGCCTCGCCGCTGCTGCCGCCGCCACTGCTGGGGGGAGGGGAAGCTTGGCGGCCGGAATATTCCCTCCCCCCGCGAGTATCGCGGGTCCCGCCTCTTGTGGGGACTCTAATCTGGAAGAACCTACTCCTCCACACGCAGCTGCTGGGGTGACCTTGGGGGTCAGTCACAAGTTCTCTCAGAGCTGATCTCTCATGGGCAGTTCTGGAAAGAGCTCTCTCAGCCCCACCTACCTCACAGGGTGTCTGTTGTGGGGAGGAGAAGGGAGATTGTAAGCCACTCTGAAACTCTGAGTGAAGACTGGGATATAAATCCACTCTCCTCCTCCTTCTCCTCCTCCTCTTCTTCTTCTCTTCCTTCTTCTTCTCCTCCTCCTTCTCTTGCTATTAGAACTGATCTCCAGGCCACAGATGTCAGCTCCCCTGGAGAAAATGGTTGCTTTGGCATTATAGTCCACTGAAGTCCCTTCCCACTCCAAGCCCCACCCTTCTCAGGCAGTGACGGCCCCAGATTTTTTTGCCCACTAGCTGAGGATACATTATGCCCCCCATGCAGGGCGGGGCAGGGGTGGGTAGCGGAGCCACAGCAGGCGGGCCAAGGGAGCGAGCTGCAAATGCTTGGGGGGCGGGATCGCTCGAGGGAAGGGGGCGGGGGCCTGTGCCAGGCTGCAAAAGGAGCTCCAAAGAGACCACGAGGGCGGGGGCGGCAGAGGGCAAGCGGTACTTTCCCATCGTCCCGGGCTGTTCCCCGCACCTGTCCCCGCCTGCCTCCTTCTCTTTCTGTCTGGGGGCTGCAAAGAGGGGAGTCTCTTGCTGGGGACGGAGCAAGAAGCTGGCAAGGGAGGGCGAGGAGGGGATGAGGCCAGCCAGAACGGCACCCTCATTGAGCTGTCGCCCTAGGCGACAGCCTAAAATTCAACAGTAAGGAGCCGGCCCTGTTCTCAGGCTCCACCCACAAAATCTCCAGGTATTTCCCAACCCAGCTCTGGGAACCCTATACAGCCAAGACATACAGAATCTCACTGTGTGAAGTGCCTGAATGAAATGAGTTAGGGTTGTCGACTCCGGGTTGGAAAATACCTGGAGATCCTAGGGTTGGAGCCTTGGGGAGGGGAGAATTTGGGGAGGGGAGGGACCTCATCGATACACAGTGTCCACCCTCCAAAGGGTCCGCCCACCATCGAGTCCACCCTCCAAGGTAGCCATTTTCTCCAGGGGAACTGATCTGTGTCATCCTGAGATAGGTTGTAATTCTGGGAGATCTCCAGGCCCCACCTGGAGGCTGGCAACCCAAGGACGAGCATAGCCACAAGGACAGATCAGAGTGGCACAAGGCCTGGTCTCCCACACAAAAAACTGAAAATGGCCCTTGGCCACGATTCCCAATGGGAGCAGAGTGGGCGTTCATCTATCCTCTGGCATCTCCAGGGTGATGTTTCCCACCAGAAGACTGAGCAGAAAATGAGATCCCTTTTATTTATACGTATTTTTAGATCCCTTTAGAACTTTACAAAGGATTCGGTCAAAATAAGACTTTTAAAAAATATACCGTCACAGCAAGGTAAGATCACCCAGAGACCAAAGGGCAGAGCAGAACCCCTCGACAGTCTAGAATTCACCCTGACCCCCCTTCCAACATTTCACGGATGGAAACAGGGGGGACCCCCCCCCAATGTCCATAGCAAGAGGCTGCTGCCTGAATCTTCCCATTTACACCTTGTCAAAAGCTCTGTTCTGACTCCTCTGCTTTGCAACAGCCTCTACCGCTCGGCTTGAAAGCTGAGAAGGTGTTTATTGATTAAAGCTGAACCAGAAAAACCAGACTGGGAGACTCCTGGATATTTAGGGATGGAGCTTCAAGAGGACAGGGATCTGAGTGGGGCACCGTGCCACAGAGTCCACCCTCCAAAGCATCCATTTTCTCCAGGGGGACTGAGCTCTGTAGTCTGGAGATGAGCTGCAATTCTGGGGGTCCCCCAGGTCTCACCTCCTAGAGGCTGGCATCCCTATACCTGTCCCACTGTCAGGTATCAACAGGCCAAAATGCGCCTTGGAAGCATATGAAATGCACATGCGATTCATAGATGTGTGCTTGAGAAAATTTGCATCCAACTGAGTCATCTGACCTTGGTTTGCAAGACATGCGTTCACTCATCAAGTCGTAATCCCAGCCCTTGATTGGCAGTTCCTGGGAGCATTGGGTAGTGGAGACTTTTTAGAAGTCACTTCCTGTGTTGAAACAGGAAATGATATTAGTTCTTTGGCCAGGGGAGGGCAGGATGTAGGAAGGGGAGGGGCCTCAGCAGGGTATAATGTCACAGAGTCCATCTCCCAAAGCAGCCATCCTCTTCAGTTGTGGCCAAGAGACTAGTTGTAATTCTGAGAGACCTTCAGCCATCACCTGGAGGCTGGCAACCCTAGCCAAGAGAGATTCTACCTGGAGTCATAACACGGGTAGATCTACACATAGTAAACAAAGTAGTTCAAGGCTAGGAACCAAACTGCCTTTCTCAGCCAGGAAGTAATACAGTCATAAGAATATAAGAGAAGCCATGTTGGATCAGGCCAATGGCCCATCCAGTCCAACACTCTGTGTCACACAGCGGCCAAAAATACCAGGTGCCGTCAGGAGGTCCACCAACAGGGCCAGGATACTAGAAGCCCCCCCACTGTGGCCCCCCAAGCACCAAGAATACAGAGCATCACTGCCCCAGACATAAGAACATAAGAGAAGCCATGTTGGATCAGGCCAATGGCCCATCCAGTCCAACACTCTGTCACACAGTGGCCAAAACCCAGATGCCATCAAGAGCTGTAGCAGCATACCTGAGAAATCCAAGTGGTGCGAGGGCATGGGGGTCTCTTGGACAGATGGAGGGGCCAAAGAATGCCCCCACTGGAGCTTTCTAAAACAGTCGAAGAGAGCTTATCACAAGAGGCAGGGGGTCAGGACCTCCTGGACAACTGTAATGTGAACGCAGACCTGCTCCTTTTCTGCTGCCTTCAGCTGAAAGGGCTGCCTTCTCTAAGTTCACCTTCAAGAATGGAAGAAGGAGAAGAAGAAGGAGAAGGCAACCCTAAGAGGGTGGTGGTAATCAGGGCTTTTTTTAAGAAAAAGCCCAGCAGGAACTCAGTAGCATAATAGGCCACACCCAACAACAGAAATTCATTCGCATATTAGGCCACATCCCTAACAGCATAGTGCATTAGCATATTAGGCCACACCCCATGCATTCCCTTGGCTTGCCCGGCCCTTGGACAGGCCAGGGAAGGCACGGGGAGTCGCCGGGGTGGGAGTCTGTTAAGTATGAGATGTTAAGTCAGATCTTAACTAGTGATTCAACTTTATTCAACTCAACAGTAAACCAACACAAGAACAGTGGAGCAACAGGCTCCCTTTTTAAACTATCCAGGCTATGGTAACCACACTCTTAAATAAGTTAATAACCAATGAGAAGAGAGAGACAACAACCAATAGTTTTCGTTCCCTCCGGAACAACTCCAGCTACTCTGATTGGCTTGCTTCGCAGAGCAGCCAATCAGACTGGTCACTTTAGGATACCTTCACAAACTTCAGGCTCATACATATTATTTACAATACGTAACAGGGTCGCTCTCCAGGCCTTCCTTCTGTGCGTTCCTGCCCAAAAATAGCCCTGGTGGTAATGCAGAAGAGGGGAGAGGGGTACTGGGCGCTCTCTACCCAGGGCCTGGAACCAGGCCTGCAATGAAGACCACCAGGGCTTTTCAGTGGGAACAGTCTGTTGGCCCAGGAGAGCCCAATCGTAACAGATCCTGAAAGCTAAGTAGGATTAGTTCTGTTTAGTGTTTAGATGGGAGACAACGAAGGAAGTCCAGGGTCACTACGCAGTGACCAGCAATGGCAAACCACCTCTGTTCATCTCTTGGCTTGAAAACCCTTTGAACACGTGAAACTGCCTTATACTGAATCAGATGGTTGGTCCATCTAGGTCAGTATTGGGTGCAGGCACACGGGCCAAATAACACGGGGGGGGGAGTGAGGCTATTTGCTCTGCAGCAATTGCACCCGCCACTGCATGAGCGGACGCACCGGCGGATGAATCAGGTTTTTTCCATTGCTGCGCATTTCCAGTGTGCTTCAATGAGGGATCACTGATGCAATGGGAGCGCGATGAAGTGATCACACGGGGAAGTCCGTCTGCGGCCCATCGCAAACCCGTTTGATACAGCACTTTCCCTGGTATTTTTAACTCCACTTCTTCGGCGGGGCGACACGGGTTGCCGACAGGTGCGGGATGCTTGCCAGATGTGCCCATGTGATCACGCCCTTAAAATCCACCCAGCATTCGTGCCTGTCGCACAGCTACTTCTGCATGTGATCGGGACCACTGTCTACTCAGACTGGCAGCCAAGGTCTTTCGTATCACCGACTGCCAGATCTTCTAACTGGAGATGCCAGGGATTGAACCTGGGGCCTTCTGCATGCCGAGCAGTTGCTCTACCACTGAGCCACAGCCCTTCCCACAAGTCAGCTGCAACTTGACAGCGCTTCCTATTACTATCAGTTGGTTCCAAGATTCTGACGAGATCTCTCCATTTCCAAACAATAAAGAAAAGCTCAAGCCAGTTCTCGTAGCCAACAGTTATTCAGCTTGTCAAGAGCAGTGGCGTCGGTGCTGGCCTGTCAGCTCTCCCGTGGAAAGAACATGCCCCGCCCTCCATCCAATACCTTTCTGGTATTTGGCAGTGTAGCCAGCCAGGTGTGCAAATGCTAATCGTCTCTTGCTGCACGGTAGACTGTTCCAGTTCCAGTGCCCCCGATCAACTGAGCTTATTAGTTCTCCGAGCATGATCGGTCATACATTTGGATCTGTCATTAGCTTGGCTGGAACGACGGCGCATCTGCTCTTAAAGCTCCCCGTCAAGAGAATTCTTAAAGGAATGTGCTACAATACTGTTGCCTTGCCCTATTTACCATCTCAATCTTGTCCTGTTGATTGAAACTGTAACAGCTGCTTTCCCCCAAAAGTCTCCACGGGATGATAAAAAGCATATCCTCCATAATTGCTCACAATGACTGGTTTCATGTTTTTAAAGCCAGATTACAATCCCTCCAGTCCTATAGAGAAAATGAATTGAGAAGGAGAAAACAAAGCCCTATTGGAGTTCAGTGTGACTTGGAACATTTGAGCAAACAAAAGGAAGACCATGCTTCTCATTACACCCATTGAATGCAGACCGATGTCTCAAGCAGCCTCGATTTGCCTCAGGGACACACGAAGAAGGGAGAAGGGTTTTAACCCTTCAGCCTCCATGCAGTTTTGTTATTAGGAGCCAGTTTGGTGTAGTGGTTAAGAGCGAGGACTCTAATCTGGGAGAACCGGGTTTGATTCCCTAGTCCTCCACATGCAGCTGCTGGTGTGGCCTTGGGTCAGTCATAAGTTCTTTCAGAGCTGTTATCTTACAAGCAGTTCTCAAAAGAGTTCTCTCAGCCCCACCTACCTCACAGGGTGTCTGTGGTGGGGAGGGGGAGGGAAAGGAGATTGTAAACCACTCTGAGACTCCTTTGGGTAGTGAAGGGCGGAGTATACATCCAATCTCTTCCTCCTCCTCTTTAACTGTCTCCTCCCACACTGATAGTGGTTTTCTGAAGGGGAAACAATGTGCTTTTGTCAGGAGAAAATGGAGGAGGGGAGAACCATGTTAGTAACGCTGAGCTCCTTCAAAGGAGGACAGGATATGATGTTAGCCAAATTGCCTTATTTTTCAAAAAATGTGGGGAATTATGAGTATTAAATGGCAATAGCCTAGGCATTAACTATGTATACGGGAGATAGTTAACCCAGAGTCCGGAAACAGATGCTGAGGATAGATTTCTAAAGCAGTGATTCCTTTATTAATAATTCTCACACATACAATATAAAATGAAGCATACACACAAGCAATACAGATCTAGGAATTAAAATAGAAAAGTACAAGAGACAGTTGCATTAGTAGGAAATATCGTTGGTTGGGCGATACTTTACCTGTCCAGCGAGGCGACTCTGCAGCGAAAAAGGGATAAACTATGGGAAGGGGCCATGAGTTGGCCAGCAACACACGTAGAAGGTTCCAAACAGTGCTAAGAATGGAACCAGCAAGACAGGGTGAGAGTAGGAAGGTAGGAAGCAAGAGAGTGAGCGATGGCTGTATGCTCACTTTTTATACCTGAAAAGGCGACCTGAGACAGATGCCTTGTTGGCCACATAGTCCCCAGGAACATTAAGAAACAGACACTGTTAATGGGTCAGGAAAACGGGATTAATCATTGAGCAATTGAAATAATGGTTGGACTAATAGTGACACCTCTCAGGGGGAAGACAAAAGAGAGAAAAGAATAGTAATGTCCCCGCCCCATTGCCGGCAGTTAGTCTTAACAACTGGGTGTTTAACAGCTGTGCTATCTTGATGGTCGACTGGAGGGCGTGACTGCCCAATTATCTCATCATGGAGTGGATTCTTTTGTTAGGCTGAGGAGGAGAACGTGCTTCACCAGGTGATGTTAATATGCAGAGGTGGTGGTGGGAAAATGCCTGTGCGATGGAAAAGAGAGCTTTCTATGGTGTCTGTGCAGGGACATCCTGGTTGTTTCTGCAGAGCATGGCTTCTCCTTTAGTGAACTGCTGCTGGTTCTGTGTGTTGAGGGGTCAGGGTGGCTGGCTTGCCTTCTGGCATATGGCTGCAGGGTTGCAGGAGCGAGAGGCATCTGGTAGTCCGTGGGTCCACATCTGGCTTGGCACACTGCTTCAGTACAAGGTTCCCCTTGGCCGGGCACTTGCCTACAGTCCAGTAGAATGGCACTGTCTCACGGCTACCGTTCAGTCCATGTCCTTAACTGACCTATTCCACAATCCAGCTTTGAAGTCATATTTCAGAGTCTTTAGAAATGTGTTATAAAGCGGCTGCACGGCAACAATGGATGGGACTGATAAAACAATGGGGCGGGATCATTTGTGTGGAGAATGGCCATTTACCCACAATTGTCTCCTAAAGTTCACTGGACTTGGCCTACCATGTAGGGTTGTTGTGAGAAAGCAATGTCCCTTTCTTAGGGCTGGTAAGATGCTAAGAACAAACTACCAGGCTGCATGCTGCTTCCCAGCTAAGAACAATCAAGCCAAGGGACACAGAAATGAACTCTGCCAGCGTAAGTTCAAAGGACTGAGAAATGACATCCCAACCTGAGAGGGAGAGAGAGCAAAGAACAGCCAGGTCATCTTTCCCTGTCACACAGGAAGAGACAAATGGTCATCCCAACTAAGAGGGGACCACAGATTATAAATTCCCTGGACATGAAAGGGAAGCTCTCTCTTCTCAGATTCTCTAGTTTTGCTTTCATCTCTGGACACACGCTGGCTAGCATGAAGGACTCCATTTTAACCAGGTGTAGCCACCCAATGGGGTGAAGCTCAGAGCTCAAACTCAAGGTAATGGAACTTCTCTGGGGACTTTCACCTCCAAGGACTAAGCACCTGTTCCTTTAAATACATTGATTCAGGACAAGTCTAGTGAGGGAGAGATGGGTTGCGGTTGTCCATTTTATTTTCCATCTTTTGCTGTCCTATCTGTGGTGTGGATCAGGGTTTTTTGTAGCAGGAACTCCTGCATATTAGGTGACACACCCCTAATGTAGCCAATCCTCCAACAGCTTACAGTAGCCCCCGTAAGAAGAGCTCTGTAAGTTCTTGGAGGATTGGCTACATTAGGGGTGTGTCACCTAATATGCAAAGGAGTTCCTGCTACAAAAAGAGCCCTAGTTGTACATAATTTTTTAATTAAACCTTTATGACTTGAAAGCTAGAAGTGTGACTTCTGTATCCCACCAGTACTACATCCACTTCTCAACCATGTGGCCAAGGCAAGCTAAGGGAGGCAGTGACCCAAGGGTGTGAAAGGGTGTCCGCTCGTTCACATGAACACATGAAGTTCCCTCATACTGAGTCAAACCATTGATCCATCAAGGTCAGTATTGTCTACTCAGACTGGCAGCATCTCTCCAGGGTCTCAGGCTGAGGTCTTCCACATCACATACAACCTGATCACTCTGAACTATAAATGCCAGGGATTGAACCCAGGACCTTCTACATGCCAAGCAGATGCTCTACCACTAGGCTACGGCCTTCCCCTAATGGAGGAGTGGTTAGCAAGATAAGGAGGCCGAGTCAGCATGAGCCTCCAGAGGCACAGAGGGCGGGTCCGCTACAGCAAATTGGATTTTTCCAACTGAGTGGGGGGGAGTGGCCATTGACGGAAGGGTCTACCTGGGGGAAGAGGGAAGCAGGCGAGTTGCCAAGGGGTGTCTTGGGGCACCCTGGAAACTTCTAAGCTCCCACTGAGGAAGGAGCCTGGTGCCTTTTGAGAGCCCAGGAGAGCTCTCCAGATTCTCAGGAATAAGTTAATGGCCTCGAGACCAGGGAAAACAGCATCACTGTTGTTGTGTATTAAACTGTAAATCAAGCCTATACATTGCCATGTTAAGCTTGACTCTGAATGTGGCTCCTCAGCTGTCGCATTACCATTGGCTGGTTTCTGCGAAACCTCTGTAAATAACCTATCACTGTGTGAGAATGTATCAGAGAGGGAACGGTCCTGATTGGCCTTTATCCCTGCATTGTTATTGGTTCTTATCTGACAATGGGTGTGGCTTTGACAGGCCGGGAGAGTTTAAAAGAAGGAGCTGTGCTCCACTGTTTTGTGGGTGTTTGTTGATGCGTTCTGAGTTGGAGTTGCTGTTACCAATAAAGCTGAATCACTTCCTTGTTAAGCTGTCCATACTTAACAACTGTCATGTGAAAATTTGTTCCTGTTCCGCCTCTTGTTTGTTTAGGACTTGTGGACCACTTCCCCTGTACCCAATGCGGTATACGTAAACACTAAAATATTCAAAAATTTGCACAGACTATAAAAACACAAAAAGAAGTCTGTATTCGCCTTGCAGCAGAAGAAATGGATGCTTAAAAAAAACCAGCTACAGCTGCCCGTTCGAGATGGCGACAAGGCACCTGGCTGTCATCAGACCGACTCCTGCTGCAGCCCATCAACGATTCTGACCACCGGTAACAAGGCCAGCAAAAAGATCCATGTGACGGTTCATCTGGATGGTGTTCCCTGCGTCATGGAGGTGGATTCTGGATCGTCTGTCAACATCATCTCTTCAGAAACGTGGCAGCGCATGTTCCCGAGATGAAGCCGCCACCGTCTGTCACCGGTGACAACTCGCCTGACCGACTTCCAAGGACGGCGCATTCTGTTGGCTGGGAGGGCGATGTTCCAGGTCAAATTCAAGGACCAGAAGGCAGAGCTGTCCCTCCTGGTAGCCGAAGGCGAACGGGTGAGCTTGTTGGGCCTCGACTGGTTTGAGGCACTGGGAATCACTATTACTGGGGTCAACCAGATCTGTGACAATAAAAGAAACTCATTGTATAGCGAGTTTCCTGAGGTTTTTAGGGAAGGGCTCGGTAAATACACTGGTCCTCCGGTGTCCTTCAACCTAGACCCTTCAGTACGGCCGATCCGTCTGAAGTATCGCAAGGTGCCTCTTGCTTTGAGGGCAAAAATAGAGGCAGAGTTGGATAAGTTGGTTCAACAAGGGATCTTGGAGCCTGTTCCCTATGGTCGATGGGAAACCCCCATCGTAACGCCAGTCAAGGCAGCAGAAGAAATGGTTGCTTAAAAAAAACAGCTACAGCTGCCCGTTCAAGAGTTGTCAACTCTAGCCTAAGAAAACCGAACCCTGGTTGCGGTCACACACACGAGATAACGCAGGGGTGGGGAAGCAGGGCTGTTTGCTCCGTAGGAATTTGACCCACATTTGCACAATCACACAGTCCTTGCGAGCTGCAGGGGCAGCCTGCCACTGCATGATCAGACGCAATCAGTTGTTGTTTTTCGCCGCGTGTTTCTGGTGCATTCACATCTCCATACTGAGTGCTCCCCATGCAGTGTGTGATGATGCACATACAGAAATGGGGGGGAACAACCTGATCAGACCATCCCTATGCCATGGGAGCGTGCCGGAGCAATCACACAGGGGAACGTCCATTCCTGGCCTGTAGCAACCCATTTGCTACCGGACTTTCCTTAGTGTCCTTTTACCCTGTGGCAGAGCAAAATGGGTTGCCAACGGGTGCGGGATGCTCCCCAGATGTTTGCGTCTGACCGTGGCCTTAAAATCCGCCCAGCATTCACTGCTATGGCGCGGCTAATTCTGGGTGTGATCACAGCCCCTCCTGCCTCCTCTAGGGGGCGATCTGTAGACTTAGCAGGAATGGCTGGTCGTCTCTTAGGAGAAAAATGATAAAGCAACTCAGCAGACGATATAGGGCAGAAATTAGGGTTGCCAGCTCTGGGACGAGAGATTCCTGGAGATTTGGAGGTGAAGCCTGGAAAGGAGGGAGCTCAGCAGGGACGTGATGCCAGACAGTCCCCCCTCTAAAGCAGCCATTTCTTCCAGGGGAGCAGATCCCTGCTGTGTGGAGATCAGCTAGAATGCCAAGAGATTCCCAGGCCTCACCTGGAGGTTGGCAATCCTAGGGCCTGGATTAGCATAGCACCATACTGTTTCCCAGCCATGGGCTTTGTGGCAAATCTGTAGCAATTTTGTAGGCCTATTAGCCAGCAAAACTACCCTCTGCTTTCAGGGATAGTTGTTTTGTGTATGAAGGGACACAGGAAGCCTAAAGACCAGCTAGAATAAGAGGAGCGTTTGGGAGGCTATCTAGATCTTCAAGACAGTTTTGTGAACAAAGTAAGGTGATGCACATTGGAACAAAAAAATTCCAACGTCAGGTATAGGCGAATGGGGTCTGAACTTGCTGAGGCTGAGAGGGAAAAAGATCTTGAGGTTGTAGTGGATGGCTCAATGAAAGTGTCAGCCCAGTGTGCTACAGCAGCGAAAAAGGCAAACTCTATGTTAGAGATTATTAGAAAAGGGACTGAGAATAAAACAGCCAACAGTGCGGGCTCATTTGGAACATTGTGTACAGTTCCAGTCACCATATCTCCAAAAGGACATTGCAGAGTTGGAAAAAGGACAGAGGAGGGGCGACCAAGAGGATGAGGGGTTTGGAGCACCTTTCCTAGGAGGGCAGGCTGAAGAATTTTGGACATCTCAGTTTAGAAAAGAGACGGCTTAGGAGGGGACATGATAGAGATTTCTAAAATTACGCATAGGGTGGAGGGAGTTGGGAAGGAGACATTTTTCTCCCTCCCCTTGAGGGCATCCAATTAAACTAATGGGCAGTAGGTTCAGAATGGACAAAAAGAAATACTACTTTATACAGAGAATGATGGAAATGTGGAATTTGCTGCCAGAGGACATAGCAATGGTCACAGGGATAAACAGCTTTCCGAGGGGATTAGAGAGATTCATGGAGGATGAGTCTATCAATGGCTACCAAGCCATAGTGGCTGAGGGGAACCTCCACATTCAGAGACACTAAGCCTCTGAATCCCAGAGCCAGGAGCAACGTTCCCTCTAAGCTGTGGAGTCTTGTGAGCAAAAATTCTACTTTGTGACCTACTGGCATTAAAGTTGTGAGTGGTTGATTTGGCTACTGCATAAATAAGTTAGCTCTGGAGCCCTCCTTCCTGAGCTAAGACAAAAATCTGTGAGCTGCAGGCTATAAAACTGAGCTAGCTCACACTAACTCAGCTTAGAGGGAACACTGGGAGGCAACCTCAGGTGAAGGCCTCGGCCTCTATGCCCTGTTGTTGGCTATCCTGGGAAACTGGTTGGCCACTGTGTGAGACAGGATGCTGGACTAGATGGGCTATTGGTCTGATCCAGCATGGTTTCTTCTTAAGCACACGGGCTTTTTGGACTCTGTTCTTCCTGGGACAAAATAGCCATGACCTGGATGGCCCAGGCAACCCCGATCTCTCAGATCTTGGAAGCTAAGCAGAGTCAGCCCTAGTTAGTGTTTGGATGGGAGACCTCCAAGGAATGGCAGGGTCACTACGCAGAGACAGGCAACAGCAAACCACCTCTGTTAGTCTCTTGCCTGGGACACTCTATGTCCATAAATCATCTGTGACTTGACAGCAAAAAAAAAAAGACATCATCATTAGGCACCATATGAAAGACCATCGCGGAAGGTGTATGAGACATCCAGGAACACACACACATCTAAGTTTCAAACCTGCCTGTGAAATCTGGAACCTTCCACAGAGCCAAGAGGCAACATCAGGAAGTGGTTGTCCACTGCATGAGACAGGATGCTGGACTAGATGGACTGCTGGTCGGATCCAGCAAGGGTCTTCTTACGTTCTTATGGAAATCCTAATCCATTTTCTGGGCCCAGTATGAAAATCTATACTGAAATTTACGTGTACACACTTAACTAGGACAAACATCCCAGATCACCAGCAAATACATACGATGGTCACCTTGAGATTAGACTACTGTAACACTCTCTACCTGGGGCTACCCTTGACGCAAATCCGGAAGCTGCAGCTAGTGTAAAATGCGGCGGCTAGGCTTGTGATGGGTCTCCCCATGACGGAATACATCCATTCTGCCCTGAAGGCATTGCACTGGCTGTCAATAGCATACCGGATTCACTTCAAGGTGCTGGTTCATACCTTTAAAGCCCTTTATGGCCAGGGTCCGGCATACCTGAGGGACCGCCTTTCCCCATATATACCCCAGAGAGCACTTCGGTCAGGGTCACAGAATCGATTGGCCCTTCCAGGTCCCAAGGACTCTAGGTTAGCTGTAACCAGGGCCAGAGCTTTCTCGGTGGCGGCTCCATACCGGTGGAATGAGCTCCCGGAGGAGATCAGGGCCCTGCGGGACCTTTTACAGTTCTGGAGGGCCTGCAAGACGGAGCTCTTCCATCAGGCTTTCAATTAGGAGCCTCCGCCGCTGCCACTACCACCATTTTTACCACCACTACGATCGTGGTCCATAATAACATCGCTATACCAATTGTAATAGTCTTGAGAATGGAAACCGGGTGCCTGGAATTAGTTGCTAGCACTTTATACAATGTCAGTTAGTTTTATTGAGTTGTTTTAGATTTTTATATATTTATTGTATTGCATTTTATGTTGTTAGCCGCCCTGAGCCTGCGAGGGTGGGGTATAAATTCAAGTAATAATTAATTAATTAATTAATTAAGGTACAACACTGCAAGACCCACCTAGAGCCCTATGTAACATTCAGCTGTTGAGTATCAGGAATTCAGCTGCGGCAATAGGGCAACATTTATAAAGGGGCGGGGGGACGGCTCAAGTCTTCAGAACCTAATTTTAAGAAAACATGAAGTTGCCACTTACCAGCCTATCCTCCTGAGAAGGCTTCTGGTGCCCCCTGCAGGTCATTCTGTGTAGTGGCCGAAGTCTTGAATCCCAGCTGTTTGGAATTCGTCCCCAGGGTAGCCACAGCCAAGAGTCAAGAGCTTATCGAGTCAAAGGGCACTCTCTCGGCCAATTAAAGGGAGTTTAGCAGAGAGGCTGTCAGCTTCGGGATGAAGTCCTCGGAATTATTTACTCCCATTGTGAAAGAAGCACCTGGAGGTGCATGTCCCCCCCCCGCATTTTTTAAAAAAAGAACACCTTTGATACTTCAGAGAGGTGAAAATCGGGTGAAAAGCAACCGGGTTTTTTGATCCCGTGCTCTCATCTCTGGCCTCTGAGTGACGGGAGACGCATCGCCTGCCTTTCATCTTGTCTTTTGTGGCTGCCTCCATCGGCCCCTCCTCCAGCCATTCTATCGAAGAGACGCAGCCACATTTTTTTGAAGATTAATTCACTGAAATGCAACAAGACTGCGGCGCTCCATCCTGCTCGGAGATCCGGCATTGCTCAGTGTAGCGAAGTCAGCTTGTCTCTGGCAATGCTTAGAAATCTGCAGAGGGGGGGAGAGACAGAGAGAGAGGATTTCGGTCCCTGTTAATAACACTTTGCAGCCACAATAATGAGAAGGCGAGACACAGAATGTATTAGAAAACCATTTTTCCCCTTATCCAGCTACAGGGGAAATGAAGACAGTACCTGAAGACAATCCTCTCTTTAATCCGTTCAGAGGGGAAGAAAGAGAAACAGTTTTGGCCGGAAGAGAATTTGCAATTGCCGGCGCAGCTGCTTCTATCCGGTGTCTGCAAACATTCACTGACAACTCGCCCACATTCCCAAATTTGTTGCCTTCTGCCAAGCGATTCCTCCGCCCGCCCCCCAAGCAACGATCTGAATCAAAGGCCTAGCTCCATGTGGGTGAAACAACACATGGATTGCACAACTCCAATCCCACAAAGACCCTGTACAGATTTAGAGAAAATGCTTCTTCCGGAACATTCTCAGGTGGATTTTTACTGGTCTTGTTCCTGCTCCCATTAGCCTGGGATTTCAGGAATCGAGAAAGGCACTCCAAGGCCTTTTCCATTTGTTAGTAGGCTCATTAGAAGTAATAACCATCCAGAAAGAGGCAAACACAGGAAGGAAAAAGGATGGGGGGGGTGGAATATCTCAGTTTT
This sequence comes from Gekko gecko, assembly GCA_029375565.1. Lineage (NCBI taxonomy): Eukaryota > Metazoa > Chordata > Lepidosauria > Squamata > Gekkonidae > Gekko > Gekko gecko. The sequence continues at coordinate 14,980,230 of JAPDNY010000012.1, read as the reverse complement.
TCAAATGAGTATTCGTTTTGACAAGCAGACGGGGAGCTAATTTTTGGTCCCGTTTCCAAGCGTGCCTGCATGGGGTTACGGTTGGGGAGGGGAACCGATTGGAAGAGCCAGAACCACACCTGCCATGCAGACAGGAGGTGGACCGGCACGGGGCGAGCGTCTCACAGCAATGAGTCTCGTGGGTTGCCCTAAAATATTAATTATGTTCCTTGCGCCCTGTTGGTAAACATGCTCCGAGCCAGCGATGATGGGGACCGCAGCTGGGGCACACTCGTGGGCTGTCTCCCCTGTGCAAAATGCAATCATTCTCCTCAGCAAGGAATAAGTACGGTAAGGCCGAGAAAGTACTGGTTATGTTCCTCTCCGGAGCAGCTCTCAAGAGAGCTCACTCGGCCCCATCGACCTCACAGTGTGCCTGTTGTGGGGAGGGGAAGGGGAAGGCAATTGTAAGCCGCTCTGAGACTCCGAGTGAAGGGCGGGGTATAAATATTGTTAAGTATGGAACTCAACAACGAAACGATTTCAGCAAGTGAATTCAGCTTTATTCGTAACAGCAACTCCAACTCAGAACACCACGACAAACACACCACAAAACAGCTCCTTCTTTTAAACTCTCCCGGGCTGTCAAAGCCACTCCCAAATAAGTTAAGGACCAATAGAATTACAGAGATAAGGTCCAATCACAATTGTTCCCGCTTTGATACATATTTACAAGAGGATTGGTTCTGTACAGGGGTTTCTCAGAAACCAGCCAATGGTAATGCCGCAGCTGAAGAGCCACATTCAGAATCAAGCTTAACATGTGAAAGTACAGCAGTGATTCACATTTCAATACACAACAAATACAATCTCTTCTTCTCCTCCTCCTCCTCCTCCTTGCTTAATCATTTCCCACCGTCCCTGTGAAAGGGCTGATTTAGAAGATCTCTTGTGCTTTCCCCAACCCTCTTTCCTTCCCAGCTTCCTGGGAGGCTCCTGAATACGTCCCTGCTTTCCTCAGCAAATTACCCTTGGCCTTCTGCGTATCAAGCCCTTTCAGAGCAAAACTGTACATTTGCCAGAGTCCCGTGATTCCAGCCTCTCATTATTTTTAACCCAAAGCAACCTGGGCAGGCCATATCTGAGAGGAAGAAGCGAAGAAGCTACAAAGAACCCCCCTCTGTTTCATCTGCCAAAGACGGGGGGGGAAGCTTGAGGAGGGGGAGGTTATGCTAGAAAGGGAGTAATGAGGAAGGAGGAAAGCAGGTTTGCCAGCTCCAGGTTGGGAAATTCCTGGAGATTTGGGGGTGGGCCTGGGGAAGGCAGGGTTTGGGGAGGAGGTGGAATGTGTCATAGACTCCCCTCTCCAAGCAGCCATCGTCTCCAGGAGGGCTGATCTCTGTGGCCTGGAGATCAGTTGTTATAGTGGGAGATCTCCAGGCCCCAGCTGGTGGCTGGCAACCCCACCCACCCTGCCTCTGCTCTGAATCAAAGGCTGCCCAGGGCTGCTTTGGGTTAATAAAAACAGAATGGGGAGTATGCTTTCAAAAGGGGCCGTGGTGGCTTAGAGGCTAAGATGCTGAGCTGCAGACCAGAAGGTCAGTAGCTTGGCAGTTCAAGACCTGAGTGCCACGTTACGGAGTGAGCTCCTGTCTCTGGCCCCAGCTCCTGCCAGCCTAGAAGTTCGAAAGCAAGAAATTGCAAGCAGATAAATAGGTGCCACTTTGGTGGGAAGGTAACAGCATTTTTTTTTTTTTGTAAAACTCTCTTAAAAAAGAGAGAATTTTATTCTTTTTATAAGAAAAGGGAAGGGTAGACAGATGGAGAAAGAAAAAGATGGAGTGAAATTTTTTCACTTAGTGAGGGTTAATTTAGGTTAATAACCAATACCAATTTTGGCATCTATCATGGTTAGAAGATCTTCTTTTTAACTATTGTAAAGTCCAAAGTCAAACTGTTAACGCAGTTAGCAAAGTCCATTGGGGTTAGTAATTAAACAGCTCCTTCCAGATGTTACACGAACAGTCCTCAAATTATCTTCTTTTTAAATCTCTTCCAATTACGGATTAAGTCCATTTTAACTTTGAGGTCTTCCGTTCCATCACCACTTTCCCCTGGGCTGCTGTCTTCTTCACTTATCCCAATTTTGAGTGCTGCGTCTTCCTCCCTGCTGGCGTGTCTCTTCAGAAGTTTCTGTATTTTGAAGATGAAATCCGTCTTCTTTCTTTCCTCTTTTTCCTTAAACTTCTGGTCTTCAGGCTTCCAGGGCTCCATAAACTCTTCAGATGAAATTAGATCTCCAGTTTGTTGCCTGCTATGTTCGACATCCCCTTCTACTGGCAGAGTATTTTCTTTTATAAAAGCGGAGTAGGCTTTGAGAGCCTTATCCACCTCTTCTTTTAACTTTATCGCTCCACTACCAGTTAGGGGTGCCAAGACATTTGTCAAGGTAAATCCGAGATCTTCTTTCTCTTCTTCTTTAACGCCCTGAAAACCTAGAGTCAGAATCGATTTCTGTTCGAACTCCATCATCTTTCTAGTTGTTTCAGATATCTGTTTCTGTCGACTGACGAGAACACTTTCCATTTTGAACAAAGTTTCATTGATTTTCTGCAATTGTTCCAGCAGGGGGCACAGCATCTCCTTTTCCTGTTGATTAACAGCAAGCTCTTGGGGGGGGCTGTCTGGACCGGAAGTCCCTCCTCCCTTCTCTTCCGGTGTCCGCAGAACTTTTTCCATTATCGACATTTTGTTTTTTTTATTTACTTTTAAAAAGTTCGTGCCGCATCCCCCAGGAAGCTAAGATGATCGTAGTCTTCCATGCCACCCCAACGGTACTTTCACCAACACTCTTTTTTCTCTCTGCCCCCCTTCGCGCTCCCTTTGTAGATCTTGCTTCTCAAAGGGGGTGGGAACTCCTCCCTCCTCCCAACGCTTATACGCATGCAGGGGGGCTTCGATTTACGCTTCAAAATAGATCTTCAACTCACGATTCGATGCTATTTCTTCTTTTTATGTTAAACCATAGCACTGTCTTCACTCCTGGAAATCGGTGGCGCCGCTAAGTCCCATTACGGGCACGCCGCAGCGGGGCCGATTGGGGCGGGGAGAAAGCCTCAATTTCCCGGCTGTCTGCTGGCAAAGAGGCTACTCCCCAAGCGCCCCCGGTTCGGAGCCTTTGCCTAAGGCTCACTAGGGTCTTTCGCATATGCGAAGACCCCCCCTAACTGCGCGTGGGCTAACCACCTCCGGGAGCGTCCTGAGAAGCGGCCGCCATTCGCGACGCCAAAACCGAAACCGGAAGGTAACAGCATTCTGTGTGCCTTGGTGTTTAGTCATGCCGGACACATGACCACGGAAACAGTCTTCGGACAGTGCCGGTTCTTCGGCTTGGAAACGGAGATGAGCACTGCAACCCTAGAGTCAAATTCGACTGGCTTTCAAGCAAGGGAAACCTTTACCTTTACCTTTTTATGCTTTCAAACTTACCATGCTCAGTTGAAAAGATGCACTGCTCTCTCTATTACCCTCTGTGTTTTTCTCAACATGCATACATGAACACACACCTGAAGCTGCCTTCTACTGAATCAGACCACCGGCCCATCAAGGTCAGTATTGTCTACTCAGACTGGCAGCCGCTCTCCAGGGTCTCGGGCTGAAGTCTTTTCCATCACCTCTTGCCTGGTCCTTTTAAGTGGAGTTGCCTGGGATTGAACCTGGGACCTTCTGCATGCCAAGCAGAAGCTCTTCCACTGAGCCACAACCCCTCTCCCCTCTCACCCTCTACCATGTCACAGGTGAAAAAAGAGGGACATCCTCATATAGGGTTGCCAACCTCCAGATGGCACCTGGAGATCACCTGGTATTATAACCAATGCTCCCTCTAAGCCGTGGAGTCTTGTGAGCAAAAATTCTACTTTGGGAGCTACTGGCATGAAAGTGGTGAGTGAGGGATTTGGCTGCTGCACAAATTAGTTTGCTCTGGAGCCCTCCTTCCTGAGCGAAGACAAAAATGTGTGAGCCAGAGGCTAAAAAAACTGTGAGCTGGCTCACACTAAATCAGCTTAGAGGGAACGCTGATTATAATTGATCTCCGGACGACTGAGATCCGTTCCCCTGGAGGAAATGGCCGCTTTGGAGGGCGGACTCTATGGCACTGTACCCTGCTGAGGACCCTCCCCTCCCCAAACCCCGCCCTCCCCAGGCTGCACCCCCAAAACCTCCAAGTGTTTCCCAATGGACAGCTGGTCGCCCTGTCCTCATGACACCCGATTCTCACCCAGGGCCTCGGCCAGCCACCACTCTCCATGGCCGAAGGGTCTACTCTTCTCCCTCTGCCATCTGCAGAACTCATTCGCTGTGCGGCAGCCTCACCTTCGCTGATCTAAGAGTGCTTGAACTTTGGATGAGGATAGACTGGGAGGGGCATAACAGTCCAGCAATAGATGATAATCTATTGCTGGACTGTTATGCCCCTCCCAGTCTGTCTTCATACTCAGTATGAACAGTGCTCAGTTTCAGAGGGCGGCCATGTTGGTCAGCAGTAGAACAGCCGGGCTTGAGTCCAGGGGTGCCTTAGAGGCCAACAAGGTTCTGGCCAGTAAGCTCTCGAGAGTCCCATTCTGCCTTTGTCCGATCGTCTGATGAAGGGAGCCGTGACTCTCAAAAGCTTATTCTCCCCAAATCTTGTTGGTTTCCAAGACTGGACTCTCAAGTCTAGCTGTTCAGAGTACATAGAGTGTAATTCAGCAGCTTCTGACACAAAGGCTGCGACCACACGCGCCTTTAGATCCGACATAGGTGTGAATGCCAGACGGATCTAAAAGGTGCGATCAGACAGCAACATCTGGGAAGTGTCCTGCAGTCGTCAGCAGCCCATGCTGCTCCACTACGGGAGTCAAAAGACACTGGGGAAAGTCCGGTAATAAACAGGTTACAATGGCCATGGATGGACTTTCCCCTGTCTGATCACTCAAGCACACTCTCAAGCCATTGGGATGGTCTGATCAGGCCATCCTGGCTCGGTGCCGGGTTTTTTCCCCTTCTTCACAATATGCGCACCATCGCATACTCCATAGAGGGCCCTCAGTGCGGAGGTGTGATTCCTCATTTATGCGCATGGAAAACAAACAGCCCCCCAAAAATGACTCACCCGCAGTTGCGTCTGATCACACAGTGATGGGCTGTGCCCACAGCTACAAAAGGATCACGCAACTGCAAGTCAAAATCCTTTGGAGGGAATAGCCTCGCTTCCCCTCCGCTTCAATTGGCATGTGCAACTGCAGCCAAAGCGGCAGGAGATACACCCGAGGAAGGATTGCCAGCTCTGGGTTGGGAAATACCTGGAGATTGGGGGGGAGGGGGGAGCATGGGGAGGACAGGTTTTGGGGAGGAGGAGAACCTCAGAAGGGTAGAAGCCCAACCTCCCAAGCAGCCATTTTCTCCAAGGGAACTGAACTTGGTCATCTGGAGATCAATTAGAATAGCAGGGAAGAAGAAGAAGAAGAAGAAGAAGAAGAAGAAGAAGAAGAAGAAGAAGAAGAAGAAGAAGAAGAAGAAGAAGAAGAAGAAGAAGAAGAAGAAGAAGAAGAAGAAGAAGAAGAGGAGGAGGAGGAGGAGGAGGAGGAGGAGGAGGAGGAGGAGATTGGATTTATACCTCGCCCTTCATTTGGAGTCTCAGAGTGGCTTACAATCTCCTTTCCCTTCCCCTCCCCACAACAGACACCCTGTGAGGTAGGTGGGTCTGAGAGAGCTCTGAGAGAACTGTGACTGACCCAAGATCACCCAGCTGGCTGCACATGGAAGAGTGGAGAATCAAACCCAGTTCTCTAGATTAGAGTCCACCGCTCTTAACAGCAACACCAAACTGGCTGTCATGGAAACTGGGACATGGAGGATGTTCAGGGAAGTGGCTTGACAGCCTGCCTCTGCCTGCTGACTATGGTATTCTTTGGAGGTCTCCCATCCATATACTTGCCAGGGTCGGCCCTGCTTAGCTGCCAAAATCCAACAAGGTCAGGCTTTTCTGGGATATCCAGGTCAGGGCTCCATATTTTTCCTTCAGGTTCAGAAACGGCTCTGTCAGACAATCCCTGAGGACTTTTTTCTTATCGCAGGATAACGTACGGCCACTAAACCCTCTCTCCTTGAGGCTCTGTGTGCACAGGGAAGGTTGATGCCCTCAAAGAAAGCCATCATATTTGCACATAGCTTTAATAAAAAAAAAAAAGACCCTGTGTACTTCAGAGAAAGTAAAGCCTGTTTTTGAAAAGAGATAATAAAAGAACGAGACGTTTAAAAGAAGCAATCAGAGACCCTGAGTCTATTTGTCCAGGAAACTAGCAGAGTTGTTTGAATATCTGCACGGTTTCAGCAGCAAAGCCAGAGCAAGCTCTGCATTTTCTGCAATTTCAGATCAGAAGCAGGGCAAAAAAAAAAAGAAGAGGAAAAAATAGTCCATCTGTTTCAAGCGCCTTGAAATAGCAAATCAACGGCATGCCCAAGAGACTGGGGATTAAACAAGAGCAGAAAGAATTTTAATCCTCGGTATCCTCTTTTTCCTTTCTTTCCTTTTTTTTTAATTGGCTAAGGGGAGAACTCTGCAACACTTGCTACCCCACGAGGGAGAGAAGAAAGCCACGAGATCTTATGAAAGTCGTCGAATGAATAGTCAAAAGCGGTTCCAGACAAAACCCAGAAAGCAATCGCCAAGAGCGGCCTTTCTGAAAGGAGTCCTTCCCCCCATACTGCACACCGGATTTGTGACTGCGAAACCAATTTCCAGTTCTCTCCAGTGGGAACACAAAATTATTATGCAAATCTGCATGGCTGCTTTGCTTTCTTTTTTTCTTCCAGAGATGGCCGGTTGACTGAACAAGCATAGACTCTTTCTCGCACCGGGGGCACGCCGGCCACTACGGCCACTGGGACTTCTCCAGCTGGGCTGATGGCCTGCACCCAGAGCTGCCAACCTCCATATGGTGACTGGAGATCTCCAGAATTACAACTAATCTCCAGGCCACGGGGATCAGTTTCCCCGGAGAAAATGGCCGCTTTGGAAGGTGGACTCTGCAGCATTCTACCAGTTCGGTGGTAGAGCCAGTTTGATGTAGTGGTTAAGAGCGGCGGACTCTAATATGGGAGAACTGGGTTTGATTCCCCACTCCTCCACATGTGGCTGCTGGTGTGACCTTGGGTCAGTCACAAGTTCTCTCGGAGCTGTTCTCTCACAAGCAGTTCTTGAAAGAGCTCTCTCAGCCCCACCTACCTCACAGGGTGTCTGTTGTGGGAATAGGAAGGGAAGGTGATTGTAAGCCGCTCTGAAACTTGAAGTGATGGGTGTCAAACTCACTGTCTCATTTGCCATGTTTTGGGGGGGAATTCCAGAGGAGGGGGGAGTGTGAATAGCAGAGATAACAAACGGATAATTTACAGGTGGAGGGTTAGAAGCAGGCTGGTTAGGCGGGAATGAATGGGCAGTGCGATTGGAGGGGTTTACAGTTGAATCAGGTATAATTGGGGGTTTTCGTGCCAGAACCTCAGTTCCGACTCAACAACGTTCTTAGCTTGGAACATCCTTATCCCTCAATAAACAAACCACTTTCAATGAGTGTGGTTGAGAGTAATTTTGTCCGACAAAGGGTGGGGTATAAATCCAACCTCTTCCTCTCCCTTTTCTTCTACCCTGCTGAAGTCCCTCCCTTCCCCAGCCCCCCCTCCAGGCTCCACCCCCAAAGCGTCTAGGAATTTCCCAACCCAAAACTGCCAACCTCACCTGGACCCCACCATTCACACCTGGGTGGGGCCATCCCAATGGCAAGAAGGGTGGTGCCCAGCCCAGCAGAGACACGCACAGCACACGTCTCAGCCACACATGACACAGGTCCAGCCACCTGGCTCTTTCTCCATCACTGCCTCCCTGTTTTGGAGATTGGATGTTCCCAGGGTCCTTTTTTCCCTCCCAGCCCACCCCTGCTCCCCACCCCTTTTGTATCTTCAGGTCAGGATACTATTGGGACAGCTCGTGTGCTACAGGGTGCAGCCGATTGCAATTCCTTCTCAAGTATTGTGTGTGTGTGTTAAGTGCTGTGAAGTTGCTTCTGACATGGCAACCCTCTGAACTAATGACCTCCAAAAGGTCCTGTCATTGCACGGCCTTGCTCAAGCATGCAAACTGAGGCCATGGCTTCCGTTTATAGAGCCAATCCATCTCGTGTTCTTTGTCTTTTTGGCGGTCTGCGATATCCGTAAGACTCTCCTCCAGCACCACATTTGAATCAACTTTCTTCTTTGTCAGCTTTCTTCATGGTCCAGCTTTCACACCCATTCACAGTAACGGGAAAATGCTATTGTATAAATGACCGTGATCTTGGTCGTCGGGGCCACATCCTCCTTAAAGATCTTTTCTTGGTTGCTGTCTCCATTCTGGTTCATGATGGAGCCAAGGAAGAGGAAATCTTTGGCCCCGGTCATACGGGCCAGAAAACGCGGAGGGGAGGCATGGCTGTTCATCCCGGAGTAAAATAAAGCGGGGTAGCCCGATCACACGGTCCCCCGAGTTGCCACGCTCTGGCTGTTAGCGCCGATCACAGGGCGATGCTGAAGTGTGGCAAAAAAGCAATGCAGTGCGATCACACAAACTGCGCTGTTTGTATGTGCGCATGCGCCGTTTGGGGGGCGGGCTGCTGTTGGGGTCTTGTTGGTGCGCATGCCCCATTTGGTGTTGGTGCGCATCCTATGAACACTTACAACATCCGGTTTGCTCCGGGACGTGGGTGGGTGCCAGATTCCACGGGATACTGGCACTCCTGCGATCAGATGCCCACCTTTGCCCCGCATTTTCCAGAAACTAGTGCTCCTTCCATGGTGGTTTTTTACTCTGCATCTTCGGCGGGAAGCCACACGTTGGCCACGGAAGTGCTATGCCTCCCAGATGTGCTGCTGTGATCGTGCCCAGAAACTCCGCAGGGCTACCGTGCCTTCGGCGGGGCAAATGCTCCGTGTGACCGGGGCCTTTAACAGTTTTTTTACTTCTTTATCAGCAGCCGTAAAGTTGTGTGATTCCCCAGCAGTCACTATTTTGCTCTCCTTGATGTTCCGCTCTAAGCCTGCTTGGGCACTCTCCGCTTTAACCTTCATTAGTAGTCGTTTCGAGTCTTCAGTGTTTTCTGCCAATACTATGATGTCATCTGCATATCTTAAACTGATGATGTTCCTTCCGCCAGTTTTTACTCCACCTTCATCTCAATCTACTCCAGCTTTCCTTATGATACATCCTGCATATAGATTGAACAGACAGGGAGATAAGATACATCCTCGTCTCACACATTTGCCAGTTGGAAACCATTCTGTGTCTCCATGTTCTGCTCTAACAGTAGCCTCTTGTCCACCGTACAGGTTGAGCATCAAAACAATCAAATGCTGTGGGACATCCATTTGTTTTAAAACCAAACATAGCTTTTCATGATTCACACAGTCAAAAGCTTTGCTGTGAATAGAAGAGATTGGATTGGATTTATACCCTGCCCTTCACTCGGAGTCTCAGAGCAGCTTACAAACTCCTTTTCCCTTCCCCTCCCCACAACCCTGTGAGGTAGGTGGGTCTGAGAGAGCTCTTTCCAGAGCTGTCCTTGGAAGAATAGCTCTGACAGAAGTATGGCTTGTCCAAGGTCATCCAGCAGGTGCAAGTGGAGGAGTGGGGAATCAAACCCGGTTCTCCCAGATTAGAGTCCATGCACTTAACCACTGCACCAAACTGGCTCTCAAAGCATCTCCCTCCATCCCATGGGGCACCCTTCAGGCTAGCCACCCCCATCCCAGCTGGCTAGTGCACGGGTACCCCTTCTCCCAATGGATTATCTCCTCTTCCTCAGTCCTCATCCCTACACCTTGGAGTACCTGCCCCTGATAATTGGCAGGCCTGGCCTTCTTCTATTTGGCTCAGGTGCCTCCGAAGTCTGATTGCTGAGGGTGGGGACATCCTGGGAGGGCCTGGCCGGGCCTTCCTGCCAAACCCCTCTCTGTGAGATGTCATTTGGGAAGGGAAAACAACTCTTCTTGACATGAATTTCTTCCTGGATTTTAGAGGCCTGAATGAACTTGGCCTTGTTGTTAAAGTGGACCCAACACATTAGGGATCTCCCTTCTTTTCAGCTTTAATTTCTGGACAATGTATAACTTGTTGGGCGTACAGATTATGCTATGACTCTCAGAATGTTCCATTCATTTTACGCATGACCAATGCATACGTGCATGTAGAGCACTGCAAATTCTTTTTGTGTGATTTAACCAATATACAAGTGGGCATGGACACCTTAGGAGACCCAGGAAAGGTCTTGCTGCATCCATAGCACAACCACATCAAGGCAGACTGATTTCTTGCAGCAGCTTGTCTGTGCAGAGTTGCCATCTGCCTGCCCCCGGCGGGCATTTTGTCTACTAATCCACTTACTTGTCCACTGATGTTTATCGTTGTGATAGGAGAGAGAGGGGGATGACATCTGAACACAGAAGTGGCAGGCAACACCCTAGGAATCCCCTTAAATCTCTATTATCTTTGCCATAGTGATCTGAGGTGTTCCTAGAGCATTGCCTGGCAGTAAAGCCAGTTCCAGGCTCAGAAGAAGAAGAAGAGATTGGATTTATACCCCGCCCTTCACAACCCAAAGGTGTCTCAGAGCAGCTTACAAACTCCTTTCCCTTCCCCTCCCCACAACAGACACACCCTGTGAGGTAGGTGGGGCTGAGAGAGCTCTTGACAGGAACTGCTCTTTTTCAAGGACAGCTCTTATCGGAACTATGGCTTGCCCAAGGTCATCCAGCAGGTGCAAGTGGAGGAGTGGGGAATCAAACCCAGTTCTCCCAGATTAGAGTTCGCGCATTCAACCACTACACCAAACTGGCACCGAACCACTACACGAAACACAATTCCACGCCCTCTCCCAAATTTCTCCCACCGTGCCAGTCATCAGGCCTATGTCTATATCTCATGTACATTGGCAAGACAGGTGGGGATGAAAACGATCTGAACAAGCGAAAAGTTGTGGCAAATGGCACCTCTCTCTGTTCTTCACGGTGAAAATCCTCCTGGTTACACCGAAATAAAGGAGTTAAATACCGCGGGGAACAAAATTCCTAAAAATGCTGGGGACGGACTCTCATCTCCATTCTTCCACCACCCTGTAGGTTGTTCAGCCTTTGTCGAGAGCCCACCACACATTCCTGTACATAAAACACCCCACCTCCATGGATCTGCCATCCACCAGTCCTCCCATGCTACCTAGGGACCTCCTGGCCTGGGCCTCCTGTTCCCCGCCATCACTGTACAGGCCGACGGGGGGGAAACCGGGGGCAATTCAGTGTCACCCCATCATGAAACACACTGGAAGTGACATCATCACACTGGTACGACTGTCTAGGATAGGTGAGTCCTGGAGCGTCTCTTGGCGCTATGTTTGCCAGCTGGCAAATACCTGGAGATTTGGGGGTGGAGCCTGAGGAAGGCAAGGGAGAGGGAGGGGAGGGGCCTCCGTGAAGTATAATGCCACAGAATCCACCTTCCAAATCAACCATTTCCTCCAGGTGAACCGTTCTCTGTCACTAGGAGATCGGTTGTAATTCCAGGACATTAGTAGCCACCACTTGAAGACGTGGCAACCTTACTTGGCACAATACCACGTCTAGTTTCACACCAAAAGTATGATGGACACCAGCCTGATGCTGGAGATTGCCTCTGCCGAAGGGAAACACAAGATTACTCTGAGTAGGAGGCTTAGAGCATTGGCTCCACGTATGAAAAAGCGACCTGACAAAGCATTGGGGGAAACGGAATATTTACCTAGGAGATCCGTTGTCGCATGGCAATGGTCTGGAAGCAGCAGCAGCACTGCATGACACAAAATGAAGGAACAAAAAAAGAAGCAGGTTTGTGGACTGTAATTGGAATAGAATCAATTTTGTCACGGTGAACATTGGTGGGGTGCAACCTTTGGTTAGTCACTGTGGTCCATTTGTGGCTTGAACCACCTGGAGATTGGCAGCCTTACTTGGCACAACGCCACATCGAGTTTCGCACCAAAATTTGTATGATGGATGCCAGCCTGATGCTGGAGATTGTCCCCACCCACCCCAAATTCTCCTGCCTGGTGGCAGCTACAGCTGGCAACCCTAGCTCACTCCCACCCCATGGTCAACGATGTTACATGAACCAATAGCATAATTTAATCTGGAGAATGTTTTGCCGATTCCCCATTAATTGCAAGCAACATTGACGCACAACCAAGGCTGTCTTTCAGCATGAGTCCTAACCTATGCAACTTTCACATGATTTAAGCCATTTGCATGGCAGTTGATTCGATGACTAATTAAAGCATCCCTTTGGTTTGTCAGGATGTGCTTTGAACTTTGTCTGGTCAAGGGATAAAGTGGAGAAGAAGAAGAAGAGAAGAGCACCGGAAGGGTTACCCTTATGAGTGCCTTCCAGGCAGGCCTGTCTGGCTGTGCAGCCTGGAATCCATCAGCGTCTTGCCCGGGGAACACACAGGGCGGTCTGCTTGCGGGAAGAAAGGGGCCTGGGCTGTTTCATCACGAGGCCTGTGACGCTAGCCGTTTATCACAAAACTGAGTGGAATGGAAGGGATTTATCTGCCTGGCCAGAGGTGATCGTGAGCCTGACACAGGCTGGAGCTGCACCATTTTTCAAGCAAGTCTAAACTGAGCAGCAGGGAAAGCGATGGCTAACTTGAAGCAAAACAGCGAGCGATTCGGCCAGAGCGCAGGGATAGGGAAACCCTCATCATGTTAGCTTCACTTATGGAAATAGTGAATATTTTGAGGAGCAAAGGCTGGAGTCGCAGGTTTTAGTTGGATTTGAAACCAGTGACTGAATAGTCCCTTTTTTTTACTATTTTATCTCCTTTGGACCAGGGTATCTGAAGGACCATCTTAGAATCATAGAATGTTAGAGTTGGAAGGGACCTTGCAGGCCATCTAGTCCAACCCCCTGCACTCTGCAGGAACACAGCCGAAACCCCTACATACCTACAACATGCCCCAAAGATGGTTGTCCAGTCTCCTCTTGAAAACGTCCAGCGAAGGAGCATCCACCACCTCCCGAGGCAGTCTGTTCCACTGCTCAACCACTCTTACAGTCAGGAAGTTTCTCCTGATATTAAGCCGGTAACGACTCCCTTGTAATTTCCACCCATTAGATCTAGTCTTGCAATCCGGAGCAAGAGAGAATAGATCCACTCCATCTTCTACATGACAGCCCTTCAAATACTTGAAGACTGACATCATGTCCCCTCTAAACCTTCTCTTTCCCAGGCTAAACATACCCAACTCCCTCAGCCTTTCCTCATAAGACTTGGACTCCAACCCTCTCACCATCCTGGTCGCCCTCCTCTGGACCCGCTCGAGTTTGTCAACATCCTTCCGAAAATGTGGTGCCCAAAACTGGACACAGTACTCCAGGTGGGGCCTGACCATAGCAGAATACAGCGGAACTACCACCTCCCGTGATCTGGACACAATGCTTCTGCTAATGCATCCTAAGATTGCATTAGCTTTCTTCACAGCCGCATCACACTGCAGGCTCATGTTTAGCTTGTGATCAACCATAACACCTAGATCCCTTTCACATGTGCTGCTGTCAAGCCAAGTCCCTCCCATTCTATATCTGAGCCTTTGATTTTTTGTACCTAAGTGTAGGACTTTGCACTTATCTCTATTGAAATTCATTTTATTTGTCTCAGCCCACTGTTCCAGCCTATCAAGATCCTTCTGAATCCTGACTCTGTCTTTTTCAGAATTAGCAATCCCACCCAGCTTCGTGTCATCCGCAAATTTGATAAGCATCCCCTCTGTGTCTTCATCCAGGTCATTTATAAAAACATTGAATAACACCGGGCCTAGGACCGAGCCCTGTGGTACTCCACTCGAGAGTGGAGATTCTAACTATCTTCTCCCATCCGTTCCTGCCTGGGAATAAAGATTGCAGGGAGAGGCCCTCCTGACTGGTCCCAGCAATCAGAGAAGCTCTTCTGATGGGTGCACAAGAGACGGCCTGGTCGGTGGCAGCCCCGTGATCATGGAACAGCCTCCCCCACCACCCAGAAGGTGTGCCTGGCCCCCATCACTGCCGATTTCCAGGGGGCAGCTGGGGACAGTTTTATGTAGAACTGAATTTGATTAATTTGGATTTTGTTACTGGCAGTCCGGACTGGACTTTTTACATTTTGACTTTTATAGGTTATTTAGTTAGTTAGTTAGTTAGTTAGTTAGTTAGTTAGTAGACTTTTACCCTGCCCTCCCGGCAAAGCTGGCTCAGGGCGGCTCATAACAATATAAAACAATACAATATAAACATTAAATAAGTTATAAAACCCATTAAACACAAATTCTAAAACCATACGTCTCGTAACATACTAAAGTGCTAGTAGTGATTCCTCAGCATACAGGCAGTCCCTTGATCTTCAGTTATTCAGTCAATTAGGAACCGGAGGGGTCAGGCGCTCTTCAAGGGCCATCAGATATCAGCCGTGGTGGCAGCTCCAAAGGCCTGGTGGAAGAGCTCCGTTTTACAGGGGTTTTATTGGGGTTTTGTGTGTATGTTTTATACCATTTTGTTTATGTTGTAAGCCGTCTTGGGTTCTGCAAGGGAGAAAGGTGGCTAACAAATGTTTTATTAGCTTACAATCTTATTAAATTGATGTAAGAAGAGAAGAAAATATATTATTTGTTTACTTCATTTATACCCCTCCTTTCTCCCCCCCGGGGACCTAAAGAGGCTTCCCTCATTCTCCTCTCCTCTATTTTATCCTCACAACAACCCTGTGAGGAAGGTTGGGCTGAGAGGGTGTGGCTGGCCCAAGGTCACCCGGCAAGCTTCCATGCCAGAAGGGGGATTTGAACCTGGATCAATCAGATCCTGATCTGACCTACTGACTGAAACTGCGAGGGGAGCTCAGATTCATAATCCCCACTCCAATGTACCTTGAGACAAAGGGTGTCAGAAATTTTGCATTTAAGGTGCTCGATACTCAAAATTATCTTGTTGTTCGACTATGATGATAAGGTGGGAGCAGGTTACCAGGCCTGACTGGTTTGGAACCGAACAACTCAAACATCTGCTGAACTGGTTTGCATCTCACCCCGCCCCCCAATTTTGCATGTAGGAAACACTGCTGATCCACGCAGATCAGCAGCCATTAACTGAGAACTACCAAATTGGGGGGGGGAAGGTTAACACAGCATTTACTGACTTATATCATTTCTAACTGATCTAACTGTTTAAACAATTGACTTCTATGCAGAACAACAGCACAGAAAGGGGGAGGACAGTAGAATGCTATCAAGCTGTGTGAGAAGGTGCATGCACAAA
Organism: Gekko gecko; assembly: GCA_029375565.1. NCBI lineage: Eukaryota > Metazoa > Chordata > Lepidosauria > Squamata > Gekkonidae > Gekko > Gekko gecko. The sequence continues at coordinate 14,964,872 of JAPDNY010000012.1, read as the reverse complement.
AAGCCATTAGGAAGGAATACGGTGAAGCTACCAGCCAAACAGCTGTGAACAGGTAGATACACAGGCAAACAATTTGTTGAAAAATTGGCTCCCTGTCCAACCACTGGTAAACAGAATATGAGCCAGTAGACAGTGGATCATGCCTAGGTGCGACCGCATGACAAAAACAATAAGCTCTATCATTGCTGTGAAAAGGCCATCCCCTGCAGCAAGTTACTCCCACCCTCTGGGAAACACAAGATTTGTGGCTTGGAGAAGAACGGTCACCAAAAGTCGGCCGCAACTTGACGTCACTTCCCACCACCAGAGAGAGCCAATGTGGAGGCGGGGCTTGGCTACTACATGACAACAGGGGAGAGCTGTGTTAAAATCCACACTCTGCCAGAGAGTCCACCAGGTGACCTTGGACAATCACACGGTTGCGTGCAGGTGAAGGGAGCCGTGTATGCCGCCCTGAGCCTCTCGGACGCAGGGTCGAATCGAGAACGAAATCTCAACAACTCCTCACTTCTATCCTTCAGAGAGGAGGAACCAGCAAGACTGACCGTGAAGTTCCTCTTGGGCTGCAAAGTGATGCTTCTCCCTCTCCCCCCACCCCGCCCCCAACAAAGCCTCGATGAAGACACCACGATCCATCAGGGGAGGGAAGCCCAGCCCCCCCCCCAAGGCAGAGCGCTCAGCCTGAGCGATGTCCTTTCGATAGTTTCCATTATTCATGCAAAAAGCCTGTTAAAGGGATACTCCTTCAATGACAAGTCCTCACCTCCAAACATTTTTATCTCTCCCTACAAGTCCTTGGCAAGGAGGATAAAGAAAAGGGAAGGGAATCCATTTCCTGGAGACGTAAAAAGCAATAGTCATTAAGAGACTCCCCTCCCCTCCCCCTTCCAATGAACACCGATGAGAAAAGAGTCTATTGTGGGGCAAGACCTGCTTTTAGGCTCTTGAAGGGCTAAACGCAGAGGATAAATCTTCACAACAGATTCAGAAACCAAGTAAATACATTGTGATTTATACTTAGCCATTTATGGGGAAAGGTCACCAAAAAAGGTTTTACCATTGACCCAAATAAATTGATCAGGGATCCGCCCTTGCAAATCACCATCACTGGAGCTCTGTCAGCCCCCCCGTAAGATGAGACCCAGTACCTTTAGGCACCGGGCAGAGCTCTTTAGAACCATAAATGATGATGCTCTACTGAACAGCAAATCCGTTCCTTTACTTTTTTCGCCCAAAGGAGGCTCTTGACTGAGTCGTATTTGGTGCAAACTGCTCTGCAAATACAGTCCTGCAGTGGTTTTGTCTCTGATCTTGGCATGAGGAGATCTGCACTGAGTAGGGAGACCTGTGAAGTCAAGCGTGCCTGGGGGACCTTCGTGGTCTCTTGATCCGCTTCTGTGATGGGAAGACAAACAAGCAAGTGTCAGTGGGAAGGGTGAGAAGCCCGGCCAAACAGAAGGCACAAAAAAAGAGCGATGCAAGGTTCCATGAAGTGCATGGTGAGGAAGGAAGGAAGGAAGGAAGGAAGGAAGGAAGGAAGGAAGGAAGGAAGGAAGGAAGGAAGGAAGGAAGGAAGGAAGGAAGGGAGGGAGGGAGGGAGGGAGGGAGGGGAGGGGAGGGAGGGAGGGAGGGAAGGTAGACAGGGGTCTCTTGTGGTCTGCTTTCCCTAGAATGCCCTCCTAATCAGCCCCATGCCAGCTTTCTTGCCAGGGTGTCTCCAGACCCATCCCATCACCACCAGCTCCTTCACTGGGGCCCACACCACCCTCTTGCAACCCAGTGGAAGTGGCAGCAGCAGAGGACTGCCCAGTTTTGGTGGGCTGTTGGCCAGCTGTGACTCAGTGGTGGGAGAAGGTCACCTGGCATGGGTGGCAACCACAGAGGGCTGCCCAGCTTTGCAGAAAAATCTCCTTTCTTTCTACCTGGCCCCAATCCATGGATTTAAGTATCCTCAGAATGGGGCCAAGTTGAGAATTAGTTATAAGACAGACAGACAGACAGACAGACAGACAGATACATAGAGATGATAGATAGATGATAGATAGATGATAGATAGATGATAGATAGATGATAGATAGATAGATGATAGATAGATAGATAGATAGATAGATAGATAGATAGATAGATGATAGATAGATAGATAGATAGAGATAGATAGATAGATGATAGATGATAGATAGATAGATAGATAGATAGATAGATAGATAGATAGATAGATAGATAGATAGATAGATAGATAGATAGATAGATAGAGATAGATGATAGATAGATGATAGATAGATAGATAGATAGATAGATAGATAGATAGATAGATAGATAGATAGATAGATAGATAGATAGATAGATAGATAGATAGATAGATAGATAGATAGATAGATAGATAGAGATAGATGATAGATAGATGATAGATAGATAGATAGATAGATAGATAGATAGATAGATAGATAGATAGATAGATAGATAGATAGATAGATAGATAGATAGATAGATAGATAGATAGATAGATAGATAGATAGATAGATAGATAGAGATAGATGATAGATAGATGATAGATAGATAGATAGATAGATAGATAGATAGATAGATAGATAGATAGATAGATAGATAGATAGATAGATAGATAGATAGATAGATAGATAGATAGATAGACCACACGTGGGATAGGGCAAGGTATAAACTGAATAAATGAAATGAATACATTGATAGATGATAGGTAAATAGACAGACAGACAGATAGATAGATGGACGGATGGATGGACGATAAATAGATGATAGATACATGATAGGTAGAGGGAGGGAGGGAAGGAAGGAAGGAAAGAAAGAAGAAAGAAAGAAAGAAAGAAAGAAAGAAAGAAAGAAAGAAAGAAAGAAAGAAAGAGAGAGAGAGAGAGAGAGAGAGAGAGAGAGAGAGAGAGAGAGAGAGAGAGAGAGAGAGAGAGAGAGAAAGAAAGAAAGAAAGAAAGAAAGAAAGAAAGAAAGAAAGAAAGAAAGAAAGAAAGAAAGAAAGAAAGAAAGAAAGAAAGAAAGAAAGAAAGAAAGAAAGAAAGAAAGAAAGAAAGAAAGAAAGAAAGAAAGAAAGAAAGAAAGAAAGAAAGAGACACATATAACAATAAATGGAATAGGGAACATTCACTCATCACTAGCTCAGATCAGTTATTATCCTTCTAAGGTGCCGTCTTTGCCCTGAACATACGGTGGTTGGAATGATCAATAATGAAAAGGTTACTTTTCCTCTGAAAGATCTCTTCTTCAAGCATGTCAGTCAGTCCTCAAGCCTTCGATACTGTTTACAAGTCTAAGCATGAATTAAGAAGATAAAGCAATGGCTGGCCATTATGTGACAGAAAGAAGCTACCAAGAAGATAGTCAAAGCTGTTCCTGCAATGAGATCTGCCGCGTAGAAGATAAAGAGATCATTCTTCGGGTCTCCTGGCTCTTTGACACCTTTGCCAATTCTTCTGCTGAATACTGCAGATAACACAGACCTTCAAAGTAAAGGATAAGGCTGAGGAGCTGTCATTAAAGACAACACGTTATGCATGAAGATAAACGAGTCGATTCTCTTAATTGACATTGACAAAGCCAGTTGACTTAGTTGAAGACTACAGGGCCTACCTCATCATGAAACTGATAACACCGGCAACAGCAGAAGGCCTCGGCTTAGTCTTGAACCGAAGGCTGCAGGATGTTGTGGTGATTTGCGCCTCGGAGATGACATTGTTTGATTTGAGCCCTCGGCAACAATATGCCAACCCTCACATTTTATTTATTCTTGTTTATTTGCTTAGGGGATATTTATACTGCCTTTCCCAGCGTGCTGCTCAAGGCAGCCTTAAAGATGTTTTATGAGAGCCAGTGTTGTACAATGGTGTTCAGGAGGATATTTTTTGTCAAGGAAATAGGGCTACATCACAACAGATTGGCCCAGGATAACGCATCGGGTTTCTACTGATGCAATACCAGGTTCTGCATTGTTCAGCATGTCCTATTCAATACTTACTCTTAGTTCAGATGACAGTCCCATTGCAGATTTCTGCCTCTCCTAGGCCTATTGCATTGCTTATTAGGTGTATCATGCAATTAATTGCGTTGATTTACATTGTATCGTTTGCCTTGAACCTCAGGGATGAAGGCTGTCTATAAATAACATCAATAAATAAAACCCGGGCTCAAGTCCGTGCTCAACAATGAAGCTTGCTGGGCGACCTTGGGCCAGTCCTTTTCTCTCAGCATAACTTCCTGACGATTAGAGCAGTTCCTCAGTGGAACAGGCTTCCTCGGGAGGTGGTGGGCTCTCCCTCTTTGGAGGTTTTCAAACAGAGGCTAGAGGGCCATCTGACAGCAATGCTGATTCTGTGAATGTAGGCAGATCATGAGAGGGAGGGCAGGATGGATTACATCAGTGCTTAGTTCTTGTGGCCCTGTCTTACACGCCCAGGGAAATGCTGATCGCCACTTGGGGGTCAGGAAGCAATTTTTCTCCAAGCCAGTTTGGCTGGAGATCCTGGAGATTTTTTATCATCTTCTGGGCATGGAACAGCAATCACTGGAGGTGTGGGGGGGAGATATTTGTGAATGTCCTGCCTTGTGCAGGGGGTTGGACTAGATGACCCTGGAGACCCCTTCCAACTCTGTGATTCTAACCCACTTCACAGGATCGTTGTGATGATAAAATGTGAGAGGGGAGAGTTATATAAACAACCCTCAGCTCCTTGGAGGAAGGGGCAGGAGAAGGATGCATAAAGAGAAGGATGCGAGGCAGAGAAAGTCTTCCTTTGAAATCCGTAACTCATTTCCATTTAAAAACGAGAGGTCTTTTGAGGTGGGGTGCACATTTTGCCCTACGAGGCCAGCATTCATCAGACTAGGCAACTGGAGTTGGTAGCCACGTGCTCTGTAGGTGATCCCATTAAGCCCTCACTTGGCCTTAATGAAACCAAACTGGCCTTTTTTATAAATGCAATGAGACATCGATTATAGATGGGCGGCCTAGCACGGCTTGATAAATAGATTCTGCTTCATTACATGCTCAGAGGTCTTCTTCTAAATCGGCAGGGCAAAGAGAAACTGCACATTTGCCATCGCAACGGTCCCTCAAACTTTAGGTTTATTCAGCACTGATAATTTTTTAAGCCATACGTTGTCGGAGGCTTTCACGGCTGGCGTTCATTTGTTGTTGTAGATTTTACAGGCTGTATGGCCATGGTCTTGGCATTGTACTACTTGACATCTTGCCAGCAGCTGTGACTGGCATCCTCAGAGGTGTAACACACAAAGATGGAGTACTCTCTGTGTCAAGGTGACAGCCTAGAAACTTCTACAAGACATGTCACAACCTGGGAAACGCCTACAAGATAATGATTCAGCCCTGCCCCACCTTCCTGAGCAGATATAAATTACCTGCCTACCATTTCCCTTCTCACCTTGACACAGAGAATATTCCATCTTCCCGTGTTATACCTCTGAGGATGCCAGTCACAGCTGCTGGAGAAACGTCAGGTACTACAATGCCAAGACCATGGCCACATGACCTGGAAAATTTACAACTTTTTAAGCCATGTTTAGAAATAAAAATTAATGTAAGTAAATGACTGGAAACTTTTGAGATGGATAAATTAACTTTATCTTTGAAAGGACGAAAAGAGGAAGATTTTAAAAATACATGGTCAAACCTTTACAGATGGACTGAAGAATGTATTAAATGAACTGTGTATACAACTGAAATAAAACATAATAAGAACATTGATAGTAATACATGCAAAAGTTTAAATTGTTATGTTAAGGTATAGAGCCAGTTTGGTGTAGTGGTTAAGTGTGCGGACTCTAATCTGGGAGAACCGGGTTTGATTCCCCACTCCTCCACTTGCACCTGGCTGGATGACCTTGGGCAAGCCGTAGTTCTGATAAGAGCTGTTCTTGAAAAAGAGCCATTTCTGTCAAGAGCTCTCTCAGCCCCACCTACCTCACAGGCAGTGTTCCCTCTAAGCTGAGTTAGTGTGAGCTAGCTCACAGTTTTTTAGCCTCTGGCTCACACATTTTTGTCTTAGCTCAGGAAGGAGGGCTCCAGAGCAACCTAATTAATGCAGTAGCCAAATCGTTTGCTCACCACTTTAATGCCAGTAGCTCACAAAGTAGAATCTTTGCTCACAAGGCTCCCCAGCTTAGAGGGAACATTGCTCACAGGGTGTCTGTTGTGGGGAGGGGAAGGGGAAGGAGTTTGTAAGCTGCTCTGAGACACCTTTGGGTAGTGAAGGGCGGGGTATAAATCCAATCTCTTCTTCTTCTTCTTCTTCTTCTTCTTCTTCTTCTTCTTCTTCTTCTTCTTCTTCTTCTTCTTCTTCTTCTTCTTCTTCTTGAAATCTACCTTTGTTTAGAGAGAGAAAACTTAAGAGAGAATTAATGGAACGGTTCTTCCATTGTATGTTTGTTTATTAGATTTGTCTGGTTTTTGTTGTTTTGTTTGTTTGTTGTTATAAAATAAAAAAAGATATTTGGAAGGAGAAATAGACATTAACGCACATGACAGGACTGCCAACCTCCAGGTAGGGCCTGGAGATCTCCAGAAATTACAACTGATCTCCAAGAGACAGAGGTCAGTTCCCCTGGAAGAAATGGCTGCTTTGGAAGGTGGGCTCTCTGGCATTGTACCCAGCAGAGCTCCAGCCACATCCCAAATCCTGCCATCTCCGGATTCTGCCTCCAGATCACCAAGCAATCTCCCAATCCAGAGCTGGCAATCCTAACACACGATGTGCTCGAACCTATGCGTAGATGCCCTCTCATCTCTCCCCCTCTAGCCAATATGGCAAGGGAAACAACCCTCAAACAGTCAAAGGCGGTTGGAACCAATGAGCCTGGCAAAAGGGGTGAAAAAAAGATGTCAACGGGGAATATCTGGTACCAAGCAAGAACTGGGTGCGCCCACATTTGGAGAGTCAAGGGGAAGGGCAAAAGAGGTGAAGAAAGATCAGAGACGGGCCGGAAGCTGTGACCTCATCAGCTTTACAAAGGGAAGGGGCCACAGATGGGCCCAGGTGGATATCTACTTTCCATCACCAGTGGAGCTTTTCTGCTTGAGCAGCCTGTGTATACCATCAGGGCTGGCCAACCTTGGGTGAGTGGGAAGTGGGAATGAGGCCAGCGTTTTCAACAAAGGATCCTTACCAGGGACTCTCCGTCTCTCTGCTGCTGAATACAAGCCCACAGTGCCTCAGCCTTGTTCTACAGTCTGATCAGTGCTGGGCTGGGGTAGAAAGGAAAGGGGTTCACAGGCAATGTTCCCTCTAAACTGTGGAGTCTTGTGGGCAAAAATTCTGCTTTGTGAGCTACTGGCATTCAAGTTGTGAGCGAGCGACTTGGCTGTTGCATAAATTAGTTTGCTCTGGAGCCCTCCTTCCTGAGCGGAGACAGAAATGTGTGAGCCAGAAGCTAAAAAATGGTGAGCTAGTTCACACTAACTCAGCTTAGAGGGAACACTGGTCACAGGTAAAGATGCACAACTTAAAAAATTTCTGGATTTGGGTTTTGTAAAGGTTCCCTTGCTCGAAAGCCAGTCAAATCCGACTCTAGGGTTGCGATGCTCCGTTTCAAAGCAGAAGAGCCAGCGCTGTCCGAAGACGTTTCCGTGGTCATGTGGCCGGCATGACTAAACACCAAGGTGCATGGAACGCTGTTACCTTCCCACCAAAGTGGTACCTATTTATCTACTTGCAATTTCTTGCTTTCAAACTGCTAGGTTGGCAGGAGCTGGTCATAAATACCAATATTCAGTTATATTCGTGTCCTCCGGTACCATTTTGGGATTCAGGTTTTTCTGGGATCTTGGAATTTTCCGCGTTGTTATTTCTTATTTGGGTTAGCAGATGTCCTCTTTTTAGAGGACCTGTCCTGTTTTTTTGGTGTCTGTCCTCTTTTGGGCTCTTTTTTAAAAAAAAAAACTGATGAAAATGTCCTCTTTTGAGGTTGCAAGGTTAGGAATATCCCTAGTTAGTAACAATTATCACAGCTTCAATTGTAGGGGTCTTTAAAATGTGATTTTTCATAGTGATCATTGGTTTGAAATGATCAGTTGGGAAATATGTCCTTGTGACATACTGTACTTTTTAAAAGCTTAGAAGTACTGTACAAACAACTGAAGAACTGTGAAGGCTTAATTCTTTACAGAGAGCCTTGAGTGACAGGTTGCTCCAAGCAATTTGATTGGTTAGCATCAGCTGAGCAGAGAAAGTCTTGAGAGAGCTGCATGCTGAGGAGATAGTCAGTCAGATTTCTGCCTTGACTGAGTTAAGTCTGATTTCAGTCTTCAGCCTTAGCTGAGAGCAGTTTTACACCGATAGAGAACTTGGGGAAAGTTGGCAAGAAAGTTTGGGAAGTTAGGTGAAGACTCCCATTCAGGCCAAAGAAAGGGGATAGATCTTCTAGTGAGATGAGAATTTCTCTACCCAGTCGAACAAGGAGTTAGCTCTGAAGAATGAAGAGATCCCTGCTCTGGTGTGGTTAGAAATTGCCTTTGGAGACCTTAAGTGTGAATGAAAAATGCAAGATAAGTACTGATTTCCCAAGAGAAGGGGTTTGGCTACTGGGAAGTGTGCACCAGCCTTCTGGAAACTAAAGGAGTCAGAGAATACTCTAAGAAAGTGTACTGAAGTGTTTGGAAAGAGCTGGAACAAAGGCCTCTCAACATAAACATTTTAAGTAACTCTGAATAACTTAAGAAACTCTCATTAACCTGAAACATAAGAACTAAAGTCTGTGCACATACTGGTTTTACCTCAGAGTTATCTCTATTGAGTTATCTCAGAACTTTCAGCCCCTGATTTTACCTGACCTTCCCCCTCCATGTTGAATAAAGTATTTTGTTACTTTTGAATTTCAAAATGTCTCAAATGCCATTTTCAGTGGTTTAAGGGCAATCCCAACCCTTCCCTCAGATTCCTAGGCTGAGCCAGCCATAAAGTATCATACTGAGACAGGGTAGGTTAGCCAGAGTTCTTCAAGAAAGAAGAAAACAGACCACAAGGGCTGTTCAGTCAGAAAGGGAAAGAAAAACAGGACGAAAGTCTTGCCTCTGAGGGAGGGAAGTGGACAGGGCCATCGTAGTCCTCTTTTTTGCTTTTCAAAATATGGTAACCCTACCTATGGGGGACCTGGTGGGGAGATGGAGTGGCTGTTTTTCAACCAGGTGACACAAAAATTGTGGGGAGCTAATGTTACCTGTCTACTGAAGAATCCCCTCCCCCAGTTTCAAAGAAAGTGAACCAAGAGGTCCAATTCTAAAGGCCCCTGAATAAGGTGCCCCAAGCCATCATACTTGCAGGGGTGTGGACTAAGAGGAAAACACGCCCCTGGAAAAGAGCCACACAGTCACAATGGAGGGAAGGAAGGAGAAAGAGCCAACCAAGCCCACAGTTCTGCTGGGCCCTATGTGTGCCTTGCGCTGGCCATGACCCTCTTTCCCACTGCCCAAGAAACCTGTTGGGGATGGGGGGGACAGGCCTGGGATCCTTAAAAGCTTGGCCCTGGATATTCCTACATATTTCCTACAGGACCTGGACATCAGCATGGCATAATGGATAAAGTGTCAAACTAAGATCTTGGAGACCCAGGTTCAATCCCCTATTCCCGCCATGGACACCCACTGTTCTCACCCTCTTGTTCTAACCTACTTCACAGGGTGTGAAGAAATGCATTTTTTCTTTGGAGGCTTGAAATGAGCAAAACCTTCAATCTGATTTTTAAACTTTTTTTTCCCCTCTCTGGGCAGAGAACGGCCAGGAAGGAGAGAAGTCAGTACAGCTGCTTTCCAGACTTACCTCAGCCCATCTTCATACAAATGCTAATAGCTCTAGACAATGGAATGGTCAAGCTCCCCCTCCTCCTCAAGCAGGGAACAGAGATTGGGAAGAATTAAGACTAGAGAGACTTCAGGAAGGAAGAAACTGGAGATCTTCAGGAAAAGCCTCTTTGACCCAGTCCAATCTGGTCAGTGGGTGGGGAATAGAGAGACGATAAAACTCCTAGAAGCAAGGAGAAGGCCTCTTTGATGCTGAGTCCATCAGAGCAGACAGAATCCTTAACTGAGATCTAGAAGAGGCGGCCATTACCATGTGCTGGCCTAGACAGCCAGAGGAAAATGCCAGGTAAATAACATTAAAATGAGTAGATGCATACAATATTCCTCAGAACCCTAAATACTGCTCCAGATACCCAAACTTATCCAAAATGCTGATAAAGTTTGGGATATGTTCGGACTATAATACTCCACATTGCTATGTATGGGTGTGAAAGCTGGACCATGAAGAAAGCTGGCAGGAAGAAAGTTGATTCCTCTGAAATGTGGTATTGCAGAAGCATTTTACGGATACTGTGGACCACCGAAAAGACAAATAAGGGGGTTTTCTGGGTCAAATCAAGCATGAACTCTCCCTAGACGCTATGATGACTAAACTGAGACTCTCATACTCTGGTCACATTATGAGAAGACAAGAGTCACTGGAGAAGACAATCGTGCCGGGCAAAGTTGAAGGCAGCAGGAGAAGAGGAAGACCCAACACGAGATGGATGGACCCAATCAAGGAAGCCACGAGGGCCCAAAGTCTGCAAGACCTGAGCAAGGCTGTTAACGACAGGACATTTTGGACATCACTAATTCATAGGGTTGCCACAAGTTGGAAAGGACAGCAGTTGTCACATGTACATATTCAGACCAGATATATCTGACCAGATGTCCCTCGCCACAAGCAATGCTCCCTCCAAGCTCCCTTGGAGTCTTGTGAGCAAAATTTCTACTTTGTGAGCTACTGGCATTAAAGTTGTGAGCGAGCAATTTGGCTACTGCATAAATTAGTTTGTTCCTGAGCTAAGCCAAGGCTCTTTTTGTCACAGGAGCTCCTTTGCATATTAGGTGACACACCCCAAATGTAGCCAATCCTTCAAGAGCTTACAGAGCTTTTCTTACAGGGGCTACTGTAAACTCTTGGAGGATTGGCTGCATGTGTCGCCTAATATGCAAAGGAGTTCCTGCTACAGAAAGAGTCCTGGCTAAGACAAAAATGTGTGAGCCGGAGGCTAAAAAAATTGTGAGCTAGCTCAGCTTAGAGGGAACACTGCCCACAAGCACAATTTTGTACCTGACAATAACACCAGGTCTGCTGATATCTCCTCTTCTTTCGCAGGGAGATCCACGCTGGTAAACAAAGATCACGGGACAAGATATTGAGGTGCCTCTTGACCTGCACAAAGAGAAAGGGGGTGTTGAATGGCTGTCTGGCCTGCTGCCTTTCCCCACACCTAACCCCAAATGGGAGAGTGAAAACATGCATGTATTTTAAAAAAAAAAACACCAGCCAATTTAGAATGCTTGATAAAAGCCCCCTTTTTACCGGGTGTTTGCAGAAACTGCTCATAATTGGCGAGTCCATTATGATTGGAGCTGCAGAGAGTTTACCCTTCACTAGCTGCACTTTAGGGAAGACGGACGGCACTCCTTAATCTTTATATAACAACAGCAGGTTATTAGTCCCTGAGAATGTCTGTAGGATTGTTAAAGGGTGAGCCACAGTGTTCAAGAAGAACATCAGACCCACTTCTTTCCTCCCCACCCACCCCAATTTCATTACTATCCACACTCTTCAGAAAACCTCATTCAGATCATTTGCACCAAATCCCTTATGGTGTCCTATGAAGCAGAGCAGCCCCCTTCTAAATCCAGTGTAGTCGATATGCTTAGAAGGGTGTAACTCGGATTAGGAAGGCCCTGTGCTAAATAGGGATGCCAGCATGCAGGCGGGGCCTGGGGTCCCCCTGGAATTACAGCTCATCTCCAGACTACAGAGATCAGTTCGCCTGGACAAAATGGGATGCTTTGTACTGCACAAGCTGCACTGGCTTCTGGTGGAGCACCGAGTCAAGTTTAAGGTTTTGGTTTTGACCTTGAAGGCCTTGAGCAGTCTGGGACCGATGTATCTGCAGGACTGCCTCCTCCATTACACCCCCAGGAGAGCATTAGGCTCTTCACAGAATAACTTACTGGTGGTCCCCGGCCCGAGAGAGATCCGGCTGTCCTCGACCAGGGCCAGGGCCTTCTCAGCTGTGGCCCCGACCTGGTGGAACTTTCTGCCAAATAACATTAGGGTCCTGCAGGTTCTGATGCAATTCTGCAGGGCCTGTAAGGCAGGGATGTTCCGCCAGGCATTTGGCTGAGGACAGCGACAGTTTACATCATGGCTGGCTCCCTGCCCTACCTGGATCTCCCCTCCCTGTGAAACACTCACAATCCAGGACCAGGAGGGAACTACAAAACACAAATTCACCATTTGTTTTAACTGTGTATGATATGTCGGGTATGGTTTTATGGTTTTAATAATTTTAAATTTGTTCATCGCCTAGAGCCCCACACTTATGGGTTTTAGGCAATTTATAAACATGATGAAATAAATAAGGATGGAGTCTATGGCATTGCACCCCACTGAGGTCCCTGCCCTCCCAGTAGGGTTGTCAGGTCCTGACCTCTTTCTGGAGGTGTGGGGGGGAGTTCCTGCTCTGGGACCTTCTCCTATGGTACGGACCTGATACCATAGAGTTTTCAGGTCGAATGCTAGAGCGTCCTCCAAGCGACATTCCCAGCGTGATGATGTCACCTCTAGGTGATGTCATTGCACCGGACACGTTGGCCTGACCCAGGCACTTGGGGGGCAGGGTTCCCCCCACTGCCTGGATCTGGGCCAGTGGGTCAGGGGCCCTTAGAGTAGGCAAACCCCCACCCCCACCCGGGATCTGGCAGCCCTACCTCCCAGGCTCCATCTCCAAATTTCCAGGAGTCTCCCAACCTGGAACCTCAGTATAATAGTATTGAGCGCAAAAAGAAGCCTTCTGCACCTCACTTCACCTGCACGCCAACAGACACCTTCTCTTCTCCCAGCCTCCTGAGTTAAGCATCTGTCCCATTTTTTCCAGGATGCAGCACAAAATGAATTGTTCATCACCTGGAATAACTAAAAAGGGCACAAAAGACAGTGTTTCACTCCCCAAACTATGAGATCAGCCTTATCTCTGCATTTTTATAAAAAAAAAAAAACCTTGTGACACAGGGTCTGAGCAGCAAATGAAGACAGGCATGAGGAAATCTAATTACCTACACCAGAAAAAGCTAAGCATTATTTGTTCTTCAATATAAGAGGGTTTTCCAAACAGAGCCTGATAAAAACAGCAAAAGGCAGTCAGAAAAAAGAACAGATAGAGCAAAGGATGGGACAGATCAAAAACAATGCGAGGAAGGTGAAAAGAAGAGAGAAGGTCGTTTACTTCTCTCTTCATCTGTACATGTTCACTTCACAGCCCACACACAAAAAAAAACTAAAGCAAGAGAAAGTCTCTATAAGCAGAGGTTTTCTTCACACATTTTACATTAATACACAGAAGTGCTGCTTGTGTAAGGAACTGAACAAATTTCCGCCATTTTGTATTTGGTTCTTGTTATGTTTGATATTTTCAGCCGGTTCCTTTTGAAAACAAAGTTTTTATCGGTTTCAGGCAGACACTTCATGAAGAGGGGCTCTCTTGAAGGTCTGGAGAAATGAAAAACACAGACACAAAAGCAGCAGAACAAAGTTCGAGTCCAGCGCCACCTTTTATGCCAACAAAGTTTCATTCAAGGTATATGCTTTCTCAGATACAAACTTCCTCAGATACAAAAAAAACTCATACAGTGCCTATGAACCGAAAGTTAGGGCTTCTTTTATTGCATGTTGAAGGAACAACAAACACCCAGATTCTGTAACCGAACAGTTTCTTTTTTAAAACACAAAAAACTTTAGGGCACACAACTTGGCTTGGAAAGGAAGTAAAATGGTTCTTAACTTACAGCCTCTCTGGTTCCCGTTCATCCAGTATTAGGATTCCCCCTCAAATGGGGTAGTAGCTGGTGGAGTCCCAGCCATCCAGCAGGTTTCCAGCGAGCAAACTGAAGCTATCTTCCCTTCTACACTCACACAAAGCCGACTTGTGCTGAGGCCTTCTGGGTTGACCTCTTAAAGAAGGAGTAGGGCTGCCAACTCCAGGTTAGGAGCTACCTGGAGATTTCAGGGTGGAGCCTGGGAGATCAGGGTTTAGGGAGTGGAGGGACCTTGATAGGGTATAGTGTGGGGCTGCCATCTCCCAATGGGGGTGGGTTTTTCCCTAATTTTAGGGGCCCCAATCCACCACCAGTCAGCTGACTAGAAGGGGGACTCCCACCCCCAAAGAGGTCTGGTGCGCCCCACATGCCCAGCACAATGAGGTCACCCAGAGGTGACATCATCACACCAGGCACATTGTGCAGAGGACACTCTAGCATTCAGCTAAAAACTCTATGGTGACCATAGAATTTTTTGGCTGAATGCTAGAGTGTCCCTACACAATGTGCCCAGTGTGATGATGTCACTTCTGGGTGACGTCATCATGCTGGGCATATCGAGCGCATGTCAGAAGACCCCAGGCAGTGGCCAAGAGCCCCTCGCTGGCAAACGGTAGGCACCTGGCAACCCTAGTATAGTGCCATGCAGTCCACCATCCAAAGCAGCTATTTTCTTCAGGAGAAATAGAATCAGTGTTTTAAATAAATAATAAATTAAAAAAATAAATAAGGGGTTTAATTAAGAGCTGTTCTTGAAAAAAGAGCAGTTTCTGTCAAGAGCTCCCTCAGCCCCACCTTCCTCACAGGGTGTCTGTTGTGGGGAGAGGAAGGGAAAGGAGTTTGTAAGCCGCTCTAAGACACCTTTGGGTAGTGAAGGGCGGGGTATAAATCCAATCCCTTCTTCTTCTTCTCTTCTAATTACTAAGGGTATCACTTGTAATTCCAGAATATCTCCAGCCCCCACCTGGAGGCTGGCAAACCTATCAACTGTCTTGACCCTCATAGTGAAAATCTGACATGGCAGTACCAGATTTAAACTATACAAGCAACTAGCGCTGTTATGAGAAGTGGAATTTCTTTTTCTGAAATACTCTTTTTTAGTTACAGGCATTGATTCCTCGCATTCTCTTTTTTCTCTTTAAAAAAGGGGGATTTCTCTTTCATTTCTGTTTGAGGAGCAATCAGTGCATCCTTTTGCAGATAGAGTTGCCTGGCAACCAGCAGGAAGTTCAGGGGTGTGGACATGGGGGGGATGAGATGCATGTGGGAAAACAGGAAGTGATGCAGGGTAGCTCTAAGAATCACCAAAAATATATGGTTTTGCCATAGAGTTTCTGGCAATGACTAGAAACACTCTATGTCATTCCTGAGATTCCCACGGAAGTGACTTAGCAGCACGCACAATGCCATTGCTGGGAATTTTATTTGTCCTGCTCTGCTTGACAGTCCTAGTTACACAGCACAGTGGGGACGAGGCTGAAGCTGATTCCAAGTTTCTTATTCATGACATTCATGAATTCAGCCAAAGAACACTGAGGAGACTTTAAAAGCTCTGAACCCCAAAATAAGGTTTGGACTACCATAAATTACATTCAGGGGACTCTCCCCTTCAAGGGAATATATGGTGTTTCCTGGTCCAAAGCGCAGTTCTCGCGCCAGCTGCTCCAAATGGGGTGCCCCAGGACAATCAAACCTTATTTTGGGGTTCAGAGCTTTTAAACTCCCCTCAGTGTTACTTGGCTGAATTCATGAATAAGCCACAAATAAGAAAAAAATAAGGAACTGGGAACCAACTTCAGCCTTCTCCAGTGGTGGCATCTAGCAGGAGAACAGGAGGGTTTGGGAAGACACTGTTATCCCCTCATCATCTACAGAGTGAAATTCTGATATTTCACAGACCTTCCCTTCCTGTCCTTCTCTTCAAATTCCTCTTTGATCACAATGGAATTGATTAGAAACTGACTCCAAATTCTTTAAAATGGGGAAAGAAAAGGGCTTTTAGGGAGAAACGGAGTAAAGAGGAATGAAGAAATTTTTTTTCTTACAACCCCACAAACAACCAGAATCCAAGGGGGACTGGTTAGAGCACTGAAGAAACACACTGAGGAGAAAGCTTTGCTAAAGGAATCAGACACAGGATGCCTGGTAGGAAGCTGACCTGACTAAAGAACAAGGTTGGGTCTGATGGGGATTGCTTTGTTTTAGAACCTGCCAAGCTAGATGACAATCCAGTCAGGTTTAACTGGCTGTGTTTTCCCTCGCTATGCTCTTCTTCCAAATCCTCTTATGTTTTTTGTACACGCTTTTAAAAGAAACTTTTTTAAAGTACAGGTTAGTGATGTTTCAAAAATATCTTCAGTAAAAACTTGGCTTTGTTGTATAAGCGTCTTCGGTTATTAAGGATTGTTCCCCACCTCACGCCTGAAGGCCATCTCGCTCAGTCTGGTAGTTGTGGGTTGGTTGGTGCCTACAAAAATCCTTTACAGTTCTAACAAAAAGGCAGTCGAGTAGAGCTAGCTGGGAGAAAACTCTACATCCACCTGGTGGCACTGGTAAAGCCCACTGGGGGAGAGCGTTGAAAGGGGACTATAAAAAGTTTGTCTGGCTCACCTCCCCTTCCCCTCACTGTGTAGACTACTTCCACGACCATGTCACATAGTACATATAAAGTACATCAAAATATGTGCAACGTGAGTACTTAATGCAGACGAAGAGTTGGATTTATACCCCACCCTTCTCTCAAGCATCTCAGAGCAGTTTACAGTCGCCTTTCCCTTCCTCTCCCCACAACAGACACCGTGTGAGGTAGATGAGGCTAAGAGAGCTCTGAGAAAACTGCTCTTGAGAGTGTTAGCCCAATTGCTCTATTTTTAAATATAGCAATTGGTTTATTATTATTTAATGGGTTGTCGCCTGTATATACAGAGAATGCTGCTAGTCTGTAATGGTTCCCAGTAAAAGACACAGAGACCAGGTATAATTAATAAAATATTATTTTACTGAATATAATCCTTATTTATTCATTCACAAACACACAAACAGTATTCAAGCATTCACACACATAAAATAGAACTAAGAAAGCAGAGGGGATTGATGGCTTATGGAGAGGTGATACTACCTGTCAGATGTGCAGAAGTCCATGAAGAAGGATTGTGGCCTAAACCCAGAGGGTTCAGGGGTGGGCTGCCATTTTGGCTCATGGCAGAGACACACACATTAAGGCCATCTGTGTGCTGGGATATACCCACTGTAAGACAATGCAGCCCAATGGGTGGCCCTGGGGGCTGGTCTCAGGTGAGAACAAAGATTTCCTGGACCAATGATGAGTCCCAGGGGTGTGTGATGTCAGTAGAGGCAGACCTTAGGTTTGACCAATGGGCTTCCAGAGAGGCAGGGTCTGGATTTAACAATAGAAGCCAGGTGTTGGGTGTCTAGTTGAATGGATTATAGGACTTGCTGGCCAGGTAAACAAAAGGTGGGAGACTTCCCTGATTGTCCCTGATTAGCATCAGGAAGGGTCGTTAACAATTTGAATGCTTGACTGGGTAATCCCTTCATGCACTGGCAGAGGAAAAGTCCTTTGTCTGCTGTATGGCCCTTAATCCGTGTATGTGACATGCAGCAGGTATGTAATGGAGTCCCTCAGAGTAAAAAGACAGCTTTTTCCTTTCTCTATGGGCTTCTACCTTGGCATCCATTTTACAGTCTAGACAGACCATGTGGCAACAGCAAACAGTCCATAGCAAAGCCCCATAATGGCGTCAGGGCTAACATATCCCCCCTTGCAGACGTGGCAGCGTCAGATGACATCGTCTGCACATACACTTTGATGGAGACTTCCCGGTATCTTGAGGGACAGAGGCAAGAAAGACAAAGAAACACAAAAGGCTGGGTAAGGTGCTGAAGAGTGCCAGGTGGCTTTTAAATACTTACCTCTGGAACTCATTGTTATTCCATGAGCATAATCTCTGCTGGGTGGAGGGGGAAGACTTGCTCTGAG
The DNA here is from genome assembly GCA_029375565.1 of Gekko gecko. Lineage (NCBI taxonomy): Eukaryota > Metazoa > Chordata > Lepidosauria > Squamata > Gekkonidae > Gekko > Gekko gecko. Next base: position 14,946,981 of record JAPDNY010000012.1, on the reverse strand, counting down.
GTCACCTTATGAAACCTGAATATGAAATCCCTTTTGCAGACCACTTGCAGCCCAACTCTGTGGTCAAGCTGAGAGTGCCTGGCTTTTGGGGACTTTGGTTCAGGTTAGAAAGTAGGGCACCCCTGTTTTGGGGCTACCCAAGAATAAAAGGCAGTGCCTCTGGTAACAATTCCCCCCTTGAAGCCGTCTTTAGGCGTGAGCCAAGATGGCTTCACTTCAAATGATGTTTTGCTGCCGTTGGAGTTCCATATGACCAGAAAAGAAAGGACAGCCGAACAAGGTTAGAGAAAGAATTTACAGGGGAAAGGCTCGGTGAGGGAGTCAGGCATACCGGCTATAAAAATATATCTCTGGGAACCAAAAGGAAATTTTTTTTTTTTAAAAGTGTTTTAAAATAAGGAAGGGTGAGTGCCTCTGTGTATGTGTTTGCAGGGACCTTCTGCACATCTTCCAGAGAGACATGACTACTGTACATAATGCTACCTATAGCAAATCTAATGAAGGCTTCTAATTATTATAAAGCAACAAAAAGGAAATGCAAGACATCCTAATAATTCTAAAAACTTATAAGCTAAAAACATATCTAACTCAAAGGTTACCAAAATTCCTAAACAATTAGACAAATACAGAAAGCAAAAATTGGTGGGTTAAGCAAACTTGAAGCAGAAAGATAACTAAAAGCAATGCAAATGCTATGCTGGAAGAATTGAGAATGAATGTGTGTAAAAGCATGATTACAAAACATTTAGAACATGTGAGCAACAACATGAAAATGACATGGACCAATGAATAAATACAGTCAGTGATACAAATCAATTTGAGCTTCAGTTGAACATTACAGATAAATGTGGGTAAGGAACATTGATACATTTTTGAAACCACCACCCCAGACACTCAAGTTGGCAAAAGGCACAGGCAATCTGAGCCTTGTAAGTGTGGAGGTTTCATGCTTTCAGGGACCAAAAAGCAATTCTTTGGTCCCAAAGTGATAACTGGGTGGGTGCCATGAGGTATTTGCAGCTGGTTGTGAGAGTTGCCTGCCCTTGAGGTGGCATCCAATGTCCATGAGATGGTTTGCAAGCAATTTGCAGGTCAGCAGTGGCTGGAGGACCAGAGAAGGCAGCTGGTAAATTGGCAGGTCCTTTGCTGAAACTGGAGCAAAGGCAAATTAGGAGGCGACTTGGGTGCGTAGCAAATAGGGAGCAATGGCTTTGGCAAGACTGAGGTCTTGTAGGCTGAACAGGAATCTTGGAAAGTCTTTGATGCATATGCATAGCAAGAGTATTCTCCAGGTACAATTGGAAATAGCTGAACGTTCAGTTTTATTTTATTATGGTGACCAGAGCAGAGTTCCAGGTGAAGATGTGCAGTTTGGAGGCGCCAAGAAGTTATAAAAAAAATGGCCAAACAAAAGAATGTTTCAAAAAAAAAAAGTTAGATTGCCATGGCTGTTGTAGAAAAAGTTGGGGGCCCCCAGGGAAAACTGCCGGCTTATGGGGGTGGGTCATACCCCAAAAAGAAAGCTAACAAAAAGCTGGAAAGCAATAATTATTAACACACATATAAAACAAACAATTCCTAAAATAACTTATAAGGTGTGCCTTTACTATCAGGCATAAGACTTCAATTGCAGGTTCAGACTTTCAGTTCCTGCAGATATGAAAGAACTTGAGAGACAGATTAACAGGTTTGCATGGATAGAAAGATGCTCTAGCCATGCAGGGATAAAACTTAAATAGGAGAATAAACTTAGAGCATCAGGTACTGATTGTGTACCTCAAAGAGGAAGCCCTTAAACAAAATAAAGATGAAAGAATCAAGTAGCTAAATTACAGACAGGATTGAAAATCCAAGAGAAGAGAAGAGGCAGTAGCCCTTGATAATTCTGCATGATTTAAGAAGTCGGCCAAAGATCACACCACAAGAGAAGAGGAAAGAAAGAAAAAAAAGTTGTCTCTGGCACAGGCTTTGTGCCAGCAAATAGTTCTTCTGAGCATGTACAGAGTTTCTTTCCTTGCTAGTAGAAACTGGGCTGAAGGGGGCCTGGGCATATAGATTACTAGAACAAAATCAGAAGGGATGTGCTGCCAGACTTAAACCCTTTAAAATATTCTATGGTAGCTATATATAAACTGATATCAAAACTAAAGAAACGTTAGCCCTAAAGGTGGGGCTTTAAGAGAACAGCTAATTCCAAAACCAAAAGAGTATTTATAAAACCTTAAAGAGATGAAATAGTTCTAGATCACACAAATTTACCAAGAAATTTTAAAAAGAGATTCCCTTCTATAAGAATGGGAAGATAAGACAAAGCTTAAAATCGAGATGCTGTAGTAAATTAATGGAACAGAAACAAATCTATTTTAAAATCTATTTTTAAATGTACCATTTTGAAAGTAAGGGATCTCTAATCATGAGAAATTCCAAGGAAGAGGATGCAAATAAATGTATTTTTAACTTTCTAAAGAAAGATTTCCATTAAAATTAAAAGGGAACAATATTACCATGTAAAAACAATTACAAAACGGACCTTTAAAAAAAACAAAAACTAAACTTTGGAAGGGGGGAAGGAAGATGACCTTCCTGTAATAGACAAGGAATTACAAATTCAAAAGGGAAGAAAAGATCAGTCTTCTCTATGCATTTTCATTCCCCATCTATGCCTTAAAAACCAAAGGAGAAAACATTTTTTTCTTTCTGTGCTCCCCCTAGTTCCTTTACAGAGGGAGATTTCTCTTAACAAAAGAAGGAGGTGCAATTGTTACCCTCCAGAAGGGCCATTAATCTAGCTAAGAGCCTTCTTATCTTGTCCTCCTTTGGGTTTTCCCCTGGAAGGTGGCAAGTCAGCGGGTTCATTTGAATTTTAAATGGAGAGTGAGAGTCTTACATTTTCCTCTTCAATTTGAGACAGAAAAGTCAGAAGAAAATTAGTACACATTAATCATTAGTACATTCCCTACATATTAATACTTTTAGTAGTAATTAGTTAGAAGGACAAATCTTGATCAGTAAATGCTCTCTCTCTCTCTCTTGAAGCTGTATTCCTACGCTGACAGTCACGGAGACAAAGTTGGGCTCGCCTCGAGGGGCATCTGGCTCTCTTTTGTCTTCCTGTGCTGATCACAGTGAAGAAGGGGGGGGGTCCGGCCCAGCTGGTTGCTGTAAATGAAGTCAGGTTATTGAAAAGCGGGGGGGGGGGGGCTGCTAAAGTTTCCTGATTAGGCAAGTGTTAAATTTCCACTCTTTTGGCTGTTTTAAACATGACTGAAATGGATCCAATTCTTCCCAAAGGCATTTGGGAAGAGAATGGGATTTCTAGAATTCTATATTTTAAAAGGTAAAACCAGAGGTACAGAATTTTCTCAATTTCTCTCAATTATGCCAGTAATTATAGAAAGACTATTTCTGATGCTACATCTGTATTGGACTTCATCTCTCAAGCATTTAAGCATGTTTTGGGAATTTTGGTGACATAGCTGCACTGTCCACTGACTTCAGGTTCTTTCTGGGACCTGAGTTCTGCAGCTAAGGTTCCTTACTTACATAAAAGTTACAGATTTTTGGACCTGTTGGTCTTGCTAAGCGCTGAGCAAGGCTGCCAGGTCCAGGCAGGAAGATTCCTGGAGATCTAGGCTTGGGTCGGAAGAAGGATGAAGACTCCACTGGGGCAAAAGCCATAGTCTTCCCTCGCCCTCAAACACTCATTTTCTGCAGAGGAACTGGACTCTGCAGCCTGGAGATTTGCTATAACTCCGGGAGAGCTCCAGGTCTTGCCTGGAGGCTGGCACTACCAAAGGGAGATGCTATTCTCTGGGCAATAAGCTAAGGGGTGAGGTTTTTCTTTCTTTCTCAGTTCTTTCCATAGGGAAGTCCTGTGTGCACTCCATTCCTTGCCCAGTTTGGAGTTGGAATGGGGGAGGTTTTTCTTTAGGCATTCACTGTCTTATTTATTTTGTTCCAACCATTAAGTGGCTGTACTTAATGACTGCTTCTGTTTCTATACTGAGAGTTGGCCTGGTCATACCCAGAAGTTTCATTCTAGCAGCATCACATGGGGTGCAAATGCAACCAGGGTCTCAAGCTGCTGTTTCAGGGGAATTTAATCTCAGCATGGCAAGACTGGTGACTTACTTCTGCCTGCTGGGTTTTACTTAAGAGGCTAGGGAGCAAGGCAGTTTGATTTCTAAAAAGACTGCCTGGCATTTTGTATATTCTGTTACAATTCTATCACCCTTTCCAGGTCTCCTTCCATTTGGGAAAAGGGGAATTTGAGAGAGAGGATCTTGATTACAAGGTCAGACTTCCTCTTGTTTTTAATTTAGCATTTTTGCTTAACTTCAGATTCTCGGATCTGAGGAACAAACTTACTTTACAAACCAAAAAGGCCAATGGCCACCAAAGGGAAAAAGACCCGGATTCCTGGAGTCTCAAAGTCCATGTGGGATGCTGGTGTGCAGCTACCCACACACAAACACACATTCAGCTTCTGGTTTCCAAGTGTTCTAAAACTTGGATGTTTCTAACCAGTAAGGATTCTACAGCTCACTGGCAGGTTCTCTGGCTTATGGTTCCCAAGTGTTCTAAGACTTGGATTATAGAAGGTTTTAAGGCGTTCCACCCGTGACCAGGAAAACCAACTTAACCCGGGAGAATTTCAGGATATTCCCATCCACTATATAGAAGGTTTTAAGGCGTTCCACCCGTGACCAGGAAAACCAACTTAACCCGGGAGAATTTCAGGATATTCCCATCCACTATATAGAAGGTTTTAAGGCGTTCCACCCGTGACCAGGAAAACCAACTTAACCCAGGAGAATTTCAGGATATTCCCATCCACTATATAGAAGGTTTTAAGGCATTCCACCCGTGACCAGGAAAACCAACTTAACCCGGGAGAATTTCAGGATATTCCCATCCACTATCCACTAACAAGGAAGGGGGGGAACTGGTGTGCAGCAGGGCTGCTTTTTTTATTGGGAGCAACGTGGCTCCATTTCCGAATAGGGATCGAGGGATCTGTTGTGCAGCAGTGCTGCTTTTTATTGGGAGCAACGTGGCTCCATTTCCGAATAGGGATCCCCTGATCACGTTGCCTCTCCCCTCTTCTGTTTCTGCTCGCGGGTGAGGTGAGCTTAGCTCTTTAGGCCTCATGGTCCATGAGTGACGGTTTTTGAAGGCTAGAATTCACTCCCCTGCCTGGATTACCGAAAACCCTTAGATTTGAGGTTTTTAAGGCTAGACTTATGTCCCCGCCGGGTTTTTCCCTCAATAACCCTTTCCATCTGGTTTTTCTAGGCTAGACCTCTGTCCCCGCCGGGCTTACCATTAACCCTTTTAATTCGGAGTTTTGAGCGTGGGCTTGGCCTGGGCCTCACGTCCCTTGCCGGATTACTCCTTTAAACCGGTCTATTGGGGTTTTTGGATACTCTATCCACCGGGATGACCTCCTACTAACCCGGGAAGGTTTCAGGGCAACCTACAACCTAGGGTCCTCGGAATAATATACTCCAGCGAGCGGACCTCTTTGCTCACTTTAATTCTACGCTCTGCTAGCTAGTCAAAGCTGAAAGGGACAGGGAAGTGGGCTTCCAGAGACTCTGGAGGACGGTTGGAACCTTGCTGCGGCTCCTCTTAGTTTACAGTTATGGCTGCCTGCGCAGTGTGGTGTGGTGTAGTGTGGTGCAATTCCTAACACCCTACACTATCGGTCTTGGTTCCCACCCCACAAAATAGACCAGGAGTTGCTGAAGGAGACAAAGGGGAAAAACAGCCTCCCACAACAGAAAATGCTCTCTAGCCAATCACACAGACAGCAAACTTTCACACAGGTCTTTACTGAAACCACACAAACAGCTTCTTCTCCACGTCTGGCCATCTGAAGGACACGTGTCGACTAGCATGCACGTTCAGACAGTCAGGGCGAATCCCAGCGGTGCCTCCATTTCCTGTTAGCCAAATTGCTCTATTTTTAAATATAGCAATTGGTTTATTATTATTTAATGGGTTGTCGCCTGTATATACAGAGAATGCTGCTAGTCTGTAATGGTTCCCAGTAAAAGACACAGAGACCAGGTATAATTAATAAAATATTATTTTACTGAATATAATCCTTATTTATTCATTCACAAACACACAAACAGTATTCAAGCATTCACACACATAAAATAGAACTAAGAAAGCAGAGGGGATTGATGGCTTATGGAGAGGTGATACTACCTGTCAGATGTGCAGAAGTCCATGAAGAAGGATTGTGGCCTAAACCCAGAGGGTTCAGGGGTGGGCTGCCATTTTGGCTCATGGCAGAGACACACACATTAAGGCCATCTGTGTGCTGGGATATACCCACTGTAAGACAATGCAGCCCAATGGGTGGCCCTGGGGGCTGGTCTCAGGTGAGAACAAAAGATTTCCTGGACCAATGATGAGTCCCAGGGGTGTGTGATGTCAGTAGAGGCAGACCTTAGGTTTGACCAATGGGCTTCCAGAGAGGCAGGGTCTGGATTTAACAATAGAAGCCAGGTGTTGGGTGTCTAGTTGAATGGATTATAGGACTTGCTGGCCAGGTAAACAAAAGGTGGGAGACTTCCCTGATTGTCCCTGATTAGCATCAGGAAGGGTCGTTAACAATTTGAATGCTTGACTGGGTAATCCCTTCATGCACTGGCAGAGGAAAAGTCCTTTGTCTGCTGTATGGCCCTTAATCCGTGTATGTGACATGCAGCAGGTATGTAATGGAGTCCCTCAGAGTAAAAAGACAGCTTTTTCCTTTCTCTATGGGCTTCTACCTTGGCATCCATTTTACAGTCTAGACAGACCATGTGGCAACAGCAAACAGTCCATAGCAAAGCCCCATAATGGCGTCAGGGCTAACAAGAGAACAGCTCTGAGAGAACTGTGACTGACCCAAGGTCACCCAGCTGGCTGTATGAGGAGAAGTGGGTAATCAAACCCAGTTCTCCAGGTTAGAGTCCACCGCTCTTAACCACCACACCAAACTGGTTCTAACCTGAAATCTACAGCAAGTCTATAAAAATTACAGCCAAAAAAACCCCCATTGTCTACATTCTGCTATTCCACTTAGCAAAATCTAAAGACTTCCACCAGCCTAAGGAGACTTGCTTTGATAGTAGAGATGCCAGCCTCCAGGTGGGACCTGGGGATCTCCTGGAATTACAATTCATCTCCGGACTACAGAGAGCAGTTCCCCTAGAAGAAATGGATGCCCTGGAGCGTTGTACCCCATTGAGGTCCCTAGCCTCTCCAGGCTCCATCCCCAGATCTCCAGCAGTTTCCCAACCTGGATCCAGCAGCACCCCCCACCTCACCCCCGTCCCCCAGCAGTGGCCAGGGGTGACCGGGCACCTCTATTTGATGGAACTGAAACCTGTAAATAAACAATGAATTACTATAAAAAGAAACAAAATAGGGGTGGCTCACCCTTCCAACCACTGTTTGTAGACCTTCCTGGCCATCTTTTGGGCCTGTCTTTGGAACAGGATGCTGGACTAGATGGACCCCTGGCTGGATTCAGCACAGTTGTTCTTTTCACCCCTCCCTGATCCCTTTCCGGAAACTCCCTGACATATTAGTAGTATTAAAATGGCTACCCAAAGGCCGTATTGTTTTGTGAGACCCAGCAACACTTCGGTATTCAGCGCAGACTAGAGAGCGTCCAATTGTTTTTTTTTTTGATATTTCATTTCAAAGCTAGGATTTATGACACGGAAATTCCCTCCAGCGCTCATCAGTCGGCTTGATTTCCCCTCCCCCCCCCCCGTTTCCTACTCACAAATTCCTCCTTATAAAATTAAATCTACTGTATCTTGCATTTGTATAATCAGCTCATTAAAATGCAGGGCTAATATGTAAATCTGAGCTAAACTCATTACCATAATCATGCACCATAATTATTAAATAAACAAGCATTTGTAAATTTCGGAAATCTGCTGAATGTGTGATCCCAGGCCAGGAATATTTTTTTCCCTTTCATTCTTGCTTAACAGTGGCAAAGCATTCTGCAAAGGCCATCACAGGACTGCATCCAAAAGCTTCCCCAAGTCAGAATGGCAAGAGGCTGAGGCCAAAAACAAACTGTAGAAGAAGAAGAAGAAGAAGAAGAAGAAGAAGAGACTGGATTTATACCCCGCCCTTCACTACCCAAAGGTGTCTCAGAGCAGCTTACAAACTCCTTTCCCTTCCCCTCCCCACAACAGACACCCTGTGAGGTAGGCGGGGCTGAAAGAGCTCTGACAGAGACTGCTCTTTTTCAAGAACAGCTCTTATCAGAACTATGGCCACCCCAAGGTCATCCAGCCAGGTGCAAGTGGAGGAGTGGGGAATCAAACCTGCTTCTCCCAGATTAGAGTCCGCGCACTTAACCACTACACCAAACTGGCTCTAGTACAGGGAGCTGGAGCAGCGGGGCAGCTTAAGGAGCTGAGCTTTCATATGAACCCAAGTTCAAATCCTACTTCTGCCACAATCTGACCAGGTGACCTTCAGCAAGCCACAGTCTTCCAGTCTCAGCCCTCCCTCCAATTTAAGCATCCTATATCAAATGGCAGAAAGTGAAGAGGACCTAAAGAGCCTCTTGCTAAGAGTGAAAGAGGAGAGTAAAAAAGTTGGCTTGAAACTCAACATCCAAAAAACTAAGATGGTGGCATCTGGCCCCATCACAATAGAAGGGGAAGTCATGGAAGCAGTGACAAAATTCACGTTCCTGGGATCCAAGATCACTGCTGATGGTGACTGCAGCATGAAATTAAGAGACGCCTGCTCCTTGGGAGGAAACCTATGGCAAATCTAGACAGCATAATAAAAAGTAGAGACATCACTCTTCCAACAAAAGTCCGTATGGTCAAAGTGATGGTATTCCCAGTAGTAATGTATGGCTGCAAGAGTTGGACCATATGGACGGCTGAGCAGCAAAGAATAGATGCGGTGGCACAGGCAGTAAAGGAATGCTTGCCTTAACATCTGTTCAAACAGCTTCGGCTGTTTGAATCCCGCCGCGGTCAGGGTGAGCTCCTGGCCCTTGTTCCAGCTCCTGCCCACCCAGTGGTTCAAAAGCCCGTTAAAGGGCAATTAGACAAAAGGGGTACCTGCTACTAGAGCAGGGGGGCACCCGCCCCTGTAGCAGCGACGGCGGAGAGGGACGGACGGCAGAGGCGATGGACGGTGGAGGAGATATGGCGGCTGGCGAGGCGAGGAGGCATAGGAAGGAGGCCAGACCGACGAGGCACAGAGGCGGAGCAACGCAGCAAGCCGGAGCCTGATGTGGACAGAGGCCGCTGCGAAGCATGCGCAAAAGTGCAGAGTGGATCTGGCCTGGAGGTGGAATCGTGAGGGCCAGGAAGGTGGAACTTCATAACAAGACCAGCGCCGGAGAGAGGTCGCCGCCAGACTGTCCCCCTCGCAACAGAAGACCTGCTACAGAATATGGGTGCCTGGTAGGATATCCATCTCCCCTGCACATATGTGGCCCTAGGCTAGGAATTTTGGACTGAATATATATGTAAGCCGCTCAGAGCCCTTAGGGGGTGAGTGGGATAGAAGTCAAAATAAATAAATAAATAATATTCAGGCTTCCACCTCGGCCACAGGACGGAGATGGCATCGGTCGCCCTCACAGACGATCTCCGCAGACAGCTGGATCGAGGCAGGGCTGCGCTGCTGATATTACTTGATCTCACAGCAGCGTTCGACACAGTTGACTACGACCTGTTGACTTACCGCCTCGCCGACGTTGAAATCCGTGGGACAGCCTTGCAATGGCTTATCTCATTTCTCCACAGTCGGGGACAGAGGGTGGCGCTGGCAGGGACAGTGTCCTCAAGATACCCACTGGGTTCTGGGTTCCCTCAGGGGGCACTTCTCTCCCCGTTGTTGTTCAACATCTATATGTGCCCTCTCGCCCAGCTGGTGCGGAGTTTCGGGCTGGGATGCCATCAATATGCTGATGACACCCAGCTATACATGAATGGGTGACCGGCCAGATACCGCCCCAGGAAATCTTGCCAAGGGTTTGGAGGCTGTGGTGAGAGGGTTAAAACAGAATCGACTGAAACTGAATCCAGGAAAGACGGAGGTTCTGTGGCTGGATAGCGGGGAGGCTCGATTGGGTTGTCACCTCCTGACTCTTGAGGGTGTGCCTCTAGCACCAGCACAGACCATCAGGAGTCTGGGCGCGACTCTGGATTCTTCCTTGTCTACGGAAGCCCAGATTGCGAAGGTTGCCAACCTGGCATTTTTCCAACTCCGCCAGGTCAGGCAGCTGGCTCCCTACCTGTCTCGCCCTGACCTAGCCACGGTAATCCATGCAATGGTCACCTCCAGGCTGGACTACTGTAATTCGCTGTATGTGGGTCTGCCCCTGACCCGGAAGCTTCAACTGGTCCAAAATGCAGCCGTGCGGGTTCATATTCAACCAGTGCTGCATCAGCTTCCAGTGGAGCACCGGATCAGGTTCGAGGTTCTGGTTTTGACCTTCAAGGCACTTAGTGGTCAGGGACCTACGCATCTTGAGGACCACCTCTCCCAGTATGCCCCTGGAAGAGCATTGCGTTCAGTCCCCCGCCCGAGAGAGGTCTGGCTGTCCTCAACCAGGATCAGGGCCTTTTCAGCCCTGGCCCCTGTCTGGTGGAACACTCTGCCAGAAGACATCCGTGCCCTGCAGGAGCTGCTGCCTTTCTGCAGGGCATGTAAGGCAGAGATATTCCAACGGGCTTTCAGCTGAGGACAGCAATGGGACTTCTTCTGGCACTGGCATGTGGCTCTTCATTCCTTATAGCCCCTCCCCTCAAGGAGACTGAGGAGTCAGGACTTTCTGCCATCTTAGGTACTGTATATACTTTTTTTTTTTTTACTTATTGTTATTTATTGGACTGTTTGGTGTAGTGGTTAAGTGTGCAGGCTCTAATCTGGGAGAACCAGGTTTGATTCCCCACTCTTCCACTTGCACCAGGCTGGATGACCCTGGGGCAAGCCGTAGTTCTGATAAGAGCTGTTCTTGAAAAAAAGCAGTTCTCTCAGAGCTCTCTCAGCCCCACCTACCTCACAGGGTGTCTGTTGTGGGGAGGGGAAGGGAGTTTGTAAGCCGCTCTGAGACTCCTTCAGGTAGTGAAGGGCGGGGTATAAATCCAATCTCTCTCTTCTCTTCTCATTAATGTAGTTGTATGTGAATGTGTAACACTGTTGTAAGCCAGCCTGAGCCCTGCTTGCAGGGAAGGGCAGCCTAGTAAATCCAATTTAATAGATGGATAGATGGATGGATAGATGGATGGATGGATGGATGGATGGATGGATAGATAGATAGATAGATAGATAGATAGATAGATAGATAGATAGATAGATAGATACTTTCGAATTATGGTGCTGGAGAAGGCTCTTGAGAGTCCCTTGGACTGCAAGGAGATCAAATCATTCAATCCTAAAGGAAATCAACCCTGACTGTTCCCTGGAAGGCCAGAGACTGAAGCTGAAGCTCAAATCCTTTGGCCACCAAATGAGAAGGGAACATTCACTGGAGAAGACCCTGATGCTGGGAAAGATTGAAAGTAACAGAAGAAGGGGACGGCAAAGGATGAGATAGTTAGACAGTGTCACCGATGCAACGAAGATGAAATTAAGCAAAATACGGAGGACAACGGAAGACAGGAGGGCCTGGCATGATGCAGTCCATGGGGTCACAAAGAGCTGGATTCAACTGTGCAACTGAACAACAACAACAACAACAACAACAACATATCAAATGCTGAACCTAGCCCTCATGCGGATTGATTGACTCGTAACGTAGGGCCAGGTTCAGATAGGAGGTATTCTTCCGCAGACCTGGGGGACCTCTCCCAAGTTTGTGGGGGGAACCAAATATGAAGGAGGGGGGTAAACCCCCTAAAACAGAGGAACATTGTCTGCACTTGCGCAGACTGTGTAATAGAGCACCCTCTTCAGGGTGGCTGTGGGGCAGGTGGAAAGGAAGGAGACAATGTCTATATGGGGGGGGGCGGAGCCTCTGCCACAGGTGTCAGGCAGGGAGGGAGGAAGATCAGAGAGCTAGAGCCACTGTTGCATGAGCCAAGCAAGGAGAGCCAATGGTGTTGCAGACTGGGGAGTGGAGGAGCCGTGGCCACGCCTGCCTCTTCCTGCCACACGATCCATGCCGCCATTGGCTGCTCTTCAGACAGGCAGGTGAGCGGCCAGTCCAGCATGGGGAGGGGACGGATTCCCCACCACCAATGACTGTTTCTTGTTATTATAATTCTATCTCAAGGGCCTGTAGCTGGCATCTGAAATAGAACAGCTCAGATCCAAAGCCGACCACTTCGCTTGGATGCACTCTGAATCTTCAGGAGTCCTTAGATGATGGCTTGGGGTGTTCGATCATCTGCTTTGCATGCAGGAGGCCCCAGGTTCAATCCTTAGCAGCTCTGGTTAAAAGAATCAGATAGTAGGGGGTGCAAAAGACTTCTCCCTGAGTGCCTGGAGAGCTGCTGCCAGTCCCAGTCGGCGCTGTTGCCCTGGACAGACCAATGGGTCTGACTCCATATAAGGCAGCTTCGTGTGCTTGTAGGTCCTGATTTCCTCCTCCCACGTGAACCTCGCCAGCAACTGAGACGCAGCAATGAGGCCCCTTCTAAAGGTCCCATCATACGTGGATCAGCCCCTACGATGACCAGGGCCTCATCTGTAACTATGGGCATGTCTTCCTCTGCAACTCCAGCTGGCTGCTTGTTCCTGAGGCAGCTTCGGTTCCAAGGATGTGGTTGGATGGTGCATGAAGCAGCAACATTTCTAAAGCCAGGCAGGTTTTGGATCTACTCAGTGCACAAAGAAGAGCTTCTGCTGGGAATCGTCTGGGTTCTGCTTCGAGTTTCGTGATGGGGGAAGGGTGTGCTATAAAGGCAATCGATAAAATATTTCTTCTTTGCTCTGCCATTGATTGGTTTGTTACTTTCAGTACTTCTACTGGATTATTTTCTCATTATCCCCATGTCTGTTAAGATTTTACCTGCTGCATCTCTTTTGTTGTGTTGGAATGTGACACTTTGTGGATATTTTAGGAATGCAGAACGCTGTGCACGAATATCTCTGAACGAAATAAAATAAAGCTATTGGAGTCGCTGGCCAAATTCCCACTGGATGCTGTAGAGTTACCATCTGGATGTACCCTCGAAGAAGAATCCAGAGGACTTCTTTGCGGGGTCATCAATTTTGCAGAAAGGCCATCAATGTCTATGGTTTAAACTATCCCTGAATTGATTAACTGCCTTTTAAGAGATTAATTGATCGAACAACGAATTACATTTAAATCTCAAAGAAGGTGCCTTTGAGGACAGTTTCTCTTCAGTCTGGGGAAAAAAGAGCTACGGTTTCAAATGATCTGCAAGTTTTGGATATAAACCAAAAGGAAAAGTCATCTTAAGGTTCCCCCCCAACCCACCATCAATTTTGACAAAAGTGGCGGGTGGATTTCGTCCTTCCAGCTGGCTGCATCCATTAAATGGAGGACAAACTTCAATCTGCAATTAAGGGTTCCATTCATTAATCACACCAATTAATCAATTAAAGGCTGCCACCCTATAGAGAACCCTAAGGTCCAGGAACTCCTCTGTACTTATCTGTATAGTATATTCAGTGCTGCTGTTCCATAATATATTCTAAGGGAATCAGAGAAAGGAATAGCTCCATTTCAGCCACTTCTACAAGCACTACATTTCGGCTCACCAGTTAAGAGTTCCTTCTGAAACCCTCCTCTGCAAGCCCCTGCCAGCAAAAGTGAGACATGTTGTGACTCACTAGCGATGGGGCTTTTTCAGTGGTGGCACCTTGCCTTTGGTATAACCCTCCCTTGCAGCTCATCTGATGCCTATTTCACTGTGCCTTAGGCACCAGGCCAAAACATGGCACTTTCCCCTGGTTCAAGGAGCCTTCCCCTTTCAGAAGAAGCACTTTGGCAGTGATCCTATGAAGAAGAAGCCCACTGTTCTGATTATCTACAGAAGGGGTCCCCAACCATTTTGAGTCTGCAGGCACCTTTGGAATTCTGACAGAATTTGGTGGATGCGGCCACAAAACAGCTGCCACAACTTGGCTGTCACAGGAGGCAGAGTCAGCCTCAGAATGGTTGCTGCAGCTTACCTTCAGGCATACAGTGAAGATCCCAGGAAGAAGAAGAAGAAGAAGAAGAAGAAGAAGAAGAAGAAGAAGAAGAAGAAGAAGAAGAAGAAGAAGAAGAAGAAGAAGAAGAAGAAGAAGAAGAAGAAGAAGAAGAAGGAGGAGGAGGAGGAGGAGGAGGAGGAGGAGGAGGAGGAGGAGGAGGAGGAGGAGGAGATTGGATGTAGGTGGGGCTGAGAGAGCTCTGACAGAAACTGCTCTTTCAAGAACAGCTCTGACAGAACTATGGCTTGCCCAAGGTCATCCAGCAGCTGCAAATGGAGAAGTAGAGAATCAATCCCGGTTCTCCCAGATTAGAGTCCGTGCACTTCGCCACTACACCCAACTGGCTCTCCTCTGTGATGGCAGCTGCTGCCAAAGTAACATTTAAAGAAGTCTGTACAGCCAATCAGATCTCCAATGGCCAATCATAAGAACATAAGAACATAAGAGAAGCCAATGTTGAATCAGGCCAAAATATACCAGGTGCCATCAGGAGGTCCAGCAGTGGGGCCAGGACACTAGAAGCCCTCCCACTGCTGCCCCCTCCAGCACCAAGAACAGAGTGCATCACCTGCCCCAGACTTAGAATTCCCATCTATACCCTGTGGCTAATAGCCACTGATGGACTTCTGCTCCATATGTTTATCTAATTCACTCTTGAAACTGTCCATGCTTGTAGCTGCCACCACCTCCTGTGGCAGTGAATTCCATATGTTAATCACTCTTTGGGTGAAGAAGTATTTCCTTTTATCTGTTCTAACCTGACTGCTCAGCAATTTCATTGAGTGCCCACAAGTTCTTGTATTGTGAGAAAGGGAGAAAAGTACTCCTTTCTCAACCTGCTCAATCCCATTCATAATCTTATAAACCTCAATCATGTCACCCCTCAGCCGTCGTTTCTCCAAGCTGAAGAGCCCCAAGCATTTTAACCTTTCTTCATAGGGAAGGTGTTCCAACCCTTTTATCATTCTAGTTGCCCTTCTCTGCACTTTTTCCAATGCTATAATATCCTTTTTGAGATGTGGTGACCAGAACTGTACACAGTATTCCAAATGAGGTCGCACCAATGATTTATACAGGGGCATGATGATACTGGCTGATTTGTTTTCAGTTCCCTTCCTAATAATCCCCAGCATAGTGTTGGCCTTCTTTATTGCAGCTACACACTGTCTAGACATTTTCATTGAGTTATCCACTACGACTCCAAGATCTCTCTCTTGGTCCATCTCTGCCAGTTCAGACCCCATCAACATGTATTTATATTTAGGATTTTTGGCTCCAATGTGCATCACTTTGTACTTGGCCACGTTGAACCCCATTTGTCACGTTGACGCCCACTCACCCATCCTCGACAGATCCCTTTGGAGTGCCTCACAATCCTCCCTGGTTTTCACCACCCTGAACAACTTCGTGTCATCTGCAAACTTAGCCACTTCACTGCTTACTCCCAATTCCAAATCATTAATAAACAAGTTAAAAAGCATCGGACCGAGTACTGATCCCTGTGGTACCCCACTGCTTACCACCCTCCACTGAGAAAGTTTCCCATTTATACTCACTCTCTGTTTCCTATTTATAAGCCAGTTTTTGATCAGAAGCCTTGCTGAGCAAAAGCCCCACCTGTCCCTGCCCACTTTCTAAAAGCACTTGGCGGGTGCCAGGAAAGGTGATGGTGGGTACCATGGCACCCGTGGGAACAATGTTGGGGAGTCTGGATCTACAAAGTCTCTTCCTTGTTTTGAACCCAGTTCAGCTTCACATTCTACCGGTAAGCTGTCCCGGAGTGAGGGCCTTGTTGCTTAGAGACAGATAACCAAGTCACAAGCATCAGGATGCCTTGTGCTGTTCCTCACTTTCTTTGGAGAGCAAAATAAAAGAGGTATTAAATGTTCACTGTGCCAGGACCAAAAGCCGTTTCAACAAAGCAGCATTTAAAAAAAAAAAAATCCTCCATGAATTTGCCTCTATTAAGTGAGATGCTTCAGGTCTGCTTACAATAGGAAAGGGAACCATAAAGAAGATCCTAAAATTACATTCAAGCCACAACGGACATTACCGTTTTGGTAAGCCGGAGCTTTTCAAGTTACCCCACTCTTTGGGGTTGAGCTCCAAATTCCCAGAGCGTGCAACAGGGATTTGAGATGAAATTACACTTCACTATGCATTTACGTGACGAAGAGACGGTTTTCATCTCAGATGAGCAATGACAGATCAGAAATGTATAGAATTGCCAGGGGAATTGGCCGGCCAGCACTCAGCGGGGGGCGGGGGGGGGGCTGTTCTTCTCTTTTGTGCATGGGTCTCATGAAGCTCAGGGTTTGGCCTCTGAGAAACAAATACCAGCATAAACACCAACAAGAACTGTCTCGGAAAGAGAAGAAGGTGAAGGGCAAGAAGGAAACCGGCTAACAAGAAACTTCAGGTGCAAGAAATCAGGTATGCCTGGAAGCTCACCAAAAGGAGTTCACTCGGAGAGAGTAGAAAACTGGAGAACTCAAATCCCTGCTGAGCCTATTAAATCCTAAACTCAGGGCTTCGCAGCTGGGGAAGGTTCTAGTGCATGGGAGTCAGCAAAAAGCGATGATCGGTACAGTGTTGACCCAAGCACCCAGTGCCCCGGGAAGCAGCTGTCAGGACAATAACGTTGTCTAAGGCAACATTTTGTCTTTGTGGCACTTTTCAAATTATTTGCAAGACAGTTTTCATGCTGAGCCAACACCAGCTAATCCATCTCCTTTATGAAACAGCACCAGATATACTCTGAGCAAGAAACAGGAGACATGGGAAATAAAGGCCTGGTCCTCCTAGATGCCGACATCAATGATTTGGCACTGGCTCACCGGAATTAGTGATGAAAAGTTCACCTGGGTACAGCTGCCATCTGCTCTTGAACAGCTGCCTCAGATAGGACCAGAATGCAAACCGACGCAGACATTACAACTAATATACCATTGGTAACACAGCCTATAAAGTCCTTTTCCTAAAAACCTCAGCATCGCATCTGTCCTGTTAGGATTCATCTTCTTATCTATTTGACCAGGGACTAAGGATGGGCACGAAGTGGGGAAATGGTGGTTCGTGGTGGTTCGTGGCTCATTTGGTTACACGAACCATGAACTTTCATGAACTTTTCCCATTTCCCGAACTGGTTCATGGTTTGTTCAGTTTGGGAGGTGGTAGAACAGCCTTTCATAAGTTAGAGATGCCAAACCCACAGGGAGTCTTCAGCAGGCTCTCCTCCACCTCCCCTCCAAGATTGGCAAAGATTGGATTTGGGATGTCTGAGTTATAGCCCCCTCAAAGCAGGTGTCCCCAAGAAAGCTCAGCTCTAGCCTCTCCTTAAATCAGCCATGCAGCAAGTAAGAACGTAAGAACATAAGAGAAGCCAATGTTGGATCAGACCAATGGCCCATCTAGTCCAACACTCTGTCACACAGTGACCAAAAAATACCAGATGCCATCAGGAGGTCCAGCAGTGGGGCCAGGACACTAGAAGCCCTCCTCCAGCACCATAATTCTTCCTAACTTGTTCTCACATGATGACTAACTCTCTCTTCCTGCTGCAAAAGTCCTTTCTGCACTTGGATCTCATCCCTGGTTTTATCAGAGTTCAACTCATGACACAATACCTCTCATTCATCCCTGGTTATAACAGCAACCGTTTATCCTGAGACAAATGTGGGTGAAACTGGGGTGACCTCAGTATAATTTGGAAACAAGTAATACCCCGAGATAATTACAGGGGTGAACTCAAATGTAGTGTGGAATGTAAAAACACCCCGAGATAATTACAGGGGTGGACTCACGTGTAGTGTGGAACATAAGCTCGGGGACAGGGTGGAACCAGGATTTAAGGTCTAGTGCGGAAAGGACCAAAGTGAAAGCAGCTGAGTCAGGGTGCGGCATACATACAATCTGCTCCCACAGAGCAGCCTGGTTCATGCTTAAACCGTGGTTCATTTCTCCGTTCACGCCCATCCCTACCAACGACCCCAAGAATGTATTCAGAAGAGGAATTGTTACATATGGATATTTAACTACAAGACTATAGAACTGGATGATATCGACATATTGATCATCCCTCCCACGAAAGCTATGGACTATCTCCCCCATTCATTTTATATAGATCCCATTGCATATAGCATGGAAAATACTCCCAGGGAGCCTCACATGACAGCCACATGAATGGCTTCTCGCCTGGCTATCTCATGGAGGGCTCTGAAGAATGATCGGTCCAATTCATCCTGCATTTTACAACATCAACACTGGAGCCATCTTGCTAACTGCGCCATAACTTTCAACTGCCTCTTAAACCAGACAGATGGGCAGCTCTGAGATACAGCAGAGGTCATTGGGATACTCTAGTTGGGATACTCTACTATTTAAAGCCTTACATGGCCTGGGACGTAGGCATCTAACTGGGAATTGAACTCACAAGGAGAGGCCCTCCTGTCCCACCAATCAACGAAGCTTGTTTTGGCGTACCTTTTCAGTAGCAGACCCACGATTGTGGAACAGCCTCCCCAGAGAGGTGGGCCTGACCCCCCCACACACTTTTCATCCCCAGGAAGAAGTTGGAGATAGTTCTGTTTAGGACTGTACTTGATTCCTGCTATTATTGTCCTCATTGGAGCTTTTAAATTGTGATTTTTATGGGTTTTATAATCATTGGCTGAGTTGCCCCGCTATAGACATGTTTCAGCCACATTTCCCAAGCGGCTTAAAGGGGGTGTTCACACAGGCATATCTGCCTGGCATTCCCCACCCGTAGGCAACCTGCGCAGTTCCACTTCGCTGCCATATTTAAAAGATACCTGATAAAAGTGGTAGCAAATCCCGGAGAGCACCTTTATCCCGCGTTATCCCACTTCCTGGAAGTGTGAACGCGAAGCTGAAAAGCCGGGAGCAACCCGCTTCTATAGCGTGCACCAGGTGTTTCCACGCATAAGGCAGCAGCGATCTGATTGGCTGTGCTCTGCTCTACTGCCCAATGTGATGCCGGCGCAACAGGATCCTCCCCAAATTGGCTGGATGCCTATGTGTGTATGAGCGCATGAGCGCTCATGTGTTCATACACACATAGGCATCCGGCCGAATGACCAGGGAAAAGCTGCTTACAGCCGGGCCTTCGGGCCAGCAGTCTGAACGCTCCCGCGTGCCTCCTCCCGGTATGCTCCCGCATCCGTTGGCCCCATGTGACTGGGAAAACCCGGAACAGTTTATTCCGGGGCTTTTTTGCCACGACCGGCTCCCGTTGCAAATTGCCAGTCTGAACTCAGCCATTGTTTTTACTGCGCTTTATGATGTTTTATGCTGTAAGCTGTCTTCAGTTGCACAAGAGGGAAATGCAGCTAATAAATGAATATTAACCAATGTAAGCCTCCCTGAGCCTGCTTTGCAGGGAGAGCGGGATCCAAATTAAATTAATTAATTAACCAAAATACATTTATTTATTATATTAAGCTTCTATACTGCCCTCCCTCAAGTGGGCTCAGGGTGCCCAAGTTCATATAGAATACATATACCTGGTGCTGTAGTGCCAAGTTCTAATCCCCCAATTTACATCAGCCGGGGGGGAGAGGGGGTGAAAAGCAGTTAGTGGGCCGGATAAACGTTAAATATTATATCGGAAGCCACTGATAACCTCTCAGTTAAATTTGAAAGCTCTCCAAATCCACATCCCTTAGCATACAGGCACACAGCCCAATTCTTAACCCACCAGACATAAACTCCCTCAGTGAGCCAGCCACCCCTGCCCTGATGAGATAATGGGAGAATAATGATATGGGTGATATCAACATACCTCCTGGAAGAGGGAAGAATTGGAGGTAAATCCTGCTGGCTTGCTGATAGCAAGCTTTACAGTAGACGAAGTCCATCTAGACTGATTTGTTTTTCCACCTCTTCCTTACAAACATTTACATGGGTGGGGTGGGGCCTCAGGTGTGAGCCCTTGGGTAAGAGCCAAAAGGTATAGCCAAAGGGCTCCCGGCCCTTGGATCTTAGCTAGGAGGTCACAGATTGGGATCTTGTGGATTCTCTAAGCCGAGCACAGCAAATGGGTGTTGGCGCAGAGAAGTCCTTCAGCACCATCTGGTTGGGTACCCTCAAAACCAAATAGGTGACCTCATTTAAGACCTCCTCCAGGGGGATCATGCGATAGAGTGGCTGTAAAGGTAAAGGTTCCCTTGCTCGAAAGCCAGTCAAATCTGACTCTAGGGTTGCAGTGCTCATCTCCGTTTCAAAGCCGAAGGGCCAGCGCTATCCGAAGACGTTTCCGTGGTCATGTGGCCGGCATGACTAAACACCAAGGCGCAAGGAATGCTGTTACCTTCCCACCGAAGTCCCACCTATTTATCTACTTGCAATTTCTTGCTTTCGAACTGCTAGGTTGGCAGGAGCTGGAACTAGAGATGGGAGCTCACTCCGTCATGCGGCCACTCGGGTCTCGAACTGCTGAACTGCTGACCTTCCACAACCTGCAGTTCAGCGTCTTAACCGCTTGAGCCACCACAGCTCCTTAGAGTGGCTGAGAGGTCCACCAAAATCCCCATCCATGCCCTGACCTGGGTAGCCCAGGCCAGCCCAATCTCATCGGATCTTGGAAGCTAAGCAGGGCTGAGTCTGACAAGTACTTGGATGGGAGACTTCCCATCCAGCAGCTGGGAGGTGGGAGCAGGCTTTATTCACCTCTCTGAATATCTTCCAAGCTCCTGGTAGGGGTCAGTCACCAGAGGTCACCATGACTTCCTTGTACACAAACACTCACACATGCACACACACACATGCACATATTTTTAAAATACCAAAAAAAATTCCCACTCACTTCCTGATGCTCAACACCAGCAGACTCAGGGGCCTTCTCACCATCCCTGCTGTCTTGTCTTCATCAGGGGCGGATTAAGGTTCACTGGTCCCCTACGCACTGACCAATCTTGGTGCCCCCCTCTTGGAGCCCTAAGCACTGACCAATCTTGGTGCCCCCCTCTTGGAGCCCTAAGCACTGACCTGGTGTCCCCCTCTTGGAGCCCTAAGCACTGACCAATCTTGGTGCCCCCTCTTGGAGCCGTAAGCACTGATCAATCTTGGCGACCCCCTCTTGGAGCCCTAAGCACTGACCTGGTGTCCCCCTCTTGGAGCCCTAAGCACTGACCAATCTTGGTGTCCCCCTCTTGGAGCCCTAAGCAATGACCAATCTTGGTGCCCCCCTCATTGAAATGACTGTGATGGCAACTGAATTTGGCTCCATTGTTTTACTTTTAAACACATGCATTTTACTTTTAAACACCTGCATTGTACTTTTAAACATAGCCTGTGACACTGCACCTCGCCAACAAAAAAATAGAAGATAACCCTAGGGTGCACCATGATCAATTTGCACTAGTTTTATAAATATATATATATTTATTTATAAATCTGCATTCCTGTGTTTTTTTCTTTTCACCCTTTTCCCAACTTTGTGGTGCCCCCTTTGGCCCTGGTGCTCTAAGCACGTGCTCAGTCTGCTTAATGGTTAATCTGCCCCTGGTCTTCATGACACCCGCCCCTCCCTCTCTCTGCAGATGCACACTAGTGTCCGCCATTATTCATTGCCAAGAAACAGCCACTGAGCACAGATCCCTTCCTTGTATCCAAAGATTTGGTGATTTGCTTGTTTTACAATTTTAGATTTATTGATTAAGCATCTGTAGCACACACTCCTCAGCAAGTGTTAAACACTCAGCATGGCTTACAAACCTCAATGCGGCTTAGCTGGGTTTTGGTTTTTTTTAAATCCAGAAATATACAATGATATATTTTAAAACAACTATTAGAAAACCCCAGCATCCTAAAAAGCCAATGAAAATCACAACAGAGCACTAAAACCTTTAAAAAACAAACCAACAATAGTAGCACTCACATCTTATAAAACATTGTAAACCAGCCAATTAATTAAGACGGCAGTAAAAGAGGGTGGTTTTAAAAATCAGCCAAGAATAAAACCAGATACAACCCTTTTTAAGAAGCAGTTAAAACAATTCATAACACAAAGTCAACCAAATGGCTGGGTGAACAAATTAGGCTGCGATCCTGTGCAAATTTGAATCAGAAGAAGTCCCATTGAACAAAGAAGGACTTACTCTGGGTTGGGAAATACCTGGAGACTTTGAGGGTGGAGCCTAGGGAGAGGGGGCTTGAGGGGAGGGAGGGACCTCAGCAGGGTACGATGCCGTAGAGTCCACCCCTCCAGAGCAGCCATTTTCACCAGGGGAACCGATCTCTGTCGTCTGGAGATCAGTTGTGACCTCAAGAGATCTCCAGACTCCACCCAGAGGTTGGCAACCCTAATAGGGAGAGTTGTGCTGAAAGCCTTCTGCCCCAGATTTCTACATCTAGTGCTCAGGGTGTTTTGCAATCAATCAAATAATTTTGAATACTATAACCCGACAACAATATTTATCAGCAAGAATGGAAACAAAATGAAACTTGAGAATCAACAAGGAATTAAAAAAAACCAATGCATGATGGTAATAATATTTATTTATTTATTAGATTTCTTAACTGCCCTTCCCCACTTGCGTGGGGCTCAGGGCAGTCGAAATCTATCTTTGCCACTGACCAAAAACTCAGGAAATTAAAATCCTGGCACTTAGATGATGAAAGCGTAACCAAAGGAACAGTTCAGGGGAAGGTCTCCCAGAGATGGAGTGCCACCACAAAGAAGGCCCTATCCTCATTTGCCACGTCTTACCTCTGAAGGCTGGGGGGCACCAGGGCAGACCCTCAAATGCTGAACTAGCAAATCATATCAGATACCCAATGGATCAGGGCTCTTTTTGTAGCAGGAACTCCTTTGCATATCAGGCGACACACCCCTAATCTAGCCAATCCCCCAAGAGCTGACAGTAGCCCCTGTAAGAAGAGCTCTGTAAGCTCTTGGAGGATTGGCTACATTAGGGGTGTGTCGCCTAATATGCAAAGGAGTTCCTGCTACAAAAAGAGCCCTGCAATGGATATTCTGTCTAGACAGCTCTAGGAAGCCAGGTAACCAATAACTGCTGGATTCCTTCTGTTTCTTATGAGATGTATCAACTCTTTGCACATTACAGATGCTAATTGGACTGCTTCTCACAGCCGTATGATAATTAAATTCAGCATCCACATATTTAACTCATGAATGTGCTCAAATGTGATAGCAGCCGTCGCATATTAATTCCTGCAACATAATTGAAAAGAGAGAACTCACTGGCTTTGTTGTTGTTGTTGTTTTTCAAAAGGTGAAATGCACAAAAGTGAAATGCCACTGCTGTAAAGCCCCTCGTGAACATTACACACACTTGTGCGGACCACTGGTGATGGAGAAGAAGCTGGGTAAGAGAGCTACGGCACAGCCTTGAGCCTACTCGCCATCCAACGTAGGGATTATACCGTATGAAGATATGAATTTTATTCCAAGGCCCGTTTGTTCCCCGAGATACATGTGAGTTTCCTCAATAGGAGAATAGCCTCTGCATAGCAATCCTAGACTTCCTTGCTGGTCTCCCATCCAAGGACTAACCAGGGCCAACCCTGCTTAGCTTCCAGGACCTGAGGAGACCAAGCTAGCCTGGGCCATCCAGGTCAGGGCAAGGAGAAAAGGAAGTGGTGTGTCATTGCTTACCTCTGCATAGCAACCCAGGACTTCCTTGGTGGTCTTCCATCAGAGGATTAACCAGATCAAGTCCTGCCTAGCTTCTGAAATCTGACGAAATCAGGGTAGCCTGGGTCATCCAGGCTGGGGTGGCTCCATTTTAGGTGAGGAAAATGGTACGGGAGGAAGGTTGAAGGTACACCCTGGTCCCAGTTCTAACTAGGTGTTATGTCCTAACTGTGAACCAGTTGGAGCAGAAGTCCATCAGTGGCTATTAGCCACAGGGTATATATGGGAACTCTCAGTCTGGGGCAGGTGATGCACTCTATTCTTGGTGCTGGAGGGGGCAGCAGTGGGAGTGCTTCTGGTGCCCTGGCCCCACTGCTGGACCTCCTGATGGCAACTGGTATATTTTGGCCGCTGTGTGACAGAGTGTTGGACTAGATGGACCATTGGCCTGATTCAACATTGGCTTCTCTTATGTTTTTATGTAACCATGAATATTATTTCCTATGTTAAGCTTGATTCTAGAAAAGGATTGTAAGCCGATACATTCCTATTGGTTGTTTCAATGAAACTCTGTAAATAGACCAATCAAAAAGTGTATACATGTTTTGGAGGGAACGGACCTCATTGGTCTTTATCTCTGTTATTCTATTGGTTCTTAACTTATCTGTGGGTGTGGCTTTGACAGCCCGGATCATATAAAAAGGGGGCTGTGCTCCACTTGTTGTTGTGTTGTCTGATTGACTTGTTTGCTGTTACGAATAAAGCTGGATCACTTTGCTGAAATCACTGCCTCTTGTTGAGTTGCATAACTTAACACTAGGCACTTGCATACGTGTAGAAATCAAGGAGAACCTACAACTCACATCTGACTGTTACACGTTGGGGACCCCAGACCTGTCCAGTGTAGTCTGAGCATTATCTACTCAACTTATGGGGAAGTTGCTTCAGAAGTAATGTTTGATTCGTCTGTAAATGTATGCAGATTTTATTAAAATCTATTGATTGGCAGGCAGGCCTTCAGAATGCTAATGTTGCCGTAACATTACACTGTTGTGACTGTGATTTTATGCTGGCATGGAGAGCCAGGCGATGGGGTATCTTCGAGATACCCCGTTATAACAGGATTATTTGGGATCCTGCTGGCCTAACAGGAACACAGGACTCGTCAGATAAAGCAATCGCCATTCCTTTAATCATCTGAGAGCCCTAATTGTTAGCACAGCGGTAGGAAGGGACTGATGATTCTCTCGAATGGGATGTGTTAATACATTTGAAGTTCCAATCCCCCAAACCAGATGTTCAGTAGAAAGCACCGCAATAAAGAGGCGTAAAATGTTTGCAACTGAGCAAGGCTGACCAGACACAGCAGAGGGCCAGAAAGACAGAGAAAAATCCAACATCAAAAAAACAGCCCCTTCGTTTTGCACCATTTTACAACACGGTTTATCCTTTGAACCATCAGTCTCCATGGGGGAATGAGCCTTATGCTTTCCCGTCTGGAACTATAGCTCTTTAGCACTGGTCCGCTGTAATTTTCTACATTTCAATAAAATCAGAAAACATAACATCTACATGGAATTGTTTCATCAAAGTGAGCAGGGGTGTCGAACAAGTGGCAGGTGCATTTTCTTACATCATCCCTGCCACCTCCCGTGGGTTCATAAGCTCATATCCGTTAATCTATTTACATTGTTACATTTTTAAAAATAATTGCAATGCTATTGGTTAGGAGAAATTGTCGTGGGTGAATTTCAAAATCAGTCAGAAATAATTCGGTTTGGTCCATAAAAGCCTCTAAACCAAGCCCAACTGTGAACAAATAGCAGTCTGGTGAAATGGTTAGAGCAAGAGTGTCAAACATACAGCCCAGGGGCCAGAACTGGCCCATCCAGGGCTCTTATCCAGCCCATGAGCACCTGGCCATTACTTTTATTGCCAGATGACCAAGGCTGTGCATTATGTTCCTGTATACCATCTCAGTGATAATGCTTAACAGGCAGTGGAATTGGGATAGCAGGCATCAGGGAGATACTGTAAAGAAATACTGTAAGGCCCCGGTCATATGGGCCAGAAAACGCGGGGGGGAGGCATGGCTGTTCACCCCGGAGCAAAATAAGGCGTGGTAGCCCGATCACATGGGCCATCGGGTTGCCACACTCCAGCTCCGAGCACTGATCACACTGCGCTGCTGCAGCACGGTGAAAAAGCGGTGCAGCAGAGCACGCAAGCCGCGCTGGTATAAAGTGTGCATGTACCATTGGGGGGGGCAGGCTGCTGTCGATGTCTTGCGTGTGCACATGTGCCATTTGGCATTGGTGTGCATCCCATGGAAACTTACAACATCCGGAAACCCTGGGACATGGGCAGGCGTCGGATGCCGCAGGATACTGGCGCTCCCGCAATCAGACGCCGATCTTTGCCCTGGGGTTTCCGGAAACTAGTGCTTCTTCCCTGGTAGTTTTTTACTCCACATCTTTGGAGGGAAGCCGCAGGTTGGCCTTGGGAGTGCTACGCCTCCCAGATGTGCCTGTGTGATCGCGCACGGAAACTCCGCAGGGCTACCATGCCTTCGGCGTGGCAAATGCTTCGTGTGAACAGGGCCTAAGAGTGTTAATGTTTTAAGCATGCTTGCATTTTGAGTAAAAAATAATATCATCAATTGGGTTTTCCTGTGTCAGTTTAGATCTCTGGTAAGTAAAGGTAAAGGTTCCCTTGCTCGAAAGCCAGTCGAATCCGACTCTAGGGTTGCGGTGCTCATCTCCGTTTCAAAGCCGAAGAGCCAGCGCTGTCCGAAGACGTTTCTGTGGTCATGTGGCCGGCATGACTAAACACCAAGGCACACGGAACGCTGTTACCTTCCCACCGAAGTGGTACCTATTTATCTACTTGCAATTTCTTGCTTTCGAACTGCTAGGTGGACAGGAGCTGGAACTAGAGACGGGAGCTCGCTCTGTCATGCGGCACCTGGGTCTCGAACTGCTGAACTACTGGCCTTCCACAGCCTGCAGTTCAGCGTCTTAACCAATTGAGCCACTCTGGTACCTGGCATTAAATTTTATGGCACACAAGGCCCGGCCCAACAAAATGACATTGATGTCAGATCTGGCCCTTATAACAAATGAGTTTGACAACCTCTGGGTCAGAGTGTGGCACAAGGAGTAGGGTTCAGACTCCCTCAGGAAGCTCTTTGGCTGACTCGGGGCCAATCGTATCCTCCCAGCTGAACCCGCCTCTCCATTGCAGGGATGTCACAAGGGATGGGGCGCTGCCAGTGCTAACCTGAGCTCTTTACGGGATTAAAATAATAAACAGAATGCAGCTTCCAAGGAGGTCTTTCCATCTGGTCCCTCGCAACAGCACGCATAGCGAATCCCCAACCTGTTTGTGGATGAACAGCCAAATCCAAAGGAATCCAGTTGCCGCATCAAGATGCTCAGACCGATCACTGAGGCCTCAAGCCAAAGAAATAAGCCCCATCTCTTGTGCCGTCACTGATATTGTTAGGTATTGTAATCATATGTTGAGCTTGAGATTTCCGAAGGTACCCTAAAAGTAAGCGATCTGATTGGCTGCTCTGCATAGCAGACCAATCAGAGAAGCTAGAGTTGTTCCGGAGGGAACGAAATCTATTGGTTGTTATCTCTCTTTTGTTATTGGTTATTAACTTGTTTAAGGGCGTGGCTACCATAGCTCGGACAGTTTAAAAAGGGAGCCCGTTGCTCCACGGTTCCTTGTGTTGGTTTACTGTTGACTGAATAAAGCCGAATCGCTAGTTAAGATCGGACTTAACAGATATCAGCAATTTTTCTCTCCTCCCGGCTGGCACCAGAGTGAAAGTAACTTGTCTCGCCGATGCTCAGCAGAATACGGGAGGTAGCACTTAGGCCAGGGGTCCGCGAACGTTTTGAGCCTGTGGGCACCACTGGAATCCTGACACAGTGTTGTCGGTGCAGCCACAAAATGGCTGCTGCAGCTTCAGTCACACAGTGGAGATTCTTGTGCTGTGATGGCACCTGCTGCCAAAGCAATTTTAAAAAAAAAATCTCCACAGCCAATTCAACCTCCAGTGGCCAATCAGAAGCCTTGCTGGGCAGAATCCCTATTGGGCTCCACCCAGTTTCTAAAAACACTTGGCAAACACCACAAAAGGTGCTGGCAGGCTCTGTCAAGTTCTCCAGATAGTCAGTCAAACACCAGGCTTCATGAAGAAGACAGCGTTTATTGAAAGCTGCTCATAGAGATGCATTAACCATTCCTTGGCCCCGGTCACATGGGCCAGAAAACGCGCGGGGTAGGCGTGGCAGTTTGCCCTGGAGCTAAATAAGGCGCGGTAGCCCGATCATACGGGCCACCGGGTTGCCACACTCCAGCTCTGCGCCCCGATCATACTGCGCTGCTGCAGCGCAGCAAAAAAGCAGCGCAGTGCACATGCACCATTGGGGGGGCGGGCTGCTGTCGGTGTCTTGTGTGTGCGCATGCGCTGTTCAGCGTTGGTGCGCATCCCATGGAAACTGACAACATCCGGAAACCCCGGGGACATGGGCGGGCGTCAGAAGCCGCGGGATACTGGCGCTCCCGCGATCAGACGCCAGCCTTTGCCCCGGGGTTTCCGGAAACTAGTACTTCCGACCTACTAGTTTTTTACCCCGCGTTTTCCAGGGGAAGCCGCGGGTTGGCCACGGGAGCACTACGCCTCCCAGATGTGCTCGTATGATCGAGCACGGAAAGTCCACAGGGCTCCCGTGCCTTCAGCAGGGCAAATGCTCTGTGTGAACAGGGCCTTTGTCAGTGATGTTGAGAGATACATTACAACACCAATTATAGCACATTCAAACTGCCCCCCCCCATACTACCCACCAATGGCTACTCAGCGCGCGCATGGCAAAGCATTAACAGTTGACCAGAAATTCCACAAAGGCGAGAGGAGCCCTGGGACGCAAGGCCATCTGCAAAGATAAGACTCTACATAGCCATAGTAAATCAGAACGCCTGGAGTGTCTGTGAGACAATCTGTTATACTCACGCATTCCAGAACAGTGAAAGATGTTAGCTTTCCTCCCCCTCTTCCCCCTCCCATACACCTTATGGCAGGGTTACCTGACAGGCATGAAGGCACTCCTGGGCACCACATTTGAGATGTCTGATTTAAGTCGTTCGTATCAGTCTCCTGCCAACCTAGCAGTTCAAAAGCAAGAAATTGCAAGTAGATAAATAGGTGCCACTTCGGTGGGAAGGTAGCAGCATTCCGTGCACCTTGGTGTTTAGTCATGCCGGCCACATGACCATGGAAACGTCTTCGGACAGCGCTGGCTCTTCGGCTTTGAACGGAGATGAGCACCGCAACCCTAGAGTCAGATTCGACTGGCTTTCGAGCAAGGGAACCTTTACCTTTACTATCAGTTGCTGTACCAGCTTGTACCAACTTATTTTCATTCCCGAGCTGCATCTAATAATGTACAGGGCCTTATTGACTAGTTCCAGAATCCCACTTTAGCCGTAGCAGAGCCAACGGGATTCAGCAGATTAACAGACCTGGCATATTCTGAAAGGGCCAGTCGACTCGCGACTACATAGATCTTACCGTCTGTGTCTCATTGTGCCATCTGAAGTTGTTTGAGTGTGGCTGGATTGATGCTCAAGGATCTGAGACCAGCATCTGACCCTGGAATATTGTATTTCCGATAAAGACCATAATAATTTCAACCGCTACTGGAAATAATAAAGCACAACATAATAGCAACAGCCGCCCAGCTCTCACCATTTGGAGGAAGTGAAAGATCACCCCCGCCATATCCAGCAGGCTATCTGCAGTCTGTAATCACTTCCATATTAGTTGAGGAGCTACAAGATTGATGAGGTACTTTAAGGTCAATTGGTTCCCTTGCCTCCCTCTCTCTCCCTCCCTCTCTCTTTCTCTCTCTCTCTCCCTCTTTAATTGCAGCTGCTTTAATCAACCTGGTTGGTTTTAAATAAGAGGTTGTTAAAAAAAAGTGTGAATTGCGGGATATCTCTGACAATTCACTTGCCTTTGAAGTCCAAGGCAGGGGGGAAATGGAACTGGTAGATGGATATTGACGAGCTGCCATCAACACGGTCCCTTCGAGTTCTCTCAAGGCCCTTTGCTAACATTTTAAATGGGACTGGGAACAACAAACAAATGTGAATAAACAAAAGATGGACACAAGAGATGGAAGGTTGGATCCTGGAGATCCATTCTACTTATGAGAGGACTTGCCCTGGCGCAAGGAGACTGGGACAGCGGGGAAAGCACGATAGTCTCCATCTTCAGGATTCAATGCCAAGCTTCTTCTGTGGCCCCACCTGTGGAACATAGGGTGCCCATTCCCTTGAGTTTCACTTATAACGAGATGTTTCCCAAACCATGTGAAAATAAGGACATAAGAAGAGCCATGCTGGATCAGACCAAAGGCCCATCTAGTCCAGGATTCTCCTCACACAGTGGCCAACCAGCTACTTCTAGGAGGCCCACAAACAGGAAGACCACAACATCATCATAGCAGCCAGGAGTATCTATGGCTTTGTAGCACCATGGCTTTGTAGCAGAGCACATGCTTAATATGCCCAGGTTCAAGCCCTGACTACTCTACAGTTAAAGCCCTGAGATATTGGTGGGCAATAGGACCACGAAGTGGAAGTTTGCCTCCTTTCACTGACAGGGGGCTCTTCCACTAACAGAAGAGCTACTTCTGTTGGCCATAGTCTCCTCAGGCTGCACAAGGATGTTTACTGCGTGACTGAAGGTAAGCTATGGCAGCCATTTTGTGGCTGGCTCCGCCTCCTGGAGCAGCCATTTTGTGGCACCCATTTCCCAGCTGACTCCACTATCCTGTGTCAGAAGTCCAAAGGTGCTTGCAGGCTCAAAAAGTTTGGAGACCTCTGAGAGAGGCAGTTCAATCGTATAAATAAAGCATAAAGAACAACTGTGCTTTAAAAAAAAAGGCTCTACCAATTTGGTATTTATCTAAGTAGTCCTTATTGACATTAATGCCTATCTGTTTGGATTGGCAGTGTTTCCACGCATAGGTAGTGTTGCGAAACTCAGTGCAAACCTGTTTGGCAGGCTTCGAGGCACTTTGTGCCAAACTGGTGATCCCCTCATGTCGGATTGTTACCATCGGAAGCAGTTCTGTTCAACAGTTGAACACATTCTCTATGAAACTTGGGGCGTCCTTCATGGAAACTGTGCTCCCAACCCAAGTCCTTAGATAGGGTCCCCCAGCCAGAGGATCTGCACATTCACACACAAGGCCCAATCTACCCATGGGATCCATGCTGAAAAGCCCACTCCTCTACCTCATCTCCCTTCGTTAGATCAATAAACTAATAAAAGGCAATCCTTGTGCTGAAATTAAACATGGCACAAAAGAACCCTTCAACTAGGTGAAGCGGGTGCAATGCTTGAATTATATTTCACCACGACGCCATAACATATTGGCTGGCGCCTACGCAAATCTCTCTGTCGCTGATGGTTAGGGGATCTTTTCCACCTGCTCGGAGACCGCCTGGGCGTGCTTCTTTGTGAAGGGCTTTCATGTGACCTCCGAAGCAGGAGGACACACAGAGGAAAGAAAGCTGTTAGTAAATCAATCCTAAAGTGATTTATTTCCAAGTGGCAGGTACCAAGCAGGCAGTGTATATTTATCATTTGGACAAGAGCTTAATAAAGATAAATGCAAAGTACCGACCTCGGGAAGCACGAGCTTTGAAAACAGTCAGGTGCCAAAACATACTTCTTAGATAATTAGCCAGTATTCATATATAATTTCAAGGGGTGTAGCTCAGTACTGTAATTTGGAGGGGGGAAAGTCTCCAGCTAATTGTACGAAGTGAAGTGTTTTACAAGCAGAGAATTGGCAGGAATTTGGCGCTGCCAGGAATGACTATTTAAGCTTCACTGACTACTGCAGTCAGAACTCAAGTTTAAAGACGGGAGACCAAGGTGACAGATGTTTCCCCTCCCTTTCTGTCATTTTCCGTAAAACTGATGCTAAAAGGGGCTTATTTCTCCTATTGTGTCTGAAGAAGTGAGCTCTCTTTCAAGAAAGCTAAGACCGGAATAAATGTTGTTAGTCTCTAAGGTACCATCTGACCTCTGTATTGTTTAACTGCCTTGGGTGGGCGGGCTATCTTCTCACCTCTCCACTTACCATTGCAAACAAACTAAGGCTGTCTCCTGTGGTGACAGAATCTCATATTAGTCTACCCAACGTTGTTTCAGAGTTCAGTTTCGGAATGTTAGTATATTTCAGATATTCTTCAAATTCAAATCTTTATATAAGCATAGAGGAAGCATTGGTTTGTGTTTGCTTATGTATGACTAGGGATGGGTACAAACTGCATTTTTGCAGTTCGGTTTGTGGTTCATGCTTTAACCATGAACCAATATGCCACTTCGCAAACCGAACCAATATGTACCAATTTGTGAGCCATTTAAAGTTTAAACCCCTGCTTTCTGCTCCACACAAAAAGCAGTGGGGAGCAGAAAGCAGGGGTTTAAATGGCTCTGAGCCATTTAAACCAAACAGATGAGAGGTGGGGAGCTCCAAAAGCAACAGCAGGCAGAGAGCAGGGGGTAAAATGGCTCGGAGCCATTTAAACCCATTTTCTGCTTCCCAAGATTTTTTGTGAGGAGCTGAAAGTAATGATTTAAATGGCTCAGAGCTCCACTGCTCAGCTGTTTTATGTGAAGACCAGAAAGCAGGGGTTTAAATGGCTCTGAGCCTGCAGAGTGCAGGAGGTTGAACTAGATGACCTGCAAGGTCCCTTCCAGCTCTAACATTCTGTGATTCTATGAAATCCCTGCTTTCTGTTTTTCATGAACTGCCACAAACCATCATGAATTACATCAAAATTCATGGAAGTTCGTGGTGGTTCTTCAGTTCAAGAACTTCCCTTCATGAACTACAGACCAGACAAAATTCAGGAGGAACTTTAGTTCACGAGCCAATTCGTGCCCCTCCCTATATATAACAAGAATAAATACAGATTTACAATTCCTGATGCGCAAATGTATTCTCTGCCAAGAAAAAAAAAATGGCAATTCAGGGAGAAATTGAAATATAAGCAATACTTAATTTCCTACCATCCTTAGACCTACTTTATTGATTTAACAGCATAAAGTGCATCATTTGTGACTGAGTTAGCATATAAAATTTTAGTACTGGGCATATAAGAAAAATTGCACAAGTACGCAATATGACTTGTAAACTGCTGTTCTCTATCCTACCTGAACAGATGTACCTTCACCCATCTATGTTTTGCTTTCTAAGAGGCAGGGAAAACATAAACATCAAAGATAGAAAAAGAAGTATGTTGTAAACAAAAGGAAGCGTAGGAAACAAAAGGACACAAACAGTCTCATACAGACACAAAACATAGAACTACCAGCATATTTAGATATGATGTCATTTCTGTCCTTGAAAACACTGACCTCTTTAATGTGTTATCATTTAATATATTGTAGCATATTAAGTGCTGCAAAATAGAATCAGATGGGTATTATTATAATGATGATTAGGTAATGATAATTCTTTGTATACTACAGGCATATATGGCATTTTTTCAAGAACATGTAATAGAACAAAGTTTGAGTCTAGTTAGTAGCACTTTTAAGGCAAACAAAGTTTTATTCTGGATATAAGCTTTCGTGTGCATACATGTCTTAAAGGTGTCACTGGATTCAAACTTTGGTCAATTGCCACAATAGTTACTCATATTTAAGCAAACATGTTCTTGAAAGTATGCTGTATATGCCTGTAGTATACAAAGAATTATCATTACCTATTCATCATTATAATAATTATCGTGTGACAGTGTATAGCCAGGAGAGCCTAAGATTGTCTGGCAGCCAGAAGTTCTAGCTCTTTTAGCATTGTGCACCACTAGGTGGCAAGCTAGACTTTGGGTTTTTTAAGGCAAGAGACGTTTCAGAGGTGGTTTGCCATTGCCTGCCTCTGTGTCATGCCCCTGGTATTCCTTGGAGGTTGCCCATCCAAATATTAGCCAAGGCCGACCCCGCTTGGCTACTGAGATCTGACAAGGTCAGGCTATCCAGGCCAGGGCATCATTACCTAGAGCTGTAGACTGACACATAAACGTGTTCATACTACACATTTTGAGTAAAACCTTATCTTAAAAAAAAAATCACTAATTCCAAAAGAAAAGGAGTCTTTTTCCAGCACTCCTTAAAATTTCCCAGTTTTTCCACTGCAAAAGGTGAACAAAGTCCTCTGATTTTTTTCATACTATATATTTAAAGCAAGTAAAACTGTCTTTTAAAAAAGCATTTCACTCATTCCGTAAGAGAAAATGGCTCACGGGATTTGTTTGAGCGCTTCCCAAAATTTCCCAATTTAACCATCGGGAAGAAAAATCAGAAAAAAAACTTGGTGTTTCCCCCCCCAAATTTTCCATTATTTTTCCATGCCTTCACATCCCTGCTTGTCAGTCATCCTTGTGCCTTTTGCATATCTTGGCCAGAAAACTGGAGGGAACACTTTTCGAACTAGGATTAGCAGCTCTGGGCTGGGCAATACGTGGAGATTTGGGGGGTGGAGCCTGGGGAGGGCGGGATTTGGGGAGGGGAGGGACTTCAACAGGGTATAATGCCACGGAGTCCACCTTCCAAAGTGGCCATTTTCTCCAGGAGATCAAATTGTAATCCCAGGATATACCTGGAGGTTGGCAACTCTATTTTGAACCACTTTCTCCATATGTAAAAGGATAGGAACTTCAAGTTAAAAATAAGATAGCCAGCTCCAGGCCTAGAAATTCCTGGAGAGTTGTGGGTAGAGCCTGCGGAGGGTAGCATTTGCAGAGAGGAGGGACCTCAGCAAGGTATAATGCCATGAGAGTCCACCCACCAAAGCACCAAGCCAAGGGAGCTGATCTCAGTAGCCTGGAGGTCATTTGTAATCCCAAGAGATCTCCAGGCCCCACCTGGAGGATGGTAAGCCTAGTTAAAATGAAATATGAAGATTCAGACAGGTGCCTAGAATATCCGGGGGGGCAGACCTTCACAACAGGCCTGTACCCAGGATTTTTTTAGTTTGGGGCATTTAAATTTCTTAGGGGGCACCCCTACTCCCATCCAGGGCTGCTCTGCAGTCCGCCACCCGGGCCTCTACCAAGCCGCCTCCTCCTCCCAGCAGCCCCTCTCACCACCATTTCACAAAACCAAAAAAGGACCCACGGTAAGTAGGAAAAACCGACACAGAACAAATACCGTGTTACAGATGATTATAACATATCATAAATAATTTTTATAGTATTAGAATAATATTCTTACGGTAATTTCATCATATATAATTTATCATATAAATATCACAGCATATAAGGTATCAAAACCACCCAAATATCAAATATCATCTCCAAAGAATCTCCAAAGATATCGTACAACCTCTTAATTGATATCAGTCCTCCTCTGTTAAACAAAAGTTTCAAGAGGGAGGACTCCTTAAAGTCTCTCCTTAAAGTACTTCCTGGGGGAAATAGAGAGTTGCTGTCTGGCTCTGCATGGCCACCATAGCCAGCCCTTCGCTCCAGACAGCTGCACAGGAATACCTGGCTCTTTTTCCCACACCCTCCATCACTTGGGGGCCTTGGGCTGGATCGGAAGTTGTGGGGCCTGGCCAGTAAGTCCGGGGTCCTGGCCCCAAGATGCTCCCACTGTCGCTATGGGCCTGCTTCCCAACCTCCCTCTATGGCAAATGGCAACATCCTTGAATTCCTTGGATTGCAGCCCAGGCGAAGTCTTCAGAAATAAGGAGCCGTGTCCGTCCGAAAAGCTAAGAAACGACTTCTGAGCATGATCCATTTTGACATCCAGTGAAGCAGCCCTTCCACAGACGCTTAGTCAAGGGACGCTTCGATACCCAAGAAAACATTTGCTGTCGCTAAACCTTTTAGCACTTTCCCTGGCTATGACAAGTGATAAAGGGCCTCTTCGTTAAAGGATCAGAAGAGACCATCAAAGGGAAGGGCAACATCAAAGATATTCGAAGATTTTCATATCCCAACAAGAAAAAAAGAAATCAACCATATCTCCCAGTGCTTGAAGAGATACCATCGCGGCGTTGCTTTTGACAATGTCATCTTCGTGCTTAAAGAAATTAATCCTTTTTTCCTTCTTAAACTGTACTTTCTTTTGTAATTTTCCTCTCCACACAGGGACACATTAGGGCCATCTTTAAAAAGATGGCCAAAGACAGCTCAGTAAAAATCCTTCTCAAGTAACCTGTGTAAACTGTATGGCCATGGATACAGGTAAGTGGAGCCAGTATCCAGATGTGGAGAACACAAGAGAAAGAGAGACGCCTCAATCTGACACTAAATAGCATTTATCTGGA
Organism: Gekko gecko; assembly: GCA_029375565.1. Taxonomy (NCBI): domain Eukaryota; kingdom Metazoa; phylum Chordata; class Lepidosauria; order Squamata; family Gekkonidae; genus Gekko; species Gekko gecko. The sequence continues at coordinate 14,910,840 of JAPDNY010000012.1, read as the reverse complement.
GCTCAATCCAGACAAGACTGAGGTACTGTTGTTCAAAGGAGGTGTTCAGAGACTGTCCTATAGGGGTGTCCTGATCCTGGGCCTATAGTAGTGAGGCCTACAGTCCCAATTTATTTATTTATTTATTTATTTATTTATTTATTTATTTATTTATTAAATTTATACCCTGCCCTACCCCAAGAAAATGGGCTCTAGGGAGGCCTAGTGGCTCCACGGAAGCCTGTACTAGAGTAGCTATCAGGGCCTACATTTCCCAGGTCACCCTCTGGACCCTGTGATTGGCTAACATGGGATTTTGAGGGGAAATGTCTACCAATAGAGGAGTAGTGGTTATTGCCTGGTAAGAAGAGATAAAAGGCCTTGCCCAGAGTGGGAGGATGTTCTCTCCCGGGGAGCAGAGCTGGTGAGGCTGCTGTAGAAGGAGGGGTCCCTCATCCAAAAGGGATGAGTCAGTCTGAGACCAGGTGTGTAAAGTATGACACTTAAGGCAGCAGCTCTTGAACAGAGATTCAGCTTTATTTAACAAGGTATGAGCGACACAAAAACAGGAGGGCAATAGGCCGTCTTTTTAAACTATCCGGGCTGGCAAAGCCACGCCCTGAGTTGCCAACAGAACCGATCAAAACATCAACATAACAGCCAATCATATCGTCTCCCTCCAGAACCTTACCAGTAACCTGATTGGCCTGCTACGCAGAGTAGCCAATCAGATTTACTCCTTTTCGATACCAGGCTGAGATGGGACTGAGATTCTAGCTCAGTCATTTATGTATGCATGGTACATAACAAGGTGCCTAGAGAAGACTAGGACGGTATAGTCACACGCGTTAGTATTTATCATTTTGCTAGTTTACCTACCTTTACTGTGCTCATTTTTCCTACATGTTATTGAATCATAGTCGTCGTTCAATCTCTTTAATAAAACTAGTTTGTTACTCTGCCTGGGTCCTCACGCCACATTTGGTCACTTATAAGGGAAACCTACTGTAAAAGGAGTGTACAAAGGGGTAGGGTGGGTGCTCTGGGCCTTCCCGAGGAGACCCATACTAGAGTGGTGGCAGCCATCAGAGAACCTTTCTAGCCGCTGCCCGCGACAAGGGGGTTGCAGTCACCCAGAGTCAGCCTGTCCTGGAGGACCTTGTACTCTCCTTGAAGGAACAGGTTCATAGCTTGGGGGTGCCACTGGATCCTGGGCTACAGCTGGAAGTTCAGGTCTCCTCTACGACATACAGTGCCTTTTAGTAGCTTTGGCTGGCTTGCCAGCGATGACCATTCCTCAAAAAGCATGATCTGGTGACCGTGATCCCTACTCTGATCACATCCAAGTTAGTGTAATGAACTACGTGGGGCTCCTTTGAAAATGGTCTGGGAACTATGGCTGTCAGGCTATTGTCCGGGGTTGGTGACAGGGATCGTATCATCCTGTAGAGGTGTGGGAAAAGAACAAAAGGGGTGAAACAAACTGTGCACAAATGATGCCCTGTACAAAATAAGGACATTCTAAATGTAGCAACACTAGATGCACTGGTCCCACTTTGGAATCAACACCAGAGGAAATCTGAACTCTGAAATCCAAGTGAAATTCAGCACAGGAGAATGTTGAAGCTGTACAGGTTTCTTGTACCCTCTCACCTCCAGTCCAGGAGATAAGAAAGTTCCAAGTCCTGATACTATGCCAGCACGTGGGGAATCTCACATCTATCCCACGCCCCTCCAGGAGTGAGAGATGCCAAAGACCCACATGCTTCAGGAACACTTAACTCAGTATTCTGCCACCAGGACCTATTTAAGGACATTCCCAACTCAGACAGGAGGATAGGTCCCACCTCCTGCCAGGTTTCTGGGAATTAGCAACTTATCAGCTCTGGGCTAGAGCTGCAGATAATTAACTAACACAAAGTAGTAGCTTTCTAGGCGAGCAGCATAGGCTCCAGATCAAGACTTAGAGATCCAGTTGCAATACAGAATTCAAACTCAGATGAGATTAATCTATATTAAATCTTTATTAAGCAAAGCAGTTATATGACAAGAGTCTTGCAAAAGTAGGAAAACAAAGAAATCTAAAGCTTGTCCAGCTCTTACTGCACATAGAGATATTCCATAGTTACCAGTCCTTCAGAGTCCATTGACCAGGTAGAACAAAGCCCATTGTCCAGGGAATCTTAAAGAGGAACCACATGCTTGCAGTAGGCAATTAAGGCCAGCTTGTTGCCCACTAGCAAAATTCAGTGTTGCAGGTTTGTAATCCAAACAGAGACTGACTCTTAGAAAGGGGCCCACTTCCAAGAGAGTTCTGTCTCTATTCTCATAGGCTGAAGACAATCCCCTCCTACCCTTGTCACAACTGAGCATGGCCAGTTACCCAATCCTGACAGGGTCGAAAGGCGTATCTAACTATGTAGGAGCAGCCATACAGAAGCATCCCTAGAAGAAAGGTTTATATTCTCCCAAAAGGGAATCATATTAAGATATGTGCCTGTGTATTCAAAGAAAGATAGAGGAGGAGGGAGGAGAAGGAGAAGGAGAAGGAGAAGAAGAAGGAGAAGAAGAAGAAGAAGAAGAAGAAGAAGAAGAAGAAGAAGAAGAAGAAGAAGAAGAAGAAGAAGAAGAAGAAGAAGAAGAAGAAGAAGAAGAAGAAGAAGAAGAAGAAGAAGAAGAAGAAGAAGAAGAAGAAGAAGAAGAAGAAGAGGAGGAGGAGGAGGAGGAGGAGGAGGAGGAGAAAGGAGGAGAAAGGAGGAGAAAGGAGGAGAAAGGAGGAGGAGGAAGAGGAGTTTGGATTTGTACACCTCCCTTCACTCAGAGTCTCAGAGCAGCTTACAAACTCCTTCCCCTCCCCACTAGGTGGGGCTGAGAGAGCTCTTTCCAGAACTGTCCTTGAGAACAGCTTTGACCAGAACTTTGGCTTGCACAAGGTCATCCAGCAGCTGCAAGTGGAGGAGTCGGGAATCAAACCCGGTTCTCCCAGATTAGAGTCCGCGCACTTAACCCCTGCACCAAACTGGCTCTTAAAACAAAGCTGTGCTGATTGAAGCAGAATTGAGCCTCGTATGACTCCTGTTTCTTGGCCTTCCATAGAAGGGCAGGGGCAAGGCTTTCTATTTCTGTGGGGCCAGGCTGATGGACAAGCAAGTGTCCACATGGTGCCTTCCTGTGTGAAACCCTGCAAAGGTATTTTTAACAAGTAGAAACAGACAAGCTCAAGCCTGGATGAAGATGATTTTGTCACATGGCTACCATCACATACTTAAGTGCAACAGCAAAATATTGACAAATATGTTCTTATCAAACCAAACCTTTTGGTAGGCTGATTTCTTTTTTAAAAAGAATGACATACAGACATTCATGTTGGATGAAGAAGGAGCGCATGGTTCGCAATACTATCTATCAGCATCTTGACTAAAGGAGAGGAAGTGGCCTTTTCAGTCTTGCTGATTTGCAAAGGAGAGATTAACATTCCTGCTTTTAGTTTGGGGAAGGGGGGAAAGATAATGGCAGATCATTGACTATTCTGGGAAACTAGGAAAGGTTTGTTTGTTTGTTTGCTTTTAATACAACATGTTATTCTCTTTTTCTCCTCTGGAATTGTGTTTTAAGTGCTAATAAGGATACCCTTCTGGTAAGCAGATAGTAATTCTGCTTATCTGAACATCTCATTACTGGGACATTTGAATCTCTCCCAGTCCCTCTATGAATAATTTTGGAAGAAACTGCTGTTCCACAGATTCCTCTTAAATATAATTTCCTGTGTGTCGATAGGTCTCCTCCTTGCCATTGTGAGAAAACAGATCTGTCGAGTTTCCATTCCACATCCTTCCTCCAAAGAACTCCGGACAGTGCACAGTAGTCCTCCTTTCCTCTTTGTACTCCCACCACAAGCCATGCTGGAGAAACAGACTGTGTTCTATTTTATTTCCATTTTAAAGACTGAGCAGCTATCTTCTCAGTTAGCCGGCACCCTCAGAAAGGGTTAACCTGCTATCTGTCCCCACTGATCATTCTTAGAGAAGACCCTGTTATCATGTCTCTCTGCAGGCTGATCATTCCAGGCAGGCTATCTCTGGGTTGACATTTTAATGCTCAAAAATACTGGTTCGTTAGCTCAGCAACACCATGTCTCCAATGTGACGTTTCGGCACGTGGAACCCATGGAAGAGGCATTTTCTAATTAATTAACCCGCGTGTCTCTTTCTGTCCCCGGCTACATCCGTATACATCAGTGCTGACATCAAATTGTCTGTTAACTTCATCAGAAGTATTTCCTTTCCTGGAATTTCCCTGGGGCTGTATCAACACCCACTTGCTCTAAATAAAAGCAACAGCTGCATGTAAAGGAGGTACTGACCGCCTCGCCTCTTCAGCATCTCTCCGGTGCAGACGGCAGTCCAGACGGTTATTAAAAAGTTAGAAGATGTTGCAACTGACAAAGCACCAAGCCAAGGTGACAAACTTCCAAAAGCGCTAATGGACACGGAGACAGAAATGGGGGGGGAGAGAACTGGAGACATTTTGACAGCTCCGCTGAGCCGAGATCTCGGAAGGCAAGAAAATCACTCAAATAAATAAAACATCATTTTTAAAGGAAACCTGAAAAGCCAAAGGAGGAAACAACAGCAAGAACTAGCCATGCCTTTACAGATCAAAATCTGGAATGCTCTCAAATAGTATTTTCCGGGATGAAAGCGGGGAGGGGGGATTTTTTTTTAAAAAAAACAACAACAACCCCAAAGAGCAAAGCTTGTTAGGTTTATATTGTAAAATGTTAACTGGGTCTCAAGAAAACACAGATCAGGAACTCTGATCCACTTTTCTTCTGTTCTACCGATGATGAAAAGGAACTAACAGAGGGGAATTTCATCCTTCCGAGCAGCTTTGATAGTTTGATAGGCTCATAACCAAGGCAGTCTCTTTGTTCCACTGCCGGTCTTCTCAAAAATCCAACAAGTATTCATTGGTGGGGGGGAACCTGAGTCAAAATCAATACTGAACCTGAGTCTTCCATCCAGCCAATAATTAAGTGCATGCAGGCCAGCCTCAGTATAACTTTTGTAGTGAAATAAAGTAACTAAAAGAAGAGTAGCCAGTGTGGTGTATTGTCCCACTAGGGTCTGGGAAACTCTCATTTAAGTCCCCATCATGCCATGGGGTGACCTTGGTCCAGTCACTGTCTCTCTGCCTAATCTATCTCACAGGCTTGTGGAGAGGATACAAAAAGGAAAGGAGAACTGTGCAGCCTGTCCTGAGTTCCTTGGAGGAAGGATGTGGAATGACAACTTGACAGATCTGTTTTCTCACATTGGCAAGAAGGAGACTTATCGGCACACAGACAATCATCCCCAAGAGAAATATGTGGAACCGCAATTTCTTCCAGAATTATCCATAGAAGGGCCAGACGAGGCTCTCCATTTCTGTGGAGCCAGGCAGCCGGGCTAACAAGCATTCGTATGTGAAACCCTGCAAATGTATTTTTACCAAGTAGAAATAGAGAAGCTCAAATAGAGAAGCCTGGATGAAGACGATTTTGTCAGATGACTACCATCAAAGACTATACATACATACTTAAGTGTCATCAAGTCACAATGAATTTACAGTGACTCCAGCAAGGGGCTTCTAAGGCAAGCGAGAAGCTGAGGTAGTTTGACATCGCCTTCCTTTGCAGAGCCTTCCTTGGTGGTCTCCTGTCCAAATACCAGACCACCGAGCTTCTGAGAACTGAGAAGATCAGGCGATACTATGCCACCTTCCTTGGTGTTCTCCTGTCCAAATACCAACCCTGCTGAGCTTCCAAGAACTAAGAAGATCAGGCGATACCATGCCACCTTCCATTCTACCAAAGACAATGGATAACGGAAAACCCATGTGGGTTTGTATGTCGATTCATTCTCAAGACCAGGTATTCTGCAGTCCTCAACAATCAGCCAAAGCTGAAGTCAAGAGGATCATGGCAACCATAAGAACAGTCAAAGATAACATGAGATCTGAGTAGATGAAATGTCTGGAATGCCCTCCCCCTTGAAATCCTCCTGGAACCTACTTCACTGTCTTTCAGACACAAGGCTCTGCCTAGGCTTTTAAGTGAGAGGGTCACTATCACTTTTACCAGTTTTTCTGGCCTACCTGAAGATAGTTTTATGAGGATAGTTTTAGGCTGCTGAATGTTGCTTTATGTTATTGTTATGCCCCTGGCCTGTTTTTATGGTGTGTTTTTACTCATAATTCTTCTGTTGTTTTTATGGATTTTACAACTGCAGGGGGTGGGAATCCCATCTTTCCTCCAGCTCACTCACCACTCACGGGCCAGCTCACTCCCTTCCAGCCCCCCACTACTACTTCCATTCCTCGCCTGACTGGCCCACACAGTGGAGGGGGGGAGCAGCCGTGGGCTCTCCTCTCTGCTCACATTAGGCTTATATTGTTTGCTCAAACACAGACAATGGGGGAATTTACCCCACCCTTTTTAACATTTTTGTATTTTTCTGGAAATCTGATCATTTCCCGAAGTTTGCAGGGAACTCTCTCTATGGCCCCAACCCCCATATTTAAGGATCTGCAGCCAAGGCCAGGTTGAGAATCAGATATATTAATGATTTTATCGTTTTTACTTCGTGATCTGCCTTAAGGAGGTCTCTAGAGAGGCAGCAAATACATATTCTTAATAGATAAGACTGCCTTGAATGGTCACTGGGGAATACATAGATAGATTCATTGCCATCTTCTAGACCCTGAAGTTACAGACCGATGACGGACATTGTTGAACGGCGAGGTAGTTGTTTTAGATTAGAGCATATAAATTGGTACTAGACCTTAATGCAGAGGTCTTTTTGAGCCTACGGGCACCTTTGGAGTTCCGATACAACATGGTGGGCAGAATGACAAAATGGCCACCACAAAATGGCTGCCTCATGAGGCAGAACCAACCGCAAAATGACAGCCACACTTACCTTCAGTCACACATTAAAAGTCCCTGTGCAGTAGCGGCAGCTGTTGCCAAAGCAACATTTCTGAAAAACAGCACAGCCAATGAAATCTTCAATGACCAATCAGAAGCCTTGCTGAGCAAAATCCCCACCTGGCCTCACCCACTTCCGAAAAAGCCTTGGTCTTTGCCATAGAAGATACCGGTGGGCAGCATGGCACCCAAGGCCACCACATTGGGGACTCCCGCCTTAATGGATACAGTCTGGAAAATGGAGGTGTATCATCCCCTTCGTTTTGTTGCCCATTGCTGTATTTCAGTGAATAGAGACAGGTCAGAATTATTAATCGCCATTTGTTGGGTCATAGCTTTAAGACCGTCAGATAGGTAAATGGGAAGATGAAAGTCAGGGTATTAATGCCACTCAAACGACCTAACAGAATACATGTCTAGCTAAGCGGGAGGCTACAACTTCTTTTTTTTTAAAGTTTTATATTAGTTTTTCAAAAGTAAAAAGAAAAGAGACAACAACCACAAACAGAGACTAACACGCAACAAATATGGAGTCTGTGCTCATTATAACTACTTAAATTTTGCATAGGTAGAATCCTTCTGTTATGCCCCTACACTAGTTTAACGATTTAACAAATAGAGCTTATGTTTTAATTATTATGTTACATGTTTTCTGAGTCAGGGTATTAATGCAGCTCAAATGACATGACGGAGCACATGTCCAGCTAAGCGGGAGGCTACAACTTCTTGTAGACTACTAACTTGTGTACTTCTTTGCAAGGCTGGAGATCAATAGATTCAAACTCAGGAAATCTGAACTGAAAGGGTCCACATGTGTCAAATAAATGATCAATTATAATTTAATCACTGACAATAAGAGTCTTGGGCTAATTCTTCATGCTGAAACCGCCGGCTTGGTTTTCTTAATGGCATCTGATAGTATTAAAAATGCCTTCAGCTAAATGGGTGAGGTAATTTGGTTGAGTGTGATTCCCTGCCTCTGAAGTCACATAAAAATTAAATTACTTAGAAGTTGCGACAGAGCAATATGAAACGAAAGGCATGCTGAGGCCGGTAACTCCCTGTGCTTCTTCATCTTCAGGGTATATAAAGATACCATTCTAAAAGAGTTGCTTTTGCTAATCATGCTCAGGGGGGCTGCAACCGCATGATTGAGGGGTCAAAGCGGGACTGGACTGCAGGAGACCTATAAGCAAATCTACCACTTGTTAGAAATACTAAAGGTAGCCATCGGGGGGGATCTGAAATAGAGTTACACCCAAAGAGGTGTAGTTAGCCCACCACCCCTGCTGTTTGCCCACCCCTTCCTGTTTGGTGTAGTGGCTAGGAGCATGGACTCTAATCTGGGAGAATCAGATTTGATTCCCCACTCCTCCACGTGCTGCTGCTGGTGTGACCTTGGGTCAGTCACAAGTTCTTTCAGAGCTGTTCTCTCAAGAGCAGTTCTCTCAAGAGCTCCCTCAGGCCTACCTACCTCACGGGGTGTCTGTTGTGGGGAGGGGAAGGGAAAGGAGATTGTAAGCAGCTCTGAGACTCCGAATGAAGGGCGGGGGGTATAAATCCAATCTCCTCTTCTTTTCCCCCCAGTGCTATTTGTCCCACATGAAAAAAACATACAGCTATCATATTGGTACATTTTCACCCTCCAGGGATTATAACAAGCAGGTAGGATAGATCAATAAAAGCAACAACATAACAAAGAATTTTTGAAAGCTCGTCTTTCCCATGCCATGGCCTCAATTTCTCCGAAGATGTCTTGCGGGAAATCTTAATTATTCCTCTCCCAAGGTTACATGTAATTTCACCCTCTTGTAAAAGCCGCAGTCCAGTACCTTAAGGGATGCCACATGGAGGTTGGGGTGGATATGTTTTCAGTAGTGTTGGATGACGGGACTCAGACTAATGGATATAAACTACAGCAAGGGAGGTTTCCTCTAAATTTGAGGAAGAGCTTTGTCAGGTAGTCCTGCCATGATGGATGGAGGGGAGGGGAGGATGGCTATGGGCGCCATGGCGGCGTGGAGGGCGGGAGGTTGGGATCGTGGGGGTGTAGATTTATGCACCTGGTGTGTGAGAATGGAATGTGACTCTGGCAGGCTCTATCTTGGGTAGACTTAACATTCTGACCTTGGAGGAGACAGGCTGCGAGCTTTCCTATCGCTTTCAAAGCTGCAGGTTTGCTGAGAATAATGGGGGCGGTGGGAACTTCATTAGCGTGGTAACTTTCGATTCCCATTCGCATGTTATTCCTGATTGGTAGAGAGGGGGGTCCCCATTCACCCCCTTTCCTGTATAACTGCCTGCTTTGTGTAACCAAGTTATTCTGAACAATGTATCTGCTCCAGTAACCTTTCCATTGCAGCTTAAAAATAAACACTATTCTTGCTTGAACAACAAGACCTGGTGTTTGGCTGACTAAGTTAGGGCTTCTGACAGTTTGTTCAGAATCATCAATTTTCGGGACTGGTCGGAAACCCGCGGCTCAAAATGAGTGGCGGTGAAGAAGACACTCTCCCGATCGAAGATGAAAAGAAGGAGGATAAGAAACCTCTTGATAAGAACGTACCCGCGGAGACCCCTGACACCTATGTACCGGTGACACGGGGCCAGGAGTACGACTTCGGAGGGCCCTACGGGGATCTGTATGGGGCAGCTTATGGTGGGGTGACCACTCGAGTCAAACACAGACGAGACTGGGTGAAGCCCCTGGCAGAAACCCATGAAACTTGGTTTGGAACCCCAAGAGCATCGGTGAGGGTGAGCCACACCGAGAGATCAGTCCGTAGACTGGTTACGGCCGAGGGTATGGAAGACACCGGCCGAGACTCCGAGGACCTGGAAGGCGTCGTGGTGAGACGGAGGTGGAGTGGGGAGCTGAGCCAAGACCGCTTGATGCGCTTCTTGGATGAATCCCTCGCCCGCATTCCCCAGATGATCGCGGAGGGCATCCGGGAAGAGCGAGAGCGGCAACGACGGGAGGAACCACCCGATCAACCTCCCCAAGACCAACGTCCGGCGCCAGGTCCAGACCAGCAGAACGTACCAGCTCTACCCCCTCCTCAGCCCCCGGGGCCGGGACCGCAGGGGCCGCCGGGGCAGCCACCCCCTCGCCCATGGGGGTTTTTGCCACCGAAACCTGCGGAACTTCTTGATGCGGACTTTGATGGAGACCCAGAAAAGTTCCCTTTCTTCCTCGTGAGGGCTGAGAGATTTATCGAAACCTGGGGCCACCTGTTTCAACGCGAAGACCGCATGGTAGATGTCATAGCATCCCATTTGAAAGGCGCGGCAGCGGACTGGTATGTTGGGCTTCACCAGGCTGACGGGCGGGAGCTGAGGGAAATCGACTCCTTCATGTGGGCCATGAAAGAGCAATTCGAGGATGTGAACGCAAATAAGACGGCCAAAGCAACAATCCGGGCCATCAAGCAAAGCGCTAGATCGGTACGGGATTATACAGCAGAGTTTCGCAGGTGTGCAGCTAAAATCCGAGGGGTGCAAGATGGGACCTTCGTGGAGTACTACAAGTTGGGGCTCAACGCGGAGATTCGTCGGTCGGTCACAAAGACCCAAGACCCGGATACGCTGACAGGTTGGATACAAGCAGCCATCACTATGCAGAACCGCTTGAAAACCATCAAACTGGATGATGCGGCAGCGATGACTAACCGGGGCCAGTCGGGCCCTACACCGGCCGTGCGGGGAAAGAACCCCACACCAAACCCGAGACCGAAGGATGGAACGAGAGAACTCCGGATGAAGCAAGGTCTGTGCCTGAAATGCGGGGAAGGGGGCCACTTCGCAGCGAGCTGCCCAGGCTCCCCTGCATCACCTGGGGTACCCAAGGGAGTCAAGAAAAAGTTCGAGACATCCACACCAAAGCCGGTGGCGAAGCCAAGAGGGGCGAAAGCCTTGCAAGCCAAGCCGCTCAGCGAGGCTTCGGATTCATCGGATGGCGAGACCGTGCCGCCGGGAAATGAGACGGACCTGCTGTAAACAGCGCTGAACAGCAGGTCCCAGACTCCCAGGCGCAAATCCCGGTGAGCAGACCTCCCTCTCTTTTCTTTCTCACGGTGACTTTAGTGGACCCGGGTCTATTGACCCATGTGAGAGTGCGAGCTCTCATTGACTCTGGGTGTGGGAGAGATCTCATCAACCCCACACTAGTAACAGGACTGGGGGCAAAAGTAGTTAAATTAAATGACCCCTTGATTTTTATGCAGATGGACGGTTCCACCATGAAAGAACCTTGCAAATACGAGACTGTCCCCTTGCGGGTGGGGATTGGGCATCACTGGGAGGAGAGACCCTTCGTTGTTACCCCATCTGCCCGCTTCCCCCTAGTACTCGGGAGCGCGTGGTTCTTTGATCACGATCCACATGTTTTATGGGGGAGGAGAAAGTGAACTTTATTTCCAAGAAATGCCAGGCCCACCTGTGGAAGCAGGAGTGGGGGGCCATGATGGGGGGGCGCCCCTAGTAATGGCGGGGGTGGCAGAGGCAGAACTGGAGAGGATTCCAGCAGAGTATCGCGACTTAGCTTCCGTCTTTGGGGAAGAGGAAGCCGATGAACTGCCCCCCATAGAAACTCGGACTGTGCAATTGAGATTTTGCCTAACCAGAAATTGCCTAAAGGAAAGCTATATTCTATGAGCCCTTCGGAAAAGGTGGAGCTGAGGAAATTTATTGACAAGAACCTGAGCAGGGGGTTTATACGACCGGCATCCTCCCCGTTTGCGGCTCCCGTTCTTTTCCGGAAAAAGAAGGACGGGGGGTTGTGATTGTGCACCGACTATCGAGGCTTGAATGCAGTCTCCAACACGAACGCTTACCCCATGCCCCTAATTAAAGACTTGTTAGCTGCGGTGGCTGGGGGGAAAATTTTCTCGAAGCTAGATCTCCGAGATGCCTACTTCAGGGTCCGAATAAGGGAGGGGGAAGAATTCAAAACAGCGTTCAATACCCCCCTGGGTCAATTTGAATACTTAGTCATGCCGTTCGGGCTTCAGGGAGCGCCGAGGGTCTTCATGAATTTGATTAATGAGGTGCTCCACAAGGGGGTCCTTGTTTACCTTGATGACATACTTTTGTATTCCCCTGACCTGAAATCCCACGTGAAACTGGTGCGGGAAGTTTTACAAACGTTGCACAAGCATAAACTCTTTGCTAAGCTATCCAAATGTGAATTTCACAAATCGGAGATCCCTTTCTTGGGCTACCGCATATCCCAAAAGGGGATTGAGATGGACCCTGACAAAATAAAAGATGTGGTGGGGTGGGAGCCACCCAAGACTCGGAGGCAACTCCAAGGGTTCCTCGGATTCGCGAACTTTTACAGATCATTCCTTTCGAACTTTGCTCAAGTGGCTCTCCCCTTAACTGATCTGCTTAAAACGAAAGGGAAGTCACCTGACTGCACCCGACCCGGTGCCAAGCTAGAGTGGTCTCTGGAGTGCCAACGGGCATTTGACCAATTGAAAGCCCTTTTTACGTCGGAGCCTGTGTTAGCCCACCCGAATGAACTTAAGAAATTCATTGTACAAGTAGACGCTTCTGACGTTGCTATGGGAGGGCGATCCTCCAAGAGGGGAGGATGGTAAATTACACCCCCTTGCCTATGTTTCCAGAAAATTTAACGATACTGAACGGAATTGGTCGGTGTGGGAAAAAGAAGCGGGATCGATCCGCTTAGCGTTGGCAACCTGGCGCCATTGGCTGGAGGGGGCGCGGGTTCCCTTCGAGGTGTGGACTGATCACAAAAACCTTGAGCTTCTCCGCTCCCCCCGTTCCTTAAACGCCAAACAGCTGCGTTGGGCTGATTTCTTCTCCAAGTTCAATTTTACACTGCACCACTTCCCTGGGACGTCTAACTCACTGGCCGATGCACTGTCACGCCTCCCACAGCATGACAGTAAGAGGGAGGAGATTCGTGACTCGGTTTTCACGCCTTCCCAGTTGGGAGGGGCAGTAACCACTCGGAGGCAAGCCAAACGTTCCCCTCCATCCCCAACCCCTCCCACCAATGACTGGGTGACGAAATTCTCTACGGCTATGTCTGACACTGATAGGGAGGAGGTGAGGGGGGAGGAAGGAGTCGCTCAAGATGTGCATGGCTGCTGGAGGAAGAATCAGAAACTGTTTGTTCCCAATTCCCTTCGGGGGGAGGTGATGGGCTGGGCGCACGGCTCAAAACTGGCTGGGCACACGGGGTTTGTGAAATCTCTCCAGCTCCTACAAAGACAATTTTGGTGGCCTGGGCTACGAAAGGACATTTCGTTATTCACGTCTGCTTGCCAAACATGCTTGATGAGTAAGCCCAGACCCGGTAAACCCCCAGGAGCTCTACAACCCCTCCCCACGCCGGCTCGTCCATGGGAAGTGATCTCTATGGACTTTATTACTGACTTACCCCCTAGTGGGGGGAATACGGTCATCTGGGTGATAGTAGATCTGTTTACTAAGCAGGCCCACTTCGTTCCGTTTGCCTCCATCCCCTCTGCCAAGAAACTAGCCTCGGCGTTCTTGCAACACGTCGTGAGGCTCCACACTTTACCTGCTAAAGTAATCTCGGATAGGGGGGTTCAATTTGTTTCGCATTTCTGGAGTGAATTAATGTCACTGCTTGGGGTGGAGCGGGGGGTCAGCAGTGCATACCACCCGGAAACCGATGGGCAGACTGAACGTGTGAACCAAACCCTTGAACAATACTTACGGTGTTTTACAAACTTTCAGCAGGACAATTGGCACTCCCTTTTGCCTTTGGCTGAGTTCTGTTACAATAATACTCAGCACTCTTCGACGGGGATGTCCCCTTTTAAGGCGGTCCATGGATACGACGCCCCGCCTTTGCCATTTTTGAATTCTCCCGACCTCCCGGCGGGAGATGTGGGAGACTGGTGCAAACAGTTGCAGGCGGCATGGTCCTCTTTAGCCAAGACCCTGGAGGATGCAAAAGAGGCCTATAAAACCCAGGCGGACAAGAAACGCAACCTATCCTGGGTTCCTAAGTGCGGGGAGTTTGCTTATTTGTCCACACAAAATTTACGTGGCATTCAACCGAGTCGCAAGCTCGGTTGGAAATTTGTGGGACCGTTTGAAATTGTGAGAGTTATTAACAATGTGACTGTGGAACTTGCCTTGCCTAAATCTCTAAAGTCTGTTCATCCTGTCTTTCATGTAAGGCTTCTACGCCGGGCGCCCGAGGAGAACAAATGGAGACCGAAGCAACCCGCCCTGCCTCCGCTGTTGGTGGGGGGGGGAACCTCACTACGAAGTTTCACAAATCTTGGACTCTAAAATCTCTCGCAATCGCTTGTTTTATCTGGTGGAATGGGTTGATTTTGGGCCTGAACAGAGGGAGTGGGTACGGGCGGAAAATGTTCTGGCCCCCCGGATGATCCGGGCTTTTCACAAACTGTACCCCCACAAGCCAAAGGGGTAGATTTGTTTTCGAGGGTGCTGCATGTCAGGTAGTCCTGCCATGATGGATGGAGGGGAGGGGAGGATGGCTATGGGCGCCATGGGGCGTGGAGGGCGGGAGGTTGGGATCGTGGGGGTGTAGATTTATGCACCTGGTGTGTGAGAATGGAATGTGACTCTGGCAGGCTCTATCTTGGGTAGACTTAACATTCTGACCTTGGAGGAGACAGGCTGCGAGCTTTCCTATCGCTTTCAAAGCTGCAGGTTTGCTGAGAATAATGGGGGCGGTGGGAACTTCATTAGCGTGGTAACTTTCGATTCCCATTCGCATGTTATTCCTGATTGGTAGAGAGGGGGGTCCCCATTCACCCCCTTTCCTGTATAACTGCCTGCTTTGTGTAACCAAGTTATTCTGAACAATGTATCTGCTCCAGTAACCTTTCCATTGCAGCTTAACAATAAAACTATTCTTGCTTGAACAACAAGACCTGGTGTTTGGCTGACTAAGTTAGGGCTTCTGACAGCTTCCTGGCAATGAGGTGTGTTCAAGATTGAAGTAGTCTCCCTTCTGAGATGGTAGATTCTTTATCATTGGAGGGTTTTAAGTATTGATTGGACACCTACTTGTCATGGATGTTATAGTTGTAGTTCCTGTGCTGGCAGAGGGTCAGACTAGATGACCCCAGTGGTCCCTTCCAACACTGAAATTAAATAAAATAAATGGCCAGGGGTCCTTGGTGGGCAACTGCAAAATATTCTTTACTGTGAGAGAATGACTCTCCAGACATCTTTGCTGATGGGCATGTCCTTTTATATTGTAGCAAAAGAGAAAGACAGTGCTATCCTTTGATAACTTTGAAATAGAAAAAGAAATCCAATAGCAATGTTAACCCTGCTGGCTTTCTGTTTCTTAGGGAGCTTTGCTGCAAATTTGAAGGGAGTGGGTGGGTTGATATTTTTTATGTGAAATATTTCTTCCATGCACTCCCAACTTAGCAGCTACCGTGAAGGCTTCCAGCCACCTAACTAAAACAACTGCCGTTATTGAAACAAACCTGCATAACTCGACGAGAAAATATTTAACGTGTTTTTAAACTTCGAGCTGCTGCCATGCCGTGTTTGTACTGGCCTGTGCGACAGATATGCAGATTATTTGTTCTATTCCTTGGAGGGAGGGGGGATTTGCAAAAATGCCATAAATTAAAATCTAATCTAACCTACCCGCCTCTGGCCTGTGGGACCCTCCTATAAACTCTAGAAAAAAGGGACCCAGTAAGTCGTGGAAGAATCCTATCTGTTTATCATTTCCATTAATGAGCCAGAGCATTACACAGATCTACACCCCCCGATATTCAAGATGCCAGCTGATATGCTTTTATAGTCTGAAGAACAACTGATAATGGAAACTGTTTAAAGGGGAGAGAAGAAATGAAAATGTAAGAATCAACAGCAGTGGGAGAGAGAACCAATGGGAGGCAAACATCTGTAGAGACAGGGAAAGGGGCTGGAAGGAGGAGCGGCCGGGCCATTATTATGGAAATCCCCTCCATCCAGACCTTCTGGAAATGCCACTTTATCATCCAGGAGGCAACAAGAATGGAAGCGACACAACGCAGGAGAGTGTGACACTGGTATCAAAGAAGGTGCCATTTTTTCTATTAGAGGCATATATGCACAGTAAATTATTCCATTCATTTCTTATTCATGACAAACAGAATGGGAAATTATTCGCACATCCTTTCTTTCTTCCTTTTTTTTCCCATTTAGGAAGAAATCAACCCTACCCGCCTGGCAGAAGAGGAGACAGAGAGAAAGTTCCATTTTAATAGTGTGCTCTTTCAGTTTTGCAGACAGCCGGCAGATTGTCGGGCGAGGTCTGAGGGAACTGACCCAGGGCAGAAGGTATACAACAGCCCAGGGCAGACAACTAAGAGTCAGTTACGGGCAGATGTAACAGCTTCAGGACCTTGGAGAGCTCCCAGAATCACAAAAGCTTGCTCCACCAAAGTCTTACCTTCAACCCAGTCCTTCGATCCCTGAGCAGAACCTAACAATACCCTCAGACTTAGAACTAAAATGGCAAAGAATTTAAGGGTTTATAACCTTGTATCGCGATGCCGTTGAGCAGCAGTGAATTGTGTCTTTCATTCTTTTCCAACAGGATAATTAGAAAGAGCAAAAGAGCCTCACAGGAACTTGCTGGGTTTATTCAGGACTGGTTTATATGTGCAGCGGAAGAAAGCAGGGGAACACTGAAGTGGTAGGACGGGGTGCAGCCAGTTCAGCTGGTAGGCGAGGAGTCACAAACCTTGAACGCTTCCTTGTGCTTTTAAAAAGCCTCCCTGCAAAAGCAGTAGAGAAGGCAAAGGACTGGCCTGGACCCTTCTTCGTCGGCTAGCTGGTTATCTTTCTGCAAGGAGGGCTTTCAGACAATGGGGAATATTTAAAAGGGGTCTCCCCGGATTATCATTTAATACAGTCCTTTCTAGCAACCCAACATGGTGGCATTGGTGTAACATGCCATCAAGTCACAGCCAACGTAAGGTTTTCAAGGCAAGAGACAGTCAGAGGTGAATCATAGAATGTTCGAGTTGGAAGGGACCTTGCAGGTCATCTAGTGCAACCCCCTGCACTCTGCAGGAGCACAGCCGAAAGGCAGCCCTACAACATGCCCGAAAGATGGTTGTCCAGCCTCCACTTGAAAACTTCCAGTGAAGGAGCATCCACCACTTCCCGAGGCAGCCTGTTCCACTGCTCAACCACTTTTACAGTCAGGAAGTTTCTCCTGATATTTAGCTGGTATCGACTCCCTTGTAATTTCCACCCATTAGATCTAGTCTTGCAATCCAGATTAGATCTAGTCTTTGCCATTGCCTGCCTCTGCAATGTGACGCTTGACTTCCTTGGTGGTCACCCATCCAACTATTAACCAGTGATGACCCTGCTTAGCTTGCAAGCTCTAGACAAGGCCAGGACAGGCAGGGCCAGGGAACAATTCAACATCGTACCTCCTCGTTCCGAACCTGATTCAGTTGCACATGCAGCTTAAGCTTCAGATCCCTGTATGGTAAATTCTTGCGCCATTGTTCCCAGTGCAGAAATATATTGTTTTCCTCTGAATCAATGCTCCCTGTAA
Source organism: Gekko gecko (assembly GCA_029375565.1). Classification (NCBI taxonomy): domain Eukaryota; kingdom Metazoa; phylum Chordata; class Lepidosauria; order Squamata; family Gekkonidae; genus Gekko; species Gekko gecko. The sequence continues at coordinate 14,893,339 of JAPDNY010000012.1, read as the reverse complement.
TCTTGTGAGCAACAATTCTACTTTGTGAGTGAGCTACTGCATAAATTAGTTTGCATGGGAGCCATCCTTTCTGAGCGAAGACAAAAAAAAAAAGTGTGAGCCGGAGGCTAAAAAAACCTGTGAGCTAGCTCACACTAACTCAGCTTAGAGGGAACACTGCTCTGAATCTATATTCCTGCTTGGATCTTCAGCATTGTGGAATCTGAATGTAATTTGGATTTGGACACTTTTAACCTGCTTGGTGAGAACTCGAAGTAGCCTACAAGGCCAAACATGCACCATATAATAGAAAACCATCACATTCTGTAAGGGAAGATCTTGTCTCACTAACCTGTTAGTGTTTTTTGAGGGAGTGAACAAACATGTGGACAAGGGGGACCCAATAGATATTATTTACCTTGACTTCTGGAAAGCTTTTGATACAGTTCCTCATCAAAGGCTCCTAAGTAAGCTCAATAGTCATGGGATAAAAGGACAAGTCCTCTTGTGGATCAAAAACTGGCTTATAAATAGGAAACAGAGAGTGAGTATAAATGGGAAACTTTCTCAGTGGAGAGTGGTAAGCAGTGGGGTACCACAGGGATCAGTACTCGGTCTGATGCTTTTTAACTTGTTTATTAACGATTTGGAATTGGGAGTAAGCAGTGATGTGGCTAAATTTGCAGATGACACGAAGTTGTTCAGGGTGGTGAAAACCAGGGAGGAGTGTGAGGCACTCCAAAGGGATCTGTTGAGGATGGGTGAGTGGGTGTCAACGTGGCAAATGGGGTTCAATGTGGCCAAGTGCAAAGTGATGCACATTGGAGCCAAAGATCCTAAATATAAATACACGTTGATGGGGTCTGAACTGGCAGAGACGGACCAAGAGAGAGATCTTGGAGTCATAGTGGATAACTCGCTGAAAATGTCTAGACAGTGTGTAGCTGCAATAAAGAAGGCCAACGCTATGCTGGGGATTATTAGGAAGGGAATTGATAACAAATCAGCCAGTATCATCATGCCCCTGTATAAATCATTGGTGCGACCTCATTTGGAATACTGTGTACAGTTCTGGTCACCACATCTCAAAAAGGATATTATAGCATTGGAAAAAGTGCAGAGAAGGGCAACTAGAATGATAAAAGGGTTGGAACACCTTCCCTATGAAGAAAGGTTAAAATGCTTGGGGCTCTTTAGCTTGGAGAAACGACGGCTGAGAGGTGACATGATCGAGGTTTATAAGATTATGAATGGGATTGAGCAGGCTGAGAAAGAAGTACTTTTCTCCCTTTCTCACAATACAAGAACTCGTGGGCACTCTATGAAATTGCTGAGCAGTCGGGTTAGAACAGATAAAAGGAAATACTTCTTCACCCAAAGAGTGATTAACATATGGAATTCACTGCCACAGGAGGTGGTGGCAGCTGCAAGCATGGACAGTTTCAAGAGGGAATTAGATAAACATATGGAGCAGAAGTCCATCAGTGGCTATTAGCCACAGGGTATAGATGGGAACTCTCAGTCTGGGGCAGGTGATGCACTCTATGCTTGGTGCTGGAGGGGGCAGCAGTGGGAGGGCTTCTGGTGCCCTGGCCCCACTGCTGGACCTCCTGATGGCAACTGGTATATTTTGGCCGCTGTGTGACAGAGTGTTGGACTAGATGGGCCATTGGCCTGATTCAACATTGGCTTCTCTTATGTTCTTATGTTCTTATTCTGCAAAATATTTTAACACAAGTTACCAAATAATAAATCTGTCTGCCATTAACAGACTAGTCGACAGGAGAGGGACAGGACAAATGGTAGCAACTCTGCCCTTTTTGAAAAGAGTCACTCCCTGGGCAGGCAGTATTATGCCTATTGAATTATATATTTTAATTAGGAGGTTTCCATGCTGCCTCTTTAGTGTCCTGCTTACAATTAAAATAATAAATTATCGATATAAAAACAACAAGCCATTAAAACAAGCCCAGGGACATAAACAGCACAAAACTATCCATAAAACAGACCTCACATCAGAAGCAGACCATTAAAAAGCTGAAATGATTTTTTTAAAAGCCCCTAATTAACAGCCTGGGTTAAAAGGCAGCCTGGTGCCGAAAAGATGGTCAAGCAGGCAACAGGCACGAGTCAAGGCAGAAGGCATGCCGAAGAGGAGGCATCACCCAAGAAAATGCCCTGTCTCTGGTCACCACTCGCCTCGCCTCTGAAGGTCGGGGTACAGAGAGCTGGGCTTGAGAGACAGATCTTAACCGGTGGGCTGGGCTGTATTGGAGGAGACAGTCCTCCGGGTGCTCTGGCCCCCAAACATTTACAGCCTTAAGGGTAAGAACTAGCATTTTGAATTGTACCCCAAAACTGATGGGTAGCCAGTGCAGATACTTTAGCACAGGGGTATACCTGTAACCAGCTCCCGGGCCTGTTTGGCGTAGTGGTGAAGTGCACGGACTCTGATCTGGAAAAACTGGGTTTGATTCCCCACTCCTCCACTCACAGCTGCTGGATGATCCTGGGCAAGCCATAGTTCTGTCAGAGCTGTTCTTGAAAAAAGAGCAGTTTCTGTCAGAGCTCTCTCAGCCCCACCGACCTCACAGGGTGTCTGTTGTGGGGAGGGGAAGGGGAAGGAGTTTGTAAGCCTCTCTGAGACTCCGAGTGAAGGGCGGGGTATAAATCCTCCTCCTCCTCCTCCTAACAATAACCTGGTAATTACAGTTTAGATCAGTGGAAGTTAGGGTTGCCAGCCTCCAGGTGGTGGCTGGAGATCTACTATTACAACTGATCTTCAGGCAACAGAGATCAGTTCCTCTGAAGAAAGTGGCTTTGTAAGGTGGACGCTGTGGCACTATGCCCCACTGAGGCCCTCCCCTCCTCAAGCTCCACCCTCCTCAGGCTCCACCCCAAAAATCTCCCGGTACTTCCCAACCTGGAGTTGACATCCTGAGTTAAAGTTTCTGGACTATTTTCAAAGTCAACCCCACAGAGAGCATGTCACAGTAATCTACCTCAGATGGGATCCCAGAATGGATCGCAGTGGCCAGACGATTGTGTCCCCAGACTCCCGGCTTCCACAGATTCATCTGAAAGAGTTAACAGAGACATGGGCTCCGGATGCAGGCCTTTAGCTGGGATTTCAATCAGTCAGAAGTGCCTGTGTCATACAGCTGCACACGGCTCTGAACATACCAACAGAACGTCTGGGCACAGCCCTAGGTGAAGAGGGAGCCGCACAGGGGATTGTGACCCACCCATTCACCCACCCCACACAAATTCATGATTTTGAAGATCTCAAGGAGGCTAAAGTTTAGGAAATTTGGAAGTGGTGTTGAGGTCTAAAGATTTAACTGTGTTTTCTTATCAAGGTTTCATGAAAGAAGAAAAGTTGGATTATACACTCAGAGTCTCAGAGCGGTTTACAATCTCCTTTGCTTCCTCTCCCCACAACAGACACTCTGTGAGGTAGGTGGGGCTGAGAGAGCTCTGAGAGAACTGCCCTTGAGAGAACTGTGGCTGGCCCAAGGTTCATGTAGAGGAGGGGGGAATCAAACCTGGCTCTCCAAATTAGAGTCCACTGTTCTTAATCCCTACACCAAACTACTACACCAAAGGGGCCCTGTAGGTCAATGTAGCCCTCCTCCTAGTTGCAAGCTCCCCCCAGTAGGCATCTGTACTCTCTTCCTAAATAAATGTGAGATAGCTATACAAAGACTACCAGCTGATGTGTAGGGATGTTGTCTGTTTTAGGGCTAGTTTTAAGGCCAATTGAAAGGGACCACTGGGAGATCCACCAATGGACCTCTAGCACGTTTTGTGTTGGTGAGGGGCAGTCAGGAAAGGGCCCCATTCACATCAGGGGTGGAGTGCACAAGGGGGTGATTTTTTTAAAAAAACTCCCCCAGCCAGAAACATTGTCCAAGTCTCAAACATTCCTGCAATTTATTTGACCTCCTGGCAACATAGAGACATCCTGTATGTTTCCCTCAGTGGGGCAAACAGCAGTTCCAGGGGGTTGGCTGATGTCGAGACAACGGTTGGAGGGGGAGAACTGAGCCCCCTTCCACTCCCCACCACAACCCGAATTGGAATTGTGGCGCCAAGGCAGCTGTTTAGCCAGAAAGAAATAAACCTGAGAGCCATCCATGAATGCATCTTGTAGCATACCATCTGGCTTGGGCCTGAGGTGGTAAACATGCATCAGGGCTTAGTTTCGGAGGGTGGCCACATTGGTCTGCAGTAGAGCTGCTAGGCTGGAGCCCAGTAATGCCTTAGAGACCAACAAGATATAAAGGCTCTGAGCTTTCAAGAGTCAAAGGTAGACTTGAATCTGGAAGAGAAGAAGAGATTGGATTTATACCCCGCCCTTCACTACCCAAAGGAGCCTCAGAGCAGCTGACAATCACCTTCCCTTCCTCTCCCCACCAGAGAAACCCTGTGAGGTAGGTGGGGCTGAGAGAGCTCTGAGAGCTGCTCTTGAAAGAACAGCTCTGAAAGAACTTGTGACTGACTCAAGGTCACACCAGCAGCTGCATGTGGAGGAGTGAGGAACCAAACCCGGTTCTCCCAGATCAGAATTCGTGCTCCTAACCCAACCAACACCAAACTGGCTCTACCTGTTTCAACTGGGCTGTTCTATATGTGAGAGCTCATAGTTGAATGCTTCCCCCTACAGAATGCCTCCTTTCATGTAGAAAGATGACAGTCTAGCATTCTCCCTGCAATGCTAGCTTTCTGTTTGCAGGGAATGGTATTGTATGGAGGAGCACTGCTGAAACTGACAGTCTAAAACAGTATAGGGTTATCTCCTTCTTGAGGACTAGACCTTCATCTTACATACCCTCTAAACGGGACCGATAGATACAAATCAGTATTTCTGCTATGCGGTGAAACTTTGAAAGTTGCAGATGTTATCGGCGACGGAAGTTGCTAGATGCCCAGCCATGCAATATGAGGTAATGCTCTCTTGAGGGAACGCCGGTTGCAAACGCTGAATATTTTCTGGAGATTGGGATTCTCTCCCCCGCCCTACGCCCCCACTCCAATTCCTTTCCCTCTCTCTCTTTTTTTAACAAAAACGGTAGTGATACAATACCAAAGTGAAGTGGTGCTTCATTTAATTAAGTCAAAACCAGGGCTCCCATACATATTAATGAGCATCCTAATGAGCATTAATTTTTGATGCTCTTCGTTAACAAGTATTATAAACCATGACAAATTTCAGTTTGACTGAATGCCAGCGTTCCGATGAACGGGGGCTGCGAAGCTGTCCTCAGGGATTTGAATGCTAGACACAGGTTTGGCACTCGCGATGTCAAGGGGGGGAATAAAATGCCACGGTGGGGTACCTGCGAGTGCCCTTTTCTCTCTGCGTCTGAGGGAAGCGCTTGCCTGCTGCAAACAACTGGGCTTAATTGCTGCATTTCAAAAGTTGGGAGCTTTAAAAAAAAAGGCCTCTTTGAATGCCAGAGCTGGAAGGATTCAGTCTTGCTAAACTCCTTTCTGTGGTCTCCATGAACGACACTCCTTGGAAAGATTAACAACTGAAACAGAGCCCAATAGCCCATGGCTTGAAATATTGAAGCGAAGGGGCCCAAGGCCGAGATGATTCTCACTTGCAGCCAGACACATTTTGGAAGGGGGGGGGACTGGAGGATAGAAATGTAGTTCATGTGCAGCTGAACACAGGGAGTTTAATATGGAACTAAACTGCAAATTTAAAATCATAGATGAGGGGAAACAAAAATACAAAATGATACAGATTTGATTTTCCCACTGATTAGGCTGGCTGGCAACTGGCAGGAGTCTAGGTGTGCAGGCACATGGGGGGCGCTGCTGTCGAGTGATGGTCTAATGTTATTTCCAGGGGAAAACTGGAAGTGACATCATTCTTCTCTAGGAATTGCTGGGACCTCTATGGTAAGACCATAGAGGTTTCTGGTGACTCCTGGAACAACATCACTTCTCTTCTGGGTTTACCCAGAAAGTGATGTAACACCATTTGCCTTTCCTCTTGGCTCAAGAGACACTATAGTATTACCCCTCTAAAATAGTAATTTTGTATATTTATTCTTTTTGTTGTGGTTTTTTTCATATTTTGAGGCCCCTTTGAGTCCCTAAACTGTAGCTTACTTAGCTTGTCCATAAAACCAGGTCCACATCTGAGCTGTTATTAGTTCTGGCGGTGGGAGGGAGAGAGATGCTTCTATATTGAGAACAAGAAACCAAATCCATGTAATACCTTTTACTTTTCTTTAACCCTTTGGGGTCCGATGGAAGTTCCAGGAGAAATTCCAGGAGAACTCCAGGCCCCACCTGGAGGTGGGCAATCTTTGCCTGGTGTCCTTTTCCTCATGATGAGGGATTTTCCAAAAGTGAGGGTTCTATTCCTGTCGCCTCCACCAGCAATCTAGGTCCAGTTCAGCCCAGTTCATTTAGGATGCAGGAACATGTGTGCGCACATGTGTGACTGTACATGGGGGGGTGATGTGCAAGCATCCATCCATATTTTGCATGCTGCATCCCTCTGGCTCATCCATCTATATATATTTCAGGGAGCTGTAGCTGATTTGCAATGTTTTACAGGTCATAAGCAACACATTCTAGCATGGGGGGGTAGAAATTGCCTCTGTTGACATGGAAACAACCAGCCTCGCCTGCAGCTACCGCAAAGAATGTGCCCGGGATACCGAAACAGTTTGACATCCTCTCTCCCCATCTCACTCTGTGCCTGGCAGGCTGCAGGCCGTGTTTTAAACACCAGTGCAAGAGGAAAAAAGCACACCGAAGTGTTTCCTCCCAAAAAACTGGCTGACAACTCAATTTGGTAGGGATATTCTCTTTTATACACTGAACCACTGACAGATGTACTTCTTGCTCCCAGTTAGGGAGGGACGGAGATTCCCTTTCCTTTTAAAAAAAAATAGTCTGTCAACTATATCAGTTCTTCACTTTTTACCATCCCTTTGCTTTTGCATCCACGTAGCGTATGATTTTATATGCCATTTCTATAGCACTGACATGCACAACATATGGCTTTTATATGCACAACATAAATATCGTGCATGACACTGACAGTCACAGTGAAGATGCACACAATTTATGATGTGAAAGAAATTAAAAAATGGTGTGGAAATAAATAACTTGTTTGATTTGCACAACAGATGAGTGGAATGGAAATGTGTGTGGGGGGGAATTGTTCACATGCATTCCATTAAGTAAAATGAAAAGAACACATGATGCTGACTTGTACTGAATCAGACCCAGGGCTATTTTTGGGCAGGAACGCACAGGAACGGAGTTCTGGCTGGCTCCCAAGTTGGCCACACCCAGCAGGAACTCATTAGCATAACAGGCCACACCCAACAGCAGAAACGCATTAGGATTGGCTACAATAGGGGTGTGTGGCCTAACATGCAAAACAGTTCCTGCTACAAAAAAGCCCTGGGTTCTGACAACAAACAAGGTAAACAGAATAAGAAGCAAGAGATGGGTGTTGCTGGATGACCACACGTCTGGAAACATGGGGGTGTGGCCTAATATGCTAATGAGCTGTGCTGGCAGGGGTGTGGCCTAATATGCTAATAGGTTTCTGCTGTTGGGTGTGGCCTGTTATGCTAATGTGTTCCTGCTGGGCTTTTTCTACAAAAAAAGCCCTGTCTGTGGGAAATAATAGCAGCAGGGGAGTCACTGAGATTTCCAGTCACTGGGGCTCAGTCTATGCTCCATGACCGAGGGAAATGGAAGGGATCTCAAAGGCCATGCTTATCTCTCCAGTGGCCCTCAACCACCAGGAAACGGCTCTGACCAGGTGCCTATCTAGGCTGGAGGAGGTGGGTTTTTCCTGTGAGTTGGAAGGGACAAGAGGAAGGGGGTCTGTGTGAAAAGGAAGTGCAACATTTGGAGACGTGAGCAGGAGGCAGAGAGGGAGGAGTCACCGCTGGAGTGGGCTGAAGCTAGGGAGAAGAGTGGGAAATCTGGGAAGGATGGGGACCTCGCAGTTCTGGCATCCCTGGCATCACAACATTTCTCCCAGTGTAGCTCAGAGGTGGTCAATGCATCATGGTGATGAGGAGGAGGAGGAGATTGGGTTTATACTCCGTCCTTCACTATCCGAAGGAGTCTCAGAGTGATCTACAATCTGCTTTCCCTTCCCCTCCCCACAACAGACACCCTGTGAGGTAGGTGAGGCTGAGAGAGCTCTCTCAAGGACTGCCCTTGAGAGAACAGCTCTGAGAGAACTTGTGACTGACCCAAGGTCACACCAGAAGCTGCATGTGGAAGAGTGGGGAATCAAACCCAGTTCTCCCAGACTAGAGTCACGCTCCTAGCCTCTACACCAAACTGGCTACCAAACTCTGGTTTTAGTGGTTGACATTGGAAAGAAATGCTGATCCCCCCCCTTATTTTCACCCTGCCAGCCTGCTGAGTACTGAAAGAAATGAAGGAACTAGGCCGGGGAGCCTTCCATTACAAGATAAGGCTGCCAACCTCCAGGTGGGGCCTGGAGATCTCTCAGAATTACAATTTATCTCCAGGCAGCCAAGATCAGTTCCCTTGAAGAAGATGGCTGCTTTGGAGGGTGGACTCGATGGCATTATACCATGCTGAGGCCCCTCCTCTCCCCAAACCCTGCCCTTTCCAGGCTCCACCCCAAAATATCCAAGGATTTCCCCACCCAGAGTTGGTAACCCTATTACAGCAGGAAATCTGCCTCCCTCTAGCAGAAACACATTGAGATGTGAAATAGTAAAAAGCCCAGTAACACCTTTAAGACTGCCATGATCCCAGCAGGTTGCCACCTTCAGCTGCCACCACTCTGGACTTAGGGTCCCTTGAGAAGGCCCAGAGTACCCTCCCAAGCCCAACCAAAATGCCCCTTTTTAAGCTGGGAACTATAGGCATGATGACCAGGCAGAGAACATTAAACAAATGGTTTATTAATACAGTAATGGGGCAAGGAAAACAACACAAGGTGCTTTAAAATATATAATAGTGTTTAAAGGCAAAATGAAAAAATCTAACGCAACTACCTATTTCACTTAACGCAACTACCTATTTCACACAACTAGTTACTATTTCAAGGCCCACAGCCCTTTTATACCAGGCCAGTGCCTGTTCTCTGTCCCAAGTGAGGGATCTTTCTCTCAGTTTAACTCTGTGTGAGGGAAGAACGCAGCAGAGAAAAGAACATGGTTTCACAGCTCACAAAGCTTAAGTTACATCTCCTCACACAATCTCTGGACACCGATTGGTTACAACCGTCACTAAGCATTATGGGGATTGTAAGCTGTGTCGGCTTTCCACTCCCACACAGGTCTCTCCTTGGCCTAAGCCTCTAGGCCTTGTCTCCCAATCCCACACAGATCATGACAAAGACTAACAAACATTGTAGCATAAGCTTTCAGGAAACACAGGTCTCTTTGTCAGATGCAAATGTAGGATCTCTCTCTCTGTATCTGTCTCTCTCTCTCCCACTCTCACTGGATTTGATGCAGGGCACATGTGGCTCTGTAGGAGCACAAAAACAAGGCAGAGGTAATTGCAAATATGCATTTATTTTATTTTTATTTGGGGGATTTTTATCCTGCCCTGCCCCACAAGCGGGCTCAGGGCGGCTCACAACGTGTCATCCAAAAATCAAAGCATACGTTAGATCATTAGAACAATTCATTAAAACAGTATCAGTAACAGTTAAGATTTAATTAACTGATTTAACCACCTGCTGGCCGCTCTGCAAACGGTTTCGTATTTCGGTGCCTGCTGAACACATGACAGCCTGTGAAAGACCCAAGCTGTTGTGTACTCAAAAGGTTGTTGTTGCAAGGATAAAATGCTGGAGAGGAGCTTCGGGTCCCCTGGAGAGAAAGGCGGTGTATAAATGAAGTAAATGAAGACCTGCTCCCCCTTGTTTGCCCAGAAGGAGAGCATCTGTGCCTTCAAATGTGCTCTGCCTTTACATTTATAAATAAAGCAAACACTGCAGAGGAGGAGGAGATTGGATTTATACCCCACCTTTCATTACCCAAAGGAGTCTCAGCGCAGCTTACAAACTCCTTTCCCCTCCCCTCCCCACAACAGACACCCTGGGAGGTAGGTGGGGCTGAGAGAGCTCTCTCCAGAACTGCCCTTGAAAGAACAGCTCTAAGAGAACTTGTGACTGACCCAAGGTCACACCAGCAGCTGCATGTGGAAGAGTGGGGGATCAAACCTGGTTTGCCAGATTAGAGTCCATGCTCTTAACCACTACACCAAACTGTCCAGGCTAGCTAGCCCAGTCTCATCAGATCTCAGCAGTAGGGTCAGCTAAGCAGGGTCAGCCCACGTTAGTACTTCGACGGGATACTACCAAAGGATATCAGGGTTGTGACATGGAGGCAGGCAATGGCAAACCACCTCTATTTGTCCCTTGCCTTGTGTCAGAGTCCTGCAGCCATCAGTTCCCCACAACCAAGGGCGTAGACTTTCCAATTTCCCAGGGGGGGCTGGGGCTGGGCCAGAGGCATTGCTGTGCTAGGTCCTTAAAAGAACCCAGGCCCAGTGACATCATAGGGAGGAGCCAGTGACATCACAGGCCATTGTCACTATTTATGGAGGCGGAGCCATGTGGCATTCCTGGCTCCTATTATCTCCAGTGGGCCTTCAAGTCTCTCCCATTGTTTGTAATGGGCAATCCTGTCATTTCTTTTATACATCCCAGTTAGTTGTCCCTTTGAAACTGTACCACACATATAGAGTGTACATTCCTTGCCAATGTTCCTTCTGGACTGCACACAGGGCAAAAGGAAATTTTAAAAGGCCTCTGATCTGCATGCCAATCAAGGATAATGATGTGTGGCATAAACATGAGTTAAGTGTTCTCCCTGGATGGTGTACATACCAAGAACATATCTGTTGCCATTTCCCTCTCTTCCTGCTCACCACTCAGGGAAACAAAAGCCCTGTTTACATATTACAGTGAACATATGTACATCTTGCATGGACATACATTGTTAGAAAGAGGTAATATACTTTTGTGTTACAAATAAAAGCAGCCCGCCTGCATCCTCCCCCCCGCCCCAATGGCTCAGAAACAAAGCACGGCATGGGCAAAATCCTCTGCAAAGAACCCTGGAGAACCACTGCCAGTCTGAGCAGACAATGATGACACTGATGGTAGAGAGACCATGCTTAGCGTGCCAAAGGATAAAGGTTTAAACCGAGGAGGTCAAAGAGAACAGCTGTTGGAAAGGATCTTTCTCTGTCTGAGCCTGTAGAGCTCACCTGCATCAGAGCAGACCATGCTGAAGTAGATGGACCAATGGCATGAAGACCAGTGTGGATTGAAGAGACCCATGTTCAGATCTACATTTTGCATGATACTTACTCGGTGATACTGGGACAGTTAGATTTGAGTCCAGGAGCAGCTTAGAGACCAACAAGAGTTTCAGGGAATAAGCTTCCAAGAGTCAAAGCCCCCTTCATCAGGCTGGGTGATATTGCCATTGTTGTGAGGTCAATATAAGGGAAGGGAGACTGGAGGAAGGGTGGAATAAAGAGGGGATTGACAGACAACATGTGAGCAGCAGAGTCCATTGGGATGGAAGAGGAGTTTACAGGAAAAAAATAGCACCAACTGATGTGACCAAGAACACAGATCTTCCCAAACTAAAACATCATAAATTATAGCCTGAACATGAACCTATATTGTAATGCATTAAGTGATGTAGTAGTGGTGACAAAACCTCTAGTGGCATTTAGTTGAACTTCCTGGACAGACAGATGTATTTTCGGTTGCCACTGGCCAAACTGGTCTGACTTTAGAGTGTTGGGACAAGCAGCAAGGCTTGAGGAAGGGGATGTAGATCCATGGTTATAGAAAAGAAGGGGGCTAGGAACTGAGAAAGCAAAGCAGTCCAAATGAAGCACAACACAAAAAGCTGTACATAGTTGAGAGGAATTAGAAAGGATTGGAGATGCACAGTTGGTGTGAAGTACATTTGAGAAATTATAGAAACAGCATGGAAGTTTCTTAGTTGGGGTTAGCTACAATGCTATTGCAAGGTCCACAGAAACCTGTATGACATTTTCAGACATTCTTTCTCATATATTTTAATTGCTTATCCCCTTCCTATAACAATTCCTCATCAGTCTAACAGAGGCATCCTACTGAGGTCTATCCAAGGGGGCTTCCTCCCAGGATTGGACTATAAAGAGCTCTACTCAAATCCTTAACCACTGAGCTTGCTAATACTTTCTCTTCTTTCAGTTCCTTAGATCAATTTGCCCAATCCCCCATCAAACTCAAATCTTATTGGCTCTTGCAACTATGAGTAAATTATTATTACACTTCTATCACATGGCTCTTTCCTAATGATTGTGGCTCCCAAGAATAGGTTGAAGATGATTGCCTGGGAAGCCCCCACACAGCACCATGCCATGGACCCAGATGGCTCAGGTTAGCCTGATCTCATCAGATTTTGGAAGCTAAGCAGAGTCAGCTCTGACTAGTATTTGGATGGGAGATCTCCAAGGAATACCAGGGACATGATGCACAGTCAGGCAATGGCAAATCATCTTTGAATGTCTGTTGCCTTGAAAATCCTACAGGGTTACCATGAGTTGGCTATGACTTGCTAGCATTTTACATCACACCAGGGTAAGTGCGCTTTAATGCCCAGAACCATTTGGGCAAGGTGTAATGTATAACTACTGTCAGTAGCATGAGATGGACCCACAGCTCAATTGGCTCTCATATCACTGCCATAGCATACAAAATAGTAAAACACTCAGTAGCACCTTTAGGACAAACAAACTGTATTGTAGCATAATTATTACGGTAACACAAGGGTTCTCAGAAAGCCACACACACTTTTCCAATCTCACCCCAGTGCCAGTTCCAGTCCTCAAACTCACAGAGAAACCCAAACACTCTCATTTTTGGTAGAATGACACCCCCCCCTCCTCCACCTGGGTGGTTTGGCACATGTAAGCCAATGCCAGAGGTTTGCATGCACCAAGTCACACAGCAGAACCAGAGCTTCCAATTTCAGCACTGGAGCTAGGGATGCCAGCCTCCAGGTGGGACCTGGGGATCCCCTGGAATTACAGCTCATTGCCAGTCTAAAGAGATCAGTTTCCCTGGGGGGAAATGATGTTCTGGAGGGTGGACTCTATGGCACTGTGCCCCACTGAGGTCCCTGTCCTCCCCAGACTCCATTCCCAAATCTCCAGGAGTTTCCTAACCTGGATTGGGCCACCCTCCCCTCATCCCCCAGAGGTGGCCAGGGGGTACCTGGCAATCCTAACTGGGGCTATTTTAGCAAGGGAGAGGGGGGAAGCTGGGGGGAAAAACATATAGATTGGGAGAGAGAAGTGAAAGACAGAGGGAAGGGAAGAAAGTCAGACTGCAAGGGAAGCAGCCTTGAGTGGGGGTGGGGGAGCTCACCAACGTTTCCAGCTCTCACACATCTCAAGGGAAAGGGAAAGAGAAACAGAAAGAGAGAGAGGGACAGAAAGCGCAGCCCCCCTTCCCCCCATTACAGGAGAAAGTGAGCCCAGGATTTTCTGTATCCTGGAGCAATGTGCTCCGTGCAGCACAAGGGTTCCTGGGTTTTGTTTTCTCCTGCAGCCTAGTTTAAACTGGACTGCAGGAGAAAGCAAGCCACTCACTGATGGCAGGGGCAACCAGAGGCCACAGAAGGGCCCCCCCACCTTCCCCCTCCCTCCATTCTTGCCCAGCTCCCCTGCTTGGACTTGCAGGATGGCTGGGTGGCTGCAGCCCTGGGCTCCCACCCAACCCACCCCACCCCACCTGAAACAATCCCCCACCTACTTACCCTTCAGGCTGGTGGCTGCAGCAAGCAGAGGCAGCATGTGCTGCCTCGAAGCCAGCCTCCACGTGCTGCTCTCCAGGCGAGCTGCTGGGAACTGTGGGTGGAGCTTAGCTTCCAGGAGGAAGCAAGCCCCCACCCCTTGACTTCCGTCCCATTCCTAGCCCAGCCAAACAGACTCAGAAAGCGGAGGGGAAAACCCTCCGCTTTCAAAATGGGGTGGGGGACGGGAGGGGGGTAGCAAGGCTCTGGCTGACACCAGTTGCCTCCGGGGGGGCTCAGTACTTTCGGGGAGGCCTGAGCTCCCCAGCCCCCCTGAAGATGACGCCTATGCCCACAACTTCCTTTCCAAAGAAGTAAAATTTATTGGAGTCTGTAAAGGCAAGTCATCTACACATACATTCAGTGTCAGGATTGAAAATAAGCGCACATAGCCAAAAGATATACTTGATTCAAAGGGTCAGGGGATGGTCTTGGGCCAATCAGAATAAAAGCAGAAGCCCGTCTAAGCTAACCGGCTATACATTCCCAGAGAATAGAGCAACAAGGTACCAAGGTCACAGTCTCGGGATAAAGAAGAGGGAGACCTAACATTCCAAGCCAAGCATAATTCATCCAGAAGCAAACATCCCCCCCCCCATCCCAACCATAGCAGCTGCATAGCTGACACCTTGAAAACACTACAAGACAGCTATATATCAGCTGCAACTTGATGGCAGTCTCCATCACCACAGAGAAGCCAGAAGCCTCCAGGGTTGTCTTCCTCCAAGGAAGGGTTGTCTTCCTCCCAGGTAAATATTGGCCCCTGGAACTTAAGAACATAAGAACATAAGAGAAGCCAATGTTGAATCAGGCCAATGGCCCATCTAGTCCAACACTCTGTCACACAGCAGCCAAAATATACCAGGTGCCATCAGGAGGTCTAGCAGTGGGTCCAGGACACTAGAAGCCCTCCTACTGCTGCCCCCTCCAGCACCAAGCATAGAGTGCATCACCTGCCCCAGACTGAGAGTTCCCATCTATACCCTGTGGCTAATAGCCACTGATGGACTTCTGCTCCATATGTTTATCTAATTCCCTCTTGAAACTGTCCATGCTTGTAGCTGCCACCACCTCCTGTGGCAGTGAATTCCATGTGTTAATCACTCTTTGGGTGAAGAAGTACTTCCTTTTATCTGTTCTAACCCGACTGCTCAGCAATTTCATGGAGTGCCCACGAGTTCTTGTATTGTGAGAAAGGGAGAAAAGTACTTCTTTCTCAACCTGCTCAATCCAATTCATAATCTTATAAACCTCAATCATGTCACCCCTCAGCTGTCGCTTCTCCAAGCTAAAGAGCCCCAAGCATTTTAACCTTTCTTCATAGGGAAGGTGTTCCAACCCTTTTATCATTCTAGTTGCCCTTCTCTGAACTTTTTCCAACGCTATAATATCCTTTTTGAGATGTGGTGACCAGAACTGTACACAGTATTCCAAATGAGGTCGCACCAATGATTTATACAGGGGCATATGGAGAAGTGGGGAAACATAACACAACATGTGTGCTGCCATGTTTAAAGAAGAGTAAGAGGAGGAGGAGACTGGATTTATACCCTGCCCTTCACTACCCAAAGGAGTGTCAGAGCGGCTTGCAATCTCCTTTCCATTCCCCTCCCCTCCCCACAACAGACACCCTGTGAGGTAGGTGAGGCTGAGAGAGCTCTTTCAAGAACTGTTCCTGAGAGAACAGCTCTGAAAGAACTTGTGACTGACCCAAGGTCACACCAGCAGCTGCATCTGGAGGGGCGGGGGATCAAACCCGGTTCTCCCAGATTAGAATCCATGCTCCTGACCACTACACCAAACTGGCAGCAGGCCCATGCAAGAAAGCAACACCATTTCCCTGGTGGCAATTACATCCCTGTCCTCTTCCCCAGCACTGCACCCCAGTACAGATGGGGGGGAGGCTGTTTATCTGAGGCAATTTATATGTCTGTCACTCCAGCATCACAGGTGGTTTGGTCCTAACGGATGACAGTTCTGCCCAAGAGCCCAGCATGACTCAGTCCAGAACCAAAGGTGGCTCTTTTAAAAAAGAAGATGAAATCTTTACGTTAAGATATATCGGAGGGTGAGTGGGATGCCAGAATAGCCAGTCTGCAAAGGGAATGGCAGGCATAGATCTTTATGGGCTGCAGCGCTTCTGAGAGATGTGCTACAGAAAGGAAAATGACAGAGATGAACAGTGGCCAGTAACTCAAAGTGCAAACCATGCACAGATTTATGCCAGCACACTAAAACAATCACGCAGGGTTCTCCTGTGTATATTTGCTGCTTATTGTGTGAGACCACGCATATTCCACTCCCTGATAAAGGACCTGGGTTTGAGCTGCAGACACTTTATGGATTAGTTGTTTATAGATTTTTCCGGGCTGTGTGGCCATGGTCCTGGCACTGCAGTACCTGATGTTTCGCCAGCAGCTGTGACTGGCATCCTCAGAGTTATAACACAGAAAGATGGAGTACTCTCTGTGTCAATGTGAGAAGAAAAATGGTAGCCAGGTAATTTATATCTACTCAGAAAGGTGGGGTAGGGCTGAGTCATTATCTTGTAGGAGTTTCCCAGGCTGTGACATGCTAATACAGGAGCTTTCCTGAGGAAGTTCTTTTGCATATGGATTGGCTGTTGAAATTCTAATCTTATATGTAGTGCTGTTGCAAGATGTAGAGCATTTTGTGTTTTTTAGGACTGGAAACCATGCCCCATTTATTTTTAAACTCGCTTCTTTCCTGTTGAAATTGTGTTTATGTTTATGAATTTAAATGACTTCCCTGTGTAATCTGACATGGTAATTGGATGTGTTGTCCAGCCTTTCAGTGTCTTGGAATAAGATATGGATTGTTAATCAATGTGTCAATTATCAGTAACATTCAGTTGTACAGCTTCAGTTATGCAAGGAGACTTTATTTATACTTGCTCTTTGTTGATCCCTTGCTCTGAATTGTGCTGCTGAGGAACTTGGGAGCCAGTTTAACATATGGAATTCACTGCCACAGGAGGTGGTGGCAGCTACAAGCATGGACAGTTTCAAGAGGGAATTAGATAAATTTATGGAGCAGAAGTCCATCAGTGGCTATTAGCCACAGGGTATAGATGGGAATTCTCAGTCTGGGGCAGGTGATGCACTCTATTCTTGGTGCTGGAGGGGGTAGCAGTGGGAGGGCTGCTAGTGTCCTGGCCCCACTGCTGGACCTCCTGATAGCACGTGGTATTTTTGGCCACTGTGTGACAGAGTGTTGGACTAGATGGGCCATTGGCCTGATTCAACGTTGGCTTCTCTTATGTTCTTAAGTTTGGTGTAGTGGTTAGGAGTGTGGACTCTAATCTGGGAGAACGGGGTTTGATTCCCCACTTCTCCACATGCAGCTGCTGTTGTGACCTTGGGTCAGTCACAAGTTCTTTCAGAGCTGTTCTCTCAGGAGCAGTTCTCAAAACAGCTCTCTCAGCCCCATCTACCTCACAGGCAGTGTTCCCTCTAAGCTGAGTTAATGTGAGTTAGTTCACAGTTCTTTAGCCTCCAGCTCACACATTTTCATCTTAGCTCAGGAAGGAGGGCTCCAGAGCAAACTAGTTTATGCAGTAGCCAAATTGCTTGCTCACAACTTTAATGCCAGTAGCTCACAAAGTAAAATTTTTGCCCACAAGACTCCACAGCTTATAGGAAGCATTGCTCACAGGGTGTCTGTTGCGGGGAGGGGAAGGGAAAGGAGATTGTAAGCTGCTCTGAGATGCCTTCAGCCAGGTAGTGAAGGACAAGGTATAAATCCAGTCTCCTCTGCCTCTGCCTCTTCCTCTTCTCCTCCTCCTCCTCTTCAGCTGCAAAATTTTTCAGAGCCCTGTAATAGGTGATGCTTTTTGAACTAGAAGGAGATCTTGTATAAAGGTTCAAGAGCTGTGTATCTGGTTCTACTGGTTCAGGACTGGATCTAAATAGCAATTTTGGTTCATTTTGAATTTTTGATAACAGACGTCAATGCTGGTTGGAACTGAAGTGCACTCCAACTTAGGTATTTTATTTTTGTAATGTATGAGTTGATTTATTTCTGGGTTGTTTTTTTTTTTTTTTTGTCATCTGAGTTATGGCAACCGCTGATGGGGTTGCCAAGTGGGGTTGCCAACCTCCAGGTAAGGCCTGGAGATCTCCCACTTTTACAACTGATGTCCAGATGACAGAGATGAATTCCCCTGGAGAAAATGGCTTCCCTGGACGATGGACTCTATGGCACTATAGTATGCTGAGATCCCTTCTGTCATGGCCCAGATGGGGTGTCACCTGACACTGCCACCACTCTGGTTCCAGGCTCCTCTGAGAAGGCCCAGAGCACCCTCCCAAGCTTTAGACATCCCTATTAGCTGAAATGAGTGTGAGGACCAGGCAGAGTGAACAGTGAAACGGTTTATTTTATAGGAGGTCAAACAAACAAGGTGCAGGAATAATAACAGTAAGTGGGTGAAAAGAAAAGAAATCAAATGCCTTAACTGTCCCTAGCTCACTACCTAAAGCGGCCTTAAACTACTCACCCTTCCCTCAGGATGAGGGTTTCTTCCCCACAGCAACCTTCCTTCTGGCCCTGTTCCCTGGGAAGAAGAACAATTTCTCCTCTTGCACCAGTTCTTTTATTCCCCAGCTGTCTTCTTCCCTATTGGCCAAAATTGGCACCAAAACTTTGTACGGCCTTCTGGGATTTGTTGGCCCAGCCTCCCCTACTGCTAGCCAGGCTCCCTGGGCCTACCAGGCCTCTGGTGGCACAGCCAGATCATGACACCTCCCCTCCCCAAACCCCGCCCTCATCAGGCTCCTCCTCCAAAACCTCTAGGGACTTCCCAGGCCAGAGCTGGCAACCCTATTTTCAAAGTAAGAGACATTTAGAGGTGGTTTGCCCTTGCCTGCCTCTGAGTAGAGACCCTGGTATTCCTTGATGGTCTCCCATCCAGATACAGGCTAAGGTCAACCCTGCTTAGCTTCTGAGATCTGGGCTGTCCAGGTCAGGGCAAATGTATGACACCATTGTACAGGGTGGGGGGGGAGAAAGAACAAGTACTGTTTCAAATCTGTCCACTTTGGGGACACAGTGAAGGCCACAGACTGCCATTTAAGAAAAACATGCAGCCAGCGAGCAAGGCGTCTACGGAGAAGGCGATATGTCATTTCGAGAAATGAAGCGAGGAGTTCTCATGTTTGAAATGAAAAATGGAAGAGATATTTGCACGGCTGAAGGACAATCAATGCCTTATTAGAAATGCCAGGCGGAAGGCATAATGGAAGGGCAGAGGTGGGTGTGGGAGGATTTGTCAAGAAAGCCAGAGATTAAGCGAATGGGGGGCCGGCAGGGGGAGGAGTGAGTTGGCTTCCGCTGGGAGCCCCCCACCGTCCTCCTGGCGCCAAAATATACAATGAAAGAGACAGCTTGGTATTTCTGGCTGGGATCAGAGGCAGGAGTGCTATTAAGTCTTGAAATAAAGGCTGTTATTCGGAGACACCCAGCTCAGTTATGCAG
This sequence comes from Gekko gecko, assembly GCA_029375565.1. Lineage (NCBI taxonomy): Eukaryota > Metazoa > Chordata > Lepidosauria > Squamata > Gekkonidae > Gekko > Gekko gecko. The sequence continues at coordinate 14,874,020 of JAPDNY010000012.1, read as the reverse complement.
GCTCAGGCTGTTTGGATAGAGCAGATAAGCTTTAGTTAAGCCCCCACATTTCCCAGCGCTTATCGGAGGCAAGCCGAATATTCCAAGAAGCATCCATTTTTGACACACATTACAATTCCGGAAGGGCTGAAAACAGACAAAGTCCCTGACTTTGCATAAAGCTGCACGCAATTCAGAAATCCATGGGAGGAAGCAGGCGTTGGGAGGGGAGGGGGGGAAGCCACTACATTTGAGACAGATTCTGAGCTGAAGTGCTTGCCCCGAAGGCGGACGAATCCCTGGCTGCCGATTGTCGCTAAACAGTCGTCCTAGGCATTATCCTAGCCCTGCTATTATGTGTGCTGTTCCCAGTGGGAGGTTGTTTGGTTTTGTCCTAAGAAAGCAGCCAAAATCTATTTGGGCCAGGGTGCCGAAATGAGGCGGGCGAGTGATAGAATTTACAATTTAGAGACCTTTCCTCGTGTTTAAGTGTTAGGGAACTGATGGTTTGCGGATTTGCCCAAAGAGCACATGACCTTTGTTCTAGAACAAGGCTTAGAGCATGGTAACTGTGGGGACCAGGGCGTCCACCGACAACTTTCCTGGCACCCGTCAAGTGTTTTTAGAAAGGGGGGTTGTCCAGGTGGGGCTCCTGCAGAGCAGGGCCTCTCATTGGCCACTGGAAATCTGATTGGCTGTGCAGATTATTTATTCAACTTTTAGGCCACTCTTCTCTGAAAGCAGGAGCTGCGGTGGCTCAAGTGGTTAAGATGCTGAACTGCAGGCTGGAAGGTAAGGGAGGGGCAAGGCTCGGAGGAAGAGCATCTGCCTTGTACACACAAGGTCCCAGGTTCAGTTCAGTCCCCAGCATCTCCAGAAAGGATCAGGTAGTAGATGATACGAAAGAGCTCAGCCTGCGATCCTGGAGAACTGCTGCCTGTCCGGGTAGACAATATTGACCTTGATGAACCAAGGATTCATCATTCATTTGGAGGCAGCTTCATGTGTTCCTGGGTGTTTATGTGTTCAGATTTACTCATAGGCCCATCAATGCCAACTAGGGTTGCCAGCTCCGGTTGGAGAAATACCTGCAGATTTGGGGGGTGGGGGAGCCTGAGGAGTGAGGCATGAGGGCCTGGCGTGATGGGGCCCACGGGGTCGCGAAGAGTCAGACTCGACTGTGTGACTGAACAACAACAACAAAGCCTGAGGAGACCAGGGTTTGGGGAGGGGAGGGTCGTCAAAGGAGTAGTTAACAGGGGTTGTCAGCAGTGTTCCCTCTCAGCTGAGTTAGTGTGAGCTAGCTCCCAGTTTTTTAGCCTCCGGCTCACACATTTTTGTCTTAGTTCAGGAAGGACGGCTCCAGAGCAAACTGATGTATGCAGTAGCCAAATTGCTCGCTCACAACTCGAATGCCTGTAGCTCATCAAGCAGAATTTTTGCTCACAGGACTCCACAGCTTAGAGGGAACATTGGTTGTCAGGGTCAACAGCAAGCAGGTCCAGACACACTTCTCACCAAGAGTTATGTTTTATTGGAATACTATTCTGTTGCCAAGTAGTGCAGGTACATTGTCAGGAATAACAGTTAGTGCACAGGGATCTATGTCTATACTCTGATGCTTCAACTAGCTAAGCAAATGAAATCCAAGCGCACGGGTGCGGGAATTCTCCCAGCGGGACATTACATCATGGATGGGAGATCTTCCCCAACCCCCTGAGAGCAGAAATATTCACACCGGTAGTGGAACGCAAGCCCTCCCTTCCCCTCAAGGTTATACTGATAGCTGTGTCTGGCGGAGAAGCATCTCCCACGGTCGCTCAGCAAAGCAAACAGGTGCGCATGCATACAAGTTAAGGATGGGAAGTTACAAGATACCTGGCAGTTATCTGACAAGGGTCCACCTTCCAAAGCTGCCATCTTCTCCAGGTGAACTGATCTCTGTCGGCTGGAGGTCAGTTGTAATACCAGTTGATCTCCAGCCAACACCTATATTAAGCTGAATGTAAACATAGATTGGGAGCTGCGGTGGCTCAAGTGGTTAAGACGCTGAACTGCAGGCTGTGGAAGGTCAGTAGTTCAGCAATTTGAGACCCGAGAGTGCCGCATGATGGAGTGAGCTCCCATCTCTAGTTCCAGCTCCTGCCAACCTAGCAGTTCGAAAGCAAGAAATTGCAAGTAGATAAATAGGTACCACTTCGGTGGGAAGGTAACAGCGTTCTGTGCGCCTTGGTGTTTAGTCATGCCAGCCACATGACCACAGAAACGTCTCCGGACAGCGCTGGCTCTTCTGCTTTGAAATGGAGATGAGCACCGCAACCCTAGAGTCAGATCCAACCGGCTTTTGAGCAAGGGAACCTTTACCTTTTATGAACATAGATTTCAAGGTCTGCGCTGTAAAACAGTCCTCACAACAGACTGAACAAGCAAAGAAAAACAAACTTCTTTGACTGCCATGGTGCCTTGATAAAGGACTGAACATGGGTGCGGAGCTGACCCGTCAGAGCCGTGACGGTTGATCAGATATCTGGAATAATTTACATCTACGTCAAAGAAGGACGGTGTAAAATCACTTTGAGCTGTGTTATACAGAGGAATGTTGGGCACCGACAGTTTGGTTTACAAGGACGCTTTAAATATTTGTATATTGTACCCTGGAATGTGTTTTGTAACTTGTACCATAACATAAATGCTTAATAATTATTATTGAACAGACTGCATCATAACATCACAGTTGTTTTTTTTGTTTACTGACAACCTATCCCGTGACCTCACGTTCATGCAGCCCCCTGGAGATTGGCAACCCAGCTCCGAAGGTGCTTAAAGCAAGGCATGAGAAGATAACAGATTTCCGCTTTCTGTCATGTCTGCTTAGGATGTAGAGATCTCCTTCTGCTGATCCTGCTCCTCTCCATAAGTAAGAAACTCCTACTTGTGTATTATAAAAAGGATTTATTTCGTTGCCGTTCTGATTGTCAGCTCGAGGGATTCTTCCGAGAACAGCGTCGTAACACATCCGGCTGCAGCTGCATTTCAGAAATCCTAAAAAAATCTCAAATCGATAAAATACAAATTGTGACATGATTGTGTCTTATAGGGGAAAAAACACAGGCACGTGTGAAGAGATCTGTCGCTCCAGGATTAATAGCGTACAAACTTGCAGGCGTGTTGGGCATTTGATGGGCTGCCTTGTCATAATAATTTGGTAACAGCTGGGGATTTTTCCTCATCGACTTGCAGGTTGGTGCTGAATTTCACATTAACCATAAATCACCCCATATGTATCGTTTTTCTGTTTCAATTTACTGCAACGCAAGCTCATTCATTCCCATGGCGGATGGGGGCCACACACAAAGCACTGAATAAGGCAATGGAGCCTGTGCAGCTGAAGGATAATGAGGCCGTGAATTGGAGCATCAGTTTGTGCGTCACGGAGATGCATTTCATACATGACTGGGGGAGGGGGTGCTAAAAAGAAATATATATATTTAGGATGACCCCCAGAAGTGAAGGCAGCATGGTATATAGCCTGACCTCTCAGATCTCAGAAGCTAAGCAGGGTCAGTACTTGGATGGGAGACCACCAAGGAAGACTCTGCAGAGGAAGGCAGCTGCAAGCCACCTCTGCTTCTCACTTGCCTTGAAAGCCCCTTGCTGGGGTCGTCTTAAGTCTTGGATGAGAGACCACCAAGGACGACTCTGCAGAAGCAGGCAACTGCAAGCCACCTCTGCTTCTCGCTTGCCTTGAAAGCCCCTTCCTGGGGTCTTAAGTCTTGGATGAGAGACCACCAAAGAAGACTCTGCAGAGGGAGGCAACAGCAAGCCACCTCTGCTTCTCACTTGCCTTGAAAGCCCCTTGCTGGGGTCGTCTTAAGTCTTGGATGAGAGACCACCAAGGAAGACTCTGCAGAGGGAGGCAACTGCAAGCCACCTCTGCTTCTTGCTTGCCTTGAAAGCCCTTTGCTAGGGTCATCTTAAGTCTTGGATGAGAGACCACCAAGGAAGACTCTGCAGAGGGAGGCAACGGCAAACCACCTCTGCTTCTCACTTGCCTTGAAAGCCCCTTGCTAGGGTCATCTTAAGTCTTGGATGAGAGACCACCAAGGAAGGCTCTGCAGAGAGGCAGGCAACTGCAAGCCACCTTTGCTTCTCACTTGCCTTGAAAGCCCCTTGCTGGGGTCTTAAGTCTTGGATAAGAGACCACCAAAGAAGACTCTGCAGAGGGAGGCAATGGCAAACCACCTCTGCTTCTCACTTGCCTTGAAAGCCCCTTGCTGGGGTTGCTGTAGGATTGCCAGATGCCTACTTCCTGCCAGTAGGGGGGTTCCATGCCACTGCCTGGGATCTTCCTGTGCCACAATAACATCACCCAGAAGTGATGTCATCACGTTGGGCATGTCACGCAGGGGACACTCTAGCATTTGGCCAAGAATGTTATGGTCACAGAGCTTTTAGCCAAATGCTAGAGCATCCCTTGAGCAATGTGCCCAGTGCAATGACATCACCTCTGGCTGATGTCATCATGCTGGGTATGTCAGGCATGGCGGGGCTCTTCGGGGTTGGGGCTCCCCCTGCTGGCCTGCTGGCCAGTGCTGGATTGGAGGCCCTGAAATGGGGGGGGGAGATCCTTGCCCCCATTGGGGGGATGGTAGCCCTAGGTTGCTGTAAGTTGGTTGTGACTTGACAGTACGTACATACATAATGTGTTTTGCAAAGGGGAGCTAGCTAACATAGCTGCTAACAGACCCTGATTCAAATTTAGCCTCTGCTATTAGCACATTAACTGGGCTTAGGCTGTCTAGACTCTTACATATTGAGTGGTGAACTCACTCTGAGCCTGCATTTGCACATACCCCAATTTGATGTCACATGCAGACTTCCCCACTGACGTGCTCACAAGAGACCACTTCTTCCAATTTTCAGGGGAAACCAGCTCTGCAGAGCACTGATTGGCTGGCCATCATGACAAACATGAAATGACCTGCCTCTCCCCCTTATCTACCAACCATGTGAAGTGCTGACTGGCTGGCCTTTGTGGCAATCATTAAGTCATTCCCACCCCAAGCCGAAACAGGATGTCAAGTTTTAAAAACCTGAAGAACTTTTTATTCTAAAAAGGTGCTGAATATACGTTTGACTGCATAGCATTAAGGGCTAAGCATACTAATATGGAATAACTGATTGGTTTAGCATAGGAAAAGGAGTATGACAAGGATGTATATTGTCACCTTGCTTATTTAATTTATATGCCAAGTACATCATGCGAAACGCTGGCCTGGATGAATCACAAGCTGGAGTTAAGATTTCTGGGGAAAAGATCAATAACCTCAGATATGCAGACAGTACCACTCTGATGGCAGAAAGTGAAGAGGACCTAAAGAGCCTCTTGCTCAGGGTGAAAGAGGAGAGTGCAAAAGTGGGCTTGAAGCTCAACATCAAAAAAACTAAGATCATGGCATCCAGCCCCATCACTTCTTGGCAAATAGAAGGGGAAGTTGTAGAAATAGTGACAGACTTCATGTTCCTGGGATCCCAGATCACTGCAGATGGTGACTGCAGCCATGAAATTAAAAGACACCTGCTCCTTGGGAGGAAAGCGATGGCAAACCTAAACAGCATGATAAAAAGCAGAGACATCACCCTGCCAACAAAAGTCCGCATGATCAAAGCAATGGTATTCCCAGTAGTAATGTATGGCTGCGAGAGTTGGACTATAAGGAAGGCCGAGTGCTGAAGAACAGATTCTTTTGAACTATGGTGCTGGAGAAGACTCTTGAGAGTCCCTTGGACTGCAAGGAGATCAAACCATTCAGTCCTAAAAGAAATCAACCCTGACTGTTCCCTGGAAGGCCAGAGCCTAAAGCTGAAGCTCAAATACTTTGGCCACCAAATGAGAAGGGAGCATTCACTGGAGAAGACCCTGATGCTGGGAAAGATTGAAGGTCAAAGAAGAAGGGGACGGCAAAGGATGAGATGGTTAGACAGTGTCATCGATGCAATGAACATGAAATTGAGCAAACTTCAGCGGACAGCGGAAGACAGGAGGGCCTGGCGTGATCTGGTCCATGGGGTTGCGAAGAGTCGGACTCGACTGTGCGACTGAACAACAAATACTAATAAAAGCCAAGAAGAGAGGAAGAAGGGAGCGATAAAAACAGACATTCAGGCTGGAGCTACATATGTGTGCCTTTGTGGGTAATCTAGTACAGCCCAATCTCATCCGGTCTCAGAAGCTAAGCACGGTCGCCCCTGGTTGGGTGGGGGACCACCAATATAGTCCAAGGTTGCTATGCAAAGGCAGGCAATGGCAAACTATCTCTGTTAGACTTTTGTCTCGAGCACCCTATGGGGGTCATTGTAACTCAACTGCAACTTGACAGGACTTTCCACCACTTTAGGAGCAGTGGTGGGGAGAAGAAAAGCTTGCCCTACAGCCAAAAAGCCTGTATATATTCCTGTATGACTACATGCATCTCTGGGCAATCCACAATCTCTCTGCCTCGTCCCCCAATCTACTATACAGGTATCAAAACATTGTTATAGAAGAATAAGGAACACAAAACAGAACTGCTTTCAACCCTCACGCACCACATTACTGTATCTGATACCCAAGGGCTGGCCTGGATGTGGATATCTACTGCCACCACTGTTCCCTCTAATCTGAGTTAGTGTGAGCTAGCTCACAGTTCTTTAGCCTCCAGCTCACACATTTTTGTCATAGCTCAGGAAGGATGGCTCCAGAGCAAACTAATTTATGCAGTAGCCAAATTGCTCGCTCACAACTGTAATGCCAGTAGCTCACAAAGTTGAATTTTTGCTCACAAGACTCCACAGCTTAGAGGGAACATTGACTGCCACTACCACTGCCTGGATGTGGGTATCCACCGCCACTGCCACTACCACTAATGGAGTAGCCTTATGACGATCACACTCCAGTGGCGTGGCAGATCGATACCGTGGTACGGGGAGGGAGGTAACATCTATTGGACACCATATTGTTTAATTTAAGAGTAACGGCATTGAGCACTTTATGTAATTCTTGGTATTTACTTTGTTTTATCTTGTTTTATCTGGTTTTTATGCATTGGCACATGGTGCCTCTGTCTGTTAGCCGCCCTGAGCCCATTCGCGGGGAGGGCGGGGTAGAAATCTAAATAAATAAATATCAAAATCCACACAATAGGGCCAACGTCACCTTCTGCTGAGGAGCCCCAGGTCACTCTGCAGATAACTCTAATGCTGTTTTTAAAAAGGTCAAAAAGCAGCCTCCAGAAACACCCGTGCATGCGTAGATATATAAGTAATGGCTGGAAGTTAACTACCATTGTGCATTGTTGTAGCGCTGACAAGGCAGGGCGAGGGACGTACCTGGAGTTTCGGTTTAGGGCCTTGGAGTTAGAGGTGGGCAAGGAAGAGGGAAGAGAAGTTGGGAGAGGGGATGGCAATTCTGGGGGGTATGGGAGGTGATAAAGAGCACGGGGGGGGAGTGACTGGGGAGGCAATCAAATGGAAGGGGGGACAACAGTGAGTTGGAGGAGAGAAGAAAGTAAGGGGGGAATTATGATTGCTGTTGTTGTTGTTACCTATGGGCCTGTGAGGAAGTATCTGGTGGGAAAAATAATTTGGAACTCCTTTCCCGCAACCCAAATTTCCCCCTACAGGATTATGTAAATTGTCAGTTTCGGTTTCGACGCTGCGAATGGCGGCCGCCTCTCGGGACGCTCCCGGAGGCAGTTAGCCCACACGCAGTCAGGGGGGGTCTTCGCGTATGCAAAAGACCCTAGTGAGCCTTAGGTAAAGGCTCCGAACCAGGGCGCTTCGGGAGTAGCCTCTTTGCCGGCAGACAGCCGGGAAATTGAGGCTTTCTCCCCGCCCCAATCGGCCCCGCTGCGTTGTGCCCGTAATGGGACTTAGCGGCGCCACCGAATTCCAGGAGTGAAGACAGCGTTACGATTTAATATAAAAAGAAGAAGTGGCATCGAACCGTGAGTTGAAGATCGATTTTGAAGCGTGAATTCGAGCCCCCCCGTAAGCGCTTAAGCGTATGGGAGGAGGGAGGAATCCCCACCCCTTTTGAGAAGCAAGATTTACAAAGGGTGCGCGAGGGAGGGCAGAGAGGAAAACAGTGTTGGTGAAAGTACTGTTGGAGTTGTATAAAAGAATTGATCCTATTAGCTTCCTTGGGGATGCGGCACGAACTTTATAAAAGTAAATAATAAATCAAAATGTCGACTATGGGGAAAGTCCTGCAGAAACCGGAAGAGATGAGAGGAGGGACTTCCGGCCCGGGTAGCCCCCCCAAGAGCTAGCTGTCAATCAACAGGATCTGCGCCCTCTGCTGGAGCAAATACAGAAAATCAATGAAACCTTGCTTAAAGTGGAAAGTGTCTTGGTTAGTCGACAGGGGAAATTGGAGGAAATAGAACAGAAATCGGATTTGATTTTAAGTTTTCAGGGCGTGAAAGAAGAAGAGAAAGAGGATCTCGGATTTACTTCGACAAATGTTTTGGCACCCCTAACTGGCAGTGAAGCGAAAGATTTAAAAGAAGAGGTGGACATGGCTCTCAAAGCCTATTCCGCTTTTATAAAAGAAGATACTCTGCCAGTAGAAGGGGATGTTGAATATAGCGGGCAATATACCAGAGATCCGATTCCACGTGCAGTAATTATGGCGCCCTGGAAATTTGAAGGCCGGAAATATAAGGAAAAAGAGAAAAGAAAGAAGATGGATTACACCTTTAAAAAGCAAAAATCTTTGAAGAGACACGCCAGTTTGGAGGAAGACGCAGCATTTAAAATTGGCAGAGAAAAAGACGGCAGCCCAGGGGAAGGAGGCGACGGATTGGAAGACATCAAAGTTGAAAAGGACTCAATCTATAACTGGAAGAGACCTAAAAAGAAGACATTTTAAGGACTGTTCGTGTACCATCTACAAGGAGCTGTTTGATTACTAACCCCAATGGACTTTACTAACTGTATTAACAGAGTGATTTTGGACTTTGTAGTTTAAAAGAAGATCTTCGAATCGCGATAGATACCAAAAATGGTATTAATTACTAACTAAAATTAACCTTTACTAACAGAGAAAACTTCACTCCATCTTTCTCTTTCTCCAGCTGTCTACCCTTCCTCTTTCTTATAAAAAGAATAAAATTCTCTCCTTTTTAGGAGAGTTTTACCCAAAAAAAAAATGGATTATGTAAATTGTCAGGGACCTAAACAGGCTAATAGGAGTGTCAGTAGGACTGTAAGAGCCCATTTGGGAGGAAGCTGAATGCCTAAATAACATGGTTCCATGAGAACGGCTCTGAAGAAGAAACATTCGAAACTCTCACGGCCGACAAGAGGAGTCAGCCACTTTGATACAGCCTCCTTAGCAGACCTGGAATGTGGCAACTGATACGAAGACCACAGTGTCTATGGACTTTTTAAGTCTATTTAGTCTGACTGGGAAGGCTTCTTTTGTGTTTTTCAAAGCCAAGTGCTAAAAAGTTATAAACTTATTGGAGCTATTGTAATATTTACAGTGATCTTATGTATTGTTTTTGATCAGTGTTAAAACATATGCCAAATTTATAAAAGCCTTAAGTGGTTAAAAAAAACACCCTTTGCATTGAGTTTATGCACAGGAGAAGTTGTGTTTTGTTGTGTAACTGAGTCTAGTATCCCCGTGTTCCCGTTGTGTTTACGATTTCACTCACTCTCGACTGCTCTCGACATTCTGCAACTCCTGTAAGATTTTCAGTCCTCATCAAGATATTTTTGGAGGCTTTTTTCCTCTTGAATTCTATTAACTTCATTGGGTGCCTTCCTTCCTTCCTTCCTTCCTTCCTTCCTTCCTTCCTTCCTTCCTTCCTTCCTTCCTTCCTTCCTTCCTTCCTTCTACAAGAGGGAGTGAATTTTCTCTCTGTCCAATTCCACTGTGCAGTGCATAATTTCATGAACAGCTATCATTTCCCACTTCTAAGCTTTTCTTTAACTGGAAACCTCCCGGTTCATGAACTAGCCTGTTCTATACAGTGAGACAACTTCCAAGGATCATATTTACTTAACTGATGAGACCAAACCAAAAAAAAAAAAAAAATGTGCCGTTTGTGTGCAAAACTCATGGCATGTTGCAGACATAATGTCTCAAACTAATTTTACCTAGGTTTAAAATCTAGAGCAAAACAAATATGTTCAGTTAATCCTGGAACATATCACGGTCATCAAAATTGCAGTAAGTGGTTTAAATAAAGCTTAAATTCATTATTAACCAACCTGCTCACAGGCAGGATTTTCTTTCTAATAAATAATAATATGCAAAGCTTCCAAAGTAATTAACAGAGAAATAAGCTACAAAAGGATGAGAATTTTGGGAAATGCTTGATCTTGAAAGCGGGGCTCCCGATCACAGCAGTGGCCCTATTTTTATGTCTTGCGCAAAGCTGCAGAAATTGTACTGCAATGGGAAGAGCTTTCATCATGTCTTCCCGGAAAGGTGGGGGGAAGCCAACGACGTTTCTCCAAACTGCTGTAGATCAGAGGGGTACATAGAAGGCAGTGCTGAGTTAAATGCTTATGTCAGGGCGGCATGACAAAATAAGAAATAAGTGAGCCCCCCAGGTAAGAGGAGAAGTTGTGGCTCAGTGGTAGAGCCCATGCTTTGTGCGCAGACAGGCCCATCACTGACAGCTCCAATTAAAAGATCTCAGGTAACAGGTGCTGGGAAAGATCTTTCTCGGCTTGAGACCCAAGTGGGCTGCTGCTAGTCAGAGTCGACAAGACAGCAGGAGATTAGGGGAAAGACAGCTTCCTACATACAGACATACGAAGCTGCCTTAGACCAAATCAGTACTACCAGAGGAATCACGGTGTAGACTACACAACAGCAAAAACAACCACTGTGAAATACGGTGCTAGTACAACAAAGGCAAAAGTAAAATAAAAAAAATTGTTATATATCCTCACAGTGTTATTGTCATGTATTAGTTGTTTCCAGGGCTTTTTTGGTAGAAAAAGCCCAGCAGGAACTCATTAGCATAATAGGCCACACCTAACAGCAGAAACTCATTAGCATATTAGGCCGTACCCTGCTGGCAAAGCTCATTAGCATATTAGGCCACACCCCCATGTTGCCAGAAGTGTAGTCGTCCAGCCACACCCGACTTTTGCCACTTATTCTTTTTTGGAGCAGGAACTCCTTTGCATGTTAGGCCGCACACCCCTAATGTAGCCAATCCTAATGAGTCTCTGCTGTTGGGTGTGGCCTGTTATGCTAATGAGTTCCTGCTGGGCGTGGCCAACTCGGGAGCCAGCCAGAACTCCGTTCCTGTGCGTTCCTGCCCAAAAATAGCCGTGGTTGTTTCCAATATTCCACATGAGACATTCAGTACAAAAATACAGTTATCTCCATCCAGTATCAAAATGGCATACAGCAAACCCTCACAAGGGAAAAGTCCAAGGGAAATGTATAAGTAGAATTAATAAAATCTGCACAGTGTCCAAAGCACAAACGGGACAGGGCTTCAAGTCGACTCCCACATTTTGGCGATCTGGTCCCTTCTTCAGTAAAGGAAACTGGCAGGACATCCAACAAACAAAGTCAAGTAGTTGCTGTAGATTTTCCGGGTCATATGGCCATGGTCTTGGCATTGTAGGACCTGACGTTTCGCCAGTATTGGCGAAACGTCAGGTCCTGCAGTGCCAAGACCATGGCCACATGACCTGGAAAATCTACAGCAACTAATGAACTCCGGCCGCGAAAGCTTTCGACAAATTCCAGTAGTTTCTCCAGTCTAAAATGTATAATTCTGTATGTCGACATGCATTCACAATACACACACTCACAAGACCGACAAGAGAGATTGCACTTTGGACATTGCACAGATTGTGATTAATTCTACTTATAAATTTCCCTTGGACTTTTCCCTGGGGAGGGTTTCCTGTGTATGCCATTTTGATACTGATGGAGGTAACTATATTTTTGTACTGAATATCTCATATGGAATACTGGAAATAACTAATACATTACAATAACACTATTAATATATATAATCATCTCTACTTTCGCCTTTATTGTAATAGCGCTGTATTTCACAGTGGTTATAACAAATCAGACCACAGGTCCAGCAAGGTCAGTAATGCCTACTCAGACTTGCAGTAGCTCTCCACCATTTGTATCAGACTTCTTTCACACCACCTACTACCTGGTCCTTTAACTGGAGATGGCAGGGCTTGAACCCGAGACATTTTCCATACCAGCCCACCCAGGGCTCTTAAACAGACCGTGAGCAACTGGTACAAGGGAGGGAACAGGGGACTGCTTGAGGGGAGTGGGCAGAGTCATTCCAATTGTGGCTTCAGCATGGCAGAACAACCTCATCTGCAGTGGTCAAGCAGCGTGGAAACATCTGCCCAGTGCTGGACCGCTGGCTCTCTAGTCTGCCCATGTGGGTTTTCCTTTGCACGCACACCCCAGCTCATGAGGCCTTGCAGCAAGGATATCCCAACTCAGAGCTTACCAGCTGCTGTCCTTTATACAGTTTATATCTCTGGTACCTGGCATTACGTTTTATGGCATGCAGGGCCTGGCCCAAAAAAGTGACATTTATGTCAGATCCGGCCCTCGTGACAAATGAGTTTGACACCTTTGTTCTAAGCAATGCAACTGGTTAGCACAGCAGTAAAACCCAGATTGAAAACCCAACCCCAGGTGTGTGCTGTTTCTTCGGCACTCTCTCCTGGGAAGGAGGGAACGAGACCCCGTTGGAAATGCTAATTTATAGCCCCATCCCCAATAAAATGACTGTGGCAACATGACAGATATCAGATACACCTCGATCGACATTTGCCAGCCGCCAGGAGTCCCTTTCCATAGGTTCCCCCCTTTATGATTTCCCCTTCTCCTCTGCTGAGGTTTGGTTTTGTCAATAGGCCATGAAATCTGGAGACATTTCTAAGTCTAATGCCGACGCCAGTCAGAGCACTTTGCATTGTATTGCCTCCCAATTGACCATTATTGTTTAAAATTTGTACTTACATACTATACGGTTATTGGCTTGCATGTGGTCGTTGGCGTTCCACCCTCCATTGAAAACGTGGCATTTGATGCTGTATAGACTTCAAACCCAGCCAATATAAATCTGGAATGGGATCCTAAATCAAGTAGGACTCCACAATATTCAAACACTTGTTCACACAGACAGACAGATGATGGATAGATAGATAGATAGATAGATAGATAGATAGATAGATAGATAGATAGATAGATAGATAGATAGATAGATAGACAGACAGACAGACAGACAGACAGACAGACAGACAGACAGACAGACAGACAGACAGACAGATAGATAGATAGATAGATAGATATCTTTGTGTGTGTGTGTGTGTGTGTGTGTGTGTGTGTGTGTGTGTGTGTGAACTTGTGTGTGTGTGTGTGAACACACACAGATATAGATATCTGCCTCTATTTGATGAATCTATTTTTTTAAAGGCCTGGCTTGATAAGCATAACATTTGGGCAATTTCAACCACAGTGTCCTTTCCACTGCCTTGAAACACCCATGCTGGCACAGCCCAGCGGCGCATGGCACATTATCTCCAGTCCCTTTAAGTCAGATTGTTTTGTTTTACCAGGCTGAAGCACCCAAATTGCAACATGATTGACCTGTCGCGGCAAAAAAGAAATGGAAAACAACTCGGGCTGTTGAAATGGCTAGTTAAGAAAGAGCCTCCAAGCCAATCACTCCCAAAGTGTACGTCCCGTGGCTTTAGATGGATTTGTAATGGGGCTCTGATGTTTGCGAATACTTCCAGCCGAGGATTTCAGGTTATTGCATGTGTTTCATTTTCGTTGTATGACTGTTTGGGAGGCATAAAGAACCACACGGGAAGTTGTGCAAATTGCCAATAACAAAGGGCACTTAACTCGGCAAGTCCCATTCCAGATGTACAACCACAAACCGAAAGCACAATCAGCCATGTAAAGGATGGTGCTTAGAGGGTGGGAAACGCTGCTTGAGCGTGCCGGAGGAATGGAGAACGGCAGCAACACACACACACAAAAAAAAGCCCTGTCCTCTTGCGCAATTATGCAAACGGTAACCATTGAGTCCAATGAGATGAGATGATGAGAAATTCACAACTGGATTTTAAGAGCAGAAATAGCAGCAGCAGCACAAGACCACAATTTGGATCAGAGCTGCTTGTGCATGTTTAAACACAGAGGTGCATTACTGGTTTGCGTTTATTTATTCAAAACGTGTGTGTGTGTGTGTGTGTTTGTGTGTGTTTAAAGTGCAGTCAAGTCCCAGCCAACTTAGGGTGACCCCAGCAAGGGGCTTTCAAGGCAAGTAAGAAGCAGAGGCAGTTTGCTGTTGCCTTCCTCTGCAGAGCCTTCCTTGGCAGTCTCCCTTCCAAATTTCGACCCGGCTTAGCTTCCATGAGCAGACAAGTTCAGGCGACACCATGCTGTCTCCCCTCCCTCGGAGCCCTACCGAATGGTTTATCTTTGTGCACTTTCACTTATCAGAACCCAGGGCTATTTGGGGGCAGGAACCCCCAGGAACGGAGTTCCGGCTGGCTCCCAAGTTGGCCACGCCCAGCAGAAACTCATTAGCATAACAGGCCACACCCAACAGCAGAAACTCATTAGGATTGGTTACTTTGGAGCTGTGTGGCCTAACACACAAAGGAGTTCCTGCTCCAAAAAAAAAGCCCTGGGTTTTGACAACAAACAAGGTAAACAGAATAAGAAGCAAAAGGTGGATGTGGCTGGATGACCATGCTTCTGGTGTGATGGGGGTGTGGCCTAATATGCTAATGAGCTGTGATGTCATGAGTGTGACCTAATATGCTAAGGAGTTTCTGCTTTTGGGTGTGACCTGTTATGCTAATGAGTTCCTGCTGGGCTTTTTCTACAAAAAACCCCATCAGAACCAATCCACTCCTTGTACCACTGTAATCCTTGGAATGAAAAGATGGGCTCTTGTCCCGTTCCTTCTGGGAAATGGCTAGCCGGAATTCCCTTACAGTATGTAGCCATGAACACCATTGTCTGAGTTTTGTCTCCTAAGTTAAGAGTCCACCAGAACCTCCTTCAGATGAAATGATGCACTTTACAAAGTCAGGTTGGTCCATCTCTGGATACTGATAGATCTGGTTGGTTTCCAGAATGCTCTGGGGGATTCTGAGAGTCTCGATGGTGACCAGTGTTCCCTCTAAGCTGAGTTAGTGTGAGCTAGCTCACACTTTTTTAGCCTCCAGTTCACAGATTTCTGTCTTCGCTCAGGAAGGATGGCTCCAGAGCAAACTAGTTTATGCAGCGGCCAAATCGCTTGCTCGCAACTTTAATGCCAGTAGCTCACAAAGCAGAATTTTTGCTCACAAGACTCCACAGCTTAGAGGGAGTATTCATGGTGACTCTGTCAAAGAGTTTGCAGTGGACTGGAAATTATGGTTCCCCGAGGACAATAGACACAGCGTTGCTCCCTGTTGTCCTCCACGTCTCTTGAGCATAACGCCAGTTCAGTGATTTACCAGGGAGCAGGGAGAACCAATGGGAGATGCATTGAGTATGAATGGCAGACGACTCGTGTTGAGTCAGACAGCGCGCCATACAGCTCATCTGCCAACCTATGCATTTCCATAGGTCACTTCCCACAATTAGAAAAAAACACCTTTAGACATTCATCTGCTATTGTGACCTATTTATTGCTTTACAACTGTCGACCTTATAACCTTAACTATGCATTTGCAGTTTTGTATTTATTGATATCGGTCAGGTTATTGAGCCTGGTCCCCTGCAGGGAACCCCTGAGCAATTTCCCAGACCTGGGTGTCCTCAAGACTGGATGCACACAAGAAAACCAGGCCTTTAAAAATATATAAAGGTTTATTAAATAGTTAAAAGAATTCCCTGTGCAGCACAATCTCAACAGTCCAGTAACAAGAAGACAAAGAAGCAAATTCATTGCATACCGGAGGATTAGATGGCAAATCCTCTTGCAGCATAAAATCCAAGCAGCAGCTTAAAAGCCTTCTGTACGTTGCAGTCCGTCATGATGAAGCATAGCATATCAAAGTGTACTAGCATGGTGTCAGCATAACATTAGCAAGACTTCTTCTGGCCTGCACCCTTATTACATCTTCATACCCTTTGGCATCAGGTGGTCTCTTGGGTTCAATCAGGGTTCTTCTTCAATGGAACTTTCCAGAGAACGTTGGCAACTGCTGAGAGCCAGCGCGGTGTAGTGGTTAAATGCAGCAGACTCTAATCTGGAGAACCAGGTTTGATTCCCCACTCCTCCCCATGAAACCAGCTGGGTGACCTTGGGTCAGTCATAGTTCTCTCAGAGCTGTTCTCTCCAGAGCAGTTCTCTCAGAGCTCTCTCAACCCCACCGACCTCACAGGGTGTCTGTCGGGGGGGGGAGGAGGAGGAAGAAGAAGAAGAAGAGGAGGAGGAGGAGGAGGAGGAGGAGGAGGAGAAGTGGGGAAATCAAGCCCGGATCTCCTGATTTGAGTCCGCCACTCTTAACCAGTACACCCAACTGGCTCTCAGCAGTTGCCAGCATCCTCTGGAAAGGAGATTGTAAGCCACTCTAAGACTTCTGCAGGTAGTAAAAAAGGAAGAGGGGTTCTCGTTTGACTACCCAAAGGGCTATGCTGAGGACATGGGACCTCTGAGAACAAAAGCCATGTGGAACAGCAACTTTGGGTAAGGAGGAAGATAGGTTGAGATTGAAAGAAAAGGCTGGGTCCGACCCTGAATCCCTGCACTTCCTCACTCATGAAATTCTCCCAGCAGAAGTCTCTCTTGCTAGAACTGTGAACCTGTAACAGGTGAAGAGAATTTTTCCTTAAGCCTTTGAAAGAGGATATGGTTAAGCAATCACTTTAAAAACCTTTGAGTCCAGTGGTACCTATAAGACCCACAGAGTTTTATTCTTCAGAAGTGTTCATGCACACAAAAGCTTATGCCTTGAATAAAACTTTGTGGGTCTGGAAGGTGCCATGGGACCCAAACTTTGTTCTGCTGCTTCAGACCAACATGGCTACCCCACCTGGATTTAAAAACCTTGTTCAACAAAGGAGGATGTGGCGGCCAAATATAGACCTGTATCTACTCTTCTATAAGATGTTCTATGAGATGTTTCTATAGAACGTTCTATAAGGTAAAGGTAAAGGTTTCCCTTGCTCAAAAGCCAGTCGAATCTGACTCTAGAGGGCAGTGCTCATCTCCGTTTCCAAGCCGAAGAGCCAGCACTGTCTGAAGACTTCTCCATGGTCATGTGGCTGGCATGACTAAACACCAAAGCGCATGGAATGCTGTTACCTTCTCACCAAAGTAGTACCTCTTTATCTACTTGCAGTTTCCTGCTTTCGAACTGCTAGGTTGGCAGGAGCTGGGGCCGGAGATGGGAGCTCACTCCGTCACACGGCACTCGGGTCTCGAACTGCCGAACTACCAACCTTCCGGTCTGCAGCTGAGTGTCTTAACCTCTGAGCCATTTCTATTCTATGTTCCATAGGACATTTTGGAGGACATTAATTCACAGAGTCGCCATAGGTCAGAAGCAACTTGACAGCACACATCTACTCTTCCTTGTTGTTGTTACAATATCATTCAGGTAGGCCTTTCAATGAAAAGGTGTTAGCACCGAAGAATCCACATAAGCCACTGTAGATTTAAGGCAATCGTGACCTTAACATTAAAAAAAAAATCCAACTTATTTTTAAAAATGCACAAGGAGATTTGCAAAAAAGTTGAAAAGAGACTGGACAAGGACATCCAATAGATATGCCCCAAGGACAAAGAATTAATCAGAAATAACAGAAATAACAAAGAATCAATCAGAAATCCACACTAAAGCGAGGAACAGTTCTGAAAACCCCAGCAAGGGGACAAAGAAGAATGCACATGGCTTAACAACTTTTTCACTATTATGGTACAGCAAATCTGAAAGTGCGACGTTGGATGGCACGGTGTCAGCTGGTACCATGGTGCCCACGGGCACCATGTTGGAGACTACTGTGGTAGACAGTTTCCAGATAAATGGAACACCTCTTTTCTGGCCCTGTTGGATTTGTCTGTGACTTTTTACACAGTGGACCCCTCCATTCTGTTAGATTTCAGCCCTCCTGCCATTTTCCCAGTTAAAAATAAGCCGGGGTAGGGATGGTGCACCGGCTGTTCTCTTCTACCAGCTCCTGCTTATTATCTTACCCCCTAGGAATGTACACTTCTGCTCAGCCATATTATAGGCCTTTTGGATGGTGGAATCATTTCCCCGAGGAGGTCAGGAGGGCAAGGGTTGTCAGGCAGTGCCTTGTAACTGGCCAGTGGGTTGAGGGGGGGTAGCATCACAGAAAAGAAACTGAAATGAAAAATAAGGTTTCATCTACTTACAAAAAGTTCTGATCATAGAGTTGCTGGCGATTCCTAGAGCTGCCCCCAGTCACTTCCAGGTAGCTCCAGGAATTGCCAGAAACTCTATGATCAGAACTTCCTGTAAGTAGACAAGGCTTTAGTTCTCTTTAATTTTTCTCTCCAGGTCTATAGCCCGCTCTCTGTATTTTGCTCCACTTTCCAAGGCAAAGAGGAAGCTACACATGACCCAGCTTGAAAGAGCCAGGAAAATGCAGAGGCTCTGCTGACAATATACTGCCTGGTT
The DNA here is from genome assembly GCA_029375565.1 of Gekko gecko. Classification (NCBI taxonomy): domain Eukaryota; kingdom Metazoa; phylum Chordata; class Lepidosauria; order Squamata; family Gekkonidae; genus Gekko; species Gekko gecko. The sequence continues at coordinate 14,855,384 of JAPDNY010000012.1, read as the reverse complement.
GTATATTACTTATACTATCTAGCCTCCTTGTAAGGAGGCAAAACCCCGTCCCGTATGTTATGGCCGGGTGTGTGTCATAAAAAGACTGTTCCTGTAAAATGTTATGGAGTCAGGTGCAAAGATGCTCATGAGGAAAAAAATGCAAAAACAATACTTGAAGCAACAATCTATGCTTCCTTCCCACATTTCCCACAGCTGGGATTTTGAGGCACTCGGGTTTCTTTGTTATCATTCTAGTAACAAAGACTTGTTTGGAGGTTCCTGCAGGAGAGCACAGCTATTGTATACCCTGGACCAAAGAACGGGACACTCCTTCTCTCTGGGGTGGCCGTCCTCTTCCACCGAACACATAGCTTGGGAGGGACACACAAGGAGGGGGAGGGAGGCTGGGGACACCCACCTAACCAGCCAGATCAGCCGAATCAACCCAGATTATCAGTAGGGTGGCAGATCGCCCTGACATAAGGCAAAACTGTATTCTGGAGCTATTAGTAACTTCTTTTATTCCAAAGGGAGCAGGCAGAGATGTACTTGGAGCTCCTCGGGTTTTCATCCTGGAAGTTGCCCCCCCCCCCCCGTTCTCTTTAGATCTGCAATTTGGATAAATAGAGTTACAGAGAAAAATGACATTCCATTCTCCCAGTTTCTGGGGAAACTAATGAATATTCCCTGTTGTGTTTCCAGCGTTGCCTTGCAGGTGGAATTTGGACAGAAGTCATCAGGGGCTAAGGCACGGCTCCTTGCTTTTAAGCTGAGGATAAAAAAAAATGGTTCTCTGAAGACAGCCCACTTCTGGGGAAAGACTCCTTTAAATCTACATGGCTGGAAATGGTGGATGATAAACCATTATTAATTGGTATGACTCCTTAAAATATATTGGCCCGGGGGGCAGCATGATTCTCTTACCTTGATTAGGAAATGTGTCTTGGAGACTGACCATCGCAGTACCTTAGTGAGTGGTCGTCGGGTTTGTTCTTCTTTGTTTTACAGCTCCCCGCCTAATGTACTACCCTCTTATTTCTGTTATTTCTCAGTTCCACAGTTTGTAGGGCATTCTTGTTTGCTAGGCTGAATGTCATTCCTTCCATGGTTTGCTGGCCAGGTATACTTTGCTGAAGTACAGAGAGCCAGTTTGGTGTAGTGGCAGGGGTGGCCAAACTTTCTTAGCGTAACCAGGGCCGGCCCGAGGATTTTTTGCGCCCTAGGTGGGGCTACCTCCTGACACACACACCCCAGCGTGCGCCCAATGATAGGGTTGCCAACCTGCCGCCTCTCCACCGCTGGGGCTCCCCAGGGCAAGGGAGGGCTCCCCTCCTCCTCCTCCTCCTCCTTCCCCCTCTCGCCCGCCGCCAGGGTGTGCCGGCAAGCCAGGGAAGGGGCGGGGGGTTAAACCCCCATCCCTTCCGTCTGAGCGCCGGCAAGCCAAGAAAGGGGCAGGAGTTTAAACCCTCGTCCCTTCCATCTGAGTGCTAGCTTGCCAGCGCGCCCCACAGCTGCGAGGCACACTGGCAAGCCGGGGGGGGTTGGCGGGGCTTTGGGCGGGGGGCGGGGGCTTTTGGTGCCCCTAAGGGCCAGCGCACTCTAGGCGAATGCCTGGTTTGCCTAGTGTGCAAGCCAGCCCTGCCCTGAGTGTAACAGCCACATGGAATAAACATCAGGTGTTTGAGAGCCACAAGACATGAACAAATATTACACACGGTTTTATTGGAAAATATGCAAATTTGCTTTTATTAACATTAAATTGGACTTTACGAAAGAGCTGCATGTGCCTCCAGAGCAGTGGTTTGAGCACCCCTGGTGTCATGGCCAGGAGTGTGGAGTGGACTCACATCCGGGAAAACCAGGTTTGATTCCCCACTCCTCCACATGCAGCTGCCAGTGTGACCTTGGGTCAGTCATAAGTCCTTTCAGAGCTGTTTGATTTGATTTATTAAATTTCTACCCCATCCTCCCAGCCACAGCCGGCTGTTCTCTCAAGGGCAGTTCTCAAAAGAGCTTTCTCAGTCCTACCTACCTACCTCACAGGGTGTCTGTGGTGGGGAAGGGAAGGGAAAGGGATTGTAAGTTGTGCTGAGACTCCTTTGGGTAGTAAAGGGTGGGATATAAATCCAGTCTCCGCCTCCTCCTCCTCTTCTTCTTCTTCATTCTGACAGAATCTGCCCATTTTGCTGAAGTGCCCTATGTCTGTGACCCTTAGGTACCACTATATTATACTTGTATTAAGCAACTCCTTACCTTCCTACTCTTCGGAAACTGTTCTATTCTTACTGTAAAATAGTGACCCGAAATTTACATCGGGTGTGGATAAATATCAGTCCTTTTAAGCTTTGGTTCCAAATAGAATATCCAGAAACTTTCTGCTGCTCAGGATTATATATCTGTGAGCTTCCAGGTTCAAAAGGAAATATTAATAGAAACAACAAAGAGCCTTGTGTCACCGTAAAGACAAATCCATTTATTGTGGCAAAAGATTCCAGAATCCACTGAGTCCGATGCCTGAAGTGTTAACCTTCGTTGGCAGATACATATATGCACATCTTAGCTGCATGTTCAGCACTCCAAGCAATAGGGGAATTTATTTAAAACATTTTAGCTGCCTTTCTGCCTGGAGGAACTCAAGACCACTTACAACGTAAATAAAGCAACAATGATTTTAAAAACACATAAAATAGCACAATTTAAAATCTCAGTGAGGACTGCCAATAGAAAACTGAATTGGTCAAATGCAGTCCTAAATAAAACTGTCTTCAGCTCTCTCCTGAATGTCAAAAATGGGGGGGGGATGCACCTCCCTGGGGTGGTTGTCCCATAATCGTGAGGCTGCATACTCCCTCTAAGCTGTGGAAACTTGTGAGCAAAAATTCAACTTTGTGAGCAACTGGCATTAAAGTGGTGAGCGAGCGATTTGGCTACTGCATCAATCAGTTTGCTCTGGGGCCCTCCTTCCTGAGCGAAGACAAAAATGTGTGAGCCAGAGGCTAAAAAAACTGTGGGCTAGCTCACACTAACTCAGCTTAGAGGGAACACTGGCTCCCACCCAAAAGCCCTGCTCCCACCAGATGAGCTTCTTTGTTTGATGGGACACCCCGTAGGGCCTCTCCTTGTCGTCTTAATTCCTGGGCAGGAACATATGGGAGAAGATGGTTCTTCAGATACCAGTTACATTACTATCCTGAATTCAAATGAGAACAGGATCCATTCAAGGGAGGAAATGATACCATCCGAGTAGGTGTGGCTTACTGCCAAGCATTGATCAAGTGAAAAAAGCAAGGGGAATAGTTTACATAAACCGGTGAAGGAGGACACTTACAGTTCTACCATAAGCCAGGCCATTCCCAGTCTCTGTTGAATGCAAGCCTGACAGCATCAGATCTGTATACAAATTCCAGCTCACTGTGAAAGTTTTCTTTGTGGAAGTACAGCAGCTTTTAGGCCTTTTAATGACTGCCTGGGAGGCTGGGTCAATTTTCTTTTTTTGGCAGGGTCTCAGTTACATAAGAACATAAGAGAAGCCAATGTTGAATCAGGCCAATGGCCCATCTAGTCCAACACTCTGTCACACAGTGGCCAAAAATACCAAGTGCCATCAGGAGGTCCAGCAGTGGGGCCAGGACACTAGAATCCCTCCCACTGCTGCCCCCCCAGCACCAAGGATAGAGTGCATCACCTGCCCCAGACTGAGAGTCCCTATCTATACCTTGTGGCTAATAGCCACTGATGGACCTCTGCTTCATATGTTTATCTAATTCCCTCTTGAAACTGTCTATGCTTGTAGCTGCCACCACTTCCTGTGGCAGTGAATTCCATATGTTAATCACTCTTTGGGTGAAGAAGGACTTCCTTTTATCTGTTCTAACCCGACTGCTTCATAGGGAAAGTTTTCCAACCCTTTTATCATTTTAGTTGCCCTTCTCTGCACTTTTTCCAATTCTATGAGGTCGCACCAATGATTTATACAGGGGCATTATGATACTGGCTCATTTGTTTTCAATTCCCTTCCTAATAATCCCCAGCATAGCATTGGCCTTCTTTATTGCAGTTTCACACTGTCTAGACATTTTCATTGAGTTATCTACTACGACTCCAAGATCTCTCTCTTGGTCAGTCTCTGCCAGTTCAGACCCCATCAACGTGTATTTATATTTAGGATTTTTGGCTCCAATGTGCATCACTTTGCACTTGACCACATTGAACCCCATTTGCCACGTTGATGCCCACTCACTCATCCTTGACAGATCCCTTTGGAGTGCCTCACTATCCTCCCTGGTTGTCACCACCCTGAACAACTTTGTGTCATCTGCAAATTTAGCCACTTCACTGCTTACTCCCAATTCCAAATCATTAATAAACAAGTTAAAAAGCATCGGACCGAGTACTGATCCCTGTGGTACCCCACTGCTTACCATCCTCCACTGAGAAAGTTTCCCATTTATACTCACTCTCTGTTTCCTATTTATAAGCCAGTTTTTGATCCACAAGAGGACTTGTCCTTTTATCCCATGACTATTGAGCTTACTTAGGAGCCTTTGATGAGGAACTGTATCAAAAGCTTTCCGGAAGTCAAGGTAAATAACATCTATTGGGTCCCCCTTGTCCAAATGTTTGTTCACTCCCTCAAAAAACACTAACAGGTTAGTGAGACAAGATCTTCCCTTACAGAACCCATGCTGAGTCTGCCTCAATAGTTTTTGTTCATCAATGTGCCTACTAATTCTTTCCTTAATAACAGTTTCCACCAACTTGCCCGGTATCGACGTCAGACTGACTGGCCTGTAATTTCCCGGATCTCCCCTGGAGCCCTTTTTAAAGATGGGAGTGACATTAGCTACCTTCCAGTTCTCAGGAATGGAGGTAGATATTAAAGAAAGATTACACATTAATGTAAGGAGATCCACAAGTTCACATTTGAGTTCTTTCAGAACTCTCAGATGAATGCCATCTGGGCCTGGTGATTTATTAGTTTTTAAATTGTTTTTAAATTAAAAGTTATTTCTTTGCTCGCTTTCATCCTGTTCATCAGCTAAGAAAGGGTCCTCAAAGCAATTCATGAGCTAGTATGGTTCAGTGGAACGAGTGTTAGATTAGATCCTGGGAGGCCTGGATTCGAATCCCCACTTCTACCCTGGAAGCACTCTGGGTGACATTGGGTCCATCACAAACTCTCAGCCTGGCCTACCTTACAGGGCTGTTTTGGGGAAGTGGGGGGATGTTCTAAGCAACTTTGAGTTCCAGCTGGGGAGAAACGTGGAATATAAATCAATAAACGCAAAATGCATCCAAGGAATCAAAAGGCAATTAACATTCAATCAAATGTTATTTGGGGAGGCAGTTCTCAGCTGGTTGCTGTCTGCGCTCCGCCTGAAGGTCTCATCAAAAATCAAGTTGGGACAAGAAAACTATCAGAGGTCAAAAAGCAACAAGATCATCCCCAGGACTTTTACGGATTCCAGATTCTTATGAGTTCTTTCGCTTCCTATACTATGGATCTTACACATTATTAACCAGAATCCAACCCCTCCCCCCAAATGAAATAAAATGGAGGGCAAGACGAGCCACAAAGATAGCATTGCATTATTACCATTATCTTGATAAAAGAGCGGGGACACACAGTCTGCCTGTCACAATTAGGGTGATAAATGTCTTGTTCTTTGAAGCTTGTTTGAAAGTCAATTATGCAGATTATTTTGAGAACACAGACAGATGGTCTTTTCCCCCTTATGAGACAATCAAGTTGAACTTTGATATGTGCATAAAAATACCATAATTTGTCAGGCTCCGATGGGGCCGCTTCATAACGTATCACCGAAGGACTCTATGGATTTTCACGTTTAGTCCTTTCCCACTGACATAGATGGTGCTCCTTTCTTATTCAGAGCATTTCCCCCCCCTAATTGGAAGCCTTGCTACACTCCATCCAGAAGCCAAATATTGATCTAGCAATGTGGGCTTAGGGTGTTTTGATTAACACCAAAGGTTGCGGACCGAGCGCCTTTGTTTTGTATTCTGCTAATTTTTAAAATTGTTATTATTCACTTGCAGCGGTAAACCTTTCTCTTTTTTATTGTCCGACCACTGGAAACGGGAACGGATTGATCCAAGCAACTGAATAATTCACAAGGCAGGCATTTACTGGAAAGCCTGACGCAACGATGACCTTCGCGTCCGCCGGCGCTACTGCCCTGGCTTTCTTGCCAAAGGAAAGATAATTCTGACATTTTAATGATGGTTTTAAAATGGATCAAAAGCTTTGTGGAGATTATTTTGGAGGGGCAAATGGACTACGAGAAAAAGACGGTTGGCTGCCTTCAAAGATCACCCTGGCAGAAGGGACCGATTGTGAACATTGATGACGTGCATAGTGATGGTCACCTTTGGGGTGTGGGACAGGAAGGGCTGCCTGTATTTGTAACCCCCCCAGTTCTCATATTTGAAGGACCATCTCCTTCCATACATTCCTGTGCAGATTGCATCAGGCAGCTATCTGTTGTCTACCCCACCACTTTTGGGAGCCCATCAGTCATCAACCCGAGCCTGGGCCTTTTTCCACCATGGCTTCAGCTTTCAAGATATTAACAAAAATATCTAAATATCTAATATGGGACATTAGCTGGAAGCCTACACGGGGCCTGCGCATCATAGACGGACCTGCCGCAGGAAGCCTCCTGGCCCAGGAAAAAAGAAATCGATGCCTGAAGCCCCGCCAGAACAAGAAAAGACAAGAAGAAGCCCTGCTCGGGTGCTGGTAGGAGGTCCCTTCCCTATATGATTGTGGCCCTAGTTAGGCAATGATAAATTGTGTAAACCACTCTGAGACCCCTTGGGGGGGGTCTGAGCGGTATAGAAATCGAATATATCAATAATAAATAAATAAATAAATAAATAAATAAACCCTTCAAGGACCTTTTGGTGACAACTGACAGCTGTGCCACAGACCACATCTATACTTGATATACACTAGTACCTGGTGAAAATTGAACTACAGAATCGTAGCAGAACAATAGGTTAAAGGGGGTTTTGGATGCCAGGCAGGAGTTGGAGCCCACGTCTTTAGCAGTCAGTTCATACCCATATCATCAACTGTATGTGTCGACAATCACAATATTACATCTATACAGGGCTCTGTAAACTCTTGGAGGATTGGCTACATTAGGGGTGTGTCGCCTAATATGCAAAGGAGTTCCTGCTACAAAAAGGACCCCGTATTTAAATAAATAGAATTCAAGCATTCTTCCTTTGAAAGACTTGAACCTACAATCTGAGAATTTATTAAATGTGCTGAGTCATTAAATGTGTCGAAGTCAGGGTTTGTAGCAAATATTTACTTAGTTCTAAGGGGGTTATTGTGTATAGTATCCTCTTTCATTTATTTTTACTTTTTAATGTCACACAGTGATTTAGAATATACTGATGATAAATGTAGAGAGGTCTTCTAAGCAAGGACCCTTTATACTAGTGCATGGGGCATGAACATCTCTTTGTTGTGTGAGAGCTAATGGTATATTCCATCACAATCCACCTTGAGTCGAGTATAGATGATGTAAATAATTTTTTTAAAAATTCTTGTTGGTATAAGAGACAAAACAGTATAATACACTATGGTATCACCTAGTGACAGAATGCAGTATTACAGCACAATAGAAACTGGAGGGGGGGAAGAAGCTGGAGATTACATATTCCAAGCCAGAGAACACATTAACAACAGAAGCCTGCAGACAAACCCAAGAAACCAACAAGAATAACTGAGTTCCTGCAGCTCCATCCTATTTAGGGTTCATACCCTCTCTACTCCTGATGATTCATTGTAAAATTGTTTGGTCAAAGCTCACAAGCCCTTACAAAGAAGAACCCCAGGGGACTATGTTTTGTTCCTGCTCCCTTTTAAATCCATTTTCTCCACCAGTGTTGGCAGGTAGCACAGAAACTACCAAAAGCATTTCTGAGTCCCATGGCTGCAAACTTCCATTATGACAACAGTTTTCTCGTTGCAAGCCCTGTGTTCGACTGGACGCAAGTGTAGTAGGACAGCAGAGATTCCATCTTAGTGGGTCAATAGTCCATCCTCTATGAGACCCCCTCTCCCTCTTTCCCCCAGCCTCCAGCTTTCCCAGTACCCCTTCCTTTCCTCCGTCCTATAGTGATCTCTCACATCTCTACTTATCCCTTATAGCGAAGACAATTGGATTTCGTATTTGTAGAACTGCACAAACGGGTCTCCCCACTCCTGCATTTGTATTCCTCCACCACTTTCTTTCGTTTCTGCAGAGGTCTTGGCGATCTGAGGAGCAAAAATGCAGTTTGCTCCCTCTTGCGGTGCAGCAAAGGGAATTCCCGGAAACAGAGAAATCTGATGTGGCACCGCAAGAGAAGACAAACTGCGTTTTTGCTCCTCGGACTGCAAATACCTCTGCAGAAACAAGTGAAAGAGGTGGAGGAATACAAATACAGGTGTGGAAAAATGACTCACTCAAAAGCTCAGATACAAAACCACTCTCTTGATAACAGTCACCAGGCATTAGTTCCAACGTTTGGCAGGCTGCCCAGACGTCTACGTGCTTTTGTGTTACTTCCCTCGCAGAAATAAAATCCCTTCATATTTACCTCATAATTATTACACAGTACCTTTTTATATACAGAACTATAGTTTATTCTCCCTGTCTCTCTCTCTCTCTCTTTCACTTCCTCTCTGTTGCTTGCTCCCTCCCTGCATTATGTCTCATGACGCGTTGATGCCTCTTCCAGGTGAAAACCATTGAGCGATCCTCTAGTTACAGAGCTTTTTGGATGACACTTCCATTCTAGACCCCTTCCAGTCTGGCTTTCGCCCGGGCCACAGGACGGAGACAGCACTGGTTGCCCTCACAGACGATCTCTGGAGGCGTCTGGATCAGGGCGGATCAGCGGTGCTGTTGTTGTTGGACCCGTCGGCAGCATTCAGCATGGTTGACCATCAGCTACTGATCCACCACCTCACCGACAGTGGAATCCAGGGGCCTGCCTTGCAGTGGCTCACCTGCTTTCTCCAAGGTCGGGGACAAAGGGTAGCACTGGGGGAACAGCTATCCCAAAGGCACCCATTGGACTGTGGAGAACCTCAAGGGGCAGTATTGTCTGCAATGTTATTCAACATCTACATGTGTCCCCTTGCCCAGATTGCATGGAGATATGGGCTGGGATGCCACCAGTGTTAAGTATGAGACTCAACTTCAAGGTGCTAACACTGAAGATTTCAGCTTCAAAAGTGATTTCAGCTTTATTTGAACAGCAAACTGTAAGTCAGGAACACACAACAAGAAACAGTGGAGCACAGCTCCTTTTTAAACTCTCCCGGGCAGTCAAAGCCACACCCATAATAAGTTAAGGACCAATAGCAACACAGAGATAAAGGCCAATCATAACACAGGGATAAAGGCCAATCAGGACCGTTCCCTCTTTGCAACATATTTACAAGATGATTGGTTCTGTACAGAGGTTTCTTAGAAACCAGCCAATAGTAATGCCACAGCTGAAGAGCCACATTTGAAATCAAGCTTAACATAGGAATGTATAGCCCAGAGTCACATTCCAATACATAACAACCAGTATGCCGATGACACCCAGCTCTACTTGTTGTTGGGCAGCCAGTCTGGCTCCAAACTGGAATATCTGGACTGGGCGTTACAAGACATGGGTGGATGGTTTAGGCTGAGTCGACTGAAATTGAATCCGATGAAGATGGAGGTCCTGTGCCTGAGTCAGGGCGGGCGGACCAAGGGTAGGGATCCCACTTCTGACCTTCGATGGGGCTCAGTTGATTCCAGCGCTGGAGGTTAGGAGTTTGGGAGTGCTCTTGGATGCCTCCTTAACAAGCAGCCACTGCCAAGTCTGCCTTTTACCATCTTCGGCTGATCAGGCAGTTGGTTCCCTTCCTTGAATGCAATGACTTGGCAACAGTGATCCATGCGATGGTCACCTCAAGACTAGATTACTGTAATGCTCTCTACATGGGGCTGCCCTTGTTGCAAATCCAGGAGCTACAGCTAGTGCAAAATGCTGCAGCCAGGCTTTTAATGGGCCTTCCAATGTGGGAGCACATTCAGCCTGTGCTGAAGGCATTGCACTGGCTACCGATAGCATACCGAATTCACTTCAAAGTGCTGGTTCTTACCTTTAAAGCCCTTTATGGTCAGGGACCTAGACACCTGAGGGACCGCCTTTCCCCACATGTTCCCCAGAGAGCACTGCGATCAGGGTCCCCAAACCTACTGACCCTCCCTGGACCCAAGGACACCAGGCTGGCAATAACCAGGGCCAGGGCTTTCTCAGTGGTGGCTCCTCTCTGGAGGAATGAGCTCCCAGAAGAGCTCAGGGCCCCGCGGGACCTTATGCAGTTCCGCAGGGCCTGCAAGACAGAGCTCTTCCACCTTCAATTAGGAGAAGCCATCTCGATAGAGAACCCTGTCCCCTGAAGTCACCAGAACAGCCTGTCCCAGCTGCATAAGGTTAGATCTACGGGCTGACCACTAGGACGGTATAGTGACGGTTGGCCGCCATCTTTTAAAATTTCTTTATTTATTAGTATCACCAGTGTTAGCACCTTTTTAATGTTAGAACGTTTTATATGGTTTTAGGATTATTTAAACGGTCTATTGTGTGTTTTATTCTTCTGTAGGCCACCCTGAGCCGGCTCTGCCTGGGAGGGCGGGTTATAAATCCAATAATAAATTTAAAAAATAAAATAGTAAGCTAGTCATCCTCCCCCAATTTTTATGGTAACTATTGTAGAGATTGGGGGCATTCCTATTGTGTCCCTGGATGCGGGGACATCACGTCTGGGTTTTTTACCCAGAAGTGTGTTGATACATTGTACAATGTCATTTGCGCATGCCCACATGTGCACACACACACACATTTCCCCCTGCTGTTTCACTGAGTGAGTGAAAGGAACAAGGAGCCCATGCAGGAGTTTGTCTGCTGAAATTAGGCCTCCAGTAAATCCAGTAGCACCATTTTGAAGGTGATGCTAAGCCTCAGCCCTTCCATAGATTGGCTGCAGACAGAGTTTCCACACAGAGGTTCTAACTGCATCTGCCGTGCCGTTTCCCCTTTAAGTCAGAGAAAAGGAGGTTTCTCTGCGTTCCATCTTAAAAGGGGAAGCCTCAGGAGTCCTACAAGTTGTGCTTGGAAAGAGTACGGCATTCTGTGTCGGCTCCTCCAAAACACGGGTTCATGTTGTGTTCCACACAGGCAAAAATCTCTGTGTGGAAGAAGCCACGGTCAGAATGAGAAAGGTGGGTTATTTGGGCAAAAGTGCTTTGAACAGGTTGTCAACAACACCCCACTAATTAACAAAGAATGACCTTTTGACTTTGCATGCCTTCCTATCATTTCTTTTTCAGGTGGGCTCAGGTTATGAGAACGAATCTCAACCTTTCCTTCATGGAAAGTCCATTTTAAAGAGCATAATAATCAATACCGAACCACGGCAATTGTACACAAAATACAGAAAAGAAGACATAAACAAGCTTTTTTCAAAAAAAAAAAAAAAGCCCAGCAGGAACGCAGCCTCTTCAAAATGCTCCCAAGAGATGCAAAACATATTATTGAAGTTAGATTCCCCATACAGAATTGAGTGTCATGGCCTTTTAAAAGTTCAGCTCCAAAGGCAAATTTCTTTTTTAAAAATGAGGACAGATGTGTAAAAAAATAAAGTCTAGAATCCCAGGCATTTGTTTGCCCTTTAGAATGTGTTGGAAAGGCCACGGTGTTTTTCATATGTTCATTATTAGTAAACTGTTTCTTATTAAAAGACCTGGGGCACGAAACATTATATCAATCAAGTTACATCCTACTCTGTTAAAAACACACACACACAAATGAAGGGGATTTTAATTTTCATCCCATTGTTAATTCTTCATCTCCTTTATTTGATGGTACCTGTGTAAATCTGTCTCTAACCTGAACGTATAGGAGGGAAATATTACCCTGGGGATAACTGAGACCAAAGATTTGTCCTTATTTTCTTAAATACAGGACACAGGAGAGCCATGTGAAATATGCTGAACATGACTGGGGGTAAAACGTAACATGTTTACCCGTGAGATAGCATCACTTGCAACAATCCGGTCAAATAGGTACACCTTTTCTGCCATCCAAATGTGTACCCTTAATGATTTGTGCAGGAAGCCTATAAAATTGCATCATTGTTTGTCTTACTTCAGAAAGGCTGGAGTTGAGGGTCAGTGGGGAAGGATCTGCTTTGCCTCTAAAAGGTTCCAAGTTCAGTCCCCAGCATCTCCAGTCCACAGGTTCAGGTAGCAGGCGATGTGAGAGACCACATATGAGACCCTGCAGAGCTGTTGCTAGTCTGAAAACACAGTCCTGGCCTTGATGGACCAGGAGAAGACTCAGGTCTGACTCAGGAGAAGACACGTGTTTATGTGTCCATTATTATTGTGAGGAGGAGGAGGAGGAGGAGGAGGAGGAGCTGGTTTTTATACCCCCCTTTTCTCTACATTTTAAGGAGTCTCAAAGCGACTTACAATCGCCCTTCCTTCCTCTACCCCTGACAGGCACCTCATGAGGTAGGCGGGGCTGAGAGAGTTCTGAGAGAACTGTGACTGGCCCAAGGTCACCCAGCAGGTTTCATGTGGAGGAGTGGGTGGGGTATCAAACTCAGTTCTCCAGGTTAGAGCCCGACATTCTTAACCACTACACCACCTCACCGACAGTGAGTGCCCAGAACTGTGACTTATCCCCTTGTTTATTAATTAATGTGGGGTAAGAAGAAGGGGATGGCAAAGGATGAGGTGGTTAGGCAGTGTTGTCGAGGCAATGAACATGAAATTAAGCAAACTCCGAAGCATGATGGAAGACAGGAGGGCCTGGCGCGATGTGGTCCATGGGGTCACGAAGAGTCGGACTCAACTGTGCGACTGATCAACAACAACAAAATTTTATGTTTCCCCTAGTTCTGAAGCCCAGGACTGAAAACATAGAAAGAAATGTGAAATATATCCTTTTTTAAAAAAAAATAGCCACAAGTACCCTCCCTGCTCTTTCCCCAAAGGAACAGCTGGATACAAATACTTTAATAATCAAAATTTAATAAAATACTTTATGAAGGGAAGTGACACTAGGCTGCTTCCAGAGCGTCAGTATCTGTGTGTATTTTCTAAGCTGTGAAATACACTTCTTATTTCCATCTCATTTTTCAAGTTAAGGTTCCATTTGTGTGGAATAGCCTCCACCTTACCTTACGTGAATGCAATCATCCTGAATTTCAGATTGCCCAAGCAGGCAATGTGATGGCTTGTGTTGACAGAGGAATGCAGGAGACATTGATTAACATTCGGGGTGGCCCTGACCTCGGGCAGGTGGGGGGGCACACACATTCTTTCTTGGGAACAAAGCAAAAAAAAAAATCAGGCTGAGAGAAAATACATTTCCCTTTATGAAGACAAATAAATAGGATGCAGATGAACATTTGCCCAGCAGCCAAGAAAGGGCAAGGATTAGTGGCTTTCGAGATATCCTGAGCTGTACCCCCCCCCAAAAAAAAAATTGGGATGTGCACCTTGATATGATTGAAGAAGGGTGCGAGGAAACACACAGTGTTCCCTCTAAGTTGAATTAGTGTGAGCTGGCTCACAGTTTTTTTAGCCTCCAGCTCACAGATTTTAGTCTTCGCTCAGGAAGGAGGGCTTCAGAGCAAACTAATTTATGCAGCAGCCAAATGGCTCGCTCACAACTTTAATGCCAGTAGCTCACAAAGGAGAATTTTTGCTCACAAGACTCCACAGCTTAGAGGGAGCATTGCATGGGACTCAAACCCGATTTCAGGATCGGTCAAGGTGAAAGTCTCATGGCATACAGAGAGGAAACAGGCAAGCCAAAGACCAGGGAGAAATGAAGTGAAAGCCCTATTTTAAAGTTCCAGGGAGGCTGTGTCTGATGGGAAGGAGTGCCAAAGTAACTCCAGGGACACTGCAATATAGTTAGACTCAGGTTTGTGTTTCTTGTCTGAGTTCTGTAACGCCCTGTAGTGTTTTGATATAGACTTTCTAGTACTCTTTTGCTCTAGTGAACTGAAATTGTATTTCAGTAAATAAAGATCTTTTTCTTTCTAAAGAACTCAAACTTTGGTGGAAGATCAAAAGCGGTAATGAGAGGTATGCTTATCTCTCTGAACTCCAAGGACAAAAAGCAAAAGATGCAACAACAGAAAGACCTTTATGAAAAAATTCAACAAAAAGAAAAGGAATTAAAGAAAAGACCAGGGAAGAAAAAGATTATTAAAGAGATCCACTTTCTGCAAGATCAGCTGAATGTTTTATTAAACAGAGAATTATATTGGAATCTGAAGAAATTACAGCAAAAAGCATTTGAGGGTGCAAACAAACCAGGAAAGTTTTTAGCGTGGCAATTGAAAAAGAGAAAAGAAAGGAATTTTATATCTAAGATTATTGAAGATGGAAAGGATGTTATGAATTTGAATGGTATAAAAAGAGCTTTCTTCAAATATTACGCCAAATTATTTAAAAAGAAAGGAATTGACCAACAGAGAATTAAGAAATACTTGGAGACTATTGAAGTTCCAGAGCTGGGAAAACAAATTAAGGAATCATTAAATGGTTTAGTAACGAAAGAAGAAGTGATAATGGCGATAGAAGATGCAAAGTTGGGCAAAGCTCCAGGACCAGATGGCTTCACAGCAAAGTTCTACAAGAAATTTAAAGAGGAGCTAACCCCCATTTTAGTACTTCTGTCGAATCAGATAAGAAAGACTAAACGGATCCCAGATTCATGGAAAGAAGCAAATATTTCATTGATACCTAAAGAAGGTTTGGATTTGACTCAAGTAAAGAATTATAGACCAATATCGCTATTAAATAATGATTACAAATTATTTGCAAAAATAATTTCGGAGAGATTGAAAAAATATCTGAAAGATACTATAGCGGAAGAACAAGCCGGATTTTTACCAAATAGACAAATTAGAGACAATTTAAGAGTGGTGATAGACGCAATTGAATACTATGACAAGCATCCAGAAAAAGAAGTTGGATTCCTCTTCCTAGATGCGGAAAAAGCTTTTGACAACTTAAATTGGGAGTTTATGCTGCAAGTTATTGAAAAAATGAACATTGGACAGTTCTTTTTAAACATGATTGTGGCAATATATTCAGAACAAAAAGCGGCTTTGAATATAAACAAAGAAAGGACGGATTTTTTTCAAGTTCAAAAGGGAACACGTCAAGGCTGCCCGTTGTCCCCGTTGCTGTTTATTTGGATGTTGGAAATATTATTGACAGCAATAAGAAAAGATAATAGTATTGAAGGACTTTCAGTGAAAGGATTCGTATATAAATACAGGGCATTTGTAGATGATGTGATGTTTATGATTCAGGATCCTATTGAGAAAATACCACATCTGATGGAGAAAATTGAAGAATTTGGCTCAGTTGCGGGTTTTTACGTTAATAAAAACAAAACTAAGGTGATGTGTAAAAATATGACGAAGCAAAGACAAATAGAACTTCAAGAGAAAATCCAATGTGAAGTAGTTACAAAGACTAAATATCTAGGAATTGAATTAACCATGAAAAATATTGACCTGTTTAAAAACAATTATGAAAAGGTGTGGCACAGGATTCAGCAAGACATGAAGAAATGGGACACTTTGAATTTATCATTGATGGGAAGAATCGCAACTGTAAAAATGAATATCTTACCGCGTTTGATGTTTTTATTTCAGACCATTCCAATACTAAAACAAAGGAAAGTATTGGATTCGTGGCAGAAAGAATTATCCAAATTCGTATGGGCAGGAAGAAAGCCAAGGATCAAAATGAAAATTTTATGCGACGCAAGAGAGGAGGCCTTCAACTACCAAATTTAAGACTGTATTATGATGCCGTCTGTTTAACATGGTTGGAACAGTGGATTAATCTTGAGAATAAGAAGCTATTGGCTTTAGAAGGGCATGATAACAAATTTGGATGGCATGCATATTTATGGTATGGAAAAGTAAAAATGGACAAATTTTTTAAACACCACTTTGTAAGACAATCACTGTTCGAGACATGGATGAGATATAGAAAATTCTTCTCAGAAGAAAGACCACTTTGGATAGTACCAGCTGAAGTGATTAACCCACATTCAAGAAATCAAGGGTTAGATTGGCTACCTTACAAAAATCTTTTAAAATTAGAAGGGAAAAACTTTGTGTTACAAGATAGATTTGATGTCGAATTTGAATATGATTGGTTGAAATACAGACAGATTTATGATTTATTTAAGACCGATAAAAGAGAACATGGTTTCAGAGAAAAGAACATTGAAATTGAAACTGTATGGCTTGAGAAAGGTAAAAAAATGATTTCTAAACTGTACAAGGTTTTATTGAAATGGTACACTGAGGATGAAACTGTAAAAGAGCAAATGATAAAATGGGCTGTAAATGTTAATAATGAGATATTAATGACATCCTGGGAATATTTGTGGAAAAAGTCAATGAAAATTTCAACTTGTGTAAATGTTAAAGAGAATTGTTATAAAATGATGTACAGATGGTATATGACGCCTAAAAAAATTGCTATTATAAATGAAAGTATGTCCAACAAATGTTGGAAATGCAAGAAACATGAAGGGTCTTTTTACCATATGTGGTGGACATGTGATAAAGCAGTAAAGTATTGGACTGAGATCCACAATGAGATACAAAAAATTTTGAAATGTACTTTTAAGAAAGACCCACAGATGTTATTGTTAGGTCTTAAAATGGAAGAAATAAATGTAGCCAAGAGAACACTACTATGGTACTTGATTACAGCAGCTAGACTGATTTTTGCTCAATGTTGGAAGCAAGATAAAGTACCTGAAACATGGGAATGGATTAAAAAGACGTTGTTTTTGGCAGAAATGGACAAATTAACAAGAAAGTTAAACAACGAAGAAGATGAAACTTTCTTTGAAGACTGGAAAGACTTTCAAAAATACTTGTTGAAAAATTGGGACATTAAACGTGGTTTGATCTGTTTTGATAGTTATTAAGAAGAAAATGAAAGAGAATTAGATTTTTGAATTGTTACCGTTTCTAAGAGAAAAGATGTTTAGAAGTAATTGTAACAGAATAAGAGAGACATTAATGGGGTTGGAGCAGTGCGGGAAGCCTTGTTTGGGGGGGGAGAAGGGAAATAAGAAAAATGGATATGTAGGTAGGTTTAAATTGTATGAACATGTGATATATCCAATAATAAACTGTATTTACCAAAAAAAAAAAAAACTTTGGTGGAAGATCTCACCCAGGGTGCATAGGCCTGAAACGTCTAACTGGGCTAAAGACAGCTGGCAACGGAGGAAGGGGTACATACGGGCTATGCATAACACATCCATAACCCCTACTGTGGTTTCAGACTGCAGACAGTGGCTCCGGTCACACGAGAGGATTTGCCCCACGAAACGAACGGGTTGAGGGCGCATCAAATGGGCAGGATCATACAGCAACATCTGGGAAGCGTAGCGCGCCCAGCACCAACCCGTACCATTGGCCCAAAGAGGCGGATTTAAAAAGTAGCAGCAAAAGGGTAGTAGCAACCAGAAAATGCGGGTCACAGGCGAGCGTCGGATTGCGGAAGTGGAGTTAATCCAGCGCATCTGACCCCCGCATGCAGCCCGTTGCACCGGATGTGTTTTTTCCAATGTCAGAGTGCGCATGCGCAAGATCCTTTGATGAGCTTCAACATCGCCGGTGTGATCGCTGGCTATCGGCATCTGTGCAGCATCTCGGGGACTGTCTGATCGCGCTACTGTGCATCTTTTTGCCCCGGCTCTACTTTGCCTCCCTTCAGCGGCACGGTATCCCACTCGTGTGACCGGGGCCAGTGAACGGAAGGTCAAAGTTGAATGGTGGTGGTTACCCAAAGAAGGCGGCAAGCCCTCTCTCTCATACACACAACCTTATCTACCACCTTTTAGGTACTCTTGGGCAAGAAGAGGAGGGGGGGAAGGACAGTGTTCCCTCTAAGCTGAGTCAGTGTGAACTAGCTCACAGTTCTTTAGCCTCCAGCTCACACATTCTTGTCTTAGCTCAGGAAGGAGGGCTCCAGAGCAAACTAATTCAGGCAGCAGCCAAATCGCTCGCTCACCACTTTAATGCCAGTAGCTCACAAAGTAGAATCTTTGCTCACGAGACTCCTCAGCTTAGAGGGAGCATTGGTGGAGGATGAGGTTTTTATAAGGACTAGCAAGCAAATCTTATATATTTTTTTAATCTGCTACCAAGGCAGCAATACCACCCACCACCACCACCCACATCTGGACTACATAAAATGATTGTTTGGTTGCCCATTCACTTTGAAGTAGGACTGCCACCTTATGAATTCCAAAATAAAGAAGACATAAGAAAATGAGAGCCAGTATTGCACGGTGGTTGGGGTGTCAGACGAGGATCTGGTAGACACAAGTTCGAATCCACACTCTGTCGTGGAAGCTCACCAGGTGACCTTCGGTCAGTCACACACACACTCAGCCTAACCTGCCTCACGGAGTTGTTGTGATGATAAAATAGAGGAGGGTAGGGAAAGTGTGAATGCAGATGTATGTGAATGAGAGGACATTCCTACGGGTAGGGAAAGTGTGAATGCAGATGTATGTGAATGAGAGGACATTCCTATGGGTAGGGAAGGTGTGAATGCAGATGTATGTGAATGAGAGGACATTCCTATGGGTAGGGAAGGTGTGAATGCAGATGTATGTGAATGAGAGGACATTCCTACGGGTAGGGAAGGTGTGAATGCAGAAGTATGTGAATGAGAGGACATTCCTATGGGTAGGGAAGGTGTGAATGCAGATGTATGTGAATGAGAGGACATTCCTACGGGTAGGGAAAGTGTGAATGCAGATGTATCTGAATGAGAGGACATTCCTATGGGTAGGGAAGGTGTGAATGCAGATGTATGTGAATGAGAGGACATTCCTACGGGTAGGGAAAGTGTGAATGCAGATGTATGTGAATGAGAGGACATTCCTACGGGTAGGGAAAGTGTGAATGCAGATGTATGTGAATGAGAGGACATTCCTACGGGTAGGGAAGGTGTGAATGCAGATGTATGTGAATGAGAGGACATTCCTATGGGTAGGGAAGGTGTGAATGCAGATGTATGTGAATGAGAGGACATTCCTACGGGTAGGGAAGGTGTGAATGCAGATGTATGTGAATGAGAGGACATTCCTATGGGTAGGGAAGGTGTGAATGCAGATGTATGTGAATGAGAGGACATTCCTACGGGTAGGGAAAGTGTGAATGCAGATGTATGTGAATGAGAGGACATTCCTATGGGTAGGGAAGGTGTGAATGCAGATGTATGTGAATGAGAGGACATTCCTACGGGTAGGGAAGGTGTGAATGCAGATGTATGTGAATGAGAGGACATTCCTATGGGTAGGGAAGGTGTGAATGCAGATGTATGTGAATGAGAGGACATTCCTACGGGTAGGGAAAGTGTGAATGCAGATGTATGTGAATGAGAGGACATTCCTATGGGTAGGGAAGGTGTGAATGCAGATGTATGTGAATGAGAGGACATTCCTACGGGTAGGGAAGGTGTGAATGCAGATGTATGTGAATGAGAGGACATTCCTATGGGTAGGGAAGGTGTGAATGCAGATGTATGTGAATGAGAGGACATTCCTACAGGCAGGGAAGGCGTGAATGCAGAAGTATGTGAATGAGGGGGTAGAGTAGAGGCCTCTGCTTTGTAACAGTTTTCCCATAACAACTGCACCCCTAGGAGGGTCTGCTCTCAGCAGGGCACCCTTGAAGTCTTTAGATAACAACTTTCACAAGGCTAGTTGAGTAAGAGCAATTGTGAGAACGGGGGGGGGAGCGGATGACGTGCCTATGGAATGTATCGTTTGACTATACCTTGAGTAACTTTCGCTTTTGTACTTCAGTCTTAGCAAGGAGTTCATCCTTGTCAAATCTAAATCTCTTTTCCTAATAAACTCACTTCAAACGAGTTGTGGACTGAGAGTGGATTGCTGGGAACCTGACACCTTGTTGGTCTTAAAGGTCCCACTGGACTCAAACTTTGTTCTATTGCTTCAGACCGACATGACTACCCAACAGAAAGAAACAGCAAATAATCACAAGAAAATGATAACTTGCACATATCAGAACATTACGAATACTTTATTAGAACATACCATCCTTGTGTTGCCGGAGGGGCATGTGCAGTCCCTCTAAGGAACAGGCAGCATTAGAAGTGCTTTGTCAGAGGTTAACAGTGAGCTCTTCCAGGGCAGTCTATGACCTGGGCCATCCCATGGGCACAGGTCTTTCAACAGCTGCCTCCTAGAACCAGTCCCTGAAACCAGCCCTGAGTGTAGATCAGGCTTTGCCCTCAGAATATGGTCTTCTAGTATATGGTCCCTAATTGGTTTTCATAGAATATGGTCCCTGATTGGTTTTCCTAGAACACGGTCCCTGATTGGTTCTCCTAGAACATGGTCACTGATTGATTTTCTACAAAACAGGTCTCTTTCATCTTTACGGATTAATCCACATTACAAAGGTGTTAGCCAAATTGCTCTATTTTAAATATAGCAATTGGTTTATTATTATTATTGGGTTCTCACCTGTATATACAGAGAATGCTGGTAGTCTGTAATGGTTCCCAGTAAAAGATACAGAGACCATGTATAATTAATAAAATATTATTTTACTGAATATAATCCTTATTTATCCATTCACAAACACACAAACAATATTCAAACATTCACACACATAAAATAGAACTAAGAAAGCAGAGGGGATTGATGGCTTATGGAGAGGTGATACTACCTGTCAGATGTGCAGAAGTCCATGAAGAAGGATTGTGGCCTAAACACAGAGGGTTCAGGGGTGGACTGCCATTTTGGCTCATGGCAGAGACACACACTCTAAGGCCATGCGTCTGCTGGGATATACCCACTGTAAGACAATGCAAACCAATGGGTGGCCCAGGGGGCTGGTCTCAGGTGAGAACAAAAGATTTCCTGGACCAATGATGAGTCCCAGGGGTGTGTGATGTCAGTAGAGGCAGACCTTATGTATGACCAATGAGGTTCCAGAGAGGCAGGGTCTGGATTAGACAATAGAAGCCAGGTGTTGGGTAGCTAGTTAAATGGATTATAGGACTTGCTGGCCAGGTAAACAAAAGGTGGGAGACTTCCCTGATTGTCCCTGATTAGCATCAGGAAGGGTCAAATACTATTGGCTATGCTGTCGGTTGGATACCTGGGGGCTGGACAGAGGAAGCTGGCTGGCAGGCAGATGATCTCTTCAGGTAGCTGATGGCTCTTCTATTGTTCATGTGTATGGCTCGGGTGGGGCATGCACTTAATCCCATCCTGCAAATGACTAGCAGAGGGAAAAGTCCTTTGTCTGCTGTATGGCCCTTAATCCATGTATGTGACATGCGGCAGGTATGCAATGGAGTCCCTCAGAGTAAAAAGACAGCTTTTTCCTTTCTCTATGGGCTTCTCCCTTGGCATCCATTTTACAGTCTAGCAAGTACACAGACCATGTGGCAACAGCAAGCAGTCCATAGCAAAGCCCCATAATGGCGTCGGGGCTAACAAAGGGTCATTGTTTCCCCAGCACTGGAGGATTCTGATTTTTTAAAGCCCCCCCCTCCCATTATTCTGATACCTGCACAGGAGATGCACAACATGACATCACTTGCTTCTCCAAATGGAGAGGATGGGGTTCCCAGTCTCCAGGTGGTAAGCGAGCTCTTTTCACAATTTTAATAATTATAAATAAGGTGGAACGAAACTGTATTGATGTATTAATATTTTTGTTTCTTAAGAGCTTTTGCGCTCACAAAGAAAAATTATTGTGCCTTATGTCCTTTATATAAACATCACGGTCCTTGAAAAAGATTAATTCGAAATGGGTTAATTACTAGAGACCCGTGGGACTAGTGATAGTGTTACTGACAAGGCGCCGTCTGAATGTAAACCTGCACTCGATGTATTGTTTGGGCGAAACATTTTTCTCTATGTATTGCATGGGTGAAATATATTTTTGATCATATTTGATACCAATATTTAGACAATAGTCCTGAGAAATATAAAAAGAAAAAGGATAAAGCATAACATTGTTTTACTATGAGCATATAACTATGGTACACAGTGATATATATTTTTGTAAGCCTCCAGGTGGTGGGCTGGAGACCTCCCAGAATAACATCTGGTCACCAGGAGGTTACAGAGATCAGCTTCCTTGGAGAAAAAGTCTACCACGGAAGGTGGACTCTATGGCATTGTGCCCCACCAAGGTCCCTCCCCTTCTCAAACCCTGCCCTCCCCAGGCTCCACCCTCAAATATCCAGGAATTTCCTGACCCAGAGCTGGCAACCCTTCTTAGAGACTGTGTAGTCAAAGAAATTACAGACTCCTTAGTATAGCCTGAATGCAGGGGTCTTTTTGCAGCAGGAACTCCTTTGCATATTAGGAGACACACCCCTAATGTAGCCAATCCTCCAAGAGCTTATAGTAGCCCCTGTAAGAAAGAGCTCTGTAAGCTCTTGGAGGATTGGCTACATTAGGGGTGTGTCTCCTAATACGCAAAGGAGTTCCTGCTACACAAAGAGCCCTGCCTGAATGTAAGTTTCAGCACCTTCAACTAAGACTTCATTTTAGCTTAAGGGTAACATCAGCCTAAGTAATCCTTTTTTGCTATTTTTCCCTGCTTCTGCGCCATAATAAAATATTTAATAAGTGCTCGAGACAGAACTCTTAATTCAGCTCGCATCCACATTTGCTCAAGGGACCGGCCTAGTGTTCTTGGCAGCCTGCTTTTCTTGCAAAAAAAAAAAAAAATGGCCTTATGCCTAGATTAGGGAAACCCCTATTTAGTCAACCAGGGACGTTCCAAGCCTTAAAGGCATTCTTTCCTACATTTTCTGCTTCTTTTCTGTTAGGGTGTCCAAAGGTGCTGTAACACCTTTGGTGGTAAAGCTTCCTGAGAAAACATTCTTTGTAAGAGATTAAATTTCTGAATGGTCTTGGACTGGAAGTTTTACTCCCGAGCAAATGCACCGGGGAGTTCAAAGGCAGTGAAAAGAAGAGAGCGAGCAAAAGCATTGCTTGGAACAGTTAACGCTTCAGAGACAAAAAGTTGCATTCTCTCAGCTTTCCGCACTGGAGCAATCTCACAGAAACAGCTTCCCATGTGAAAATGAGGCACCGTGCATCTCAAGAGCCGGCAGAGAAGGTGGTGTGATGGGAATACCAGGAGTGATTAAAATACCTCTGTGCTCTGTATGCAAACTCTCTGGAAGCTTCCAAGCAGAATTAAGACAGCTGCAATCAACTTGTTGTTCAGTCGCACAGTCGAGTCCGACTCTTCGCGACCCCATGGACCAGATTACGCCAGGCCCTCCTGTCTTCCGCTGTCCGCTGAAGTTTGCTCAATTTCATGTTCATTGCATCAATGACACTGTCTAACCATCTCATCCTTTGCCGTCCCCTTCTTCTTTGACCTTCAGTCTTTCCCAGCATCAGGGGCTTCTCCAGTGAGTGCTCCCTTCTCATTTGGTGGCCAAAGTATTTGAGCTTCAGCTTCAGGATCTGGCCTTCCAGGGAACAATCAGGGTTGATTTCTTTTAGGATTGACTGATTTGATCTCCTTGCAGTCCAAGGGACTCTCAAGAGTCTTCTCCAGCACCATAGTTCAAAAGAATCTATTCTTCGGCGCTCGGCCTTCCTTATAGTCCAACTCTCGCAGCCATACATTACTACGGGGAATACCATTGCTTTGACTATGCAGACTTTTGTTGGCAGGGTGATGTCTCTGCTTTTTATCATGCTGTTTAGGTAGTTGCAATCAACTACCCCCCCCCAAAAAAAAAAAATCTTATTCCAGCTGGTTTTGTTTCAGGCCTAACTCCTCCTTCATCCTTTAGATAAAATGCAGCAACTGGCTGTTCCTGAAAGCATTGCTGATTTGCATCACTGTAAAATATTCAGCTGCCGTAAAGCACTATTAGAAAAAGAGCAGTGGTGGTGCCAACTGGCCCTCAGTCTAGAGGTCTGTAGCAATGAGGAAGGGGGTGGCCAGCTCCAAGTTGGGAAGTACCATTTGGGGGGGGTGGATCCTGAGGAGGGTGGGGTTTGGGGAGGGGGAGGTATAGTCCCATAGAGTCCCCCTTCCAAAGCCTGCCACAGGCCTGTAGCTACCACGGGGCCCATGGGGCCAGGCCCCCTATTGGTTTTTATAGGCCTCCCTCACAGAGCCTTGGCTCCCCCTCTCCCCTGGTTGCCTGTCGGGGGGAGGACGAGAGCCGCACAAACAGCAGCGGCAGCATAAGAAGCAGCAGGGGCAGCAAGGCTGGGCTGAGAGATGCTTGCCACCTGGCCCACCAGCAGCACGTCAACCAAGCCAGGTAAGGCAAGGCAAGGAGGCCAGCCCAGCCACCACACATAAGAACA
This sequence comes from Gekko gecko, assembly GCA_029375565.1. NCBI lineage: Eukaryota > Metazoa > Chordata > Lepidosauria > Squamata > Gekkonidae > Gekko > Gekko gecko. The sequence continues at coordinate 14,830,928 of JAPDNY010000012.1, read as the reverse complement.
TAAGAGAAGCCAATGTTGGACCAGGCCAGTGGCCCATCCAGTCCAACACTCTGTCACACAGTGGACAAAAATACCAGGTGCCATCAGGAGGTCCACCAGTGGGGCCAGGACACTAGAAACCCTCCCGCTGTTGCCCTCCCCCCAAGCACCTGGAATACAGAGTATCACTTGCCCCAGAGTTCTGATCTGTACCTTGTGGCTAGTAGCCACTGATTGACCTCTGCTCCATATGTTTATCTAATTCCCTCTTGAAGCTGTCCATGCTTGTAGCCGCCACCACCTCCTGTGGCAGTGAATTCCACGTGTTAATCACTCTTTGAGTGAAGAAGGACTTCCTTTTATCTGTTCTAACCCGACTGCTCAGCAATTTCATGGAGTGCCCACGAGTTCTTGTATTGTGAGAAAGGGAGAAAAATACTTGTTTCTCAACCTGCTCTCTCCCATGCATAATCTTATAAACCTCGATCATGTCAATCCCCAGCTGTCATTTTCCCAAGCTAAAGAGCCCCAAGCGTTTTAACCTTTCTTCATAGGGAAGGTGTTCCAACCCTTTTATCAATCTAGTTGCCCTTTTCTGCACTTTTTCCAATGCCATAATATCCTTTTTGAGGTGTGGCGACCAGAACTGTACACAGCATTCTAAATGAGGTCGTACCATTGATCTATACAGGGGCATGATGATACTGGCTGAGGAGGGAGCCGAGAGTGGAGGTCAGGCTGCCCCTGGTATGCCAATGTGGGGAGGGGCACTGGGGTTCCTCGGAGAGGGAGGGAGGGAGCCAGATGCTCCAGGGGGAAGGGCTGCCCTTGCTGGGGGGAGGAAAGCTGCCCTCCCAATTTAATTAGCTGGCGGGGCCCCCTCAAGACCCCCTCACAAAAAAATCCCTGGCTACGGGGCTGGCCTGCCATTTTCTCCAGGTGAACTGATGTCTGTCACCTGGGGGTCGGTTGTAATCCCAGAAGATCTCCAGCCACCCCCTGGATGTTATACTATATCTGAAAAACACTGTCATTTTTAAGGAATAGACACAAAAATTTATTTGAAATGACAAAAAAGCCCTCCCATTAACTGTTCTTTCAAGATGCAGTACAAGTACAAATTGAGTTCAAACGTATGAAGCTAAACCACAATACATGAGGTTAACCACACAGCATTAACCACGGCAACGGATGTCCCAGGCAAATCTCCGTTTCGACCCTTCGTCAGGCTGTAATCATATGGTAAAGCCAGGAAAGAGTTGAGGGGATTAGTGCAGGACGTGCACAGGCACTTCTCCTCCTTTCCCAGTTGCACTCCACCACTCAAGTGTTATACTAAGCCAAGGAGCTCTACTGTTTCCCTTGACACTAAGAAGAAGAAGAAGAGATTGGATTTATACCCCGCCCTTCACTTGGAGTCTCAGAGCGGTTTACAAACTCCCAGTCCAAGACCATTCAGATCGACACCTGGGACCCTGGAGCAGGCCCATAGCTAGGATTTTTTCTTGGGGGGTGTCTTTTAAATTTTTAAGGGGGCTTGGCTGGGCATGTGTGAACGCACAGGAATGAAACACGGCAAGGTAGGGAGGAAGAGGGCGGCATCACGTGAGGCTTCCCTGGCTGGGAAAACTGCAAGGCAGGAAGTGGAGGAAGAAAACAAAGTTTGCAAGCCAGGAGGGAGGTGAGGGGAAGGGCTGTGGAAAAGGAGGCAGGGCTCGGGGAGAGGGGGCCGGGCGCGGATCTGAGGCAAGCCGCAGGGGGCAGGAGGCGGAGGAGGTGCCCTGCACTCTGGAGAGGCTGATTCTCCCCCTCTGGCTTGCCTTGGAGGCCACTGGCTGGGCTAAGCAAGATGAGGGCGTGCAAGGCAGGTGCCGAGGGGAAGCAGCTTGGCAGTCCCGCCTGCCAGGGCCCTCCGAGAGGCGCTGCACCACCAGGCGCAGCTTCCCAGCAACTTGGATTGGTGTGACACAGGTGTGCACCTGTAACAAATTGATTTTATGATTAGAATTTGTGGGGCTGTGCCTTTAAGGAAGGAGGCGGAGCCCCAGAAAGCCCCACTGTAGCTACGGGCCTGCCCTGGAGAGTTGCTGCCAGTCTGAGTAGGTGATACTGACCTTGATAAACCGAGCGTCTGATTCAGTAGAAGGCAGCTTCATGGATGTTCCTGATCCTAACTCCCTTGTTACAATATTGAAACTCTTTCCTACTGTGCAGCCCCAAGAGTACTTTCCTGGGAGTAAGCCCATTGAATTGACCTGAGTAGGATTGTGTGTAGAAGAAGAAGAGATTGGATTTATACCCCATCCTTCACTACACAAGGGAGTCTCAGAGCGGCTTACAAACCCCTTCCCCTTCCCCTCCCCACAACAGACACCCTGTGAGGTAGGTGGGGCTGAGAGAGCTCTGACAGAAACTGCTCTTTTTCCAGAGCAGCTGTGCCAGAACTATGGCTTGCCCAAGGTCATCCAGCAGGTGCAGGTGGAGGAGTGGGGAATCAAACCCGGTTCTCCCAGATTGGAGTCCATGCACTTAACCACTACACCAAACTGTAGACATGCTTAGGACTGCTCCGTTCCAGTGATAACCTCAAGGAGAGGAAGAGACAGAGTCTGGTTTTCTAGTGGATCCTGGAACACATTTCTTTGTGGCTGACCTGCAGCTTTAATTTTACACCAATCTTTCAGATGACCGTGTCACTGAGGTTACTTCCCTGCCCTCTTCTTTTCAGTGGATGAATCCCCGGCATTTAGAGGAGACGATCCATCTTGGTCTTCCGACATATGACACGGCCCTTTGCATTAATCGCTTTCTTCCCCAGCTCTTTTCCCTCTGGTCCTGGAGGTCATCCAGTTCATCTGGTGGAACGTCCTGAGCCTCATCTGGTGCGCGGGATGTACCCCCAATGGGATGGTGCCGGCCGCTCTCGTCCCTTCTGTCATCCAGGTGTCTAAAATATTGAACAAAACGAGTCCCGAGACCAAGAGGGCTTCTCTCCAACTTGACAGTGGTAATTGTAGGCCGATTCTTTCTCTTAATCGATTCCTCGGGGACACGTCTTTGACAGCTGTGCACAGTTTTCAGCGTGGGAACAACTTGTCATTCTGCCCCCCCCCCATTGCTGAAGTTTGTTAAATGTACTAATGAACACCGGAAGGGAGGCATCGGAGTCACACCCACTAGCTTTGCTCTGTTCTACCGAGGAGCGGCCTGTGTCGGGAGGTGGTTTTCGGAGGTTTTCAAACAGAGGCTAGATGGCCATCTGACAGCAATGCTTATTCTGTGGATTTAGGCAGATCACAAGAGGGAGGGCAGGAAGGGATGTGCCAGTGCTTGGCTCTTTTGCCCTCTTTCTTGTGTGCCCCCAGGGTAATGCAGATCACCACATGGGGGAAAGGAAGGAATTTCCCTCCAGGCCAAATTGGCCAAGGATCCTGGAGGGTTGGTTTGGGGGTTTTTTGCCTTCCTCTGGGCATAGAGCAGGGGCCACTGGGAGAGCGGGGGTGGGAAGTAGTTGTGAATTCCCTGCATTGTGCCAGGGTTTGGACTGGATGACCCTGGAGGTCCCTTACAGCTCTGTCCTTCCATGCCCACAACCCATGTCAGTCCCCCCTAGAGACTATCGGTACCTTGCAAAAACAACGAGAGCAGAGAGGAATCTTGGGGCGCCTGCTGAGGATAAGAACAGATCCCTGGTTACACTGCTGGAACTTCCTTTTGTGCAGAATTAGAGAATTTCTAAGATTAACGCTGGGATTTTATTTATTTATTAGTTAAACTTCTATCCCGTCCTCCCGCCGAAGCGGCTCAGGGCGGCTGACAAACAGTTATAAAACCAGCATGAATACATACATAAAATACAAATCAATAAAATTCCAGTTAGTACAATTAAAACCATCTAAAAGTGGCGGGGTCATATAATAAAGTGCAGGTGCAGCATGGCCAATAGAACCGTTCCTCCTGAAACGGGATCCTGCACATTTTGCTGCATGCTTGTGAGTGCCCCCTTTGCGAGCGCACATCCCCTGCCGCCTGTGCCATCCTGTTCTCCCCACTAGTTCCTCTTGGGCCTCAGAACTGAGCAATGTTCCCTCTAGGCTGAGTTAGTGTGAGCTAGCTCACAGCTTTTTGGCCTCCAGCTCACACATTTTTGTCTGAGTCCGGGAAGGAGGGCTCCAAAGCAAACTAATTTCTGCAGCAGCCATATCCCTCGCTCACCACTTTCATGCCAGTAGCTCACATAGGAGAATTTTTGCTCACCAGACTCCACAGCTTAGAGGGCGCATTGGAACTGAGGGTCAGTAGGATGCCAGCTCTGTACGTCCTTTCCTCCCCTGGAGCAGCAGTCAGCACTGTGCTGCCTCCTTCCTCCTTGGCCTTTATTTCTCCCTTCTGGCACCCTTGGAGAGCCAATCAGGCACGCTTCCCCATTAACCCCGTTGCCCCTGCACTTGGGTCTAGACCGGCCACGCTTGTTTCCTTGGGCCAGGAGGCCCTCTTTCATCAGCTGCTGGACAGCTCCATGTGATTCACGAGGCGGCCTTAAGCAAGCAGCCAATTCCCTCCAGTTGCTCCCTTGAGTTGCTGCCTCAGCAGACCTTCTTCTTCCCGCCTTCCCACCTGGGGCTCTGAGCAAGGTAAGTATTCCAGCTCCGTGGCCTTGCTGGGTGGGGTTTGAGTCATGTCCGGACAGTGCTCCAGTTCCTTTAATCTATTTGCGTGCCCGTTCCCTAAACAGCATGATAAAAAGCAGAGACATCACCTTGCCAACAAAAGTCCGCATGATCAAAGCAATGGTATTCCCCGTAGTAATGTATGGCTGCGAGAGTCGGACTATAAGGAAGGCCGAGCGCCGAAGAATAGATTCTTTTGAACTATGGTGCTGGAGAAGACTCTTGAGAGTCCCTTGGACTGCCAGGAGATCAAATCAGTCAATCCTAAAAGAAATCAACTCTGATTGTTCCCTGGAAGGCCAGATCCTGAAGCTGAAGCTCAAATACTTTGGCCACCAAATGAGAAGGGAGCATTCACTGGAGAAGACCCTGATGCTGGGAAAGACTGAAGGTCAAAGAAGAAGGGGACGGCAAAGGATGAGATGGCTAGACGGTGTCATCGATGCAACGAACATGAAATTGAGCAAACTTCAGCGGACAGCGGAAGACAGGAGGGCCTGGCGTGATCTGGTCCATGGGGTCGCAAAGAGTCGGACTCGACTGTGCGACTGAACAACGACAAAATCCCTATGTTACTGATGTGTGCATGCACATTGAAAAAAACTCTGAAAAAGCAACTCTGATACAGTTGTTCATACGATTGCATTGAGATTCTTTTCTGTACTGGGACGTTCCTCTCACGCACCTGTGCTCCTGCAGGCTGATAAAGCGTCACACAAAGAATCTTTGTAGAACGGTGTGTATAAAAAAAGATCAGGATTGCTTTGGGCAGTTTCATCAATGCACACCCGCCCATCACTACCGGAGGGGCAAAGATGAATATAAACTAAAAGCTGCAGCAAGCCTCTCGCTGATATGGCGCCCTGCACAAAAACAGTTCTTCAAGCCCCTTGGAGCAGTGAAGAACTATTAACGCATTGGTTCCATATTGGAAACTGAAGCCAGTAGTGTGGAGTTCCAAATTCTGGAGGGAAATTCAGCACACAGGAATTTTGGAAGCATCCCTAGTGCTACTGTGGTGTCGTGGTTAGTGTCAGACTCAGGTTTGAGTCCCTGCTCTTCCGTGAAAGCTGGTTTGCTGACCTTGGGCCACTCACACACTCTCCGCCTAACCTATCTTATAGTGGGGGGAGAGGAGAACCACCCCAGCTGCTTTGGGTCTCCATCATGGTGAAAAGAAGGTATAAATTAAGCCTATGCATGTTTGGATTCAGACACGGAAGCAGTGGAACAGACTGCCTCAGGAGGTGGACCTTTTTGAAGCGGAGGCTGGACGACCATCTTTCGGGTATGTTGTAGGGCTATCTTTTGGCCTGTGCTCTTGCAGAGTGCAGGGGGTTGGACTAGATGGCCTGCAAGGTCCCTTCCAACTCTAACATTCTGTGATTCTATGAATACTCCTGGATAAAGAGAACACTGTCCTCTAAAACCGATAGATCCAATCCATCGTATCATCTTGGATTGTCAATTGCATGTAGGTCCACGTATGCGGGTCCACGTCCTCTCCACTGTACCCTAAACATTGTATTAACAATGTCGGTGGGAATGCCCCTGTATCCAAAAATTCTGGGATGACATAGCAACGTCTATCAGACAGATAACTGGTCTGGCGATACCTTTCTGTCCTGAATTAATATTACTTGAAGTATGGCCGGAGTCTCCGCCCCCAAAACAAATGAAAGAAACAATCTCTTTATTATTGGCTGCAGCTAGAATTACTGTCGCTGCTAGATGGAAATCAGTCTCAGGCCCGTCATTAGACCTGTGGTATGATAAGCTTTGGATGCAATTTATTATGGGGAAAATAGCGGATGGCATAGGTAATCACACTAACAAGCATGATCAAACACCATTTGTGTGTAAGTGGTTTCCAATAATTCAGTTTCTCTCAGAAAAGGAAGTGGTCCCCTCTTTCCCTGATAAACACTGGCTTTGTTTCTGAATATAGAATTGCTTAAAGTAACATATAGGCTACAGCTTCTAACCTATCAATGAACTGAAGTTAGCAGCAAGATAGATGTTAGTTTAATGAGCATAATGATACCTCCTTAAGTATTTCGAAGATGCCAACAAATGTTGGTGGTTATTTCTTTTGCTCTTCTCATCATATTGCTGTTATATTCTTGTTTTGTTACATGTTGAAAACCTTGAATAAACCTTTGTTGATTTAAAACAAACAATGACAGAATAATCCAATGTCTATTAAATGTCACAAACCTGGACACGACAGCTCTCGTCGCTAGATTCTTGGCTGAAGCTGTTAAAGATAGATACGAGCTTTCAGCATGATCCGTCTTATTTTGCTGTCTTTCTAATGCCTTCTTGCTCATATTTTATCACACCATGTATTGTATTGATATGCCATTAAAAGTATTTGATTTAATTTGAGTTTGTATACGTGGATATCAGGGTAGGCATTGTCCACCACCAGGAGTCTCCCAGGGATCCCAGCCATGTGCCAGGCAACCCTAAGTACATTGCACAGTCCTCCACTTCCAACAAGCAATGGGTATAATTATGTTTATTTGTGCATTGTGACCTGTGATGAATGAGCAGGGCAGCAGACACTCTAATATAGGGGTCCCCGAGCTTTTTGACATGGTGGGCGCCTTTGGAATTCTGAAACAGCATGGTGGTGGCAGCTACAAAATGGCTGCCACAAAATGGCTTCCAAAGTAGGTGGAGCCAGCCATGAAATGGTTGCTCCAGCTTCCCCTCAGTCACACTGCGAAGAGCCTTGTGCTGTGGTGGCAGCTGCCTCCAAAGCAATGTTTTTTAAAAAATCTGCACAGCCAATCAGAAGCCATGGTGGGCAAAAGCCCACCTGACCCCGCCCACTTTCTGAGGAAAGATGTCAGGTGCCGTGGCACCCACAGGCACCTCATTCGCAACCCCTGCTCGAATAAAACCCAAGCCAATGAACACATCGGTAGCGAAATGCCCCATGCTCAATATCTTCCTTTCTCCCCATCCAGGCCTCTTTAATTACAGAGGCAGAGAAAGACATAAAAGAGCTGAAAATGAAATGAATAGCTTTTCAGTTGAAATACTCTCAGTTCTACGTCTGCAGAGTCAGAGTATATTTACGGATGTATCTGTCTTGTCTCGGGTCTATGAGAATGATATTTTGTGGGGAAGCCAATAAGGCAGAGTGCCTGAAAGAGCAACATAAACCTCTAGTTTATGGATCTCTCTCTCTTTCTCTCTCTTTTTTTGCTTTTATGTTTCCAGTTTTTAAATCTTTTACAGCATTGCTCAGGGCAGGAGTGCAACAGCCAACTCTGCCGGCGTTGCTTGAAACCTCTGGCAACTGGCATCTACTCTACAAAATGGTATTGGGAAGTGGGCGGTTTGCAGGAGAGACGTGACTCTGAGGGGGCGCATGAGTTTTGAAGCGTTCTGCTGCCTGCCCCCCTTTCCTCTGTAATTCTCTCAGCCACCATTCCAGCTGCCAAACTGTGGGGAAACACCAGAGGACTCAGCTACATCTGTTTACAATTCCTTCTGTTGACAAATTTACCTACCAGGATTATTTTAACAAGGAGATTGGAATAGGTAAAGAGGGACTATTGAACTCATTACTACCCTGCCATTTTTTTCTGGAGGGAAAGAGACCACTGAAACGTTTTTCGAAGAAGAAGAGAGAAGAGAATGGATATATACCCTGCTCTCCACTACCCAAAGGAGTCTCAGAGCGGCTTCCCTTTCCCCTCCCCACAACAGATACCCTGTGAGGTAGGTAGGGCTAAGAGAGGTCTCTGGAGAACTGCCCTTGAGAGAACAGCTCTGAAATAACTTGTAACTGACCCAAGGTCACACCAGCAGCTGCATGTGGAGGGGTGGGGAATCCAACCCGGTTCTCCCCGATTATAGAGTCAGCGCTCCCAACCACTACACCAAACTGGATCTCCTACCACAGAAGAAAAATAATAATGTACATGTAGATTTCCCACAGTTCAGTAAAAGCAGTTCAGCAGTGGCATTTTCCACCTAGAAAACAGCAGGGGAGGAATGGGTTAATCATGTCCCCCCCTCCCCTCCTCCATGCCACACTCTCTCCTGATGAAGCAATCCTGGCAACTAAATTTGCAGTAGAGAAAGAAGAATTTCAGATAAACATGTAAGAAATCAATAGGCTGAACCCTGGAAACTTGTCTCAGGTTGCTTGGAGAAAGCCTTTCTTAAGTGGTGGACGCGTGAAAAGCTAAGTAGGGTCAGATTTTAAAAGTGGAAGACCCCCTCCTGTTCCTGCAGAAGGTTGGCAGGGTGTTAAACGGAAAGGTGTGCGACATGGAAAAGAAAATGATGCTCCCCCCCACCTCTCTTCCTGAACTCCCCCAGTGCCACACTTATTATTTGCAAGGAACAATGCCAGCTGATAATGAACTCCTTCCTATTCAAAGCTGCAAGTCAAATATTCGTTTCTCATTAATAATTCAATGTGACAAATTTATTACCTTGAAGGTGCTGGGAGGCAATTAGACAATGGGAAATTGTGTCTTCTTTTCAGCCCCCTTAATTGGCTTTCAAGTGTGACATTCATCAAAACCTTGACTTTTTATGTAAACTTTTCATTATGCCAACCGATGGCTTGAAACACAGGAATGACGAGCGTTCGTCGAAGCCCAACTGGACAGCGAGGTTCACTTTGGCATGAATAGAAAGATGAAGGAGAAAGAAAAGGGAGGGATGAGGGAAGACAAAAGAAGAAAAAGTCCTTTGTCAGCCAGTGAAAAAAGCTTTGAGAAGCTTTTCATCAGAGGCATTCTCTTGCTTTCTGTGTATTCAGGTTGTGTTGTCCCACTGTGAGCTCTATAGACAACTGGAGGGCACTTTCCATACACTAGTGCTGAACCGTTGAGGGCAGGGAATGTTGAGGGCAGGGATGTTGAGGGCATAACTGATGAGAAACCAACTTTTGGACGCTTCGTTCAAGGAAGTACAAAAATGAGGGAGCAGCAGGCTGCACAGTCATGACCCTTCTCAGCGTTGCTAACATCCAGTTGGTATAACAAAAATGGCTATACAGTCTGTGTGATAAACTATATGTGAAAAACACTATAATTTTTAAAGAAATATACACAAAATCTATTTGGAATTACAAAAAAAACTCTTATTAATTGTTCTTTAAAGATGCAGTACAAGTACAAATTGAATTTCAACATACAACGCTAAGCCGGTTGGAGCCGGCTGGAACATTGAATAGGTCTTAATTTGGTGTAGTGGTTAAGTGTGCGGACTCTAATCTGGGAGAACTGGGTTTGATTCCCCACTCCTCCACTTGCACCTGCTGATGTGACCTTGGGTCAGTCACAAGCTCTGGCACAGCTGTTCTTGGAAAAGAGCCGTTTCTGTCAGAGCTCTCTCAGCCCCACCGACCTCACAGGGTGTCTGTTGTGGGGAGGGGAAAGGGAAGGAGTTTGTGAGCCGCTCTGAGACACCTTTGGGTAATGAAGGGCGGGGTATAAATCCAATCTCTTCTTCTTCTTTTAGAAGATGTTTGGCCTGGGGATCCTTTGTCTGGCAATCTGTGGTGAATCACAACTTGGGTTGCCCGCTCTAGGTTGGGAAGTAACTGGAGATTTTGGGGGCGGAGCCTGGAGAGACCAGCCTTTGGGGAGGGGAGGGACTTCAGTGGGGTATAATCCCATCGAGTCCATCCTCCAGGAGCCATTTTCTCCAGGGGAACTGATGTTGATCATCTGGAGAACAACTATAATAGCGGGCGATCGCCAGGTGCCACCTGGAGGTTGGCCACCCTGCTCTCAACAGCCCAAACCAAAAGCCCATGAAGACCTGCAACTGACCCACTCTAGAACCATGTCAGATCTGACTTTTACATCATACCAGCAGCTGAGCATATGGAACATATGGAGCAGAGGTCCATCAGTGGTTATTAGCCACAAGGTATAGATAGGAACTCTCAGGCTGGGGCAAGGGATGCTCTGTATTCTTGGTGCTGGGGGGGCAACAGTGGGAGGGCTTCTAGTGTCCTGGCCCCACTGCTGGACTGCCTGATGGCACCTGGTATTTTTGGCCACTGCGTGACACAGAATGTTGGACTGGATGGGCCATTGGCCTGATCCAACATTGGTTTCTCTTATGTTCTTATAGATGGAATACACTGTCTGGAGCATGTGATGCTCTGTATTCTTGGTGCTTGGGGGGGTCGTGGGAGGGCTTCTAGTGTCCTGGCCCCACTGCTGGACCTCCTGATGGCCCCTGGTATGTTTGGCCACTGTGTGACAGAGTGTTGGACTAGATGGGCCATTGGCCTGATCCAACATTGGCTTCTCTTATGTTCTTATAGACGGAATACACTGTCTGGAGCATGTGATGCTCTGTATTCTTGGTGCTTGGGGGGGTCGTGGGAGGGCTTCTAGTGTCCTGGCCCCACTGGTAGACCTCCTGATGGCCCCTGGTATGTTTGGCCACTGTGTGACAGAGTGTTGGACTAGATGGGCCATTGGCCTGATCCAACATTGGTGTCAGAAATGCTTTTGATGTTTCTCACTGAATCCATTGTTATGTATTCCCTACCCTGCTTTGCGCTTGCGTAGCTATGCAGGCAGAAACGTGGGAGCTTCTTCCCTGCCGCTTTTCCTTATCACGGTGGCCTTGACTGTAGGCTTTGGGCTATTCTTGTGTTACTGAGAATTTTCCAGTCCTGGGAAGGCAAGGGGAGGGGGGAGTAGTCTCCCGTTCATGAAGTATATCTCCCGCCGGGAGTTTCCCGCGCGCGCGCTCATATTTCATTTGCTAGGCGCCTTTTTGCATCACACTATAAGTTAGCTTGCATTGCTTCGCCCCCCATTCCTGACAATGACCTCCTACTGTGGGTTTTAGCAAGATAATCCAATAAAACCTTTCTTTGTACAAGAATGACTGGATCCACTTGTTATTGAACCTGACAGATATTGTCAGGAATCACCATTATTTCCCCACCGTCAGTTTCTGCCATCTACCACGATGAGCGGAGCTGGGGGGGGAGCCTCAGGCTCAGTCCCAGTGACTACCACTTCGGGAGCCACGGCTCCGGTCACCACCGTGGCAACTCCAGTGGTCACCACTCCGACTACCACCGTTGTTCCAGTGACTACAACTTCAGTATTGGCAGCGCCGACCCCGCAATCCGCGGCAGGATTGGTCACCCCTCCATCGATCAGCACAGTGGGAGCTTCGTACACTCTCCCAATCTATAGCCCGGCCGGGCCAACGCAGAGTCAGGGGGGAGCCGTTCCACGGATCTACGTGCCGGGGGCCCCAACACCGTGGGATAAAGGGGTGACCTACCGCAGGTCGCGCGATTGGACTAAGAACCTGTTGGACACTACCCAGACGACCTGGTCCATGCCGGGGAGCCAGAGCCGGGACAGCCTGTTGGATCCCAGAGGGAGTTTTGGACTTCCCCAGGGACGGATGTCTCGAGGATCTCCCAGAACAGGATCCGGTTCCGATCCAGAGGCTCGCATGGACTCTATTCAAGAGGATACCCGACGCCTGGTACGGGACATGGGCAAACTAATGCAATCCTTACCACAGATGATGGATCAAGCAATTCGAGCCCATCCGCTGACGCAACCAAGACCAGCGCCAGCGCCTGCACCACCGGTGGCACCGGGACAGCCACCTCCTGCTCCACCGGCCCCGGGGCCAGGCCAGCCGGCACCAGCCCCACCTCCACCTGCCGGCCCGGCACCGGGACCAGGGCCAGGGCAACCAGGACCTATCCAGCCACCAGCTCTGCCTCCGCCTCAACCCCCTGCTCCAGCACCCCTCCCGCAGCCAGTTCCTGCACCGATCATGGTCCCTGCTCCTCCAGTAATCCGCCCCAAGGACATGTTGGAGATCACTTTTGATGGAGATCCCGAAACTGTGTCCTTTTTCATATTGCAAGTAGGGAAATTTGTGCAGAGATGGGGCTATGTGTTCCCGGACGAGGAGCAACAGGTGGAGTTTATTGCTTCAAGGTTCCGGGGGAGTGCTACCAGTTGGTATGTAGCCCTTCATGATCTGGAGGCAGCGGAGCTGGGGAATGTCGATGACTTCATGTGAGGAACCGTTTCGAGGATCCGGGGGCGGCCCAGAAGGCAGAAGCCTTCCTTCGCACGTTCAGACAAGGCAAACTCACCGTGCGGGAGTATTCAAGGGAGTTTCAAAGGCATGCGGTGAAAATTCGGGACTGGACTGATGCTGTGCTGGCTCAACAATATTGAATGGGACTAGCTGTGGATGTCCGCAATAATGTCCTCAGCTCTCAGCAGCCTCGCACTCTCCAGGGCTGGATGGAGGAGGCCGAAAAAGCTGAAAGCCACTTGCGTGTAATGAAACTGGACCTATCTCTGGGTAACAACTGTCCGAGTCTCTCGGCAGGCCAGACCAGACCCAGACCAACCTCCACCTCGAGCGGGGTGAGAGATCAGCGCATGCGACAGGGCCTTTGCCTGCGGTGTGGAGAGAAGGGGCACTTCGCCGCATCCTGTCCGAAAGGGGATCCCAACAGAGCCCTACCACAAGAGGAGCCCAGACGATGGCCAACCCCTACCCCAAGAAAGGGAACAGAGAAACCACGCAGCACACGAGCCCTTTTCGCCAGCCCCGACCAAGCGGATACCATGATGCTGGAGGAGGAGAGTGAGATGCAGGGAAACGAATTGGTCCTGTTTGTGAATGGCGCTACACAACAGGACCCGATACCTGAGGCGCCTAAACTGGTGAGCAATTACCCCTCTCTCTTCTTTGTGACTGTACTTGTGATGAATCCAGCGATGATGACCCATATTAGGGTTCGAGCCCTCATTGACTCAGGGTGCGGGAGGGATCTGATAAACCCATCTATGGTTATGGGGCTGGAGGCGACCGTTGTCAATTTAAAAGACCCAATAACTTTTACTCAAATGGATGGGTCACCGATGAAAGAACCATGCCGATTTGAGACTATTCCTTTGAGAGTGGGCATTGGTGAACACTGGGAGCTACGCTCGTTTGTAATAGCCCCCAAGCCCAGTTCCCATTGGTGTTGGGTAGCCCATGGTTACATGGTCACGATCCTTATATACTTTGGGAAGAAGGGAGCGTACGATTTATCTCCCTGAAGTGTGCAGAGCATAAATGGGACCCAGGTGGGGAAAAACCCCATGCAATGAACCTCCACGGGCTTTCCTAGCCACAGAGGACCTTAACCGCATCCCCAAAGAATACCGGTATTTAACCAGGGTGTTTGAGGAGGAGGAAATGGATGAACTACCTCCCCACCGTAACTCCGACTGTGCGATAGAAATCCTTCCGGGCCACAAATTACCAAAAGGAAAGATTTATGCCATGAGTCCCATAGAAAAGGAAGAACTACGCTGATTTATCGATAAGAATCTGGCCCGTGGATTTATTAGACCAGCGTCGTCCCCTTTCGCAGCAACCGTGTTGTTCTGTAAAAAAAAGGATGGGGGGCTCAGACTGTGCACGGACTATAGGGGTCTTAATGCAGTATCTGCAACTAATGCCTACCCAATGCCCCTCATCAAGGACTTGTTGGCAGAGGTGGCAAAGGGGAAAGTGTTTTCTAAACTGGATTTACGGGATGCTTATTTTCGGGTCCGTATCAGACAGGGTGATGAACATAAGACTGCATTTAATACCCCGCTGGGGCAATTTGAATATCAGGTTATGCCCTTCGGATTACAGGGGGCACCCGGGGTCTTTATGAACTTAATCAATGAAGTGTTACATCCCTACTTATTCAAGGGGGTGGTTGTTTACTTGGATGATATCTTGGTCTACACCCCGGATCAAGAATCTCACACCACGCTTATGCGGGAAGTATTGGAAACGTTATTAGAACACAAACTGTTTGTTAAGCTGTCAAAATGTGAATTCCACCAAGAGTGCATTGACTTTCTAGGGTACCGCATATCTTCCACGGGGTTAGAAATGGACCCAAAAAGGTCCAAGATGTGTTGGGGTGGGAACCCCCCAAAACCAGGCGGCAGCTCCAAAGTTTTCTCGGTTTCGCCAATTTTTACCGTCAATTCCTGCCTCATTTTGCCCAGGTGGCCCTCCCCCTCACAGAACTTCTGAAGACTAAAGGAAGAGGGGCTAAGGCTTCAATGCCCGGGGCCCCTTTGAACTGGACTCCCCAGTGTCAGGGAGCATTTGAACAACTGAAACAGCTATTCACGTCTGAACCCATACTAGCACACCCTGATGAGACAAAAAAATTCGTGGTCCAAGTAGACGCATCGGATACCGCTATGGGGGGGTGATTTTACAAGAGAATGCTCAAGGGCAACTACAACCCCTTGCCTATGTGTCCAAAAAGTTTAATGATACGGAGAGATTTTGGCCCATTTGGGATAAAGAAGCAGCTTCTATACGTTTAGTGTTAATCACCTGGAGACACTGGTTGGAGGGGTCCCGGGTACCTTTTGAAATCTGGACTGACCACAAGAATCTTGAGGTGCTGCGAAAGCCTCGGAATTTAAATGCAAAACAATTCCGGTGGGCTGAGTTTTTCTCTAAATTTCAATTCACCCTCCACCATTTTCCAGGTAAATTTAATCATCTGGCAGATGCTCTCTCCCGCCTTCCCCAACACCTTTGTAAGAGGACAGAAATAAGAGAGTCTATGTTCACCCCGGAACAACTAGTTGGGGCAGTAGTAACCCGAAAAACCCGGCAAGCACAATCGTTAACCCCAAACCAGGGCACGACCTGGGAAAAGCAGTTTGCCACTGACATTACTAAACAAGAAGCAATTGAATTACAAGCTCGGGAAGAGGTGAAATGTAGTACAAATGGCTGCTGGTATAGGGGCAATAAAATCTTTGTTCCAGAAGCTACCCGACCCCAGGTGTTGCAATCAGCCCATGACTCAAAATCTGCGGGGCACTTCGGGTATGTAAAGTCGCTACACCTACTGCAACGCAGCTTCTGGTGGCCCCGAATGAAACGGGATTTATCCCTCTATATACAATCCTGCCCGACATGCAATCGTTGCAAAACTAGACCAGGAATCCTCCAGGTCTTTTACAGCCTTTACCCACCCCGAGCCGACCCTGGGAAGTGATCTCCATGGACTTTATCACTGATCTTCCCCCCAGCAAACATATGACAGTCATTTGGGTGGTAGTGGACTTATTTTCTAAACAAGCTCACTTTATACCATTTGCTAGCCTGCCGACGGCCAAGGTCCTGGCCAAAGCCTTCCTTCAGCACATTGCCAGGCTACATACATTGCCGCTCAAAATAATCTCCGACAGGGGGTTCAATTTGTTTCAAAACTATGGTCGGAGTTGATGACTCTTATGGGTATTGAACGCGCTCTCAGTAGTGCCTATCACCCAGAAACCGATGGGCAAACAGAAAGAGTAAACCAAACCCTAGAGCAATACTTAAGATGCTTCACTAACTATCAACAAGACAATTGGGTAGATTTATTACCGCTAGCAGAATTTGCATACAACAACTCATGGCATGCTTCAACGAATATGTCTCCCTTCAAAGCTGCCATGGGTTATGACAGCCCCCCTCTTCCCTTTTTGAAGCCCGGCGAGGCTGGTGGGAAAGCAACAGCATGGTGTAAAACTTTCCAGGAATCCTGGCCCCTAATCATTGAGACATTAAACGAGGCCAAGGCACAATACAAGAAACAGGCAGACAAAAAGAGGGCGGGTGGCTGGAATCTGCAACCGGGAGACTCTGTCTACCTTTCCACCAAGAGCTTGAGGCTGACACAACAATCCCGGAAACTTGCTTGGAAATATATTGGTCCATTCAAAGTAGTACGATGTATAAATCAAGTGACTGTGCAACTAGATTTACCTAAATCTCTTAAAGCAATACATCCAATTTTCCATTACAGCCTCCTCAAACCAGCATTACCCCCGACTAAATGGCATCCTGAGCTTCCAGCACCCCCCCCACCACTGATGGTCGACGATGAGGAGCATTATGAAATTGCTGACATTTTGGACTCTAAGATTCTCCGTGGACAACTGCTGTACCTTATTGAATGGGTACACTTTGGGCCTCAACACAGGGAGTGGGTGAAAGTGTCTGATATCAATGCACCTGATCACCTGAAGGAGTTTCACACCTGCTACCCAAATAAACCTGGGGGCCCTTCATTCTCTCCTTCCTGAGTGGTGGGTGGGTGGTATTTTGGGAAGGGCAGAATGTCAGAAATGCTTTTGATGTTTCTCACTGAATCCATTGTTATGTATTCCCTACCCTGCTTTGCGCTTGCGTAGCTATGCAGGCAGAAACATGGGAGCTTCTTCCCTGCTGCTTTTCCTTATCACGGTGGCCTTGACTGTAGGCTTTGGGCTATTCTTGTGTTACTGAGAATTTTCCAGTCCTGGGAAGGCAAGGGGAGGGGGAGTAGTCTCCCGTTCATGAAGTATATCTCCCGCCGGGAGTTTTCCGCACGTGCGCTCATATTTCATTTGCTAGGTGCCTTTTTGCATCACACTATAAGTTAGCTTGCATTGCTTCGCCCCCCATTCCTGACAATGACCTCCTACTGTGGGTTTTAGCAAGATAATCCAATAAAACCTTTCTTTGTACAAGAATGACTGGATCCACTTGTTATTGAACCTGACAATTGGCTTCTCTTATGTTCTTATAGATGGAATACACTGTCTGGAGCATGTGATGCTCTGTATTCTTGGTGCTTGGGGGGGTCGTGGGAGGGCTTCTAGTGTCCTGGCCCCACTGCTGGACCTCCTGATGGCCCCTGGTATGTTTGGCCACTGTGTGACAGAGTGTTGGACTAGATGGGCCATTGGCCTGATCCAACATTGGCTTCTCTTATGTTCTTATAGATGGAATACACTGTCTGGAGCATGTGATGCTCTGTATTCTTGGTGCTTGGGGGGGTCGTGGGAGGGTTTCTAGTGTCCTGGCCCCACTGCTGGACCTCCTGATGGCCCCTGGTATGTTTGGCCACTGTGTGACAGAGTGTTGGACTAGATGGGCCATTGGCCTGATCCAACATTGGCTTCTCTTATGTTCCTATAGATGGAATACACTGTCTGGAGCATGTGATGCTCTGTATTCTTGGTGCTTGGGGGGTCGTGGGAGGGTTTCTAGTGTCCTGGCCCCACTGCTGGACCTCCTGATGGCCCCTGGTATGTTTGGCCACTGTGTGACAGAGTGTTGGACTAGATGGGCCATTGGCCTGATCCAACATTGGCTTCTCTTATGTTCTTATAGATGGAATACACTGTCTGGAGCATGTGATGCTCTGTATTCTTGGTGCTTGGGGGGGTCGTGGGAGGGTTTCTAGTGTCCTGGCCCCACTGCTGGACCTCCTGATGGCACCTGGTATTTTTGACCTCTGTGTGACAAGAGTGTTGGACTGGATGGGCCATTGGCCTGATCCAACATTGGCTTCTCTTATGTTCTCATGTACCCTTTTTCATCTAGTTTGTAGGGGAACTGCACTGAGACCTTGCTCAACTTTTATCTTTGGATTTGGGAGAGAAGCACAGGGGACGGCTTCCTGTTTGCGCTCTTCCTTTTTTTTTAAGTTTTAGGTTTTTATTGTTATCATTAAATAGTGCAGGGGTATGTTTGGCCACTGTCAGGCACCTTGGATAGTCAGTCAACACCAGGCCTCATGAAAGAAGGATAGCGTTTATTATACTGCAAAGCCAAAGCACTAGTACATAGGCATTGTTAGGAATGACCCATACAAAAGAAACATCCCCGGTTATACCTACAGAGGGGGGGCCCCTCCCTATCCACTACCAATGGTTACATAGCCCGCGCGCGGGAAACCTCTAAAGGTGCTACAAACTACATTCCCACAAAGCAATAAATTCCCATGCCTAGCTGTTGTCTTAAGAAACAGAAAGGAGACAAACAGCCTGGCTTTCAAGGCCATTTGGCCTGGTGCGCGATAGCCCGAGATGGAGACTGCCCCGTCTCCCAGGCAACCCCGTCACCTCCCCACATACCAGAGAAAACACAGATACATTCATTGACACCTTCCTCCCTCCCTTCACCCCTATGGCAGGGTTCCTGACAGCCACTGCCGAGGACGCAGGCATGGAGAGGGGAGTGTCGGATGAGCATGTTGTTAGAGACGTAACAGTAACATAGCATATATCTTGCAAAAAGGACTAAAACACTAACAAATACAAGTCAATGTACATTTTTTTAACTAGTGTAATTCTTTTTCACATTGAATCATGGGCACTCGATAACACGATGCTGAGCAGTCGGGTTAGAACTTCTTCACCCGAAGAGTGATTAACACATGGAATTCACTGCCACAGGAGGTGGTGGCAGCTACAAGCATGGACAGCTTCAAGAGGGAATTAGATAAACCCATGGAGCAGAGGTCTATCAGTGGCTATTAGCCACAAGGTATAGGTAGGAACTCTGGGGCAAGTGAGGCTCTGTATTCTTGGTGCTTGGGGAAGGTCAACAGTGGGAGGGCTTCTAGTGTCCTGGCCCCACTGGTGGACCTCTTGATGGAACCTGGTATTTTTGGCCACTGTGTGATACGGAATGTTGGACTAGATCAGCCATTGACCTGATCCAACATTGACTTCTCTTATGTTCTAATTATTCTAACAGTGTTGTTTATCTGTCAGAAGTCCTAACTTAGTCAGCAAAACACCAGACCTTTTTGATGCAAGCAAGGTTAGTGTTTATTAAGCTGCAATAGATAGATCACTGAAACAGGTCTCTTGTTCAGAATGACTTGGTTACAGAAAGCAAGCGGTTATACAGGGAAAGGGGGTGAATGGGGACCCCCCCTTCTTCCATACAATGAATACCATGCGACTGGGAAATCGAAAGTTACTAAGCTAATGAATTTCCCACCGCCCCCATTAACCACAGCTGCTACATCTATGCAAGCGATAGAGAAGCTCGCAGCCCGACTTGCCAAGGTCAGAACGTCTAGGCTGCAAAGAGATAATAAAATAAAAGCCACATTCCATTCTCACACCCGAGGTGTAAATCAACAACTCCCCGGATTCCAACCTCCCGTCTGGCACGCCACTAAGGCGCCAATAGCCCACCTCCCTCCCTGTCATCCATCATAGCCCACCACCCACCCTTCCATAATGGCAGGGCTACCTGACATGCAGCCCCCTCGAAAAGAGTCCTACCCCTTTGGTTTATGGGGGTACAATTTGTGAAAGGCTTTAACTAGCCGGGGGCCAGAACATTTTCCGCCCGTACCCACTCCCTCTGCTCCGGCCCAAAGTCAATCCATTCAACAAGGTAAAACAAGCGATTGCGAGAGAGTTTAGAGTCCAGAATTTGTGAGACTTCGTAGTGAGGTTCCCCCCCCACCAGCAGCGGAGGCGGGACGGGTCGTTGCGGTCTCCATTTGTTCCCTTCAGGCGCTGGGCGAAGAAGCCGTACATGAAAAACAGGATGAACAGACTTTAGAGACTTAGGCAACGCAAGTTCAACAGTTACATTGTTAATCACTCTCACAATCTCAAAAGGACCAATAAATTTCCAACCGAGTTTGCGGCTCGGCTGAATGCGACGCAAATGTTGGGTGGACAAGTAAGCAAACTCTCCACATTTGGGAATCCAGGCAAGACTACGTTTCTTATCGGCCTGGAGTTTGTACGCCGCCTTAGCTTCTTCCAAAGTCTCGGCCAAGGAGCCCCACGCCTCCTGCAACTGTTTGCACCAGTTACCAGCGTCTCCCGCCGGGAGGTCGGGAGAAGACAAAAACGGTAGAGGCGGGGCGTCATACCCATGCACCGCTTTAAAAGGAGACATTCCCGTTGATGAGTGCTGAGTATTATTGTAACAGAACTCAGCCAAAGGCAAAAGAGAATGCCAATTGTCCTGCTGAAAATTAGAAAAACACCGCAAATATTGTTCCAGCGTTTGATTCACACGTTCAGTCTGCCCATCCGATTCAGGATGGTAGGCACTGCTTACCCCCCGTTCTACCCCAAGCAGTGACATAAGTTCGCTCCAGAACTTGGAAACGAACTGAACTCCTCTGTCGGAGATCACTTTAGCAGGCAAGGTGTGGAGCCTCACGACGTGTTGTAAGAACGCAGAGGCCAATTTCTTAGCAGAGGGGATGGCGGCAAAAGGAACGAAATGCGCCTGTTTAGTAAACAGGTCCACTACCACCCAAATGACAGTTTTTCCCCCACTAGGGGGTAAATCCGTAATAAAGTCCATAGAGATGACTTCCCATGGCCGAGCCGGCGTAGGGAGGGGTTGTAGGGCACCCGGGGGTTTACCGGGCCGAGGTTTACTCATTAAGCAGGTTTGACAGGCAGATGTGAAGAGTGAAACATCTTTACGTAGGCCCGGCCACCAAAACTGCCGCTGCAAGAGCTGGAGGGATTTTACAAACCCTGTGTGTCCAGCCAGCTTAGATCCGTGTGCCCAACCCATTACCTCCCCCCTGAGAGATCGGGGAACAAAGAGTTTGTCATTTTTAGTCCAGCAGCCATGCGCATCACGGGACATTCCTTCTTCCCCCTCCACCTCCTCCCTATCCACATCAGACAGTTCAGTGGAAAATTTTACGGCCCAGTCATTCGGGGGAGGGTCTGGTGGCTGGGGAGGACGTTTGGCCTGCCTCCGAGTGGTTACCGCCCCTCCCAACTGGGAAGGGGTGAATACGGAATCACGAATCTCCTCCCTTTTGCTGTCGTGTTGAGGGAGGCGTGATAGAGCATCGGCCAGCGAATTCGATGTCCCAGGGAAGTGGTGCAGTGTGAAATTGAACTTGGAGAAGAAATCAGCCCAGCGGAGCTGTTTGGCGTTCAAGGAACGGGGGAGCGGAGCAGCTCGAGGTTTTTGTGGTCAGTCCAGACCTCGAATGGGACTCGCGCACCCTCCAACCAATGGCGCCAGGTAGCTAACGCCAAGCGGATCGACCCCGCTTCTTTCTCCCAAATGGACCAATTCCGTTCAGTATCGCTGAATTTTCTAGACACATAGGCTAGGGGGTGCAATTTGCCGTCCTCCCCCTCCTGGAGGATCGCCCCCCCCATAGCAACGTCCGAGGCGTCAACCTGGACAACGAATTTTTTAAGTTCATTTGGGTGGGCCAAAACCGGTTCCGAAGTAAAAAGGGTCTTCAATTCGTCAAAAGCCCGTTGGCACTCTGGTGACCACACAAGTTTAGCGCCGGGTCGAGTGCATTCGGGTGGCTTCCCTTTGGTTTTCAATAAGTCTGTTAAGGGAAGAGCCACCTGGGCAAAGTTCGATAGGAATGACCTATAAAAGTTCGCGAATCCGAGAAAACCCTGGAGTTGCCTCCGCGTTTTGGGAGGTTCCCACCCTACTACATCCTTAATCTTATCAGGGTCCATCTCAATCCCCCTCTGAGATATGCGGTAGCCCAGAAAAGGGATTTCTGTTTTGTGAAATTCACACTTTGACAGTTTGGCAAACAGTTTATGCTTGTGCAACGTTTGTAGTACTTCCCGCACCAGTTTCACATGAGACTTTAGGTCGGGGGAATACAAAAGAATGTCATCAAGGTAAACAAGGACCCCTTTGAACAAGTACTTATGCAACACCTCGTTAATTAAGTTCATGAATACCCCAGGTGCCCCCTGTAGCCCGAACGGCATGACTAGGTATTCAAACTGCCCAAGGGGTGTGTTGAAAGCCGTTTTAAACTCGTCCCCCTCCCGAATCCGGACTCGGAAGTAGGCATCCCGGAGGTCAAGTTTCGAGAAAATTTTCCCTCCAGCGACTGCCGCCAACAAGTCTTTGATGAGAGGCATGGGGTAAGCGTTTGTGTTGGAAACTGCATTCAATCCCCGATAATCCGTGCAAAGTCGTAATCCCCCGTCTTTCTTTTTCCTAAAGAGTACGGGGGCTGCAAAGGGGAGGACGCTGGTCGTATGAAACCCCTGCTGAGGTTCTTGTCAATGAATTTCCTCAGTTCCACCTTTTCCGAGGGGCTCATAGAATAAAGTTTCCCTTTAGGTAACTTTTGGTTGGGCAAAATTTCAATTGCACAATCAGAGTTCCTGTGGGGGGGCAGTTCATCGGCTTCCTCCTCCCCAAACACAGGGGCTAGATCACGATATTCGGGGGGAATGCTTTCAAGCTCTGCGTCGGCTACCCCAGCCGTTACCAAGAGTTGGCCCCCGCTTATGGGTCCCCACTCTGTCTTCCAGACGTGGGAGCGGCATTTCTCGGAGATGAAATTCACCTTCCCCTCCCCCCAGAGTACGTGGGGATCGTGATCAAAGAACCACGGACTGCCTAGGACCAGGGGAAATCGGGCGGAAGGGGTAACTACAAAAGATCTCTCTTCCCAGTGCTGTCCCAGTCCCACCCGCAAAGGCACAGTCTCGTATTTGCAGGGTTCTTTCATTGTAGACCCGTCCATTTGAGTAAAAATCAAGGGGTCTTTTAATTTAAGAACTTTTGCCCCTAGTCCCGTCAGTAGGGTGGGGTTAATAAGGTCTCTCCCACACCCCGAGTCAATGAGAGCCCGTACTCTCACATGGGTCAATAGACCCGGGTCCATTAAAGTCACTGTGAGAAAGAAAAGAGAGGGGGGTTTGCTCACCGGGAGTTGCGCCTGGGGTTGTGGGACCTGCTGTTCAGCGCTGTTTACAGCAGGTCCGCCTCGTTTCCCTGCGGCACGGTCTCACCATCAGAGGAGTCGGATGGCTCGCTGAGTGGTTTAGCTTGCAAAGCTTTCGCCCCCTTCGGTTTCGCCACCTGTTTTGGCGTGGATGTGTCGAACTTCTTCTTTGTTCCCTTTTGCGCTCCGATCGATGCAGGCGAGGTCGGGCAGTTCACGGCGAAATGGCCCCCTTCTCCGCATTTGAGGCACAGACCTTGCTTCATCTGGAGTTCCCTTGTCCCGTCCTTCTGTTTTGGGTTTGGGGTGGGAGCCTTTCCTCTCGCAGTCGGTGCGGTACCTCTGGTTGCCATCGCTGCGGCATCGTCTAGTTTGATGGTCTTCAGCCGATTTTCCATCGTGATTGCGGCTTGAATCCATCCGGTGAGGGTGTTCGGATCCTGATTCAGGGTAACTTCACGGCGGACCTCCGGATTTAGCCCCCACTTGTAAAACTCCAGGAGATTTCCTTCTCCTCGTAGCTTAGCGGCACATCTGCGGAACTCCGCGGTGTAGTCTCTCACCGACCTTGCGCCCTGCTTGAGGCTCCGGATCGTTGCTTTTGCTGCCTTAGTTGAGTGCACGTCTTCAAATTGTTCTTTCATGGCCCACATGAAAGAATCAATCTCTCTCAGTTCGCGCCCATCGGCTTGGTGGAGTCCCACGTACCAGTCAGCCGCTGCTCCCTTCAGGTGAGCCGCTATGACGTCGACCATCCGCTCTTCCCTCTGGAATAGGTGGCCCCAAGTTTCGATGAACTTCTCGGCTCGCACCAAAAAGAACGGGAACTTTTCTGGGTCTCCGTCGAAATCCGCGTCCAGGAGCTCTGTAGGCTTAGGAGGCAGGAACCCCCAAGGACGAGGGGGTGGTTGCCCCGGCGGGCCCCGTGGCCCTGGTCCCGCTGGCTGGTCCGGGGGCCCGGCTGGCACGTTCCCTTGGTCTTGGTCCGGTGCTGGGCGTTGATCTGGAGGGACCTGTGCCGGCGGCTCTTCCCGTCTCTGTCGTTCGCGCTCCTCCCGAATGCCCTCCGCAATCATCTGTGGGATGCGAGCGAGGGACTCGTCCAGGAAGCGCATCAATCGGTCTTGGCTTGGTTCTCCACTCCATCGCCGCCTCACCACGACACTCTCTCGGGCCTCGGAGTCTCGGCCGGTGTCTTCCATGGTTTCCGCGGTGACCAGCTTGCGTACCGACCTCTCGGGGTGGCTCATCCCCATGGACGCTCTCGGGGTCCCGAACCACGCCTCATGGGTCTCCGTCAGGGGTTTCACCCAGTCTCGTCTACGTCCAGTTCGGTGGGTCACCCCTCCATAGGCTGCCCCATACGGATCGCCGTAGGGCCCTCCAAAGTCGTGCTCCAGACCCCACTGTCCCGGCACGTAGGTGTCAGGGGTCTCCCTAGGCACGTCTTTCCCAGGAGGCTTCTTGTCCTTTTCTTCTTCAATCGGGAGAGTGTCTTCTTCTCCATCACTCATTTTGGAGTGGTGGGTTTAGGACCAGTCCCGAAAGTATATGATGATTCTGAACAAACTGTCAGAAGTCCTAACTTAGTCAGCAAAACACCAGACCTTTTTGATGCAAGCAAGGTTAGTGTTTATTAAGCTGCAATAGATAGATCACTGAAACAGGTCTCTTGTTCAGAATGACTTGGTTACAGAAAGCAAGCGGTTATACAGGGAAAGGGGGTGAATGGGGACCCCCCCTTCTTCCATACAATGAATACCATGCGACTGGGAAATCGAAAGTTACTAAGCTAATGAATTTCCCACCGCCCCCATTAACCACAGCTGCTACATCTATGCAAGCGATAGAGAAGCTCGCAGCCCGACTTGCCAAGGTCAGAACGTCTAGGCTGCAAAGAGATAATAAAATAAAAGCCACATTCCATTCTCACACCCGAGGTGTAAATCAACAACTCCCCGGATTCCAACCTCCCGTCTGGCACGCCACTAAGGCGCCAATAGCCCACCTCCCTCCCTGTCATCCATCATAGCCCACCACCCACCCTTCCATAATGGCAGGGCTACCTGACATTATCTTTGCCTTTCATGCAAGGGGGAAACATGGCATTTCTGCCATCAATAAGCATGAATGAGATTTCTTACACATCTTTTCCCCCAACCCCACCCCACCCTGGAATAAAATGATTTTTAACCTTCCCACGCCCATATACTAAAATCCTCTCTCATTAAGGAAGCTTTTTGTTTGTTTGTTTTTTAATATAAACAAATATGGAACCAACCCATTCATTAATACTGGAATGGCAGAAGTTGCTGGTTTAATTCTTGATTAAAACTATTTTCAGTAATAACAGGAACAGGAAAAAAAAACCTGTTTGAACTCTTCCTTGTACTTCTTAGCACATTTGGAATGGCTTTTGGAACTACAGCACATTTCCAGAGCCATACAAACCACAGTTGCCAACTCCAAGCTGGGAAGTTCTGCGAAATTTGTGGGTGGAGCCCGGGGAGGGTGGGTTTTGGGGGACGGCCTAATTGAAGTAGAATGCCATATCATTTGCCCTTCAAAGCGGCCATTTTCTCCATAGGAACTGTTAATGGTAGTCTGCATATCAGTTGTAATTCCAGATCTCCAGACACCACCTGGAAGGTGGCATCCCTAACACAAAGGCCCCTGCGGAAAAGAGATGTCATGTTTACCACCATTCTCTGCTATGAGCTTAGCACAGATAGTCCACAGACCGATGTCGCCTGTTCATGAAGCAGGGGTACTGGTGTGGGAACACTCCACGCCAAGATTCCGTCATGACTTGATGTGGCCCCTGGCACTATGCATTACAGCCACAGTGGGAGCCAGTCATCACACGGAGGCTGTTCCCAGATCTCTCTGCGTGACGCCGGTAATGTGTACTTCATTTTTATTTATTTTTTGCTCCAGATTTCACAGAAGTCTTTTGGCATTTTCTGCTTGTCAAGCTGGAATTATCCTCCGCTGCTGAAATTCCACGCATGCACTCTTGTAAAACGACTAAGTTTCTCCCAAATCTTTTTATGAGGCACGGGCACGAAAAGCCTCTTACTATTATTGTCAGTATTATAGGGCCAACTCAGCAATTGCCGCATGTTGTTCAGAATTAAATGCATGGCCTGATTCTGCCTCCCTTTACGAAAATTCTGCCCCTAGCCTAGCAAATGCTAATCCACAAATAAGTTTTTAGGGTTTTCTAACAAGCTTGACAGATCTGATAGTTGCACTGTGCTTCTTATGCTGATTGGTCACACAGGTTTCCTTGTAAGAAGGACAGATTGAAACAAGGAGGTATTAGGTACTGTCATGACCCCAGCAGGTCACCACCTTCAGCTGCCACCATTCTGGACTCAGGGTCCATTGAGAAGGCCCAGAGTACCCTCCCAAGTCCAACCGAAATGCCCCTTTTAAGCCGAGGAACTATAGGCATGATGACCAGGCAGAGAACATTAAACAAATGGTATATTAATACAGAATTGGGGCAAGGAAAACAAGACAAGGTACTTTAAAATATATAACAGTGTTCAAAGGCAAAATAAACAAATCTAACGCAACTACCTATTTCTCTTAACTGATTACTATTTCAAGGCTCACAGCCATCCTTATGCCAGGCCTGCCTGTACTCACTCTGTCCCAAGTGAGGGATCTTTCTCTCAGACCAGTCCCCTCAGTTTTACTCTGTGTGAGGCAAGACCACAGAAGAGAAAAAACATGGTCCCCTCAGTTTAACTCTGGGAGAGAAAAGAACACAGTTTCATGGCCCACAAAGTTTAAGTTCCAGTCTCCTCACACAATCCCTGTACACCGACTAGTTACAACCATTGCTAAGCATTGTGGGCTGCCTGCTTTCCACTCCCACACAGGTCTCTTAGGGCCTAGGCCTCTAGACCTTGTGTCTCAGTCCTGCACAGATCATGACAGGTACGATTTCAAATTTCTCACCCCCCACTGTTTTGACTTCCAGGTTGCCGTTTTCATTTGCTTCTCCTTTATGTGAATTGAACATGCGATTCTTGATTGTTGCACTATTTTGTACTCCCTTGCACCACATTTGTCCTGTAAAGTATACATCTGTTTCAACATAATTTGTGGATCAGTAAATCAGCATTAACTATGATATGTACATTATATGTATGCATATAATTTATATTTAAAAGGTAAAGCTTTACCTTGCTCAAAAGCTAATCAAATCTGACTCTAGGGGGCATTTCCAAGACAAAGAGCCAGCGCTGTCAGAAGACATTTCCATGGTCATGTGGCTGGCGTGACTAAATGCCAAGGCACATGGAACGCTGTTACCTTCACACCAAAGCAGAACCTATTTATCTACTTGCAGTTTCTTGTTTTCAAACTGCTAGGTTGGCAGGAGCTGGGGCCAGAGACAGGAGCTCACTCCGTCACGTGCCACTAGGGTCTCAAACTGCCAAGCTACCGATCTTCCGGTCTGCAACTCAGCGTCATAACCTCTGAGCCACCACGGCCCTGATACAATTTACATATAAAGATACAAAAAAAGAAACCAAGTATGGAACATTTGCTCATTTCCACCGGGTATTTCACAGGAGCCAAATACTATTTTTCATCTCCCAGCAGCACAACCCATAACAGGCCACAATAATATAGCAACGAGGAGGATTCACAGGTTTCATTTCCTCAGTAGGGTTCAGCCAGGCTCCCTTTTATATGTGGCCTAGGTACCCCCTGCCCCACAAGAGCAGTGTGGCGCAGGCAAAAAAGGACACCTCCGCAGGCCAATTTGAGAGGAACCCCCAAAATTCGTGCTTGGCCATGAAGCGGCCGGCCCACCTTCAGCTTCCGCAAGTTCATTCCAGTGATGGCTGGGAATGGGAGCAGCCAAGGTAATTTAAAAGCCCAGTTTTGATTGGCCAGCAGCAGCCCAAGCAACAAGGCTGGCCAATCGAACTGGCATCTCCATTTTGAATTGCAATGCCGGTAATAACAAATCCCATTCAGGCAGGGCTCTTCCTTCTTGTGATTTATGGACTTCGCTTTTTATCTACAGATGCTCATATCCAAGGTAACTTTATTTCCTACAGTTCTAAGTATTTAATGAGAATATACAAATGCCTCCTTCTCTACTTCGTTGGTAACAGCTCCGAGGGGTCACTTTTTTCTGCAAAAAAAGATCATCCACACCTGCTGATGGCTTCTCCTTCTTTTCTTGCTCCCGATCTTCACTTTGCTGTAGTACGACTGAAGGCTGTGAAAATGAAGACGATATCAGCAAGCTGCAGAAAGGGGGCCAAGATGCTTTCAGCTCTTAAGGAGATGGATCCTGCATTTCTAAGATCCTGAAACACAAATTAAAGCAAGGAGAATCAAAAGCGCTGGGCGGCTGTAAGGACTGAAGTTTTTTTTCTTTAACCAGAACAACACCTGGAATCAATCTGTGTGAAAACGCTCATGCACAAAAAGCCAGTTGTGCTGTACTGTACTGTTAAAAAGAAATAAGAACATAACATAAGAACATAAGAGACGCCATGTTGGATCAGGCCAATGACCCATCCCATCCAACAGTCTGTGTCACACACGAGCCAAAAACCAGGGGCCATCAGGAGGTCCACTAGCGGGGCCAGAACTCCAGAAGCCCTCCCACTGTTGCCCCCCAAACACCAAGAATACAGAGCAGCCCTGCCCCAGACAGAGTGTTCCATCTATATATTGTGTCTAATAGCCACTGATGGACCTCTGCTCCATATGTTTATCCAGTCTCCTCTTGAAGCTGTCTATGCTTGTAACATGTTAATTACTCTTTGGGTGAAAAAGTACTTCCTCTTATCTGTTCTAAGCCTACTGCTCATTAATTTCATTGAGTGCCCACGAGTTCTTGTATCATGAGAAAGGAGAAAGGGGTTTTGCTACCTTCTCTATCCCATGCATAATTTTGTAAATCTCTATCATATCACCCTTCAGTTATCATTTCTCCAAGCTAAAGAGCCCTAACCTCTTTAACCTTTCTTCATAGGGAAAGTGTTCCATCCCCTTAATCATTTTAGTTGCCCTTTTCTGCACCTTTCCCAATGCTCTTTTTTTGAGGTGTGGTGCTGTAATGGACTCCACTTTTTAAGAGGCTTAGAACTGCTGTACCAACAACGAAAGGAATGTGAAGGGCTAATTCTTCACAGATCCAGAGAGCCTTGTGACAGGCTGACCTAAGCAATCTGATTAGTTAACAGCAGCTGAGCAAAAAAAAAAAAGTATTGAGAGAACTGGATGCTCAGAAGATTCAGTCACATTCCTGTCCTGAGAAGAGACGAGCACTGAGACCATCTGAGTATAGACTGGACAGAAAAAGGGTTTAGTGCTGACAGAGTCAGACTTCTACCTTTGAACACAGTCTGAATTCAGCATCAGCTGACAGCAGTTTGAACACAGACAGAGAACTGAGGGAGACTTTGGCAAGGAAGTTCAGGCAGAAGGAAGGGGGACAGATCTTCAAGAGAGAGAGGCCGTGGTCACACGGCAAGGTAATTGCGCTTTGTACCCGATTTGTTCGGGAACATTTTTCTTCGCATTGGGCTGACTAGATGCAGCCAGCCCCTCTCTTCCAGCACTCACTCACCTGTTGCTGCGCTGTCCCTCCAGGCGATCCTGCCGGCCACAGGGGAGGCTCAGGCGGCTGCTGCTCCTGCCGCCATTGCCCCATGAAAAAAGGCTCTGCCATCTCCACCATCCTCCTTGCCGACCCCCGTCCAGGCTGCCAGAGCCCCCACCTCTTGTTCCTGTCTCCAGGGCCGTCTTTGTGCATTTTTTTTAAAAAAAGCTTCCGGTTTGAGCGCTTGAGCAAACATGCGCTTAATAAATCCATTATTAAACGTTAAATGGATTTATTAAGCGCATGTTTGCTCAAGCGCTCAAACCAGAAGCTTTTTAAAAAATGCACAAAGAGTGGTCAGACAGCCCTAATCACAATCATTGCGAAAGATGGGCTGTCCAGGTGAGCAAAATCGAGCATTCAAAGTGCAAGTGCCAGGAAAATACCTGATTTTCCAGGGGGCAGGAAAACCCGGGAGCATTACAGGAATGAGCCCACTTCGGTGCGGGAAGTGGATTGGCGCATGTGAACGTGAAATGTACATGCGCGAGGGAACAGTGGCGAACCCCGATCAAAAGGTCAGTGTGACCGCATCCAGAAGATTCCCTACCCATCAAACAGGGAGAGTTATCTCTGAAAGTACAGAGAGCCATGGTCTGGTGTGATTAGAAACTGCCTGTAGAGACCTTAAAAGTCAGTGAATAATTCAAGAAGAGTACTGGTGTTCCAAGAGAAGGAGTTTGGGTACTGGGAAGCGTGTCCCAGCCTTCTGAGTACCAAAAAAGTCAGTGATTACTCAAATGAAGTGAAATAGAGTGTTTGGGAAAACACTGGAACAAAAGCCTCTCAACATAAAGATCTAAGTAACTGTGAATAATTTAAGAACTTCTCATTAGCCTGATATATAAGAACAAAAGTCTGTGCTTGTACAGAACAGTAATTTCAACCTAATTTCACCTCAGTAATTTCAACCCGATTTCACCTGACCTTTTAAATAAACCCTTTGTTGTTTTTGAATTTTAAAAGCATCTCAAGTGCCATTTTCAAGGGTTAAATTAAAGAGCGATCCTGTCCCTTCCCTCAGGTTCCTGGGCTCCGCAAATAGCCAAAATATAACTTACTGACAGGGTAGGACAGCCAAAGTTTCTTCAGGGGAGAAGAGGACACATTATCTGAGCTGCTCCATCAGTGAAGGGCCAGAAAAATGGAGGGAAAATCTAGCCTCTGAGGGAGGGAAGTGGAAGGGGTCCATCATAGTAGCCCAGAACTGTAAACAGTATTCCAAATGAGGCTGCACCATAGGTTTATACAGGGGCATTACAATAGCTGCAGCAATCTGACAAACAGACCAACCAACTGTCAAAAAAAACTGGCTCTCTATGTCTGGTGAACAGGATGTGAGTCAAGTCAGCAGCTGCTCAAGCATCCCTAAGCTATTGTGCTAGAGGGGGACAGAGAAGGATTTCCCACTTGTGTATTCCCTATGATTCCTTCTGGAACCAAAATGCCCCCCCTATATTTTCAAGCTGCCTTAAGTATGCTGTGTGTGCTTGTTTTATTATTAACACAGTATATCCTCTCTTTTAAAAGAAGATTTTAAGGCTGTCAGTAAAGGTTACACATATAAAGGCCCAACAACCCTAGCTGTAACTGTCAAAGAAGAAGCCCTTGATGTTGTTCGGTTATTTTAATTTGTTTTTCATGCTATGCGCCCATTGCTCTTTTGGACACTTCAGTAAGCTAATTGTTATTCTATAGTCTGCCAAAGAAATACTTGTAAATCTCATAATGTGCCAGGATTTCTCTCCACGGTTTCATTTATGACGGTTTCTGAGAGACCTTGACAGTTCAGTGATAGCTTCTGCTCACCCAGTTCTTGCGCTTCTGTCCTCTCACCTTTTCCTCTTCCACTGGAGACCAGGGCAGGCATTATGGATACAAATACTGCCACCATCTTCAGGTTCCAAAATGAGTTTCCCAAAGTCAACTGGAGATTAGGGGTGATTCTGTTTTTTCCCCCTTCCCTGTTGTTCCAACCCACTCCCCCATCCATCAAGAAAAACCTCCCATAATTGCTTCTCCTTTGCGTGAAATTTTTGTTTCTGCACTCATTTTTTCCCAATAAAAAGTCCACTTTTTCCACATTAGTTATGTCTCAAATGAATCAGCGTGATATCTGACATGTTTGGAGGGGGGTCCTGTGAGGAACTGTGATTGGGGAGAACTATTAAGAAATCCACCTACCCAGCCCCAAATCCCCTCCTAAAATCTATAAACTAGTTTGAGCAGACTCCTTACTCCCTTCTCCACCCCCTCAAAACTGCTTCTCAAATGCTCTCAATATTCTGTCCCTTCTGGAACATTCTTAGTTCTCATCAGGTCAGGTTTTAGAGGGTTTTCAGTTGATGAATTTGCCAACAGTATCATCCCACAAGGAGATATTCCTGTTGAAGCCCTTTGACTTCTATGAACTTAGACTGAAGTAACTCTGCATAGGATTGCACTATAAATCATATTCTCCCCTCATACTTGGGACACCTCACAAGTACTGGGAAACCCCCACCCGGTCTGTGATTGGCCTAGTCTTGTTGCTTTTGAAATGGGTAAGGCGGACAGTCATTTTGCTATTAGACATCTCGATGGTACACATATAAATGATGTACACTGTACCTATAAATTCCTTATATACTATGGATAAAAACAATAAAACATGCATACACCGTAATAAATACATCTACTAAACCAACAGCAATAAGCAAAGAAATGAAACCGCTGACAAAACTGTAAACTGATATAAATGAAACCAAACAGAGAACATTTGCTGATCCCTAATGGAGTTCAAAATGCTAAAATTAAAATGTTTTGAATGTATTAGCCAACTGCATTCCTAACCAGTCGCTTCCAAAGCTGAGCATCCATCTCAAGAAATCTACTTATCCACCCACCATAATGCAGTGAAACATTAATGTTGCTACCGTCTCCGCTTCATGTTTACCTCCCTTTGCTCCACTGAGATTTCTTGAGCATTTTCCAGCAAACGACTCCCAGGAGTTCTGTTCATCCAGCCTCGAGTTCTTCACTCGTGCCAGTTATTACTGTGGAAATACTGTCTCTCTCTCACGCGCGCACTCTCATCTAAAACTTTTGGCAATGAAAGCGAAACAATTGAAAGGTGGAATGAAGGATACTGACGGAATGGGGTGTTGGCACAAAATACTCGAAAAAGGTATCTTGGTAAGCGTAACTGTATCAAGGCAAAAATGTCCTTGTACTAGGCAAAGCTGCTCTCCGAACGCCTAGGGTTACCAACCTCCAGGCAGGGCCTGGAAGTCTCCCAGAATGATACC
This sequence comes from Gekko gecko, assembly GCA_029375565.1. NCBI lineage: Eukaryota > Metazoa > Chordata > Lepidosauria > Squamata > Gekkonidae > Gekko > Gekko gecko. The sequence goes on along the minus strand of JAPDNY010000012.1, from coordinate 14,797,802 downwards.
TGATCTCCAGATTACAGACAGCAGGTTTCCTGTAGATAAAAAATGGCTGCTTTGGAAGGTGGTTTCTATAGCATTGTACCGCACCAAGGTCCCTCCCCTCCCCAAAACTTGCCCTCCTCCAGGGCTCTTTTTATAGCAGGAGCTCCTTTGCATATTAGGCGACACACCCCTAATGTAGCCAATCTTCCAAGAGCTTACAGAGCTCTTCTTACAGGGGCTACTGTAAGCTCTTGGAGGATTGGCTACAGTTAGGGGTGGGTCACCCCTAATGTAGCCAATCCTCCAAGAGCTTACAGAGCTCTTCTTACAGGGGCTACTGTAAATTCTTGGAGGATTGGCTACAGTTAGGGGTGGGTCACCTAATATGCAAAGGAGCTCCTGCTACCAGAAGAGCCCTGCGCCTCCTCAAGCTCCATGCCAAATCTCCACAAATTTCTCTACTCACCAACCCTACACTTGATCTTTCCGTGGGAGAAAGGCCAAAAACAGACTCTGCACTTAGCCAGACTGAGGGAGCAGGCTTGCAATGCACCTTGTAAAAATAAATAAATGTTTTCCCCCTACAAAGCTGCTTGATTCCCATGCAAATTTATGCAGGTTATTTATTTGTTCATTCATTCATTCGTTTGTTTTTGAGTGATAGTGCCCTTGGTACTTGAGCCATCTTGGACTTACAAGACACAGGGAATCCTGCCATTTTTCGGTGTGAGGCAATGAGCTTGGACCTTGGCTCTTAGCCCCTGGCTCACAGCCTATGGCTTTCAGTGAGCTGGCCCACCTGGATCCTGGACAAACCCTGGAGTTGCACTGAATTCCCGTTCCATGGCTCATCTAATTATATTTGTCTTTGTAAGCCACTTGGGGACCCCGATGGGATGAGAGGGGGGATATTAATGGCTAATTGAATAAAGGAATAAAAACACAAACGTTAATTTTATGAAAGCAGCAAAACGATCAAAAGTGATGGAGACCAATCAGCCACCCGCGGTAAAACAGAAAGCATCCGTGTCAGAAGTCACGCAATCGAGGATACAGTTCTGGAAGAGAGCGCTAGGAGGCCAACAGGAAAGGAACCAAATGAACCCTAGGGCACAACCAGGCATGCCTTTATTTTCGAGAGCCAGCAAAACCGTTGAAGAGCACTGCAGGCGCCTGATTCTGGCCAGGACCACTGCTGCAGTGTAGGAGGACAAGCTTCGGCCTACCCCCTCCGTGCCAGTTTTCTGATCTGAAATACCTCCAGCAGTTGTCAGCAAATACACCCCCAAGTGCCATTTTGGGTCCGAACAATGGCTCAAGAGGAGGCTGCCAGTTGCCCCTCTGGACCCTGCTCTGCTCCTAAATGGTTTTCCCAGCCCTAGAAAATGGAAGTGCGTCCCCGGGATGAGCCTGGGGTCAAAGTCGTGTCTAGTTGTGCCCGGGGAGAGGGGGTTGTAGAAAAAGCCCAGCAGGAACTCATTAACATAACAGGTCACACCCAACAGCAGAAAATCATTAGCATATTAGGCCACACCCCCATGTTACCAGAAGTGTGGTCATCCAGCCACACCCACCTTTTGCTTCTTATTCTGTTTATCTTGTTTGTTGTCAAAACCCAGGGCTTTTTTTGTAGCAGGAACTCCTTTGCATGTTAAGCCACACACCCCAAATGTAGCCAATCCTAATGAGTTTCTGCTGTTGAGTGGGGCCTGTTATGCTAATGAGTTCCTGCTGGGCGTGGCCAACTCAGGAGCCAGCCAGAACTCCATTCCTGTGCATTCCTGCCCAAAAATAGCCCTGGTTGTGCCCTCAGGAGGCAGCGGGGTTGCCAACCTGCAGTTGGAGACTGGATACCTCCCAGAATTAGAACTGATCTCCAGATTACCGAGGTCAGTTCCTGTTGAGAAAACGGCTGCTTTAGAGGATGGATTCTATGGCATTGCACCCTGCTGAAGTCCTTCTCCTCCCCATACCCTGTCTTCCCCAGACTATAGCCCCCCAATCTCCAGAAATTTCCCAACCTGGACTTGGCAACCCTAGGAAGCAGGGTTCTCTTACCTTTTTCTATTCTTTATTTCACAAAATCATGTTTTTCTGCAAAGCCAGGGATTCCCCTGAGCATGTGCAAACTCCTACCTTGTTTGTGTGCAGTCTGGATCTGCTTCTTCCATGACGAGTGCAGAGACCAGCCGCTTGGCTATCAGAGAGAGCTAACTAATGTTTTCTCAAAGAATACACACAAAGCTGCCAGTAACATTCCCGTCTTCTGACCCTTTCCTGCCCTCTTTTCGGAATTGCTATAACCATCCAGTTATTTCATTCAGCGCCTCAGACAAAAAACATACCAACCACGCCAAATAATCAATGTATTAAAGAGTCAAGTTTGGCTTTCTGACCTGCCCATTTCAGTGAAAGATGTTATTATTCATAATGGCTTTAAACAGAATCTATTTCCTCCCAAATGACAGAGTCCAAATTGAGTATTCATCCCCCTAGTGTGTTTCTGTGTTATTCTCAAAGCAGAACGCCTTCTTAGACATTACAAATAGGGATGGGCAGGAACCGCATTTTTGGAGTTTGATTCATGGCTGAACCACAAACTGAAGCCTGAACTGATAGGCCAGTCTGCAAACTGAAATAGTTTGTGAGCCATTTAAAGTTTAAACCCCTACTTTCTGCTGGCTGTGAAAAGCTGTAGGAAGCAGAAAGCAGGGGTTTAAATGGCTCCAAGCCATTTCATCCCCAGCTTTCTGCTCCCTGCAGCTTTTCATGGCCAGCAGAAAGCAAGGGGGGTGAAATCCCTCCCAGCCATTTCACCCCCTACTTTTTGTTATCAGCCAAAAGCCGTGGGGAGCAGAAAGCTGGAAGTGAAATGGCTCCCAGCCATTTAAACCCCTGCTTTCTGCTCCCCACAGCTTTTCATGGGGAGTAAAAAGCAGGGGTTTAAATGGCTCCGAGCCATTTAAGGCAAACAGCTGAGCTGTCTTTCACAAGCCACCATGAACTGCATCAAAATTTGTGGAAGTCTGTGGTGGCTCTTCAGTTCACGAATATCGCTTTGTGAATTACAAACCATCCAAAATTCATGACAAACTTTGATTCGTGAGCCAGTTCGCACCCATCTCTAATTACAAACCACATACTGTGGACGTGTCTCATGGCAGCTGACTTTGCCCCCAAAGAGCCAGTCAAATCTCCAATGGCAAATCAGAAGCCCTGCTGGGCAAAAGCCCCACTTGGTCCCGCACGCTTTCTAAAAACACTTAGTGGGCACCAGGAAAAGTGTTGGTGGGCATTATGGGACCCACGGGCACCTTGTTGGAGACACCTGCTCTAGGATTTGCAAATCAGTCCCTGCCACCAAAATTCTCCTGGGGGTTGCTGGGCCGTGGCCTACCAACCCTGGATTTTCTTTATACGTACCCTGAATAATTCTCATGGGACATTCAACACATGCAGAGCTGAACTTGTGATTGAAACCCCACACAGATCCAGGTACTGGTGCTCAATTTCATTTGTAAAGTGAACACAAGTTGGGTCCTTCTTACCAACAGGTGTATGTATACATGTACATGCAGGCTGATTGTGCTTTCACTGTAACACATGAGCAAGGCTTGTACATGCAGGGTTTCCCACAGGAACTTAGGTAAATGTGCAATCCTGCTGCCTTCTACACTTGTACCACTGTTCATAATTCTGAGTCCATGAACAGGTCTTTGGAAGAGATAGTAAGGAATGAAATAGGAACGGTCTGCCACTGTTGGGGCCAGCAACTGTAGCCTCCAGACATATGTATGTCTATCCACAGGGCTCTTTTTGTAGCAGGAACTCCTTTGAATACTAGGCAACACAACCCTAATGTAGCCAATCTTCCAAGAGCTTACAGAGCTCTTCTTACAGAGGCTACTGTAAGCTCTTGGAGAATTGGCTGCATTAGGGGTATGTGACCTAATATGCAAAGGAGTTCCTGCTACAAAAAGAGCCCTGCCTATCCATGTAAACAGGAAGTGTGGTGCAGTAGTTAAAGTGTTAACGTGAGGCTGGGGAGGTGCTGTATGCAAAGTGTATGGCTAGGCCCGTTGTCTTCCATTTTGTTCTCTGAGCTAAACTATGGCTCTAAGAATGTTTTGTCAGTCGCTTTTCCCCAGTTCTTGCTGAAGAAGTGCTGTTTAATCAATACAAATGCATAATTTAAATTCAATATCACCCTGTCACTATCAATAATACTTTTGTGAGTGATGTATTACTTCAGTAATTCAATTTGTCAGGCCCTGCCAGCTTTATATGACCGTTTGTTCAAGTTGTAAACTTAATTTACCAGCGGCAGTTGACTTGGGCTGCTTGAATTACATTGATGTTTTATCTAAAAAGCATTGATTTTCTTTAAAGTATCTTTTCTGCCTTATCTTTATTACGCTAATAAATAAGCAAGTGCAGGTAAAGAAAACTTCAGCTTTTCTCCATTAGTTTTTCTCTGCTTGCCAAGGCCGGGGCTCTCTTATGAATACCTTAAATAAGTGGTCTTAATTAAACGGATTTTTCACAGGGAGACCGGCGGAAAGCTCTTCAGAGGACTCGCTGTTCAAGGAAACATTTTGACAAGCTGCGTGGGCCTCCTCAGGCACTATCTCTTCTCCAAAATGGCTTCCATCAGAAGACTCCAGCTTATGGTCCATGGGAAGCCATAAGAGGTCAGGGATACTGCTATTACTCAGGCAAATTTTCAGCCAGATTGCCTTACCAAGGGTTAACAGACCCCCAGTCCAGGCAGAGGTTCCACCGATTTTTCAGGCTTTTGCCCACCAGCAGCCAACTGGCCAATGGGGGAAGTCCCACCCCCAAACAGGGATGTTGAGTGATGCTCTGCTTTTTGGGCAAAACTCTATGGTTTTAGGCCAAAAAACCCATAGAGATTACCCAAAATGCAGAGCATTGCTGCATGACATCCCCACCCACCCCCGGAACACCCCCAAAATCCCCCCACCAGCAAACCGAGGGGATCTGGCAACCCTAGCGTTACCTCACTCCAGAGCCTAGAAACTTCAGTACCTTCATAGGTTCCCTGTTGATGGCTCGCTATATTTATTATCTTAGGATCTACTGAATTTTCATCAAGCCCTTTCTCCAAGCAGCTTAGAACAAATGCACATGTTTCTCCCATCCTCCATTCTACACTCTCAACAAACCTGCAAGGTAGGTTTGATGGAAAGAGTATGACAGGCCCAAGGACACCCAGTGAACTTCATCCGAGTAGCCAGCCACTGTTAGAAACTAGACGGACCATTAGTAGGATTCCCAGCCCTATGCTAGCAACTGCCAGATTTGGGGGCACAGCCTAGGTGGGATGCATTTTCAGAAAGATGTGATGTCACTTCTGGGTGACACTCTAGGGATCTCCCTGAATCTCTATAGTAAACTACACAGAAACAAGAGGAAATTCCTAGAGCATCATCAACACAACCCCCTCAATTTTTTTTCTTCCCATTGCTCAAGTTATCTAGGGTGGGGGATTGAGGGCAGGGGATTAACCACTGTCAGTGGGCAAACGGCAGTCCTAACCACTGCTCTGATCCAGCGTGGCTGCTCTTATGTTAGAGGGAAAGCTCTGAATAAACTGTGTGCGCGCACTTTAACCTCACATGCTTTCTGTGTTGCCAGAAAACGTGAATTTCCCAGCATCAAAACATTCTAAAGACTTGTTATTAGTTCTAGATATTTCCAAATAAGAACAGAAAATTCTAAATATAGAAAGAATGGGACATAGGCAGGGGTCTTTTTTTGGGGGGGGGAGTGCACCAGAGCGCAGCTCCGGGAGCTCAGGAGCAAAGCCCCGCCCCCAGCCGGCGTCCCAGGCAGCCGCATGTCAATTTCAGCTCCATTATATCCTATGGGCCATTGAAGTCAATGGTGAAAACATAGGGTATATTCTGGGGGCTGGAGGGGAGGGGATTTGAGGGAGAGGCTTCAAACTCACTGGGTAGCTGATGGAGCCTCTCCCCAAGATACCCACCAAGGTTCATGAACATTGGATTAGGGGGTCCAATTCTACGGGCCCCCAAACAGGTTGCCCCCATTCCCTCCATTGTTCTCTATGGTGGGGAAAAAAGTAACTTGTGCATACCCTGGTCACCAGTCACCAACCAAATGAACTACTATAATGTGCTTTATGTGGGGTTACCCTTGAAGGCTGTTTGGAAGCTTCAATTCGTCTGACCTGATTAATTTCTGGTGTCTATGGAAGCTCATGACACCAAGTTCAATGAACTCAACTGGTTGTCCATGTACCCCCAAGTTAAATTCAAGGTGCTGGTCAGGGCTCTTTTTGTAGCAGGAACTCCTTTGCATATTAGGCCACACACCCCTGATGTAGCCAATCCTCCAAGAGCTTACAGTAGCCTCTGCAAGAAGTGCTCTGTAAGCACTTGGAGGATTGGCTACATTAGGGGGGTGTCGCCTAATATGCAAAGGAGTTTCTACTACAAAAAGAGTCCTGGTGCTGGTATTCATTGTCAAATATTCTGGATCTCCTCCCATAAAATCCAGTACGGAGAATCTTTCAGTTATGTCACCTTCTGTTAGGCTTAGAGAGTTTACTCTTACGGCATTAGGACAGGATCTTATCCACCCACCTCTGTACTGTTGGAATGCAGCAATGTCTGGAGTACCAATAATAAGAAGAAATCCTGCAGGGGGGAGCAAACTGGCTAGACAGGACTGTAGGAGAAGTATCTTCTTTCTAAAGGGCTTTCTCCTTGTCTATCTGCCAAATGCTATTCTTACGTTTTTCTTCTAGAACAGTCTAAATCTCTCTATTTCAGCTCACACTGCAGCTAAGTTTATTGCTTCTCTTTCCTATCCAGTGTGTTAGTTCCATAAATAAAGTTTTGCTACCCTTTAATCAATTCAGTGTCCTGACACCAAACCCAAATTTGTCTTTTAACCAATTGTTAAATAGTGGGTTCCATGGATGAACCGACCACAAGCCTAGTGATCAGTTCTACTTTATTGCTGATTTCAGCAAGCACACGGCAAGACTCCTGAGCCAGAGCTCTGCTAAACAGCATGCAATTGCCACACCCAAACACCCCCCACTCCCAATGAGTTTCTGCTGTTGGGTGTGGCCTGTTATGCTAATGAGTTCCTGCTGGGTGTGGCCAACTCAGGAGCCAGCCGGAACTCCGTTCCTGTGCATTCCTGCCCCAAAATAGCCCTGCTTCTGTCTAACCTGATCTTGCTGCCCATCAGTTTCATTGAATGCCCTCAGGTTCTAATATTTTGGGAGAGGGAAGAAAAAGTTCTCTTGGTCAACTCTCTCTCCACCTCGTGCATCATTTTATAAACCTCTATCACGTCCCCTCTTAGTCATCTCTTTTCTAATCTGAAAAAGCATCGGTTTTCCTCTTCAGCCTTTCCGCCTGGGGAAAGTGCTCCAACCCCCTAATCGTCTGGGTTGCCACCCTCTGAACTTTCTCCAGCTCTGCAACATCCTCTTTGAGATCCAGGGACCAGAACTGTACACAGTATTTCCAAATGGGGCTGCACCATAGATCTATTACAAGATCAGCCGTTTCATTTTCAATCCCTTTCCTGATAATCCCTAGCACAGAGTTTGCCTTTTTCACCATGGCAGCACGCTGGCCTACCACTTCCATTGAGCTACCCGCGACGACCCCACGATCATTTTCCCTCTCCACCTCAGCAAGTTCAGACCCCAGTTACCTATACCTGACACTGGGATTTTTTTTGTCCCACTCACACTTATCAACACCTGAACTTGATTGGCCACATTGTCGCCCACTCATCCAGTTGGTGGAGGTCCTCTTGGAGCTCTTCACAATCAACCTTGGTTTTTCACCCTCCTGAATAATTATGTCTCATCCAGCAGGGCTCTTCTTATGCAGCAACGGAGAGCGAAAACCTGCCCGCTCAAGGTCATTCCATAAGTCTGTATTGCATCCACTGCTGCATATTTTGATTTGCCAAAAGTGGCATTTTCCTACTGAAGCGGGAAAAGGCAAAGTAACCTCCAGGTGTCAATTAAATGGCATTACAAGAGTGTTAATAGAAGGATTCTGTTCTTTTTTGTTTGCTCCTCCGCTTTGCAGAATAATAAACTTTGGCGTAATAAAGGCATATCGCAACAAATACGTATGCATTAACCATTCGACTTGCTTGCCAGCTGAGCTGATGTCAATTTTTTTTCCCCCTGTAAAAAGATGTGCTCACCTGCCTCCATCTGACATTTTTATTCCTTTTATATATATATATGAAAAGGGAGCCTATTGCGACAAGAAAGTCGAGACTGCTGCCCAGATTATCTCTGTCTACTTGAAATAAAAAGGAATTTGTTTTATATACTTGACCTTTGATAGACTGCTATCCAATAAATCCTTTTCATTTCCCTCTTCCTGCTGTGAGAGTCTATTTAGACAAGCACAAAGCGGTGCCCGATTGTCAGCTCCAAGTAACCACAACAAAAGGCGAGAGACTGCAGAAAATTAGTTTGTTTCGAATGCGCCCGTGTCCTTGTGTAAAAAGCTAATGGTGAGTCTTCAAACACTACTTCAAATAAAGATGTGTTTGAATACGCGGCAGCCATGTTTGCAAGCGGCAGTGTATCCAAACTCTTGAATGTCTTCAAAGGAGCCATTGTCTTGCACATAAAACCAATTATTCCATCGGGGATAGACTCTGGGATGGAAGTTCGGGACCCCAGCTTAAGAGTTAGGCAAGGGAGCCCACAATCACCTGTAGCTTCACATCTGAAGTAGACATTACCCTCCATTGGGGTCTGGAGAAAATGGCTGCTGTGGCGGGGAGACTCTACAGCATTATACTCTGCTGAGTTCCCTCCCCGTCCCAAACCCTCCCCTCCCAAGGCCCCGTCCTCCAAATCTCTATGAATCTCCCAACACAGAGCTGGCAATAATATATGTCAGAGAGAAGGTTAAGTCAGAAATCTTCTTGATGTATCAGTTTTCCAGAAGAAGAGGAAGAGGAGGAGGAGGAGATTGGATTTATACCCCGCCCAGGGCTTTTTTTGTAGAAAACGCCCAGCAGGAACTCATTAGCATAATAGGCCACACCCAATAGCAGAAACTCATTAGCATATTAGGCCACACCCCTGACAGCACAGTATATTAGCATATTAGGCCACAGCCCCATCTATATATCTAATTCCGAAGTGGCCCCCTGTGTGCAGATATCTATATCCACACATCGGGGCACTTGGGGGGCAGGGAAATTTTCCTGTGCACGTGGGGCAGTTCCCAGGTGTGCAGAAAAATCTAAAAAGTTGAAAAAAGTATACGGGGGATATTTAAATCCCCCAAAAAGTAAAAGAGTGTTCCCTGTGCATGCACAGGTAACGCTCTGAGAAATGCCTTGCCACCGCCGCCACCACAGGGGACGGGAGGGCAGGAGAAGGCTTGGCGGGCCAGTCGGCCTCGCCGCCACCACTGTGGAGGAAGGAAGGGGGAAGTTTGGCGGGCTGGCCAGCTTCGCCTCTGTTGCTGCCACTGGGGAGGGAGGAAGGGGGAGGCTTGGCGGGCCGGTTGGCGTCGCCACCGCCACCACAGGGGAGAGAGGAAGGGGGAGGCTTGGCGGGCCAGTTGGCCTCGCCGCCACCGCTGAGGAGGGAGGAAGGGGGAGGCTTGGTGGGCTGGCCGGCCTCCCTGCTGCTGCGCTGCTGCCCGAGAGGGAGGAAGGGGGAAGCTTGGCAGGCCGGCCAGCCTTGCCGCCGCCGGGGATGGGTAAACTTGGCAGTCAGCCAGCCTCTCCGCTGCTGCCGCTGTTGCTGGGGGAGGGAGGGGGAAGCTTGGGGGGCCGGAATACTGCCCCCCCATGAGTATCGTGGGTCCCGCCTCTTGTGTTACCAGAAGTGTGGCCATCCAGCCAACCCACCCTTTGCTCCTTATTCTGCTTACCTTGTTTGTTGCCAAAACACAGGGATTTTTTTTGTAGCAGGAACTTCTTTGCATATTAGGCCACACACCCCTAATGTAGCCAATCCTAATGAGTTTCTGCTGTTGGGTGTGGCCTATTATGCTAATGAGTTCCTGCTGGGCGTGGCCAACTCAGGAGCCAGCCAAAACTCCGTTCCTGTGTGTTCCTGCCCAAAAATAGCCCTGCTTCATTAACAGCAAAGGATCAAACGTAAGAAGCAAGTCTCAGTACTTTGAGAACGGGTTGTGGGATTAATGTTGTCCTGCGAATTTTACAAAAAGTTCTTCTCAGCACGAACTGACAGAATGGCTACTGGCTTTCTGCTGACACAAGTCGCAGAAAAGAAATCCACAGCAAGCAACTGGGTCATCCCAAGCTTTCCAACTCTAGGTGGCATCCTGGAGGCCTCCCAGAATTACAGCCGATCTCCAGACTACAGAGATCAGTTCCCCTGGAGAAAATGGCTGCCATGGATTCCATGATATTGTGCCTCACTCAGGTCTCTCCCCTCTCCAAACTCTGCTTTCCCTGGGCTCCACCCCTTAAATCTCTGGGGTATTCTCAAACCTTAGTTGGCTACCCTACATCAGCCCAAGGGCAGATTGTCTCAGTCTCTCTTCTTGCAAGTTCTGCATCCCCCTTCTCAACAGAGATGAAACAGACATCTAGTCCAACCACCCCCAACCAAGTTTCTTCTTGTTCCGCTTAGGTTTTTGCATGTACTCCCCTATTGCACACATGCAACAATTTAGCTACAATTTTGGGGCCTCCTCTGCACCCCCTCCCCTTTGTATACGTATAACATTAATTTCTCCCTCATGGATCACTGCCTTGTCGTGGCGAGGGGGCTTGCGTGGTTCGATGAGGCTGTGGGCTATGCCGTGGAGGGCCACCCAGGACGGACAGGCCACAGCAGAGAACTCAGACCAAGCGTGATCCCCTGGAGAAGGAAATGGCAACCCACTCCAGTATCTTTGCCAAGAAAACCCCATGGACAGTAACAAAAGGCTAAAAGATATGACGCCGGAAGATGAGCCCCTCAGGTCGGAAGGTGTCCAGTATGCTACTGAGGAAGAGCAGAGGGCAAGTACGAGTAACCCCAGAAAGAGTGAAGCGGCTGGGCCAAAGCCGAAAGGACGCTCAGTTGTGGATGTGTCTGACGGTGAAAGGAAAGTTCGATGCTGCAAAGAACAATACTGCATAGGAACCTGGAATGTAAGATCTATGAATCAAGGTAAGCTTGACGTGGTCAAAAATGAGATGGCAAGAATGAACATTGACATCTTGGGAATCAGTGAACTAAAGTGGACAGGAATGGGCGAATTTAACTCAGAAGACCATTATATCTACTACTGTGGCCAGGAATCCCGTAGAAAAAATGGTGTGGCCTTTATAGTCAACAAGAGAGTGAGAAAGGCAGTATTGGGATACAATCTCAAAAATGACAGAATGATCTCGGTCCGAATCCAAGGCAAACCATTCAATATCACAGTAATCCAAGTCTATGCCCCAACCACTGCTGCAGAAGAGGCTGAAGTGGACCAGTTCTATGAAGACCTACAACAGCTCGTAGAACTAACACCAAAAAATGATGTCCTCATCATCATAGGGGACTGGAATGCTAAAGTAGGAAATCAAAAGGTAACCGGAATAACAGACAAATTTGGCCTTGGAGAACAAAATGAAGCAGGGCAAAGGCTAACAGAGTTTTGTCAAGAGAACACGCTGGTCATAGCAAACACCCTTTTCCAACAACCTAAGAGGCGTCTCTACACATGGACATCACCAGATGGGCAACACCGAAATCAGATTGACTATATAATTTGCAGTCAAAGATGGAGAAGCTCTATCCAGTCAGTAAAAACAAGACCTGGAGCTGACTGTGGCTCAGATCATGAGCTACTCATTGCAAAATTCAGACTTAAATTGAAGAAAGTTGGGAAGACCACAAGGCCATTCAGATTTGACCTAGATCACATCCCCGATGAATATACAGTAGAGGTGAAGAATAGGTTTAAGGGACTAGATTTGATAGACAGAGTGCCTGAAGAACTATGGACAGAGGTCCGTGACATTGTAAAGGAGGCAGCACTCACCGCCATCCCAAAGAAAAAGAAATGCAAAAAAGCAAAGTGGCTGTCTGATGAGGCTTTACACATAGCAGAGGAAAGAAGGAAAGCTAAAGGCAATGGGGATAAGGAAAAATTTGCCCAATTTAATGCAGATTTCCAGAGAACAGCAAGGAGAGATAAGGAGGCTTTCCTGAATGAACAATGCAGAGTAATAGAGGAAAACAATAGATTGGGAAGGACTAGAGATCTCTTCAAGAAAATTGGAGAAATCAAGGGAACGTTCCATGCAAAGCTGGCCATGATAAAGGACAAAACCGGTAGGGACCTAACAGAAGCAGAAGAGATTAGGAAAAGATGGCAAGAATACACAGAAGAACTATACAAGAAGGACCTCGATGTCCTTGACAACCACGATGGTATAATCACTGACCTCGAGCCAGACATCCTGGAAAGCGAAGTTAAATGGGCCTTAGAAAGCATTACTAACAACAAAGCTAGTGGAGGTGATGGTATCCCAGCTGAGTTATTCAAAGTCTTAAAAGAAGATGCTGTTAAAGTGCTGCATTCAATTTGCCAACAAATTTGGAAAACACAACAGTGGCCACAGGATTGGAAAAGGTCAGTTTACATTCCAATCCCAAAGAAGGGCAACGTCAAAGAATGTTCAAACTATCGCACAATTGCACTCATTTCACACGCTAGCAAGGTCATGCTCAAAATCCTACAAGCTAGGCTCCAACAGTACGTGGATAGAGAACTGCCAGAAGTACAAGCTGGGTTTCGAAGAGGTAGAGGAACTAGAGATCAAATTGCCAACATTCGCTGGATTATGGAGAAAGCAAGAGAGTACCAGAAAAACATCTACTTCTGCTTCATTGACTATGCTAAAGCCTTTGATTGTGTGGATCACAATAAATTATGGCAGGTTCTTAAAGAGATGGGAGTACCAGACCACCTCACCTGTCTCCTGAGAAACCTGTATAAGGGTCAAGAAGCAACAGTTAGAACCGGATATGGAACAACTGATTGGTTTAGCATAGGAAAAGGAGTACGACAAGGATGTATATTGTCACCTTGCTTATTTAATTTATATGCTGAGTACATCATGAGAAATGTTGGCCTGGATGAATCACAAGCTGGAGTTAAGATTGCTGGGGAAAAGATCAATAACCTCAGATATGCAGACGATACCACTCTGATGGCAGAAAGTGAAGAGGACCTAAAGAGCCTCTTGCTCAGGGTGAAAGAGGAGAGTGCAAAAGTGGGCTTGAAGCTCAACATCAAAAAAACTAAGATCATGGCATCTGGGCCCATCACTCCTTGGCAAATAGAAGGGGAAGTCGTAGAAGTAGTGTCAGACTTCACGTTCCTAGGATCCCAGATCATTGCAGATGGTGACTGCAGCCATGAAATTAAAAGACGCCTGCTCCTTGGGAGGAAAGCGATGGCAAACCTAAACAGCATGATAAAAAGCAGAGACATCACCTTGCCAACAAAAGTCCGCATGGTCAAAGCAATGGTATTCCCCGTAGTAATGTATGGCTGCGAGAGTTGGACTATAAGGAAGGCCGAGCGCCGAAGAATAGATTCTTTTGAACTATGGTGCTGGAGAAGACTCTTGAGAGTCCCTTGGACTGCAAGGAGATCAAATCAGTCAATCCTAAAAGAAATCAACCCTGACTGTTCCCTTGAAGGCCAGATCCTGAAGCTGAAGCTCAAATACTTTGGCCACCAAATGAGAAGGGAGCACTCATTGGAGAAGACCCTGATGCTGGGAAAGATTGAAGGTCAAAGAAGAAGGGGACGGCAAAGGATGAGATGGTTAGACAGTGTCATCGATGCAACGAACATGAAATTGAGCAGACTTCAGCGGACAGCGGAAGACAGGAGGGCCTGGCGTAATCTGGTCCATGGGGTCGCGAAGAGTCGGACTCGACTGTGCGACTGAACAACAACAACAACAACAACATTAATTTAGAGTTGTTTCATAGCTAACTGCATGCCCAACTTCCCTTCAGCCCCTTCGGTAATTCTTTCCTGGAACCTAATTTTAGGTAGTCAGGTGACTTCCTGTCACATGGCTGTGAGGTCACACACTTGCAGCTCAACGCTGCCACCTAGGGGGCTCCAGGTCTGGAAAAAAACTGAACACCACTGCTGTAGAAGACCAGTACCAAAACTAGCCAGGACCCCAGGAGAAAAGCCACAGGCCTCCAATGTGCAAGGTAAGCATTGATTAAAAGACTTCAGTGCAATACAAATGAAATGACAGACCATTCCTTATGACAAACTCTTGCAATCATGTAGACATTTCTTTGAGCCTGAGCAAGAGTTATGTGCTGGAAAGGTTTTTCTTTGTGTGGAATGTTTACTTTTTTGTGACTTCTGATGTTGTTTTACAATCATTTATAGGCCTCCTCTGACACCAGAAAATCAATTCAGAGCCTCTGTTAAGGAGAAAGAGTCAAACGCAAAATTAAAAGCCACACAATGCTAGTAAAGCAGGTAGGACCAGACATCAGGGATTAATAATGCCAGAGTAAGAATGGATTGTAAGCAAATGAGTAATTAATGCAGGGATAGCAAAGGACAGGACAGGATGATAATCCCCAGGTGTTTTATTTTTAAAATCTGGCCTAATAAGGGAATGGAACTTGCCTAGGTCCATGGTCTTCAGCCTTTTCAACCCAGGACCTATTGATCAAGGGACCCACTGACTGTGTGACAGAAGCCACAAATTTTAACTTACCTCACAAGATTGTTGTGAGGATAAAGTGGAGATGAGGAGAATGTTGCACGCCACTTTGGGTCCTTATTGGGCATCTGGCGGGAGAATTATGGGGGGTGAGAAATGTCACAGGAGAAAAAAGAAAAATAAAGCCTCCTCTACTTTCAGGAAGTTCTGACCGTAGTGTATAGTGATTGTCTTGGTGACTGCTGTTTTATTGGTTATTTGATTATTTATGCTTTTTATACTTATTTATGCCATCTGCCTCTATGTTTTTATTGTTCAATGTATGGCTTTTTGCCTCTGTTCACCGCCCTGAGCCCATGTTGGAAGGGCGGGATATAAATCCAACTAATAAATAAATAAATAATAATAAAATAGTTTCAGACAAGTCCTAGAGCTACCCAGAAGTGACAAAGAGTACTCTAGCTAGGGTTGCCAAGTACTTACTGTAATTTGGCAGGGGGCACACAGTCCCCGGCCAGAACATTCCTCCTTGGAACACCCACGCCGCACGATGCCGTCGCCAGGAAGTGATGTCGGGCAACGCTCTGGTGACGGCATCTGGTACCAATGAGTTTCCAGCCCCATTGCCAGAGCATTGCCTGGCATCATTTCCTGGCGATAGCATCATGCGCCGCGTCTCCCCCCCCCTCCCCAGGAATGGTCCTGCCAAGAAGTATGCATCCCCCGCCAAATTACGGTAAGTTCTTGGGAAGCCTAGCTCTAGCACTTGCCCGTGATCCTATAGTAATCTTTTTTCTCCCCAAGATGATCATGTACACACACGGTTTGACCTCAGTTTCCACTCACCAACCAGATGAGTATCACCAAGCAAGGGCCATAATTATCTGAGGTCTCCCACCATAAGTGGGCACATGGGAACCCTACCCCCCCCCCCGGAATGGTCCTGCCAAGAAGTATGCATCCCCCGCCAAATTACGGTGAGTTATTGGAAAGCCTAGCTCTAGCACTTGCCCGAGATCCTATAGTAATCTTTTTTCTCCCCAAGATGATCATGTACACACACGGTTTGACCTCAGTTTCCACCCACCAACCAGCTGAGTATCACCAAGCAAGGGCCATAATTATCTGAGGTCTCCCACCATAAGTGGGCACATGGGAACCCTACTGGGTATAAATGAAGTAAACAAATACATTCATAAATAATGTTCTCTGTTTCGTTTCTTTTTATATTCGTATATTTCCCGTGGTTTCAACTCTCCAGTTTTTGCAGCTGGTTTTGTAGATACCTATGTATAGGATATGTATTTCTATGGCTTTTATATATGGTTTATGGCATATTTTGTACAATATAGGTCATTTATATGTATAACATACAAGGAGAGTGTTGCACTTCCAAAAATTGAAACATGCACTCATTTTTATAGAGATATTTCAGCTTGAGGAAAGAGGCAATGGCATGATAATTTTAAAAATGGGTTCAACCTACACAGTGGGGAAAAAGAAAATGGAAATGGACTTTTGAGTAAAACAGCAGGGACAAGAAATTCCAAATCATCCTCCACTCCAAACCACATTGTCACACCTGCCAAATGGCCTCAGGCAGGATACTCCCAGGGCCTTGGAGCTGCCCTTATTCCCTTGGCCTAGTGCCCCTTCACAGGGAGTGCCGTTGAGGCTCCCCTTCACACTGGGGTGCCTGGCCCTTCCACATGCCCCCCATAACTCCAGTCTGCTGGCTCACTAGGCCTCTTCTTTGGGGACCAAAACTCCTGCCCCCTTTCCCTGGCCTCTGTGCCCAAACTCTTGCCCATTGGGGCTGCCAGCTCTGTGCCTCTCCTCCCCTGGTCCCTGTCAAGGGGTTACACGGTATCTCTGGTGCTCAGAAAGTTTCCTCTTCAGCGTCCCTCCCTCATGTTCCCCCGGACCAGGTTTCCCTGCCTCCACAGCACCTGCAGTCTCCATGGACAGCTGTAGCTGCCATTCACCTCTGGCTGCTCTGCCACCAACCTTCGAAGACCCCAGTGGCCGGCCCAGGCCCAACCCACCCACCCCATCAACAACAGCATGCCACTTATGGCTAGGGTTGCCAAGTCCCCCTCCCCCCCACCTTGGCAAGCGTGTACTGTACTCATGTTCCTGTTTTGCCTCCGTCCCTCCTCACAACTTCCCTCCCTGCAACCTCCGCCCCTCAGTGTGTGAAGGGGTTGTTTTTTTAAAAATCCCCGCTTGTGTTGCATTGCAACATAATAACAGGCCACTGATGAGTGGTCAAATGCCCAATTTTCTTTAGCGATGTTTCTGTGGCCAGTTCCTTTTTTCCATTCTAACCCGACCACTCAGCAATTTCATGGAGTGCCCACGAGTTCTAGTATTGTGAGAAAGGGAGAAAAGTACCTCTTTCTCTACCTGCTCTATCCCATGCATAATCTGATAAACCTCAATCATGTCACCCCTCAGCCGTCGTTTCTCCAAGCTAAAGAGCCCCAAGCACCTCAGCCTTTCCTCATAGGGAAAGTTCTCCAATCCTTTGATCATTCTAGTTTCACACAGCCAGTCACCCGACTTCAAAGGAGAAGATGCTGTAAGGTCGCCTCCAGGCTTGAGCAGAGACGGAGGGAGCGTAATGGCAGGATCTCCATTAATTACTCTCAGCATTCCACAGGTCAGGATACATCTGCCCATCAACCTCCAATCTGGACATATTACTTCCTTAACTATATTTCCCCCCAGAATTAAACTAAGCTTGTTATTCCTGTTTGTTCCCTGCAGCTGTCAAACATCTTCACTGTGCTTCATGCTAATTTACTGCTCATGCTCTAGCGATATGTATGGACTGGTAATTTCCATTTCATTGTATCTGAAGAAGTGTGCATGCACGTGAAGGCTTCGACCCTGAATAAAACTTTGTTGGTCTTAAAGGTGCCCCTGGACTTGTACTTCCCTCTGGGTTAGGAAATTCCTGGAGATTTGGGGGTGGAGCCCAGGGAGGGCGTGGTTTGGGGAGGAGTATATTGCCACAGAGTCTACCCTCCAAAGCAGCCATTTTCCCCAGCGGAACTGACCTGCATCTTTCTGGAGATGAGTTGTAATTCTGGGAGATCTCCAGACCCCACCTGGAGGCTAGCAGCCCTACATACCAACATCATCAGGGTCAGAAGAAGACTGATCGAAACCACGGGACCATAATAGTTTTTAAGAATTCCCCCCGATGCAATAAACAGAAAGCAGGTGAGACAGTGCACAGATTAGCCTTTAAGATGCTGGGATCAAGGAGCAGAGCTGCTCAAAAGCATCTCTGGTGTCGTGAGACTGTCGCAATTACTGTTGACTGGCTCACGAATGATCGCGGCTGTCGAAACTGCAATGTTCCCTTGCCATAAAGTTCTTTGCATCCCTAATTACCACCACCAAAGGGATGACCAGGCACATACAGATGAGTCCCTGGTGCGATGTGACGTTTGCCATCCTAGGCAGATTTACAACCTTCCAACTCAGCCGACGTCAGGGGGCTTGCCGAGGTGTAACTTTGCTTAGGATAGCACTGTGCGTCCATTAAATGATAATTTAGCGGATGTTTCCAGGCAAGGTTTTGCAGGGGTGCATTTTCGACTGCTCTACTGCACTCACTCAAATTATTGCTGGAAAACAGTGGGTTCGTTTGTGGCTATGACAGTGTGCATGTATGGCAGCCATATGTGCATGGAAAATCCATACGTGGCCCAGTTCACATGAGATGGCAGCCATGCAATTTCACGTGCATCGTGGAGACTGCGTGCTCTGAATACGTACAGCAGGCTCCCGGTTCTTATGAATATGGAAGAACACATTGAGCCAGGACTGGTTACGGATCTGCAGAATCTCAGGCAGAGCAAGGTCTTTCTTAAGATCTGTTAGTTGAGATCCTTTAACTCGGGTGTCAAACATACAGCCCGGGGGGCCAGATCAGGCTCCCGGAGGGCTTCTATCAGGCCTGCAGTGGAACTGGCTGTCTTCTGCTTCTTCTTCCAGTTCTGCTGCTGCTGTGTCATCGTAGGTTTGCAGCATACAGATACACACCTGAACAGCATACTCAGGATTGCAACAGCGCAGACATTTTGATGCAATAATTCAGAGCGAGAGGGGTCAGTTATCAGACACTGTTAAATAAGCAAAATATTGCAAGAGTGCTGATGGTTTGAGCATGTTTTTATTTTAAGTAAACAACCCCCTTTTTAACATGTTGTCGAAGGCTTTCACAGCCGGAGTTCATTAGTTGCTGTCCAAGACCACAGCCACACAACCCGGAAAATCTACAGCAACTAATAAACCCCTTTTTGTTTGTGTCCTTTATAAAGTTTATATCTCCGCTACCTTAACTGGAGATGCTGGGGACTGAAAGAAGCCACACCGATGGGGAGTTTGAATTAGCAACCCACAATCCTCCCCTGGGACATCAGGGGATGCTGAAGAGCCAGTCTGATGCCACTGAGTGATATAAATGGGCAGACCTGCTTCCTTCAGCCTGGGCAAAAGTGTGGTCAAAGTTCAAAGCGGTACAGTCTGTGGCCGTTCACATCTCAAACGGCCTGAAGATAAACAGAGTGACCAACATCAGTAATAAGTGACGGCGACGCACTCTTGCTAAGTAATAACCATCTTTGGACTTCACTGTTGGCAGTTCATTTTTCTATAGGTCCGTCTGTATGCCTCTTTGCCACCCTAGGGCACAGCTCATGCACCTGAGGAAGTGAGCTCTCCCCTGTGAAAATGTATAACATAATCTGTGAGTTTTTAAGGTGTCACCAAGAATCCCTTTGTTTAGCTGTCACAGACCTACCATGCAATCCTAAGCAAAGTTACAGCCTTCTAACCCCATGGACATCAACAGACCAAGAAGGGCACAACTCCATTGATAGTGCAATCCTAAGGACACTTTCCTGGGTGCAAGGCTATTTTGGGGACAGGAACGCACAGGAACGGAGTTCCGGCTGGCTCTCAAGTTGGCCACGCCCAGCAGTAACTCATTAGCATAAGAGGCCACACCCAACAGCAGAAACTCATTAGGATTGGCTACATGAGAGGTGTGTGGCCTAACATGCAAAGGAGTTCCTGCTCCAAAAAAAGCCCTGGGTTTTGACAACAAACAAGGTAAGCAGAATAAGAAGCAAAAGGTGGGTGTGGCTGGATGACCACACTTCCGGTAAATTGGGGGTGAGGCCTTATATGCCAATGATCTGTGTTGTCAGGGGTGTGGCCTAATATGCTAATGAGTTTCTGGTGTTGGGTGTGGCCTATTATGCTAATGAGTTCCTGCTGGGCTTTTCCTACAAAAAAAGCCCTGCCTGGGTGTAAGCCCCCACTGCATAAACCTGAGTAGCATTCTGAGTAGACCTACTCAGGACTGCTCTCTAAAGCATGCAGTGTTTAATAACTACTCCCCTGGAAAATAATCTGTTAGCAAAATGCTGCATTTGTACACTTGACCCTGATTAGAACTTAGATAGGAGACGCCCAAGGAAGTCCAGGTTTGCTATGCAGAGGGCAGGCAGTGGCAACCCACCTCCGTTCCTCTCTTGCCTTGAAAACTCTAAGAGGTCACCAGCTGCAACTTGACAGCACTTCCCACCACCACTGGTGGGTAACCAACCAGTCTCCTCCTTCCCTGTTGTTAACACACACACCAGTATGCTCTAAGGATAAACGTTCCCTTGGTTACGCTTGGGTTCCTTTCAGCAGTTTGAGAGTTAAGTGTGCTAAATGCTTTGACTAGATGAGGAAGAGGCAAACGCTCTGGAGAGCCAGTTTGGTGTAGTGGTTAGGAACACAGACTCTAATCTGGGAGAACCGGGTTTGATTCCCCACTCCTCCACGTGCAGCTGCTGGTGTGACCTTGGGTCAGTCATAAGTTCTCTCAGAGCTGTTCTCTCACAAGCAGTTCTCTCAGAGCTCTCTCAGCCCCACCTACCTCACAGGGTGCCTGTTGTGGGGAGGGGAAGGGAAAGGAGATTGTAAGCCGCTCTGAAACTCCTTTGGGTAGTGAAGGGTGAGGTATAAATCCAATATCATCATCATCTTCTTCTTCTTCTTCTTCTTCTTCTTCTCCTCCTCCTCCTCCTCCTCCTCCTCCTCCTCTCGCTGTGCAAAGAGGGTTGATGCTTCTGTTCATTGATAGTGGCTGCCAGCCCTGCGTGTGGCAAACCAGTGGCTGCCTCAGCCTGAATTAATGATGATATAAATGGGCCGAAAAGCCTTGCAATCAGCACCACGAAACCGTCAGCCCTCCCTGTCCTGCATTGAGAGGAAATGACTGATGGCGATAACGCCGCCGGTATGATAGGAGCCAATAAGTCACTGAAGAACTCCCTGTTTAAGAGATAATTTCCAGATATATCGCCATGCATTTATTTGAAGGTACGTAATGGATCTCTTTAACGTAAGTGACACTCTCTAGTTCATGGAGGCTCGGAAAGATTTCGCATTCATCTCAGACTCATTACCCTAAATAAATCAACTTCTTTGGGGGCTGCTCGGTTGTCCAAGCTGAAAGATTATGCTTTGCATATAACAAAGAGCAATAAAAGAAATTCTCGGCGACTGTGCACATTTTTCTGGGTGTTTTTTTTTTTTAAATCAAATTTTGTATCACTCAGTAAATGTAATGGGAGTCGGTAAACATATTAGAATGCAATTTCATTTATAAAGCTGATAATAACTAATCAGATCATATTTTCCCCCCTGAGATGATTGCAATATTGTTCAAAATTAGAGCACTTTATCTGGATTTTTTTTTTTGCCATTTCAAAGCCTAATTAAATTTATTAACAGATTTCAAACCATTTCTGACGCTATAAAACCATTCCTATTTCACCAGAGGTGGTGGCAATTTTATTGTGTGGCAATTTCCAACAGTGATGGTAGTGTTAGGTGTCACATCAGTTCTTGAGCCTCATGCACAACTTCTGCGTGGCTTAAGAATGCTATTATTCTGCTGCACACATGGGACAAACAGATCAGCATCCGCACAAAAGAACCAACGAGCGCAAGCCTGGCAGCCTCCAGAAAGCAACGGGCGAGGTGTTCAGTCTGCCAGGTCATGGCATTGTTGAGATCAAAGTCCCCCCAATTTTTTTTAAAAAAAGAAATGCTTCAAAGGGAAAGTCCAGTGTGACAACTGCCGAACCGGCATTCATCAGCAAGTTTCCTACTATTCCATGAAGGCCTCTTCCACAGAGTGGCACAAAAATGCACTCCCACAAAAGCAAAAGCAGCAAGTGCTGTGGAAATGGGTGGGAATGCTGTCTGCACATTCTCATTCCTGTGCTGCTCCCTGCTGCCGCCACCGTCCCACCCCACATCTCCCCAGCAATGTTCCCTCTAAGCTGTGGAGTCTTGTCAGCAAAAATTCTACACTGCGAGCTACTAGCATTAAAGTTGTGAGTGAGCGATTTGGCTGCTGCATAAATAAGTTTGCTCTGGAGCCATCTTTCCTGAGCGAAGACAAAAATGCGTGAGCTGGAGGCTAAAAAGCTGTGAGCTAGCTCACACTAACTCAGCTCAGAGGGAACACTGCTCCCCAGCCACTCCCATCATGATTCAGTCTTACCCCTTTTCCCCTGTTGTGCCTACACAAAAGCATAGGTGCAGTGGTGGTCATACCAGAACCCCCTGGGCCCCGGACCCCTCCCCTTCCCCTCGCTTTCCTTTTCCAGTAACACTACCACTCAGCTTGGCAGGGAGAGCAGGTGGAAGCCCATGGCATGCTGCAAGATTCTCCCCGATGCCACTGTGAAAGCAGAGCTTAGGTCTGCCATAGGCTTGCCAACCTCCAGTTGGGGGCTAGAGATCTCCTGGGATTACAACCAGTCTCCAGGCAACACAGATCAGTTCCCCTGGAGAAAATGGCTGCTTTGGAAGGTGGACTCTGTGGCCTTGTTCCCCACTGAAGTCCCTCCACTCCCCCAAACCCCGCCCTCCTCAGGCTCCACCCCCCAAATCTCCTGATATTATCCAGCTCAGAACTGGCAACGCTAGTCTGTCCCCCTCCCCATAGTGACGATGGAGGGAGCACACGCACACAGCCTCTCTGCAGATCCCCCTTTGAGCCAGATTAAAATATTTTTAAAGCTGAGGGACTTGGGAATGTTCAGTCTGGAGAAGAGGAGGTTGAGGCGGGACATAAGAATGTAAGAGAAGCCAATGTTGGATCAGGCCAATGGCCCATCCAGTCCAACACTCTGTCACACAGCGGCCAAAAATACCAGGTGCCACCAGGAGGTCCACCAGTGGGGCCAGGACACTAGCAGCCCTCCCACTGTTGATTCCCTCAAGCACCAAGAATACAGAGCATCACTTGCTCCAGAGTACGTATCTATTTTGTTGTTGTTCAGTTGCACAGTCGAGTCCGACTCTTCGCAACTCCATGGACCAGTTCACACCAGGCCCTCCTGTCCTCCGAAGTTTGCTCAATTTCATGTTTGTTGCATCAGTGACACCGGCTAACCGTCTCATCCTTTGCTGTCCTCTTCTTCGTTGACTTTCAGTCTTTCTCCACATCAGGGTCTTCTCCAGTGAGTGCTCCCTTCTCATTTGGTGGCCAAAGTATTTGAGCTTCAACTTCAGGATCTGGCCTTCCAGGGAACAGTCAGGGTTGATTTCTTTTAGGACTGACTGATTTGATCTCCTTGCAGTCCAAGGGACTCTCAAGAGTCTCCTCCAGCACCATAGTTCAAAAGAATCTATTCTTCGGCGCTCGACCTTCCTTTTAGTCCCAACTCTCACAGCCATACATTACTACTGGGAACCCCTATCTATACCTTGTGGACCTCTGCTCCTCTTGAAGCTGTCCATACTTGTAGCCGCCATCACCTCCTGTGGCAGTGAATTCCATGTGTTAATCACATGATTGCTGTCTTGAAGTCTTTGAAGGGCTGTCACATAGAGGAGGGCAGGGAGCTGTTCCTGTTGTCAGAGGATAGGAAGGGTGGGAAGGTACCAGTTGGACATTAGGAAACACTTTTTTACAGTAAGAATTGTGCAGCAGTGGAATCAGCTGCCTAGGGAGGTGGTGAGCTCCCCCTCCCTGGCAGTCTTCAAGCAGCGGCTGGACAAACACTGGTCAGGGATGCTCTAGGCTGATCCTGCACTGAACAGGGGGTTGGACTAGATGGTCTGTCTAGCCCCTTCCAACTCTCTATGATTCTGTAATTTGATTTGATTTTTCTCCAGCGTAAAGATGAAAACCCTCAGAATGCCATGAATCATGCTTGGACTGAGCACACCCTCTTGGGAACTTTCTTGTTTAGTGAAGGGGCATTAGAGAATGCTTTCCAGGTAGGGGGAAATGCCCATCTAAAAACAACCAAAGTCCAAAATGAGAAGAGGGATCTCACTCCCACTGAAAGCATCCAAAAAAAATATGGCATGGTCTCCTGTCCTGCAAAACAATAGCACTACAGATAAGATTAGAATTTCAACAGCCAATCCACAAAGAAAAGAAACTCCTCAGGAAACAATCCATAGACAAAAGAACCTCCTCAGGAAAGCTCCTCCATTAGCATGTTCATGGCCTGGGGAGCTCCTACAAGTTAATGACTCAGCCCTACCCCACTTTTCTGAGTAGATAGAAATTACCTGCCTACCATTTTTCTTTTCACCTTGACACAGAAAGTACTCCATCTTTCTATGTTATAGCTCTGAGGATGCCAGTCACAGCTACTGGCAAAACATCAGGTCCTACAGTGCCAAGACCATGGCCACACAACTCGGAAAATCTACAGCAGCTAACATCCAAAGAA
This sequence comes from Gekko gecko, assembly GCA_029375565.1. Classification (NCBI taxonomy): domain Eukaryota; kingdom Metazoa; phylum Chordata; class Lepidosauria; order Squamata; family Gekkonidae; genus Gekko; species Gekko gecko. Next base: position 14,773,338 of record JAPDNY010000012.1, on the reverse strand, counting down.
AGCTAGAAGGTTTTGCTGTCACCAAATATTATTATTCTCCACCGTCACCTCATTTACCTTGCTGTGTCGCGCTTTCCGTAGGAATGCCACAAATCTTTTTAGCCCCAGTGTTTACATTTCCCCCTATATATTTGTGTGTCTGCATGTGCAACTGCAGATATATGCATGTGAAAAACCAGGCTCCAGTTCCCAAAAGGATACGCCGTGACAAACCCGTGGGTCTTTGAGGTACCACAAGACTCTCTCAGAGGACTCCGAGGCAAAGTGCCGCCTGCTGTTTGCCTGGTCATAATTTGCCCAAATAGTCTCCCAAACTGATTTACTTGGGGACAGAATTGCTCACAATGAATATAATCATCAGTGGGAGCGCCACAGTTCCAACCTCATCCGTCTAAATGGCGACACGTTTCAGGCAGCCGAGCTTGCATTTCTAACAGGATAAAAAGTTTGACGCGACGGAAAAGGACGATCCTTTCCCGTACACGTATGCCGATATGTCAGCCAGTCCTGCTATCATTTATCCATTTTTATCCCTCTACTTGTCTATGTGCTGTGACACCAATTGGCTATTTGTAATAGCGATTTATAAATCTCCTTTCAAAAGGACTTTGGTGGCCAACCAACTACAAAACTGCATGCAAACACAGAGGAAGAGCCCCTGTTCTTTTGAATGAAAAGCAGCCAGGGAGGCTGGGATTTTGAGAGGAGGAGTCATGAGGGGAGGAGGTGTTGCAGACCAGCCAATTGAGAGCCAGTTTGGTGTAGTGGTTAAGAGCGGCAGACTCTAATCTGGGAGAACCAGGTTTGATTCCCCGCTCTTCCACGTGCAGCTGGATGACCTTGGGCAAGCCATAGTTCTGTCAGAGCTGTCCTTGAAAGGGCAGTTCTTGAAGGAGCTCTCTCGGCCCCACCGACCTCACAGGGTGTCTGTTGTGGGGAGGGGAAGGGGAAGGAATTCATAAGCCGCTCTGAGACTCCAAGTGAAGGGTGGGGTATAAATCCAATCTCCTCCTCCAATCAGATGCCTTCCATCCCTGTAGCCCTCAGTGAATAAAGGGAAACTCCGTGTCCATAAAAAGTAATACAACAGCTCGGAGGCAACATCAGGGAAAGTCCTCAACCTCTGTGCCCTGTTTGGTGGCCTTCTGGGGCATATGTTTGGCCACATCATGAAACAGGATGCTGGACTAGATGGACCACTGGCCCTATCTTATATTCTTACACACTTAGGTAAGGCCATGGGTGACCCACCATAAGATTAAGGGCTTGCAGTTCTCTGTGGATCTAAACCCGAGGTCCTCAGCCTTTTTGAGCCCCACAGGCAGCTTTGGAATTCTGACACCAGCTGGTGGACACAACCAGAAATAGGAGTCGACCACAAAATGGCTGCCAAAAGAGGCAGCACCAATCACAAAACGACAGGAAGTGTGGTGATGCGTAACTCTAACAGTAACTCTTCCAGCATTCCAGGCAGAAGCTCTGCTTAACAGGATGCCTTTTGAAATGAACATTTTGTTCCAAACCATTTTCTTGCAGGCACCCAGTTTATCTTCAGTTATACAGCGAAGACCCTCGTGCTGTGGAGTCAGCCAGTCAGATCTACAGCAGCCATTCCGAAGCCTTGCTGGCCAAAAGTCCCACCTGGCCCCACCCTAAAGTTGCCAGGTCCCCCCTGGCCACTGACGGCATGGGGGGTAGGGTTGCCAGCTCCAGGATATGGAAATCCTGGAGATTTGGGGCTGGAGCCTGGGAAGGACAGGGGCCTCAGTGGGGCACAATGCCATGGAGTCTACCCTCTAAAACACCCATTTTTTCCAGGGGAACTCTGGAAATCCAGGGGGCTCTCTAGTCGGGAGATGAGCTGTAATTCCAGGGGATCCCCAGATCCCACATGGCAGCTGGCATCCCTACCCCACCCACTTGTTAAAAATACCTGACGGGCACCAGGAAAGGTATGGGGGGGGTGCCATAATACCCAAGCACGCCATGTTGGGGACCCCTGATTGAAACAAACCTAAGGTGCAGTTGCAGATTCTGAACAACAAACTGTGCCTCTCCTGATTATGCATAAACAAAGCCTGGGCCTTCACTGGGAGCTTTTACCAACCCACAAGATATTCCCCCTTAGATTTTCCCTTTTTTTTTTTTTTTGGGGGGGGGGGGAGGTCTGGATTCCTTTCTGCCATCTGCTACTGCTTGACTGCGGGTGTCATGAGAATTCAGGACAGCTGCGAGTTGCAATGCGGAGGTGCCATTTAGGAGGTAAACACAGCCCCTGGTGGTTAAACGACCATGAAAATGAATGCCTCGCTTTGCCTTAAGGCTCTGGGACAAGTTGGGGAAACAATCCGAGAGTCCTCTTTCCTGCCTCACAGCAGACAGCTTCCATTTATTCCTTTTTAAAAGGCCAGCAAGACGCAGAAGTAATTTAGAGTAAGGTTTCCCTTGTTCGAAAGCCAGTCGAATCCGACTCTAGGGATGCGGTGCTCATCTCCGTTTCCAAGCCAAAGAGCCAGCGCTGTCCGAAGACTTCTCCGTGGTCATGTGGCCGGCATGACTAGACGCTGAAGCACACGGAACGCTGTTACCTTCCCGCCAAAGTGGTACCTATTTATCTACCTGCAATTTCTTGCTTTCGAACTGCTAGGTTGGCAGGAGCTGGGGCCAGAGACGGGAGCTTACTCCATCTTGCAGCACTCGGGTCTCGAACTGCTGAACTGCTGACCTTCCGCTCTGCAGCTCAGCATCTTAACCACTTGAGCCACCACAAATAGACTAATTCAAAACCTTCTGAAAGTCAAGATGCAGCTTTATGACATAAGAGCTTGTCACCAGTCCCGGCCTCTGTGGAATATGTTTGTGCACACAACAGAGGATGCTCATGAAAAACTAAAAGAAAGATATTTTGCTTTCTCGTGAAGATGTTTTTGCAGATAAGAGGAATATGGGCCAATTGGCATGTGGCATCTCCTTTGCACCACTGCAAGAAATATATTCTGTGAAAGCTCCTATGTTTGGGTATTCTAAGGCCCCGTCCCTGGCTGAATCCTGAAACAAACTGGAGTTTTCCTACCTAAGGCTGAAGGTGACGGCCGAGATGCATACTGACACGGTAAACTACAATGGCTGAGTCACGGGTTGGATCCTGCAGGTCCGTTGCAGCGACAGGGGCAGCGCAAGGAGCCTTCTCTTATGCAAGAAGAGCGTCTGGCATCAGGGAGGCAGTTTCTTGTATTGGGGGGGAAGTGCCGTCATTTGCATAATGGATCCAGGAGATCCAACTCCATGGGAGGGAAAGAAGCATCCAGGGTCTCTACTTTGTAGGGCTGCCAGCTATGGGTTGGGAAATACCTGGAGATTTGGGGGGGGAGCCTAGAAAGAGCAGGGTTTGGGGAGGGGAGAGCACATACAGCCCACCCTCGGAGGCTGCCATTTCCTCCAGGGGAACTAAGCTCTATTGTCTGGAGATCAGCTGTAATTCTGGGAGATTTCCAGGCCCCACCTAGAGGAGGAGGAGGAGGAGATTGGATTTGCACCCCACCCTTCACTACCCAAAGGTGTCTCAGAGTGGCTTACAATCCCTTTACCTTCCTCACAACAGACACCCTGTGAGGTAGGCGGGGCTGAGAGAGCTCTCTCAAGAACTGCCCATGAGAAAACAACTCTGAAAGAACTGATGACTGACCCAAGGTCACACCAGCAGCTGCATGTGGAGGGGTGGGGAATCAAACCCGGTTCTCCCAGATTAGAGTCCGTGCTCCTAACCAGTCCCCCAAACTGGAGGCTGGCAGCCCTACCAGTCAGGCCCTAGTGTGCAGCTGTTTTGTAAATGTGTACAATAGATGGACTTTGGTGCTTACTCCCTATGAAACTTCGAATGCTGTGGTGTCTGCGATCAGTCCAGCCAGCCTCCTCGCCTGATTCTTATTGTCTTCATCCTGGTCTTAACCCCTCTCTTGCGTGCGTTTGTTGGGGGACAAGAGATGCTGAATTTCCTCACGAACTCTCTTCTATCGTTGGCCCTGTAGGGTGACACCAAAGTATAATTCCCAGAGGTTGGGACGACAGCATTCATGTACGCAGTGCCATCAGCATGCACACACCAAGCCAGGAGAAAACTCTTGGCAAACAGACGTTCTTCTTAAGAATGCTCACCACGAAATAGCAAGCCGGTTCCAAAATGAGTGGAGGGGAGTTCACCAAAGACTACTTTTGTTGGTGCAGATTAAAAGAATACGGCGTATTTGGCCCATCTGCCTGTTCACTTGGACTAAAGGTAAAGCCAGTTGAATCCGACTCTAGGGTTGCAGTGCTCATCTCCGTTTCAAAGCCGAAGAGCCAGCGCTGTCCGAAGACGTTTCCGTGGTCATGTGGCCGGCATGACTAAACACCAAGGCGCACGGAACACTGTTACCTTCCCACTGAAGTGGTACCTATTTATCTACTTGCAATTTCTTGCTTTCAAACTGCTAGGTTGGCAGGAGCTGGAACTAGAGACGGGAGCTCACCCCGTCATGCGGCACTCACGGGTCTTGAACTGCTGAACTACTGACCTTCCACAGCCTGCAGTTCAGCGTCTTAACCACTTGAGCCACCGCAGCTCCTTGGACTAGCCATGTATTAATCTGAACGCTAACATACCCCAAAGTATCACATTTATTTGGCCGTGATATTGAAGAACTCCAAATGAATTTCCCAGGTTATCTGTTTTCTAAAGCTGGTGTGTCACCTTCAGATTCTGACCAAGCTGTCTTGCATCAGTCACACACAAATTATGCTGCATGTCCTGCGCTCTGCAGGCCTCCCCAGTCAGGACTCCTCTGAAGCAGCACCCTCAAGCCTAGAGAGCCAGGCCTGGGAGTATCAACAGGTGCCTGCAGCCAGGAGACAGAACTAGAGCAGGCACATTGGGTTGCTGCGTAATGGACCAGTTGATCCAGCAAGCTTTGCCCTCCCAGCCCAAGGCTCAAATAGGCTGAGAAAACAGCAGCTCCACCTACACAAATTTGTGCCTGTGTGCTTCCGTGCCAAATTGGAAACACACAGTCAGAGTACAAGCATTGAAAACGGGGACTATGGGGCTGAATGTCTTAGCACCTCAGCAATTCCAAAGCTGTATTCTCCCATAACCAGGAAGGGCAGAAGGTCTTATATCCCAAATGACATCACATGTCAGCTAGCTCTTCATATGCAAGCCCAGGAAGGGACCCCGTGTTCCCTGATGTTTCTCATTGTTCTAAAGTCAGAACAGAAAACGTAATCAGTGACACGTAGGACCAGCATAATGAGACACCAGTGAGTGATCTATTGAGTCAAACGATGTTTCTATGATGTTAACTGCTTGGTACTGATAAGAGACTCTTGATCTGTGTATCAAGCTGGGACACATCCAGCCAGGTTTAACTGGGGCCAGAATCCTGCAAAGAAGAAGAAGATTAAGAGGAGATTGGATTTATACCCCACCCTTCACTACCAAAAGGAGTCTCAGAGCGGCTTACAATCTCCTTTCCCTTCCCTTCCCCACAATGGACACCCTGTGAGGTAGGTGAGGCTGAGAGAGCTCTTGCGAGGACTGCTCCTGACAGAACAGTTCTGACTAGGGTTCCCAAGTACTTACCGTATTTCGGCGGGGGGGACACAGTCCCTGGCCGGAACATTCCTCTGGGCAACACCCACGCCGCACAATGCTGTCACCAGGAAGTGACGCCAGGCAACGCTCTGGCAGTGGGGTTTCCATCCCCATTGCCAGAGCATCGTCTGGCGTCACTTCCTGGCGATGGCATCATGTGCGTGTCTTTCCTTCCCCCGGGGATGGTCCTGCCAGGACATATCCATCCCCCACCGGTGTACAGTAAGTTCTTGGCAAGCCTAATTCTGACAGAACTATGGCTTGCCCAAGGTCATCCAGCAGCTGCAAGCGGAGGAGTGAGGAATCAAACCCGGTTGTCCCAGATGAGCTTCTGTGCACTTAACCAAAGATTCGATCCACCACGATCTGGCCCAGAAGGTGGAGCCCAGGCTGCCAGCTTGGCACACTGCGTCTTCATTGGGCCGTCTTGGCAAAAGCCCCCTGCCTCCACTGTTCTTCCCGGGTGGGGGCGGATTCTGGCGGGCTTGTGGACCAAGTCCTGGCCTAGCACTTAGTTGTCCCAGGTTCTGGAGGGACAAAGGAAGTTCTGGCAAAGGAGCTCCCACTGCAGGTTCTTCAGGGGCAAATTCTAGAGGGGCTCCCAGTGCAGGTTTTTCGGGTAAAAGTTCTGGCAGACCAAGGGCATCTGCCCTGCAGAGGGCTCCTGGAGTTTCCTGCTCCCCCCCCACCCTGCAGACCATGGCTCTGGTCACACTGCAACTGACATGCGCTTTGTTCCCGGTTTATTTAAATCGGGAACATTTTTATTCGCATTGGGCTGTCTACATGCAGCCAGCCTCTCTTTCCCAGCACCCGCTTGCCTGCTGCTGCGCCGTCCTTCCAGGCGATCCTGCCGGCCACGGGGAGGCTTGGGCGGCTGCTGCTCCTGCCGACACTTGGGGGGGGGTGCTGCCGCCGCCGCTGCCACCATTAACCCACGAAAATAGGCTCCGCCATCTCCGCCATCCTCCTTGCCGGCCCCATCCAGGCTGCCGTAGCCCCCACCTCTCGTTCCCGCCTCCAGGACCGTCTTTGTGCGTTTTTTTTTTTAAAAAGCTTCTGATTTGAGCGCTTGACTAAACATGCGCTTAATAAATCCATTATGTTTGCTCAAGCGCTCAAACTGGAAGCTTTTTTTAAAAAAAAACAACCCCAAGAACGTTCAGACGGCCCTAATCGCAATCCTTGCGAGAGAGGGGCTGTCCACATAGGCGAAATCGCACAATCAAAGCAGAAGTGCCAGGAAAACACTAGTTTTTCCAGGGGTCAGGAAAACCCGGAAGCATTGCGTGAGTAAGCCCGCTTCGCGGCGAGAGGCGGATTGGCGCGTGTGAACGTGAAACTGACATGCGCAAGTAAACAGCAGCGAATCCTGATCAAACCGGCAGTGTGACCGGACCCCATGTTTCTCACTCCTCAGGCTTTTCCTCAGAGGCTTCAGACTCCGGGGCCAAAACACCATAAAGAAAATGTCCAGGCTAGGCTACAGTGTAGATCTCCTCTCTTGTTAGACCATCTCAATTTTCTGACTTTATCCCTTCAGGATCCAGCTCTGATCTTGTCCAGCATAATTTGAGTATAACTGATGCAAGACAGATTGGTTTGAATCTGGGTAAAATATACCAAAGGTATGAAGGTGATATTGTCAGTTTTAGAAAACAAAAAGCCAGGGAAATTCATCTTTGTTCTGAAAGACACCAAGGCATGCAAGGCATTATGGGCACTTGTTGTTGCATAGTCATTGCGGGAAAGCTTCACTAGAAGTTCTCTAGCTTCAGATCTCGCAGAGAAATGCAGATTCAGCTAGAACCAAGTTGATGATGCGATTATTTTTATGAAAACGGGGCCGTCTATTAACCCGCTTCGCAGCGGGAGAAACGACATGAACGTCACACCTGATTTTTCATCCTCTGCTCCCAATTGTTTTAATTTTTGCGAAACAAAATTACCCGAACGCGCTTCAGCTCAATTAGCAACTGTTGGCCTGTCATATTTGTTTCCTGGCCGAGTGGCACAAACATTTGCTTTGCTACGTCCTTTCCCCCTTGCCTAACGGATGCTCAAGTTTTGTTCCACCAGTTTACGGGAAGCAGGAGCGGGGACGGAGAGAGCACATGGGTCTGTTGCACGGATAGGGACTTTCCAGTGTCTCCAACCTCGAGAATAAAGCCAACCGTGAGCCATTTCCCTCTCTTCAGTCCCACCACAACTCATTAAGGACCACTGAACAAAGGGTGCCAAGGAGGCAGTTTTGGATCTGGTGATCATGAATAATGCCAAATGTATCCCTGCCTTTTCTTTCAATGTCTCAGAATGAAAATACTGCTGGAGTGTTTGACAGACGGTGATATTCTATTCGAGCTCCACGCAGCTCTTTCTCTCTCCCATTCGGTTCAAGAGATATAAGCAGTGCTTTGATAAGAACCTACAATGCGAAGGTCTCTTGCTCCAATAAGCAGCAGCCTCCACTGACAATGCGAGCAGCAGAACAAAGTCTGAGTCCGGCGGCACCCTTAAGACCAACAAAGTTTTGTTCTGGGCATAAGCTTCTGTGTGCATGCCCACTTCTTCAGATACATTGAGACAGAAGTCACCAATCATTACATACAGGAAGAGGGTAGGGGGTGGCTTAACAGAGATATCAGTTTCATAACTCACTACACCACACTCACAACATTCAGTTCTTGCATCTGTTTGTAAACTCTTGTATTATACAGTTTGATGTAGTGGTTAAGAGCAGCGGACTCTAATCTGGAGAAATAGGTTTGATTCTTCACTCTTCCACATGAAGCCGGCTGGGTGACCTTGGGTCAGTCACCGTTCTCTTAGAGCTCTCTCAGCCCCACCTACCTCACAGGGTGTCTGTTGTGGAGAGAAGAAGGGAAGGCAATTGTAAACCACTCTGAGACCCTCAAGCTGGGTATAAAAACCAACTACTACTACTACTACTACTACTACTACTCCTTTTTCTTCCCAGTTGCCTTAAACCAATCTTAGCTATATTCAGGGGTCTTTTCGTAGAAAAACAGCTGCAGGAGCTCATTAGCATATGGTATGCTAATAAGCTATTAGGCTATTAGCATATGCCATGCCCCCTGACATCACCGGAAGTGATGTCAGAAGGGGAAGCAAAAGGGGGGGAAGGCATCTTCAAAAGCCTCCCCTTCCCTTCCCCAGCTGGTCTGGGTGGGGGAGCTAAGAGAGAAGGGGTTTAAAGTTTAAACTCCTTCTCATGAGAGTTGGGCCACAGAAGGAGGAAAGAGGGAAGGGAAGAGAGAGAGTAGAGAGAAGGAAAGAAGGAAGGAAAGATGGAAAGAAAGAGAAGGAAAGGGGAGGGAAAGAAAGAAAGGGAAGAAGGAGGGAAACAGGAAAAGGAGGAAAAAAGAGAAGAGAAGAAGGTGGGAAGGAAAGAAAGGAGAAGAGAAGAAGGAGGGAAAGAGGAAAAAGAGAGAAGGAAAGGAGGGAAAGAAAGAAATTTGGCGGCAATTCAGCCCCATTATATCCTATGGGCCATTGAAGTCAATGGTGAAAACATAGAGTATAATCTTGGGGCTGGAGGGGAGGGGTTTGAGGGAGAGGCTCCAAACTCACAGGGTAGCTGATGGATCCTCTCCCCAAGATACCCACCAAGTTTCAAGAACATTGGACCAGGGGGTCCAATTCTATGGGCCCCTAAACAGGTTGCCCCATTCCCTCCATTGTTCTCTATGGTGGAGAAAAAAATAACTTTTTCTGTGTGTCAGAATGCCAAAGGTGCCCACAGGCTCGAAAGGTTGGGGACCCCAGTTTTACACACAGGGAGTGGAATCTGTGTGGATCTTTTTCTTGGGCCTTTCCGAAGCACTTGCCAATTACTACAGACTAAAACTGCTCTTTGCCTTTCCCTTCATTCTTGTGTTAGATTGGCCTGTGTTAGCTGTGTTCATTCTATTACTCCCTTCATCAAATGTACTTTCCCACAGTTGCTGACGATTTGGGACCGTACGCAATTCATCACTCAAAAGTCCTCACAGTTGCAAATATTACTTGGTCACTGCAAAGGTATTGCAAATGTGACTTAGGGGAAGTTGAAGCCAAACCATCATGCATATGATCGTCAAGCGTCCCTGGTATAAGGAGGTCCGCTCCAAATATCTTGAGCCTGTTGCAAAACCAAGTCCGGACATGATGAAATCTAATTATATAAACTACATGCCGTCAGATGAAAATCAGTTCCTCTCTAAGGCTGTTGCCAAATTCTGCGCCGTTTGCTGTTGGTTTCGAAAAGCCCGCTTAATCGTGTCTCTGTTTTAAGCTGATCTCCTGACTTATATTTTATGCAATTTCTGTTGGTTGTTACTTTATTTTACGCATTCTTACACATTTTATGTACCTTTTCAGTCATTTTTATAACGTTGGTGTGTTTCTGCTGATTTACTGGCTTGATGCCATAATAAACTATCTATCCATCTATCTACTCGGTCACTGACGATGCATCAGTGACCAGTGTGTAAAGCTGAGAATAGACTGAGGCTGAATCCAAAGAAGATGGAAGTAATATGGGACAGAAAAGCTGATGTCCTTCGCAGGGTTGTATTTGTTGCTGTTAATGGGATGTGCCTTTCCTTCTGTTACTTCATTAAAAGTAGGGCTGCCAAGTCCAGGTTGGGAAATCCCTGCATATTTGGGGGTGGAACCTGTGAGTGATGGGGAGGAACCCCAGTAGAGCATAAGACCACACAGTCTGCCCACCGCCCAAAGCAGCCATTTTCTCCAGGGGAACTGATCTCTATAGTCCAGAGATCAGTTGTAATTCTGGAAAATCTCCAGACCCCACCTGTAGGCTGGCAACCCTAATTAAAAACTTGAGCCAATCTTCCCTTTAGAACAGAGGAATACCACGGCTAGAAATGTGCTTTTTGTCTGCATTCAACACGCAAGATTCCTCTCTTTTCTGGACTCACCCGATCCACCCACACTGATTCATGCTACGTCATCATCAACATTTATTACAATCCAGACCAGTGTTCCCCCTAAGGTGAGCTAGGGTGAGCTAGCTCACAGTTTTTGAGCCGCCGGCTCACACATTTTTGTCTTTGCTCAGGAAGGAGGGCTCCAGAGCAAACTAATTTATGCGGCAGCCAAATCGCTCGCTCACAACTTTCATGCCAGTCGCCCACAAAGTAGAATCTTTGCTCACAAGACTCCACAGCTTAGAGGGAGCATTGCTCCAGACATCAGCCAACAGCAGTTTACCGGCACAGTTTACATACACACATAAAATTAATATATAGAGATTAAAATGCATAGCCTTGTAGGCGTAATTAACTATACATAAAAGTTATTAAAAGGTTTGGAATATCTGCTTTCAAAAACAAAAGGCTTGACTGTTACAACACACTTTATGTGGGACTGCCCTTGGAGACTGTCCAGTAACTGCAGTTGGTTCAAAATGTGGCAGTCTTAAGACTTCGTGGTGACTGCCAGGGTATTTCTGAGTTCGGTTCAAGTGGCTTCTGCTTATCTTTAAAGCCCTTCCTGACCAAGGGCCCGCATTCCGGATGGGCTGCCTCTCTCAGTATCTGAACATCTGAGATGCCCAGGGGCGGTTTGCCATTTCCTGACTCTGCATAACAACCCTGGGCTTTGTTGGTGGTCTCCCATCCAAGTACTAGCCAGGCCCAGCCCTGCTTAGCTTCTGAGATCTGGACAGGTCAGGCTAGCCTGTGCCATCCAGGTGAGGGCAGCAGGGTCCACTGATACCCTTCTTGCGCTTTCTTCGTTGCAGCCCTCGTCCAATGAGGGTGTGAGGCACGTCTACAGATTTCAGGCAAGTCTGTAAAACAGAATTATTGAAGAAGGCATTTGAGAGGCTAAAATATTTCTAGTAAATAGGTAAATAACAACCCAGGAGCTGAAACAGGGAGGGATCCGGTGCTGTTAGGGATGCCAGCCTCCAGGCGGGACCTGGGGATCCCCCGGAATTACAGCTCATCACCAGACTACAGAGACCAGTTCCCCTGGAGAAAATGGATCCTTTGGAGGGTGGATTCTATGGCATTAACCCACTACTGAGGTCCCTGTCTTCCCCAGGCTCTGCCTCCAAATCTCCAGGAGTTTCCCAGCCTGGAGCTGGCAACCCTATCCTCCCTCCGCCAGCGATCCGGAGGGACCTGGCGACCCTCAGGACTGCTTTGTGTCAGGCCTGATTCCATGGGGAGGTTTGGAAAGGCCGATGCCTTGTGTGCTTTCCCTTCCTCACAGGCCTGGAGGTTTATAATAACCTTTGAGCCAAAACACAGGCAAGACCAGCACTGTTCAGGCTTGCCAGTTTGGAAACTGACTGCTGGATGCACGGACCTTTGCTCCGGTCCAGCATGGCTATCCTGATCTCATGCTCACCCAGAATGCGACGAGTGGGGCTCACTTCTGGCGCTTCGCTTTGCTTACCTTTTGGATCACGGTCCCTGGTCAGGCGAATCGAATTCATTTTGGCCGGAGAGCGGCCCCACTGCTGCTGTTATCACTGGGATGAAGGCTCCGAATGCCGGTATTTACTGGCCGCCTGAAGGTTTTCCTCTCCAGCCTGTGCTGTTGCTTCAAGATAATTCTAAATTGCAAGTCACAACTGACTGCGACTGCTCAGGCAGGCGGACTGCAGCGGGCCTCTCACAAGCCGAAGCGGCCGCAGTTAATGATTGCCTGGAAATATACGTCCCGACAGCCTGGAGCCTTGGAAGTTTCCTTTTGAAAGCTTAATCTGGGAAGAGTTGAGTGACTAGATCGGATCATTTCTAGCTGCTGCCCCTCATCAGTAGAGAGAGCAGCTTTTTTCCTAGGCTTACCGATATGAACCTCATCATCCATCAAGGATGGACTGACCCTTTAACTTACTGGGAAAGACCCCAGTGAGCCACCAGCTAGGATGGCTTAGGGGTGGGGCTGTGGCTTGGTGGAAAAAACTCCGCTTTGCATGCAGAAGTTCCCAGGTTCAATCCCCAGCATCTCCAGGTGAAAGCATCAGGTAGTACAGCAGAGCCTGGAGAGCTGCTTCCAGTCTGCCCCAAGATAGGCACGTTTCAGCAACGTTTCACAGCTGGATTAAAGGGGGCGTTCACACAGGCACATCTGTCTGGCGTTCCCCATCCGTAGTCAACCTGTTGTGTACCACTTTGCTCCCGTGTTTAAAAGATACCTGGTGAAAGTGGTAGCAAATCCCAGAGAGCACGTTTATCCCGCTTCATTCTGCTTCCGGGAAGTGTGAACGCCAACCCGAAAAGCCGGGAACAACCCGCGGTAATAATGCCTGCCGGGTGTTTCTGCGCAAGGTGCACTTGATTGCCCTGGAAAGGCAGCAGTGATATGATTGGATGTGCTCCACTCTACCACCCAATACTGTGCCGGCGCAACGGGATCCTCCCCAAATCGCCCTGATGCACTTATGCGCATGAGCATATATGCATACATGCACACATAGCCGAATTACCAGGAAAAGGCTGTTTACAGCTGTGCCTCCAGGCCAGCAGTCTGAACACTCCCTCGCACCTCCTCTCAGTATGCTCCCGCATCAGTCAGCGCAGTGTGACGGGGAAAACCCGGAACAGTTTGTTCTGGGGCTTTTTGCCACGACTCGCTCCCGCTTCAAACTGCCAGTCTGAACTCAGCCAAAGCAAGTCAATTCCAGCTGTCTTTGGGATGGGATGGGATGGGATGGGATGGGATGGGATGGGATGGGATGGGATGGGATGGGATGGGATGGGATGGGGTGGGGTGGGGTGGGGTGGGGTGGGGTGGGGTGGGGTATAAGTTTGGGTTTCTAATAGGTTTCTCCAGTTGCCTCCACATCAAGTTCAGTGGGCTAGTTCAACATTTCTGATCCCCTCGGTCCAAGTGTATGGAATGTTTTGATCCATAATCTGTCCAGCCAATCAGGAGAGCAGATGGTAGCAAGCCAGATACAGTGTCTGTACATCTAACATTCTCTAGGGGTCTCACTAAGGGCCAAACTAGATGTGACAGTGCTTACAGGTCACACCACAGACAAGGAAACCATTCAAAAGTGATTTAAAAATACTGCAAGGGCCTGAACTTGATTGGGCCCATGGTGCGGTGGGCTGAGGCACACTTCTTCCACACACACACACACACTCCACACATTTTCAAGTGCCAAAACAACTGCAGGGGAGTTGCAGCTGTTTCAGCACTTGAAAAGGTATGGGGGCACTTGAAAAGGTATCTACCGTGGGCCTGATCAGGACTGGGCTCTTGCAGGATTTTATTTATTTATTTCAATTTCTTGACCGTGGGGCTCAGGGCAGTTTACAACAGAATAATTCAGTACATTATAAAGCCAATTAAAACCATAAAAAATTCAATATTAAAAACATCCAAACATAAACATTTGAAAACGTTTTAAGAACAAGATGGTATATCTAGCATTCAGTTATGGGGGAGGGACGGGCACCCGGTAGATGTAAAGAACTGTCGCTGGCCTCAACGAAAGGCCTGGCGGAATATCTCTGCCTTGCATGCCCTGCGAAGCTTTAATAGGTCAGGCAGGGCACTGATGTCATCCGGCAGAGAGTCCCACCAGGCTGGGGTCAAGGCTGAGAAGGCCCTCGTCGAAGCCAGCCAGATATCTTTGTGGCCAGGGACCACCGGAAGATTCTTACCTGCTGATCTCAATGCCCTATCGGGAGAGGCGGTCCGGAAGGTACGTAGGTCCCTGACCATTAAGGGCTTTAAAGATAAGCACCAAAACCTTGAAACAGATCTGGCGATTTTAAAATAACTTTAAAATGGCAGCAGCATCCATGGGCTTGTGGATGCTGTCAAATCTAGTTTGGCCCTAAAATCTCTTTTGGCTGAACGGCCCCCATACTCTGGAGTAGGCACCTTACATCCCAACAGAGGGCTCAAGGAATCCGCTCTAAGACGAGGACGCAGAGTGCTTTTACTCTGCACTCCCAGCCTCAATCTTGATTTCCCCCCCCTTTAAATTCCTCTCAAACATTTACATCCCATTGATCCCAGTAGGACTGGGGTACCTCGAGCTTTTCTTTTCCTGGATTGCACCTCATTGCTTTCAGATCTCACAAGCTTGTGATTTCAGCATATTTATGGGCCCAGAGCTTGTGGGCACCGGGGCTGCGTGGAAGCTCTGTTGATGCTCGTCACACTACATTAGCCATTGTTTTCTGAAAATGACATGCCCATGAAGCTGTAGTAATATATATCTGTGGTTCACTGCATGCAATCATGCCATGAATACATTAAGTGTGAAAATGAGCCATGTCCTTCTGGCTTGTTTATATGTGCTTTGTCACGGTGTGCAGGTAACCCAACATTAACCCCGGTGAAAACCAATATATAGCAAATTCCTGGAGTTCTGCTTTCAAAAATGTAGGACATATCCAGGCATCAGAAGTACACCCAACAATCAATGGTTTATTATCTATATATCTAATTCCCAAGTGTGCCCCCTATCTGTGGATTAGGGTTTTCAGGTCCCCCAGGGAGGCGGGGGGTTGCCCACTCAACGGGCCCCTTGCCCACCAGCCCAGATCCAGCCGCCAGGGGAACCCCCCCCCCAAAGTGCCAGGATCGTGGCAACGTCACAATGATGGAAGTGACGTCATCGTGCCAGTCACTTTGCAGGGGGATGCTCTATCATTCAAGGGCAATCTCTATGTTTTCCCCTCGAATGATAGTGGCCCTGCCGCCAGCGTGCCCAATGTGATGATGATGTCACTTCTAGGTGATGTCATTGCAGCACGCACACAATGCGCGTGCACCAAAAATGTCCCAGAGAGGGACTGGGACTCCCCCACCACAACAAAGGTAAGACCTGGCAGCCCTACTGTTGATACCTCAGGTCTGCAAATGTGAATGACCACATAGGTTTGCCAAAAAGTCTGAAAAGTTTTAAAAAAAATACATTGGGGGGGTTAAATTCCCCCTCAAAATAAAAAATGTTGCCTGCACATGTACAGACAATGAAACTGACCTTTGAGAGCCCGGTTGCTGCTGCTGTTGCTGCTGCTGCTTCTTGCTCCTCCAGAGAGGCTCCAGGCCCAGCCGTGGCAGTGGGCAATGCCGGGAGAGGCCTGGGCCCAGCCATAGTGGCAGGCAGGGGTTTTTTTGTAGAAAAAGCCCAGCAAGAACTCATTAGCATAATAGGCCACACCCAACAGCAGAAACTCATTAGCATATTAGGCCACACTCCTGACAGCACAGCTCATTAGCCTATTAGGCCACACCCCCGTGTTGCCAGAAGTGTGGTCATCCAGCCACACCCACCTTTTGTTTCTTATTCTGTTTACCTTGTTTGCTGTCAAAACCCAGGGCTTTTTCTTGTAGCAGGAACTCCTTTGCATGTTAGGCCACACACCCCTAATGTAGCCAATCCCAATGAGTTTCCGCTATTGGGTGTGACCTATTATGCTAATGAGTTCCTGCTGGGCGTGCCCAACTCGGGAGCTAGCCGGAACTCCGTTCCTGTGCATTCCTGCCCAAAAATAGCCCTGGTGGAAGGGAATGCCAGGGGAGGTTCTGGGCCCAGCTGCAGCAGCAGGAAGCACCAGGAGCGGCAGGAAATGCTGGGAGCTGCTCCAGGCCCGACCACGGCAGTGCAGAACACCAAGAGAGGGTCCGGGCCCGGCCACCACTTGGAGCCGCTCCAGGTTTGGAGCGGCTCCCAGGCACCACCATCACTGCGGGGCTCAGAGATAAGGATAAAGAAGGAGGGGGGAGAGAAAGAAGGAAGGATTGGCTTTGAATGATTGGCTGGGGAAATTGGCTTGGGGGAGAAAGACAAAGAAGGAGACATTAGCATGGGGAACAGAAAGGCAAAGAAGGGAGTATTGGCTTGGTATGGGGAGGGAAAGAAGGGGAGATCATCTTGGTTTACTAGAGAGAGAAAGGGAAAGAAGGGAGGGAAGGACACAAACATGGGGGAATGCCCCCTCCCCGCAAGTTTCTTGCAGGTCCCCACTTGTTGTTCATAACAAAGCCACGCCTCAGAAGTCCTCAGGCTCACCCTCCTTCCTTGCCTGTCTCACAAATCAAAGACTTCCTGGGTTTAAATCAACCGTAACTCATTGCGACAGCCACACCAGGGGCTTTATAAAATTAGCCAGTTCCTTGCACAGAACTCTGAGTTGCGGGCAAGAAGCAAAGTGCTATTTGTTACGCTGCCTAATTCAAACTGCGGTGTTAAACCAGGAAGTATGAGAATAGTTCCTGGGTCAGGAGTCAAACAGAAGCCTGGACAAGAAGCACTTTCTGGAGAGACAAAAGGGAAAGTCTAGAGCATATAGTTAGTGACGTCCGTCCCATAAAGTCGTGTTCTACTTTCTGTTACTGGCATGTGTCAAATTCTCTCAGTCCAGAATATCCAACAACCTGGGTAACAACACAGGAAGTCTTCAATTTTGGTGTGTGATGGGAAGGGAGAGGGAACGAGGGACGCCGGCCGACAACTGGGACCTAGGAATCCCCCAGAATTACAGCTCCCTGAGGTCCCTGTGTTGCCTTGCAAACAGCTTATAAAGTAGGGACATGAAATATAATTCTAAGATGGACTGTACAATGAGTGTGCAAGGAAAATGGATTGAGTGGTGACCATGAGACAGTGACATACTGGACACAAGACATGTGCCCAACCAAGGGAAACCTTGTACTGAAGCAGCGTGTTCACACCAGACGTGGACCCATGGAACACCCGATGCTACACCCGATGCCACACATCTGTGCATCTCCAAGGACACTGCAAACCCTGGTAGATGGCTAGCCAGCCTCCCTGAGATCACAGCCACACAATACCAGCAACTGGACTTCCAATCAAGCCATACTTTGCAGAGGCAGCCAGGACATTCTTGCACAGACGCCATGGACAAGCCTCTTCTCCAGCACACAGGCATCCTTCTCCCCACCACCACCTTCTCCTAGCTTCACCAGGAACTGCACGTGCTCACCCTCAAGTTAGACTATAGA
Organism: Gekko gecko; assembly: GCA_029375565.1. Classification (NCBI taxonomy): domain Eukaryota; kingdom Metazoa; phylum Chordata; class Lepidosauria; order Squamata; family Gekkonidae; genus Gekko; species Gekko gecko. The sequence continues at coordinate 14,755,736 of JAPDNY010000012.1, read as the reverse complement.
ACTTGACCATGACGAGATTAACTGAGTGGCCAAGCACACCCACTGCCCATCAAGATAACGCAACTGCAGATTGTTGGATCATTGACCCTAACGACTAGCCGAGCACCTGGAACAACTGTCTTTTCTTTTCCTTTGTCTTATGCCATCCCCTCTAAGAGGCGTCACTGTTAGTAAACATATTAATTGCCCAACACTTAAGTGCATCCTCTTGACCCATTAAGGAACTGGCAGCTTCTAGCATCTTCCTGGGGACCACATGACTTGGTGGCACATGCCCCGAGCTAGGGTATATAAGAAGAGCACCTGTCCATTGTTCTCTCTCTTACTTCCTACCTACGTGACCCCACCCTAACTTGCTGTTTAGAGTCTCCCACATGTGTGGCTGGCACACACACGACCCCTTCCCTAGTGTTTTCCCTATTTTCGCTGCAGGATCACCTCATTGCATTGGACAGGTAAAGTATCACCCCCATCAACAATACCTTCCTCCTAAGGGATGTACCTTTCTGTCTGAATTCCTAGATCTGCATCGTGTGTGTGTGAATGCGTGATTTTATATTCGTGTGTGTGTGTGAAAACCTTTTAGTAAAAGAAATCATTGCTTTTAAGATCTAGTCTCAACGTCTATTTCTGGCCGCCCACCCTCCACTGGTGGCCAGGGGGAACCACAACCCTAGAGGGAACTCAACAGCACAATGAGATCTCCATCTCATTCTCGAATGCAGACCCCTGGGCCCAGTTCAGGCTTGATGCAAAACCATGGCTTAATTAAAGTTGATAGTGTGATTATCTGACCACTCCTCTATGGTTCTTTAGGCTCCCTCCAGTGAGGTTCCGGAGAGCTGCCCACCTCCCAGTGGAGCCTGGAAATCAGGAATTATAACTGATCTCCAGACAACAGAGATCAGTTGCCCTGGAGAAAATGGGTGCTTTGGAAGGTGGACTTTATGACATAAAACCCCACAGAGGACCTTCCCTTCTAGGGTTGCCAAGTCTGACTTACCCTTTAGTGGGGGAGTCCCAGGCCCCTTCCGGAAGTGAAGTCATTGAGTCGGGCACATTGGGGGCAAGACCACTATGATTTGAGGGAACACCATAGAGTTTCCCCTCAAATGATAGAGAGTCCCTCCACAATGTGCCTGGTGTGATGACATCACCTCCAGGTGACATAATCACACCGGGCACATCTCTGTGATCCCAGCATTTTGGGGGCAGGGTTCCCCCTGGTGGCCCGATCCAGGCTGACGGGTAACGGACCCATCGAGCAGGGGTTTCCCTGCCCCCCCTGGGGGACGTGGCAACTTTACACCATAGAGTTTCCCCTCAAATGATAGAGAGTCCCTCCACAATGTTCTCCCCCCCAGGGGGACCTAGCAACTCTACTCCCCTCCGAAAACCTCACCTACCCCAGGATCCACTCCCAAATCTTGAGGAATTTCCCAACCTGGAGTTGGCAACCATAGTTAATTACAGATAGTTAATCTCAATATATACATCTCGGTTTAATCCCAGTTTAGTCCTGGCTTGTTTTCTGGCAATGCCTCTCAGCCAAGAGAGAGAACAAAATGAAATCAGCATTCATCAAGTCAAAAACAGAATTCGGGTACTTGTCCGTGAGCCAAATCCTGGCTTCCCAAATTAACCACAGTTAAAATAAACCACGGTTTCATGACACATCTGAACCAAGCCATAGAATCAAAACAAAGAAGGTTCACACTCAGCAATTGCTCTATTACTACACGGTAAAATTATGAGTCTCCGTGCATCAAGTTTCTTTTAAGAGATGTTCTGGGCAGCAAGTCGGTACACGTTTTTAAGAGAGAGGCTTAAATCATCGTATGTATTCCACAGACAGGCTACCAGTCTTTATAATCTAGTCCATAACTCTTCGTAATAAATCATTGACTTCTGCGCTGGAAGTGTCGCCGGGTATCAGCAATATAGTTCAGAATACACAGTGGTGTTTATGAGAAAGAGAAACTAATAAATGAAAAATTACGAGTAGAAATGGGATCTGCCAGACGAATTCTCACCCAAGTATTAACATATGCTGCATTTGCAAAAATGTTTTATATATTTATATGCACACATACACACACACAGTCGTGCCTGTATTAAATATTGAAGTTGCTGTGGTTTCATCTGTATTCTCTGTGCATTGTAAGTGTGTGTATTTCATTAAGCACCGAGGCATCTCTTTAATAACTTTCTAACCCCTGAATTCTTGTCATTCAAACTTAAATTTAAAAATGAACCACAGGTCTATAAAACATGGAGTAAATAAGCAAAATAAACAGAAGGTCGCACATACATTGCCTTGTCAGTGAAACGTTGCCTTTGAGATGCATAATTGAAAAGCCCAAGACCAGCACAAAATATTACGGCTCCGGCATTTCCGTGTTGACGCCTTGATCTCAGGCCTCCAATGAAATCGGTGTCAGGTAGCCCTGCCATGATGGATGGAGGGGAGGGGAGGTTGGCTCTGGGCGCCTTAGTGGCATGACAGGCGGGAGGTTGGAATCTGGGGAGTTGTTGATTTACGCTTAGGGTGTGAGAATGGAATGTAGCTCTGGTTACCCCTATCTCCTGCAGACGGGACATTCTGACCTTGAGGAATCAAGCTGCGAGCTTTCCTATCGCTTTCAAAGCTGCAGCTTTGCTGTGAATAATGGGGGCGTTGGGAACTTCATTAGTGTAGTAACTTTCGATTCCCAATCGCATGGTATTCTGTGACTAGGAGAAGGGGGGTCCCCATTCACCCCCTTGCCCTGTATAACTGCTTGCTTTCTGTAACCAAGTCATTCTGAACAATGTACCTGCTTCAGTGAACCTTTCTCTTGCAGCTTTATAATAAATACTATCCTTGCTTGCATCACAAGGCCTGGTGTTTTGCTGACTAAGTTAGGACTCCTGACAGTTTGTTCAGAATCCTCATCAACTTTCGGGACTGGTCGTAAACCCGCAACTCCACAATGAGTGACGGTGAAGAAGACACTCTCCCGATTGAAGAAGAAAAGGAGAAAAGGCCTCCAGGGAAAGACGTACCCAAGGAGACCCCTGACACACATGTGCCGAGACAATGGGGTGGGGAGTACGACTTTGGAGGGCCTTACGGAGACCCGTATGGGGCAGCCTATGGAGGGGTGACCCACCGAGTTGGGCGCAGACGAGACTGGGTGAAACCCTTGGCTGAGACCCACGAAGCGTGGTTTGGGACCCCGAGAGCCTCCATGGGAGCTAGTCACCCCGAGAGGTCAGTCCGAAAGCTCATCACAGCGGAAGCCCCGGAGGACACCGGTCGAGACACCGAGAGCCGCGAGGGTGCCGTGGTGAGGAGGAGGTGGAGTGGGGAGCCGAGCCAAGACCGCCTGATGCGCTTCCTGGACGAATCCCTCGCACGCATCCCACAGATGATCGCGGAAGGGATACGGGAAGTTGTTAAACTAAATGAACCTTTAATTTTTACTCAAATGGACGGGTCCACTATGAAAGAACCCTGTAAATACGAGACTGTACCCTTGAGGGTGGGACTCGGGCAACACTGGGAAGAAAGATCTTTCGTGGTTAATCCTGCAGCCCGCTTCCCTCTGGTTCTAGGGAGCCCGTGGTTCTTTGACCACGATCCGCACGTACTATGGGGGGAGGGGAAGGTGAACTTCATCTCCGGGAAATGCCGGTCCCACTTGTGGAGGAAAGAGTGGGGACCCATGACGGGGGGCAACTCCTAGTGACGGCGGGGGTGGCAGACGCGGAACTGGAAAGCATTCCCCCCGAGTACCACGACTTGGCCCCTGTGTTTGGGGAGGAGGAGGCCGATGAATTACCCCCCACAGAAACTCAGACTGTGCAATCGAAATTTTGCCCAACCAAAAGTTGCCCAAGGGAAAACTGTATTCTATGAGCCCCTCGGAAAAAGTGGAACTGCGAAAGTTCATTGACAAAAACCTCAGTAGGGGTTTTATACGGCCAGCATCCTCCCCGTTTGCGGCTCCGGTGCTTTTCCGGAAAAAAAGGACGGGGGGTTGCGGCTATGCACTGACTATCGTGGTTTGAATGCAGTGTCTAACACAAACGCTTACCCCATGCCCCTCATAAAAGACTTATTGGCGGCGTTGGCTGGGGGGAAAATCTTCTCGAAGTTAGACCTCCGAGATGCCTATTTCAGAGTCCGAATTCGGGAGGGGGATGAATTTAAGACAGCGTTCAACACCCCTCTGGGCCAGTTTGAATATCTGGTCATGCCATTCGGGCTCCAAGGGGCCCCGGGGGTCTTCATGAACTTAATTAACGAGGTGTTGCATAAATATTTGTTCAAGGGGGTCCTTGTTTACCTTGATGACATTCTTTTATATTCCCCCGACCTGAAATCTCATGTGAAACTGGTGCGGGAAGTATTACAAACGTTGCACAAGCATAAACTGTTTGCCAAACTGTCCAAGTGTGAATTTCACAAAACGGAGATCCCTTTTCTGGGCTACCGCATATCTCAAAAAGGAATTGAGATGGACCCTGACAAGATTAAGGATGTGGTAGGGTGGGAGGCCCCCAAAACGCGGAGGCAACTCCAGGGTTTCCTCGGATTCGCGAACTTTTATAGATCGTTCCTATCAAACTTTGCCCAGGTGGCTCTCCCCTTGACGGACTTATTGAAAATCAAAGGGAAGCCACCCGAATGCACTCGACCTGGAGCTAAATTGGAATGGTCACCAGAGTGCCAACGGGCTTTTGACAAATTGAAAACCCTTTTTACGTCTGAACCGGTCTTAGCCCACCCTAATGAACTTAAGAAATTCATTGTTCAAGTTGACGCTTCAGACGTTGCCATGGGGGGGGCGATCCTCCAAGAGGGAGAGGATGGGAAACTGCACCCCCTTGCCTATGTTTCAAAGAAATTTAATGATACTGAACGGAATTGGTCGGTGTGGGAGAAAGAAGCGGGATCGATCCGTTTGGCGCTGGCTACTTGGCGCCATTGGCTTGAGGGGGCGCGAGTCCCGTTCGAGGTCTGGACTGATCACAAAAACCTCGAGCTGCTCCGCTCCCCCATTCCTTGAACGCCAAACAGCTCCGCTGGGCTGATTTCTTCTCCAAGTTTAACTTTACACTGCACCACTTCCCGGGAACGTCGAACTCGCTGGCTGATGCGCTGTCCCGCCTCCCGCAACACGACAGTAAGAGGGAGGAGATTCATGACTCGATTTTCACTCCCTCCCAACTGGGAGGGGCAGTTACCACTCGGAGGCAGTCCAAACTCCCCCCCGTCGCCAGACCCTCCTCCCAAGGACTGGGCGGTGAAATTCTCTACAGCTATGACGGATGCGGATAGGGAGGAGGTGGAGGGGGAAGAAGGAATATTCCGTGATGCGCACGGCTGCTGGACTAAGAACAATAAACTCTTTGTCCCACGGTCCCTCAGGGGGAGGTGATGGGGTGGGCGCACGGCTCGAAACTGGCTGGACACACAGGGTTTGTGAAATCTCTCCAGCTCCTACAAAGACAATTTTGGTGGCCGGGGCTATGAAAAGACATTTCCCTCTTCACGTCTGGGTGTCAAACATGCTTGATGAGTAAACCTCGGCCCGGCAAACCCCCGGGTGCGTTGCAACCCCTCCCCACGCCGGCTCGGCCATCGGAAGTGATCTCTATGGACTTTATTACGGACCTACCCCCTAGCGGGGGAAAACTGTCATATGGGTGATAGTGGACTTGTTTACCAAACAGGCACATTTTGTTCCGTTTGCCTCTATCCCCTCTGCCAAGAAACTAGCCTCTGCGTTTTTGCAACACATAGTGAGGCTCCACACTTTACCTGCTAAGGTGATCTCGGATAGGGGGTGCAATTCGTTTCACGATTCTGGAGTGAACTTATGTCACTGCTTGGGGTGGAGAGGGGGTTAGCAGTGCATACCATCCAGAATCCGATGGGCAGACCGAACGTGTCAATCAAACTTTGGAACAATATTTGCGGTGTTTTTCTAACTTTCAGCAAGACGACTGGCATTCTCTTTTGCCTTTAGCTGAGTTCTGTTACAATAATACTCAGCACTCGTCGACTGGAATGTCCCCATTTAAAGCGGTACATGGATACGACGCCCCGCCGCTGCCATTTTTGAATTCTCCCGATCTCCCGGCGGGAGACGCTGGAGACTGGTGCAAACACTTACAAATGGCGTGGGGTTCGTTAGCCAGGACTCTAGAAGAGGCTAAGGTGGCTTACAAACTACAGGCTGACAAGAAACGTAATCTTGCTTGGATCCCTAAATGTGGGGAGTTTGCCTATTTATCCACGCAACACTTGCGTCATATTCAGCCGAGTCGCAAGCTCGGTTGGAAATTTATCGGTCCCTTTGAGATTGTGAGAGTGATTAACAATGTAACTGTTGAACTTGCTTTGCCCAAATCCCTAAAGTCTGTTCATCCTGTTTTCCATGTAAGGCTTCTACGCCAGGCGCCTGAGGAGAACAAATGGAGACCACAACGACCGACCCCACCTCCGCTGCTGGTGGGGGGAACCTCACTACGAAGTATCGCAAATCTTGGACTCTAAGATCTCTCGCAATCGCTTGTTTTATCTGGTTGAATGGATTGACTTTGGGCCGGAACAGAGGGAGTGGGTGCGGGCGGAAAATGTTCTGGCCCCCGGCTTATCCGGGCGTTCCACAAGTTGTACCCCCATAAACCAAAGGGGTAGGCTTATTTTCGAGGGGGCTGCATGTCAGGTAGCCCTGCCATGATGGATGGAGGGGAGGGGAGGTTGGCTCTGGGCGCCTTAGTGGCGTGACAGGCGGGAGGTTGGAATCTGGGGAGTTGTTGATTTACGCTTAGGGTGTGAGAATGGAATGTAGCTCTGGTTACCCCTATCTCCTGCAGACGGGACATTCTGACCTTGAGGAATCAAGCTGCGAGCTTTCCTATCGCTTTCAAAGCTGCAGCTTTGCTGTGAATAATGGGGGCGTTGGGAACTTCATTAGTGTAGTAACTTTCGATTCCCAATCGCATGGTATTCTGTGACTAGGAGAAGGGGGGTCCCCATTCACCCCCTTGCCCTGTATAACTGCTTGCTTTCTGTAACCAAGTCATTCTGAACAATGTACCTGCTTCAGTGAACCTTTCTCTTGCAGCTTTATAATAAATACTATCCTTGCTTGCATCACAAGGCCTGGTGTTTTGCTGACTAAGTTAGGACTCCTGACAGTCGGTTGTTTCTTGCAGATAATTGCAGGAGTATCAGTCCCATTGTAGTCTTCTTTGTTACTGTCGAAGTAAACTCCTACGTCAATTTTACAAAGGGGAGATGAGATCTCTCCTTTCCCCCTCCCCCCCCCCACCACCGATCAGCTTTCTTTTCTGGGGAAGAAATTAAAAGATCTTCGTGTATCAAAAGCAACAGAGAGAACAAATGGAATCTTCGAGAGAGAAAAGTTGCATAGCTTTAGACCAGCTGCAGTTGGGGTGGGATGAGATACAAGCTGTCAAGGCTTTGCATCGCATCTGTTTTGATTTTTGAAGGAAAACCAAAACTAAGCCTGAAGATTCCAGTGTTATTATTTAATCTCTCTTGCATGCCACACAATCTTTGCTCTGTGGCTTTCGAGTGCTGCAGAGAGTTATTAATTTCAAATGTAGCAATGATGTCACAGTTAAAAACTCACCGATTCCTCACTGGATTTAATGCAAAAAAACCCATCAACTACAGGCCACTTACGGAGCAATCCTAAACAGAATTTAGGAAGGCAGTGGGCTTGGTGGTGGAGAGTTCCAACAAGCAGCCGACATGGTGTCCCTGTTGTGTTTCCGAGGCAAGAGATGAACGCAGGTGGTTTGCCATTGCCTGCAACTGTACAGCAAACCAGCCGGCTAAGTTACCTTGCCTGAGGAAGAACCGGCCCTTGGAATCCTTTTGGCGGGGAGGCATGGCAAAGCAGCGGCAGGCAGCAATGAGATGTACACTTTTCTTCCACAGAGGGAGGGTGGGGTGGGGTGGGCTCAGAAGTCTGGAAAGGCAGGGGAGGGGAACCACAACTTACTTTCCTTCTTCTTTCTCCTCCCAGGCCGACTGAGGGGAGGGCTGCTGGGAGCAGGGGGCGGGGCTTGCTACATGTCCCCGCCCCCTGGCCTCCTCTCTGCCGGAGCGTTGCTCTGGTGAGCTCCGGCCCAAAATGAGGCCTGGACCCAGGACTACCTTGGTGGTCTCCCATCCAAGTACTAACCAGGGCTGACCCTGCCTAGGTTCCGAGATCTGTCAAGATCAGGTTAGCCTGGGCCATCCAGATTGGTGGAAGAATATAACTCTGCTTAAAAAGTGTACAGTGCAAACTGTAGATTAATCCTTGTATTTGTCTATTTACAGAACCATGAGAACAGAGAAGGAGAAGTGAGCCAGCAATGTAACCTTAACTCTGCCCTGGAAAACCTGATTCACTACTGGATGGATCAATTCTACCTTCCATGGCAATTAATGTTTGGTTACTATTTATGCCCCTCTGACTGCTTCTCTCCAGTCTTTTGCCAAGGATACAAGGAAACTTATTTTTTTTATTACAAAGCCACGCGAAATAATGAAAGGAAGCCGCTATGCGAAAATAAAGCAAACCCAATCCAGACAGCACTATAGAAAAGAGGCATAACCCCCGGGCACACTTCCTATAGGGTATGCACAGCAAGGACTCTGAGGAAGATCTGTAGCTTTTGTTAGGTTCATAGGGGAGAAGAAAGTCTTTGGCAGCAGTTATCATTGCTTCATTCATAAATATGATTGTGTGTGCATGCTGGTTGCCAAAAATGTGCATTTCGTTCTGGTAAAATGTCCAGAGTTGTTGCTCTGGTGCAACAGTTGCGCAGCACAAATGCTGGAAATGTTTTTCTTCTCTTCTCTTTTTTCCCTCATTCTCCTGCTTGGTCAGGAAGACCATTTTTCGTCCCGGCTGTTTTCTTTCCCCACATTCCCCGCGTTTGTGTCTTCCTTTTATACCGCTTTAATGCACAAAGGACACCCGCACACCAACAGATGGATGATATTTTGCCGTATAAATGTGAGTTAATTACACGCATGTTATGTTTCCCACAATCGGCTCACCCTATCTCTCTCACAATTGCTTCACATTCTCCATTCAAGAGGCAGCCACATCATGCAGATCTGAAATACAGTTGTACATTGCGTGACCAATCACATTCGCCGCACGACATCTTCACCATTTTTTTAATTCCAGCAGAAAATTATCCACAGCTCCCACAGCACGGTTGGCATCGGGAGAAGTAGGGCTGCCAGGCAACTGGTGGGAGGGTTGTGGAGGCAAGGGTGCAGCATCAGGGGGGGAGTGGATTAAAGTAGTCTCATCGTGTACTGACCAGAAGTTTTTACTGGAGGTGACTAAGGGTAGCTCTAGGAATCGCTGGAAACTATGGTGAAACTATAAGAGTTTCCAGCAATATGCAAGTAATGTGCAAAGGAGTTCCTAGAACTAGCCTTGTCACTTCTAGGATGACATTCCAAGAATCTATGAGACTGCATTTTTTAAAAAAATCAGAGCTCTTTTTGTAGCAGGAACTCCTTTGCATATCAGGCCACACACCTCTAATGTAGCCAATCCTCCAAGAGCTTACAGAGCTCTTCTTACAGGGGCTACTGTAAGCTCTTGGGGGATTGGCTACATTAGGGGCGTGTCGCCTAATATGCAAAGGAGTTCCTGCTACAAAGAGAGCCCTGGGGAAAAAATTATCCCCTGCCGCTCCAAGAAGCAGTGGGCAACCAGACCTGGGGGCGTGGGATTCCCAGCCCCCACTGAAGACTTAACAGCCCTAAAGAGAAGACGGATATTCATTGGTGTTCCTCCTGTTTGATATGATGGTTCTTTGATGCTCACAGAAAAAAGATTCCTAGGAAAAGGAGCAAAATTGAGTCCTGTGGCCCAGTTTAGATCCTTTCTGTACGTTTCCATGCGAGTTCTCGTACCTTCCTTCCCATTGCTCCCAATTAGCCTCTCTCGCTGTTTTCAGCCCTTTCCTGCTCCGTTGGTACAGGCTGTTTCAATCAGCTGTCAGGTTTCCAACGAAGGCAAGCGGGACCAGGGCTGCGAGAGCCAGTGGGGGGGCCCATGGACAAAGGTTCTGCCCAAACCCCTATATACGATCCCGATCCAAACCAAATAGCCTAACAAAACAAAATCACTCGGCTGGCTGTTACCAGGCCTCTAGAATAATACAAGGATCCACATGTCTGTCTGCCTGTCCATTTATGGCGGGCATAATGACTCAGAAAATAAAAATAGGAATCTCAAAACCGGCCACCGGCTTCAGGATGATCATGGGAAGCGCAGGGCCAAAAAATAAAGCAACTGAAATATCTTGGCTCAGGTTATTTCCAGACCACCACCCCCGCATGATATTTGCAATAAAAGCGAAGCTTGTGCAATGGTTGAAGTGTTGGACTGGGATCTGAGAAAGCCAGGGTGAATCCCCTCTTGTGCCATGGAAGCTCACTGGGTGGCCTTCGGCCAGTCACACTCTCAGTCTGACCTACCTCACAGGGTTGTTGGGGGGATTTAAGGAGAGGAGAGGAGAACAATGTAAGTTGCTTTGGATCCCCCTTGGGGAGAAACGTGCAATACAAGTAAAGTAAATAAATAAGTTCTAACTTCTGTTCCTCATTTGTTACCACTGAGGCAGGTTAACATTTATTATCTTGCATGGTAGAGGCTACAGTGGCTCAAGTGGTTAAGACGCTGAGCTGCAGACTGGAAGGTCGGTAGTTTAGCAGTTCGAGACCTGAGTGCTGGATGATAGAAGTGAGCTCCCATCTCTGGTCCCAGCTCCTGCCAACCTAGCAGTTCAAAAGCAAGAAATTGCAAGTAGATAAATAGGTACCACTTCAGTGGGAAGGTAACGGCATTCCGTGCACCTTGGTGTCTAGTCATGCTGGCCACATGACCATGGAAATGTCTTTGGACAGCACTGGCTCTTCGACTTGGAAAAGGAGATGAGCACCGCATCCGTAGAGTCAGATTCGATTGGCTTTCAAGCAAGGGAAACCTTTACCTTTACCTTATGGTAGGGCTGGGGGAGGGGGAAGCATCCTTTTACGACTTTGATTGGTTATGGGGAAATTTTAACTCTCATCTTCTGTTCAGAAAGGTTTTCTTCTATGTGCTACTATTAAATATGTTCTAAGTTGCTACCTGGAATGGGTCAGGAGGCCTTGAGACTGAAAAATAAAGGGGGCTGGGGAGAAAAACTAGAAGTTTGGACAGATGGATGGCAGGTCATGAAAGGAAGAGAGCAAAATGGAGGAGAAGAAACGTGTGGATAAACTGGAGAAATGTAGGAAAGGATAACGAAAGACTGGTTTTTTTAAAAAAAAATTGCTACCACATACTCACAAGGCTGCCCCTTTGCAAGATCTGGCTGTGCAGAAGCTGGGTAGAACTAAAGGAAAAAGGAAACTATAGACCTTGTTAAGAAGCTGCATCCTGGCATTCACTGCAGCTGATGTCTTCACGTCACTGGTAATGTGGGGACACTCTGGTATTTGCACAAAAGCTGTGTTAAAAATGACTTCTACCATAGAGTTTTTGCCCAAATATGAGACCATCCCCACATCACTGATGATGTGCTGGCCTCATTTCTAGCGTGTGCAGGAAGGGATGTCACCAGATCTCCAGAAACAGTGGGCTAGGCATCTCAGTGCACCTGGTAAGTCCCTAGGGTTGCCAACCCCCAGATGGTGGCTGGAGGCCTCCTGGGATTGTAACTGATCTCCAGGCACTAGAGATCAGTTCTCCTGGAGAAAATGGCTGCTTTGGAAGGTGGACTTTATGGCATTATACCCCATTGAAATCCCTCCCCCTCCCCAAACCCAACCATCCTCAGGCTCCACCCCAAAATCTACAGGTATTTCCCAACCTGGAGCTGGCAACCCTATGTCCCACCCCCACCAGTTGCCAAGGGGGTACCTGGTAACCCTACTCCAGTGCTGCCATTTTCTCCAGAGGAACTGATCTCTGTGGTCTGGAGATCAGTTATAATTCCAGGAGATCTCCAGGCCCCACCTGGAGTCCAGCAATTCTAGTACCTGTCAGGAAAAAGCCAGACTCATCTAGGTTATATTTCGATTTGTCTGAGAAAGTGTAGCTGAAATGAGAGCATGTCCAAGCGTTCTCTTATGTGCGTACATTGATGGCCTGTGACTGTTATTCAGAGAGCTCTGAACAAGAGCTCCACCCCAAAATCCCTACTCAGCAGCTGCCGGTACCTCTGGCCAGACCACCACCACGGTCTCTTCCAGGGCTTTTTTTGTAGAAAAAGCCCAGCAGGAACTCATTAGCATAAGAGGCCACACCCAACAACAGAAACTCATTAGCATATTAGGCCACACCCCTGACAGCCCAGCTTATTAGCATATTAGGCCACACATCCCATGTTACCAGAAGTGTGGTCATCCAGCCACACCCACCTTTTGCTTCTTATTCTGTTTACCTTGTTTGTTGTCAAAACCAGGGCTTTTTTTGGAGCAAGAACTCCTTTGCATGTTAGGCCACGCACCCCTAATGTAGCCAATCCTAATGAGTTTCTGTTGTTGGGTGTGGTCTGTTATGCTAATGAGTTCCTGCTGGGCGTGGCCAACTCGGGAGCCAGCCAGGACTCTGTTCCTGTGCGTTCCTGCTCCAACATAGCCGTGGTCTCTTCAGATCCTGCTCACAGTCGATCAGCCCACAGCTGAGTGAAACTGGCAAAGATTCTACTTTCTTTCCACCACCAGATCACTGAAACTTTCTCTAGTTGCGGCAGCAGAGCCCTTGAAGCTCAGAGGCTCACCGGGAGACAAGGGGACTAATTTGCCCAGCAGCGACTGGATAAATCAGCTCCTCCGTCAGTTTGCCACAGCAGTAACGAGGCATGCAGGAGGAAATAATGTTGATCTAGGAGGAATAATATTGAAAGCAGAATTGTCAGTTTCGGGCGCAGAGACGTTTGGTCGTGGAAGCAGCTGCTCCGTCAATTAAATTTTTCCTAATAAACCGTTATGAAGATTGACACCTTGGAATTAATTAAGTATTACATATTTTCAGGCAATTACCATTGCAGTAAAGTTAGACGTGCGCGTTTTGGGAATGAAGGATGACTTGCAGCTTCCGCTCACCAGACTTCTTGTAATCATTCACATTGGTTTTGACATCAATGATTACTTCTGATAATCAGGTTTGCAGCTTTCCAAACTATTAAGTGCAGCTAAATTGCAGAGGGGAGTTCTCCTTAGGGCACCATTCCTGCTTCTGAAAACTTCTTCTTGAGGGCTAGACTAGCTGGGATGGCATCCATGGGTCCAACCCATGGGAACTGCCACCATTTTAAAGCGATTTAAAATGCTATGAGGGCCTGATCCTGATCAAGCCCATAATGATGTGGGCTGAGGCACCCCCATGAAGTACCAAACCTGTTTTAGCACTTGAAAAGGTGTGGGGGCCGCTATGGTGGGAGGCCTCCCAACCATCGCCACCACTGCTTGCTTCTACTAAGCAACAGTGGGAGACATTGAAAAAACAAGCACCAGCCTCTGCGCCATTATGTCACTTGCAGGTTCATCGAGGAAGTGACAATGGGTAGCTCTGGGAATCTCTGGAAACTCTATGGTTTTGTCATAAGGTTTCCAGCCATTCCTAGAGCTACCCGTTGTCACTTCCATGTTGTAGCCAGAAGTGGAGCAGTGACATCAGCAACCTTGGTGACAGCACACACACCCCATGTCCTCTCTTACCAACCCTCACACAAGTTGCCAGGCTCAGTCTGCAACCCTGGGGGCAGAGGGGGACAAGAGTGCCCCAGGCTGCAATGCTGTGGGCCTTCATAGCATTTTTTAAATTGCTTTGAAATGGCATGGGAGCTCTGGATTGGGCTAAGGTTTCCAACTTCCAGGTGGTGGCTAGAGATCTCCTGGGATTACCATTGGTCTCCCAGTGACAGAGGTAGTTCCCCTAGAGAACATGTCTTGCTTTGAAGGTTGGGCTCTATGGCATTATACCTTGCCAAGGTCCCTCCCCAAACCCTGATCTCCTCGGGCTCCTCCCCCAAAATCTCCAGGTATTTTCAAACACAGACCTGACAACCCTAGGTGGACCCATGGTTGCTATCACATCAAGCCTGACCCTTAGCTGCATGATCTCATCGGAAGGGGAAGTTAGAGAAGGATTCACATCCGTTTTCACAAATTCAAGAAAAAATACACAGAAATGTGCTTCTCAGCAAGCCACTGAAATATAGTTATATATAAGCCCAGCAGAAACTCATAAGCATAATAGGCCACACCCAACAGCAGAAACTTATTAGCATGTTAGGCCACACCCCTGACAACACATCTCATTAGCCTATTAGGCCACACCCCCATGTTGCCAGAAGTGTGGTCATCCAGCCACAACCACCTTTTGCTTCTTATTCTGTTTACGTTGTTTGTTGTCAAAACCCAGGGCTTTTTTTTTGGAGCAGGAACTCCTTTGCCTGTTAGGCCACACACCCCTAATGTAGCCAATCCTAATGAGTTTCTGCTGTTGGGTGTGGCCTATTATGCTAATGAGTTCCTGCTGGGCGTGGCCAACTCGGGAGCCAGCCGGAACTCCGTTCCTGTGCGTTCCTGCCCCAAAATAGCCCTGATTATATCCATGAAGGTAGCTACATCTAAGAGCAGCCTGCTTGTTCAGGAATGTCCTGTTGTTTCTTTCCTTTCATCCGTGGTTTTCCGTGGTCTTTTACTGTAACAATTCAGAAATGACAATGCGTTTTGAAGGCTGCATTTCAGGTAAAAGGTAAAGGTAAAGGTTCCCCTGCTCAAAAGCCAGTCGAATCCGACTCTAGGGTTGCGGTGCTCATCTCCATTTCAAAGCCGAAGAGCCAGCGCTGTCCGAAGACGTTTCCGTGGTCATGTGGCTGGCATGACTAAACACCAAGGTGCACGGAATGCTGTTACCTTCCCACCGAAGTGGTACCTATTTATCTACTTGCAATTTCTTGCTTTCGAACTGCTAGGTTGGCAGGAGCTGGAACTAAAGATGGGAGCTCACTCCGTCTTGCGGCACCCGGGTCTCGAGCTGCTGAACAGCGTCTTAACCACTTGAGCCAGGAAAGGGTGGTTTATTCCAGAGACAAACTTTTGAAAGTCCTTAAAGGACTTTAAAGACTAACAAAATATGTGGCAGGGAGGAGCTTTCGTGAGTCACGGCTCACTTCTTCCAACACTTCTCCAGATTCTTCAGCAGTGACTTACCAAAGCTCCTCCCCTGCCACCAATGTGGTTAGTCTTTAAGGTGCCACTGGACTCTGGCTCTTTTTTATGTTCAACAGGCAATGACTCCTGAGCAAACCAGTCAATACTTGGTGCTCATCTTCCAAATAGATACCTTCTGCAGGGTTGCCAACCTCTAGGGGGTGGCTGGAGATCTCCTGGAATTACAAGTGACTTCCAGACTACAGAGATCAGTCCGCCTGGGGGAAATGGCTGCTTTGGAGGGTGGACTCGGTGGTATTATACCCTGCTGAGGTCCCTCCCAGGGTTGCCATCTCTGGGTTGGGAAATTCCTGGAGATGTGGGGGCGAACCTGTGGAAGGCGGGGTTTGGGGAGGGGAGGATCCTCGACAGGGCATAATGCCATAGAGTCCACCCTCCAGAGCGGCCATTTTCTCCGTCTGTCCTCTGCAGATCAGTTGTAATTTCAGGCCCCGCCTGGCGCTTGGCTATCCTCACTCCTTCCCTCCCCAAACTCCAGCCTTTACAGCTACTGCCCAAAATCTCCAGGAATTTGTCAAGCTGGAGTTGGCAACCCTATTCCTCATAGGGTCACAAAAAAGACACACTTGCTGTGAGGGGAGGATGAAGAGCAGGCAGAAGAGGAGGAGGAAGGATATGACCTCACTCCCTGCTAGTCAACAACCTCCTCTGTGACAGGATTCATTTCCTCGCTGTCATAAAGAGGACATCCGCAGCTCCATAAATGTCCGTCCAAACACCAGTAACTCACAACTAATGGTGCCGATGACAAACAGTAATGGCGTGCCATTTATTTTAAAATGCATCTTGGCGGGCGCCAGGTCTTTTGGAAACACGCCATCTGCTCAGGGCTTCGGGAGGGGGAGCACCGATCCCCGTTCATGACTGAGCCGCAGGCCAAAGCCAGCATTAGAGAGTTGTGCACGCATGGGGCTCCAGGTTCAGATCTTACACTGCCAGCTAGAAGACTTCTGAAGGCAGGCCTAGGAATAGGGCTGCCAACCCCCTGATGGGGCCTGGGGTGCTCCCGGAATTACAGCTGATCTCCATTGGAGTCCAGTAGCACCTTAGAGACCAACAAGTGGAAATGGAGACCCCTCGAAATTCATTCCCCAGTTCGGAACAAGGTATCCACGTAGGATTCTTCTCTCACTACAGGTGCTGATTTCCCGCCCCAAGCATTTCTCCCCTGCTCTAATCAAGCTGATGACCCTTTCCATTGTACCTTTGCATCCTTTCTTTGCAATACCTCTCCCACCTTCTCACTGGGATATAAGGAGCAGGGTGGCCAGGTCCTCCCTGGCTGCCGGCGGGGGGGATCCAGCCTCTCCTCTTGGATCTTCTGGTGTGCATGATTGGCGTGCACGCCGTGATGACATCACCCAGAAGTGATGTCATCACGTCGGGGTGACACTCTAGGCCAAAACTCTATGGTATTTTGCTTTCAAAACTATGGCGTTTGCCTGAAAATTAAAGTGTCACTTCCCCTGATGCCCCAACGTGATGATGTCACTTCTAGGTGATGTGCCCGTTCAGTGGTGAAGCTCCCCCACTGAGCAGCTGGCCAGCGGTGGGCTGGAGCCCCAGAAATCGGGGGAACCCCACCCGGACTGGGTGTCACGGCTCCTGCTGGGTCCAAGCACACGGCTCCAGCGGAGGAGCTGAGTGCCGCTGGGGATGAGATCCCAATGCCAGGAAATCCCGCACCTGACAGCGCTGAGAGTTCGATGGCTGCTCCAGCAACAGCTGAGGCAAATTCCCACCTGATCAGCACTCCCCCCCGATTCACCTCCACCGTTTTCCCGTTTGAGAGAACAGCACCGACATGACATGGCAGCCTGGCGGTGAGAGGCACGCATGCACAACAGACGCTCTTTCAGTCCCGAGTATTAGCAGGAGCCGGGACGTGCTTGGGGCGTGCTAATTGCCAGCAGCTTAGTGAGCTCTTTAGCCCTCGCACTCATGCCCACAAGTCGTGCCAGCAACTAGTCACTTTGACAAAGCTTTGCACCTCCTTGCTCGTGTTCCTGATTCCTGTCCTGGCGTCCTCGGCTCCTTGACCTCGGCTTGCACGACTACACTTAGACCCGCACCTCGAACCTTTGACTCCCTGACTCTTGACTCTTGGAACCTCTGGCTTACTGACTCCTCTGACGGTTTGTGCTTTGGACTTGGCCTCCCTGGTTGGTTTGTCTGCCTGGCTCTTGACTTTGGACTGCACCCTGGCCACCCCGCTTTTGCCCCGCTCTTTGGACTTGGTTTTCCCAGTTGGTTGGTCTGCCTGGCTCTTGACCCCGGACTGTGCCTTGACTTCCTCGCTCTTATCTGGCCCCGCACCCCGATCCGTGACACTGGGGGTCCAGCAACCCTAATGAGTCAGGGATCCTCATTCCGACCTGTATCTGAAAAAGGAGCTGTGTCTGTCATTGTTCATACCCTGAACATCTTGCTGGGTCTCTAAGGTGCTGCTGGACTCGAATCCAGCTGTTCTCCTGCCGCCCATCATGGCTACCCTCTGAAACTGGTCTCTGGACTGCAGAGGCCAGTTCCTCTGGAGAAAACAGTTGCTTTCGAGGGGGGGGCCTGTGGCATCCTATCACTTCTGAGCTCCCTTCCCGTCCCTCCCCAGACTTCATCCTTCCCCAGCTTTGCCCCCAGATCTCCAGGAATTTCCCAACCTGGAACTGGCATCCTTCATTTGGAAATGCTGGAAACGTATGAGTTGCAAGGTCTAATCCAGTCATTACAGGGTTAACTTGTTTACCTTCCTTATCATTGTTTAGACTGACCTGGAAGGAAACCTGGCAGACAGCCAATGCTAGCAAAGCCCGGGAAAACTGGCCTCTTTTGTAAACATTGATTGGTTAATCTATTCAGGTGATTTCCTTCTAGGGGTCAAGAAGCAGGAGGATTCTCCATTATTGCAGTGGTTGTGTGACCATGCTTTCTAGCAGCAAGATGTGACAATGTAGCTCTAGATATGTTTGGTATTTTCTAGGTTTCCTGTGTACCTTTTACCCTTAGAAAGAAAGCTTTTTTCAAAGAAAGAAATGTCTCCTCTCCAGTGAAGCAAAGATCCATTGCAAACTCTGACCATTTTGCCCAACAGGAAAGGCCCTTCCAGGAAAACCTTCCAGAAGGCTGGTGCTAGGGCTGTAAGAACGTGAGAAGAGACATGCCAGATCAGACCATAGTTCTAGTCCAGCGTCCTGTTTTCCCCAGGGCCAACCTGATGAATTGGAAGACCCACAGAAGCCAAAGCCTCCCCCTGTCATTCCCCCCCTCCCCCGAAACTAGTAGTCAGAGATATACATGGGGATTCCATTTAGCCAGTTTGGTGTAGTGGTTAGGAGTGCAGTCTCTGATCTGGGAGAACCGGGTTTGATCCCCCCATGCCTCCACATGCTGCTGCTGGTGTGACCTTGGGTCAGTCACAAGTTCTCTCAGAGCTGTTCTCTCAAGGGTAGTTCTCGGGAGAGCTCTCTCTGCCCCACCCACCTCAAAGGATGTCTGTTGTGAGGAGGGGAAGGGAAGGGAGATTGTAAGCCACTCTGAGACTCCTTCGGGTAGTGAAGGGTGGGGGTATAAATCCAATCTCCTCCTCCTCCTTCTTCTAATAGTTAAGGATGGACTGATCTTCAGTGAATGTGTCTAACACCCTTTCAAAGTTATCTACATCCAGGGGCAGTGAGCTCCACAAATTAATTCGATATTGTGCCAAGAAGAACTTTCTTTTGTTAGGCTACATGAACTGGTTTGATGCAGAATAAGAAAAACAGGATGTTCCGCATTCAGCAGCACTCTGTTCAGAAACATTGAGTCATTCCTGTATACTTAATTCCATATGATTTGTGGAACTCACTGCCACTGGATATAGCTTAGGACTGAGATACATGTTACAAATTATGTGACTTTGCCATCCCAGACCTGCAAGTATCAGGGTTGTCAGTCCCCAGATGGCGGCTGGAGATCTCCTGGAATTGCAACTGGTCTTCAGGCAACAGAGCTCCCCAGGAGAAAATGGTGGCTTTGGAAGGCATTAGACTGATGGTCCCTCCCCTCCCCAGGCTCCATCCCCCAAATCTCCGGGAATTTCCAAACCCAGAGCTGGAAACCCTAAAGTTCCCGGGAGCCACTCCATTCAGAAGTGACAAGAGGGCCTGATGCTGATCAGGACCGCCGTGGGGGGGGGTCGCACTATTTTCCAAAGTCTAAATGGCGCCACCAGGCAAATAATGCCCCCACCAGAATCCCACAGCTGCAGTATGGCTGCCGGTCCCTGTGGTGAACTCACGTAACTTGTCACATGTCATTCAGCACTTAGAGGACCAACAAGAGGAGTCGGTTTTCTCCTTCGTCGCCCCGATTGTGAGTTCCCGGGGAGGAGGGGGGAGGCACCTGGCTGGTAGCTACTGAGAAGCAGAGCGTTGGACTAGATGGTCTGATCTAGTTAGGCGCTAACAAGGTTTCCTCCTGCTGAAGGCTCTAATATGGAGCTGATCTATTATGTATCATAAATGTTCCGCTTCCTTTTCCAATTAAGGTATCAACGTCAAGAGGCCCAGAGAGGTTTCAAGTATCAATAGATTAAAAGGAATGGCTGCAGCCCAGGCGCAGAGAGGCGTTCTTCTTACCAGCCGACATCAGGATACATTTCATTTTTAAATCCCTCGATTCTAATAAAGGTATACACTCTCTTCCACTCTGCTCGTCTCTCCGCTCTGTTTTATTTGCTCCTGCGATTCTTTCACGTCTGCAGAAGGCGCGGGAACAATTAAAGAGCGACAGAGAGAGAGAGAGAGGCCACAACAGCACACATCGACAAATTCTCTTTAGAGAAACACACAAGCCCGGCTTCAAAAGTCAGACTTTTGGAGGAGAATTCAAAGTTTTATTAAATATCTCTTTAGTGCCCTTTGTCAGCAGAGACTCCAGGCAGAAGCCGGTGATTACCATCCTGCTGACACAAGCAGTCTTCGACACTTTAAAGGGGACTGCAAGAAAATCTCCTCCGAGGAGTAAACGCTGCTTTCATTTCTAGCTCGCCATGTCCACGGAAAAAAATCTTGTGTTTTGCTGATGGAAAGTCTCCACCATCAAGTTTCCACCAACTTATTGCAACTCTGTAGGGTTTTCAAGGCAGGAGGTGCTCAGGGGGTGGTTTGCCACTACTTGCTTCTGTGTAGCAACTCTGGACTTCCTTGGCTGGTCTCCCATCCAAGTACTAACCAAGGCTGACCCTGCTTAGCTTCTGAGATCTGACGGAATCAGGCTCGCCTGGGCCATGCAGGTTAAGGTTTTGCTATGCTAGCCAAGTAAATTCCATCCCATCATTGCAACACCTTTTTGGGGCTTAGGTAAGGTTGCCAGCCTCCGGGTGGTGTCTGGAGATCTCCTGGGACCATTATCAGAAACGTGGTTAATGCACACTTCTAATTTTCATTGTTTGGCAGTGTCAGACTCCTGCAGCAATCAGTCCCCAACCACTTTCATTCAAAGAAGTACAGTTTATTGAGACTTTGAGAGTAGGCAGATATCGTAACCATTCTGTGTTAGAACTAAAGGAAAGCGCATGCAATAGCCAGTGATACATCATTCAAGGGGACCCTCTGATGGCCCAGGGCCAATCAGGGATCAGGCAGAAGCCCGCCAAAGTAACGGGCTACTTTCCCCAAGAGAAATGCTACACCAGGCACTGAAGGTCAGGCAGAGATAATACGCAGGGCTCATTTTGTAGCAGGAACTCCTTTGCATATTAAGCCACACACCCCTAAAGTAATACATCACTCACAAAAGTATTGCTAGAGACAGGGTGATATTGAAATTAAATTATGCAGTTTGGTGTAGTGGTTAAGTGCGCGGACTCTTATCTGGGAGAACCGGGTTTGATTCCCCACTCCTCCACTTGCACCTGCTGATGTGACCTTGGGTCAGTCAAGCTCTGCACAGCTGTTCTCTCAGGACAGTTCTCTCAGTATTGCTAGGACAGGGTGATATTATGCAGTTTGGTGTAGTGGTTAAGGCGCGGACTCTTATCTGGGAGAACCGGTTTGATTCCCCACTCCTCCACTTGCACCTGCTGATGGACCTTGGGTCAGTCACAGCTCTGGCACAGCTGTTCTTCAAGGACAGTTTCGGTCGAAGTTCTCTCAGCCCACCTACCTCACAGGGTGCCTGTTGTGGGGAGAGGAAGGGAAAGGAGTTTGTAAGCTGCTCTGAGACGCCTTTGGGCAGTGAAGGGCGGGGTATAAATCCAATCTCTTCTTCTTCTTCTTCTTCTTCTTCTTCTTCTTCTTCTTCTTCTTCTTCTTCTTCTTCTTCTACATTTGTATTGCTTAAACAGCACTTCTTCAGCAAGAACTAGGGAAACGCGACTGACAAGCATTCTTAGAGCCATAGTTTAGCTCAGAGAACAAAATGGAAGACAGCGGGCCTAGCCATACACTTTGCATACAGCACCTCCCCAGTCTCACGTTAACACTTTAACTACTGCACCACACTGCCTATTTACGTCCTATTTACGTGGATAGGCAGGGCTCTTTTTGTAGCAGGAGCTCTTTTGCATATCAGGCGACACACCCCTCACTGTAGCCAATCCTCCAAGAGCTTACAGAAGCCCCTGTAAGAAGAGCTCCGTAAGCTCTTGGAGGATTGGCTACATGAGGGGTGTGTCGCCTTATATGCAAAGGAGTCCCTGCCACAAAAAGAGCCCTGGTAGAAACACAAGAAGACACAGCAGAGTTGAAACTTAACCTTCCAGAGTCACCCCCACCCCCACGGCAGCCAGGGCTCGAGGAAGGCCTAGCTGGCAGGCGGCGTGGTTCCCTGTCAAGCACTCGTCTCCATCTTGTGCTGTGCAGCGATTCACTGGTTGGGTTGCCAGCTCTGGGTTGGGAAATTCCTGGAGATTTGAGGGGGTGGAGCCTGGGGAGGGTGGGGCTTAGGGAGTGGGGCATCCACCTATCAAAACAGCCATTTTATCCAGGGGGACTGATCTTGGTTTATTATTTATTTATTTACTCCTCAGATTTCTACCCCACCCTCCCAGCCAAGGCCGGCTCAGGGAGGCTTACCTAAAACCAGCATAGATTTGCAATAAAACAATTAAAACATTTAAAACAATGCTAAGGTTAGTTAACAATAACACGGTAGGTGCTGGTATTGCTGTCGCTGGATCAACGATGGCTACCGTATTCGTTCTTTCTTCCCATACCCGGCTCCTAGGTCTACTTCAGGTGTCTTTGGTGTAGTGGTGCAGTGGTTAAGTGCATGAACTCTAATCTGGGAGAACCGGGTTTGATTCCCCACTCCTCCGCTTGCAGCTGCTGGATGACCTCGGACAAGCCATAGTTCTGATGAGAGCTGTTCTTAGAAAAGAGCAGTTTCTGTCAAGAGCTCTCTCAGCCCCACCTACCTCACAGGGTGCCTGTTGTGGGGAGGGGAAGGGAAAGGAGTTTGTAAGGCACTCTGAGACTCCTTTGGGTAGTGAAGGGCGGGGTATAAATCCAATCTCTTCCTCCTCCTCCTCCTCCTCCTCCTCTTCTTCTTCTTCTTCTTCTTCTTCTTTCAGGCAGTTGGCACAGGCTGATGTTATAAATTCCAGAGAGAGTAAGGCTTCCCATCCCTCAACAACTAGTTGTTAATGAAGTTGAAATGGTGGCAGCAGCTCCAAAAGCCTGGTGGAAGAACTCTGTTTTACAGGTCCTGCAGAACTGCAAAAGGTTCTGCAGGGAACTGATCTCTTCTGGGAGCTCATTCCACCAGACTGGAGCCACCACCAAGAAGGCCCTGGCCCTGGCCCTGGTTGTTGACAGCCTGGCTTCTTTAAGACTCAGGAGAGCCAATTGACTTTGGGCCCCTGAGCGCAGTGCTCTCTGGGGAATATGTGGGGAGATCAACCGTAACAGCAGGAGGCCTCCAGGTGCCGCCTGGCAGTTGGCAACCCTATTTACTGGGAAAGCCTGCCTTCAAATCCCCACTCCACCCTGAGCCTTGCAGCATGACCTTGAGTCAACTGCTAGCTCTCAAACTGACATAGGCGGCTTCCACATCACCATTTTGCTCCCACTCGCTTCCAAACCTGAGCATCCTTTTTTTCAGCATCCACACACCATCATCCCTCTAACGTTCCACTTTCCAGGTTTTCCTCTACTTTGTTCTGCCCTTTCCCAAACCTGCTTTTAAAGGACATGGTTCATGCACCTTTGCACACCATCTGGACGGGAAGGTGTTTATGTTTTGAAGTCTGAGCCGCATCGATGCCGTCTCCCTGCCATCAGCACCTTGAGGCCGCTGTCTTCCTTGCTTTGCCACCAGGGTGCTTTTTGAGAGCTTTTTTCAAAAAATGCCCATTGATATTGCACTATAGTGCAATAATGTTGTGATGATCTAGTGCCATGTGTTGCTAGTTCCTCTGAATTCCTAGCTTTACTTTAAAAAAAAAAAAAAAGATAAGTCCGTATGCCTTTTGTTGTGGAGATATCAAGGGGAAGGTGCAGGCCAGTTTTGCTCTGATTGCCTGGAATGGAATGACAGAGGTTGGAATGGGGCAGGAATTCACTGTTCGGCTGATGATGGGAATACTCTGTTGCAGACGCAAAAGCCTCAGCATCCACAGTGGCAATGAAAGCCACACGGAGAATGTTCTCTGTGCGGATGCAGCTCTAATTCACAGGGTTATTGTGACATAAAAGGGAGGAGGAGGCAAGTGCCACGAATGCCACCCTGAGCTCCCTGGGTGAAGGATCTGATTATCATGACAATAATAAATAATGACATCATCGCTCCCCTCAGGAAGCTGACGTCTACTGAGCCAGACCATCAACCCATCCAGATCAATATTGTCTGCTCTGACTGGCAGCGCCTCTTTGCAGTCTCAGGCTAAAACGTCTCGCTCTGTCCTGGCATCTGAAATGGTTTAGCCACTAAGCCACAAATGCTCCGGCTATCAGTCCATCTCACTCAGTACTAAGGAGGAGAGGGACCTCAGCCAGGTATAACGCCCCAGCCCCCACCCTCCAAGGTGGTTGTTTCCCATCTGTGTAGAGATCAGTTGAAATTCCAGGCAATCTCTTCTTCTTTTTTGGTGTAGTGGTTAAGTGCGCGGACTCTAATCTGGGAGAACCGGGTTTGATTCCCCACTCCTCCACTTGAACCTGCTGATGTGACCTTGGGTCAGTCACAAGCTCTGGCACAGCTGCTCTTGAAAAAGAGCAGTTTCTGTCAGAAGTTATCTCAGCCCCACCTACCTCACAGAGTGTCTGTTGTGGGGAGGGGAAGGGAAAGGAGTTTGTAAGCCACTCTGAGACTCCAAGTGAAGGGTGGGGTATAAATCCAACCTCCTCTTCTTCTTCTTCTTCTTCTTCTTCTTCTTCTTCTTCTTCTTCTTTTTTAAGAGTTTTATTATTTTTCTGAAAAGAAAAGAAAAGAAAAAGACAACACCTACACATATAAAAGACTAACAGACAACAAGCAAAGAGCACGTACTCATTATAACAGCTTAGTTTTTGCATAAAAAGAAATCATTCGTTTCGGCATGTAGATCAATTTAACAGTTAAAGTCTAGAGGTTATAATTTTATATTTAGGTTATAAGTCCTTGAAGGTATTTCTCGATCCATTTGTATGGTCTTGACCAATTTTTCTCAAAAATTCCCCCTTTTTTATCTTGTAATTGTAAAGTTAATTTGTCCAGGCGATCTCCAGGCTCCAAGTGGAGATTGGCAACCTTAATTAAGCTATTAGATACTCTGACCCAGCAGGATCTCAGCCAGGTGAAAGGAGCTTTCCCAATAACTGAGATCCTTTACCAGCCATCAAGAGGGCACTCTACCCATAATCCTCCTCATGCACATGGTTGCCATGTTGTGCGAACCTGATACACCTGGTTGCCATGTTGATCGATTCAACCATACATGTATGCTTAGGGTTGCCAAGTCCAAATCCAGAAATATCTGAGAACTTTGGGGGTGGAGCCAGGAGACTTTGGGGGTGGAGCCAGGAGACTTTGGAGGTGGAGCCAGGAGACTTTTGTGATGTCACTTCCTGTGATGTCATTTCCAGGTCAAATGGCAAGTGATGCCACTTCCCCTTCCAATGGTGTCACTTCCAGTACACTGCACGAAAACCTCACCTTCCTGTGATGTCACTTTCCAGGCACTCCCCCATATCCACCTCCCCCTCTGAAGTAACCTTCTTTCAAAAAATAAAATTTAAATTCAGTGTCATATATCAATTCCCACCCCACCTTTCCCCTATGTTACATTACCAATAGGCTTTTAGGCCTCCTTCCAGTGCAAAAATAACAAAAAGCTTTAAGAAACATAAAATGCTTTAAACATTTAACAATCAGAAGGAAAAAACAAGCAAACAGCACATGTCAAAAGTGAAGCCCTTTTCACCTTTTTCAGTAGGAAAGATAAGCACACACTGAAACGTTACACTGAAATCAATAGAATTCAATGTGCTTAATTCTGACCAAATGAGACTATATGTATTATAATGAAAACAAAAACTATGTGTGCTAGGTCCTAGAAAAAGATCACCAGACAACATTCCTTCACACTATGCAAAATACACAACAGAATGGTCTAAGAACTGAAGGCTGAACACTCTGCCAAAATCCGCTACCTAAAACCCTGGAGAATCACTGCCAGTCAGAGTAGACAATGCTGATATTGATGGACTGATGGTAGAGAGACCATGCTTTGTGTGCATTGTGTGTGTGAGCTGAAGAGAAGCCCATGATGGATGAGGCCAATGGCCCATCCAGTCCAACACTCTGTCACACAGTGGCCAAAAATACCAGGGGCCATCAGGAGGTCCAGCAGTGGGGCCGGGACACTAGAAGCTCTCCCACTGCTGCACACACACCCCCAGCACCAAGAATACAGAGCATCACTTGCCCCAGCCTGAAAGTTCCTCTCTATACCTTCTGGTTAATAGCCACTGATAGATCTCTGCTCCATATGTTTATCCATAAAACCTGGAATTGGCTTGGGTATTTCTGGAATGTGTGTAGCTATCACCAGATCAGCTCCATCTCAGCTCCTTTGTTTCCTTACAAATTCATGAGGTTGATGTGAGCCACCTCCTCCATTGTCAATTATAAATCTTGCCCTTGTCCCTCTACCAGTTCCAGTGTCCAGTTCTGCTGCCTTCCTTACCTCCATGTTCCCTTTCTGTGTCACACTCTCCCAGATTTCTTTGCACACTATTGCCTACTCTGTTGACCACTGACCCAGAGAACCCCTTCCATAGTCTCTGTGAAATATCCCAACCTGTAGTCTAGCTTGGGGGTCTCCAACCTTTTTGAGTCTGTGGCATCTTTGTAATTCTGACACAGTGTGCTGAATGCAGACACAAAATGTCTGCTGCAGGAGCCAGCCAGGAACAGATGGCCACAGCATACCTTCAGTCCTATAGTGACAATCCTGTAAGGTGGGGGCCAGATTCTGCCAACTCCTGCTACACCCTGGGGCTGTCATTCCACTCCATAGTCTCTCATCCCAGTCCCAGAACATTACTGCTGCACCCTGGGGCTGTCATTCCACTCTGGGACCTGTCATCTCAGTTCTAGAACACTCCTGCTACACTCTGGGGCTGTCATTCCACTCTGTGGTCTCTCATTCCATTCCCAGAGTAGTGTATTTGGGCCCAGAGACCCTAATGGAAAATCCATTCCGCATTTTTATTGCAATTCTGCTTGTACTGTAATGTATTTTAATGGAGCCCATACAAGGCAATAGGCATTCCTGGCTCCCATTATTTCCAATGGGCCTTCAAGTGTTTCCCATTGTTTCCAATGGGCAATCCTGTCCTTCGTTTCAGTACATCTCCAGAGAAACTCACTAGCTCAGCTTTCTGTCGTGAGCAGTCAGAAAGGGGGGGGGGTTCTTTCTTTTTAAAAATAAAAGCTAAGTAGAAACAATGAGTGGAAAAGCTGGAGAAATCCAAAAAGGACTGGGGGGGGGAGTCAGGAGAGACGAAGGCGAGGGGAGGGGAAAATGGAAGCCACATTCAACAATCTGTACTGCAAATAGTAAGAAGCCTGATTATTGTTTTTAATTCCGTTTTTCTACTCCTTTCTCTTTCTCTCTCTGTCCACACACACACTCCACCTTCCTTTCTTCTTTGGTGCTCAAAATAAAAGGGAAGGGGGACCGGCCATAGGAAGAGCTATTCTCCATCTCCAAGGATTTCCACATTTACAACACAAAAGAAGAAGCAAGGCTTTTGGGTAGAGGACTCTGACCCCCACACACACACTATAGGGAAGCTACTGCTTGACTCCTAAGACATAAAAAGAGGGATTTCTCACCACCACTCAAGCAGGATATCGGAGAGGCTGGAGAAGGAAAGAGCTGCAATGCAAGGGGCAAGAAGGAGGGAAATTTCACTGCACCTGAGTGGAGCAGGGCTTCTGAGGAGGGAGGGGCTGCTCAAAAATCAGCCAGAACTGTGCTCCAGGCGGAGCACACTAGAGGGAACATGCTCTAGCCCTCATCTCTATGGTTTTTATAACCATAGACTTGGAGGACTTAAGTGCTAGAGCGGCAATTTCCGGCTGCCATTTTTTCCCCCGGGCTGGAATTTTTAAAAAGCGGGTAAGGGGCTTTTAAATCGGGGAATCCCCCGCCCTCAGCGGGGGCTTGGCAAGCCTATGTATGCTCTAAGCATTCATTAATGGAAACCCTGAAAAATCCAGTGGTTAGTTCATGCAGATTGATGTTGCCAAAGTTCATATTCATTTGGATGAAAGTAAGAAGTTATAAAGTTCATAAAGCTCAGGTACATTAACTAGGGTTGTCAAGTCCCTCCTGGCAACCAGCAGGTGATGGAGGGAACTTACCAGTAGAAAAAAGGCCTAAGCCATGTCATTGGCATTGCACAGGAAGTGACATCATCATGCCAGTGACTTCCAAGCGACGCTCTGGTATTTGGGCAAAAACTCCATGGTAAAACCAGCTTCTACCATAGAGTTTTTGCCCAAACACCAGTGTGTTGCACAGAAGTCACCAGCATGATGACATCTCTTCCTGTGTGAAGCCAGCAATGAGGCCTAGGGCTCCTTCCTTCTACTGGTAAGTCCACCAGGGGGTCTGGAAACTCTATGCATTACAAAGTATGGTTTGCCTGAGAACTTAGTTAAGCGGGTTTATACCAGTGCAGTTGGAAAATATAATGTTAAAATATTTTTAATGGAGGAAGGGGGCAGGACCCACAAAGGCAAGAGTGCCTAGGGCCTCTAGGGCCCACAAAAATCATAATATGGCCCTGTCCACACCAAGTGGCCAGTGACATAGTGGTTAGGAGCGTGGACTCTAATCTGGGAGAACCGGGTTTGATTCCCCACTCCTCCACTTGCAGCTGCTGGATGACCTTGGGCAAGCCATAGTTCTGTCAGAGCTGTTCTCTCAAGAGCAGTTCTCAAGAGAGAGCTCTCTCAACCCCACCTACCTCACACAGAGTATCTGTTGCGGGGAGGGGAAGGGAAAGGAGTTTGTAAGCTGCTCTGAGACTCCGAGTGAAGGGTGGGGTATAAATCCAATCTCCTCCTCCTCCTCCTCTTCCTCCCCTTCTTTTTCTTTTTCTTCTTCTTCTTCTAGTGCTGGCAGGGCCGGATTGCCCATTAGGCGAACTAGGCGCTCACCTAGGGCGCCCGGCCCCAGGGCGCCGGCGCCCCACTCCCCAAAATGCGCCCCCCGCCGCCCTAACCGGGCGCCCGCTATCGCGGCCGCCGCTAGACCCCCGCCCCCTTCCCGGCTTTCCTGGAGGCCCCGCAGCCGCGGAGGCCCCAGGAAAGCCGGCTCTGGGAGGGAGGGGGCGGCGGCTAGACCCCCCCGCCCCCTTCCCGCTTTCCCGGGGAGGCCGCAGCCGCGGAGGCCCCGGGGAAAGCCAGCTCTGGGAGGGAGGGGCGGCGGCAGCGCCTAGACCTCCCCCCGCCCCCTTCCCGCTTTCCCGGGGAGCCCGCAGCTGCGGAGGCCCCGGGAAAGCTGGCTCTGGGAGGGAGGGGGCGGCGGCGGCAGCAAGACCCCCCCCCGCGCCCCTTCCCGCTTTCCCGGGGACCCCGCAGCCGCGGAGGCCCCGGGAAAGCCGGCTCTGGGAGGGAGGGGCGGCGGTGGCAGCTAGACCCCCCCCGCCCCCTTCCCGCTTTCCCGGAGACCCCGCAGCCGCGGAGGCCCCGGGAAAGCCGGCTCTGGGAGGGAGGGGGCGGCGGCGGCAGCTAGACCCCCCCGCCCCCTTCCCGCTTTCCCGGGGACCCCGCAGCTCGCGGAGGCCCCGGGAAAGCCGGCTCTGGGAGGGAGGGGCGGCGGCGGCAGCTAGACCCCCCCCGCCCCCTTCCCGCTTTCCCGGGTACCCCGCAGCCGCGGTGGCCCCGGGAAAGCCAGCGCTCCACCCCCGGTCTCCAGGTCCCACCGGGAGGCTGGCATCCCCAGTGACGGGCACCCCAGGCTGTCCTGCCTAGGGCGCCCAGACACCTGGAGCCGGCCCTGAGTGCTGGAGTGGACTAGGGCATGTTAAAACATGGTCACCTTTTCGTATTTTTTCTCCCACAGCTGCTCTGAGTTGTAGAGACAAACGGAAGTTGAGGGAGGGAGATACTCCACCCCCAGCAAGAGTTTAGTAGCCCTGGAGGAAAATTAGGCTGAAGGCTGAGTGACTGACCCAACTTCAAGAAGGGCTGCCAACCTCTAGGTGAGGGCTGGAGTTCTCCAGGAATTACAACTGATCTTGACTACAGGGATCAGTTCCCCTGGAGAAAATGGCTGCTTTGGAGGGTGGACTCCTAGGCAGGGCTCTTTTTGTAGCAGGAACTCCTTTGCATATTAGGCGACACATGCCCCTAACATAGCCAATCCTCCAAGAGCTTACAAAGCTCTTCTTACAGGGGCTACTGTAAGCTCTTGGAAGACTGGCTACATTAAGGGTGTGTCGCCTAATCTGCAAAGGACCTCCTGCTACAAAAAGAGCCCTGCTCCTAGGTATCATATCCCTGGTGAGCTCCCTACAAACTTTGTCCTCCCCAGGCTCCGCCCCCATATTTCTAGGAATTTCTCAACCCAGAATTGGCACCCCTAGTGCGCTTCCTCCATTACTTTTTCTCATGCAACTCTGCCTGTGCAGACTGCAAGGGAGAGAAGAGTTTCTTTCCAAGGTAAAAGGGACTGAGAATAAAATGGCTGATATGTTAATGCCCCTATATAAATCTATGGTGCAACCTCATTTGGAATACTGTGGACAGTTCTGGTTGTTGGCAGAGTTCAGGAATTAATTCAAGCCCAGCGTTGGAGTTTGCTTTCTATGAATTTACTGCAACGGGATTATGCAAAAAAAAAAAAGGCAATACCTGACTACAGGCCATTAATACAACAGAGAGGCCTTCTGAACACCGGCAGTAACACATGATGACACACAGCACAGAGAGAAAATAACAAGAGGTAGGCTGAACTACAAGAGAAAAACATCCAATAAACCCTAAACCAGAGATGTCGAACTCATTTGTTACGAGGGCTGGATCTGGGCCATGTGTGCCATAATCATAACGCCAGGTACCAGAGATATAAACTGCATCAAGGACAGCAGCTGGTAAGCTCCCAGTTGGTGTGTTCTCACTGCAAGGTCCCATGGGCTGGGAGGGGGTGCAAAGGAAAACCCACATGGGCGGACTGGAGAGAAGAAGAGGAGGAGATTGGATTTATACCCCACCCTTCACTACCTGAAGGAGTCTCAGAGGTGCTTACGGTCTCCTTTCCCTCCCCCTCCCCACAACAGACACCCTGTGAGGTAGGTGGGGCTGAGAGAGCTCTTTTGAGAACTGTCCTTTCCAGAACAGCTCTGAGAGAACTGTGACTGACCCAAGATCACACCAGCTGCTGCATGTGGAGCAATGGGGAATCGAACCTGATTCTCCCAAATTAGAGTCCACGATTCTAAGCACTACACCAGACTGGCCAGCAGTGCACACCTAGACAGACGTTCCCACACTGGCTGACTGCTGCAGATGAGGTTGTTCTGCCATGCTGAAGCCACAGACGGAGTGGCTCTGTCCGCTCCTCCCCCCGAGAAGTCTCTAGTTCCCGCCCCTGCACTAGTCGCTCGCGGGTCGCTTAAAAGCCCTGTTCTGGGCCCCGGGTCTTATGTTTGACACCCCTGCCCTAAACACTAGAAGATGCTACACAGCTCCCCCTAGGGTACAAGTAGGCTAAACTAGTCCTTCTGCGGCATTGGCAGTAATCAGACTCCTAGCAGCTTGTCGCTTCTCCAGCACCGGCCACCGTATCTCCAAAAGGACACTGCAGAGCTGGAAAAGGTACAGAGGAGGGGCAACCAAGATGTTTAAGGGACTGGAGCACCTTCCCTAGGAGGACAGGCTGAAGAGTCTGGGAATTTTCAATTTAGAAAATAAGCGATTAAGAGGGGACATGATAGAGGTTAATACAATTATGCATGGGGTGGAGAGACAAACAGAACTTCTTCTCCCGCTCCCAAAAGAATAGAACTCAAAGGCACCCAATGAAGCTGATGGGCAGTAGGTTTAGGATGGACAAAAGGAAATACTACTTTACACAGAGAGTGATTAAAATGTGGCATTTCCTGCCAGAGAATGTTGGGATGGCCACAGGAATAAACAACTTAAAAAGGGGGTTAGATAGATTCATGGAGAATGTCTGTCAATGGCTACTAGCCATGGTGACTGAGGGGAACCTCCACATTCAGAAGCACTAATCCTCTAAATCCCAGAGCCAGGAGGCAATATCAGGGGGAAGGCCTCAGCCTATATGCTCTGTTGTTGGCCCTCCAGAGGAGCTGGTTGGCCACTATGTGAGACAGGATGCTGGACTAGACGGACTATTGGCAGGGCTCATTCTGGTCACCACACCTCAAAAAGGATATTGTAGCATTAGAAAAAGTGCAGAGAAGGGCAACTAGAATGATAAAAGAGTTGGAACACTTTCCCTATGAAGAAAGGTTAAAGGGCTTGGGGCTCTTTAGCTTGGAGAAACGATGGCTGAGGGGTGACATGATCAAGGTTTACAAGGTTATGCATGAGATAGAGCAGGTAGAGAAAGAGGTACTTTTCTCCCTTTCTCACAATACAAGAACTCGTGGGCACTCAGTGAAATTGCTGAGCTGTCATGTTAGAATGGATAAAAAGAAGTACTTCTTCACCCAAAGAGTGGTTAACACATGGAATTTACTACCACAGGAGGTGGTGGCAGCTACAAGCATGGACGGCTTCAAGAAGGAATTAGATAAACATATGGAGCAGAGATCCATCAGTGGCTATTAGCCACAAGGTATAGACAGGATTGAGAGCTGTGGTGGCTCAAGTGGTTAAGACACTGAACTGCAGGCTGTGGAAGGTCAGTAGTTCAGCAGTTCAAGACCCGGGTGCAGCATGACGGGGTGAGCTCCTGTCTCTAGCTCCAGCTCCTGCCAACCTAGCAGTTCGAAAGCAAGAAATTGCAAGTAGATAAATAGGGACCACTTCGGTGGGAAGGTAACAGCGTTCCGTGCGCCTTGGTGTTTAGTCATGCCGGCCACATGACCACGGAAACGTCTTCGGACAGCGCTGGCTCTTCGGCTTTGAAACGGAGATGAGCACCGCAACCCTAGAGTCGGATTCGACTGGCTTTCGAGCAAGGGAACCTTTACCTTTACCTATAGACAGGAACTCTCTGTCTGGGGCAAGTGACACTCTGTATTCTTGGTGCTTGGGCAACAGTGGGAGGGCTTCTAGTGTCCTGGCCCCACTGCTGGACCTCCTGATGGCACCTGGTATTTTTGGCCACTGTGTGACAGAGTGTTGGACTGGATGGGCCATTCGCCTGATGCAACATTGGCTTCTCTTATGTTTTTAGGAGTAACACCTAGAATCCACGTATACTGTTATGCTGAAATAAGCCTGAACTATTCTCCATGACATTTTGGTCATGTACAACATGCCCCTTATTCCTGATGGTTAAGCAAAGCCGTGGTACCCTTTCATTTGCCTAATTTTCCCCCCAGCATTTCAGAATGACTGCATTTCTTGCAGGCTTGCTTAGATTTTGCTGGAGCCCCCGCCGCTTGTATCATTTATCACATACGACAGCAACCTTCAACTCACAGGTAAAGGTATTATATAGCCGGCGGCAGCTGTGAGGAATGCAATAATTGCCAAATGTTTCAACATCCCTCGGAAACAAATAACTTGGAGAGGAAAGGGAGCGATGTAGACTATTCCACCTGTTGCATCCTCTCAGTTTCGGTTTGAATTAGAATAGACTTCAAGGAATAAAGAAAAGCCAATAACTTCAAAAGGGATAGTCATAAACATTTGGCATCTTTCAAGTTCTCAGCAAAAGTCTTGTAAAGTAGCAAAGGTTTGCTCACCTGGTGAATATCTTTGTCCCATCAAGTCACAACCAACTTATGGCAACACCATAAGAAGCAGTGGTGGTGGTGGCTACAGACATGGACGGCTTCAAGAGGGAATTAGATAAACATATGGGGCAGAGTTCCATCGGTGGTTATTAGCCACAAGGTATAAATAGGAACTCTTGGTCTGGGGCTAGAGATGCTCTGTATTCTTGGTGCTTGGGGGGGACAACAGTGGGAGGGCTTCTAGTGTCCAGGCCCCCCTGGTGGAGCTCCTGATGGCACCTGGTATTTTGGCCGCTGTGTGACACAGAGTGTTGGACTGGATGGGCCATTGGGCTGATCCAACATTGGCTTCTCTTACGTTCTTAGGTGTTTGCCAGATTCTGGGGAAAGCATAAGAAGCAAAGATGACTTGCCAGGTTCTGCAAAACCTTCCTTGGTGTTCTCCCATCCAAGCGCCGACCCTGCTTTGCTTCCATGTTGGGAGCTAGTGTAGGGTTGCCAGCTCCGGGTTGGGAAGTTCCTGGAGGTTTGGAGGCGGAGCCTGGGAGAAGACAAAGTTTGAAGACAGGAGGTTGCTTGCGGGAATTTGATGCCACAAGGCCCACCCTCCAAAGCAGCCATTTTCTCCAGGGGAACGGAGCTCTGTAGTCTGGGGAGCAGTTGTAATTCTGGGAGATCTCCAGGCCCCGCCTGGAGGCTGGCAACCCTAGATGACTTGCAAGGACTGAGTCCTCTTGGTAACACTCTGTCCCAGTTGCAGCTACTTGGACGCACTTCTCACAAGGACACGTGACCGGTTGAGCTAGGCCTGCAATTTCCACAAATACCGTAATGCTTCAAAAGGGGAAATGTGCTGACTTCAGATCCTGAGCTGTTAAAAGACTCGGGAATCATTTCAAAGCCCTGAAATGGATAAGTGGATTTCGATATTGAGATGCACTCCCCTCCTCTCCTCCCACCCCTCCAGCTCCACTTTGGTCCAAAAAAGAAATTCAGTCGGCTTTCAGAACCAACTTCATGGTCACGGGATTATGTGTGTTTCTTCTAAAGTCCTTTTATCCAGAAAGGATTGAGAAATGATGTAGAAATATCCTCATTTAATTGAAATCTGTGTCTCGCACTCACTCGCAAGGACCGGTGCCTGATCCAATATGTCTGCGGCAGCTCTGCGGTTCGGGATCTCACTTACGAATCCGCCTCCTGACCCCTTTCACAGTCACCACTTAAAATCACAAACTGGCATGTCTTTCAGGGGTTTCATGACTTATGGGGACCCCCTCAAGGGGTAGTCAAGGCAAGAGACAAACAGAGGCGGTTTGCCAGGGCCCGCTTCTGCACAGCAACCCTGGACCTTCCAGAGAGGTCTCCCATCCGTGTACTAACCAGAGCCAACCCTGTTTAATCTTTTATTTATTTATTTATTTATTATTTTATTTCTAGCCCTCCGTCCCCCACACCCAGGCTCAGGGCGGGTCACAACAGTATTCGAACCAAATAAAACTCCAGTTAGAACATAATGACAGTCTGAAAACGCCATATCCATTTATGCTAAGAAGCCACCAAGGATGGCACTCATAATTCGTCTGCTCCCAGGAGACTCTCTGTAGATGTGCAGTTAGATGTAACTACTACTGAGGGGAATGGGCAGACGAAACTGAAGCAAGATGGAACGGAACAGGACAGGACAGGGGAGGCCAATGCAATTCAGGTTCCCGTCGCCTCAACCGGACCAAAGGTCTGGCAGAATGTCTCTGTTTTACAGGCCCTGCGGAACTATATTAAGTCCCACAGAGCCCGGATCTCACGCGGGAGACTGTTCCACCAGGCTGGTGCCAGAGCTGAGAGAGAGCTCTCTGGCTCTGGCCGAGGCGAGGCAGGTGTCCTTCGGGCCAGGGATTACCAATAGATGTTGATTCGTAGAGCGTAACGCTCTTTGGGTAAAATACTGGGAGAGACGGTCCTGAAGGTATGTCTGTCCCTGACCGCATAGGGCTTGCACGGTCAAAACCAAAACCTTGACTCTGACCCAGTGCTCTCAACGATGTTTCTGTCAGAACGCACGCTGCCACATTCTGGACCAGCTGAAGCTTCCGGATCAGTCTCAAGGGAAGCCCGGCATACAGCAAGTAATCCAACCTGGAGGTGACCTTTGCATGGATCACTGGGGCTCGGTGGCGGGGGGAGAGGTAGGGAGCCAGCTCCCTGACCTGGCGAAAGTGGTAGAATGCCAATCTAGCAATATTCATGACCTGGGCCTGCACTGATCATGGGGCATCCAATATCACGCCCAGGCTCTTAATTGTTGGCGCCAGTGTTGGCAGCACCCTGTCAAGAGTTGGATCCCTAATCCCACCCCCAGCACAAGCACCGGATCTCTGTCCTTGCTGGATTTAGTGTCCAGTCGCTCAGCAGACAGACTCTCATCTGGGAGAACCGGGTTGGTTCCACACACCTGCACTTGCACTGCTGAGTCTAACCTGTGGTGTCAATCAAAAGCAAGTCTGCATATTTGTTCAATCAAGCGTGTCATGTTTGTTCATAGTTCTTGCGGCTCTCACCGACATCATAGGGTGTCCATGTGGGACGGGAAGGGAAGGAGTTGTGCGCTCTGAGATGCCTTTGGGTAGTGAGCGGGTATAAGTCAATTCTTCTTCTTCTTCCGCCTTGTGGATTTAGTTCCAACCACCTAGCAACAGTCTCAGAGGCGGCCAAACTGCAGCTCAAGATGCCACGTGGGCTCTTTCGGGTGTCCATCCATCCATCAACAGATATAACTGGATGTCATCAGCATACGGATGGCAACCCAGCCCAAAGCTCCGGACCAACTGGGCGAGGAGGCACATATAGATGTTAAATACCTTGGTAGGGGGATTCAATCCTTGTGGGTCACCACATGCCAAAGGGTAATGCAGTGAGACTCTCTCCCCTAGAGCCACCCCTCTGTCCCTGACCATGGGGGAAAGAGACAAACCACTGCAAGACTGTCCCACGTACCCCTACATCGACAAGGCGGTGGATCATAAGATCGTAGTCGACCGTATCGAACGCTGCTGTCAGATCGAGTAATGACAGCAGCACCAAACCACCTCGATCCAGGAATCTATGGAGATCATTTGTGAAAGCAACCAGTGCCGTCTCGGTCCCATAGCCAGGGTGGAAGCTGGACAGGAAGAAACAGGAGGAGAAGAAGAGAAGAAGAGATTGGATTTATACCCTGCCCTTCACTTGGAGTCTCAGAGCAGCTTACTTTCCCTTCCCCTCCCCACAACAGACACCCTGTGAGGTAGATGGGACTGAGAGAGCTCTCTCAAGAACTGCTCATGAGAGAACGACTTGTAACTGACCCAAGGTCACACCAGCAGCTGCAAGTGGGGGAGTGGGGAATCAAACCCGGTTCTCCCAGATTAGAGTCTGTGCACTTAACCACTACACCAAACTGGCCTTCCAGGAATGGATCCGGGAAAGAGGAGTCTTCCAAGAAAGCCCGGAGCTACGCTAGGAAAGAAGGGTAGGCCTGGGGGGCGTCATGGCCAAGGGCTAAACAGTATGTGACAGCCCTAAAATCTGGCCACCAACGCCATTTTGGAGGAGAATTTGAACTCAGAAGCTAAGCAGGGCAGACCCTGGCAACCTCCAAGGAATACCAGAGCTGGGAGGCAGAGGCAGGCAGTTATCAAACCACCTTTTTAAAATGTCCAAGCCCCACTAGGGGTCACCAGAAGTCACCATGACTTCCATGCACACAAGCACACACAGAGAGAGAGTACCAAAAAATGCAAGAAGGGCCCAGTGGGGATCTTCCCCCCCTGTGCCTTTTCAAGGGCCAAAACAGCTGTGAGAGGGTAGGACCCACGGCCACTGTAACATCTAGTCTGGCCTGAGTGCTGCCTTGAGCCCAGGTCTCTGGAGGTTAAGGTTGCCAATCTCCAGGTGGGGCCTGGAAATCCTGGAATTACAACTAATCTCCAGACCTTAGTGACTAGTTCCCCTGGAGAACGTGGCTGCTTTGAGGACTATGACATTTACACTCCACAGAGGTCCCTCCCCCCTCCCCAAACCCCACCCTCCCCAGGTTCCACCCCCCAAATCTCCAGGAATTTCCTGATCTGGAGGTGGCAACCCTACAAAAGTGCTGTCTGACACATTAACCACTACACTGGTCCTCACTGTGAACTGCTTCCAGCATTCCTAAGTGGCGAGAGAGCAGACAAGATCTTTTCAATGAATAAACTGAAAGCCAAAGGAAATCCCTGCACATGTACATATATGACTAGCTCACAGCAGAGTGTGGCCTTCCCCATTGTCCCATACTCATACTCTTCCATGTTGCATAGAAGAGTCTCTAGAAATTAAAAGATGCCT
The DNA here is from genome assembly GCA_029375565.1 of Gekko gecko. NCBI lineage: Eukaryota > Metazoa > Chordata > Lepidosauria > Squamata > Gekkonidae > Gekko > Gekko gecko. Next base: position 14,717,756 of record JAPDNY010000012.1, on the reverse strand, counting down.
GCTCCTTGGGAGGAAAGCAATGGCAAACCTAGACAACATAATTACAATTAGAGACATCACCCTGCCAACAAATGTCCATATGGTCAAAGTGATGGTATTCCCAGTAGTAATGTATGGCTGCAAGAGTTGGTCCATAAGGAAGGCCGAGCGTCAAAGAATAGATGCTTTTGAATCATGGTGCTGGAGAAGACTCTTGAGAGTCCCTTGGACTGCAAGGAGGTCAAATCAGCCAGTCCTAAAGGAAATCAACCCTGACTGTTCCCTGGAAGGCCAGATCCTGAAGCTGAAGCTCAAATACTTTGGCCACCAAATTAGAAGGGAGCACTCACTAGAGAAGACCCTGATGCTGGGAAAGATTGAAGGTCAAAGAAGAAGGGGATGGCAAAGGATGAGATAGTAAGACAGTGTTACCGATGGAAAAAACATGAAACGGAGCAAACTCCAGAGGACAATGGAAGACAGGAAGGCCTGGCATCATGGGGTTGCGAAGAGTCGGACTCGACTGTGCAACTGAACAACAACAACATTGCTATACCAAAGACAAAATATTTGTGAGTTTTTCCTGGGGGTCCTTCCAGGCTTCTCACTCCCACTGTTCACAGCAACTTCAAGACACTCCGTCACCTGGTTCTTCTGCTGTGCGCACCCGTCCACTTGCACTCGGCGGTGCCGAGCATATTTCTTTGAAGGACGTTATTTTAATGAAGTCATTTGTGCCATTAAATATTAATCTGTCCAAGCAGTTAAAGTCTAGTGACTGTAACAAAACCAAATAATATATAATGGAGAAAGGTAATGAGGAAAAAAGCCACCGCCAAAAGTCAAGGTTAAGTAGCTGACTGAATGAAAGCAAGAGGGACCGAAGAACAAAAGCCAGCGGAGGACGCAGGAGAGATGGGATGCGCCTGCCTGCTACGGACAGCCAAAGAATAGGGCTCCGGGGGCTCTCAGATGTCTGGTGCCCTGCAAGACCACGGCCAGCAGGGAGGGGAAGTACTGAGCTGGATGGACAATTGGAGTGGCCCAGAGTTGGAGTGGCCCAATTGGAGTGGCTTCTTGCTTCCCTGCTCCCACGACCGGCTCTCTCTCCCTCAGCTGGGCAACAGGAGAAAATGCCCAAGCAAGATGGGGAACGCATGACTGGTATCTCTATCGTGATGACATTGCTTCATCTTGATCCAGAAGTGACATTACTGGCATATTATGCCCTGTTGTTGGTCCTCCATAGTAAGCCATAGTTCTGTCAGAGCTGTTTTTGAAAGAGCAGTTCTCTCAGGGCTCTCTCAGCCCTGCCTACCTCACAGGGTGTCTGTTGCGGGGAGGGGAAGGGAAAGGAGTTTGTAAGCCATTCTGAGACTCCTTCGGGTAGTGAAGGGAGGGGCATAAATCCAATTTCTTCTTCTTCTTCTTCTTCTTCTTCTTCTTCTTCTTCTTCTTCTTCTTCTTCTGTCATGGGCTCCAAATCCCCAAATGGATTGTCTTTTATCCTTTGTGTATGTTCATGAACGGATAACATACTTGTTTGGGGGCGGGGAAGGAAAAGGAGTTTGTAAGCCACTCTCAGACTCCAAGTGAAGGGTGGGTTATAAATCCAATCTCCTCCTCCTCCTCCTCCTCCTCCTCCTCCTCCCCCTCCTCCCCCTCCTCCTCCTCCTCCTCTTCTTCTTCTTCTCCGTAGTGACTGGTTGGCTACTGTGTGAGACAGGCTCTTGGATGAGGTGTTATGGATCAACCATAGCATTTGAGGCAAAGGCTGGAGCACCACGCCCGGCACAAGGATGTCACTCCCAGCCCCCATAAGATGTGACATTGGTGCACCCAAGGATGCCGATCCCTCACGCACAATACAGACATCTCTGCCTTCTCCCGTTTTGTCCTGGTTGCCAGGCTGGAGATTGGTTGGACTGCCAGCCTGGAGACCTCTTGCAAATACAAGTGAGTACAGAGATCAGTTCCCCTAGAGGAAAACAGCCGATTCAGAGGGTGGACGCTATGGCAGGATACCTCACTGACATCCTGCCCTTCCATAACCCCTGCCCTCCTCCGGCTCCACCCCCAAATCCCCAAGAATTCCCAACCTGGAGTTGACAACCTATTGACAACCATAGTGCAGCCCTAGGAAGGAGTCCTTGCTCAGCGATAAAAATAATGTGGTATAACATGTTGTTGAAGGTTTCCAAGGCCAGAGTTCATTACTTGCTGCAGGTTTTCCAGATTGTGTGGAGTACTCTCTTGACACAGAGAGTACTCCATCTTTCTGTGTTATATCTCTGAGGATGCCAGTCACAGCTACTGGCGAAACGTCAGGTCCTAGAATGCCAAGACACACGGCCTGGAAAATCTACAGCAACTAATACGGTATAATGTTTAGACTGAGTGATGGCCTGGAGAGATCCGAGTTCAGATCCCCACTCATCCATGAAGTTCACTAGGAGAACTTCAGCAAGTCTGTGTCTGTGTGTGTGTGTAACCTACTTCACAGAATTGTAGAAAATAGAGAGAGGAGGAATTACATATACAGCCCTGAACTTCTGGGAGAAAAGTTGGGATAAAAGAAATCTACATTTTTATTTTATTTTATTTCAAAGCTCTTTTTATCCCACATTCCCTAGAAAATATCACCAAGGGAGCTGACAACATCATTAAAACAATTAAAACAATTAAAAAAAACAGCTGCTAAAAATATCCCAGAGAGTGCTGTAACCCAGAATAACCTGGTATGGATAAGTGGAGAGCCTGGAGCATATTGACCCCATTTTGGGTTCTGTACAAAGGTCACTTTGAAAAATGATACACTGAGACTGCAAATAGTTTATGGCCAATCAGTCCTCTTCCAGTCCTTGGTCTACACTGTGCTTATGGACCAATGTATAAATTTGTGCCCTTTCCGGTATAGGTGGTTGGACAGAAAATACAAAAACCGAGAACAGTGTCATAACCGGAAGGACTTCAAGACAGGTATAATGCCATAGAGTTTACCTGCCAGAGAAGCCATTTTCTCTAGGAGACCTGATCTCTGTAGCCTAGAGATCATCCCAGGAGATCTCCAGGCCGCACCTGGAGGTTGGCAACTCTGGACCTGGTTCACACATGCGGCAGTATGTGATGGCAGAGTCCCAAGGCCGTTATAGGGTCCTTTTCTTCTTGCTGACATTGATTTCCTGATGCTTTCTACTGCAGATGATCCTGCCTGTGATTGATTTCTCTAGAACAGGGCAATAGCTCATCACCCAAGCATACAGCATAAGGCTCTTTATTCTCCGGAGACTAACCCTCTAAGTGCGTTCTCAGACCTGTTGCTTCTTAGCAATAGCCGCGAACACGCACACTTTCTCTTCTCATTGCAACAGGCCGGGCTGATTGTCTCCTAAGTCATTTTTAACCTTGTATCCCTTGGCCGAATTTACACGATTGCTCCAAATATATCAAGCAGCTCATTAAACTGCCCAGTAAACCTGAAGGTTAATCTGAGCGAAAGCGCCAGGACTCGAGTCATTTATTGGGAAGGAGAAGAATGATTCAATCATTTGATGGGCCAAGCGGAGACCGGGGAGGGAGATGACGAAAAGAGGCAGTGCGTGGTGCTGGCATCCTGAATGTGCACAGTTCAGACTAGGAAAAGCAAGCAGGATGGGAGGGAATGAAAAAGTTTATGTTCATGCAGAGCAGGGGGTGGGGATAGTGGGAAGAATTCCAGAGGCCCTAGGACCCCTGGGGGCCCCATAGATAGCCTTGCCAACCCCCAGGTGGTATACTAAATCTGAAAAACACTGTAAAGAAGGAACACGGACAAAAATTCTATTTGAAATTGCAAAAAAAAAAAACAACCTCCTATGAACTGTTCTTTCAAGATACAGTGCAAGTACAAGTTGAATTTAAACATGTAAAGCTAAACCACAATACGTAAATCTCTGTTTCAACCTTTCGTCAGGCCATAATTATATGGTAAAGCTGAACATATTACTAACCTGGACTCCCCGATATCAGATTTTCATTCACCCAGGGAAAGGGTTGAGGGAACTCGTGCAGGACGTGCACAAGCGCGTCTCCTCTGTCCCCAACTGCACTCCACCACTCAGGCGTTATCACCTCCGGGCAGTAGCTGGAGAACTCCTGGGATTATAACTGATCTCCAGGTAGTAGATACCAGCAGGGCTTTTTTTGTAGGAAAAGCCCAGCAGGAACTCATTCGCATAATAGGCCACACCCAACAGCAGAAGCTCATTTGCATATTAGGCCACACCCCCATGTTATGAGAAGTGTGGTCATCCAGCCACACCCACCTTTTGTTTCTTATTCTGTTTACCTTGTTTGTTGTCAAAACCCAGGGCTTTTCTTTTTTAGCAGGAACTCCTTTGCATGTTAGGCCACACAGCCCTAATGTAGCCAATCCTAATAAGTTTCTGCTGTTGGGTGTGGCATATTATGCTAATGAGTTCCTGGTGGGCGTGGCCAACTTGGGACCCAGCCGGAACTCCGTTCCTGTGCGTTCCTGCCCCAAAATAGCCCTGGATACCAGTTCAACTGGAGAAAATGGCCGCTTTGGAAAGTGGACTCTGCGGCATTACAGCCCACTGGAGTCCCTCCCCTGCCCTTCCCCAACCCCATTCTGTTCAGGCACCACCCTCAAAATCCCCAGTATTTCCCAACCCTACCCACAGAGCCAGTCAAAGAGTATGACTCAGTGGTCTCTTCACCAAGGAAGAAGGAAGGGGGAAGGGTGACCTTGGGCCAATCTCTAACCTATCTGAAAGGACTGTTGTAACAAGAAAATGGGGGCAGGGGCTTATCACAGCCTCAAGCTCCTTAGAGGAAGGGAGGGAGGGATTAATGGCATGGGGAGAAGGTACGGTGCACTTAACAGTGTGGACAGCCCCTGTGTCGTAGGATCAGGAGAAGATAGGGTTGCCAGGTCTGGGTTGGAAAATACCTGGAGACTTTGAGAGTGGATCCAGGAGAAGGCAGGGTTTGGACAGGGGAGGAGCCCACCCTCCAAAGCAGCCATTTTCTCCAGGGGAGCTGATCCTCTGTCAGCTGGAGATCAGTTGTAAAAGCTGGAGATCATGAAATAAGCTATTAAGAGTGGATAAGTAAGTAATGGTTATAAAATACTATGTACTAGGTAAATACTATGGTTATGAGATGTTATACACTGGATAAAAGCCATAAAAGTACAAGTAAGAAATTATACAGTATCTTAGTGAGGTAACATAATTTTTGTTAGAATAGATATATAAAAGGGGAAAAGGCGATGGTCTGCAGGTGCAGAGATGGACTGAAAGCAGAATACAATGCAAAGCCAAAAAAGCGTGGAGCTGGCTAAAGAAGTAGGAAAGAAAGGTAAAGTTAGAGGTAAAATGAGTATTCTATGGTTTATAAAAAGAACGTTGGAAATTTGATAAGGGTGAATTGAGAAAAGGTGAGAAATTAGGAGACTTTAATAATTATTATTGTTGTTTTGTTTTGCTGAAATGTTGTTATGAATTATAGACAGATAAATAAGAATCATTTGACGTTAATCTCCTATAGAGTTTGATTGTTGGATTAATTGTGACTAGGATTAATGTAAAGAACGACTTAAAATGTGGTTAGAAATACACTTAGAAATGGGATCTGAGATGATGTCGGGGAAGGTGGAAGCATTTAGCCATGTTAGTCATGTTAGAATTTTGTGTTAAGATACGATATAGCGGTCTCTCTTTTTGTGTATTTGTTGATGTTTATATATTGTTGACGTTTGTCTCTTTTTGTGTTGCAAAATTAATAAAAATATTAGGGGGAGGAAGTAAAAGTGGGAGATCTCCCGGCCCCACCTGGAGGCTGGCAACCCTAGGAGAAGGCTGGGCCATTCAAACAGCCCAGGAGCAAGCTGAGACAAGTATGGCCCCTGGGGCAGAGACTCCTCTCTCTGCTCCTTGTTGCTCTGCTCAAGGCCAAGTGCATGGAGGGAGCTGAGTAGTTCACAAAGGAATAAAAAGAATTCCCATAAACTGCGGCCTTTCTAAGGCCAGGGAAGAGACCACTGTCTCTCTTCATTCCCCAAGGTGGTTCTCGCGTTTCCTGGATGGGGAGGGGGGGAGAGAAAGAGCCCCTTGGCCCTGGCCCCTCCCTCTCACAAGGACGCCCATCCAGCACCACGGAAGGTTCTCCTTACCTCACCCGCTGAGATGAGGCGTAGGTAGCCTCAAAAACATGGCAGGAATTGAAGTTTTGTCGTCCTGCGCAGAACAGCTTTGCTTCTGTCTGGCCACATGGCTGCGGATCTGCCTCTACCGCTGGGATGGGAACTGCTCCTGACACAAGCGTCTTGAGCCCCCTCTCCTCTAAGCTCACCGGCGTATTAGGTTAGAAACCCCAAACAGAGACACCTCCCTGTGCAATGGAAAGCCTGACACGGGGAGGGACCTTAGGAGGTCTACTCAGAAGAAGAAGATGACATTGGATTTATACCCCGCCCTTCACTACCCAAAGGTGCCTCAGAGAGGCTGACAAACTCCTTTCCCTTCCCCTTCCCCACAACAGACACCCTGTGAGGTAGATGGGGCTGTGCCAGAACTATGGCTTGCCCAAGGTCATCCAGCAGCTGCAGGTGGAGGAGTGGGGAATCAAACCTGGTTCTCCCAGATTGGAGTCCACGCACTTAACCACTACACCAAACTGGCTTTGAAGTGAGGCCCATGTTACTCATTGTGGCTTACTCTGAAGAAAGGATCCTCAGGGTTGCAGCTGCAAACATGCACTCCCGGCTCTTCTCCTGTGGTTCAGGGTATTTCCATTCAGCCAAGGTTCCTTTGGGTATCTTGTCTGCCAGCTGCCTTTCACACACACAATAAATAACACACTTTCAGATAACACACTGTGTGAAATGGCAACATCCACTAAGTTGCAAATGGTCACTGAAGTGGATTGAAACTGCATTAGATAGCATGTGTGAAAGCGTCCAACTGCCACATTCCTTCCAAACAAAGAAGACAACTGACAGAAACTTTTGCCTGACCCTGCAGGGCCCCAGTCCCATTGACACTAGGGCTCTCTGGAACACTTTCTGTCCACCCAGCAAACCAACCCCTCCCTCCCTGACTCAAAACACTCCCCCCCCCCATGGCATCTCCCATCTCCTGCCTCTGACCATGTTTTTTGGCCATTTGAGAGTTCGGTGCTTTAACATACTCAAGTCTTCCTTTGGATGCAAATCTGTCTCTCAGTTCCTGCTACATCCGCTCTCTTGGATTACTCTACTCTAAGGTAAAGGTAAAGGTTTCAGTTGCTGGAAAGCTAGTCAAATCTGACTCTAGGGGGTGGTGCTCATCTCTGTTTCCAAGCCAAAGGGCCAGCGCTGTCCGAAGACATTTCCGTGGTCATGTGGCCGGCATGACTAAACACCAACCCGGTCTCCATTGTCATTCCTAGTCTCCCTCAGAGCCTCATCCTTTTCTTTCAAAGACCTCTTTCAAAGTATTTGCCTTGTCTCCCCTTTCCCCTTCCCTTCTCCCAAGTGCTGAAATCCAAGTGGGCAGCTCTTGAATACCAAGTGGTGGTTCAAAGAAAGTTTTGTCTCTGTGCTGAGAGACAGGCCTGATTCCCCCAGAGGTGGGGCTAATATAGGCATTAGGCCTGTGTGACAGACAAGTCAAAGTCCTGCCCATTTCCTGAAAACAACCAATCACCTTTAAACCCTGGTTGGAATATTCATGAGGGCAGGTAGCAGCCAATCAAGGCCTTCAGAATATTGGGAGAGCAGGTGGGAGGTGGGAGCTAGAGCCCAAAAGGCAGTTAAACTGCCGTTTTCCTTCAGACCTGGCTGAGCTGCCAGGGAGGCAGGTTGTGGGGTCTCCTTGGCTGCAGGGGACAGGGCCGGCCTCTGGGTCTCTGTCTTCAGAGGAAGCTGGCTGGGAGAGGGTGGTGTCTGGGAAAGGCTCACACCGAATGTCCATTCTTCAGTCTTCCAAGATCAAGGGGCAGACTGTGGTTCCAGTGAAAAGTATCCTGGCAGGTATCCCCCTGGGATTCAGTCCGCCTGGATTCAAAATTCTCACTCAGGGCAGGTGCCGCGGAAATGTCTTTGTCTATTCAGCACTCTGGAGAGCTGCTGCTACTCAGAGCAAATGACCTGGACCGATTTCACACAAGAGCTGTGCCACGGTCACGCCTCCTTGCCCCACATCTATTGGTCAATTCCCACTCGGAGCAGCCACATTTGACCCGCGCTTTGTGATTTCCCCGCAGTTTCGTGATCCTCAAAAACAACATCATGAAACCACGGGGAATCGGCAAAGCCGCGGTCAAATGTGGCCACATGGCTTCAAGTGGAAATTGACCTGAGTCGGTGGACCGGCAGAGCTTCTTGTGGGGAACACCAGGAGAAGCACCGAGAGTCAGACCCCTCAGCCTTCAGTTGGAAAGAGGCAGCAGGTCAAGAAAGGAAAGGTGGAGGCAGAGGCAGAGGGCATCTTCAGTGCCCGTTGAGGTTTTCTCGCAAAAGCTGCCCCAGATGAGCATGAAAAGGACACAGAATATCTCTTGGGAGCAAGTTCCACAGGATGCCTGCCCCTTCAAGGATCTGGCCCGTCCTGCTCCCTCAACATCCGTGATGTTCATCTTAGCGGGGAGGAAAGACTGTCCCAGCATGAGACTCTTGGGCAACTCTACGAAGCCCTAAGGTAAGCTTGCCAACCTCCACCTGGGACAGGATAACCAAAGAGAAATTGCGGGATAAGTGAGTAGAAAATAGTCACTGGCAACCATGATATATTTATGAAGGGCATATCACTCTTTTATAGAATTTTTAAAAAATAGATCACTATTAATGCTAATACTAATGCAAATACATTTCTGTATACTCATACAAGAATAAACATGAAAAACGATTCCACAGCGTTGACAAGCACAGTCCAATAATCTAAAGTTCTTACAAACAGTCAATCTTCTTTGTGTCTTTCTTGTACTAGTATTGGATTGCAGACAAAGAGCATAAAGGTCATGAACTCTGCAGACAGGTCTGCTCCAACACCTGTTTCATAAGGCTTCTTCAGAGCAGAATACCCGGTGAATCCTTTCCTGCTCAGTATTCATCTCTGCATACTGTCTCTCTGCATAAGGCTCACGCTCGGTGAAATCTTCTCTTATCCACTTTTCCACACAGGGCCTGGAGATCTTCAGGAATGACAGTTGCTGTCCAGATGACACAGGTCTAGGGCTGCCCAGCACCCAGCAGGGTAAGGAGTCCCTCACCCCTAGGGTCCTGTTCTCCACTGCCACTTGGACTTTTATTTCAAATGCCGCCTCAGGTACTTACTGGAAGTTCTTACTGGAAGTGACAAATGGGTAGGGTAGCTCTGGCAATCGCTGGAAAATCTATGGGCCGGTGATTCCTAGAGCTGCCCTTTGTCACTTCCAGTAAGAACATCCAATGAGTACATGAGGCTGTGTTTTGTTTTGTTTTAAATTCTCCCATAATGCTGCCTCCACCAGGTTTTCAGGCATTGCCTGGGAACCCTACACAACTCAGTCCTGGAGAAAATGGCTTCATTGGAAGCTGGACTGTACGGCATTACACTCTGATAAAGTTCCTACCCTTCCCCAACCTCTGCTCTCCCCAGGCTCCGCTTCCAAATCTCTAGGGGATTTCCCAACCTAGGGCTGGCATCCACGACCCAAAGGCCAGCTGAAAATGGAACATACCCATAACGTATATGCTGGACCTGGTCTTCACTGCTGACAGTTCCAACACATCTCCAACCCGATAAACCCAATTTACGAAATCTGCTAGGTGTCCAACAATTTCAGAGAATATTTTTTTTTGTATTGATTGTCACCTAAAGTCTAAAGAAGTTGGTTCTGCTGATGCTGTTGTGATCATTTCTCCCTGCCAGGCTCACCTCTGCTTCCCATCCTCAAAAGAGGCCTACGTTCACCACCATCTTCTCTCCCACACGCTTACGTCAAGAAGCCCCGCCAGATGCCCAGCAGATGGGTCCTCCCTCAGCAGCTCCTGCAGTAGCACCTGGAGGCCTTCTTTGGTTGTTCTCACAGAGCCTGAAAGGAAGATGGAGCCGGTGTGTGGAGTGCTAAATGCCCCACCCCCTGTGGAAAGCCCTGAGGGCCAGCCTGTCACTCTCCTGCTGGAAGCAGGCCCAGGGATTCTGGACCCCGAGTGGGACACTGTCTCCTTGGCATCCTCCTGCCTTGACCAATGGACACTCGCTCTCCTCAATGCTGTGCCTCAGCGATCCAGAAAAGACACAGCTTCAGGCACTATGGGCACTACGGGCATATCGGGACCTGCAGCCATATTTTCTCTCAACAAGACGATCCGCATTTTATGTGCTTGGCTTTGGGTGCTGCCTTGGCCTGGGCTCCCATTCAGGATCAACCACAGAGCTCATGCCACAATTGAGCTTGGAAGCTTGAGCCCCGGGTGGGGGGGTGTCTGGAATTTCCTGGCAGGCTGCAAGGGAAAGTATTAGACTCTTCACCATAAGGGAAAGGCTGGTCATCCAGCCCCCAGGGTGTGCTAACTGAACCCCCCTCCCCAACTCCCTCCTCAGGCCAAGAACTGACAAACACCCAGTAGGGAGTGGCATGATGGTGATTGTTTGGGGGGAAAACAGTGATGCAGCTTCTGAAATAGAATGAGAGCCTCCAGGATGCACTGCTCCTAGTTGGAGGATGGGGTTCAGTCCTGAGACGCTCTGTCCACATCTCCCTGAGGTGAGGCAAACTGCAGCAATGACCTCTGGGAACCTCCAGTTCCTGCCTGGCATCTCTCCGTTCGGCTGCTTCTGCTCCTTGTCCCACAACCAATGTTCCCTCTAAGCTGTGGAGTTTTGTGAGCAAAAATTCTACTTTGTGAGCTACTGGCGTTAACGTTGTGAGCGAGCAATTGGGCTACTGCATAAATCAGTTTGCTCTGGAGCCATCCTTCCTGAGCGGAGACAAAAATGTGTGAGCCGGAGGCTAAAATACTGTGAGCTAGCTCACACTAACTCAGCTTGGAGGGAACACTGCCCACAACCCCGAGGTTTCCTGCTTCATCCCTCCTCACAGAACTCCCCTCCCTCTGACTGCTGGGCACAAAGGTTGCCTCAACAAAAGATGTATCTGGGCTGCTCCACGGCCCCCACTATTAATATGGGCTCCGTGTTGAAAAATGAGTCCATCATGCAGGCCCGTAGCCATGAGGGGCCCCAGGAGAGAGATGCCCCCTCCCCAGTTTGCCCTGCCTCTTCACCAATCACCAGGAGCAGGAGGGGTCAGGAGGAGTCCTTCCCATCTAGTCCCCATCTGATGGTCAGAATGGGGGGAGCCTCAGGCCATCATGCTGGCCAGCCCATGTCATCTGGGAGCCAGCCCGGCTGAGCACAGGAAGCTCAGACTGACGGTGGCATGGCTCCTGCGGTGGGGCTTGGACCTTCGGCTCATCAGCTCAACTCCCCTTCGGTTTCTCTGGGCCCCTGAGATCAGTGGGTCAGTTTGGCTCCTCGTTGGGCAGCTGGTCCCTCCGGCTCAGTTCCTCGGTGTTCAATTGCAACAGCTGGTAGGCAGTTGGTTCCCACAGGCTTCTTGCTTGGCCTGTGAAGTTTTGCTCTGCTGCAGCTTCTCTTTGAGAGCCATTTTGGTGTAGTGGTTAAGTGTGTGGACTCTAATCTGGGAGAACTGGGTTTGATTCCCCACTCCTCCTCTTGCAGCTGCTGGATGACCTTGGGCAAGCCATGCTTCTGTCAGAGCTGTCCTTGAAAGAGCAGTTCTTGAAAGAGCTCTCTCAGCCCCACCTACCTCACAGGGTGTCTGTTGTGGGGAGGGGAAGGGGAAGGAGATCGTAAACCATGCTGAGACGCCAAGTGAAGGGCGGGGTATAAATCCAATCTCTTCTTCTTCTTCTTCTTGGATCTTCTGTGGTTTTGGCATGCCAGAGTGTAGCCTTCCAGATCTGCTGTTTCCAGGGCTAGTGAAGGCTGCCTCCTGGGGTGGGAGGCCTCAGTTTTCTTGGGGCCTCGGGGAGCTGAGGTGGCCCAGCTGTGAGTGCACAGCTGTGGGACTGAGCTCAACATCCATTCTTCTCCTTTGGAGTGAGTCCTTTTCTTTTAAGGTTAAAGGGTGCTGAGTCTCACTCGCCTTAATTTGCTCCCCGACTGCCTGTTTCAGAAAGGGAAAAGAGGGCTGCCCCTTCCCCACCTGGGCCCTGCATTCCACACAGGCCCCCCAGGAAGTTTGTGTGGTGCTTCCAGCCCTGGAAGTTTCTAGAGTGAGGCTGTGAGCAGGGTAAGGAAGAGCTGTGGAGTCCCTGCTGCCCAGGAGAGGGCAGGGCAGGATCTGGGTTTCCACCCACCCTGAAAGCAGTCAGCCTTGTGGAAATGTGTCAGTGATGGCCCAGGAGGGAATTCCTACGTAGCAGCTTTTCATTCGGCTCTTGAGCTGCTTGACACTTTGCCAGGGGCGTCGGCCTGCTTAACCGCAGCATCAGCAGGCAGGGTGAGGCTCCTTAAAAATGGTGAAAGGGCTCGAGGGTGGAGCACCATCAAGAGCTATCAAGAGTGGCAGCTATCAAGAGTGGTAGATTGGCAGCTGGCAGCCCCCATGGCTCCCAGCACCACCAGCTGACCCAAATGTAAACCCAGCAGTGGAAGGAGGACCAAGTGGAACACAGAGCTGGAAGGGACCTCAAGGGTCATCTAGTGCAACACAGGAAATTCCCCCCGTGACCCCTGCTCTATGCCCAGAGGAAGGGGGGGAACCCTCCAGGATCCCTGCCCAATCTGGCCTGGGGGAATTCCTTCCTGTCCCCAAAATGGCAATCAGCATTACCCTGGGCATGGAAAAATGGGCCGTGAAAGCTGAGCTGGAGACGCCAGTTTGGCCTTGAGGCCAACACCTTCTTGCTGCCCTGAGTGAAAGAGAGCACCCTGGCCCCCCAAAGGCTCCTTGTTGTTGTTTTTTTTGAGATTATTGTTTAGTAGAATTAGAATCCTGAGACAGCGCTTTCAGTGTGCCAAGTGCTTCATGATCACGGTCATCTTAACAACAGCCCTGTGAGGCAGTCCAATATTCTCAGCCTCCACTTTCCTGAAGGAGAGTGGCCGAGAGTGGCTCGCCTCATGGGAGTTTGTGTCCCACGTGAGAGCTGAACCTTCAGTCTCCCAGTTCTTTTCTCGGCCATTACAACACACCAGTTCCCAGGAGTGTCATATTGTTCTTCCTAACCAATAAAATAAATGAGTACAGATTTAAAACTGCCCAGGGCCTCCTACTGAAGTGGGATTAGGGAACAAAATTTGGGCCAGTTTACCTCAGGGTGGCTGAGCGTAACAAGGACATATTCCATCCTCAGGCTAGAAGGGCCTTGGTTGCTTGGACATGAGGTTTAGGGGATTCTTCTCTCTCTAGGGAGGGTGAAGTGTGAGAAGGGAAGGAGATGCCCCTTCCATCATACAACACCTGGCTGGGATTTCCTCTCACTCCCCCCCACAGCCGCCGCCAAAGGGAATGGCCAGCTGCATTGCTTGGAGCACTGAAACAGCTCCTGAATGCCACTTTTTAAATTACACTTCCCCTGCCGGGGAGAAGGCCTGAAGGAACAAAATAGTCATGGGAGCAAAATGTAGACACTCCACTTAGATTCTGTGGTGTCTGGCTGCCATTCTTTTTGTACCCTATTTATAAAACTTTTTGAAAACACAAACAGAACAAAACCTTTAGCCTAAGAAACCAAACCAGCTATGATAAACCACACCTATACTTACCATTAAACATAAAATGGGGGGAAGCCCTTAATTAAACAATAAAACAAACAGAAAACCCACACCTACGATGAAAATATAAAGAGACCCAAAGCTATGTCTGCTGTAACACTCAAAACAAACAAAGCTGTCTCATCATGTACCATACTTTCCTAATCCATTAGTGCATATCTAAGAGCATTCCCACCCCATACTGAGCTGTTAAAATTCTTATTGCATTAGGTGTCGGTATTTACCTGGTGCTGATGGAGATAAGATCCTTAAAAGAGCCAAATGGGGGGGGGCCAGGTTTGCTTGTTTGTTTAGTTGGTCTGTTTATCTAGAATTAAGAACCAAAAAAGGTTAAGACAATCTAAGTACGTAGGCCCAATAATTCTGTTAGTCAAGTTAAAAGCATTTAATATTAACAGATATACAAAAATTAAAATGCATTTATTACAAAGTGAATTAAAAAACAGATATTGGTCCTAGTGATGGCTTCATTCAAGAATCAAATTGTACAGAGACAACCAAAAATGACCATTATTGACCTTGACCGTACACATTTTGGCCCGTTAGCCTTCCTCAGTAGTCCAACCAATGATATTACAGAATGGCTCCTGGCATTACAGCGTAACAATAATGTCTTATAAATCGACCAAGGTGCATTTTTTTATTATTATCATCTGTGACCAAAAGCAAAGATAGTAATCAGAGGCCTCATTCTTGATAGTTTGCTGCCATGTTCAGGTACACTTTCCTACAGCAATGGGTCAATCGTGTACCTTTCTCACTTGGTCAGAAAAATTTGATGCAGCCAGGAATCAATAATGTTTTACTGGTACCTGGACTCAAATTCTAACTGAAAACTGAGTTCTTCCTGGGCTTGTACGAGGTTTTTTCTTTCTTTTTTGGTCCATTTTGGCATGGTGAAACGTTGCCCACCGGGCAGGACAGGGTCCAGTTCAGATTTTATGTCACACCGGAGAGGGTCTTCCGCTGCCTAAGGTGTTATCAGGCAAAGAGACAGGATGGCACTGAATTTCAGAGACAGTCACCGTTCCCTCGGTATTATTTATTTATTATTTAATTCAATTTCTATCCTGTCCTCCCCACAAACTGGCTCAGGGCAGGTTACAGGGTCACACAAAATCGTGACAACAGTAACGTGTTAAGTTAAATAATTTTAAACAACACATTTTTTAAAAAAATAATAAAACAACAACCACCACCACTGCAAAAGCCTCATTTGCTATGCTCAGCTTAGGCTGATCAGAAGCCAGCGATTTCAGTAGGGGAGGCCAGAGGTGGATTCTGGATGTCCACCGCCTCAGTGGAAAGCCTGGCGGAACAGCCTCCATTTCACAGGCCCTGAGGATTTGTAACAAATCCTGCAGGGCCCTGATCTTGAAAGAGAGCTTGTTCCACCAGGCTGGGGCCAGAGTAGAGAAAGCCCTGGCCCTGGTTGAAGCTAGCTGAACATCCTTGGGACCAGGGACAACCAGTAGATGTTGGTCAGTTGAGCACAATGCTCTGCGGGGCACATAAGGGGAGAGGCAATCCCAAAGACCCATTGCGATGCCATAAGAACCTCATTGAATAAAAGTACCTAGCACCTATTTACTTAGAATCCCAATTATAAATTTTAATGTTTCATCCCAGTATTCCTAGACCTCCAAAAATTCCACCGTACATATAAGAAGATGCTATATTTTTCCATCTCTAATATTTAATAGAAACTGAGAGTCAAACTGTATGTAACATTTTTAACTTGTTACACGTGTTCTTAAATATTCCCCTTAGCCCCAAATTATTTTCAAATCTAACTCAAAGGGGGCTCCTGAAAAAAGAAAAAATTCTATGGGGCCTTTACAGATCAGACCCTGCCATTATTACCATTCAAAGAAAACAGGGGAAGCTCTGTTACTATGTCAGCACAGGAATGATGCCAGTTCTACAGACTAATGCATTTGCTATCATTGTGAGACTGCTCTCTTTCACTCAGGGTGGAAAAAAGCTGTTGACCTGAAGGCTAGACTGGAGTCTCTATCCAGTTTAGGGTTGCCAAGTACTTACCATAATTCGGCGGGGGACACACAGTCCCCGGCCGGAATATTCCTCTGTGGAACGCCCACGCCGCACGATGCCATCGCCAGGAAGTGACGCCAGGCAACGCTCTGGCAATGGGGCTGGAAACTCGATGGTACCATCAAGTTTCCAGCCCCATTGCCAGAGCATCGCCCGACAACACTTCCTGGTGATGGCATCATGCCCCCCCCCCGGGAATGGTCCTGCCAAGACGTGTCCGTCCCCCGCCGAATTACGGTAAATTCTTGAGAAGCCTGACCCAGTTTGGTTTTCATGGCCAATTCTTACATGCCCAGGGTAATGCCAATTGTCATTTTGGGGTCAGGCAGGAATTTCTCCCTAGGCCAACCAGGCCAGGGATCCTGGAGGGTTTTTCCTTCCTCTGGACATACAGCAAGAGTCACAGAATAGGGTTGCCCCATCCCCTCATCGCTCTGGAGGGGGGATTGGGGGGGCATTCTGGAGGTGGATGGGAATGCCCCAAGCCCCACCCCCAAGCCTCACCCCTAAGAGTGACCACCCACCCGGCCACCCCTCTCCGTCTCCTCCTGCCCAATTTAAAAGGCTTCTGCTGATTGGCAGGGACCATGTGGCCTGCTGACTAGCTAGAGGGCCCTTTAAATCTACCCGGAGGGAGGGGGGATAGTCGCAGGTCACACACTCAGTTCGCAAAAAGACCGTTAAAAGGGGCTTTTTGCAAGCCAAGCGAGTGGCTCACAACCGCCACTTCCCCCCTCCTGCTAGATTTAAAGGGCCCACCACCTGGTTGGTGGGCCACATGACCCCTGCTGATCAATGGAAGCCCTTTAAATCGGGCAGGAGCAGAGGGAGAGGGGTGGTTGGGTGGGTGGTCATGCTTGAGGGTGGCGCATGGGGTGCGGCTTCCCCTGCCAGCCAGCTGGCTAGGAGTGGATTAAAGCCCCCAGAAGCAGGAGAACCCCTGCCTGGACCTGGGGGCTGGCAACCCTATCACAGAGAGGAATTTCCTGTGTTGAGCAAGGGTTGGACTTCAGGTTGCCAAGTCCATCTTCATCCCCAGTGGGGGACTTTGGGGGCATTCCTGGAGGGGGTGGGGCATCCCCAACACGATGACATCATGTTAGGGATATCCCTGCTCCAAGCCCCACCCCCGAGAACTATCACAGGCGGCCACCCCTCTCTCTAACATCCTGCAAGATTTAAAGGGCCCACCGATCAGGTGGAGGGCCCTTTAAATATTGCAAGAGGGGTGGCCTCCTCTGTACACCTGAACTCCAAGCTGCAATGCTGCTTGGAATTCAAGCCTGTGGGGCCCGGTTGCCACTGGCCGGAAGCGCTTAAAGGGACGCCTTTAAGTGCTTCCAGCTGGCAGCCCCATGCACCTGATCTCCAAGCGGCATTACCTTTTAGAGATCAGGCATGTAAGGCCCAGTCCCCGCTGGCTGCAAGCACTTAAAGGGGTCCCTTTAAGTGCTTCCAACTGGCAGCCCCACAGACCTGATCTCTGAGTGGCATCACCACTTGGAAATCAGACATGCGGGGCCCGGTCCCTGCTGGCTGAAAGTACTTAAAGGTGTCCCTTTAAGTGCTTGCAGCCAGTGGGCCCTGCTCTCCCGATCTCCAAGTGGCATTGCCACTTGGAGATCAGGTGCATGGGGCCCGGTCCCCACTGGCTGCAAGCACTTAAAGGGGTCCCCGCTTGCCCAATCTCCAAGCAGCATTACCGCTTGAAGATCACGTATGCAGGGCCGGGTCCCCATCGACTTAAAGCACTTAAAGGAGTCTCTTTAAATGCTTCCAGTCAGTGGCCCCGTGTGCCCGACCTCCAAGCAGCAAGGCTGCTTGGAATTCAGGCATGCGGGCCCTCTCCCTGCCCTCATTCAAGAGAGAAGGGAGAGGGGTGGCTGCGGGTGTTCGGTCTTGGGGGCAGGTTGAACTCCCCCAAAAAAGTGGTTAAACCCTGCCAGACTGGGGGGTGGGGTCTGGCAACCCTAGTTGGACTAGAGGACCCTTGAGCTCCCTTCCAGCTCTATGTTTCTGTTCCACTTGGGAAGGATCCGGGCCATAACGCAGCTCCTCCTTTCACTGCCAGCTTTCTGGGTTTACCTTTGGGTCAGCTAGTGGTGCTGGGAGTCACGGGGGCTGCCAAATGCTGCCGGCAGAAACCCAGTTGGTGCCCTCTCTGCCAGTCTTGATAGCTCTCGGTGTTCCACCCTCCGGCAACTCAACCATGTTTCAAGGAGCCTCACCCTGCCTGCTGCGTCTGTAGTGTTAGCAGGCTGCCACTCCTGGAGAATTGTCAAGCATCTCAAGGACTGGATGAGAAGCTGCTTATAGGGAGATTCCCTCCTGGCCTATCACTTGTGTTCCTCTTGGCTCACCAGTAACCAAAAACAGGGAAAAGGTGAAAACAGCAAAAGAACCACATTACAGAGGAGCTGCAAGGACCCAAGTCAACCCGCTGGCTGATGGGAATGGTGGATGATCAAGCCTGCAAACCATCCAGGCTGGGCTGGCCTGGGCTGACCTTTTAGGGCCAGAGTTGCTGTGCCCATTTTCAGTTCTGCTCCATTTCTGAGCCTCTTTGGGAACGGGGACTGGCTTATTTGCAGGGAGACTGACTGCTTCTCAGGAAGGATGAAAACACAGAGCCTACCAGTTGGGTGTGAGAGCCAGTTTGGTGTAGTGGTTAAGTGCACGGACTCTAATCTGGGAGAACCGGGTTTGATTCCCCACTCCTCCACTTGCACCTGCCGATGTGACCTTGGGTCAGTCACAAGCTCTGGCACAGCTGTCCTTGGAAGAGAGCAGTTTCTGTTCAGAAGTTCTCTCAGCCTCACCTACCTCACAGGGTGTCTGTTGTGGGGAGGGGAAGGGAAAGGAGTTTGTAAGCCGCTCTGAGACTCCTTTGGGTAGTGGTTGGGGTATAAATCCAATCCCTCCTCCTCCTCCTCCTCCTCCTCCTCCTCTTCTTCTTCTTCTTCTTCTGCTTCTTCTTCTACCCTGAATTAACTTGCTACACCAGTGGTAGCATACCCTGGCCAGACTGGCACAAATGTTTAATTCAGAACCAAACCATACTTTACTTCCCCCCCCCTCCGCTTGTTTATGCGTGTTTTTACGTGTTCCCTGCAGCCACACAGCAGCTGTGGGGAACTGCTTCTAAAAGCAAACACACAAAAAGGGAGGGTCCGAATCAATGCTCCCTCTAAACTGTGGAGTCTTGTGAGCAAAAATTCTACTTTGTGAGCTACTGGCATTAAAGTTGTAAGCAAGCGATTTGGCTACTGCATAAATTAGTTTGCTCTGGAGCCCTCCTTCCTGAGCTAAGACAAAAAAAGTGTGAGCCGGAGGCTAAAAAACTGTGAGCTAGCTCACAATAACTCAGCTTAGAGGGAACACTGGTCCAAATGGGTTCCGATTGGCCCTGCCAGGGGGAGGCGGGGCTCTGGTCTCCCCCACAAGCTATTTTCTTTTGCAAAAACCATACTGGGGAGAAGTGATTTTTGCTGTGCCAGGGGTCTTTGTGCAGGAAAACTAGTGAAATAACTACACCCCAGCAGTGTTTTCACCCCAAAATACCATTTGGGGGCAGAGGCAGGACTTGTTCCTCCCCCCCACGGCACCATTCTGAGCCCATTTGGACTCTCTTATTTAGAAGCCGTTCCATGCAGCTGCTGTGTGTATATAGGAACAAGATAATACTGTGAGGCACTTAAGAGAAAAGAAAAACTATACGCAAGAAATGTTTGCACAACAGTGGTATCCTTTTATTAATCGTGGGAATCAAAGGCACGGATTAAATAATGTTCAGCAAAAGATATTACTATGTGCTCACTCGAGGATATGGACTTTATTAGAGTTCCCTTTTCTTCTTTACTATAATATGATGACTTTATTTACTTACAGTTGTAAATTTATATATGCTTGCTGTAAAAAAAAATAATGTTCTTCAACTGTGTGAAATGGTATATTTATAAAATGTTCTCTTGTTTTTGATCAGATAAAATATTTTGTATTAAATGTGTTGTGAATTGCTTTGCTTAGAGACTTTGAGGCCTGGGACCTCTGACTACAAGGAAACACAAGAGTATTTCACTGCAGAAGGCCAAAAGGCTTTGGAGGGGCCCAATATCCAGGAAGTCTTAATCCCCCTCACTGCTTGCTACAGGGAGATGAAGTCTTGGTATAGAATGAAATATATTTGAGCCAAGAATAATCTCTTCTCTGAATGCTGAGACTGCAAACTGTTTCCAGAGTGCTTGTCTCTGACTATAAAGAAAGCACACGTTTCTACATATACTGAGCAGTGTTCCCTCTAAGCTGAGTTAGTGTGAGCTAGCTCACAGTTTTTTAGTCTCTGGCTTACACATTTTTGTCTTCGCTCAGGAAGGATGGCTCCAGAGCAAACTAATTTATGCAGCAGCCAAATCGCCTGCTCACAACTTTAATGTCAGTAGCTCACAAAGTAGAATTTTTGCTCACAAGACTTAGAGGGAGCATTGGTACTGAGGCTGAATTTCTAGGCAGAAGGGTGAGATTTGCAGGCTGGTGCAATTATGGAATGTTCCAGCACTGATTCATTATTTTCTCCCCTGCCCCTCCACTTTCCTATCATAGTTATGCAGGTTAACTAGGGTTGCCAGGCCCAGCCTGGCAAGCAGTGGGAGATGGGGGGGTATAAGGGGGAAGCCATTGCCAACAGTGTGACATCACTTCCAAGGAAAACCCAGAAGTGATGTCATGCCTCTCTAGGAATCACCAGAAACTCTGTTCTAAAACCATAGAGTTTCAGTGAAAACTTCTGGGGGAAAACATGAGAGTGATTTCATATATCTCTAGGAATCACTGGAAAATCTGTGGTGTTACCACAGGGTTTTCAGCAATTCCTAGAGAGGTGTGATGTCATTTCTGGACTCCTGCCAGAAGTGGCTTCATGCCATAGTCCTGACAGCCATTTTTTTGTTATTTTATTTCCCCCCCACCTCTGTGGGAAACAGGAACTGGCATGGGGGAATCGCCTACCCCCACTCAGCTACTGGCAACCCTGATCTTAATACAAACTGCAAAACCCAGCATCACCACTCAAACACACACATCAATGCCTCATGTCCTGCAACATCTCCTGGGAGAAGAATATAGGCCCATGGATCAGCACGGGACTCCTAATATGATTATCAGCAAATCCCTTTTCCCTTGACAGTTGATGGTAGACCACGTCAGAGATATGTGGTTGTCGGAAGATTTCTGTGCATGCCTGTTTGTGGCGACTCCTACACATCAATTGGAGATGAGAGGCAATAGTCTGACAGTGATTTTTCACACTAAACATGCAGTCAGTTTCCAGAGTGTAAAGTCTTCCATCTGCTATACGATCCATCTCTTCAAAGCCGTCTTTGGTTGTGACTACCCTCAAATGCTAGTGGTGTGCAGCCATACTGCTACAAATACAGTTATTCCACGTGGGGCATCACCAGGCTCTACTCCATGGTCCTCTTCACCTAGCCATCCAGGACATCATCAGACCCTCCCCAGTGAGTCCCAGAATTTGAATGATGGTGGGCCAGCAATCCAGCATTCCCTCATTCCTGGCCATCGCTGCTCTGGCTTGCCATGATTTGTCCCTTCAGTTGGTATATCTGTCCAAATGGCCTCGGAGTTTATCCATTGCATTCTAGTGTTTTCTGGGTTATTTTTGTTACTTTAAATGATTTTTGGACCTTAACACCCGGTTGGTATCCTTGGTGGATGGTCCATGGAGGCTCCTCAGGCTACTATCCCTTTGCAATTCCATATCATCCTTCCTCCAGCAGCTTATATTACTTCCTTTTCTCCTGGGATTCATGAATCCTTCATCAATTCATTTATTAATAAACTAGCAGTAAGGCCCGTTGTGAAAGCAATACAATGAGCTCTAGAAGGATGTGACGTGTAACGAATGCATAGGTTGGAAGCAGGTAAAGTACATATGAGCAGCATGTAGTAGAAAGGTACAAATGTGGAAGCCGAGTTGTGACCCGGGTTCCTGATTTTTCCTTCCTTGTTTTTGCTGTAAATATGCATCTGGACCTCTGTCTCTGTCTCTGCTGGCTTGTTGCTCTCTTTGGAATTGGTTTACACATGCTGGGTGTGGTTGGAGGTTCTCCCCACTCACAGGTTTTAATATATATGTCATTCTCAACCTCAGGCGGTTGTTCCAACCCCCCTCTTCTGTGTGGCTACATAGATCTGTCTGTGACTGTGTCTGTGTGTCTGGATCCCATCCTCTTCCTCTGCTTGTCTGCGGTCCCACCCCTCCTCAAACCCCACCCTCTCCAGGTTCCATCCCTCAAATCTCCAGGAATTTCCCACCTGGAGTTGGCAACTCCATCTGCTCCACAGCCAAGCACCAACTTACCTTTATTTCCCCCTCACTCTTCAGCTTTGCATTCCCCCCACCCCACCTGCAATCTCATCCATGCTCTGAAGCCCTGACTGCCATGTCACGTTGGCTGTTATAGGGTTAGGGGCCTGTGATATGTTCAGAAAGTGTGGGGCTCAGGCAAGGTGAGCAGCGACGGCTGGGCTGCACGGGCTGGGTGACCGAGTGATTCTTCTCCTCCTCCTCACTCCCACAGATCTGCCCACGTGCCATGGCCAGACCACTGCAGGACGGGAGCTGCACTGAGCCAACCGCTGCTGGGCCCGGGAGCCCAGGCTTCACTCTGGGCACGATGGTGGTCCTGCCACCCCCCGTCTGCTGGATACCACTCACCCTGCCTGCTGGGATGAACTGCAGCCTCTGCCCCACCGGAGCACTGCCCCCCAGCACCCTCTACTGCTGCATGTGAGGCCCAGAGCCTCTGCAGTCACCCCGGCCAGGCAGACAGTGAGTGAGTGAGTGAGTGAGTGAGTGAGTGAGTGAGTGAGTGAGTGAGTGAGCGGCGCAGCACCACCACGGAGAGCTGGCCGGATCACACTCCCTGTGCCACCACCACCCCACCACCACCAGACACCAGGCACAACTGAAGCAGCTGCCTCTCAGGGCGGGCGCTCGGTGGGTGAAAACTTTGGTGGTGGCAGCAGCGGCAGCAGCAGGTGTGCTTGGGGCCCTGGCAGCAGTAGCAGCAATCCTACCCCCGTTCTCATCCTCTTCCTCCTTCTCCCTCAGTAGAGCACCACGATTCCCCACCTCCCACCCACCCACCAGGTGCTTGTCCCCGGTAGGTTGCTCAGCGGCGGCAGCTACCTGGAGCATCAGCGGGTCTGGAGTGGGGTGGGTCAAACTCGGCTCTTTTTCCCAAATGAGCAGTGGGCAGCGGACAGGGGCAGGCAGCAGCATGCATTGCCCGTAGGCACCAGCTTCAGTCCAGGCTGAGGCTGGGCTGGACTCAGCGGCAGAGTGAAGCAGCAGGGCCAGAGTCTCCATGTTCTGAGGGAGCCAGGTGCAGTCTGAGGTAAATTTTCATGGGTGCTGCTTCTGTGGGCAGGGACTCAGGCAATACAGTGGATAGGAACACGTTCTGAGTGACAGATCATTGAGCCAACTGATTTGGGAGTGTGTGGAATGTTCTGGAAAGTGCCACTCCAAAACACAATTATATATAAGGACAGATATTTATAACCCCACATGCTATATTCAAGAATATTATACCTCATCTTTCCTTTTGGCTCAAATTTAAAGGCTTCCTCCAATCTAATGAATCTTCTTCCAACTTGAGTGGCTCTTCTGTAGGAGGAAGAGCCACTTGTGGGGGGAAAGCCACATAAGTTGGAGGAAGGATACTTGGGAGGATGAGCAGACCCACCTCCTTGTCTAGAAGCAAGCCCAGGCAGTGTAGCTAATCTGCATTCAGCCATGGAATACTCTTGCGGTACAATCCCAAGCAGAATTACATCCTTCCTAAGCCCACTGATTTCAAAGGGCTTGGAAGAGCCTAACTCTCCTTGGGATTGCACTGTGGATCACCCATCTCCTGCCTTGCAGGGTTGCTCTGGCAAGACCTGGGCCCCGATCAGATGTCTTGTTTATACCAGAGAATGTCATCGAGACATCACACCCATCACCTGCATCAGTATGCAGTTGCTCCGTGGTTGACTGTTCACACTTCCCGTGCTGTAACCATGGAGCGTACCAGCAGGTGCCATTTTTTAAAAAAATGCTGTTTGTGCATGTGCATAAGCAGTCAACCACAGCTGTTTTCCATCTGAATGCACATGTGCATCAACAATTAATTGCAGCACAGTGATCAGACATCCAGAAATGCATGGCAAGACTACATGGATCAGCTGCCACTGGACTTTCTCCGGTGTCGGCAAAGTCAAGGGTGAAGACGAGTGGCCTATGAGTGAGGAACGCTATACAGGTGTGGTTATCTGCACGTGCCTGTAAAATCTGGTAGGGAGGAGGAATGACATCAGAGCTAATAGCTTGTCTGATCTTGGGCCCATGTCTGCCATCCTGAGCTTCTTGGGGGAAGGGTGAGATAAAACATGACTGACGGACTTGAAGAGTGTGAAGAGTGTGAATCTTCGGCCTCTGGGCAGCAGTGGTGGCCTGGTTCCCTCTCGGTCATCCAGAGCACCAGCAGTGAAGGCTTAAAGCTCAATGCACTGCAAGGTTCAGCGGGGAGGTCTGCTGGACCTTTGCTGTGACTTTGCGAGGGGGGGCGCTCCCTTCTCGCTCACCCATTTCTGAATCCAGAGCATATGAAACGGCTGCATGGGCTTGCCCAAACATGCCAGCCAAAATCAAATTACCAAAGCAATGAGATTTTCTCCCTTTCTGATTACACTTCCGCTTTTTCCCCTCAGGCTAAGGAATTTCCAAAGCCCGTTGCCAGGTGGTGAGACACACACACAAACACAGGCACACACACCCCACACACCCCACAACAGCATCTGTGTCCGACCTGATGGGAGGGCTCAGTGGCCCCTCGTCCCATTTGTCATAAGAGGCCTTCTGCTTGGGAACCTCATTAGAAACCAAATGACTACCTGCATCAAGCTTGCGCTAATGTATTGACATCTACAGCGGCAGTTAAATGAACTGTAAATCCAATACACTGAAGTCATTTTCAAGTGAATCAAATCAGGTTTCGGTTAAAAGAATCGCGAAGCGTGAGAGACTTAATGCCTGGCGCTTTGGTGGCATTCGCCGGCTAGATGGCTTTCGGCAGAGAGAAGAAAACTGTAAGCCCATGAAAGAGGTCCGGCGATATTGGACACACAGCGAGCATCTTAAGCAGAGGGCTCGGAGTTTAAGGACGATCAGGGACCCTAACGGCCGAGCTGGTGAACCCGTTCTGCATTCGTGCCTCTTTGTTTACTGATCTGGTTACGCTGTTCGGTTTCCTTCCCCGCCGTTAATTGAAGCCACCTTATTAGGTGACGTGACTAGTGCTTCCTCCAAGGGCCCGTGGATTTAGTGCTGTCCCCACCCCTCCACCCCCAGCATCTCCGAGGAGTGTGAATTAAAAGGGAAATGCTGTTGCCCCCCTATTAAAATGGGAGGAGGAGGAGGAAGAAAAAGAAGAAGAGGAAGAAAAGGAGGAAGAGGAGGAGATCGGATTTATACCCCGCCCTTCACTACCCAAGGGAGTCTCAGAGCGGCTTACAAACTCCTCTCCCTTCCCCTCCCCACAACAGACACACTGTGAGGGGCTGAGAGAGCTCTTGACAGAAACTGCTCTTTTTTCAGAACAGCTCTTATCAGAACTATGGCTTGCCCAAGGTCATCCAGCCAGGTGCAAGCGGAGGAATGGGGAATCAAACCCGGTTCTCCCAGATTAGAGTCCGCGCACTTAAACCCTACACCATCAGTTCTCTCTGCCTTTGCAGTGCAGTCAGTGGCAATTATGCTCTCCAGGCCTTGGGAAGCTAATTGTGCTTCAAAGTGATTCTTATACTCAAGTTGACTTTTCTACTCTCGGCCTCTAAAGCGAAAGCACTGCAGACAGATTGGAAGGAAGATGGTATGTTGTGCCTCATTTCCCTGCTTCTCTCCAGAAAGCCAGAATGAAAACATATGGTTTATTTTGTGCAGAGATCGATGCAGCCAAGAGCGAGGGGGAACCAGGAGGGGGGTGTTGGCCCCATCAGAGCTATTTCAAGACCCCCGCTTTTTGCTTTTGCTTACAAGCTAGTTACCATGATGAACCATCTTGAGTATCTTTTATATAAAAGTGGTCTAGAGATAGAAGGGAAAGCATGGAGAGAGCGGTCCGGCTGATTTTTCATCTTCAAGGATCTTTGCTCCTGTCTTCTACTGATCTGGCCAGTGACCGCAAAGATACTGGGGTAACTGAAAAAGCATTTGGGGCACAGATTTATAGAGCTGCCAACTCAAATGGAAAATTCCTGGAGACTCAAGAGTGAAGCATGGAGAAAGTGGAGTATGGGGAGGGCACAGGCCTTGGCGGGGTATAATGTCATAGAGTCCACCCTCCAAAGTAGGTGTTTTCTCCAGGGGAACTAGCTTATGCCACCTGGAGATCAGTTGTAATTCCTGGAGATCTCCAGGCCCCACCTGGACATTGGCAACCCTACAAATTTAAATTATGTGCTCCCTACCTGTGTAGCCCAGGCTAGCCTGATCCCGTCAGATCACAGAAGCTAAGCAAGGTCAGCCCTGGTCAGTATTTGGATGGGAAACCACCAAGGAATACCAGGCCACCTTTGAGCATCTCTTGCCTTGAGAGCCCTATGGGGTTTCCATATTGGGTCAACTGTGACTTGACAGCAAAAACACACACACATTTCTTGTAAGCGGCAAGAAGCAAAAAGGCCGCGGGACAGCATTTAGGTTGGGGATGCCATGAATTTCTTGGCAAATATGTTCAGCAGTCCATCTGGTCATCTTTGACTGCCTCAGTCAGGTGTGAGCAAATCTTCAGGTCTATTCTATTCAAGACCAAACAAACAAGACAAAAAAGTATTTGAAGGGCTGTCATGTCGAAGATGGAGCAGATCTATTCTCTCTTGCTCCGGATTGCAAGACTAGATCTAATGGGTGGAAATTACGAGGGAGTCGATACCAGCTAGATATCAGGAGAAACTTCCTAACTGTAAGAGTGGTTGTGCAGTGGAACAGTCTGTCTCGGGAGGTGGTGGATGCTCCTTCCGTGGATGTTTTCAAGTGGAGGCTGGACGATCATCTTTCAGGTATGTTGTAAGTATGTAAGGCTATCTTTTGGCTGCAGAGTGCAGGGGGTTGGACTAGATGACATGCAAGGTCCCTTCCAACTCTAACATTCTATGATTCTATGATTCTGACTCAAACACCTGCCAACCAGCTGGCATCCTCTTTTTTTGCAAGAGTGCACCAAACAGATAGACATTGGCAAACACCCAAAGGTCTCTTCAGGTCTCTGGCTGCCTGTCCTAAATTCAACATGCGCATGCAGGCCAGTCTGTAACTGAATGGTGCTGTCGGTGGACCGACTCCTAGCAGCCAGGGCCCGCTGAGGAACCTTGGTGCCACGTAGTTCCCTAAAGAGGGTGTCCCTTGGGGTCAAGGCCACACGCACAATAACCAGACAGCAATGATTTTTATATCTTTACAGAGCAGCAATTCTCCGTCTGGGGATCTGAGGTGGAGCGACATTTCTGTTGCCTGGTAGGGATGCCTTGACGCCTCCCCTTGTGCCCTGCCCGTGCTTTTGGAAATAAAGCAAATGCTACTGAAAAGCTGCCCTGACCTGGATATCCCAGGCGAGTCCACTCTGGTCAGATCTTGGACGCTAAGCAGGGTCGGCCCTGGTTAGTACGTAGATGGGGGACCACCAAGGAAGCCCAGGGTTGCTGTGCAGAGCCAGGCAGTGGCAGGCCACCTCTGAACGTCTCTGGCCTTAAAAACCCCTTGAGGTCGCCATAAGTCAGATGCAACGCGACAGCACTTTCCACTGGGGGGCCCAGTCCCTCCTGGGCACCCTACAGGGGATGGGGGGACCCACCCGGCCATGTCGCCTGCATCACACAGGAAGTGACTGGAGATCTGGGGGGTGGAGCTTGAGGAGGGCAGGGACTGGGCAGGCGAGGGACCTCAGCCGGATGTAATGGAGGAGAGCCCACCCTCCAGTGCAGCCACCTTCTCCAGGGGAACTGATCTCTTGTCAGCTGGAGATCAGTTGTGATTCCAGATCTCTGCGCTCCACCTGAAGGTTGACAACACTAGCTGGGCCTAAAAGACATGATGGAATAAGAGAAGCATTTTGGTTGGACTGCACTAGTCTAGGTTTTGCCCCAGATCTTCCAAACAGGGCTTTAGGGGAGAAATGAATAATCCCTCAGTAGCATAGAGATATATAGATATAGATATAGATATAGATATAGATATAGATATATAGCATAGTAGCAGTAGCATAGAAATGTGTGACAGACAGATGATAGATAGATAGATAGATAGATAGATAGATAGATAGATAGATAGATAGATAGATAGATAGATAGATGATAGATAGATAGATAGATAGATAGATAGATAGATAGATAGATAGATAGATAGATAGATAGATAGATAGATAGAGGGCTCTTTTTGTAGCAGGAACTCCTTTGCATATTAGGTGGCACACCCCTGATGTAGCCAATCCTCCAAGAGCTGACAGAGCTCTTCTTACAGGGGCTACCGTAAGCTCTTGGAGGACTGGCTACATTAGGGGTGTGTGGCCTAATATGCAAAGGAGTTCCTGCTACAAAAAGAGTCCTGGGTAGATGATAGAGATAGAGATATAGAGTCATCTTCTGGGTGTGGAACAGCAGTCACTGGCGGTGTGGAGGGGGAGGTATTTGTGAATTTCCTGCATTGTGCAGGGGGTTGGACTAGATGACCCTGGAGGTCCTTTCCAACTCTATGATTCTACGATTTCAGATTGCAGTTCCCACAATCCATGGTGGATGTAATCAAGCAAGGCCCAGTGGCTAAAGTATCACGTTAGGATTTGGAAGACCAGAATTCAAATTCCCACACTGCCCTGAGCTTTGTTGGGTAACCCTGTTCCCTTTGTAGTCTATCCAACCTGGCAAGGTTGTTGTGGGAATAAAATGGGAGACAGAGAGCCATGTGCAGTGTCCTTAACTCCTTGGAGGAATGGCAAGATAAAAAGTAAATAGGCAGCTTCTCTGCCTCCTTTGGCTCTCTCGTGTGGCGAGGCTCCTCCTCGAGGCCGAGAAGGAGGCAGTTGGGATGGCAAGTCCATGACTGCAGTTTGGGAAGGGATAGGATGTCTGGGATAGGCTGGCAAAAGGCATCCAGGCTCTTCTGTTTACATGGTGCTGAAGGGCTCTACTGCAGTGTCTTGGCTGGCCAGTTGGAGTGCAAGCTGCTCTCATGCAGTTGGTGGCAAAATCCACCAAGGAGTTCTTGTCAAAGGAGAAGGAGGAGGAGGAGATTGGATTTATACCTCACCCTTCATTACCCAAAGGAGTCTCAGAGCAGCTTACAAACTCCTTTCCCCTCCCCTCCCCACAACAGACACCCTGTGAGGTAGACGGGGCTGAGAGAGCTCTTTCGAGAACTGCTCCTGAGAGAACAGCTCTGAAAGAACTTGTAACTGACCCAAGGCCACACCAGCAGCTACATGTGCAGGAGTGGGGAATCAAACCTGGTTCTCCCAGATTAGAGTCTGTGCTCTTAACCACTACACCAAACTGGCTCTCACAGATTAGACATTTGTGGCTACTAGATGGAGACCTAAACATCTCTGGATAGCAGGGAACTCAGTATCAATCAGCTTGCTGGACTCTGTGAAAAAGAAGGAGAAATGGAGGTGTGTCCTGGATACTTTGGCCATGGGCAGGGTCACAGCTGTTTGATTTGGACGGCGGGGGGGGGGTGTCAGTATGCAAAAAAACTGACTGTCAAAGATCTCTGCCTTCTAGTTTACTTGCAGTGCTTAAATACATAGAGGCAAACTGTGGTGTTGAGTCACAGCCAACTTACGATAACCCCTCAAGTCAAGACAAACAGAGGTGGTTTGCCATTGCCTGTCTCTGACTGCATTCGCACGGGCAGTTTAATCCATTGCCCTTGCTGTTCCCTTCTGGATTTAAAGTGCACGTTCAGACAGCAACATCTGTCTGTCGATCCCCAGTCATCTGAGTCCCCTTCTCCCCGCCTCCCCACTACATGTTTCTTTGATACCTGAGAAAGTCTGGTCTTGTTGGTCTGAGCTGACTCCAAAATGGATTTCTGGCTGTCTGATCACACTCCTGAGCACCCAAGCCATCAGGCAGGTCTAACTGGTCTGTTATTTTCCATCCACCATTTTTAAAAAAAGTGGTTAGCAATGTGCGCACAACTTATTATTCAACCTCTCTCTCTCTCTCTCTCTCTTCCCCCCTACAGGGGCTGCTCAAAACTTTGTTTTCTTTTTAAAAACCCTAAAAGAAAGACGCCTCTGTTCTTCAGCTTCTTTCTGTCCTTTGGGGAAGGGGTAAATTGAAAAGCTTAGAGGGAGGACGGCAGTGAACTCCATATCCCAGCATTCTCAGCAAGCACTTGCGTGATTGTTCAGAGGGCAAACTTGTAAAAAAAAAAAATGGCTGACAGCCCCACAAACTACATATCCCAGCAGGCTCACCCATGCTTGTGGGCATGCTCCGAGGACCAACTTTTTGAAAAAATGGCCAGTGGGCTGACTCCACGCCTGCTGCCGTCTGATCACTCCAAGGCCAGTAGAAGTGCTTTGAAGCGTACTAAAAGGGGTGCGTCTGATCATGATTCTCTGGCACAAAATAATCTGGCTCAATTAGAGGCAGGGCGACAGTGGATTGAAGTGCCCATCTGAACACAGCCCCTGTGTAGCAACCCTGGATTTCCTTGGACTTCCCATCCAAGTGACCTCGGGATGTCAGCCTCCAGATGGGACCTGGGGCTCCCCTGGAATTACAGCTTATTTTTGGACTACAGAGATCAGCTCCCTTGGAGAAAATAGATGCTTTGGAGGGTGAACTCTATGGCATTAAACCCCACTAAAGTCCCCGTCCTCCCCAGGCTCCATCCCCAAATCTCCAGGAGTTTCTCAACCTGGATCTGGCAACCCTACCAAGTACTAACAACGGCAGGCCCTGCTTAGTTCTGAGATCTGATGAGATCAGGCTAGTCTGAGCTATTTAGGCTGCCAGAGCATAGTAAGTGTTTCTGCCATCTACAACCACTCTGAAACTCTGCATAGTCTTCTGCTGATCCTCAAAGCACAGCTCTGGTTGCCTTTTCTTGCACTTCATCCTCTGGCTTCACTGGCTCTTGGGGTGCCTTCTGGGAAACAGTTATGGAGAGAGCTCTCTGTTGGTTAAGAGAGCACGTCTATCCATAAACTACTAAGGGGTGGTTCCAGGCACCCGCTGAAGCTCTGATTGGTGGGTAGCACTGGGCCAGTCTCCTTCCTTCCTTCCTTCCTTCCTTCCTTCCTTCCTTCCTTCCTTCCTTCCTTCCTTCCTTCCTTCCTTCCTTCCTTCCTTCCTTCCTCCTTCCTTCCTTCCTTCCTTCCTTCCATTATTGGCCCTCAGACCACTGGAATGGGACTGGTCCCTCCCACTAGTTACAGTCACTTCCAGTGGTTATGGTGGCTAAGAGAGGCAGTGGGTGGGTGGTAAACATCTCCCCGCTTCCAGCCCTGTGGAATTTCAGCTCAAGCCAGTAGGCTAAAGCATTTATGATGTGGTTAAAGTATCAGACCAGGGTCTGGGTTCAAATCCTGTCTCAGCTATAGAAAAGCTATCTGAAGAAGTGAGCAGTGACTCATGAAAGCCCCAAATGACTCACCTTGCCCCAAGTTTGGTCAGTCTTGAAGGTGCTACTGGATTCTGGCTCTTTTCTATCTGAAGAAGTCAGTAGTGCCCCACGAAAGCTCCTACCCTGACCCAAATTTGGTTAGTCTTGAAGGTGCTACTGGACCCTGGCTCTTTTCTACTGCTACAGACAGACTAACATGGTGACCCATCTTGATCTGTCTCAGCTATGACACTTGCTTGGTGTCCTTGAACCTACCTCGCAGGTCTGTTGTGAGGGCATCTTGGATGAATGGGAGGGTACTAATGTACCAGAGAGGCCATGAGAAAGGAGCCACTTCTGAGACCAGGATGAGAAAAATAGCCATGCCTCAGTCATTAAGCTCAAGAGTTCCTTCATTCAGACGAGAGGCAAAGGCATCCCGGGTGCCAGAGAGGACCAAGACGGCCTGCATCGGCTCTGCCCAGGGCGAAATCCTGCAAAGCAGCCTCCGTGATCTGGAAACTGGCCTCGGGCGCTCACATGTGACAAAGAGGAGCAGCATCCAAGCCCATCTGCAGCCAGCCCTTCCCCAGCCTTTAATGAAAGCGGTGATACAGACGCCGAGCAGATGGGGGGAAAGGCTGCCGTTCCAGGCAGGAGTCCCTTAACGATTTATGGGCCTGTATCAGGGTGGGGGGGGGAGAGGAGGCCATTAACTTGTGCCCACGAAATATGTCTGTTGTTATTATTCTCTGTAAACGTGTCATATGGTGGGGAAAATATGCGCAGTAAAAAAATCTGTGACGGATATAGAGGGATTGTAAACAGCCTGTTAAACAGAAACAGTAAAGTCGACAAAAATGTACTTGATCTTGGTCAGCTGTAAAATACCCTGCGGGCGCTCTGGTTAGGCCGGTGTGCTGCAGAGTCCCCGGCCTGCAGCCCAGTTTTATTCGCGAGGGCAAACAACAACAGATCGGAAGGCAAAGGTAACAAAGGGGGAGGAGTTATCTGTTGGCGGAGAGATCTATCGCTCAGCCCCGGGCACTTCGGGTTTCTGCAGGGCTGACAGCTCCAGGTTGGGAAATTTCTGGAGATTTGGGGGAGGGGCCCAGGGATAGGAGGGGCCTCAGAAGAATATAATGCCAGAGTCCACCCTCCAAAGCAGCCATTTTCTCCAGGGGAACTGCTATCTGTAGCCTGGAACTCAGCTGTAACTCTGGGAGACCTCCGTTCCGGCGGTCCCCACCTGGAAGTTGGCAACCCTAGGTTTCATCCAGGTTATGTTTCTGCTCCTTCAATGTTACCAGTTGCTGCTGGAGTTGAAGGTCCCAGAGACTCAAAGAGTCACATTTGGATCACGATCACTCTTAGGGTTGCAGTCCTTCATGTGGGGCCGGGAGATCTTCTGGAATTACAACTACAGACCTGGAGAAAATGGCTGCCTGGGGGGAGGGGGTGGACTCTACAAGTTTTCGTGCCCTGCTGTGATCCCTCCCCTCCCCAAATCCTTCCCTCCCCAGGCTCCACCCCCGCAATCTCCAGTTGTTTCCCCGCCCAGAGTTGACAGCTGAAGTCGCACTGCATGATGGGTTTCATAGTCCCAGCTGAACCCCTCCCTGTAAAAGTGAATTTAGGAACAAAGGCTCACCATTTTAAACAGTACATGGAAAAAAGGAGAGGTAGAGATTCAGATGGTGTTTAGTGGCAAACTACCCCTATAACCTGAGCACAGCTGGCCCAACGAGCTCTGAGGGAAACACAGCAACTGAAGAGGTAAGTCTTCTCCCAAAATCTTCTATTAGGGTACTGAGTTTGGGTAACTAGCAAGCAATCTACGTAGCCTGCTACTGTATCTTGGGAGGCCACCCAAGGGCATGGGGGGCTGTTTGTCATGGTTCTAGTTTGGAGGGAAATTGCTAAAATGCTTTGGGAATACAAACGCTCATTAGACTGGTAATGGAAAATCTGGAGGCTGTTCTAGGATAGATTCAGGCTACAGTCACACGAGCAGTTTGCCACAATATAATAGCATTTCCTCTGTGGATTTAAAGAGCATGATCAGACAGCAACATCTGCCTTCCATGCCCCAGTCATCAGCACCCCGCGTTGCCCCACTTTGGAAGCGGAGCGATCGGGCACTGGGAAAATTCTGGTGCTTATGGATGCCAGCACTTCCACTCCCCTTTCCCAGCTGCCTGAACTCTCCTGCCGTGAAAGGAATCTGGAAGGGAAGTCTGAACCTACAGATCTGTTGCTGCCACTGTTTTCATTTTTTTGAGTTGCCGCCTGTGTGTGCATATGCACATGAGTGCATATGAGCATGCATCCACCTGCATTAAAACAAAAATGACCAAGCAGCATGCTCCATGGATGAGACACTGCAGTAATGTGAAGGCCTGACCACCAGACGAGCACGTGGGATGTGCTGTCTGGTTGGTCCGTCCCACAACACTTTAAACCAGTGAAATTAGAGGCACGCCCAGATTGCAGCAAGCCTCCAGCATGACCGTAGCCTCAAGCAGCTTTCCTTGAATGTGGCCTTGGACTTGCAGTTCACAAATGAAGCTGTTTTGCACCGAATTGGACCATCGGTCCATCGAGGTTGATATTGTTTACTCAGACTGTCAGTGGCTCTTCATATTACTGTCCACCTGATCCTTTTAACTGGAGAAGCCAGGGATTGAACCCTGGACCTTCTGCAGGCCAAGCGGAGACTCCTCCACTGAGCTACTGTTCCTCCATCCGAGCAGCTGGTTGCTTGTAGGCCTTGACTGACAATGGAAAAGAGAGAGAAGCTGTACACAAAAGCTCATACCTTGAATAAAACTTTGTTGGTCTTAAAGGTGCCCCACTGGACTCAAACTTTGTACAACTTTGTTGACTATAAAGCAATTGTTCATGCAGTTGGGGATGCATTGCCCCCAAATTTATAACATAGTGGGGCCACAGTGGCTCAGAGGTTAAGATGTTGAGTTGCAGACTGGAAGATCAGTAGCTCAGCAATTTGAGACCCTAGTGCTGCATGACGGAGTGAGTTCCCATCTCTGGCCCCAGCTCCTGCCAACCTAGCAGTTTGAGAGAAAGAAATTGCAAGTCGATAAATAGGTACCGCTTCGGTGGGAAGGTAACAGCATTCCGTGCGCCTCGGCATCTAGTCATGCCAGCCACATGACCATGGAGACGTCTTTGGACAACGCTGGCTCTTTGGCTTGGAAACAGAGATGAGCACCACCCCCTAGAGTTGGATTCGACTAGCTTTCAAGCAAGGGAAACCTTTACCTTTACCTAAATATAGAGGACAGGGACTTTGGTGGGATACAGAGTCCACCCTCCAAATGATCCGTTTTCTCCAGGGAAACTGCTCTCTGCAATCTGGAGATGAGCGGTACTTCCAGGGGATCCCCAGGTCCCACCAGGAGGCTGGCATCTCTAGATGAGGACGGGGCTGGAACTCAGTTCTGAGCAATGGAGGAACTCGTTGGCATGTACAGCCATTGTCAAGGTGCTCTCTAAGCTCGCCCAGCCCCATCTGAGCTTAGAGGATTTCAGTTCCTGTTTCCCTAACATGTCACAGGCTCAGAGGAAAAGAGACAACCGATCCTCTGTTGGACTCGGATCCTGCTCCGGCAGACAGCCCTTTTTCTCCCAATTATTCCCAGTGGGAGAAGAAGCAACTGCCAGCCAAACTTCCCCTGTGCCTGGATCCAGGCTTTACTAACAAGCGCTCCCGTGAGCCCCTTTCATTATGCTTCATGAATATCGGTATTTTACATCGCCGTAAGCTGCTTTGGGAGCCACCTCAGGCTGAAAAGCGGGATAAAGAATCAATAAATCCGTTGAAATCGTGTTCACTGGTGCTCCGTGCAAGGGGGTGTCTCTAAATTACGGGTTCTGTCGTGAGCGCCTTCGTCTCCAAAAGGCCTCGCTAAGCTGAGCTTTGAAAACCGCCCGTGAGTGGTGGCAGCGTCTTCTGCGGGCCGAGAACAACAGGCGTGTCCTTCGTTGGCATCACAGTTGTGCGTCCTGATCCGCTCGCCTGATTGTGTTATCCTCAGTGGAACAAAGTAACTTTTAATAATGTGTGCCAGTGCTGGAGAAAAATTGATCTGATCGCGGGGCTGGTATAATAGGATTTAATTCTGCTTCAGATGTGCTAGTTTTAATAAAAAGGGATTGAAGGGAGCGAAAATAAATTACACAGAAAGGTCAGGCTTATTGCTTGTACAGTTATGTTAACTCTACCACAGACATTTTTAGAGACTGTATTTATGAGACCTTTTGATTTGGAGAAGGGGGGATATAAACCACATTCACGGCTGCCCCCCCCCCCATTATTTGCGGCCGTGTTTCATTGGCAAGCGATGGCTCCCGGCACTCAAATGCGACATCTTTAGGGGAAGTTCCTCTCTCTACCGATGACTTGTTTATAGAGCAGGTTCCCCCAATATATTAACAAAACAATCTTTCTTTCTGCTGGAAAATTAGAAGATGTTAACTACTTTGTTGTGCGTGAAATATAGGCTCATTCGGGTGACCGTTTCCTTTGCTAATAGGGTGTTAGTTTCTAATTCAGCAATAACTTAGTTACATGGTAAATATTTGATAAGGTGGGTCATGATTTAGGCTCAAGTGAGAGCCCATCGGAGTTCAGACTGGTTGGCATTTCTCATTCCATTGAATCCTCTCTGTCCACTGCGATGAGAGGAGGGCAATGAGAAAGAATGCAGAAGATCAGGGGAGAAGACAAGGGTAAATTCCACTGCTGAGTGTGTACCTGATTTTGCATGTAGACGCATGTGCATATACATAATGGTTGCATATACTCAACAGAAGAGAGATGATTCTGAATTTCTCAGAGCCGGTGTGGTGTAGTGGTTGAGAATGGTGGACTCTAATCTGGAGAACCGGGTTTGATCCCCCACTCCTCCTCCCCATGAAGCCAGCTGGGTGAACTTGGGTCAGTCACAGCTCTCTCAGAGCTCTCTCAACCCCACCTTACCTCTCAGGGAGTTTGTTGTGGGGAGAAGAAGGGAAAGGTGATGGTAAGCCACTCTGAGACTTCTTCGGGTAGTGAAACCAACTCTTCTTCTTCTTCTTCTTCCTTCATGTAAATCGTACCTGGGGCTTCCTTATTTTCTTGCTGTTGTCTCTTTTCTTGGATGAGTTTTTCTTTTCTGGTATTATTTCGGCGCTACTAGGGCACTGGTAAACCAGGATCATATAAATTATGCAGACCGGGTTGGATCGAGACTAAAATGTCCAAAAGCAGAATGGGACTTTCCCGCTTCCCCCTGCAGCCCACTGGTCTCTTGGGAATGCACCTCCTTGTCTTATGGGGGCCCCCAGAACACCCTGCGGAGCTCTGCGGCAAGGAGGAGGAAGCGGAGGAAGCGGCCCGCATCTCCCCTGCATTTGCATTGGCACTTATTTGTTTATATCCCGCTTTTCTCCCCAGACGGGACTCAAAGCAGCTTTAGAACATCACTCACCGTTCCTCTGCTTTCTCACGACAACAGCCCTGTGAGGTAGGCCTTTGAGGTTTGTGATGGCCCCAATGTCACCCAGCGAGCTTCCATGGCAGAAGTGGGGATTCGAACCTGGGTCGCCTA
Source organism: Gekko gecko (assembly GCA_029375565.1). NCBI lineage: Eukaryota > Metazoa > Chordata > Lepidosauria > Squamata > Gekkonidae > Gekko > Gekko gecko. The sequence continues at coordinate 14,680,671 of JAPDNY010000012.1, read as the reverse complement.
GGTTCCTAGTCCGCCATTCTCTCCACTACACCACACATCTGAAATCACTCCACTCTCCAAGATATACGGGCAGATGGACTCACATTCTAGCTGTATCCAAAGGAGTGAGCGGCGGCTCACGAAAGCTCCTACCCCGCCACTAATTGTGTTAGTCTTTAAGGTGCTCCGGGACTCTTGCTTTTTTCCACAGGACCAGTTTAGTCGGGATGCAGCCCACGGTGTGTACAAAGATCATATAAGTTCAATATGAAACTATGGATTGTTTCCCAAGCAATGCTCCCTCTAAGCTGGGGAGTGTGAGCGAAAATTCTACTTTGTGAGCTACTGGCTTTAAAGTTATGGGCAAGCAATTTGGCTACTGCATAAGTTAGTCTGCTCTGGAGCCCTCCTTCCTGAGCTAAGGCAAAAATGTGTGAGCCAGAGGCTAAAAAACTGTGAGCTAGCTCACACTAACTCAGCTTAGAGGGAACACTGTCCCCCAGCACATCCGCAGAGTGAAACTGGTGGAGCAGGATTTGCCCCACTCCTCCTGTGACCCACTAACCCTTCCCCATTTCTGACTTCGGGGGTCCAGGTCCCCTCAGGAATGGGGGGGGCAAAGGGGGGGTCAACAGTGGGAGGGGCTTCTAGTGTCCTGGCCCCACTGGTGGACCTCCTGATGACACCTGGTATTCTTGGCCATGGTATGACAGAGTGTTGGACTGGATGGGCCATTGGCCTGATCCAACATTGGCTTCTCTTATGTTCTTATGACCGGGTCTGCATTGAGTGGGAGAAATGGCCTGCCCTCATCCATTGCCTCCATGTTTCCCCAAAGGCAATTTTCCACCACAGCCTGTTGAAGTTGTGGGGGTGGGAAGGGCTGTCAAGTTGCAGCCAACGTGTGGTGACCCCGTCAGGTTTTTGAGGCAAGAGACCTTCAGAGGTGGTTTGCCCTTGCTTGCCTCTGCGTAGGAAACCTGGACTCCCCTTGGGGGTCTCCCATCCAAGTACTAACCAAGGCTGACCCTGCTTAGCTTCTGGGATCTGACCAGACTGGACTAGCCTGGGCCACCCAGGTCAGAGCACCTATTGAAGTATACAATAGTACACCATAGAAATGAATAGTGGCAGCCCAATGCCATGGAGAAAGCCCCATAAACATATGTGCAAAGAAACAAAATAGAAGTCTCATTGCTTATCTGTATAAGAAGAAGAAGAAGAGGAGGAGGAGGAGGAGGAGGAGGAGGAGATTGGATTTATACCCCATCCTTCACTTGGAGTCTCAGTGGCTTACAGACTCCTTCCCCTCCCCCTCCCCACAACAGGTAAGTGAAGTAGGTGGGGCTGAGAGAGCTCTTTCCAGAAGTGTCCTTGAGAGACCAGCTATATCAGAACTCTGGCTTGCCCAAGGTCATCAAGCAGGTGCAAGCGGAGGAGTGGGGAATCAAACCCGGTTCTCCCGGATTAGAGTCCGCACACTTAACCACTACACCAAACTGGCTCTTACCTCCCAGAGCTTAAGTTTAAATAGGAGGAGGAGGAGGAGGAGGTTGGATTTATACCCCACCCTTCACTTGGAGTCTCAGAATGGCTTACAGACTCCGTTCCCTTCCCCTCCCCACAACAGACACCCTGTGAGGTAGGTGGGGCTGAGAGAGCTCTGAGAGAACTGTCCTTGAGAGAACAGCTCTGAAAGAACTATGGCTTGCCCAAGGTCACCCAGCAGCTGCAAGTGGAGGAGTGGGGAATCAAATTCAGTTCTCCTGGATTAGAGTCTGCACACTTCACCACTACACCAAACTGGCTCTTGCCCCTCAGAGCTTAGGTTTAAATAGGAGGAGAGCCCTCCACGGGCTGGGTTCACGGGGAGTCAGCACCATTATGGGAGGCAGCCCGGGGCAGCAGCCTCGGAGGACACCCCAGCCTTGGAATCTGGGGACTCTGTCTGGGCTGACCCTCCATTCAAGGCTCCCCACAAGTGGCCCTCGGTACCTCTAGAACAGAAATGCTGGCAGAGCATTCAGTGGGCAGCGAAGGGTCTCCCTCCCTTCCCCTTCCCACACCTGAGGAAGATCCTCTGGCCTAAGTCTTTGCCAGACAGGGGAGGGACTGAGGCTCACGGGCAGAGCAACTGCCAGGCAGGCAAAAGGTCCCCGGTTCAAGTCCCAGCATCTCCAGTTAAGGACCAGGTAGTCGATAATGTGAAAGACCTCCACCTGAGACCCCAAAGAGCTGCTGCCAGTCAGAGTGGACAATACTGACCTTGATGGATCAGGGGTCTGAGTCAGAATAAGGTTACTTTGTGTGTGTTTATTAGTGGCTCACCCAAGGTGGGGGGAGCTGCAAGTTTGGACATTAATAGCACAATTTCCGTGCTGAGTTGTCCCTGTCCAAGCTTGTTTATGTCAGTGCACTTAGGCTGGAATACCTGTGGCTGGGAGTTCACTGTTTACATCCCATCAGCTGGTTAGAAGCCGTGGACTCCAGACAAGCATCTGATGAGGGCCTTTGTGCCTGCCTCTCGCCTCCCTGCTGGACAGCTCCCTGCCAGTTCGGCAACCTTGAAATAATACAAGGATCTCTCCCCTTCGTCTGCTGGACAGCTCCCTGGTTTCCTCCATACTATAGGTAGCAAGCATCTGAGAGCCAGTTTGGTGTAGTGGTCAAGTGTACAGACTCTAATCCGGGAGAACCGGGTTTGATTCCCCACTCCTCCACTTGCACCTGCTGGATGACCTTGGGCAAACCATAGTTCTGTCAGAGGTGTTCTTGAAAAACAGCAGTTTCTGTCAGAGCTCTCTCAGCCCCACCTACCTCACAGGGTGTCTGTTGTGGGGAGGGGAAGAGAAAGGAGTTTGTAAGCCGCTCTGAGATGCCGTTGGGCAGTGAAGGGTGGGGTATAAATCCAATCTCTTCTTCTTCTTCTCTGAGCACGGATGAACAAAAACAGGGCTGAGTGACCCATTCACCAAACATATGTGTTCCACTGCCAGGGAAATGGCCTCCCTTGTGATAACAAATCTTTTGGGGCTCAAATACACAATAGTAAACACCCACTCAATCTAGTCCAGCCATGAGGTTGTCCATCCATTCATCTACCTGCAAGGCTAGATACGGAGGATGCTTTGGAAAAGAAATGAGGGAGGATTAACATCAGAAAGCAGGAGATCAGACCAGTGGTCCAACCTCTGGTTTCACACAGCAGCCGACCGACCAGGTACCCTGGAGAGTCAACAAACCGTGTAGAAGCCAAGGCCTTCCCACGATGTTGCTTCCTAGCCCGGGGCTTCCCAGCCTCCTTGTTCTACATCTGGTGACTCCATATAGTCAGCAGGGCAGAATTCCTGTGGTCCACCAGTTTGTTCCAGAAGCCTGACGGTACTCAAATCCTTGTGGTAAAGCTAGCAGCATAGTGATTTTGAGTATTATGGTACTGCTGTGGAGAGGTGTAGTGGTTCACATATTCAGCTGAGACACGACTGAGATGTGTCGAGTGATCCTGTGTATGCCAAGAATATAGGTGCCATTTTGGATCAGACCAATGTCCGTCTAGTTCATCTTCCTTTGCAAGAAGTCCAGCAATCAACAGCCGTCAGGTGGTCCACAGGAAGTTGGCCAGGAATCCCCCAGCCTAGCATCTGCTCACCAATATTTGGGGGGTACTTAGCTGAATTGCAGAGAGATGGATTAGATGTGCAGAAAGACTGGAGGGAGAGGTGTCCAAGATACGTTTGGAAGGCACGTGAGACTGAGCATCAAGGTCGAGTTAGTATCTGGGTGGGGGACCTTCTAAGAAATTGATAGCACCGACCTGGAGTGGAGGAAGGGTGGGCACTCGATGCCACAGACAAATGACAGGCCGCCAAAGATCGGCTCCATTTCCCAAATGAAAGAACAACAGAGATGAACTAAGGTTGCCACCCCTGGAACTTCTGCGGCTGCCAGAGTTCCGGCTTGAACTGATTTGAAAGGAGCTTTCTCTTCTCAGCCCAGCTCCGCCACCAATCCAATAACTCTCACCTTGCCTTGCAAAACCACCACAGATGTGGGCTCCCACCCCGTGCTTTGAAACGCGCCGTTTCAAAAGGAGGATCGATACGGAAGCCGTTCCCAGCCTGTGGGGAAAATGAAACTTGGCAAACATATAGGAGCGCATGAGAAACTTGAAGACGCATCCCTGGAGCTGCCGGAGGGGTAGATAAAACCCTGCCATGTTCCGCATTAGCAGATGTGCCCAGACCTGGGAGAGTCTTTCCCTTCTGGGTCTGTTCACTATGGAAACTGTGTGAGAAAGAGACACACAAGCAGGACTGCGGCCTTCTTTCGTGGAGCGGGTTCCCCTGGCCCTTCTCCAACACCAAAAGCTTTGAGGATTGCAGGTAAGCTCTTCTCCTCCCCCCCCCACTTCTTCTGTGCCTCAGTGGGAAAATAAAACACAAACTAGCACATGCGCGACATACTGTGAAAGTCGTGGAAGCCACATTAACGCATATGCTCAGCCACCTGTCTCTCCTAACATTGGTGATTCATCTCATCCCCCCTGGGCTCAGCTGTATCGATCAAATAAGAGAGACTTCTGCCAAGCTAAACAAGGAATAGTTTGCCGTCCACGGGCCTGGTGTGATTTTGAACGACGGCTGCAGATCCTCTGGGCCAGGGTCTCCGGGTCACCCCTTTGGCTTCTCTTTGCTGTCCTGAAATTCAAAATTGCACGCCAGCCGCCCTGAGCCCAAGACGCTAGACCACACAGGAGGGTGTTTGCTCTACACACACACAGGGGCAGATGTTCTCCAAGTGGCCTCCGCTAATAACAGAGCGTAGCAAATGGTGTGTGCTGTTGTTGATCTAGAGGCGCAAGATCTGAGAAGACTTGCGCACGGGCATTGTTCTCCCTTGAGTATGGGTCTCTCTTTCAGCCACATTTCCACAGGATATCTGGCAAGACTGCTCCAGCCCCATCTTCGTTGAGCTTTTATGCTCGCTCGGTTTGATGTCCTTCCCTCAGCTGTTTTATCGGGTGGGTTCAAGAAAATTCCTTATAAAGATAGATTGTGCCCATGCGGGTTGGGGGAAATTGAATCCATTGGAGATGTGCTATTGTACCGTAAATTCCACTATGACAGCCTGTGCGGCTTACACTGAACCTGTGATGGACCCCCTTTGGGGCCAATCTGTTGAGTATAAAATCATTTCCTTATTGTCTTCTCATAATATAGAAATTCTTGAACCTGTAGCAGATTTTTTCTAGGAGGTATTCTAGGAGGAGAGGCTCATATTAAGGCAATCTGGAATGTGCTAACCCCCCCCACCCCTTGGTTATCTTGAGGCTTTATGCTGCAGGCTGTACTTGATCTCTTATGCCAATAAAGGTATTGTATCTGTATTTGTGTGCCGTTGTTTTGTAGTAAAGAACCAAACTGAGAGGCAGCAGGGTGTCGTGGTTAAGAGTGATGGCTTAGAATCTGGGAGACCAAGGTTCGAATCCCCACTCTGCAACGGGAGCATGCGGGATGACCTTGGGATAGTCACAGTCGCACTCTCTCTGCCTAACCTACCTCACAAGGCTGTTGCAGTGGAAAAGAGCCAGAGTCCAGCAGCACCTTAAAAACCAACAAAATTTGTCGCTGGGCGGGGGCTTTCGCGTGTGACTCCCTCGCTCGAGCGGTGACTCAGTAAAGCTCCTCCCCTGCCATTAATTTTTGCTTTTCTTTAGGGTGCGCCTGGACTCCTGCTCTTTTCTGGTACTACAGACAGGCTGATACGGCTCCCCGTCTTGATCTGTCTCCATGGAAGGCACCACATTTAGCTGTACAGAATGGAGATCCATCCGCCTTGTGAAGAAACATGGCACAGGTACAAATAGACGTCACCTTTCTCACTCCTGATCCAATCACACCTGCTGTTGTCATTCACCTGCTTTTGTCTTCGGCATCTGAAACCGCCCCGCTCTCCCAAGATATAAGGACAGAGGGACTAGCTGTATCTGGAGAAGTGAACAGAGACGCAAGAAAGCTCCTCCCTGCCACAAATGTTATTAGTCCTGAAGGTGCTACGGGACTCTCGCTCTTTTCTACGGCTAGAGGTAAAGGGAAAGGCTTCCCTTGCTCAAGAGCTAGTCAAATGTGACTCTAGGGAGTGTTGCTCATCTCCGTTTCCAAGCTGAAGAGCCAGCGCTGTCCAAAGCCTTCTCCGTGGTCATGTGGCCAGCATGACTAGATGCCAAGGCACACGGAACGTTGTTACCTTCCCACCGAAGCAGTACCTATTTCCACTGGTTGGGGGAACCTGGCATGAGCTTTTGAAAATCAAAGCTCAGATGTGCAAAAGGGAACTTTGACTCTCAAAAGCTTATATCCTAAAAATCTGGTTGGTTTCTAAGGTGCTACGGTAAAGGTAAAAGGTAAAGGTTTCCCTTGTTCGAAAGCCAGTCGAATCCGACTCTAGGGGGCAGTGTTCATGCCCATTTCCAAGCCGAAGAGCCAGTGCTGTCCAAAGCCTTCTCCGTGGTCATGGGGCCAGCATGACTAGATGCCAAGGCACATGGAGCACTGTTACCTTCCCACCAAAGCAGTACCTATTTATCTACTTGCAATTTCTTGCTTTCGAACTGCTAGGTTGGCAGGAGCTGGGACCAGAGAGGGGGGTCTCACTCCGTCATGCGGCACTCGGGTCTCGAACTGTCAAGCTACAGACCTTCCAGTCTGCAGCTCAGCGTCTTAACCTCTGAGCCACCACGGCCCCTTTAATTTCTACTGCTGCAGACAGACTAACACGGCTACCCATCTTGATGTATTCACATGGCTGTTGTGAGGATAAAATGGAGAGAAGACTCATGGCAGCTGCTTTGGGGGCCCAGTGGGAAGAAAGGCTGGGTATAAATGAAGGAAATAAATAAGATTTCCAATGCTAATTTGGTCTCGCATCTACAAGGCTGCCGAAAAAACTATGGCAGCTTCAAAGCTAACAGATGGTGAACATGCTGTATAGTCACTATGATGGAAACAGCTCGTGTGTGGTATCTACAACATATAAAACAGTGGCTTTCCATCTTTCCAGAGCCAGTTTGGTGTAGTGGTTAAGTGTGTGGTCTCTAATCTGGGAGAGCCGGGTTTGATTCCCCACTCCTCCACTTGCACCTGGCTGGATGACCTTGGGCAAGCCATAGTTCTGTCAGAGCTGTTCTCTCAAGGACAGTTCTCGAGAGAGCTCTCTCAGCCCCACCTACCTCACAGGGTGTCTGTTGTGGGGAGGGGAAGGGAAAGGAATCTGTAAACCGCTCTGAGACTCTGAGTGAAGGGCGGAGTATAAATCCAATCCCTTCTTCTCTTCTTCTTTCCTGGATAGGACCCTTCTTCAGCCCCTAGTTGGCCACAAACACATAATGTCACAGTCATGTGACAGGAAGAGGGGGGAGCCAGAGTTCTGACATCACTGAGTTCAAAGTCAAGGCTGCAGTCGGCAGCTCAAGAACGCTGGAGACAGAAAACACGAGCCGAGCACCATGAGATCCATGCAATGACGAATGGGCCAAGCTTTGTTTTCATGTTCACTAGCAGCAGGCCTGACCCAAAAGCAGGGGGGAAATATGGCAAACCCTCTAGGGGCTGGCTTCCCAGCTGGTGGGGCTCTGCAACCCACCTGAAGGTCCCAACACATGGAGATTACTGATTTAGAAGGCCTTGCCATGAGACCTTCCACACTGCTTGGAAAGTTACCATTTACACATCAGACGCACCACCAAGGTGTTGGATTACTACAACCCACTGTACATGGTGGGACCATCTTCAAAGACAACCTAGAAATTACAACTGGTCCAGAATGTAGCTGCCCAACTATAAAGTAATGAGACTGATGCATAGCAGAGTGGTATCAGCTCATACTTTATTGTATATGGTAGACCAAAAGATGCTCTTGCTGGCTCACAGACCGGCTTATATTCCTAAATCGATTTGGAATTGGGAGTAAGCAGTGAAGTGGCTAAATTTGCAGATGACACAAAGTTGTTCAGGGTGGTGAAAACCAGGGAGGATTGTGAGGCCCTCCAAAGGGATCTGTCGAGGATAGGTGACAACGTGACAAATGGGGTTCAATGTGGCCAAGTGCAAAGTGATGCACATTGGAGCCAAAAATCCTAAATATAAATACACGTTGATGGGGTCTGAACTGGCAGAGACTGACCAAGAGAGAGATCTTGGAGTCGTAGTAGATAACTCAATGAAAATGTCTAGACAGTGTGTAACTGCAATAAAGAAGGCCAACGCTATGCTGGGGATTATTAGGAAGGGAATTGAAAACAAATCAGCCAGTATCATCATGCCCCTGTATAAATCATTGGTGCGACCTCATTTGGAATACTGTGTACAGTTCTGGTCGCCACACCTCAAAAAGGATATTATAGCATTGGAAAAAGTGCAGAGAAGGGCAACGAGAATGATAAAAGGGTTGGAACACTTTCCCTAGGAAGAAAGGTTAAAACACTTGGGGCTCTTTAGCTTGGAGAAACGACAGCTGAGGAGTGACATGATCAAGGGTTATAAGATTATGCATGGGATTGAGCAGGTTGATAAAGAAGTACTTTTCTCCCTTTCTCATAATACAAGAACTTGTGGGCACTCAATGAAATTGCTGAGCAGTCGGGTTAGAACAGATAAAAGGAAGTACTTCTTCACCCAAAGAGTGATTAACACATGGAATTCACTGCCACAGGAGGTGGTGGCAGCTACAAGCATGGACAGTTTCAAAAGGGAATTAGATAAACATATGGAGCAGAAGTCCATCAGTGGCTATTAGCCACAAGGTATAGCTAGGAACTCTCAGTCTGGGGCAGGTAATGCACTCTATTCTTGGTGCTGGGGGGGGGCAGCAGTGGGAGGGCTTCTGGTGCCCTGGCCCCACTGCTGGACCTCCTGATGGCACCTGGTATTTTTGGCCGCTGTGTGACAGAGTGTTGGACTAGATGGGCCATTGGCCTGATTCAACATTGGCTTCTCTTATGTTCTTATGTTCTTAAGTCACACCACACCCAAACACACACACACACCCGTGATAGGATATTTACAGTGCACCCTTAAACCCATAGGTCCCTTCTAGGATCCTAGCCTCCCAATAGGTGCATGCTAGGATCCATGAGGGCTATTTTGTCTGGAGACGAAGCTCGGGTCCTTCCCCTGACCACGTTTTGCCCTGACCGCATGTGCGGTCTTCCCTGAGTACACAACACCAACTATTGCCAGGGGCTAGCCGCTAGGAACATACATGTGCCAGGACTTTTGCCTACCTGTTTGCCAGGCCTTTTGTAAGGGTTTAAGAACATCAGAAGAGCCCTGCTAGTTCAGACCAGTGGTCCATCTAGTCCAGCATCCTGTCTCACATGGTGGCCAGCCAGTTCCTCTGGAGGGCCAACTACAAGGCATAGAGACCGAGGCCTTTGTTCATAAGAACACCAGAAGACCCCTCCTGGATCAGACCAGTGGTCCATCTAGTCCAGCATCCTGTCTCACATGGTGGCCAGCCAGTTCCTCTGGAGGGCCAACTACAAGGCATAGAGACTGAGGCCTTTGTTCATAAGAACATCAGAAGAGCCCTGCTGGATCAGACCAGTGGTCCATCTAGTCCAGCATCCTCTCTCACACAGTGGCCAGCCAGTTCCTCTGGAGAGCCAACAACAGGGCATAGAGGCTGATGCCTTCCTTTCATAAGAATATAAGATGATCCCTGCTAGATCAAACCAATGGTCCATCTAGTCCAGCATCCTGTCTCACACAGAGGCCAACCAATTCCTCTGGAGGTCCAACAATAGGGCATAGAGGCTGAGGCCTTCATGAGAACATCAGGGGAACCCTGCTGGATCAGAGCAGGGATCCATCTAGTCCAGCATCCTCATCCCCAACCAATTCCTCTGGAGGGCCAACAACAGGGCATTGAGGCCGAGGCCTTCCCTTCATAAAAACATAAGAAGAGCCCTGCTGGATCAAACCAGAGGTCCATCTAGTCCAGTATCCTGTCTCACACAGTGGCCAACCAGTTCCTCTGGAGGGCCAACAACAGGGCAGAGAGGCTGAGGCCTTCCCTCGATGTTGCCTCCTGGCTCTGGGATTCAGAGGCTTAGTGCCTCTGAATGCGGAGGTTCCTCTCAGTCACCATGATTCGAATTGGCAGACACCTTTTAAAGGGGGACGGAAGGAGAGATTTGTGGTTTGCTATTTTATTTTTGGTTTTAATCTGAAAATGTTTTCAGCTATTATTGTAAGGTGCCTTATGCCAAAGGAAAAGCAGGGAAAAAATGTTTTAATTAATAAATAAGGGGGAAATATATGCAAGAGAGAGAAAGAGACATGAAGAAAAGTCTCAAAGATAAGTGGTGTGCAAACACATCTTCATTGCTGGAAGACAAAATGTATCATGCCGCACATACCATTCAAAGGCAAAAAAAAAAAAGCAAGTTACGAAGTGCAAGGTCAGGGCAGAGGAGTTTTTAGATTAAATGTCAAATAGTTAAGCGATATAAAACTGAGCCCTTTCTGCCCAGAAGAAAACCTCTGGATGCATACCAGTTAACGGGTTAGAATAATTGGTTTTAAACTGACTGATAAACTACAAAGGCCCTTCCAATTAATCAGGCAACAATTTAACAAAATGTTAATGATTTGAACTAGAAAGCCTTATGAAAATTACAGGTGACAGTCACCTTGCCTCGAAGAGGTGTTCCAGTTCATTCTCATACTGGAAGGATATACCATTTTACAGGGCTTTTTTTGTAGAAAAAGCCCAGCCGGAACTCATTAGTATAATAGGCCACACCCATCAGGAGAAACTCATTAGGATATTAGGACACACCCCTGACAGCACAGCTCATTAGCATATTAGGCCACAGCCCCATGTTACCAGAAGTGTGGTCATCCAGCCACAACCACCTTTTGCTTCTTATTCTGTTTACCTTGTTTGTTGTCAAAACCCAGGGCTTTTTTGGCAACAGGAACTCCTTTGCGTGTTAGGCCACACAGCCCTAATGTAGCCAATCCTAATGAGTTTCTGCTGTTGGGTGTGGCCTATTATGCTAATAAGTTCCTGCTGGGCATGGCCAATATGGGAGCCAGCCGGAACTCCGTTCCTGTGCATTCCAGCCCAAAAATAGCCCTGCCATTTTATAAGATGGGACATGGCGGAACACATACAAGGAAGAACACTTTCTGTCTTCAGCGTTGAAGTGGCGGGGGAGCAAAATCAGAGGGTTAAATGGCTCCATTTAACCCTCTGGTTCTGCTCTGCCCACCAAAGCACTGGGGAGCAGGTTGAGTAGGTTTAAAAGGCTGGGACCCATCTAACTCTCTGGTTTTGCTCCCCACTGCTTCAAAATGAGGGGGCAGCAAAACTGAGCAGAAAACCATGGCCAGCAGACAAGAGAGGGTAGAGTGCCCCTCTGATGCAGCATTTCACCCCTTCTGCTGGCCAGGGAAAACCATGGCTTGCAGAAAGGAGGAAGTAAAATGCCCCCTAGGAGGCATTTCATTCCCAGATTTCTGCTGGCTAGGAGCCATTTAAACCCTCTGGACGTGCTACCTACTGCTTCGGTGGAGAGCAGAAGCAGAAGATTTAAATGGCTCAGTGCCATTTAAACCGACCAGCGGAGCTGTTTTTTGTGAAGAGCAGAAAACAAGGGTTTAAATGGCCTGGAGCCATTCAATCCCCTGTTTTCTGCTCTTCACGAATCAGCACAAACAGCATCAAAGTCCATGAAAGTTTGTGGCGGTTCTCATGTTCCCAAACATGGGCTCATGAATCACAAACCAGCCAAAGTTCATGACCAACTTTAGTTCATGAGCTAGTTCATGCCCATCCCTAGTGCTGACTGGAGTGGTCACTGGGACTAGATCACTCCAATCTCGTTCCATCTACACTGGCTTCCAATTTGCTTCTGGGTTCGATTCAAGGTGCTCTTATTAATCTTTAAAGTCCTGGAAGGCATGGGACCAACATGCCTTAAGGGCTGCCTTTTCCCATACAAACCTACCCACTCTCTCTAGTCATTCCTTGCAGGCTCTGCTTTGGTTGCCCCTGCCAACCCAAGACGGGGCCTTTTCCAGTTTGGTGTACTGGTTAAGTGTGCGGATTCTAATCTGGGAGAACCGGGTTTGATTCCCCACTCCTCCACTTGCACCTGGCTGGATGACCTTGGGCAAGCCATAGTTCTGATAAGAGCTGTTCTTGAAAAAGGGCAGTCTCTGTCAAGAGCTCTCTCAGCCCCACCTACCTCCCAGGGTGCCTGTTGTGGGGAAGGGAAGAGAAAGGGGTTTGTAAGCCGCTCTGAGACACCTTTGGGTAGTGAAGGGCGGGGTACACATCCAATCTCTCCTCTCTCTATTCTTCTTCTTCCATCATGGCACCAAAACTTTGAAACTCCCTCCCCAGGAGATCCGTCGATCTCCCTCTATCAGTATCTTTCGCCCATCTTCGTTTCATCTGGCATGCCCCCAATAACAGTTTTTGGCCCTCCTCCTCCTCGTGACATTTGTTGATGAGTTTTTAATTTAATTTTAACTGTATTTTTAATTGCTTTTAATGTCTCAATGTTTCTTGCATTTGCTGCCTTATGGACCCTGACTGAGCGGAAAGGGGGCATCAAAACGTTTTAAATAAATAAATGAATTCCCTGGTTGACATTTCAAAGCTGTCATTAGCATCTTCTCCCTCCCCAAATTGTAAAAAGGGTCTTCCATATTGGTTGCAGGGCCACCCACTGGACTAATCCCATACCAGTTCTTGTCTAACCAAAGACTCACGTTGTTGTTGTTGTTGTTCAGTCGCACAGTTGAGTCCGACTCTTCGCGACCCCATGGACCAGATTACGCCAGGCCCTCCTGTCTTCTGCTGTCCGCTGAAGTTTGCTCAATTTCATGTTTGTTGCATCGATGATGCTGTCTAACCATCTCATCCTTTGCCGTCCCCTTCTTCTTTGACCTTCAATCTTTCCCAGCATCAGGGTCTTCTCCAGTGAATGCTCCCTTCTCATTTGGTGGCCAAAGTATTTGAGCTTCAGCTTCAGGATCTGGCCTTCCAGGGAACAGTCAGGGTTGATTTCTTTTAGGATTGACTGATTTGATCTCCTTGCAGTCCAAGGGACTCACGTAGAGACACATGAAGCCGCCCTACACTGGATCAGATTCTTGGCCCATCAAAGACAGGCAGTGGCTTTCGAGGGCCTCAGCTGGAGTTCTTTCACATCCCCTCCTGCCTGGTCCTTTTAAATGAAGAAGCCGGGGACTGAACCTGGGACCTTCTGCATGCGAAGGAGAGGCTCTTCTGCTGAGCCACAGACCTTCCCCTAAAATTGCTGACCTCAATCTCCTCCCCTCCATTTTATCTTCACAACAACCTCGTGAGATAGGTTAGCCTGGAAGTGCGGGGCAGGCCTGAGGTCACTCGCTGAGTTTCCATGTCAGAGCAGGAAATCAAATTTGGATCTCCCAGATCCCACCCTGGTCCCCACCTCTCCTGTCCTACAATTTCAAGTAACATAAATTAGTTTTCCTTCTAAACCAGGGGTATCAAACATGCAACCCGGGGGCCGGATCAGGCCCCCAGAGGGCTTCCATCAGGCCCGCAGTGAAACTGGCCATCTCCTGCTTCCAGTTCTGCTGGTGCTGCTGCATCATAGCTCGCTTTTCCAGACTCTCTTAATCACTCAGCCATTTCATGTTTTAACCTGGGTCCTCTGAGCATGAGATTTCTGTGGTGAATGTCAATAAATCAAAAGTAGGTTTGCAGCTTACAGAGCTGATGTTTTAAGCATGTTTTTATTTTAAGTTAAAAAAAACCCTTTGTGTTTGTGTCCTTTATGAAGTCTATATCTCCGCTCCCTGGTATTACATTTTATGACACACAGGGCCCGGCTCAACAAGGTTTCATTTATGTCAGATCCGGCCTTCATAACCAATGAGTTTGACACCCCTGGTCTAAACATTAAAAAGGGGACTTGTATTTAAAACCTCTAAAACATACCTCAGCAAGGTGTTTTTGTTCCAGTGCCGCACAATACAGACAAGCCGCCTTCTGCCTTGACCGTGATCTTGTGTTCTTGGCTCCACAAAAATCTTTTTTAGACACAGTTTTAAGGGAGGGAAAACGCATTCCAGGCCAGGAAAGATTTATTCCTTCACTCTTCGCCTCATGTGACTGGAATCAATAACTACACCTATTGATTGAGGACATAAATTCAAAACATTAATTTACATTGAGTACCTTAACCTAATAAAAAGGCAACAACTGAATTTGCCCCAATTGATTTCCCTTTTGTTTTCGAGAGAAAATCTCCAGGTCTGTGTGGGAAACAATGCATCGATAAGCCGTAGTGTACAAAAGCACTTAATTATCAGTAAATATCACAAAGTCGAGAACTCAGCATCTCGGGGAAGAAAATACATTATTGTGCCGGGGAAATTCACAGGTTATGTGTGGGAGTGAGGAGGAAAAGAGATAATTTTCTCAGTGCTTTTCTCAGGCCACTGAGTACATTTGTGAAATGCAAATCAGACGAAGAAGAACTTAGCAGCCCAGTAAAATGCCTTGGTCAGGAAAAAAACAGTCAAGGAAGTTTTGGGCAGAGCTGCTGGTTTGAGAAGGGGGGCATAGCTCAGTAACAGGGCCCCTGGCTTGGCGTGCAGAAGATCCCTGGCATTCAATTCCGGCAGGCCTGTAGCTACCGGGGGGGCATTTCGGGGCCTGGCCCCCTGACTTCCTGCCAAGGCCCCCCACACTTCCATCCAGCACCCAGGACCTCTGGCTCTCTGGGCCACCTGGAGGACTCCCCCTCACCACCCCTTCCCCAAGTGTGGTTTGCTTCCCCATGTAGGCAAGCAGAGTGCAAACACCACAAAAGTGAGTTTTTAAAATGTTATTTTTATTTTGTGACATCAGTGCCCCCTGACTTATTTAAAGGCCCCCTGAATTCCAAAATCCTGGCTATGGGCCTGAATTCCGGGCATCTCCAGTTAAAAAATCGCAGGACAAAACCCAGCCTGACCCTCAGAGAGGAGATAGCATGCATTCAATGCAGCATGCAGGAAGTTCCTCCCTGAAGATTGGAGCGATTGCATCAGGCCTTTAGCAAGAGAGTCCTGGATTCAGATTACGGCTTGAGCTAAAGTTCCTTGGCTGACTGCAGGCCACTCACCCTTTTTAAAGCTACAACCTAACTCACAGAGTCATTGAGCGGGCAACAATGAGTTAACTATGTGCGGATTGCTACCTTTAAAGCCCTTCACGACCGTGGACCCACATATTTGAAGAACCGTCTCCTTCCATCTGTCCCTGTGTGCCAACTGTGCTCTTCAGGCAGCCATCTGTCAGCTACCCCACCACTTAGAGTGGCCCGTCTGGCATTGACCAGAGCCCGGGCTTTTCCCATGGTGCCTCTG
The DNA here is from genome assembly GCA_029375565.1 of Gekko gecko. Lineage (NCBI taxonomy): Eukaryota > Metazoa > Chordata > Lepidosauria > Squamata > Gekkonidae > Gekko > Gekko gecko. The sequence continues at coordinate 14,665,276 of JAPDNY010000012.1, read as the reverse complement.
GGTCTGTGGAATGGGGCTCCCTAAAGAGGCGAGGAAGGCCTCGTTGTTGGAGAACTACGGGAGGCACTGCCAGGGCTTTTGAGAGGGGTTGAACCAGTAGGCATCTTTTAATAGGGGAGGGGGCCGAGATTTGGAGTTTGTTATTTTATTTTGGGTTGTAAACTAACTATTATTGCAAGCCGCCTTGAACTACAAGGAAAGATGGGATAGAAACGTTTCAACTGACAAATAAAACCCTCTGTTTCCTTTTGCATTTCTTTTCGTATTTGCTTTTTGTCAACAAGTTAGATTCTCTGCTTTTTTGCTTTGAGCTTTGACCAACTCTATGTACTGCATAGACGCATTGTAGGTTTTAATACACATTACATCTGTACAATACACGCTATTTATACATATGTCATACACGCTATTTATACATATGTCATACACCTGATACATAACACTGATGTATCGATGCACAAAGAGTGTTGAAAAATCCTTGTGGGGGGGAGGGGGGACAGTGCTGAGAAACAAAATGCTGCGGAAGTGGAGATTGGCAGGTTCCGTTTGTATGAGGGTCAGAGAGAAACAAAAAGGGAATTTTCGGGGGCGAGACAGCAGAGCTCAGAGACTTGAAATCAGTCCTACTTGTTGATAGGGTTAGTGAATTGCTTTGCCGTTATCTGGAGTGCGTATTGCATGATCATCCATGTAGCAGCATCTGCTGAAAGGAAGATAAACCCTGGGTCAAGGGGAGTCATGCACAGGTGTGCGAAAAATCTGAAGTGCCGTGCTTTCATTTCAAGATGGCTCTCCTTTAGCTATGAAAAGGTTGTAATTATTCTCTACTATGATGTCAAAATACATTCAGACAAGGCGGTACATGATGTAAGTGTTCTTCAAAGGCAAACACAAAAGAGAAATCGAAGCCTGCAGGGCTTTGTTAGGAATAAATACTGCTGCTTCTTGTTACTAGCTTAGTGGATCGTGGGAATGCTGTGGACATAAATCCGTCTTGATTTCAGCCACTGCCACCACCCCCGGTGCAATTTCTAATTAGCAAACTGGCCAGATGTGGGATAGACCACGGTATCCTACGACTCTGCTTGGCAAAGTTTGAAGTCTTCTTCCAATGGCTCTTCCACCATCCTCAGGTCAATCCTCTTCAATATTTTTATCACTGATTTGGACAAACGGTGGAGGAAACTCTTATCAGGTTTGAAGATGGCCCAGAACTGGAAGGGAGAGCTAACAGAGGGCAGCAGTGAAATTCAAAATGACCACAATAGGTGTAAAGTCTCAGAGAGAAAAAGCAAAGTTCTGCATTTAGGGGGGAAAGGAATCAAATGTGCAAGCGTGGGCCGGGGAATACCTGGCTTGGCAGTAGTGGAGGTGCCATCGACCTCTCAGGAATGAGGTCTGTGACATGTTGCAGATGAATCTGGGGTGTTCTGCAGCTGCAAAAATAAAGCGAATGTGGTTTTAGGTGGCATCCAAGTCACAAAAAGTAACAGTGCCCATTTGGTGTAGTGGTTAAGTGCGTGGACTCTAATCTGGGAGAACCGGGTTTGATTCCCCACTCCTCCACTTGCACCTGGCTGGATGACCGTGGGCAAGCCATAGTTCTGGCACAGGTGTTCTTGAAAAAAGAAAAGTTTCTGTCAGAGCTCTCTCAGCCCCATCTACTTCACAGGGTGTCTGTTGTGGGGAGGGGAAGGGAAAGGAGTTTGTAAACTGCTCTGAGACACCTTTGGGTAGCGAAGGGTGGGGTATAAATCCAATCTCTTCTTTTCTTCTTCTTATTCGACGCAAGTCAGATCTCATCAGCAGTCCGGTGTCAGGTTTTGGGTTCCACGCTTTAAGAAGAATATAGACAAACTGCAACAGGTTCTGAAGGAAGGCAGCAAAGATTGTCAGAGATTTGAAAAACAAGTCCTATGTAAAGGTAAAGGTTCCCCTGCTCGAAAGCCAGTCGAATCCGACTCTAGGGTTGCGGTGCTCATCTCTGTTTCAAAGCCGAAGAGCCAGCGCTGTCCGAAGACGTTTCCGTGGTCATGTGGCCGGCATGACTAAACACCAAGGCACACGGAACGCTGTTACCTTCCCACCGAAGTGGTCCCTATTTATCTACTTGCAATTTCTTGCTTTCGAACTGCTAGGTTGGCAGGAGCTGGAACTAGAGACAGGAGCTCACCCTGTCATGCGGCACCCGGGTCTCGAACTGCTGAACTACTGACCTTCCAGAGCCTGCAGTTCAACATCTCAACCACTTGAGCCACCGCAGCTCCTATGAGGAAAGGCTAAAAAAAGAGGGTATGTTTTAGCCTGGGGAAGAGAAGACTAAGAGGAGATATAGGAGCACTCTCCTCAGGTACCTGAAGGTCTGTCTCAAGGAGAAGGGCAAAGACTTGCTCTCTGCTGCTCCAGAGGGCAAGATTAGATCTGGTGTGTTTAAGTTACTGGATGGTAGGAACATTCCAAGAAACTTCTTAAGAGGAAGAGTAGTTTACTACGCAGTTGTCTGGGGAGGACGGGCTCTTCCTCACAGAAAGTCTTCAAGTAGACCTGGATGGCCATACATACATACATAAGTGCTGTCAAGCTGCATCCAACTTAGAGTGACCCTAGTAAGGGACTTTCAAGTCAAGTGAGAAGCAGAGGTGGTTCGCCGTTGCCTTTATCTGCAGAGTCTCTCTTGGTGGTCTCCCATCCACATACCCACCTTGCTTAGATTCTGAGATCTGACAAGATCAGGATATACTATATACTATTCCACGTCCCTGTTCAGCCATACTGTAGCATTAAGCAGAAGAACAAATTTAGAGTCCAGGGGCACCTTTAAGACCAACAAAGGCTTATTCAAGGTATGAGCTTTCATGTATATGCACACTTGTTTCAAATATTTGAAAAAGGGTGCATGCACATGAAAGCTCATACCTTGAATAAGCCTTTGTTGGTCTTAAAGGTGCCCCTGGACTCTAAATTTGTTCTACTGCTTCAGACCAACAGGGCTGACCACCTGGAATTAAGTAGAAGGCAAGACTAGATTGCGTCTAAGGCCCCTTCCAACCTTGGTCTCTTATGCTCAGACAATGGGGAAAGCACAGTTAAATTCTGTAAACTCATACATGGAGGAAAATGCCTCTTGGCATCCAGACAATAAAAATGTAAAAAAGCGTACGGCTTCCCAATACAATAATTTGCCAAGTTGCTGACTTTACTAGAAACCGCTAGTATTTTATAACCAGTTCCTTCATTTGACTGACACCTAATTAAAATTTTACTGGGTTAAATATTTTCCAAGGACTCTGAGTTGTATTCAAGGCCTTGCTTCAGCAAAGGGAGAGGCCAAATGTTACCACAGTCTGAAATGTGTGGGTTGATATATTTTGCGTGCAGACCTTGAGAGCCGTTGCACTTCAGCTGTGATGGGTTTGAAAGTCTTGCTATGCGATGGCACTCCTGCGGTGGTCGGAAGACGAGAGTTCGAGTGTTACACTTCATCGATGTGTCGACCTTGCGGTTCCTTGGAGAAAAGGTCTGGTTGCAATAATTCCACAACAATTAGCATTCTTAAATAGGTGCATGGAAAGTGGAGAGCAAACTTATGCTAGCCTCTTGTGTGTGAAAGGTAGTTGATTAGCCATACATCCCTATTAGAGAAGTGCACATTTTTAAGGAAGATGGCTGTTGCTTTAATGACTGTGAACATCTGGAGTTGCCTTCCAACATCTCCAGTCCTGGGTCCATCAAGCCTCAAATTGTTCTCTTCAGGCACTCAGAGAGCGAAAGGCCTTTCCCGGGGCCTGCTTCCTGAAATCCTTTTAACTGGAGGTGCTGCCATGCACTTTACCATTGAATTAAGGGCCCGAGTCCAGATGATAACTTTTGAAACCATTGGAGCCAGTGTGGTGTAGTGGTTAAGAGTGTCAGACTCTAATCTGGAGAACGGGGTTTGATTCCCGACTCCTCCTCCTCCACAGGAAGCCTGCTGAGTTCCGCCACCAAGCGATTGGCCACTCTATAGCCGTGGATTCTGTACGTTAATTGTGTGACTAAATACTTCCTTTTGTCTGTGCTGAATCTGTTACCCATCAGGCTCACTGGGTGCCCCAGAGTATTATGGGAAAGGGAGAAAACGTTCTCTCAGGCCACTTTCTCCACTCCAGGCTTAATTTTATAAACCTCTATCATGCACCCTTCCCTTAGTCACCTCTCATCCAAACTGAAAAGCACCAAACTCAAAAGAATGCCAGAGCAATGGACTCTTCCAACTCCAGGTTCCAACACAACATCACATGTGCACTCTCTGGGGTTCACCTCACACTGAGAGTGGGGTGGACATGGTCCGTATACTGAGGGTGCTGTCTATGAGTCTTCTCAGGCCCAGCCTTCTCAGCCTACCAAGCTCTAAACTTTGGAATTATTTAGTGATCATTGAACTCGCTTAATCCTTTCATTGCACTTGGACAAGCTGCTTCCACCTGCAGAAGAGCCTTTCTCTGACTCTGCAAACAGACGCCGGGCCCAGTGACAAAACCCTGCTGGAACACAAACAATGGCACAGTGTGTCGCCCCGGACATCCTCTCCCTCCGGCCAGGAGGGGTCCTGATTAATTTGTTTATACTGTTGTACTCTCGCCTCCTTTCAGAAAAGGAGGCGAGAGAGCTTTTCTTACGTGCCTCTGTGTGGCATTAACACCAAAACAAAGCACAATGCTAATCCGCAATAAAAGGAGACCTCCTTAGTAGGCGCTTCATAGCCCAACGAGGATCAGAAACGTGACCTGTTCCCATCCCTTCGAAGCCGAGCTAAAGGACCACACGGGGTGATTTCATCTCACTTTGTTTTGCAACACCACAATAGCTGGTGTTTCGGCTTTGTGATTTATATATGTGTATCGATGTTGGGCCGAACTCTTTGTGGCTGTTATCAAAACACGAAGCCTCCCAGAGCTGCTTTGACGGTTGGAGCCATTAAAGATTGCCCTCCCCCACCTCGTTGAGTTCTTTGTCTCTGATCTCCTCAGTACACCGTTGCTGGTCAAAAGTCTGCAAAACCAAGGGTTCGTCTTTGGACTGTGTGAAGCTGCCCAGATCCTTAGGGTGGGGGCACTGAGGGCAACAGCCTCAGGCCACACATCACTGACACAACACTAGCGCAAGTAAATTATGGTCAATGATGCTGCAGGCAAAACACTCGATAGAATGGGGCCTTCATGAGGGAAACTTCTTTGGATGATCTCAAACCTCTGTTTGCTCTTGGGGGGAAATGATGATATAACGGTTGTACGATTATTTGAATAGAGTTTGTCATTGTGTGGAAATGCCGTCTTTGTATCTGAGGCTTACATTCAATTTATTTATTACCAGTTTTATCCTTGAAGGAAGTCAGAGCAGCATATATTGGTGACCTCCTCCCATTTTCTTCTCACAACATCGCTGTGAGGTAAATTAGACTGAAACAAAGTGGCTGGCTCAAGGTCACCTAGTGAGGGAGGGTTCGAACCCTACCTTTCCAGCTATATGTATACATTTTCCAAGTGTCCCTATTTAACATAGAAAGTCCCTTTTGGCACCTCTGACTGGACAATCACTCTTCTTATTTTTGCTAGAGACGTCATTGTTCTGGGTTCAGCACCTGACTCAAAGTCTCAAGAAGTTAAAAGAGTGAAGAGCAGAGGGAGAGGCTGTGGTTCAGTAGCAGAGCACTTGCTTGGCACTCAGAAGTTCCCATGTTCAATCCCCGGCATCTCCAGTTAAAAGGACCAGATAGTAGGTGATGTGAAAGACCTCTGTTTGAGATCCTGGAAAACCAAAGCTGGTCTGAGTAGACAATACTGACCTTGAAGGACCAATGGTCTGATTCTGTATAAGGCAGGTTTATGTGTTGATGTCTAACATCAATGCAAGCACATGAACACTTAGGCAATTTGCAATACACAGCTGTTAAGCTATATTTGGACTCAATGATAAACTTTTATATACATACATACATACAAAAAAATCAAAAGAGCAAAAATCTTCTTAGCTTTTCAACACGTGGGAGTCAATTGCTAAATGGATAAACTAGTGCATACAGTGGGCAGAGGTTCCTGAACAGGGTGTGCTCCTTGCTAAGAGCTGAGTCAGACCCTTGGTCAATTAAGGTCAGTATTGTCTACTCAGACTGGCAGCGGCTCTCCAGAGTCTCAGGCAGACAGAGGTCTTTTCCATCACCTACTGCCTGGTCCTTTTAAACTGGAGATGCTGGGAATTGAACCTGGGACCTTCTGCATGCCAACCGGATACTCTGCCACTGAACCACAGTCCTTCCCAGAGAACTGGGTTGTCCCTAATTTCATCTGTGAAACGGTGGGTTTGCATTTATGTTTCACAGATGCGCTGTTCATCCCCAAAAGAAACCAGAATTGGGAATGGAAGTTTGAAAGTTATCGGATTGGAAGTCGATGCTTCTTTGCGAGACATATTGGGCTCCTGAAATTAGGCTGCCAAAGATCTCAGAATTTAGCAGCCCCAAAACAGCCAGTGAAAATGAAACTGGTGGTCTGCCACCCCCACTCCATCAACGACTGACAGGGTTGCCTTTTCAATATGCCCCCAGGCCCACTGGATATTACCCCTGGAAGGTCATCTGTGCCACCCTGTTTGAGACTTGCTTCCAGAAGAGAAGCTCTTTCATCAGCATTATCATTAACAGACATCAGCAACTGGACGCTGGGGGTTAGAGTGGTGGACTTGACGTCTGCTTCACCCACTGCCATCTTCAGGAACAGATGTTTCACAGTGTTCCCTCAGGTCCTAAGAGAGGTAGAGGTATTTGGTGACATTTCTTTCTTTGTGCAGAAAAGAAAGAACGTTCAGCTCTCTCCAGTCATCCAAACAAGGGGTCCCCAGCCTTTCTGAGCCGGCGGGCCCATTTGGAACTATTACACAACATGATGGGCACAGCCACAAAATGGCTGCCACAAAATGGCTGCTGGAGGCATAACCCGCCACAAAATGGCTGCCATAAGAACATAAGAACATAAGAGAAGCCAATGTTGAATCAGGCCAATGGCCCATCTAGTCCAACACTCTGTCACACAGCGGCCAAAATATACCAGGTGCCATCAGGAGGTCCAGCAGTGGGGCCAGGGCACCAGAAGCCCTCCCACTGCTGCCCCTCCAGCACCAAGAATAGAGTGCATCACCTGCCCCAGACTGAGAGTTCTCATTCTATACCCTGTGGCTAATAGCCACTGGTGGACTTCTGCTCCATATGTTTATCTAATTTCCTCTTGAAACTGTCCATGCTTGCAGCTGCCACGACCTCCTGTGGCAGTGAATTCCATATGTTAATCACTCTTTGGGTGAAGAAGTATTTCCTTTTATCTGTTCTAACCCGACTGCTCAGCAATTTCATAGAGTGCCCACGAGTTCTTGTATTGGCCACATCTTAACCTTCAATCACGCAATGAAGATCCCTGTGCTGTGGTGGCAGCGGCTGCCAAAATGATATTTTTTAAAAAATCTGGACAGCCAATCAGATCTCCAGTGGGCAATCAGAAACCTTGCTGAGCCAAAGCTCCACCTGGCCCTGCTCACTTCCTAAAAACACTTGGCGGGTGCCAAGAATGGTGGCGGTGGTGGTGGTCCGCATGGCACTTGTGGGCACCATGTCAGGAACCTCTGATCTAAACACTGCTTCTGGATCTAATGAAGGTTCAAGGAATTGGCTTAAAAAACAAAACAAAGCAGCCTCAGAACCCAAACTACAGGAAAAGGAAACCATAAGCCACAAACACCTGTCCTTCTCTCTCCAGTACGCATCTCTTCACATATTGTATCATCAGAACCTTTAAGACCAACAAAGTTTTATTCGAAGTGTAAGCTTTTGTGTGCAAAGCACAGTTCTTTGGACAAATCTGAAGAAGTGTGCTTTGCACACAAACATTTACACTTTAAATAAAACTTTGTTGGTCCTTCAAGGTGCCCGACCGGACTCAAACTTTGTTACACTGCTCCAGACCAACCCGGCTACCCTACCTGGATATGGTATCATTGTGATGGATTTTTACTTGCTGGGGCCAAATGGAGCCAAAGCGTCAAGTATATATTGTAAGAATGTGAGCATGAAAAAAGTTATCCAAGGAAGAAGATCCTAATTTTTATTTGTCGCAGCGGCGTATCCTCAAGATATGGCCAGATCTCGGCCATGAACTTCTCAGCCTCTGTCATAAAAAGGGAAAACAGCATTGTGACAAAACTGAACATTAGCTGTAGAAAACATTTCATTTTATAGTGCTTTGTCTGCTATTTTTGGTTTCCAAGGCTTGTCTGGAAAGTAGGGCCCTCATAAGCCTTCTCGTTGTTTGAAATCCATTTGCCAGTAGGTGAGGGATGATTTCACTGCATTTTGAGTCTAGTAACTCCATATAGACCAACAAGATGTTCAGGGTAAACGTCAGCAGTTCCCAACCTTTTCGGTATGGTGACCCACAAGTCCACATTTTCTTGGTATGGTGACCCATCCAGGACTGGCCCAAGCTTTTTGGGAGCACCCTAGGCAAATGACAGTCTTGGCACCCAACCAGTTCAGCATTCCATTTTCTACAGTGGCCAACCGGCTGTTTCTGAGAGACCAACAAACTTCACTTGAAGGGTGCAGCATTCCGGCATACGCAGCCGTTGCATATGGAGGTTACATCCCAGCCTTTGACCACCACCTCCTTCACTGTTACTCCCTCTAATCTGCCCAAAAATTCTAAGAAACTCACTCTAGTAACCAACAGGAGAGCCAGTTTGGTGTAGTGGTTAAGTGCACGGACTCTAATCTGGGAGAACCGGGTTTGGTTCCCCACTCCTCCACCTGCACCTGCTGGATGACTTTGAGCAAGCCATAGTCCTGTCAGAGCTGTTCTTGAAAAAGAGCAGTTTCTGTCAAGAGCTCTCTCAGCCCCACCTAAGGGTGTCTGTTGTGGGGAGGGGAAGGGAAAGGAGTTTGTAAGCCACTCTGAGACCCCTTTGGGTAGTGAAGGGCAGGGTATAAATCCCAGTTTCTTCTTCTTCTTCTCTTCTTATTTGATCAAGCTGTATATGCAGTGAAGAAGAAAAATACCAGCTAATGTATGACATGGAAGATACTGTTTCCAGGGTCAGATCCTGGTTTGCAGAATACAAAAGAGAGCAGTGGAATGGACTTTACAGGGAGCTGGCCTGCAACACACTTTCAGAGGCTTTGTGACCCACCGGTTGGGGGAAACTAGCATAAGCTTTTGAAAATCAAAGCTCAGATGTGCAAAAGGGAATGACTCTCAAAAGCTTATACTCTAAAAATCTGGTTGGTTTCTAAGGTGCTACGGTAAATGTAAAAGGTAAAGGTTTCCCTTGTTCAAAAGCCAGTCGAATCTGACTCTAGGGGGCAGTGTTCATGTCCATTTCCAAGCTGAAGAGACAATGCTGTCCAAAGACGTCTCTGTGGTCATGTGGCCAACATAACTAGACACCGAGGCGCACAGAACGCTGTTACCTTCCCACCGAAGTGGGACCTATTTATCTACTTGCAATTTCTTGCTTTCGAACTGCTAGGTTGGCAGGAGCTGGGGCCAGAGACGGGAGCTCACTCTGTCACGCAGCACTCGGGTCTTGAACTGCCGAGCGACTGACTTTCCAGTCTGCAGCTCTTAACCTCTGAGCCATCATGGCTCCTTTCTAAGGGACTATTAGACTAAAAAAACCTCCAAACCCATCAAAATACAGGATTTTGATCCTCCTGGAACACACGCATTTGGCTCTTTTGCCAGAAGAGGAGAAGCAAGGCTGCGAGTTAAGCAGGTTGCAATAAATGCATGAAACTCTCTAGGGAGGGTGGCAATGTGGTTGAACATCAACACTTTCCCTTAGCTGGAAAAAAAACTCGGCATAGGCCACGAAGCAGGAACAAAGAACTGTTTGAAGGTAAGTTCGGAATTTTGCTTGGAGGTATGTCTGGCACCAAACAGCGCAGAAATGTGTTGTTGTTTAATCCTTTTTTCCTCTCCCATTTTGTACGTGACCTGCTGCCTACCTTTTTAAAATGCCATGTCAATTTCTGTTTTGCCCTTTAAAGTAAATGGCTTTTCCTCTTTGAATATCAGCCTGAGCCTTCACCCCCTCCGCCTACCCGTGCTGTACTCGATCACCAAATGGTTTGCCTTGGGAATATTTGAGCTCTCGGAGTCTTTTGTACTGAAGATTCTGCACGAGACCTGAAATCCTGGTTCAACCCTGTCCCCGGACTTGCGTTCTACACCACACGCGAGTTCACCCCTGTAATAATCTCGGGGTATTTGTTGTTTCCACATTACACTGAGGTCACCCTGGTTTCACCCCACACTTCTCCCGGGGTAAACGGATGCTGTTATAACCAGGGATAAATGCAAGGGATTGTGTCGCGAGTTGAACTCTGATAAAACCAGGGATGAGATCCAAGTGCGGAAAGGAGACTTTGACAGCTTTTAATTGCAAATAATTTAAATCTTAGGGATCCTTCCATTTAAATGACTACAGTGGTAGCAGCTGTCTTTGGTCTCTTTCGAAGTTTTGAGCCTCCCGCTGAGGATGGGAGGGACAGCCGTATACGGTAAGGAAGTGGAGGAAGACAGCCGTATATGGCAAGGCAATCCACACACCAATCAAAAACATTTCTAACATGGAGAAGCCTTCGGGGAATGAATTTCCTCTGAAACTCTCTTGAGAGCTATTCAACCAGAGGGCTTCCCAACCAAGTGGTGTTCCCCAACGTGCTTCAGGAACATCAGAAGGGCCCTGGCTGCAAGGACTAAAGACCCCTCTCTCCCAGCATTGCTCTCCCAGCAGTAGCCCAGTTAGATCCAAGGGGCCCAAAAGCAGCACATAAAAGCCACGGTCCACCCCCTCCCCCCGGCTGAATGGGTGTTCAGAGATTTTCTGCCTCTGAACATGGAGGTTCCATTTAGTGATCAAGACTAACAGTGCTCGATAGATACGGACTTGTCTAATCTCCCTTTAAAGCCATCTCCTGGATCATAGTATCATAGAGTTGGAAGGGACCTCCAAGGTCATCCAGTCCAACCCCCAGCACAATGCAGGAAAGTCACAAATACCTCCCCCCACACACACACACCCAGTGACCACTGTTCCACGCCCAGAAGAGGACCAAAAAAACCCTCCAGGATCTCCAGCCAAACTGCCCTGGATAAAAATTGCTTCCTGAACCCAAAGTGGCGACTGGCATTTCCCTGGGCATGCAAGGAAGGGCCACAGGCTAGCCCAGTCTCATCAGATCTCTGAAGCAAAGCCAAGTCAATGGGAGACCTCCAAGGAAGCCCAGGGCCACTACGCAGAGGCAGACAGTGGCAAGCTACCTCCATTCGTCTCTTGCTTTGAAACCCCTAGAGGGTTCCCGTAAGTCGGCTGTGCCTTGACCACACTTCCTACCTCCCCCAGACCAACAGCCATGAAATCCCAGTCTCTGCAAACCGGGGAGGGTGAGGAGTGGAGCACCCTTTATCTCTAAGCAGCACAAGTTTTGGAGTAAAGGTCTGTGCAAAGTACCAGAAACGAGTTGCTGGAGTCCTCCTTTGTCAGCCACCCTAAGAAGCAACCAGATACACCCCTCCTTGCGGTCCTCTCTCTTGTTCGCTTTTGGACGCCGCCTCTAATGCCCACCCTTCCTCCGAGGGCAAAGGGAGCACCGACAGGCAAAGACGTTTTGTCTCCTTTGCCTTAAAGCAAGGCTCAGAATTGTTTTCGTGACTCATAAACAGCTTTATATACTGTTGCGGGGCACCACAAATCCTTGCTTTTATAGACAGCCATAAAATATTAGCAATCAGTGCAACAATATTAACGTTACTACAGAGCTTTCAAACTTTATGAAATGGCAAGTGGTCCCGGCACTTAACGCTCTATCTCTCCCGCGCCCCCCGCACTGCGTCCAGCCCTGCCCGGCTGCTGCCGTTTCCTGACGGCTACTTCCTCGAGGCTTCTTTTGCAGCCACTTTGCGCCATTCTTTCCCCAGCACGAACAGGCGAGGCTCGCAGCAGCATGGGAACCGGGGGCACGTCCATCTCTTTCAGCCGCTGCTGTACTCACAACCCTGGGAAACCTGGAAAACGTGTAGGACTGTTGCCCAGGAGACAGACAGAGTCGCAGCTTTCCTCTAGGACGAGAAGTGAGCAGTGGTCCGCGGAAGCTTATGCTGTACTGGAGACGTAAGATGCCATGAGACGTCTCTGTGCGTTTGCTGAAAGAGATTAACACGACTCTCGCTCTGGAATACGTTGAGATATATGAACTGCTTGCTGAGCATCCTGCCTCTGGGAGCCCAGCCCCCTCAGTTATGAAACACAGATTTATCTGCAAAGGGAGCTTCGACTCACAGACGCTCATCTCGTTGGTCTCCCAGGTGCGACTGGACTCAGCGCTGGCAGATCTGCGGCAGACCAAAAATGGCTGCCCTCTGAAACCGATTTCACAGAATCAGAGAGCTGGAAGGGGCCATAGAGGGCATCTAGCCCAACCCCCTGCTCAATGCAGGATCAGCCTAGATCATCCCCAACAAGTGTTTGTCCAGGCGCTGCCTGAAGACTGCCAGGGAGGGGGAGCTCACCACCTCCCTAGGCAGCTGATTCCACTCTTGCACAGCTCTGTCAAAAAGTTTTTTCCTAATATCCAGCCCTTAATTTAAACCCATGATGGCAAGTCCTCTCCTCTGCTGCCAACAGGAACAGCTCCCTGCTCTCCTCTGAGTGACAGCCCTTCAAAGACTTCAAGAGAGCAATGATGGCCCCCCTGGGCATCCCCAGGTCCCTCAGCCTTTCCCCCTAGGGCTTGGCCTCCAGGCCCCCGATCATCCTCATCGCTCTCCTCTGCACCCGCTCCATTCTGTCCACATCCTTTCGGAAGTGAGGCCTCCAGAACGGCATGCCTCTGAGAGATCTGAGAGCATCTTTCTGCATCGGATATCCCCATGCTGGTTACTAGATTAGGACTGGAAGGGCTGCGTCTGTATCTTTACTATCAGTCCACTCCTTTCATCCAATGCTTCTTCTGCCCCCTTCCTTAGAGGGAAGAGCCTGAAGCACCTGAACTTCCAGAAGCCACAAGAGCCTGCTGTGATGCCTTTGGCTGTTTCTGTGTGCTGGATTTTAATTGTTCTGAGCTGATTTGGAACGAGTCCTGGCTGAAAAGCAGGGTAGAAATGCAATAAATAATATTCATTACTGGTACTTACAGTTTAAGAGCATAGTTTATGTTTTTAGGAGTGGAACTGTAAGATCAAAGAGCGGGGGGGAGGACTACATGCCCATATACAAAACGGACAGGGAATTAATACCTCTTTTCTTGCATCCTATTACTGTAGTAGTTGTAAATATTTTCTAAGTCACTATACAAAAATCTTAGCATCCTTCCACAAGAGGGCTGAGTTGGAAATTGGAAAGGAGGGGGAAAAAATCACGAAGAGGGCATTTCTCCTCCAGTCATTTTTAATTTAGTTTAGTTTTGCACAATCATAGAAAGTAGCAAACAACGATACAACTATAGAATCGGGGGGGGGATTATTCTGTTTGTTTGTCAAAGCAGCAGCATATAAAACATAGAAAAGCTAAAACCTCAGCACAAGCTTCAGAAGAACAAGGACTGAGTAAATTTTGCTGAAGACATGAAAAATCACAAAATACAAGTGCACAAAAATATTGGAATGCATAAAATATAAAGCTACACATTAGGTAAAGAAAGGCATTGTAAAATATACAGATTTGCAAAACATTAAAACCATGGAATATTTTTTTTCTCCTCCTTCTTCTTGCAGGTACCATGAATACAGAGACAGCGGCAATAACATTTGTAGACAGAGAGCAAACCGTGGCAGTTTTCAGTTGGCGGTTCTGCTTCCCCCGTTTACGTCTTGACCTTCTTAGTATCCTTTTTTCCAGAGCTCTCTGCAGCAGAATCTGCTTTTCTTTTTTGTGACTGGGGGGGGGAGACACAAAAAGAAAACAAAGCTCTCACTTTCCTCAGTCTTAACAAGCCCTAATCACCTACAACCTTGTCAAAATATACCACGATGTGCCCAGCCGGGGGGGGGGGGGGAGGATTCTACATTTCTCTACAAAAAGCTGGTTTAGCCTAGTGTCTAAAAAGGTGGACTACAAATCATGAAGTCCCTGGTTCAAATCACACTTCAGCCATCATGAGGTGGCCTTATTCAAGACATTCCCCATCCCCACCCGTCTCTTCCTCCAATTTTCAACCTGCAATATGGGTATAACACAATGACGTGCCTTACAGTTTTGTTGTGTAAAGACTCCCGGACTCAAAGATTATCAGAATATGAAGTGCCAGGACAAGTATGTCATCTGTTGATGAACATACACAAAGGATAAAAAGACAATCCATTTGGGGATTTGGAGCCAATGACAGCAGCAGCAGCAGCAGCAGCAGCAGCAGCAGCAGCAGCAGCAGCAGCAGCAGCAGCAGAAGAAGAAGAAGAAGAAGAAGAAGAAGAAGAAGAAGAAGAAGAAGAAGAAGAAGAGGAGGAGGAAGAAGAGGAGGAGGAGGAGGAGGAGGAGGAGGAGGAGGAGGAGGAGGAGGAGGAGGAGGAGGAGAAGGAAGAGGAGAAGGAAGAGGAGAAGGAAGAGGAGAAGGAAGAGGAAGAGGAGGATTGGATTTATGCCCCATCTTTCACTACCCGAAGGAGTCTCAGAGCAGCTTACAAATCCTTTTCCTCCCCTCCCCACAACAGACACCCTGTGAGGTAGGCAGGGCTGAGAGAGCTCTTTTGAGAACTGCCCTTGACAGAACAGCTCTGAGAGAACTTGCAACTGATCCAAGGACACACCAGCAGCTGCATGTGGAGGAGACTAGGAAGGGACACAAAAAGGTTGGCTCACAAGGGTTTTATCTCCGTGCTTCACTGTGTCAATAACCTGCTATTATGGTGAACCATTGAAATGAAAAGGTAATGCCACCTGGACGCAATAGCCAGCTCTCCTATCTCACGCCAACGCATCCAAGAAAGAAGCAGCCACTGGGGTGGGGTGGGGTATGATACAAAGGGACCTTTGACAGTGGAAGGCTTACACCTGGACATTTTGCTGTAGTGGTAAAGTGAGCGGACTCTAATCTGGGAGAACCAGGTTTGATTCCCCACTCCTCCACTTGCACCTGCTGGATGACCTTGAGCAAGCCGTAGTTCTGTCAGAGCTGTTCTTGTAAAAGAGCAGTTTCTGTCAGAGCTCTCTCAGCCCCACCTGCTTCACAGGGTGTCTGTTGTGGGGAAGGGAAAGGAGATTGTAAGCTGCTCTGAGACTCCAAGAGAAGGGCAGGGTTAAAAATCCAATCTCTCCTCCTCTTCTTCGTCTTCTTGTTGGTTTTTAAGGCGCAGCTGGACTTGAATCTTGCTCTTCTACTGCAGACCAATGAGGTTCCCCACCTAAAACTATCTCAGCACGGAAGGGAAGGGCTGCAGCCAAGCAGGCTGGAAGGGGGAGCAGCAGGTGAAAGAGAAATGGCGTTTTCTTCCCAAACAAAACATTGGTTTTTCTGACAGGCCACGAGAGGGAGAAGGAGAGGGGTGGACCAAGTCCACAATGAAGCTGACAACATTGCCACCTCTCCGTGGCCTGCAAAAGCCCACTGCAGCATCCCCCCTGCAGATGTGCCCCCATCCACTCTTCCTACTCGCCTGAAAGCAGACCAGATGCTTGTCCCAACTGCTGGACTTCTGACGAGGGGAAAGGAGGAGGGAAAGGAGGCCACCCATGGGGTTTGCTTTACATCAACACCTAGACTTTCCAGAAATAACTCAGTGTTGTAACTCATGCACCATTTTTGCTACAGAGATAAGCTACTAATTACCGCTGGAGTTTTCGTTCCCCGTTTCTTCTTCTCAGCTTTCTCTTTTTCCTCAATCTCCATATTTTCTTTTTCAATAAGTGATATGAGCGTGTTGCAGCGTCTCTGAAGTTCCTGAGCAACAAGATAAAAAAAACAACAACAAATGAGCAAATTCTGCAGGAGAGTCCAACCAAACACACATATTAAAGGCCAGATGTTCAGGAGGGAAGGCACAGATCACTGGCTGAAATTCTGAAATTGCTTCCATGGAGTCCTGTTACGATATGTTTCATGTTGACATGTTTGTTGACTGCAGCTTTACAGTGCCTTTCAGAGTCATTAAAATCACTGGGTGTTTCATCATAAAATTCAATGGGTTGTGGACGGCACCCCTAGTTATTTCCTGTGGGGTTCCATAGCAACAAACAAAAAGATATGCACGGTGAAAGAGCTCTGTGGCATAAACAACTGCAGAGCTACTGAAATGCCATTCCCTGAAAATATTCAGCCATTTTAAAGACTAAACTCAATATGTATATAATGGCAGTGTCTTACAGAGACACACTCTCAGTCATCGTATTCTGATTTCAATATGGCTTGGTTTCCTATTTTACAATATTTGATGCAAGAGGAGGAAATTCCTGCAATAATATATTTATCACACTTAAGGTAAAATGGTTAATTTGTTATTTTTTGCTTGTTATTTACAACTTCAAAGTATTAATTGCATATTTAAAATATAGACTGTTATAGAAAGAGAATATAGCTAAGTTCAGCATTATAAGTAATATAAGTAATATGTGTACTATATTTTGTTACTCACCTGTATATTGATGTTTAAAGATTGTATTTTGCTTATGTTTTAATAAAATTGTTATTTAAAAAAAATACTAAACTCTTCAACAGCTTTCTAATTCATTGGTGCAAGAGACAAGGGGAGAGGGTTTTGAAGACGCTCGGTGCCCTTGGGCCCACCCACCCAGGTTCTTGGCCATGACAACCTCCCAGTGTTCTTCTTTTCCAGCCCCCTCCTCCCTCGCTATCAGTTAGTCTGGGCTCAGAAGCAATGTCAAACCACTGTTTCTTGCTGTGCAAGGATCCTAGGACTCTCTTGATCCTTCCTCCACTTTTGCCTGCGCACTGTCACCTAACTAGTCATTTCCAGACTTCTAGCAAATCATAGTTTGCCATCACATCAAACTGTGGCCTGCTCTTGAAACGAACATTCTGAACAATCGTTTGGAACCCACATTTGCTAGTGCAACCCATAGTTTGTGGGTTCAGACGCAACAGCAAACAACGGTTTGCCAGAACTTCAGAAATGACCATGCAGGTTGCGCCAGTGAGCCCTCAGCTCTTTGAAGGCTTGCTTGTGAGATACCAAGCCATGGTTTGTTGTTACATCTGAATTTAGCCCAATCTCTTCTTACTTTGAGTGGTTTCTGTCAGACTGACCATGCTTAATGCCGTAGCCACATTATAAGGCTTGCAATATTCAGGTGTTCAGAGAAGCACTGTGTGACTTTAACGGATCTCTCTGTCTCTGATCTAGGACTACATCCACGTATGTCATTAACAGCTGTGAAAGGTAACTGGAGATTATAAAAACTGAAAGTTCTCTTGAAATCTTGAGACATAGAAAACCTATTCCTTATTGAAGGGAAAA
The DNA here is from genome assembly GCA_029375565.1 of Gekko gecko. NCBI lineage: Eukaryota > Metazoa > Chordata > Lepidosauria > Squamata > Gekkonidae > Gekko > Gekko gecko. Next base: position 14,647,787 of record JAPDNY010000012.1, on the reverse strand, counting down.
AAACCTTGCCCCCTTCAACTATTTTCAAGGTTCTCACAAGGGGGACAGCTTTTCCAGCTAAAGAGTGCCATGCCAAATTCCCGTGATGCTTGATTGTATTTTTTTTCCCCAGTGTTGTTTCAGAGTGCCAGTTCCACGAAACCATACTTGCCATTGTTTAACATTTTTATGTGTGCTGGCAGACATTTTACCCCTGATCTGCTACTGCCTCTGCAACTTTCTTTACATACACTGTTTTCCGGCCCCATTGTTTAAGTTGTTGTGCATCTGAATACCCATTAAAAGATTTCTTTGAAGCCCATCTCTGTGTACTAATAAGCATAAACACCTGGATTTACCCTTCCAAAATGTGGCTCCTACAAACATTCTGTCCCTTTAAAGTATATCATCATGGGGGAGGAAGAGCAAAAATTGAGGGAGGGGACAAAAATGTTTATCAAACCGAACCGTACAATTTGGCTCAGCGCGATTTAGAGTAACCTCAAGCCATTGAAAGTGGTTTGAAAAGCTGAAGTAACAAGTTACGAAGGCACTAATTTTCCTCGTTGGGCATGTCAAGAAAAATCTTCACAACTTTCATCATAGCCATTCTCTCCCTACCAATCCCGGGCTCTCTCCATTAATGAGCCGTAAAAGCAACGATCTACAGTGCCATTTTCTATGGAACCTGGTAATCTCTGCTTGCAAAAAAAGGAGTTGAGAAAACCATCTGTCTGCAGAGGAAGGGAAAGTTATTTTGGCATTCTTAAACTGGCTTTTATCCCCATGGGAAGAAGAAGGATGAGGATGTTTCCTGAGCGAAGTTGTAGTCTAAGAAGTCTAGCTGACCAGTGCTGAGTATGGAGCAGCTGAGAAGATGAACAGCAACTGCCGAGCACTCAACGGAATTGCTGCTGCCCTGCATCTTACACCTTAATGTTGCAGCAATCTCTCTCACTCTCAACGTGTTTTCCTAAGATTAGACTTTGCAATGAAGAATGCAACTAGAACTTGGACGCATCAGAGATAGGAACACCTTGCTATGGTTGTACATTCTGCAAATGCCATTGTGTCACACACGAAACTGCCTTAGACTGAATCAGGCCGCTGGCCCATCAAAAGTTAGCCTTGGGGGAGAGGCCGTGGCTCAATGGTAGAGCCTCTGCTTGGCATGCAGAAGGTCCCAGGTTCAATCCTCAGCATCTCCAGCTGAAAGGAACAGGCAGTAGGTGCTGTGAAGGACCTCTGCCTGGGACCCTGGAGAGCTCCTGCCAATCTGAGTAGACAATACTGACCTTGATGGTCTGATACAGTATAAGGCAGCTTCGGGTACGTGTCTACACAAACTGGCCGTGGCTCTCCAGGGTCTCACTCTGAGGTCTTTCACATCACCTGCCACCTGAACCCTTTAACTGGAGATGCTGGGGATTGAACTTCATGCAAAGTAGAGGCTGTTCCACTGACAGGGAGAGACCAGTTTCAGTAGCTTCAGGAAAGCCACTCGTTTGGCCAGAGCAGTAAGTGAATATGAAGACTAGCTTTGAAAGCTACTGCTTAACCTCTGGACTAAAATTTTGTTTACTATATTTAAATACCACCTTTTCCACTTTAAAGATTACCAAAGCAGTTAAAACAAATATGAAGAATTAGAACCTCTTACGAACAAATCAGCAGCAAATTGGAACAGAGACAGCGCATTGACACTCCTAAAAGCACAGCAAAAATTTTAACAGTGTCTTCGCTAAGAAAGACAAACGAGAGGAGACATGTTACCCTCTGGGGGCCACTAACAAATGAGGCTGTGTTCCCAGCAGAAGACAACCCGGCATTCAGAAAAGACAGGCCCCAGAGCAGGTCTCAGTTTTTAAGGGGGGGGGAACCCTACAAACATGAGTGCTGTGTCTCAAATTCATTATGGATCACCACCAACTGGCCAACAGTAGAAATTTAGAAAAACGTCATTTGAGTGTGGCCAACCGAGCAAGCCCTAGAAGCTTGGTCTCTGACACTGATTCTGCAAGCTCGGGAAAAAGATCGTATCTGAGCTGTCTTGTACAAAGCATCTTCAAACGTGCTAAAGGACACAGCGGCTGTTCTCGGTTATTTTTGGAACCTTCCGTCAGCATCTGCTTTGCGCTGAGGCTGACCAGAAACTGGTTTCCATATGCACAGGCTGGAGTGCTGGCTGGCAGAAGTTCCCTACTTTCAAGAAGGGCTCCTCTGCAGGAGCAACAAACTTTCGGGAATATCCAGCTCACAGTGCCTCAGAACAAAGTTATACAACATCCTAACCTGCAGCCCATTTTTAGCTGACAGTTTCACACACCTGGAACAACTCCAGCTGCCCAGGGAAAGGAAGAACAGGCCCAATTAAAGGAAGAGTCACTTGCTCCAATGAAACCAACATCTCCACCAAGTCTCACTCACAAGCACTTTCCCTAAAAATAGAGTTTGCGCTTGAAAATACAACTAGAACTGGGATGCTGCAGAGCTATAAATGCCTTGCTGAGGTTGTAGATCCTGCAAGCCATTCATGTTAACGTAAGTCTATTAATATGTAATCAGCTGTTAATTTTTAGTACTGGTTTGTTTTTTGTTATATTTGTCCGTTAAAATATTTATACCCCAACTATCCCATGGCTTAAAGCTTCTTACAAATTCAAATGTAAAGCATACAGAATATAATAAAGACCCACTTAACCCCCTCCTTCCTAAAAAAAAAAAATGCTGGCAAGCTACACAATTAAAAGTGTTAGCAAATGCAGTAGCCCTGAAGTGCTTCCAAAACACCTCTAGAGCTGCCACCAGCCTCTACAGTTGCCAGTTCTGGAAAATTCTTGGAGATTTGGGGGTGGAGCCCGGGGAGGGTGGAGCCTGGGAACAGGAGGGTCCTTAGCAGGGATGTCCTGCCATACGGTCTACCCCCTGAAGCTGCCACTTTCTCCAGGAGAACTGACTTCTATTGTTGCAATTCTGGATCAGTTGCAATTCTGGGAGAACGTCAAACCCCACCCCCTACATGAAGGTTGGCAACCCTACCCCCTCACCTCTGTGGGGGTCCCATTCCATAGGACAGGAGCACAGGGTCTCAATTATATTCCTTAAATGGAGGAACAAGTAGCAGGTGGCAACCTGTGGACTGCAACTGGTGGACAGGGCCATATGGGGAGGGAGGGTCCCTAATTTGTGACTGATGTTTCATGGTCTTTGTGACTGATTGTACAGTAAATGCTATCACCTAGAAATGCAGGATATAATGCCTTAAATAAATAGATGTTACAGATCTTGTTAGATATGAAATATTATCAAAGTATATTGAGTTAAGAGCAGCAAATACTTTCCCCATTTCGGTGATGCCCCACTGTTCTTTGAACCTACCACATGATAAAAGGTTGGCTCTAACTGGTTTTCCCACTGGTAAAAAAAGAGGAAATGGTCCCCCTTTTACCATATGTTTGGGATCATGGGAGCTGCAAGGACAAAACCCATGTGGCTGTAATATGGAGGGGAACTGGCTCAGATGGAGTGGAAAAAGCTGGCTGTATCAACCCATTAAGTGCATTGTTTCTTAATAAAACCAGTGAAGCAATAATTGGAGGGAGAAACGCTAAGTAGGCTGGGAAAAACAGCTGTGGGGTGAGGCGACTTGGAGTGGCACCTGGTATTTTTGGCCACTGTGTGATGGAGTGTTGGGCTGGATGGGCCACTGGCCTGATCCAACACTGGTTTCTCTTATGTTCTTATGTCAGTCCCCCAAAATGACAAGTCAAATGCAGACCACCTTCATCTCCCACGTTCCTAGATGGAGAGTGGAATTCAAATGCATCTATTTATTGGCTGATTTTATATAGTGCCTTCCTGCCAAGATGTTCAAAGCACATTACAAATTAAATTATTCAGCACACAAAACATTCGAAACTGTAAAACAGGAGAATTCTCTCAGGTCACTGATGGTCTTTGGGAGCTGATGGCATAATGCTCCACGGCTTAAGCTACTTCTCTCTTGCCCACCCATCATGGCACACAGGGATTTCAGCAGACCAGGGAAAATGGAGAAAGGGTCGCCACAGCTGGACCCCCTCGGACCTCTGGTGTTCTCTCCAGGACTGAATGCAGAAGATCCTTAGTCTGGTCTCTGTTGAGGAATAGCTACAACTATTTTTCCCCCTTTCAGTGCCTATGTTCTTTAAGACATCTGCAAACACACATATACAACCTGCCAATGGCTTTCTGTGCCTTGTACTTTAGGTTGTGTTTGTTCCCTGGATAGAGAGATGTGAGCACTATCGGAACAGTGCAGATGGGTTGCTTTCTAGTCAGTTAATAACCCGTGTCAGACTTCCTTCCTTACTTGAGAATGACAGAGCTAAAAGGATGATCAGATCTGGCCTTAAAGTTGCAAGCTGAATGAACAACTAAATCATACATTAGATTTCGGGGGGGGGGGACACACCTTGGAAGCACGCAGAATTTGCATTAAAGAGATGTAGCATGCCATCTCGTTATCCTATACACAGCCTAGCACGTGAATGAACACAGATATCTCCAATCCTTAGAATACTGAAGGATTCAGGAGGCCTTTTCTTGCCTTCCTGGCACAGCAACATCTGCAGTGCTTCTGATCACAGAAACTTTGCAGCCACTCAAAGAGTCTGTGATTTACTGAAGGTTACTGATGTCACTGGTAGCACTGCTGCAGCATGCATAACAGAACCATCTATAATCTCTGCTGGTTCTTCTACAGAACTGAACGTTCTGCCTCAGGAAAGGGATTTATGAGGAGCACAGAATATGACACCAACTCCCACATGCTCTGAGGTGCAAGTTTTCAGAGCAGGTGATCTCCTGCTAGTGCCAACTGCAGTCTAAGTCACTGATTCAAGAATTATCACTACATGGTAGCAGCCCTGTACAATACGCCTTTGTATCAGTGAAGGTGAGGAAGGACAAATATCTTCCGTCCAACATGTAGTATTTTCTAGCTTCCTTTTGCACAGTTGGGCAAGTTACGACCTTTAATGCATAAACAGCCCAGGTCAAGATACCTGAAGAACCCTCTCTTCTGATATGAACCTTCCCATTCACTTCTTCAGAGATCCTTCCTGGGTATCCCCACCAATGGAAACAAGAAGGGTGGTCACCAGGAATAGAGACTTTTCCATGATAGCACCGTATCTCTGAAATGGCCTTCTCTCAGGGGTCTGGTAGCTTCACTGTTTGCATTCAAGCACAAGATGAAAGCCTTTCTTTTTCCTTCTGCCTTTGAGGGTTGTTTTTTTTTAGTTTGAGTTGTTTTTGATGTCGAAGTTGGGTTTAAGTGCTGCAATTTTTTACTCTGCTGCGGCAGGTTTCACCTGCTGGCTTTGATTCGGATATGAACCTCACTGAACTAAAAAATGGAGAATGGGAATAAATACCTTTAAGAAATTTAAAAAAATAGAGCAGGCAGCTATTACTGCAGCTTGTTTGTTCCTTTCCTCTGTGAGGTTCTGACATCCACAGGATGCTGAACCTGATGGGCTTTTCGTTCCCTCCATACAGTCTCTACAGACATGCTAGAAGGCTGTTCGGCATTTATTTTGTACCTCGTGCTCGTTATCATCTTCGTGAAGCCACTGGGTGAGACTGCCCAGGGGTTTGGGGTTTGGTACTGCCAATCTACAGACAACAGCATACTCTTTCTTTATCACCTACCACAGATGGGCAGTAGTTCTAAGCTGACATCTGAACTACATGATGTGCTCGGTAGGGGGCAATCAAATAATCCAGCCCAGGTAAGACAGAAATGCTAGTAGCTCAAGACACTGCCAGGTGGGACTGAGGGATCAGCCGGATCGAGGTGTGGCTGCCCACCCACTGCAGCAGCTCTGTCGCTTGTTCCCCATCCCCTCTCATCCTCATCTTTTCCATTGTGCGGTGTCGTCTGTATCATCACACATCGTTTATCTGTGCCATCGTGCGGGGTGAACCATTTTCTGGGTTTGCAGGGTACAAAGTTCTAAAATGTGTCATTTTGATTTCTTTTGTATCCTGAGCTTGAAGCATCATACTTTGTAAGAACATGTCCGAGTTCCTTCCCATTCGGATCTAGCTAATGAAACAACTATGGGGATTATCATGCATAACAAGCCTCTCTTCCCCCCACCCCGCCCATCTAATCACCTGCTTCAGTATTGGTAGTATTTTGTACTGATAGGGTAATGTATAGAGTAAGAGAGGAAGGCTCAAATGATCTGAGGAAAGATGCTGGAAAACATCTTTCTCTTACTGGGGTCTTAGAGAATTGCTGCCAGTTAAAGGCTGAGTACAGACTGGCAATTTGCCCCGATAGGGACTCGGGCCAGCGACGACTCAATCCCGGAGTAAATGGGGCGTTCACACAGGCACATCTGCCTGGCGTCCCCCACCCGTAGCCAACCCATGCTGTTGCGCTTCACCGCCGGATTAAAAAGATACCTGATAAAACCCATAGCAAATCCAAAAGCCCGCGTGTGTCATGCGTTTCTCCGCTTCTGGGGAGTCTGAACGCGCAGCCGAAAAGCCGGGAGCAACCCACGTTGGGCAGAAGGCAGCAGCGGTGTGATTGGCTGTGCTCCGCTCCACTGCCCAATGCGGTGCCGGCGCTGCGGGGTCCTCCCCCAATCGGCAGAATGCGCTTATGCGCATGAGCGCATGGGTGCTCATGCGCACATACACCCACAGCTGAATTAATGGGGAAACGGCGAATATAGCATGCCTCCGGCATGGCAGTCTGAACGCTCCCACGCGCCTCCGTCCCGTATCTTCCGGCAGCAGGCCCCGCTGTGTGAACGGGAAAGCCCGGTATAGTTTATTCCAGGGCTTTTTTGCTACGACTGGCTACCGGAGCAAACTGCCAGTCTGTACTCAGCCAAAGTAACAGCCCAACAGTCCAACTGGACATTAGAACATAAGAACATAAGAACATAAGAGAAGCCAATGTTGAATCAAGCCAATGGCCCATCCAGTCCAACACTCTGTGTCTCACAGTGGCCAAAATATACCAGGGGCCATCAGGAGGTCCAGCATTGCACATGTTCATGAGTCTAAGTGCATCTTCCATGCCTGCAAGGTGCATCTGTATTATTTTTACAGAGTTTAACAGGCAATGCTGTTCTCTGTTGTCACGGGCTAAGCCACAAAAATGAGCACTGCAACCAAGAGGGCAGGGCACACGGAATCCCCCCACACACACACCACAGCTCAACGGACCCAAAGAGAGGCCACTCTGAGAACAGGCACACAGCATGCCTTGAGGAGAACCGGTTTCTGATTCAGTGGTGCTTCCCATTTTCATCACAGTCACAAAGAAGAGCAGCAGTTACCACAACGTAACACCTAAGCAGGGTCTGCGAAGGATGGAGACTGCTGCAGGAAAATCAGAATCTTACAGAAACCATCAGGCCACTTATAAGCTCTTATTGGGTAAGCCATATACAGAGGAACTATATTTGTTTTCTCATTTCCAAATAAATGCATGGGGGAAACGAACATGGAGGAAAACCGGCTTGTTTCCACAGAGCTGGAGAGACATCTAGTGGCCAACAAGAAGCAATGAGAATTTTCTAAATAAAATACTGGGGGGGGGACCCAAGTTTTTTCAGAGGTCTTCTCTCCAGGTTTAAATAAATCTTTGGATATAAAACGCCTACTCCTTTGTGAATTAATTATTCTAAGTCTTTTTACTAGGGGTCTTTTCCTTCATATTTTCTTGCAAGACCCTCTATATGAAATGAGGTCTGAGAAAGGTAAGCAACACTCCCTTCAGTTACAAAGTGCAATATTACTACAAAAGCTAGACTCCCAGGAATGCACCAGTGACAGATGACATTCTGATGCAGCAACAAGTTTGTTGTTGCAAGCCTTGGATATCCCTAGACTTGTGCTCCTTCTCCGCCGATGTTTTAAAAGGACTTCTATTGTGTTGCAAACATTAAAAAAAACACCTAAATGCCCAAAGATTTTCCTCCCAATGTACGTTTTGTAGCATTTTCTAGGAATGCAGCTACAGGGAAGGACTGTGGCTCTGTCATAGACCATCCTGCTTGGCAAGCAGAAGGTCCCAGGTTCAATCCCCAGCATCTCCAGTTAAGAAATCCAGGCAGTAGGTGATGTGAAAGGCCTCTCTGCCTGAGACCCTGGACAGCTGCTGCCAGTCTGAATGGGTAATACTGACATTGATGGACCAAAGGTCTGACTCAGTATAAGGAAGCCTCGTGTGTTCATGTGTTCTAGGTATTAGCTGATATGGAAAGATGGCTATCAATACCAGCTTTGGTTGTTTCATTTTAATGAGTGAACATGCAAAAACATCTGAGAGATAAATTCAGTGTTTGTACCGACTCTCTTTGTGATTCCTAAATGGTGTTTAGAGAGACATTTGGACCTTGCTGGGCTCTGTTCTTCCAAATGAGACCACCCTCTGTTGTTTGTTTTTTCCCAGAATGCAAGTGCTGGAATCTAACACCAACAGCAATCTGCCGGACTCCAATATGAAAGGCTGCCACGACAGGATCTTAAGATCTGGACCTGGGAGATTTTCCTTGTTTCCTCCGTCTTTTAATTTTTGTAACATCTGCCTGACGAAGGGCTCTACAGAACTCAAAAGCTTGCATTATGTTTTGGGTCGGCCACAAGAAAGGTATTACACGACTTCTGAGTTTTCTCTGGATTTTTCATGGACTGGTACGGCTGCTTAGAACTTTTACAGCCAGACCTGAGTTCTGAGAATCCACTTTAGCCACGTTGCCAAGAAGGCCCCAGGAACTCCCACCAAAACAGGAAGTTCTTCCTGAAAACTAGTTCAAGTGTTTATTGTATGTGGCCAAAAACAATCATAACCGAACAAATAAAACCTGCAAGTAAAACATGAACAAAGAACAAAAAAAGGGTATAATGTTAAGAACAATTAACAGCTTGGCACCTTCTTTGCATATTGGTGAAGAAGTCTCAAACATTAAGTGCAGCTCAAACCCAAATCTTTTTAGCTGCCAGGGTGAACTCTGCTACTCTATAAGAGGCATATGAATCCACATTGGAAAGAAAAAGGAATAGTTTTGCACCATAGTGGTGGTGGGGGAGGTGGGAACTAGGCCTTTCTCCAGTGAATTTGTTTCAGAGCTCTGGATACAAAGGGGAGAACAGAATGTAGTGTGGAAAGTCTTCGGGGCCTAAGACTTCACAAATACAAAAATGGGCAGCAATCGGTATTTGTGCATAGCGGCTGCCCAGAATGGCTAAAGGCATGGTCTGAAACCTCAAAGAAGTTAAAACCATTCTAAGACTAGGAAAGGTGATTTTGGTCAAGTAAGATGCTCTGCTGTGGTCCCTCTTGAACAACCTGAACCAAGACGAAAATCTGGAGCACATCCTACCCACAGCTCATCCTAGGGGTAGCCATATCAACTGGCTATGGGGGGCCTAGGGGCCAAAGAACCTCTACTGAGCCTAATAATCCAGTTTTATAGTGGAATTGGGGACTAAAGATGCCAGACCCTTGCAAACTCCTCCCATCAAGGGGTGTGCTTAGGCTACAGAAATGCATCAATGCTCTCACTCTCATGCCGATTTATTCCACACGTTTTAATGTTGTGGAAGAGCAACACAACACAAAACTGCTTTATTTATTTGAATACTATTACAATGCCTTTGAGGGGGAATACACAAGGATATAAGCATAACGCATGATTAATAACCCATTCAAACTGTAATATAAACATAAATCAGAACAAAAAAGTATAACCTAACAGAATACAAGACCTAAACCTGGAAAAAATAAGCATGCAAAACCTAACCCTGCTCAGACATAAACCATCACCTACCATTGCTGTTCTAGACTTGATAAACCAGTCAAATCTGAATTGAGGGGCGTTGCGCACACACTGCCTGAGTTCCTCATACACGTTTTCTTTATCGAAGCCCATTTTATGTAACATGCATATCAAGAACCTGTCTTCTTCTTCTGTGTAGTTTTTGCCTTTGTTTGTGCCATACTGAATACGCAACTGATGGAAAGGGGCTTTATACCTTGCAATCTGAAATTAAATAAAAACAATAAGGAATTACTAGAAATGTATGTTGTGTGTAATTCGACAACCATGAGATTGCACTAACATGAGCAGATATTAGATCACCTCCCAAATGAGCGATTACTCAAGTCAATGTTCAGATCTTTCGATTGGTGTAACAATAATAATGGGAGTCAGAGGAAAACTCCTTGGGGTTGGATCCAGCCAGGCTTTTAACACTATGTAGCCTAATTGCCCTCCTTATTCCGGCCCCTGTGCCACACACCCTTTTGTCCACACAGGTCCTACGATTCCCACCACAGCGTTCTTGGTAGCCAAAGGAACCCTCTTCCCCTTTCCACCAGCTGAAAAGCTGGTTGGATCCAACCCTTTACTTAGTGAAAAGGGAACAACTAGACTCAAGTCCAGTAGCAGCTTCGAGACCAAGATTTTCGTGGCATCAGCTTCCGAGAGTCCAAGCTCCCTTGTTACGAAGGGAGCTTTCACTTTCAAAACCTTACACCCAAAAATCTGGTTCTTCTCTAAGGTGCTCCTGGACTCAAATCAAGTTGCTCCCCCGCAGATCAAGGTGGTTACCCTCTGAAACTAACGTAGTGGAAAGGGGTTGTTAATGGATCCAACCCTATAGTGTTTACATTAGGTATTTCGATCCATATGTTTTTATGACGCTAGACCATTTGTCATGAAAAGGACACCCACCACTGAATTAGCATGAGCTTTGTTGTATAAAATTAATATAGGGACCAAGAGCGTTTTATCAGTGCAGAACATGCTGATTTGTCAGGGACAAAATTAATCCGGAGAAATACTAATTTGTAGAAGAATTACTTTGACATCCAGGGCTTTCTTGATGCTAATCCTCCTCTGTATTCTGGCTTCCCCTCGTTCAATCTGTGCCATGATCCTCTCAATGTCCTGAAGTTCATTACAGCGTTCCCAAAAAACAGCTGAAAGCGTCCAGCATAAAAAAGAAATCTCTGAATATTTGTAATTTTTTTTAAAAAAATGACTTATTACTATAAATACATAATTTAAAGTGTTTCCTTTTTGTCAAGTGACTTAATCACAATATACATTGTTATACCTACCACGCTTACAGAACTTAAACTCTCTCTTAAAATATACTGAGGTGCTTTTCTGTGGCGACTTCCTACAGATCCCTGAGACCCCTTGAGGCACTTGAGAAAGAAACCAAAACACATCTCTGATACACTTTTATGGAAACCTATGAAATGACTTTCCCACAGAGGGAGGATTCCAGATATTTTCCTCTGAATGCCTTCAAACTCTTTTGGAGATGCAGAAGCATAAAATAGCCAGTTGCTCACACTTAGGACCAAACTTCGTGGGAGAGGTGTGTAAAAAGCCTCTTAACACCTCCCCTCACACACGCACACACACTGGAAGCTGCAAGTTTACTCACAGAACTAGTAGGAAAGTGCTTAACTCTTTCCCTGCAAGGTGTTTTCTGATAAAAATCACAACACGCATAGATCTGTTTCTCTACTTATGAATCAAATGGGTACGCAAACGTATCCCATTATGAGAACAGTAGATAAGGCAGTCAATGTCAGGCACTAAATGCTGGAGAGAAAAAACAGCCCTTTACCGCAGCTTTGCTCTTCCCGCTCTCCGTTGCAGGCAGCCTCACGAAACCATTTTCATTTAAAAAAATGTTTTAAAGCCCAACTGCTGAGTGCTTATGACATCTATCCCTCCTCTAAGGTCTAATCTATTCACACACATACATACATACATGCTAAGCCCTCTCAGAGGACAGCTGCACTGGCTCATCACTTCGTCCCCTTCTTGCCAATGCTTCAGTAATGAGAAAGGGGTCAGCACGGAAAGTACTGTGGCATTACAAGCAGGGAGGGGGAGATCTGTGGGTCAGGCTGGAGCCCCCTCCAATAAACGGCAGACGCCCAGGTGTCCTGTGAATGGACACGAGAGCTCTTCTGGTTCAACTGATCTAGCTCAGCATCCTGTTCACGTTGAGTGGCCCGACCCATCGTCTGAGGGAAGCCCACGAGAAGGGTATGGAAGCAATGTCTTTTCCCCACTGCTGCCTCCCAGCAACTGGCATTCAGCGGCACGCTATTAAATTGTGTGTGTTCTTTACCGGAACTGGCCACGACCTGACAGATGGGCCATTCCCTCCCTGCAAATAGCACATGCTTGCTAGAATCTGTCCATTCTGCAGGAGCAGGCACTGTGCTTGTTGACATCGGAAAATGCATTTGGGGCTCTATTTAAAAAATAATTCCCCGTCAGGCAACAAGATCAGTACCAGCTCTAGAGCACTGTCAGGAGAAGGGAAGAATAAAAATGGAGCCTCTCGCCCTCCCAGCCCGCCTTGCCCTCCGTGGCAGTGTCAAATGAAGCATGTCATGATCTGAAAACCGGCGAGTGCAGAATGGTAATGGCTAAAGGGTTACAGAGTAGCTTTCTCAGCATAATCCCTCCGCAGCTCTTAAATCTCTCCATGCAGGACATTATGGCCTTCCTTCACGGCAAATACTTCAGCATTTCCCTTCTTTTACACAGTTCAGAAATAACATAACCAAAAACCAGTCCTACTGGAAGTCGTTCTGATTTGTTCAAGATACATTAGACAGACCTGAATACTCAATGACTTCCTCAGGTGACTTTCCTTCCACCTCACGGGCAATGTTATCGATGTCATCACGTCCATATTTTTCATTAGCTTTAATAAACTGGTTGAAGTCTCTTTTGTTCCAGTTTGTAAAGCCCTGTAAGAGTGAGAGGCTGACATTAGGCGCAGGAGGAAACGTTCCGCGGGCTCTTGCGTCTTAGAAGGATACTCACGGATTTGCTCCTTAATGCTTCGGTACAGTGTCACATAATAATTACCAGGGTTAATGATCTTGCAGGATTTCCATAAACATCTATTATCCAGGGTTTATTACCTGGTCATAAAAACTCAAGTGAGTTATTTTTTGCACACAGCTCCCCGTGCATCAGAGAGAGGAACGTTTTGCCCGTGCTTGTAAACAGGGCTTCCTCCAAACAAACAAAAGTTCAAGCCAGACCTTAACGGACTCTCACTTATATCACGCTTGGCCAAACACACACGCAAGAAATAAAGCGGCAAGAGTTTGAGGGCTCTTGTCCAGATGTCACTGGCAGCCTCCTGAGCGTTCCGGAATAAAAGGCGATAACATTCCAGTTCGAATACTTACAAAGCAAATGGTGAATGAAATGGAACACCTGGACAGGAAGAAGACTGAGCCAAGCACCTTCCCTCCTACTGGGGTTTTGATGCAGAAAACTTCTACAGGCTGTTACAGAAACGGCAAACTAAAATGTGTGACGTATACAAAAGATCAGCAATTTTGGGGGGCGGGGGGGTCATCAAGTCACAGATGACTTATGGCAACCCTGTAGGATTTTCAAGTGAAGAGATGTTCAGAGGTGGTTTGGCCATTGCCTGCCTCTGGGTAGCAACCCTGGACTTTCTTGGTGGGTCTCCCTTCCAAATACTAATCAAGGCTGACCTTGTTTAGCTTCCAAGATCTGATGAGATTGGGCTAGTCTGGGTGATCCAGGTCAGGGTGATAAAATATGGATTCCCCCTAGATTCTACTTTTCACAATTTGCAAGTGAAAACGGGACACTTTTAGTTAACTGCAGCACTTCTTGGGGCAGGCTCCACTTTTAGGTGGCATCTTGGCCTGGAAGGACCTATCAGGGCAGCAGGTAGTGGCATGGAGAGTGCAGGTACGTGAACTAATACCCCACTGAGCTAGCCCCCCCTTAGCCTCTACCAATGGCTACATAGCCCACCCGCGGGAAATAGGTGCGAAAGTTGTTTAAGCCATAAAGGGGCCCAGCTGTCCACACTGGAGAAACCGAAACCGTAGGACAAGGCCATTTGGTTCAGATAGGAGATAGCCCAGGCTGGGAATCACCCTGTAACCTAGGCAACCTACCCACCTCCCACATTCCTAGCATGAAAAGTTACAGACCATCTCACCCTCCTTCCCTCCCTCACATCTTATGGCAGGATCACCTGACAAGAATGCTCCACACCCCCTGTGCCAGCTGAAGTAGTCTGGGCAGCACTATTACTTCACACAGGAAGTGGCAAAGACAGGGAAAACACTTGTCACCTCCGAACTGACTGGGCCTCATGTTAAGTGAGAACTGCTGGCAGCCCCGGTTGCTGACAGATGGGCTCAAATGAACACATGTAAGGATGGTGCCAGTCCACTGATCTGTCGGGGGCCACCAGCTCTAACCCCACGCATCTTGTGGATGCTCTGGGAGGGGGGAGGCACTGGCATCGGCACTGGACTTCTCTGACTCTTCCCCTGATGAGAAATCAGGCATGGGTGGCAGTATGGACCTAACCTGCCAGGTGGCAGCCAGTAGACCAGGTCCCAGCCTCACTCAAGGCCCAAGAGGGTTGCGGGCCAAGAAACGGCAAAGGGGGGAGGGCAATGTTGAGTCGAGAGGGTTTTCCGGGGGTTAGACAACCCAATCATATCATAGCTGATGGGAAGGAGGTAAACAAAAGCTCCGCCTACTAAGGAACTCTCTCCCCTCAAGAACCCCAGATCCCGGGGGGGGGGCAAGCCCATCAGTTTAAGAGCCAAGATAATTACATTACTTTAGAGAGAGAGAACAAAAGTTCATTTTCTTGTCTTTGATACATGAAATTTTTGAAACAGATGTGTAGTTCTGTGTTTATATCAAGTTTGTCAAAGCACCTCTTGAAAAACCAAAGGAGGATGTACAGTTCCCAGACAACAGAGAATCTCAACCAGTACTACATCTTTTACGCCATGTGATATTCAGCTAGGTAACCAATCCTTGTTTTGATATACATTTTTGTAAAGAACCCATTGCTGCAGTTGTTCCGATATTTATTTATTTAATTCAGTTTATATCCCACTCTACCCTGAAAGTGGGCTCAGGGCGGCTCACAACATATGAGAGAACAATAAACAGTAATTCATAAAAACATCAAAATTTCATCTATATCACTTAAAATTTCATCTAAATCGCTTAAAATAGTACCGGATGGCAGCTTAACAATTCCTAACTACAGCGCATACTGCAACAATGTCAGGGAGGCCATGTGTCTATCAGAGTAGCCAGGGTCAGCTGGTACTGGCGTTAAGTTGGTTTAGGCAGTACCCTAAGGCAAGGGAAGCAGATTGAACAGATTGATCGAGTTGAGCAGGGAAGGCCAGTGTCATTTGGACCACCTCTGCTAAAAGACTGGTGGAACAGCTCTGTTTTACAGGCCCTGCAGAACTAAAAAATCTCACAGAGCCCTGATCTCAACCCGAAGCATGTTCTACCAGGCAGGGGCCAGGGCCGAAAAGACCGTGGCCCTGGTCGAGCCAAGCCAGACGTCCCTCAGGCCAGGGACTGCTAGGCAGTGCTGCTCTGAAGAACGCAAGGCTCTTCGGGGCACATATGGGGAGAGACAGTCCCATAGGTATGCTGGTCCCTGACCACATAGGACCTTGAAGGTTAACAGCATAACCTTGAATCTGATCTGGTACTCAACTGGCGGCCAATGCAACTGGTGCAGCACTGGCAGAAAGTGTGTCCACATAGATGACCTTGCCCGCTGGCGCACCGCTGCATTTTGTAGAAGCAGAAGCTTCCGGGTCAAGCTCAGGGCTATGCCCACGTACAGCAAGTTGCAGTAATCTAACCTGGAAGTGACCATTGCATGGATCACTGTCACAAGGTCATGGGGGGAGAGATAAGGAACCAGCTGCCTGATCAACCAAAGATGGTAAAAGGCTGATCTGGCAACACTGGTGACCAATGTTCGCTCTAAGCTGTGAAGGCTTGTGAGCAAAAATTCTACTTTGTGAGCTACTTGCATTAAAGTTGTGAGTGAGCGATTTGGCTACTGCATAAATTAGTCTGCTCTGGAGCCATCCTTCCTGAGCTAAGGCAAAAATGTGTGAGCTGGAGGCTAAAAAACTGTGCGCTAGCTCACACTAACTCAGCTTAGCGGGAACACTGCTGGTGACCTGGGCCTCCATAGAAAGTGGGGCATCCAGAATCACTCCTAAACTCCTCACCATTGGGCTCGGTGTCAGTAGTGCCCCACCAAGGGCCAGGAATTGGATTCCCAATTCTATCCCTCCACGACACTGGTACAGGACCTCCGTCTTCCCTGGATTCAATTTCAGCCAGCTTTGTTGCAACTGATGACAGAGCAGCCCAAAACCCTGGATTAACTGGACGAGGGGAGGGGAGAGGATCGCCCCTTGCAGGACGCTGCATACCAGAGGGTAACACAGAGACATCCTATCCCCCAGTGTCACCCTCTGTCCCCAATCATGGAGAATGGAGGACAGCCACTGCAAAGCCATCCCCCGTAGCCCCATGTCAGCAAGGCAGTGGGTCAAAAGATCATAACTAACCATGTCAAATGCTGCTATTAGATCAAGTAGCACCAGCAGCGCCAACGTGCCCCAATCCAGATCCCTCTGGAGGTTGTCCGTGAGTAATGCCCCTCTAAGCTGTGGAGTCCTGTGAGCAAAAATTCTACTTTGTGACCTCCTGGCATTAAAGTTATGAGTGAGCAATTTGGCTACTGCATAAATCAGTTTGCTCTGGAGCCATCCTTCCTGAGCTAAGATTAAAATGTTTGAGCCAGAGGCTAAAAAACTATGAGCTAGCTCACACTAATTCAGTTTAGAGGGAACACTGGCGACCAACGTTGTCTCCATCCCACGGCCAGGGTGGAAGCCGGATGGAGGAGTCACTCAGGAATCCCTGGAGCTGCTCAGCTATGATGAATGTTTGGCTAGCAAACAGTTCTGCAGAATTTGATAATTTAATGATAAGGAATGTCTCACTAACCTCTAAGTGTGATACCAATAGGAGTGGAAAGGCTCCTGTTCTATTTTTGGTCCTTCGTGTTTAGTTCAAGATTGTTAAATGCAGTCTTGTTGTTTCAAATTTCAATAGACTCTGTTTCTATTTATTTCACAAGAATATATTAATCTACTCACTGTTGCCAAACGTGAGTGATAAAACCATTTTCAATCAACTAAGTAGTAGGTGGCTTAGAAGCAAATTGGGTTGGCTTTCATAGTCATCTCTATACAGAACACTAGGGAGAAAAAAATCATTTCCAAAAATTTTGGTATACCTGTTGTTCAATACTAACTGTGGTATTAAAGATTCCCGACCTGTTTGCAGAGAGGTTAAGAAGGATGTCTGCTAGTGTAATTTCACTTCAATCAGCACGGGCAATTTACATTTTCAAAGGACAATCACTAACTCAGCCAATTTTGTAGACCACTCAAGAACGTGCATGCTTCCTTCAGAAACACATTACAGAGAACATAAGGGAAAAAGCCCTCTATACTTCTCTCCTTACAGTATTAAAAAGGCCACATGAGTTACAAACGTTCTTCAATGTGTCCCATTCAGCTTGTTTACTCACAAAAACAATTACATTGATTTCAACAGGACAAATCAAATGCATACTCCAAAGTTTACCACACAATAAAAGTATAGCTTTGAAATGAGAGAAAGTTCTGTTTTATTCAGTCAAAGTGGACAGCTGCAGCAGATGGTTAAAGGAGGAATACTGATGTGGTGGGCCTGGACGCACTGTGATCTACGTGAGAGGATAATCTAAGGAAGATTAGTCAAGTAGCCAGAGACAAAGAGAGAGGAAGGCCGTGCGTTCTGAGAGAAGCCGCGTCACCTTCATTATAAGGGAATTCTCCGGGGCCTTGAGATTCAACTTGAATCTTGCCAGTTTTAACTTCTCTCTACAAGTACCCTTACTTTTAACTTGAAAACAAGCCCCCAGAGGTAAGGCGGCTCAATAGCTCCACTTCTGAACGAGGAAAGCCACAGGCAATTTTCCCAGCCTCCACTAAAGAAGTTCACAACAGAGGTCTTAGAAGCTGGAGACCTCTAAATCAATGTGATAAAGGGATGATTTATGTGATCAGATGATGGTATGTGTAGTTTTTTTCCCCACAGGTACCATGTCACCCGACCCCCTAAACCATCTAGGGCTGTTATCAGGCTTTATCATCATATTCCACCTTGCCGCCCGGCAAGTGGATGTGCTGACAATTACTTCTCCTTTTGTAAAATGTGGAATTTCAAAACACTTAACCTGTGTGAGAAGTTTTTCTTTTTCTTCGGCCTCTTCTGAAGAGAGAGGAGCAGACTCATCAATCTTCCGTTGTTCCTCCTTCTGCACCTGAGCGGCATTTGGGAGGTCAGGATTCCTGGGGACCTGAAAATCAGCAGCAAGAATGAATGAATAGTAAAAGACCAGTGCTATTAAGGGGTTCAATATACACTCCAATCCATCTCCCTTTACAGCTTTTTCCAGAAACGCAAGTCAGGCAGGACTGATACATTTCACATCTACTGAGTATTTGCTAGAGAAGGAGGTGTTTCACTGGTATTGGGATGCTTGTAGAGAAACATTTCTTTTTGTGGTGTTTACAATCTTCCGAACGTTCTTCAGGCAAGGTGAACACAGCACATCATAATTCATCCATCTACGTTTGTTCTTCCATGGCTTAGAGGCTCTTGTTCCAGTGAAATATAATAGTAACTGGGGCCAGTAAGTAACTGATACACCCCAAGAGGTTTTCTTTAAGCCAGAAAAGCCCTCCAGGACACCAAGAAAAAGAGAGCCAGAGAGGTCTGTATATGCTCCAATGATTACACCGTGAAGCAGGCATTCACTTTTACGGCCATTTTTACCCAGAACGGAACGAACTTGATACTGCAGTTATATGGTACTTAAAAGAACTTTTCAATGTAATTTTATAATGCTTTCAAGTTTGTTCAATATTTCTAACCCTCTTCAACACCTTTAACGACTAGAAATAAACATGCACTGATTTAAGTCCTCTGACTTTTTATCTTCATCATCATCATCATTAAGATTTTTGAATCACCCGTCCTTGTGACTGCAGGGCTCTGGGCAACACACAACAATAAATAAAAACATAAAAACACTACAATCAAAATACAACAGTACTGATAAAGTTAAAACTCCAGATGGCGAACTGAAATCACTCCCTATCCTGGCCTGCCTGGCCTACCTTGTGGGCAGGGGAGGAAAAAGGACGACTGATCTGGGGAGCAGAAGAGGGTGCCGGCTAGAACGAAAACCGCTGCTGTCCTCGACCAAACGCCTGGCGGAACATCTCTGCCTTACAGGCCCTGTGGAATTGCATGAGATCCTGCAGGGCCCTGGTGGTATTTGGCAGAGTTCCACCAGGTTGGGGCCAATATTGAAAAAGTCCTGGCCCTGGTCAAGGACAGCCAGACATATTTAGGGCCAGGGACCACCAGCCGATTGCTATCCGAAGAGTGTTAACACTCTCCCGGAGACATACCAGAGGAGATGGTCCTGCATACACGTTGGCCCCTGTCTGCTCAAGGCCTTAAAGGTCAACACCGAAACCCTGAACTTGCCTCAGAATTCTACTGTAGAATACTTGTGGAAGACACCTTGCAGTTCTGGCGAAGTTTAGGGCTGTGCGAGGCAAGTGAAACTAAACACCAGAGTCTTCCCTCTTGTTCAAAAGATGACACTACCTCACATGAAAGTGGAAGCATCCACGACCACAGACCTTCTCCTTTACAGCGCTACACCAACCCATCTGGGTAGTCTTGCACGAGCATCTGCAATACGCCGCAGGAAGTTACTTTCCTTCCACTCATGAGTCTTTCTGGGATCCAACCCTTGATCTCAGACTTCACCAAGCACCCAGCGGGCAGGACTCACAGAACCAAGGAACACCCTCGTCTAGCTGTGCCTTCCAGCTAGCCATAGTTTATGGGATGGGGAATGGGAGATGAAGCCATTTCAAAACAGCCAAGCTACATAAGGCCAAAATTAACATCCTGCTTGTACATCTGGGAAGCAACAAGAAGCCAAGACCAGGACTAGACTTTTGGAGACAAGTGCTTGGAGGCGGGGGGGATCAAACAAAGGCAACTGTGGTCTTGGGTTGCATTACCTGTGCACTGTATAGACCTGGGAGATTTGTTGTCTCTCTGGCTCAACACATAACTTGAAACATGCCAGAGTTATATGCCTCTGAATGCTACGGGCCAAACTTGACATGACCCATGTATTTAAACTTGGATCTCTTTACTAATCTGCTCTGCAAAATTTGTAAATACTATCAAGTAGTCCTGAGAAGGGCTGTTTGATTGGTTGTTTTTTTCCATCTGCGTAGTGTAACCAGGAGATCCTATGATTGTCTGGCTGCCGGAAGTTCTAGCTCTTTAGCATTATCCAGGGTGCACCATGAGGAGGCAAGCTAGAATTGAAATTAAATCAGAAGAGTTTTCAGCTAAACATTGGGAAGAACTTCCTGACAGAGCGGTTCCTCAGTGGAACAGGCTTCCTCGGGAAGTGGTGGGCTCTCCTCTGGAGGTTTTCAAATAGAGGCTAGATGGTCATCTGACAGCAGTGCTGATTCTGTGAACTTGGGCAGATCATGAGAGGGAGGGCAGGGAGGGTTGCCTCAGTGCTTAGTTCTTGTGGCCCTTTCTTACATGCCCAGGGAAATGCTGAATGCCACTTTGGGGTCAGGAAGCAATCCTGGAGGGTTTTTTTGTCATCTTCTGGGCATGGAACAGCAGTCACTGCAGGTGTGGAGGGGGAGATATTTGTGAATTCCCTGCATTGTGCAGGGGGTTGGACTAGATGACCCTGGAGACCCCTTCCAACTCTATGATTCTAACACTTAGATGCTCAGCTTTGGGGTTGGTATATAGTACTACGGAATATGGTACTTTAGTGTGGCTCAACAGCCCCCTTGTCCACAAACTTGATGCCCAACTCAACACAACAATGAGAACTATCAGCGGATTTATTAAACCCACTCCGACCTATTGGCTACCCACATTGTGCCACAGCGCTCCCCCACATCTCTGAAGACAAGATGCTCTTCTTTGTGAATATAGAAAGTTCACTGAAAACAGAGAGTTGCCCAACCACAAAGACATGGCTGCCACAGGCCTATCCAGACTAAGATCCTGACACCCAGCAATAAGATCTGCACAAATCCTACAATCACAAGATTTTGATCTAGGGAATGAATGGTTGTGAACATGGATGCAATCAGTTCCACCCGATATCCATAACCTGATAAACACCAATGAGAGGCCCACAGGATTTGACTTGCCACATAAAGTATGGAAGATGGCTAAGAGAATACCAACAGGCTTCGGCAGATGTGCAGACCTGTTGTTTAAATGGGGCAAAATACCAGGACCTGAATGTGATTGTGGTGCAGCCTGCCGAACTATTTTCCATTCTGTCACAGGAACGTGAGCATTGTGCTTCCTAGGGAGATGTGACAGAGTTCTTTGAACTCTCCCCAGCTGTGACGGAGAGGATTAAAAATCTAGATATTAGTATTTAGAGGGATTGCCCAATCGGTATGCATACCTGCTGTATCAACTTGGCTACATATTTTAGGTTATTATATACTTCCTGTGTGTAACTCTGCCATGCGATAAATAATGTAAATACTGTGACACCGGGACGAAGATGTGACAGCAGCAGATCAGTGATTCGAATCAGGAGAGAGTAGAAGAGGGGAGAATCTCAATTAAGTGGGGGGGGTTTTTCCCAAAAAACACAAAAAGCGGATGGGGGTCAAAATTTAAAAACAAAGCAAGCAGACACAAGAGGAGCAAAGAATTCCGCCCCCCCCCGCCCCCTGTAGCTTTCCTCCCTAAAGTCCACCCCTAACATCACTTTTCTTCAGCTGAACTCCCAATTCCAGAAGTGAGCCTACCTGGGAGAGAAGCATCTGGCAACAGCAGAAGCAGGGAGGGACACATGGGATGAAACAATGGGAGGATTCTGCACTCCTCACTCAGGTGCTGCTTCTGCCTCTACAAATCGGACACCACACCACCCCTCACCCATCACTTTCTACGGGATCAAGGCAGTGAGATTTAAACAAGTGGGTCTGCTGCTGTCATGTCTAGCTTGGCCCTTTGTCACAGAATTTCCAGAGGACGTAATGCCAAACAAATTAAAAGGATTTCCACGGCCATTTGAGATATAGGCTACAGTGAAATTAAACGAGGACCTATTAGGAAATATTAAGGAATATTGATGCACTGAGTTTAAAATGACTTTTCAGCTGTATTTGCGACTGCCCTATGAAAACACAAATCACATGGCACTGGACTCGAACTTTGTGGCCATCAATGCAAACTCTGAACGAGGCTTTGAATCCCATGCAAGTAATTACGTATCATCAAGGTATGAGTTTTCATGTGCAAGGCCCACTAGCTCATACCCAGAATTAACCTTTGTTGGTCTTAAAGGTGCCCAACTGGACTCTCAATTTGTTCTACTGCTTCAGACCAACATGGCTGGCCACCTGGATCTACATATAATCAGTTACCAAAGTTTATTTTTTTAACTCATCGCTGCTGTTGCCCAAGAAAATGATGAATGGAAAGGGGGTCCTTCATACTGCATTGTGAAGCTCATAAGCTACATCTGAAAACAGGAAAATATCCCTTGCGGGAGGACCTCTCCAATGTAACGGAAGCAAATGACTTTTGTCTGCCTCTGTGGGGTTCCACCCAGACCATGTGGAAAGATGTTACTGAAGCGATATAAAACAGAAAACAATTGCAGGGGAAGGATCTTACTTATCGCCAAATACCATCACTAGCTCGTATATTCTTTAGCACAAAATACTATTGAATTTTTTGGGGGGGTTATTCAAAGCAAGCATTTCAAGTTTCAAAATTATACCTTTTGTGGTGATAAAATAAACTGTAATGTTTCCCATTCGATGCTACTACGATGCTTTTATTTCTAAATTATAGTAAGATTTCAGCCGCAGGCATGCGAAGTTAACAGATTTCCTGTCAATCATCTTTAAGAAAACCTGAGTGGTATCTTCACGTCCGTTATTTCCCAAGACCGAGGAGAACTGAGGCTTGCTTTAGCTTCCATGCTGATTTATAGAAGCGACACCCCATTGACTTCCACATGAATATAATTTCAGCATTATATACAGGATGATAGAAACAAGTCCTAACCACTGCTTGATGCATCAAAAGTATTTGAAGAAAGTACAAAAGTAATTTCCTTGTAAATTATATAAATTAGCTACTGAATGTGCCCACTTAAACACGGTGGTCACAAAAGTGAAGTTGAGAAACATGCAATTAACTCGCTCTATAGCTTGAACATGAAAGTACCTACAAACATATTTTTCTTTCCCAAGCACAGAGTCATGTCTCCTACTTTAAAATTGTATTTACTTTGAAAATGCGGCAAACTGTGCGTTTGTTTTTCAGAGCAAAAGATGGGTGTATTTGGAAGAGAATGATTGGATCCCAAGGGCTGGAGTCAAAAAAGTCCTATCAGGAAAGGAAGGAGTCACCCATAAATGGAAGGGCACCTTTAAAACTAACCCACTGTATAGAAGATCTTATTATTCACTACCACAGGCAGCAAATAGGTGAACAGCTCCAGTAGGCAACAGCCGCAAATAAGCAGAGAGATCCGACAAATTCATGGCCTGACAGCAGCAATCCCAGAAGTGAGGGATGGAGTTTGCTGAATACCACCCGCTATTGCTCTGAAGTTTTCATGTAACCCCATGATAGCGACTGGATACGTTGAGTGCAAGACACCATAAGATCTGTTTCTAAGCCCCCATTGCCCCCAATTCCTAATTGGGCCAGGGTCAAATAATACATGGTGCACATTAAATGTTTCCTCGCTTTTTTTTTTTTTGAGAAAATCTCAGTCTAGATGGAAAGTGTGGTACAGAAGGTCACACGTTCTTCTTCCTTGTTAACCGTTTCCCAGATCCAAACCACACCCACCAAGCGGCTTGCTGCCCTGTGAGGGGATACCTGGAGCTTCCCTCCACCCCAGAACAAAAGCAGCTCAGAATGAGAGATTTTTGACATGAGAAATGCCGCTGCGGAAAGAGCTGTGCCCACTCCTCACCAAGCAAGCTTCCATCCAAATTGCAGCATCAGAGAGCAAACAAGGATTTAAAAAAAAAATCCTCAGGGAAAATAATCACGTGACTGAGCGTGACACATCGTTTTGACCCTGCAGCTCATTAGGAATGAAGGACACCCAAGAGGAGAATTATAGTAGAAGAAGAAGAAGAAGAAGAGATTGGATTTATACCCTGCCCTTCACTGCCCAAAGGCGTCTCAGAGCGGCTTACAAACTCCTTTCCCTTCCCCTCCCCACAACAGACACCCTGTGAGGTAGGTGGGGCTGAGAGAACTTCTGACACAAACTGTCCTTGAGAGAACAGCTGTGCCAGAGCTTGCGACTGACCCAAGGTCACATCAGCAGGTGCAAGTGGAGGAGTGGGGAATCAAACCCGGTTCTCCCAGATTAGAGTCCGCGCACTTAACCACTACACCAAACTGGCATTACACCAAACTAGAACTACATGAGGAGGCAGCAGGTGGACAGTCTGAAGGAAGAGTAGATTATTGGAAGCCACCTTTCTGTGGGACTCAAGCAGTTGCTAGGTATTTCCTTTCCCAGGGTTCTGTAGCACGCACTACGTCAGGGTGCTCACTTTTATTGGCACGAAATACAATGTGGGCTGTCACGAGACAGTCCCGCCACAACACCCTAAAATTCAGTGGCACCCAGCCAGGAAGATACAGAATTCAAAACAGTCTGTTTCGCCTGTTTGATACATGGGACACTCAAAGCAGTTTTCAGTCAGCAGAATGGAAGTCTCCCCGCCGAAGAACAAATATGGAACATTTAAGTCTTTCAAAACTCTCTGGGCATTTAAATGTTTGGAGTTTTTTTTTAATAAAAACTGTCAGGCTTAGGAGATCAATTAGCTTCAAAATGGCTGCAAATGACCGATGATGTTTTACAAAGCCCCTCTGACTGATCATGAGTCACTCAACCGCAGCACTAACATTGCAGGCCTTCAGGACGTCACGGACCTATTGTTTTGTGTGAAAAGCACTATGAATGTGATACAGAATCAGTGGTCAGTATTACCATCCTTAGGGGGGGGAAACAGACATCAGTAGCAGCATCTGAGCTCATCGTGTCATTCCTTTTAGCAGTTATATCGATCATAAAACCCTCTGGTAAACATCAGCGCTTGTTGTCAGACTTTGCAGAGACAAAAAAGAGACAAAAGCCCATTTTGTACTGTGCCCATGACACCATGCATAATATTTATGATTTGATTCAGTTCTGTTTCTAGATTTCTGGTTGGTTCTACAACCCTAATCCTATTGAATTGTTTACTGAATGACCCATACTACTGAATGTATTGACTTTCTCTGTATAATCCACCTTAAGACCCAGTGAGGGTTACAATGCTGACAAATAAATGAATAAATGGCCAGAGGCTGCTTGAACTGAGCATGTAGGACCAACTGTGACTTTTAAATGGATTAGAACGAAGTTTGAGTCCAGTGGCACCTTTCGGACCAACCAAGTGTCATTCAAGGGATGCGCTTTCATGTGCAAGCACGCTTGTTCAGATACACTGGACTCAAAACTTTGTTCTACTCCTTCAGACCAACACAGCTGCCCATGTGGATCTATTTCCGGTGGACTGTCTGAGTTTAAGTGTTATGGCAACACACAAAATCTGGGGCATCAGCTCAACCACGTCATCCAAGTTATGTCCAAGTAGTATTTCACTTAGTTAGTCCTGACACCACTACCAGTCAGTTTCATTAGTCAGCTTGGAATTCTATGATCAGAAGGAGAAAACTCTTTCTCTCTCATGCGCTAGCTGTTCCAGTCATGATTTTTATAAACCTTAGCCATGTTTTCTCTCCTCACACTGGCCCCCTTTGAATCTGAAGAACTGGGCTCTGGTTGACAAAAACATATGTTAAAATACACATTTGCTAGTCTTTAAGATGTCACAAGAACTACCGTCTGTTTTGCTGCAACATACTAACAGACCTGCCCCGCTGGAATTCTGCCTGCACAACACATTGCTTAGATGCCCATTTGCTAAAATAATAAGTTCCAAATCCTTTAACCTTTTTAATACGAAATGCACTGAAATCCCTTGAGTGCTTCAGCTGCTCTCTTTTGCGCTTCTTCCTGTTCTGTAACACCTTTTGAGAAGGGGCAACCTGAACTCTACGCAATATTCCCTGTGCTGTCACACCAGGTTTATGTAAAGGTTATGAGGGTGGTCATTTTAATTTCAGTACCTTTCCCATTAATCTAGCATGAACTTTGAAATTTTCACCGTCTCTGCATACTGAGTTGAACTTTCATTGAGATCTGACCCTGGGCTCCCGAGATCTGCTCCCTGATTAGTCACTAAATTGAAACCTTGCTAAGCTAAGGGGTTTTTTGTCCCAGTGAGTATTCATTTTACAATGACTGATGCTAAACCTCATGGTCCCATTACTTGCCCACTCAAAAATTAGGAAAGATCCTTCCGGACTGCTTCATACTCCGCTTTGGCTTTTGCCATCCTGAAAAGTGTGTTAATCACAAACGAAGGACAGGTGAAGGGAATTCAAAATCTAGCCTGGCTAAGAGATCAGCAGCCCGGTGCCTGTCTGGTGCCGCCACAAAGTATGGAAAGCAGGAGATATTTTCATACTCACCGCTAGTTGGAATTTCAAACAAGCTTTGCACAGCATCCCGCTGCCTTGAATCAAATGTGGCACCACACCATATAGAAGCCACAGCCAGTAGTCAGTTTGCACAAATTCAGTCCCATACCTTCCAAATTAGATGCCTACATGATACATGCTCAGGCCTTGCTGCTTGCAATGTACATTCATTTATCAAGCATGGACGTTTATTCCTAAAATATTAATATTCATATTTCTTCTTCTTGAATAAAACAAACAGTCCTTGTGTAAATTATCCAGCCATGTGGGGGTATCTTCAAGGCTGATGAACAATTCTGAATAGAACCATCTTCTCTAAGAGCTCAGTTACACAATGCTTTAAAAAAAACAAAAAGCTTTAGGGACCCTATATGGATCACAGTACTGAATGAAGGGAGAATTAACCCTTTCCTTCCATGCTGTTTTCTTGGCAATAATCAGCCTCTTTCAAGCCCGCTGGATACACCCCTGACTCCAGGGAAAAGCTGATAATGTCCACCAGAGGGCCCTGTATTCTCTCATTGCGGGCTTTTACCAGCCATGAGGGACATGGTTCCAAGAAGCCTGTGGCTGGCCTAACAGCATGCAGGATTTTGTCAACATCAGCATAGGTGAGCCGCCTGAAGTTGTCAAATACTGAATCCAGAGACGGCCAAGGGACCCTCAGTTCCCTTACTGTATCAACACCGGCAGTTAGGTCGCGGCGTAGTACAGTTGCAACAAGTTTGCAGTTTCAACAAGTCTGCTGACATAACAGAGCCAGAATCAACACATTTTCTGTGGCCCTTCAATTAATAATGCATTTCTAACATGACCCTCTGCTAACTAATTTCTTGCTCCTGCTACATACATACTGGAACTAAATACAAAATGGCCAAGAAGTCAAGAAACACATGACAGAATCTGTGCTTTCTTCCTTTTGCCTGAAAAACATTCTGAATTTTGCTCCTTTTCAAAATGAAGACACCAAGATACTTTCCCTCCATTAGCAAAAAAAGTAAAATGAACCAGCCATTACCTTGTAGCCTATGGTCTTGCGGTAATAGAGAATTTCTTTCTCAAGAAGCTCAAATAACCGTGGTGGAAAGAACTGGAAATCTTGAATATTTGGCTGTTTCGGAGGTCGTGGAGCCTTGAAAGATAAATGCACATATTATTAATTCCTTTCCTTTCCAGAGCTCCTCTGATCAGTAGATCTTTAGCAATGACTTGAAGGATACTAAATTTGGTTCTAAAGGAAAATATAATAGACAGGAATTTCGCAACCAATAAGGTTAAATTTGGATCACGGTCTAGCATCAGACAGGGAATAGCACACTATTATACCACACACACTTAGGTTCTAATGAGGTGGTCCAGATATAATAGCAACCCATGATTCTCATGGGAAGGAGCCTGGAAGTTCCTCAGGTATGAACGCTCTCTTCACCTGCCTTTTCTCCCCTCCTGAAAACTAACAGTTATGCCCTTTTTCATTCAAATGGGCAGGTTATGGTTTGTGCTTTTGGTCCAAGCAGGATTCCAAACCACGATTTAACCAACTGTTAGTAATTGTATGCTGTAGGAAAAATACAAACCAGTTTGCTGGTTTGGATAAAATGATAAAACTGTGGCTTACCACAAAAATGAAAATCACTAATTTCTGACCATGTGCGAGGAGGGGGAGGAGGAGGGAGTGTGGAAGCCCAAAAATCTCCCAGGTGCATTCAATTAGCATCAAACTACACTTTACTATGATGTCCCACAGTTGCTATTGCACATTCACGAAAAGCAATCTTCTTCTCTTTACATAACAAAGTTATAACACGGGAAAGAAGAGTATGGATTACAAAGCGAGATTGTTTCACCTTTGGGATTTTGGGTTCACTGACACGGAGAGCTTCTCTGAAGTAAGCATCCACAGCATAGTTGGCTTTGCGCTCCCTTTTGGGGGGCTCTATCCATTCCATCATGCTCAACTAGAAATGAAAGGCAATTAGTAAGCTTAAGCAGGCTCAGATCTTTTTTTTTTTTCTGCAAAAGGCAAGAGAAATTGTAGTAAGTAACCCAGATACCACTGATTGATGGGCATGGTGCTGTCAACACAGATGCTTGTTTTTAAAAACACATCTCAGCAGTCGGATGTACATTATCTAAATTGCTATGTAGATGTATGGCAATACATAATTAGGTTCAAAAGGCCTTGCTTCAGAATAGCAATGTTCAATTGACATAAAAATACAAGTTGAAAGAAGAGAATTTTTTTCTCCAGTTTATCCCACACCTTCTTGCAAGACTGACAGTTCCTGAATTATAACAAAAAATGTGCTTTGTAGCCAACCAGTTGGAAAGAAGCCATGGAGTTTTGTTTTTGTATATGACTATGGCAGCGAGAATGGTTTATGCACAGAAATGGAAATGTCTAACAATACCTACAGAAGAAGAATGGTTGGAGAAGAAGCTAGACTTTGCAGCTATGGCTAAATTTACAGTATTGATTAGGGGAAATTCTTCATTTATTAGGGACTGGAAACCCCTCAGTGACTTTTTGCATGAAAAAGATACGGATGATTTGTGGTTTTCTTGAATAATAAATTTGTTTAAGGGGAAATAAGAGAGTTCTTGTTTATATGTATAATAAGCAAGGAAAATTTTGCTATCCAAATTATATTTGTTGTAGAGAATATTTGAAGTCTTTTATGTTTCCCTTCCCCTTCCTTTATATCTCTTTCATGTTGCTGTTTGTGTACAGTTTTAAGTTTTTTTGTATGTCTCCTAGCTTTATTTCTCTAGTAAAAAATTAAATCCAAAGAGAAGAAATGTGTTTTGTATCCTTCTTGCTCTCATAAATAGGCAGGCGCACTGGCTAGTATTCAGACATAAACTGCAGCTATGTTGTGACTGTGCAAACAAGTCTTTATTCCTGTCTCTCAATGCACAACATTATTGCATTTGAAACAACCCAGCAAACAAGGAAAGAGACAAAGGGGTTTTCCGCATGCGTATTTTTGTTGCTTGTGTGCTCATATTGCGTTGGGGTTTTTTTTCTTTTCCATACACGTTTTGCTCCTTCTAATGATCACTTCGATATTACACCACTGTATCTCTGGCTTATACACTGCCCTGCACTATAAAAGTGAAGAGAAATAAGCTGGAGATATAGTGACGTAATATCAAAGTGACCACTAGTGGGAGCAAAACATGTACAAAAAAGAAAAGGTAAAGATCAGATTTAAACGGCCCCTGTTAGGACTTTGTTTATAAATTGAGACTCATTCTGCAGTCCAATGAGTTGTTGCCACTTTGTGTAAGAGCTCTGGAAGGTTTGTTTGGGGCTGTTTTTAAAATATAGCCCTTCGACCCACAGAACAGCAAAGAAAGACTTGCATTTCTCTGTCGTCTCCAAAAAAGCATATAACATTTCCTGAAAGCCATTCCCACTAGGATAGTCTCATTACACTGGGTTATGCTGCAACTGACAAATAACAGTGAAACAGAAAACCAACATTAATGGACAACAGTAATCTCTTGCTATTACCCCCACACACACAAACACACACCTCATTCAGTGAATTCTAGCTTCTCAGTGTTTGACTTGAGGCCTTTCACCTCTTCCTTTGCAGGCTTATTACTTCTATCTTCCAGTGTTCTTTAGCATGTAGAGCTATTCTGCATTGACAGCACTGAAGACTTTTCACATTTTTCCCAGCCCCTTTAAAAAACAGTTGAGTTGATCAAGCAAGTTTTCTGAGGATGTGTAACCTGAGCAGCTGGAGGGCTGAGGAAGGACACTCACTGCACTTCAGTCCGATGTGCAACGTACTCTCTGGGACTGAGTGGGGAAGATACCCGTTCTTCCCATTTGCAGCCAAAGGGACTGTGCACAGTACTGATTGGTTTGCCCTTAGACCTACCACAACGTCACCGCTTTTCACCTCCGAACAATTTGGAGAAGAAGAGTTGGGTTTTGCTCCCTGCCCTTCACTACCCAAAGGAGTCTCAGAGCAGCTTACAATCTCCTTTCCCTTCTTCTCCCCACAACGGACACCCTGTGAAGTAGGTGGGGCTGAGAGAGCTCTGAGAGAGCTGTGACTGACCCCAGGTCACCCAGCTGGCTTCATGTGGAGGGGGAGTGGGGAATCAAACCCGGTTCTCCAGATCAGAGTTCGCCACTCTTGACCTCTACACCAAACTGGCTAAGTATTGTACTTAGGCTGCTTCCACCCCTATTGCAGTAGAAAAGAGCAGGAGTCCAGTAGCACCTTAAAGACTAACACAATTTGTAGCAGGGTATGAGCTTTCATGAGTCACTGCTCACTTCTTCAGATAATCCCCTACTGAGCACTCATGGCCATTGCAAAAGCCTTCACAGCAGTGACAGCACATCCACTTGTGCTTCCTTGGTATCCCCACCCACCCACTCACATCCTTCTGCTCATTTGAATGAGGGCAGCCAATAACAAGCCCTGGCTTACAGTGGTCCCACCTACTTTCTGAAAAGCTTGGTGGGTGCCAGAAGAAGTAGTGGTGGGCACCAGACACCATGTTGGGGAAGCTGGCAAAAGCTGACCAGGGGAGATATGGTGGGCACAAGATGATACTAAAGGAAAATAGTCCTGATGTGGGTGGGGAGATCTGGAAAACCACACTTTCCCATCCATGACTAAACCCACCCTGAGTTTGATTTTTATAGAAAACCTGAAACAAAGCAGGTTAGGGGAAAAGTGAAGTGAGGCAGGGCAAAACCCAGAAGGAGAATGCTTGCACAACAATGTCATATAAAAGCTTGGGGAGCAGGGTAACTCTAGTTTGGGAGGCAAGGCAGACCTAAACATCCATGTGGTAGCAGCCTTAATCAAACCAAGATACCGTTCTCCAAGGATAAGCATAGTCTGGCAAGACTCATTCTACAGCCGGGATTTCATTACTATTCTACAGCCAACTTCAGCTAGCTCTGGAGCAATGGCTCTGTCAAAAGGTAATCAGAAGGAGTGGGTCTTTGCCTCATCAAGGTTGCTTCCTGCCTCTGAGGGTACTCGGACTGCTATGTCACACTTCTGTGTCCTGCAAAGATTAGGCCATTGCTTGGACAATCACATCAAAGCCACTCCAAAAACAAATCACGGAATCTTCTATATGAGACAGTTTAGCTTGGTGATGCCCTTACAAAGTGTTGTATATAAAGTAAACAGAGGACAGCAAAAAAAAAATTAATTAAATTCATCCTAGCACAAACCATTCTTTGGAGCTGTGGATCTTTGTCTAAAGCTTCATCGGCTTAAGAGTACGACAGCGAGAAGCCTAAATGCACCACTCCAGTGACTCGCGCGTAGAGACAAAGAAGACTATCATAATAACCAGTGTAAAGAAATAGAAGAGAACAACAAAAAAGGAAGAACAAGAGATAGATCAGTTCCACAAGAGCCAAGAAATCAATGGGAAATTTAAAGTATGGTTAGGCATCCTGAAAGATCAACACAGAAATACATTAACTGAACAGGACAAAATAAAGAAACATGGGAACAATACACAGAAGAACTATACAGAAGAGATGAAAGGATGACGGATTCCTTCAGAGAAGGATCTTTTGAAGAAGAACCTGCGGTTTTAGAAAATGAGCTGAAAGCTGCACTCAAAGGAATCGAGAGAAACAAATCAGCAAGGGTAGATGGGATATCAGTAGAGCTATTTCGAGCCGAAGAAACTGAGTCCATCAAAACCTTAACAAGAATATGCCATCAAGTATGGAAAATAAAACAACGGCCTGCAGACTGGAAACACTCAATCTACATTCCAACCCCCCCCAAAAAAAGGCATCAAAGACTGCAGCAACTATTGGTCCATCTCATAAATTTCTCATGCGAGTAAAATGATATTCAAAATCTTACAACAAAGACTGTTACCATATACAGAATGAGAAATGCCAGATGTTCAAGCTGGATTCAGAAAAGTAGGAGGCACTAGAGATCATACTGCCAATTTATGTTGGTTCCTGGGACATACAAGAGAACTTCGGCTGTGTGTATCATGAAAAGTTGTAGTTGATCTCAAAAGAAATGAGTGTACCACAACATCTGATTGTTTTGATGTGCAACCTATACTCTGGACAAGAGGCTACTGCCAGAACAGAACATGATGAAACAGAATGGTTTCCAACGGGCAACAGTGTTAGACAAGGATGTATTTTATTTCCCTATCCCTTCAGTCTTTAGGAAGAACATATCATAAGGAAAGCTGAATTAGATTTAGATGGAGGTGGAGTGAGAATCGGTGGAAGGAGCATTAAACAGTTGAGATATGCAGATGACACCACATTACTGGCAGAAAACAGTGAAGATTTGAAACAACCACTGATGAAGGTTAAAGCAGAAAGTGCCAAAAGCAGGACTACAGCTGAACATCAAGATGACAAAAATAATGTCTACTAGAGAACTGAACAGCTTCAAGGTTGACAATGAAGAAAGTGAAATCGTTCGAGATTTTCTATTCCTCAGCTCCATAACCGAAAGGGAAACTGCAACCAAGAAATCAGAAGGAGACTGAGACTGGGAGGGGCAGCCAGAAAAGATCCTTAAGAGTAAGGATCTTGTTGCTGGAGACCAAGATAATTCATACCACAATATTCCCCATTACCATGTATGTAGGCTTGGGGTTCAAGAATCAGAGTTCAAGAGTTCAGGAGCTGTCTGACCCGAATAGACTCAGCCTGTCTTTATTTTGCTTCCCTCCTTTCTCCCTCCTCCTCTCCAGCATAGGAAAAGTTACAAGTCTTGAGTTACTGTGAGCTATGAGCTAAAACAACAGAATGTAAAAGTATAACAGGCTATTGTTCTCCACACATTAGTTTCCCCTTATTTTCCCCCTCCCTCTGCTGCATATACAGAGATAGTTAAAAGCGTATAAGCCTGGAGACAAGACATGTACAGGTGTGAAAGTTGGACAATGAAGACAGCTGACAGGAAGAAAACTAATTAATTTGAAATGTGGTGTCGGAGGTGAGTTTTGCAGATGCCATGGACTGCCAAAAAGACAAATAAGATCAAATCAAGCCTGAACTCTCCATAGAAGCTTAAATGACCAAAGTTTGGTCACTTAATGGGAAGACAAGAGTCACTAGAAAAGACAACACTGCTACGACAAGTTGAAAGCAGCAGGAGAAGAGGAAGTCCCAACATGAGATGGACTGACTGAATCGAGAAAGCCATGAGGGCCCACAGTCTGCAAGACCTGAGCAAGGGTGCTCCTGACAGGACATTTTGGAAGTCATTCATTCATAGCATCGCCATAAGTCGGGCATGACTTGATGGCACTTAACACACACACACTCATATAGTGGCAACGCAAACACATCTAGAGCACAGAGAAAAAATACCTTCTGTTTCCCTCGGTAATCTTCACCTTCGAAATTGTACAAGCTCATTTCTGTGTCCATTGTGAAGTTGCGAAGGGAACTCTCGCCCATTTTCTGCAAACGCTCATTCATTTCAGCAGTCTAAAGCAAGTCACAAAAAAGAGAAGAGAGAAGAGAAGAGATTGGATTTATACCCCGCCCTTCAGTGCCCAAAGGCGTCTCAGAGTGGCTTACAAACTCCTTTCCCATCCCCTCCCCACAACAGACACCCTGGGAGGTAGGTGGGGCTGAGAGAACTTCTGACAGAAACTGCCCTTGAGAGAACAGCTGTGCCAGAGCTTGTGACTGACCCAAGGTCACATCAGCAGGTGCAAGTGGAGGAGTGGGGAATCAAACCCGGTTCTCCCAGATAAGAGTCCGCGCACTTAACCACTACACCAAACTGGCTCCTTCAGGAAATTTCATTTATTGTGAATGAAACATAAAGAATAACCATAATTTCCCCTAAATCAAAGAATGATGATCAGGGACAAACAGGAGAGAGAACACAAAAAGGTGCTGGCTTATAGCAGTTTTAAATAAATAAATATTATTATTACGAAAGACTAAGACATTGTCTGACGGCACCTAATACTGGAGCTAACACCCAAGCAGCCAGGTGCACGCTACCTTTACAAATAAATATGCCCCTGTATCAGCTCACCTTTTTTTCACCTCTCTCCAAAATAGTGGTGATGTCTTCATCGGTCAGTTCGCTGTCCTTGGAAGCAAACACGTGCGTGGCTCCATGCCGGATCATCTGCAGCATCTCATCTTTAGCCAGTTTGTTAGACTGCTGGTCAATAAGCCTTCCTAACACAGGGAAAGAAAGAGCAGGAGAGCTGCAGTCTGGAGCCTCTTTGCTGCTTTCAGACCAGGCACCCCTTTCTCGCCTAACCAGAACCTTCACCCACTTGCTGTAAATATGGGGGAAGTCACAATCGATTTCCCCCCAAAATGGAAACGCTACTGTCATCTTTGCCCCACTTAAGGTGAGGATCGCACGAAACTAATGTGATGAGATCATTCAATAAGCAAGTGATGGCTCTCCTTCTTTGCCAAGCAGCACAAAGCGTGTATCAGAGATGAGCCACTTGATTTGGCACTAAGGATCACATGAGAAATTTAACATGAGCTGGAAGGATATAGAACCATCAGGATGTTTCAGGTGCACACATTTAGCATAATGTGGACATTGTTGTAATCAACAAGGCATGTGTCTCACCACAGCTGGTGGGCGACAGCCAGCCGGAAGCCGCCCAGCACCCTTGCATTCTACCTCAAGCCAGCTCTAGCGGAGGACTCTCCCCACCACCACCTCCCCTCCTGTGGCCAAATGCCACCAATAGGGCCAAAGGAAAAGCTACAACCAGTCAAGCACACACACAGACACACACTTCATGCCTGGGTCTACCTCAGCTGAGAATCCCCTCCCCCTGAGGCATATTTGGTATTCAATGGTCCCGGTCACCCGTGCCAGAAAACACGGGGGGGGGAAGCGAGACTATTTGCTCCGTAGCAATTTGACCCGCATTTGCACGATCACACAGTCCGTGGGAGCTGCGCGGGCAGCCTGCCACTGCGTAATCAGACGCAAACCGCGGGTGAATCAGGAGGGGGGTTTCCGTGTGTTTCCAATGCGCTTAAACAGGGGATCGATGAATCGCATCTCCGCACTGAGGGCTTCCTATGGCAGTATGCGATGATGCACATACTGGGAAGGGGCGGGGGGGACCAGCACAGAGTCGGGATCTGTGGCCTGATCGGACCATCCCGATGCCATGAGAGTGCGCTAGCGCGATCACACAGGGGAAAGTCCGTCCGTGGCCCGTAGCAACCCGTTTGATAGTTGACTTTCCCTAGTGTCTTTTAACTCCGCTCTTGTGGTGGAGCATAACGGGTTGCCGACTGGTGTGGGGCGCTGGTCAGATGTTCATGTCTGATCGCACCCGTTAAATCCATCCGGCATTCACACCTATGGTGCGGCGAATTGTGCATGTGATTGCAGGCAATATCAGCCTGATTGGGTTACATTTTGAATGCCGTGAGCCACTTTTGGGCTGAAAAGCAGAATAAAACTGTAATAAATAACTGTCACATTCCCTGTACTACATTTTTAGCATCATGGTTTTAGAGCAGGAGCCTTAACAAGATGTCTAAGACCTTGGGGGATGCATGAAATTTGTGAGCTCCATGATGCTCTCCCCCACATCTATATATTTAAAGCCTAGTTGGTAATAAATAGGCAGGCTCACACGTTATTTCGTCGACAGAAAACTGCAGCTATTACTGTGCTTTTACCCACTTGAGAACTAAAAGGTGGGCCGTAATATGCTTTTTAAGAAGCTGACACTAATGACAGTGAAGATTTAGATTAAACTTAAGTTTCCCTCTCCTTAAAAAAGTCCTATTAGTTTTGAGAACTTCCTGTCTGAATTAGAATAGAAAAAAATGCCACAACAGGGACTCATTTCATTTTAAATCAATATTTAAAATCAACATCTCACTCATTTTATGCAAAAAAGTTCTGTGATGTCATTACTGGTTGTTGTTTTTTTCAGGAGTAGGAAGGAAATGAATACATTAATAAAGAATGCCTGAAGAGAAATAAAAAGCTAGGCCTTATACATACAAATGCAAAACACTCCACCCATCCTACGACTGTCCCACTCTGTGCGCCCGAGGTCCCAAAGGCCCTCTCCAAACAGCAGTTCTCTGCTCCTAGGACTGTGGAGGAGCCTCTATAAATGTTTATGGGGCTCCAGTTGGAAGGAAATTTTGCTTCTGCTCTTCCCTGTTTGCACAAACAGAAGTGGGGCCTGCTCCCATATGGAGTGGGGCGGGCATGTTAATCTTGTCTAATATTGGCATTCTCAAAATGGATAAGCAGCATTTTAGCCACAAAAAAAACACGCATCATGCAGTACCTTGCTGTATAACTATTGAGTCCAGCCTCAGTTTTATCTCAGCTCTCTCCACAATCCTCTCTTCAACCGTGTTGTCAGTGATAAGTCGGAATACCCGCACCGGCTTCTTCTGTCCAATACGATGTGCACGGTCCTAATTACAACAACATCGCTTTTAAACAATGAGAAGAAGATATTGCATTTATATCCCACCCTTCACTACCCAAAGGAGTCTCAGAGCGGCTTACAAACTCCTTTCCCTTCCCCTCCCCACAACAGACACCCTGGGAGGGAGGTGGGGCTGAGAGCTCAACACAAACTGCTCTTTTTCAAGACAGCTGTGCCACAGCTTGTGACTGACCCAAGGTCACATCAGAAGGTGCAAGTGGAGGAGTGGGGAATCAAACCCGGTTCTCCCAGATTAGAGTCCGCGCACTTAACCACTACACCAAACTGGCATTAGGCACAGCCATAACTGACAAAAACATTGCAAGAGTCAAGGGGTTTTTTTGTTCACTGTGTGAAGTTTATTACACATCAACTTTGTTCTTCCTTCATTTTCTGTTTTCGCTGCCTGTTCCTAAAAGCTAAAGTTGCACTAGCATCTTGCACCAACCTAAGCTAGCTGGCACCCTTTCACCCTCAGTGGCCTGGTGCCCACCACATGATCCTCGTTCAGTGCAAGTCCTGCTTGCTGTCCATTCTCAGACCCCCTGCCTTTATGGTCTGTGAGACAGAATCTGTGGCCATGTCAAAAGCATGCTGTCATTCTTCCATATTCAGTGCATGGTCCAGCACTGGAACTCCTGTGTCTGCCTATGCTCTATGGAGGCTATCTGGGCTATGGGTTTATTCTCAAGTGTTGCACTCAAAACCGATGCTCCCTTTAAACTGTGGAGTCTTTTGAGCAAAAATTCTACTTTGTGAGCTACTAGCATTAAAGTTGTGAGCGAGCAATTCAGCTACTGCATAAATTAGTTTGCTCTGGAGCCACAGCCTTCCTGAGCTAAGACAAAAATGTGTGAGCCAGAGGCTAAAAAACTGTGAGCTAGCTCACACTAACTCATCTTAGAGGAAACACTGCTCACAACTGCCACAGACTGGAAGGTGGGGGGAAGAGCTTTTCGGCCCTGATCATAGCAACGGAATTATATTCTGGGTCTCCGGTCCCGCATCCATCCACCAAGCCAACACTCTCTCCGCACACATTTAACTTGTGGTAAAGGTAAAGGTTCCCTTGCTCGAAAGCCAGTCGAATCCGACTCTAGGGTTGCGGTGCTCATCTCCGTTTCAAAGCCGAAGAGCCAGCGCTGTCCAAAGACGTTTCCGTGGTCATGTGGCCGGCATGACTAAACACCAAGGCGCACGGAACGCTGTTACCTTCCCACCGAAGTGGTACCTATTAATCTACTTGCAATTTCTTGCTTTCGAACTGCTAGGTTGGCAGGAGCTGGAACTAGAGACGGGAGCTCACTCTGTCTTGCGGCACCCGGGTCTCGAACTGCTGAACTACTGACCTTCCACAGCCTGCAGTTCAGCGTCTTAACCACTTGAGCCACCGCAGCTCCTTTTAACTTGTGGTACAGGAGTATTAAACTTACTGAAGGAGAGCACACTGTTTTGCAGCACCTAATCAAAATGCATGAAGCTGTCTTAGACTGAGTCGGAGCATTGCTCTATCAAGGTTAGTATTGTCTCCTCTGTCTAGTAGTGGTTCTCTGGGGACTTAGGTAAGTCTTTCAATCCCCTGCTCCCTAATCCTTTTAACTGGAGATGCCTGCAACTGAACCTGGGTTCCCCTGCATATCTACCTGATGTGCTGTCACTGAATGGAAGAAGTGTCTCCTTCCATCTGTCCCTGTGCACCAATAACAGTCATCATGCAGCCATCTGTCGGCTATCCACCACTTAGGGTGGCCCATCTGGTATCGACCAGAGCCCGGACTTTTTCCATGGTGGCTCTAGGTCTGTGGAATGGGGCTCCCTAAAGAGGCGAGGAAGGTCTTCTTTGGGAGGCACTGCCAGGGCTTTTGAGGGCGGCTGAATCAGTAAGCCTCTTCTAATAGGGCAGGGGCAGAGATTTGTTTTGATAAAACAAACAAATAAATTAAATCCTCTGTTTCCTTTTGCATTTCTTTTTGTATTTGCTTTCTGCTGTGAGTTTTGTACAACTCTATGGAATGCTGGAACACAACTCTATGGAACATATTGTAGGTTTTAATATGCATTATATCTGTACAATATTATTTCTTGTACAATATTATTTAACATTTATACAGGTTGTCAGGAGGCACTGTAAGGCCTACTTCTTTGCAAGTGTTTCTGAGGGGGTCAAATGCAGACATCTTTTACAGTGGGGGAGGGGTCTGGGGTATGCTATTTTATTTTTGGTTTTAACTGGAAATGTTTTTAACTATCATTGCAAGCCACCTTGAGCCACAGGGGAAAAGGCAGGATATAAATATTTTAATAAACAGAATAAAAGAAGCATAAGATAAATAAATAAAATAACTGTGGCCCGGCCCCAAACCTCACTATAAAGGCCTTGTCCGTTTTCTGCACTTTGCAACAGACCAAGGAACCAGGCGGTTCATCTCACACTTCCTTTAAAAAGGCAAACCTGGACTTCAGGAAGACCACTTCTGGTGCCATCTCCATCCCCGGGAGATCAAGTTGTATATTGATTGTGGTCGCATAAGGTTAGCACAGGCCAAAGCAAATCCTATCTAGCCCCCCTGCTCTAGGGGACAGCCAAGTGTTCAAACCGCAAGACCTGAAGGGTTAGCCTCTCCCTGTAGAGGGGGAGCCTGAACTGATGAGGCACTTGTTCTTCCCTTCGTCCCCGTTGCACTGCTGCACAGCCCCAGCTAGCCTGCTTTTCTCCTAGATATGCCAAAGACAATAGGGAACCCTTAGTGTAGAATTATAGCCACAGACAACATCCACCAAGGGAAGACCATCTACATTTCACAACTATGTTCAAAACTTCTGAGCTGTGCCTGTGTTATTTTGGAAATCAGGTTCCGTCTCACCAGCCACTGTTGAAG
Organism: Gekko gecko; assembly: GCA_029375565.1. Lineage (NCBI taxonomy): Eukaryota > Metazoa > Chordata > Lepidosauria > Squamata > Gekkonidae > Gekko > Gekko gecko. The sequence goes on along the minus strand of JAPDNY010000012.1, from coordinate 14,607,811 downwards.
ATCACTGAAACGCTTGGTTTATACCTGGGAGAGGCGTTCGGCTGTTATTCTTTCCACAGTGGGAGCCTTCTGTTGCAGTTACTTTCTGTTTGGAGGTCTATGGACACTACTTATGTATGGAATTACAGAAGAGTCTACTGTTGGTCTTGAATATGTTTATTGTTTAAACTATGCTTAATGGTTGTGAGCAAACTGTTGGATCGACGTTTATATACTCTATTGGGTTGTGACCACTAACCCTTCTTTGTATTTCAGTGAATATAATATTTAGTTTTGAACATAGTTGTGAATTGTAGATGGTCTTCCCTTGGTGGATACTGTTTGTGCTTTTCTCCTAGAGCAAGGCTCCTGGCTCTCTGGTAGGTTGTTCTAAGCCTACCTCTCAGCTCCAGAGATAAGTCCTAACCCAGTGCTGATTGCGTGAGGCCTTGGAGGTGAGAGCAGCTGCCTGAGACGTACTAAAAAGTAACTCACCATGGCTTGGAGGTCAACCTGTGGATTCCAGTCAGAATCATAGAGGATCACGACATCTGCTGTGGCCAAATTAATCCCCAAGCCTCCGGCTCTTGTACTTAGCATAAAAACAAATTTTCTACTATTGGGGGCATTAAAAGTGTCGATTGCTTCCTAAAAAGAGGAAACATATTTTATTAGAACATCAGCAATTTCTTGAAAACAGTACAAAACTTCAATCACCACCCTTGGCAAAAAAGAGGCATAATCAAAACGTTAGTAGCCTGCGCAAGACGGATATGGGAACCGCACTTTTCCAACAATGAACTAAATCATCCAAACCATTGACTTCAAGCAAATGGCTTCTCCAAGAATTAAATCAGAACAGCAATTAAATCAAAGGTAAAACAAACAATGGAGGAAAACCAGTCTCCCAGAGGAAAAGTGTTTTTGCCATATATCAAAGGAATCACTGATCAGATGGGAAAACTTATGAAAAAACACAACCTACAAACAGTATTCAGACCCACCAGAAAAATACAATAGATGCTACAATCGGCAAAAGACAGAAGAGACCCCCCTCACTTCTGCAGGAGTATACCGCATACCATGCAGTTGTGGACAGGTTTACATCTAAACCACAAACTTCAAGCAAGTGGCTACTCCACAAATGAAATCAGAAGAGCAATTAAACCAAAGGTAAAAGAAACAACTGAGGAAAAACCTCACTTTCCTTTTACATTGCTGATTTCTACTATCGTTATAATCTGGGGACTCCAATGGGGCTCCCTATTAACTGTACCTTATTAGGTTAGACCACAAGTCACACAATGACTGAGTGGAAATTTGAAGCAGTCCTATTCCTAAACTCTCACTACGACACCACAGTGACTCTTCCACATTATCTTTTTCGACAAACGCACCCTTTACTTACTTTCCCTTCCTTTGACTCCATAAACTCATATTAAAAAGCTGGATGACATGAAAGGAACACAAGAGCTAATTCAATAATTGTGGGCCAAACTCTGTTTATAAGTACAGTTGCCCACCTCCAGGTGGGGGTTGGAGATCTCCTAGGATTACAAGTGATCTCCAGACAACATAGATCAGTTCCCCTGCAGGAAATGGCAGCTTTGGAGGGCAAACTCTATGGCATTATACCTTGTTGAGGCTGCTTCCCTCAACAAACTCAGTCTGCCCCAGGCTCCATTCCCCAAATCTCCAGGTATTTCCCAGGCAGGAGTTGGCAACCCTAGCTTATAAGCCCTGTAGCAACAGAAATCATGGCTAGATGGGAAATACAAATGCAAGCTGAGGAATGACCTCCCGCTGCATAAGAGCCACAGGGCAGCTACTTACCAGTCTCCAAACCGCCTCTGGGGATAAGATGGGATACAAATTCAAGTAACTAAATTAGCCTCTCACCTCCCGCTCTTCATGTGGTGTCTGTCCATCTAGCCGACAGTAATCATAGCCACGCCACATGCAGTAATCCTCCAGTATATCCAGTAAACGGGTCATCTGGCTAAAAACAAGAACTCTAGAACCTATGGGGAACAAACAAGGATAATGGTATATTTTATGACACCCACTGCCAGAACAACGTCTTTCAAAATACACTACTAGCCAATATGACTCCCAAGGTCTGTGCTTGTGACCATTTGGTGCCTTCGGGACATGCTGAATTATGGGGAGAAGGCAAAAAAGTGGTGGTGAGAACATTTGGGCAGATGTTCCCCTTTCTGCTGCACCTAGATACTGAGTCCCAACTTGCCTAGCTAAATCACTCAATCATTCGTCTCGTGCTTTAGAAGTCCCTCTCCACTATCTTCTTCATATCCATCCACGTTCCTACGGAGATTCCCTGCTTCTTTACCAGTTGCCAGAACATCTCTAGCCTGAAGCACTCTACGACCCAAGGTGGCTGCCTAAAGACACTCACCTCTAGGCTGTCCTGCACATTCCACCCTCCAAGGGCACAGATGTAGAAATGATCTTCTCATCACCAAGTCCTGAAATTTTCAACCCCTGCCTGTTCTCCCCTCCCCAGCTTCTCAGCCTTTAAAATGTATTTATTTACTTCATTTATACCATCTTTCTCCCTGATAGGGACCCAAGGTGGCTTACATCATCTCTTCTCCATTTTCTCCTTGCAACAACCCTTTGGGTATGACTGGCCCAGCAAGCTTCCATGGCAGAGTATGAATTTGAACCTGGGTCTCCCAGATGCTAGTCTGAAATTCTAACCACTATACCACTTTCTACGTATCCACCCCACTCTTGCAGGAATCTGGGGAAGGATGCAAAGTGTGCAGTTGGTGTACAAAAACATACTGAATACCACCAAAGGGTATTTGCTGCTGGAAACCAGTCCCCTTCTCTTAAGGATGGCAAGCAGGGCTCACTCTCTCTCTCACTGCAGATGTTCCTTTAAGACCCCGACGAAGCACTTTATTCTTCCCCAAATGAATCATTTCTCATTTAAATGGGAGAAAGTAGAAGGATGTACTCAGGGACATTGTAAGGTGAGAGCTAATGCCGTTCTTTAACACCAGTGACTCCAAGAATCAAATGCAAGGGTCAAGATTTTCCCTTTTCCAGCTGTGTCCCAAACTGCAGCTCATTCATTCCATATAATTCAGTAATTCCTTACCCTGTTCTTTGAGTTTTGCTAGTAATTTATCCAGAGCCACCATTTTACCGCTGTTGGTCACAAGGTGCGTATCGGTGGTATAAGGAGGCCCTGGTTCCGCCCCATCGAACAGGTAGGGGTGATTACAACACTTCCGCAGCTGCATCAGAATGTTCAACAACCGCATCTTATCCATCTTTCCAGCTGAATTCAGGATGTCAATATCTTTCATCAGGATCTTTGTATACCTGTAGTAATATTGGCAATTTACAAACAACTGTTCGTTATTGTTTTTAAATTGTTTGTTATTGTTATTAAATTCACAAACATGTATATATGAATCATATGTATCGTTACTCAAAAGAAAGTGCTATTTAAGTGGAACATACTTACAAATAAGTGTGTGTGTGTGAGTCTGGTATGTTAGAATCAACCTGTATAGAAACCAAAAGTAGTGGTGGAAAGTCAAGCTGACCTCATGGGGTTTTCAAGGCAAGAGGTGAACAGAGGTGGTCTGCCGTTGCCTGCCTCTGTGTAGCAACCCTGGACTTCCTTGATGGTCTCCCATCCAAGTACTAACCAGGGACAACCTAGCATAGCCTCCAAGATCTAATGGGATCAGGCTAGCCTGGGCCATCTAGTTCAGGGAAATGGGAAGTAATCTAACATAAATTTGAGGATTCTTTAGCACTAGCTATTGGCCTATCAAGAATCATAGTCACAGAAGGGAAGTACCATAGGTAAGGAAGGGAAGGCCAAATCTCAGACCACATTAGAAGGAAGGATGGATATGCCAAACCAGACATAAGCAGTCAGGCGGGAAACATCCTTCTAGCTCCAGCACCCCAAAACGCTTATTTCAACCAAGCATGAGTGGGAAAAGGGGTGGGGGATACCCCCACTGCTTGGCAGTGGTTAGATACAAGTTTCTATTACCAGCTCAGGTCAAGCAAGGTCCAGAAATCTAATTCACAATGACTGGTGTTGGGTACCCAAGCAGCACACCAGAGATACACTGACACCCCCAACACACATGCACACACATGTATTCCAAAGCTAATGCTTGGGTTGGAAGAAGGGAATGCACCTCTAATACACTATCTCATTCTCTCCCTTTCCCTCCCACCTCCCTCAATATTAATTCTCAGTTCCCAGTCAAATATCAAGAAACCGGCTTTTACATATATGTTTAATTAAGGGCTCATGGAGATACACCAGGGGCACCTCTCTCCAAAATTCCTGCCTTCTGTTCCTTTATCATGCTGCTCACAGTACAACACAGGGGCAGAATTTTGGAAATTGGGTTTTTGTGCTATAATTATTAACAACACTAACAATATTTAACATTCATATATACCCCATCAATCAGAGTTTGGACCAGATCACACAACAGGACAAGTTTCTAGACACCTGTGCTGTCTTGGCTGGCTGCCACAGAGACTACACACTGGAAGCTTGTAAACACAGTCCGGAATCACGGTCAGTCACAGAGCCGAAAGTCAAAGAGCTGGAAAGTTAAGTCAAGATTGCAGGATGCAAGGACAAGGAGCAGCTGCTACACACACACAGGTCTGAGTGAGAAAAGTTGCTGCCACATTGAACCAGGTACACGGAGTGCTTTTGTTTTTTTTTTTGTAAAACTCTCTTAAAAAAGAGAGAATTTTATTCTTTTTATAAGAAACGGGAAGGGTAGACAGATGGAGAAAGAAAAAGATGGAGTGAAATTTTTCCTGTTAGTGAGGGTTAGTTTAGGTTAATAACCAATACCAATTTTGGCATCTATCATGGTTAGAAGATCTTCTTTTTAACTATTGCAAAGTCCAAAGTCACTCTGTTAATGCAGTTAGTAAAGTCCATTGGGGTTAGTAATTAAACAGCTCCTTCCAGATGTTACACGAACAGTCCTCAAAGTATCTTCTTTTTAAATCTCTTCCAGTTATGGATTGAGTCCATTTTAACTTTGAAGTCTTCCGTTCCATCACCACTTTCCCCTGGGCTGCTGTCTTCTTCACTTGTCCCAGTTTTGAATACTGCATCTTCCTCCCTGCTGGCGTGTCTCTTCAGAAGTTTCTGTATTTTGAAGATGAAATCCTTCTTCTTTCTTTTCTCTTTTTCCTTAAACTTCTGGCCTTCAAGCTTCCAGGGCTCCATAAACTCTTCAGATGAAATTAGATCTCCAGTTTGTCGCTTGCTATGCTCAACATCCCCTTCTACTGGCAGAATATTCTCTTTTATAAAAGCGGAATAGGCTTTGGGAGCCTCATCCACCTCTTCTTTTAATTTTATCGCTTCACTGCCAGTTAGGGGTGCCAAGACATTTGTCAAGGTAAATCCGAGATCTTCTTTCTCTTCTTCTTTAACGCCCTGGAAACCTAGAATCAGATTCGATTTCTGTTCGATCTCCATCATCTTTCTAGTTGTTTCCGATATCTGTTTCTGTCGACTGATGAGAACACTATCCATTTTAAACAGAGTTTCGTTGATTTTCTGCAATTGTTCCAGCAGGGGGCACAGCATCTCCTTTTCCTGTTGATTGACAGCAAGCTCTTGGGGGGGGCTGTCTGGACCGGAAGTCCCTCCTCTCTTCTCTTCCGGTGTCTGCAGGACTTTTTCCATTATCGACATTTTGTTTTTTTGTTTACTTTTAAAAAGTTCGTGCCGCATCCCCCAGGAAGCTAAGATGATCGCAGTCTTCCATGCAACCCCAACGGTACTTTCACCAACACTTTTTTTCTCTCAGCCCCCCTTCGCGCTCCCTTTGTAGATCTTGCTTCTCAAAGGGGGTGGGAACTCCTCCCTCCTCCCAACGCTTATACGCATGCAGGGGGGCTCCGATTTACGCTTCAAAATAGATCTTCAACTCACGATTCGATGCTACTTCTTCTTTTTATTTTAAACCATAGCGCTGTCTTCACTCCTGGAAATCGGTGGCGCCGCTAAGTCCCATTACGGGCACGCCGCAGCGGGGCCGATTGGGGCGGGGAGAAAGCCTCAATTTCCCGGCTGTCTGCCGGCAAAGAGGCTACTCCCCAAGCGCCCCCGGTTCGGAGCCTTTGCCTAAGGCTCACTAGGGTCTTTCGCACATGCGAAGACCCCCCCTAACTGCGCGTGGGCTAACTGCCTCCGGGAGCGTCCCGAGAAGCGGCCGCCATTCGCGACGCCGAAACCGAAACCCCACGGAGTGCTTTTGAACAGATCCTTCCTTCCCTGGGGTTGAGTCTGCAAAGGCTTACAGCTCTTCCCTCTGCCGGACCTGAAGTCTGGCACTCCGTCTTTGCTCCTGCATAGTCAGCCTCTGGTGTGCCCTACATCTGGGGCACTCAGGAGAACTAGGCAAGGAGACTGGCCTTGGGGTGTCTGCAACTGGGGGTGCTGGGCCAAGCTCAGGATCGGCCTCTCCTTCTGGCTGCACCTCCTATGCAGCTGTTGGGGACTCTTCCTCCTCAGGTATTGAGGGTTCTTCTTCTGGGCTGACTCCAGAGGAGGCTGGGTTGCTCCCTGTCTCTTCCTCATCTGAGGAGTAGTCAGCCTCAGCAGATCTAGTACCCACGACAACACCACTGTACAAATACACAATGGACACCACAGTACAGCAAAACCCCACCCACTACATCTCTACCTGCTTCCAAATACCACCCTTAGCAAAGTACTGTATTATGGCAGCATTTACTCCAAATCCTTGGACAGAGAGCCACACCTGAAGAATTCACATTAAGTACTACAGAACCCACACAATTAAATGAAGGAACAGATTGACAAAGCCAGACTGGTTGCCAGAAATACCCTGCTAAAAGACTGGCCAGTAAAAGTTAACAAAATGTCACTTGTCACCTAGAGGTCCCAGTTTAAATTAGCCCAACACATCTGCAATGATCTACAGGTAGTGTTTTCAACATGGTGCCACTGATACCTTTACTGATGTCTGTCAGTTGTCTTCAGAAAGTGGGCAGGGCTAGATGGAGCTTTTGCCCAGCAAGGCTTCTGACTGGTCATTGGAAATTTAATTAATTGTACATTTTTCTTAAAACATTGCCTTGACAACAGCTGCCACTCCAACACAAGGATCTTCACTGGGATCGATTTCACACAAGAGCTGTGCTGCCCTCATGCCTCCCTTTGCCCCGTTTCTATTGGTCAATTTCCCACTGGAAGCCGCGCAGCTGCGTTTTGACCCGCAGCTTCACCCAATTTTCCCGCGGTTTCGTGATCCTGTTTTTTGAGGATCACGCGGGTGAAAATGCGGCCGCGTGGCTTCCAGTGGGAAATTGACCAATAGAATCAGGGCAAAGGGAGGCATGACGGCAGCGCAGCTCTTGTGTGAAATCGGTCTGTGTTTCTGAAGGTAAGGTAGAGCAGCCATTTTGTGGCTGTACCCACCGTGGTGTGTCAAAATTCTAAAGGTGCCCACAAGGCTCAAAAAGTTTGGGGACCCCTGACCTACAGCCCTCCTGGATAATGGTATTTTTCTTTCTCAGACCATGGGGAACAGTCCTTTCCTTACGGAGACAGACCCCTAACCAAAAAACAACTCCTTACCAAAAAAAAATTAAAATTCAAGTAAGACAAAAAGATTCCTTACCATTCTCTCTGCATTTTGCTGAGTCCCAAATAAATTTTTACTTCTTTTTTAGGAGGCAAGCTCTTTTCCACTTCAGCTTTTATGCGCCGCAACAAAAAGGGCTTCAAAACCTAAGAACCAACAATTTTTACAGGTTTTCACAAGCCTTGAGTTAATATATTCAATGCCTCACTATTTAATTGTGTCAAAAACCTGGGCTCCTTACTCTGCCCTTACACTTCCTAATCAATTCTGTTGTGGTTACCTTAAGAGTGAGGTATAAAAATCAAGACAAGCTACAGGAACCATGCAGAATGTTCGCATGGTCTGTTACTGCATAAGAAGTTGCAATAGTCAGCAGGAGAAAAGAAACACTTCCTCTGCTACAGACGCCATTCCTTCCCAATGATCTTCATTCTTTCTGAAGTAGAGTCAAGACTCATCCCTAAATTTGGGCTGGTGAAATTCTTAACTTACTGAATGCATAATATAAATAAGGGAATCTGAGTCAACCTAAGTGATTTGCTTTCAGGAAAGGACACATCCCCTCTCCCAAGAGCAATGCTAGATCAGATGTAAACAAATGACTGCTATCATTGGAATTCAACAAACACTGACTTACTTATCATTACTTTCTTTCTCAGATAATTTAAGTTTTCTGTACAATACGTTTTTATACCAGCTAGGGCAATGGAATGAGTAAATCTCTTATTTTACAGCAGCAAAGAGACATCGTACTTACTGCATGAAGTCGTTCTACAAGTTTTTGGTCACCGAGACAGTTTTTAGTGTCAAACCATGAGTCAAAGTCCTGTAGGGTTAAAAAAGACATTATGTGTCATTGTGATTTTGTTGTTTTCAATCACCTAAAATTAGAGCAAGAAGATATTTTAAAGCAGAGCTATATACATTTTCCATCTAGGTCTTAAAGCCAAAAGTTAGTTACGTTAAGTAGCCTTTATTGGCGTAGTAAAGCCAATGGGCTGTTTGACCAGAAAAAGACAGCAGTATAACAAAAAAGTTTTTGCTGTTCAATATTTATTAAAAACAAACGACAGTTAATTGCAGCAACTATATATTTGCACACATCTGACGCTATACCAAAATCCAAGTCTGCTAACAGAGTCACTGAATGATAGTTAGAAGAGTGGACAGGCTTTTTATTCAGATGAGGATCCTGAAATTTTCTTCTCAGATCCAAAAAGATTATACAGAAAAAGAAGAAATGACAGAGCTACATATTACCTATCACATTTTATGCCATCCTCTCTCATAAAGAGTATATAAAAGCAATATTTTAAAGCCCACTGCAGACTTACCTCAGCAGAATTAAAGACATCGGGCAAAAGAAAGTTGAGCAGTGCCCACAGCTCATGAAGATTATTCTGCAAAGGAGTTCCTGTTAGTAGCAAGCGATTTGTTGTCTTGAACTCACGGACGATCTCCGATAGCTAAGAAAATGGTAAAAAAAACACCTTTATTACCACCACAGAAAAAGTTCCATTTTCACAAATGGAAGTTGCAAGTATTTCAGTATTAGGCTCTCGGCTACTTTACCTTCCTCGTATTGTTTCTAATTCCATGTGAATAAAACAGCCCTGACAGTTATTGTTTTAAATTCTATTTTTACTTTTTTCCACCTATCATTCTGAAACAAAGTATGTCATCATGCAACCTTTCTGATTTTTGGCAACATACTAACAAGTTTTCCTTTCCCCAAACATTCCACATCACACACATACCCCAACCCCCATAGTATTCACTGCCCCAGCGATTATGACATGAGCTACCTATAAAAACAAATTAAAGCTTACCTTAGATTTTTCATTCTTTATTCGATGGGCTTCATCAATCACCAGGTACCTCCAGTTAAATTTTTTGAAAAACAGATTTCTCTTTAATTACCATTTCATATGAGGTCACACAAACATCCCACTCTCCGGGCATCATAACGTCACGGATGAAAGCAGCCTAGTGAAAAATGAAGGCAGGAAACACTTCTACATAAGGTAGGACCAGCAGCAAGTACAATTTATAAATTTCTGTGCCCTTCCTTCCTTGCCTGCAGACTTGCTATTTCCTTTAAATTATGTAAAGCATTCAGTACCTGAAGCATATTATGCTGTAATCTTAAGCATGCTAAGAGCTGTCAGGACTTAATTTTGGCAAACACCAAGAATCTTATACAGAACCTTCGAGAAATGAATGGCTGTCCAAGTTATGGAATATACAGTGCAATCCAACGCAGTTATTCCAGTCTAAGCCCCATATAATCAACCTCTGCACAGGACTGCACTGTTACTAAAGTTAACTTCATTAATGGTTTTAAGATCTTCGCAAAGATTATAAACTACGAGCTGTAATTCAATTAGTAATATAGAAAAATGTGTCTAGCACTTTTTTCCTTTTGCAGCAAATCCTTATGATCTAATCCTGAGACCTATGAATATTCTTACTGTATTTTGGGGGGTTTTGTATCATTAGTGTATTTTTGTATTATCATGTTAGTATTTTAGAAGAAATAAAAGAAATGCAGGCCATCAGACTATCGGTGTCAGGGAGAAAGACCAAGATGGGTAGCTGCACTAGTCTGTCTGTAGCAGTAGAAAAGACCAAGAGTCCAGCAGCACCTTAAAGACTAACAAAATTTATGGCAAGGGTGTGAGCCTTCATGAGCAGTGACTCATGAAAGCTCACACCTTGCCACAAATGTTGCTAGTGTTTAAGGTGCTACTGGTTGGGATGGGCAAAAATCAAGTCACAAAGCAAAATTCATCACAAATTTTGCCCTGTCCGTGGTTCACAAACTAAAGTTCATAATTGGTCTACCATCACGAATTTCCAAAAACTTTTAAAGCAGTTTGTGGTGGTTCGTAGATAGAACAGAAAGCAGGAGTTTAAAGGGATTCAGAGTCCCTTTAAACCCCTGCTTTCTGTTCCCCACTAAAGCCACAAAAACAGCTGAGCGGCGAGGAGCAGGTGCTCCCCACCAGTGCTCCCTCTAAGCTGTGGAGTCTTCTGAGCAAAAATTCTACTTGGTGAGCGACTGGCATTAAAGTTGTGAGCGAGCAATTTGGCTACTACATAAATGAATTTGCTCTGGAGCCATCCTTCCTGAGCTGAGACAAAAGTCTGTGAGCTGGAGGCTAAAGAACTGTGAGCTAGTTCACACTGACTCAGCTTAGAGGGAACACTGCTCCCCACCACTCAGCTGTTTTTCAGGCTGTCTTTGGCAGAGAACACTTTCCCACTGCTCAGCTCAGCTGTTTTTCAGGCTTTTTGCAAACCCTGTTTAAAGGGACTGTGGTCCAGTTTGGTTTGCGAATGAACCTCCCAGTTTGATTCAGTTTGCGGTTCCCGAACCACAAATCCCATTTTTCCAGTTTGTGTCCATCCCTAGCTACTTTACTCTTGCTCTTTTCTACTGTCAGGAGGAAATATTAGCAAGAACGAAAAACAACTACCTTCAACCCTCAGAAAGAAAAAACAATCAAGTTCCATAATAGGTCACCACAAGATCCTAAATGTTCCAAGTTAATGCTATATGATTTTGCAAAATTTCTAAAAGAACCTGAGGGTATATTAGAATAATTTCAAAGAGGTTGCACCGACAACTTACATGCCACATAAACAGAGTTACATAAGGAAAAAAAGGTTCTGTTTTAGGGATATCACTCTGACTTGTAAATCACTCTGACTTGTTTGAGTGACCTGTGCTCTTACTTACCCTAGCATCCTTGTCTCCAATGAGACAAACGGCACGTAAAGAAGGAACCCAGCGTTTAAATTCATTCATCCAGTTGTGTAAAGTTGATTTGGGAACCAGAACCATGTGGGGCCCAGGAATGTTTCGATAATGCTTCAGATAGCCCAGCAAAGCAATGGTCTGCAAAGTCTTACCTAGACCCTATAGTTAAAAAAATAACAACAATGTTATGCAACACTGCTAGCAGCACTGAACTAATTTCCATTTATATCTGTGCATGAAAAAAAGTCTAACATCACAATAAAGTCTGTGGACTAGAAATCTGCCATAATTTCAATATATTACAATATGTAAATTACTGTTCTAGTTAGAATTTGTTTTGAGATTATAAAACTACAGCTTCTCATAAGCATTCTTCTGTACAGAAATGAAATATTACAGATTAAATTTTAATTACAGCTAGCTCTGAGCCACGCTACAGCTGAATGTTTGAGTCTCAGCTTGTACTATTACTATGCATTATGCATACTCTCCCAGAATTACACAAAACTCCTCTTCCCTGATTATTTGAGATGCCTGCAGAACCATTAATTTATTTAACATATGGAAAAGGAAGGCACTCTCCACAGAACAATGGGAGATACTAGAGGTGCACACATTGTGATTATATAGCCCGTGTGGTGGAGCAGTTAGACTAGGATCTGGAAGACCTGGGTTCCAATCCCCAGTCTCAATGGAAGCTTGCTGGGTGACCATGGGCCAATCACATGCTCTCAGCCTATCCTACCTCATAGAGTTGCTATGAGGATAAAATTGAGGTACAGAAAACAATGTCAGCTGATTTGAGTACCCATTGTGGGGATTCAATGAAAGCAACTGAATAAACAGCATCCACTCCATTCATATGCCCTATCTTATTTCCAAGTGAGGCTACTGCCCTTGACCCAGTGAGAAGGCCTTTGCAACCAGAGCCAATGCCGCGTGGAATTCCTACATCCAATCAACAAAATCAAAGTGAAAGTTGCCATTCATTTCAGCAGGCTATGAACTGCATCCTGAGGACACCATCCACAATCCACTTATTCCTGAGTAATCTTATCAGCAGCCTTGTAGATAGCCATTTCAGTCTTGCCAATTTCACCTGAATGTCTTCTAATTTACTGGGAATCACAAAAGTCACAGGAAAGGTGTGATGAAGGGAGTTTGGCCACCACTACGTCTTCTCTCCTACGGCTGCCTAAATGGAAAATAATTTATGGGCAAACAACTCTACACTTATTTGAAAGGCTGACATGGGCTGTGGTCATGCACACTAAATAATCCACTTTCAATCCTCTTTCCAGCTGGATTTTGCCAGTTCACATAGTAAAAATCCAGTTGGAAAGTGGATCGAAAGTGGATTACTTAGTGTGTGTGACTGCAGCCTTAAAACCAAATGAACCACAAGAAAGGTGGATGCAGACCACTGTCTAGAACTGCTCTTTAATTTCAAGAGAGCTTTAAAAATATCTGGAGTTTGACAAGAATGTCACTTATTAAAAGAAGCATAGGCATACCTCTGGATTGTGGCCAACGATTTCTGTGTGGGCGTCACTCTGATTCAGGTTCAGTTCTCCCCAATTTGCATGTGAGCTACCATAAGCCTCCTGGTTTATGCTTCCACCTTTGAGAACAACCTTGCTCCAAGAAGGACACACCTTTCCCACACCCAGAAAACACACATTCAGAAAAGAGTCTGCTTACCATTTCGTCTGCCAAAATGCCATTCACACCGTTTTCGTACAGGGAGATCATCCAGTTCAATCCTCTGACTTGGTAGTCTCTTAACGTACCTCCTTTAACATCTTCAAAGAAAACATAAACTGTTATTTAGATACCTAAACTCTCGGTTTACACTAAAGCCACCTAAACAAGCTGAGAGAGTTACTGGTGAATATACTCACAAGAAGGAGATTCCTCAAATCGGATACACACATTGGAGGTTTTTCGACTCTCGGAAAGAAGTTCTTCATCCTCCTCTTGCTCCGTGCGTCTGTGGCGATAACTGCAAAAGAAATGGGGAAACTACACTCCAGCTCATGTGCGAGGTAAGCTCTCTTGGCCAGGATCCTTCTGCATACTAAGTATGCAAACTGTATTTCCCTTGACACTCAGATCATTTTTGGTTGTTATGCCAGGGTAAGCTCAACAGGTACACAGGGATGTTTCCCATTCCTTAGATAACAAAGATGTTCACCTATGTCTGTCAATGACCCTTTGACAGGCCAAGGCCAACATGAAGCACCCATACTGATGGGTATGTGCACTGAACTGAGGCCTCGTTCTCACCGAGGAAATTAATCTGTTTTTGGCCTTTATCTCTTCACGCTGCAGGTGGGGAGCTCACTTGATGGAATAGTGCTTCCGTAGAAGTGTCCATGCACCTTGTTCCGTGCACCTTGGTGTTTAGTCATGCCGGCCACATGACCACGGAAATGTCTTCGGACAGCGCTGGCTCTTCGGCTTTGAAACGGAGATGAGCACCGCAACCCTAGAGTCGGATTCGACTGGCTTTTGAGCAAGGGAACCTTTACCTTTACCTTTACCTAGAAGTGTCCACATGTAGAAAACAAGCATGTCAGGAAGAAGTATTTTAACATCGCCTTCCCCCTAACATGTTATTTTCAATCTGTTCAACGCATAATACAACTCAATAGGATGTATAATACATCTCAGTAAGATCCCCGTGTATTATTCCAGGTAAAAATACATCTCAATAAGATTCTGGTGAAGGTGTTCATTAACCATAGCTAAAGATTCATTGTATGGTTATACCAGACTCATGAAAACAATTTTAAACTGAAATATTTCCATCTCAAAAATATTTAAGCAAAATGCAAAAATTTTAAAAGAGCAATCCAAATAACTGAGACACATTTTTAAGGTTGCAACTTGGCGCTTACTAATATATTACCTATGGGGATTAATTAGAGTATATTACTGGATACCAGCTTATGCTAAAACGATAACACCATCCTAGTGTATTTCGCTCAAATGGATGGCAGTCGTAATTCAGGCTTACATAGTACTTTATCTTCTATGGTTACGTAGTATAAAAATACCTGTGTAATAAGATTTAAGCTGCAAACTGTAGCATCATTTAAACATTAAAAGGGTTGTAAGTATAAAAATGAAACATACTCCCCAGCGGACAGTAAACTCTGCTTTTCATCCTTCTTTATCCGAGGCCGTCCAAGTTTCACTTTTAAGGGAGAGGTGGGTGATTTCTGTGCTGCAGGCTGAATGAAATGCGCAAAAAGCTCTGTCTGCTTCAGCAGGAATTCAAATCTTTTGGCTCGATCTGTTTTCTGCATGCAAAGCCACGAAAGAAAAATAATCCCTGAAATGTAATGCTCATGACTTTAAAAAACGCACTCAGAAACAACAGTTGTCCCTGCTGATAGATAAGAGTGCCATCTCTTCTAAACGCCTCTAGTGAAGACCTCTTCGTCATCATTGCTCGCTTTGAAAGGGAAGACAATCTTATTCCAATATGTTAATAACCCCTACGCATTTTACATTCAGCTTCCGCGGGGGACTCTGTGAAATATAAAAGCAGTGATGCTCCCGCTGAACCAGATTCCCCCTGAGGAACTCAATGAGAAACGCATAGGGGTTATTAACATATTGTCTTCCTGCTGCAGCAATGTTTTTTCTTTGTCTCTTTGCTCCAATTGATACAGCCCTTCTTTCTTTTCTGGTAGCTTTGAAAGGGCACTCCATGGCAAATTTCTCCAGAGTAGAAGTTACCAAACGCATGATGTATTTTACCTTTGGGGGAAAACTAAACATACACTGCATAATTCTTTTATTTTCATTTTTGAGAAATACTACTTTTAGAAGAGTACGACTCAAACAAACAGCTGGTATGACACTGGATCTATATTCGATATGGGGATAAGCATACTGATGCACTTTTAAAAGGCTGTTGTAAGGCTTACAACCACACGATACATTTTAAAAGAACAAAGCCTGAGTCCAGTGGCACCTTAAGACCGACAAAGTTTAATTCTGGGTAAAAACTTTCAAGTGCACGCACACTTGTTCAGATACATGTAAAGTGAACTGAACAATGTGAAGTGCTGGGCCCGTGCTAATGCTGCCATTACAGTACTGTTGTCACCATCTTTCCAGTCAGATCTTGATGTCTTTTCGCCACATGAGGGCAATATAACAATGAACACAGAATTTGTTCATGCCTTTCGACAAACACCATTTATCAAACATTAAAACTACAAATTTGAGAAACACTCAAAATCTGTTATCAAGACAAAGAGTGAGGCAGACTGCCATGTAGTAAACATGAACTTCTCGCACTATTTTTTTTTAAAGTAGTTCTCTACTCTTCTACCATTTCTGTGACCCGCAGGGGTGCCGAATTCATTTATTACAAGGGCCAGATCTGACATAAATTTCACTTGGCCGGGCCGGGCCATGTGTGCCATAAAATGTAACACAAGGTATCAGAGATACAAACTTTATAAAGATGATTTCAGATGTTGAATGGCAATAGCAGGCATGATTGGATTAGGTGTGATATGCAGAGGGGAGGAGATATCAGCACTGGTAATGAGACAGGAAACCTAGGTCTCAGTTTGGTACAGGAAGATTCAGTCCAGGAGGATGCAAAGAATTTATTTATTTATTTATTTATTTATCACATTTTTATCCTACCTCCCCACAAGCGGGCTCTGGGAGGGTCACAACAAGGGCATCAAGTGCCAAATATAAAACATTAAAATCAGGGTAAAACAACCAAATTAACATTAATAAAGTGCTCATGATATTATTACTGTAGACAAGTCAAGATGGAGGCTTGTAGATGTTAACCTGGAGCCTGTTTCGGCGGCACTTATCCATCACAATACTGTTGTAGTCTTATATTGGGCTGTCCCATTACCCCCGGTTACCACAAGATAGTTGTTGGTGGTGGTAGTGGTAGTGGCGGCTCCTAATTAAAAGCCTGGTGGAAGAGCTCCAACTTGCAGGCCCTGCGGAACTGTGAAAGGTCCCGCAGGGCCCTGATCTCCTCCGGGAGCTCCTCCGGGAGCTCATTCCACCAGGTAGGAGCCGTCACTGAAAAGGCCCTGGTTGCCACAAGCCTGGCCTCTCTGGGGCCTGGGATCACGAGATGATGTTGGGCCCCCGATCGTAGTGCTCTCTGGGATATATATGGGAAAGGCCCTCTGGGGTATATATGGGAAAGGCCCTCAGGTACATCAGACCCTGGCCATATAGGGCTTTAAAGGTAAGTACCAGCACCTTGAAGCCCTATATGGCCAGGTACCAGCACCTTGAAGCTGGATTCAGAATGCTGTTGGCAGCCAGTGCAGCACTTTCAGCACAGGCCGGATGTGCTCCCATCTAGGAAGACCCATCAGAAGTCTGGCCGCAGCATTCTGCACTAGCTGCAGCTTCCGAATCTGCGACAAAGGCAGCCCCATGTAGAGAGTGTTACAGTAGTCTAATCTCGAGGTGACTGTCACATGGATCACTGTAGCCAGTTCGTCGTGGTTGAGGAAGAATAAATGGAAATAACTCCAAGGAAGTGAGCAGTGACTCACAAAAGCACATACCTTACCACAATTTTGTTAGTCTTTAAAGGTGCTACAGACTCTTACTCTCTCTACTGCTATTAGAAACCACAACATCCAAAAACCAGTGGGGGAACATTTTAACCTTCCAGGGCATTCAGTTGCTGACCTAAGAGTAGCAGTTCTCTTACAAAGGAATTTCAAAGGGAGATTAGAGAGACTGCTGAATTGCAACTGATTATGAAGCTCAAGACAATGCAAACTCCTGGACTGAACTGAGACCTAGGTTTCTTCTCTCATTACCAATACCTGCTATTGTCTTTTGGCATCTGAAATCACTTCACTCTCCAAGATATAAAGACAGATGGACTCACATTCCAGCTGAATCTGAAGAATTGAGCAGACTCATGAAAGCTCATGCCCTGTCACAAATTTTGGTAGTTATTAAGGGGCTGCGGGACTCTTGCTCCCTTTCACTAGTAAGGAATGCAAACTGTGCTGTTAGGTGTGTGTGTCCCCCCCCAACCTGTTAGAAATGGAAACGAGGATCTCTCTTCTCATACCTGGAATAAAATGTTTTTTGGTCTTAAGCACAGGGTGGGGGGAAACTATGCCTGGAATAAAACTTTTTTTTTTTGTCTTAAACACAGGACCTCCCCCTCCCCATCTCTAGAATATTTTTTTTGTCTTAAGCACAGGACAGAAAGTATGATATGAAAGTCTTGCTCTGAAGGCATTACCAAGTAACATTCCAGCAGGCGGTGAAAAGCTGTCAATGTTTTCAAGCATACATGGCCTTATGAAAAGTCAGAGTCAGGCCACTGATGCATCAAGCTCAGGACTGTTTACTCTGATGGGCAGTGGTTCTTTGGGGTCTCAAGGAAGCCAGGGCCTCTCTGCTAATTAGTTCGAGCACAGCAACACTTGCCCTTGAAATTACCAGCAGCGCTGCCAGGAACAACAAAGGGGAATGTTCCCTGCGGCTGTTGTAAGTAATGTAACCAGTCTGGAATGTTAACGTCCTTAAGCAACACTATGCACAGCCAGTATCACTGGAGGGATTTCACAGCTTTTAGCACCTCTGTTGGAGTTTGTTTACAACTGAAACATTACTCATTATATGCCCTTGTGACATACGCTGCATGGACAAAACAGGTTGACCATACATCACAGACAACATGGTTCCCCTCTAGCTTTAACAACAACGTAGCAGGAAAAACTTCAGTGGATGTGATGTGACTACTTGCACCTTCCAAAAGTTCCACACAGCTACTTAGAATTATGAGAGCCTTGTCCTTTCTTGAACCTGGTCATCCCTAAGGTAAGCCCACTGGAAGAATTTTTGAGCATCAAAGCAGTTCAGAAACCAAACAACCGGGAGTTCTTTCTAACGCGAAGTTCAAAAGCCGAAAGGGTAGGACCTTTCCTAAGAGAGACTGTGTCGATTTCCAAAAGACCATTCTTTAAGGCTTCTTTACAAAAAGAGTAATTGCTTAGGTGAGAGCCATTCAACAACTGACTAGGCACTCTGAGGGTAAAAAATGTTATATGACAGCTGATCCACAAATGACTTTAGTCTGCTCAGCGAGCACACCTTTGAAAGATGGCCAGATATGCCTAAGGCAACATGTAAGACTTCAGACTTGCAGTCTTCTTCAGGGACCCCGCTGCCAGCCTCCTTGCATTCAGTCAGCCAATAAATCCACTTGCGTTCAGGGGGCTACCTTCCTGGAAAGCAGACATCAGCTGCAACCCTATACATATTTACTGGAGAGTCAGCCCTATTAAACATAGAATTACTTTTGTGTCAATACGCACAGGATTAGGTTGCATATAGATTTCCTACAGTGGCTGATTATTCATGTATTTGCTTCATTTATATCCCATCATTCTCCCCGCTGGGGATCTGCAGTGGCTTAACATCATTCTCCTCTCCTCCGTTTTATCCTCACAACAATCCTATGAAGTGGGTTAGGCTATGAGTTTGTTTATTTATTTATGGGATTTTTATTCTGCCCTTCCCAAAGCAGGCTCAGGGCAGATCACAAAGCCGAGTCCAAGACTCGTTACGATAAAATCACATTGAAAACAGTTAATATAAGAACATAAGAGAAGCCCATGCTGGATCAGGCCAATGGCCCATCTAGTCCAACACTCTGTCACACAGAGGCCAAAAATACCAGGTGCCATCAGGAGGTCCAGCAGTGGGGCCAGGACAATAGAAGACTTCCCACTGTTGCCTCCCCAAGCACCTAGAATACACAGCCTCTCTTGCCCCAGAGTCCGTATCTATACCTTGTGGCTAATAACCACTGATGGACCTCTGCTCCATATGCTTATCTAATTCCCTCTTGAAGCCATCCGTGCTTGTAGCCACCACCACTTCCTGTGGTGGCGGCTACAAGCACGGATGGCTTCAAGAGGGAATTAGATAAGCATATGGAGCAGAGGTCCATCGGTGGTTAAAACATTAAACACTAAAAATAAAAATCCATACAGGTAGCAGAATCTCATATCTGTTAGAGCCACAGGCGGCATCAGAGGGCCCTTTCAGCAGATTGTGAGCCAGACTGAGAGCAGGGAGGCCAACTGTGATGGACGCCCGCCGCCTCAACCAAAGGCCTGGAGGAACAGCTCCATATTGTAGGCCCTGCAGAACAATAAAAGATCCTGCAGGGTCCTGGTCTCCAGTGGGAGCTGATTCCACCAGGCTGGAGCCAGGGCAGAAAAAGCCCTGGCCCTGGACAAAGCTAAATGGACATCCCTCGGGCTGGGGGTAACCAGCAGACGTTGATCCTATGAGTGCAAGGCTCTTCGGGGCACATATGGGAAGAGGCAGTTCATCAGATATGTCGGTCCCAGGATCTGGTACTCAGCTGGTAGCCAGTGCAAGTGGCACAATACCAGCCAAATGCATGCCCACATAGGCGATGCTGTCAGCAGGCATGCCACCGCATTCTGGAGTTTCCAGATCAGTCTTAAGGGCAAGCCCATGTAAAGTGAGTTACAGTAATCAAGCCTGGAAGTGAGCACTGCATGGGCCATCATAACCAGGTCCCGGGGGGAAAGGTAAGGGGTCAATTGTCAGCTCTGCTGGAGACAGAAAAAGGCAGACCTGGCAACTGCAGTGACCTGGGCCCCCATAGAAAGTGAGGCATCCAGGATCACCCCTAGGCTCCTCACCATCTGGGCCAGTGCAAGTAACACACCATTCAGGGCGGGCAGCCTGATTCCTGTCCCAACTCCCCCCTGGCTCAGGTACAGGACCTCCATCTTCGCTGGACTGAGTTTCAACTGGCAACCAACCAGCCACATATATGAGTGGCCCACGGTCATGGGAGAATGGGAATTCAGACCTGGGTCGCCCAGATCTTAGTCTGACGCTCTAAAGGCTACACCTTCTTATATTTTCAATTCTGTTCATGTGAACTGTTAGGAGTTCCAGTTGCAATCATTGGGAAATTGTGTATATACGTATGCATGTTTGGGGATTCTCTTACAATATACTTCCACTGAAATCCCCTCCCCTTTTCCTCCGAGATCTGTCTAAGAGAGAAAAACTCACTTCAAGGCTTTTCCACTAGCAAAGGAGGCAGCTTTATTTCGGAATGGATTGATTCTAACACCAGCTTGTTCACCAACAAGCTAGCATCCTGAGCAGATTCAGAGTTCATCCTTTATAGGAAAGTACAAAACAAGGAAAACAGGCTCCAGTAACTCAAAGGCAGTCTAAATCCCGTTCTCAGACATAATTCACTCTACCCTTTGTTTACAGAACATTTTGAATTCCTGGGAAGGACATAAAGAAAAAACAGTCCTTCTAAGACCTGAAAAGGAGATAAGGGAGTCACCACACTGTGACTATGAAATAGTTGCCTAAAGTGCAAGAGGGGGGTCAATTAACAGATCTCGGGCAAGGGTGAGAGAAAGAACAGAAACATCACAAAATATAGAGGAAAACTAATTAAAAATGTAATCAATCTATCTCACATTCAATAATCAAAACTACCTGAGGATATTGGATCCTTACCCAGTTTTTTAATAATGCACTAAATTTCTCTAACCATGCATCCTTCTATTAAAGACTGTTGCAATTGGATATGACTCACTTAATGAAAATTTTTTTGGCTTATTTAAGAACTATGACTATTTCGTGTAAATTTCCACAATGGAAAACTTACCATTTTCTCTTCATACTCTGGATCTACTTCTTTTTCAGGTTTCGATGCCTTTGGAGGAGGCTTGAGTTGAAATGGAGGATCATTTTTCTGTAAATAAAATTAGAAATTCTATTATGGCAGCACATCTGACAAACCAAAAGAACAATCTACAGAGCATTATGTTCCAAAATGAAGAAAGAAGCTTCTATTTGTGCTTTCAAGCACAGCAACACCTTACAATCAATCAGACCTAAATATTTCCTAGAGCCAGATCCTAAGTAAATTGGTCAGGACCCAAAGAATTGTACAACTGCTTCTATATGGCCAAGGGCAATTTTAATTCATATTTCTAGAAAAGGCCCCCAGGCTATATAGGAAACTGCTTTGAAAGTGAGCGTGATTCTACGCAGTTACACCCTTCTAAGCCCACTGACTTTTATAAGCACTTTGTTATTAGAAACCTCCTGCTGGAAGAAAAACATGAAAAATTCCATTAAGCAAAACTTAATTTACTTCTTTGGATCACAGCAAGTATTTGGAGGTAATGAAGTAGATCTGCAAGAAAATTCTGAATTAGGAAATTTTCTGGTGCAAAGCAATTAGGATCCAATTTAGCATGTTTATTACATTCATTGAACACTAAAAAGTATGTCATGTTATTATTATATGCTGTAAACATTCCTCATTTTTTTCCAAAAGCCAAAAGTTGTGGAACTGATATATTTGCTAAGGGAAACTAATTCAATAAATACAGTTAACTGTAACTGAAGCTCTATTGGGATGTAACAAGAAAACCAGAATCAGTTTATAACAAATGTAACTGTGATTAATTCTTCAGCTCACATGCCCCTCCATCCTCCCACTGTATGCAGGCACCTGGAATTCTAATCCAGAATTTAACAGTTACAGGCTATGTTCAGATGTTACAGCAAGCTGTGGTTAACCTGAAGCCAGGTGCAAACACAATGGGAGCTCTCCAAGGTTTACCAGCTTGGCAGGTGGGGGGGGTCAATAATTCATTCAGACAGAAAAGACAGATTGCGAGTTTCCTCAAACCATGTTTAACCAAACTCCATGCCCACGGAGAAGAGGGGAAGACTTAGTGAAACTGAGAGAGTGAACACAGCAACAAGCTGTGGTTGTACTCAGCTGCAGTTTAATTACAGCTTGTCGTTGCAATTTGAATGCAGCCACTGGAAGGAAAGGCATCTTACAACGACTAAACCAGAAAGTCTTCAGTTGTGGCTCTGCCTGAAAAGATAGGGGGGAAGGCAGGGTGCAAGCCAAATCACAAACCAGAAGGAGCACAGTATAATACATTCATTGCTACTCAAAGGACACACTGACACACTACACTGCATACACAGCTACTACCAAAATGTAAAAATCTGGCTAGCTGGCAGCTCTAGACTTGAGCTATAGGGATAATTGTGCCTGGATGTTTGCTTTGTGTTTATTCCTACACTTGAGTTCCTGTCCAGAAATCTTCTGCAGTTAAGCAGGTGGACAGGAGGATACAGATCCTATAATTAGGAAGGAAGGCTGTGGAAGCTTCTGGAAAGAGTTGTTGGACACAGGATAAATGTTCCTCTATGAGAGAAATACTGGTTATCTGAAGGACTGTCTTCTCCCATATGTTCCTGCCTGGGAATCAAGATCACAGGGAGGGGCCCTCCTGATTCCCAGCAAACTAAGAAGCTTGTTTGGTAGGTACCTTGGAGAGGGCCTTATCAGTATCAGCCCCCAAATTATGGAACAACTGTCCCAAGGAAGTGTACCTGGTCCCCCTCACTTTCAATCCACAGGAGACAGTTTTATTTACGATTGCACTTGGTTAAGTTTAGAAACAATTCTGAGTAGTGATCTGAAATTCTGGTTTCGTTTTTAATGTATTTTATCTTATGTCTTTTATCTGTGTTTGTAAGCCGCCTTGAGCTCCATAAGGAAGTATGGCAGCTAATAAAAGCCGTAAATTGCTTTGGGTCCTCATTGGGGAGAAAGGCGGGTACGAAGGAATTAAATAAATAAAATAATAGGTACTTAAAGAGTACTGCAGACTTGAAACTAAGACTGCCACTGCAATGCTCCCTCTTAGCTGTGGAGTCTTGTGAGCAAAAATTCTACTTTGTGAACTACTGGCAATTAAAGTTGTGAGCGAGTGATTTGGCTACTGCATAAATTAGTTTGCTCTGAAGCCATCCTTCCTGAGCTAAGAGAAAAATGCGTTAGGCAGAAGCTAAAAAACTGTGAGCTAACTCACACTAACTCAGCTTAGAGGGAACACTGTGCCAGCCACTAATAACCCCACACCATCAGGATACTAGGGTCTTATTATGAAACTTTACAAACTGTACAATCCTATGCAGAGTTACTCCAGTCTAAATCCTTTGAAATGAATGGGTTTAGACTGGGTAACTCTTCTTGGGATTGCACTATTAATGTGTCATGTTAATACTTGTGCTTTGCCTCAGTTCTGGTTTTAGATTTATAGTTGGTTCTACAATCATAATTCGATTGCGCTGTTTATTGCATGTCCCATCTGTCAATTGTATTAACTCACACTGTGTAATCCGCCTTGAGTCCAAGTGAGAAATTACACAGAGATTGCACTCTGTAATCCATCTTGAGTCTAAGACTATAAATAATGTAAAATAAAAAATAATAAAAATGTAAATAAATGGAGAAGCAAATGGTCCATGTTCTCTGCCATTTCTTTCAGGTGATATCAGTATAAATAAATAGATGCAATCAGGGCAATCAGGGATTGTTACAGAATAGCAGACCACGAAAGCCTGGTACAGCAGGTTGGAGGGTCAGACTACAATCTGGGAGAATTGGGTTCAAACCCACCCACCCCCAAACAGCCATGAAGCTTGTGGGATGAGTTTAGGTCAGCTGCACTCTCTCCTACTAATATGGTTGCCAACTTCCAGATGGGGCCTGAAAATCTCCTGGCAACTGGAATGATAAAAGAGTTGGAACACTTTCCCTATGAAGAAAGGTTAAAGGGCTTAGGGCTCTTTAGCTTGGAGAAATGACAGCTGAGGGGTGACATGATCGAGGTTTACAAGATTATGCATGGGATAGAGCAGGTAGAGAAAGGTACTTTTCTCCCTTTCTCACAAGATAAGAACTTGTGGGCACTCCATGAAATTGCTGAGCAGTCAGGTTAGAACAGATAAAAGGAAGTACTTCTTCAACCAAAGAGTGATTAAAATATGGGATTCACTGCCACAGGAGGTGGTGGTGGCTACAAGCATGGATGGCTTCAAGAGGGAATTGGATAAGCATATGGAGCAGAGGTCCATCACAAGGCATAGACAGGGACTCTGGGGCAAGGGATGCTCTGTATTCTTGGTGCTTGGGGGGGGGGGTAACAGTGGGAGGGCTTCTAGTGTCCTGGCCCCACTGCTGGACCTCCTGATGGCACCTGGTATTTTTGGCCACTGTGTGACAGAGTGTTGCATTGGATGGGCCACTGGCCTGATCCAACATTGGCTTCTCTTATGTTCTTATGTTCCTAATTACAACTGATTTCCAGATAACAGAGGTCAGTTCCCCTGGAGGAAATGGCTGCTCTGAAGGGTGGACTCTACACCATTAAACACTGCTGAGGCCCCTCCCCAAACAAGACCACCAGGTTCTGCCCCCAAATCTCCAGGAATTTTCCAACTGGGAGCTAGCAATCCTATCTACTGGCCTACCCCATTGGGGTTACTTCAAGTATAAAAACAAGAAAGGCAGAGATACAGACACTGCTTTGAGCTCTATTATGGAAGGATAAGAATGTACTATATAAACACATAGTCCACTCCTACCTTAAATGAGATATAAGGACCTGGTTTTGCGGACTTGACCCACAAGGCTGGCACAGTAGATCAATCAAATGTTATAACCATGTCCAGTTCTCTGCACCAAGGTATGCGGAAGATAAGACTATGGTTCTTGCCAACTTCTGGTGAAACACCTATCAGAATAGCTTTTAATCTTTCAAGACCTAGTTCTCCCCTTTAAATCCCAGAGAGCCAAATAGAACCCCACCAAGTTGTAAGCCTGTGCCATGGAAAAGCATGTCACAGCCATGTGACAGTCACATGACAGGAAAAGCAAGAGTCCTGCCTGGAATAAAAACGAACCCCTTTCATCACTGAGTGACCTCAACATCCTGTTGTTCCTTTCAGGTACATAAAGCTGTCAAGTTGCAACTGATGACCCCAGCAAGGGGCTTTCGAGGCAAATGAGAAGCAGAAGTGGTTTGCCATTTCCTTCCTCTGCAGAGGCTTCCTTGGTGGTCTCCCTTCCAAGTGCTGACCCTGCTTAGCTTCCGAGATCTAATGAGATCAGGCTATACCATGTTGCCATGTTGTTTCTTTTTGTATGCAAATAAAGAGGCATAGGTTTTGACACATCTGACCTCCGTGCAAGTGCATTAGCGGCACATCATTCCCAAAACGGGTAGCTTTAAAGGTCTTGCAAACCCAAATGGTGATACTGTCAGAAGCCCTAACCGCCTGCTTTGTGTAACCAAGTTATTCTGAACAAACTGTCAGAAGCCCTAACTTAGTCAGCCAAACACCATGCCTTGTAGTTCAAACAAGAATAGCGTTTATTGAAAAGCTGCAATAGAAAGGTCACTGGAGCAGATACATTGTTCAGAATAACTTGGTTACACAAAGCAGGCGGTTATACAGGGAAGGGGGTGAATGGGGACCCCCCTTCTACCAATCAGGGAATAACATGCAAATGGGAATCGAAAGTTACTACGCTAATGAAGTTCCCACCGTCCCCATTAATCTCAGCAAAGCTGCAGCTTTGAAAGAGATAGGAAAGCTCGCAGCTTGACTCTCCAAGGTCAGAATGTTCAGTCTACCAGATAGGGGTTACCAGAGCCACATTCCATTCTCACACACCAGGCATAAATCAACACCCCTACGATCCCAACCTCCCGCCCGTCACGCCACCATGGCGCCCATAGCCATCCTCCCCTCCCCTCCATCCATCATGGCAGGACTACCTGACAGATGCTCTGTAACCCATGGGTCGAAGAGCACTGAGCTTGCAAAGGCGGCTCAACTAAGCAGCTCCTTGGTGGTCAGATCCTGACCAATGGTCCCTCTAAGCTGTGGAGTCTTGTGAGCAAAAATTCTACTTTGTGAGCTACTGGCATTAAAGTTGTGAGCAGGTGATTTGGCTACAGCATAAGTTTGTTTGCTCTGGAGCCATCCTTCCTGAGCTAAGACAAAAATGTGTGAGCCGGAGGCTAAAAAACTGTGAGCTGCCTCACACTAACTCAGCTGAGAGGGAACACTGATCCGGACAGACACTTCTTAGGTTCATGCTCCCTTACCCAGAATCATCCTGCATGGATTAGTACTAATGCCTTAACTATGAAGACTCTGCTGTCTTTGTAAATTTAACTAGGGTTGCCACCTCCACTTGAGACATTCCAGATTTGGGGGTTGGGGGGTTGGGACCTCAGCAAGGTATAATGCCACAGAATCCACCTTCCAAAGCAGCAATTTTCTCAAAGGGAACTGATCTCGGCAGACTGGAGACCAGTTGTGATGCCAGATCTCCAGGCCCCACCTGGAGGTGGCCAACCTTAGGATGCAATGCAACCAGCTGTGGGGTGGAGGGCAGTGTTCCCTCTAGAGTGAGTGAGTGTGGGTTAGCTCAGAGTTTTTTAGCCTCCAGCTCACACATTTTTGTCTCCACTCAGGAAGGGAGGGCTCCAGAGCAAACTAATTCATGCAGGAGCCCAATGGCTCACTCACCCCTTTAATGCCAGCAGCTCACAAAGTAGGATTTTTGCTCACAAGACTCCACAGCTCAGAGGGAGCATTAGGTAAAGGTAAAGGTTCCCTTGCTCGAAAGCCAGTCGAATCCGACTCTAGGGTTGCGGAGCTCATCTCCGTTTCAAAGCCGAAGAGCCAGCGCTGTCCGAAGACATTTCCGTGGTCATGTGGCCGGCATGACTAAACACCAAGGCGCACGGAAGGCTGTTTACCTTCCCACCAAATTGGTACCTATTTATCTACTTGCAATTTCTTGCTTTCGAACTGCTAGGTTGGCAGGAGCTGAAACTAGAGACGGGAGCTCACTCCATCATGCAGCACTCTTGGGGTCTCGAACCGCTGAACTACTGACCTTCCACAGCCTGCAGTTCAGCGTCTTAACCACTTGAGCCACCGCAGCTCCACGAGGGAGCATTGGTGGGGGGTAAAAGGGGAGGGTGGGAGTAGGCCGAGCCGCTCAGCCCCTGGATGAGGAGACACATCCACTCCACACTCAGTCCCCATGATGGGAAAAGGCGGGGATGGAGCCTACACCTAGCAACCTCACGTTGTCATCCTTCAGATGCCTGGAGCCACCCATGGTTATAATCGCCACCCTGTCGTTTCCGCGCCTGCAGGGAGCGCCGGCCGGACTCAGCCCACGCGTGCGGCGCGTGTCAACCCCACAGACAGGCGACGTCTGCACGTTCCCCCCCAGCCATCCGCAGCAGCAGCAGCAGAGACTCTGCCTGCTCCCCTTCGGAGGCTGCAAGGGGGAGGACGGACCCGCGATGGCGGCCTTGGCGACTGGGAAAGGGGGGGGGGGTCGTTCGTGACAAGGGCCGCCGGCAGGAGCGACGCACGCAGCTCCCCTCTTCTCCGCCCGCCCGGGCCCTACCTCCTCCTCCTCCAAGCTGCAGTCCTGTGAGGCGGCGGCGGCGGCCGAGGTGGAGGGCTCCTCCTCGCCGTCCGAGCGGCTGGGGCTGGCGGGACCCGCGGCGGTCTCGGCGGCGTCCATCTTGTCTTAGCGACGGCCCGCCGGTCGCGGGGGGAGGGGAGGAGGAGGAGGAGGGGGAAGGGACCCCCGCAAAACCCGCCCCCCCCGCCGCCCCCTCCCTCTCCCCCCCCCCAAACCCGGCCCAACAGCGCCCTCTGCGGCAACGCTCGCGAGACTCCCGGCGCCGCCGGTGTGGAGGCGGGGAGCGCGGGCGCGCGCGAGCCCGAAACGCCTTCAGTTTAAAAACACAATTTGTGCGTATTTAGGACCCCCCCCGGCGGAGGAATCCCCCCCCCAAAGTCGCTGTTAGGGGGCCTTAAAAGACAGACAACAACCGGCCCGCGTGAGGCGTTTGCCGCCTGACGCCGGTCTGAAAAGAAATTCGTTCCCCTCCCTCAGAGAGCGACCCAACAAGGAGAAATAGTCTGGCGGCCCATTTTTTGGCCTTTCGGTGCTTTGGTACTGTGGGAGGGGGAGAGGCGCAGCGCTTTGCTCTTCGTTTTATTTTATTATCAATTTTATTTTTTATTTTTTTGCAGCCCCATTTCCCATTCCCGCATTTTCTTTCTCCACCCTTTTCGCCCAATCTTTGGCAGGCATGAGTGCCGGGAAACATTGCGCATGCTCAATCACCACCTCTGAAGCCGTTTGCCCTCAGATGGAGAACGAGCTACGGGGAGCATGCGCGTTAGCCGTTTCCGACGCTCTTGCGCGCTTTTGATGCCCTTTGGTGTTTTGCGAGCTGCCAGGATGAGCCAGCCTGCTTGTTGGTGATGGCGCCAAAAAGGAGATGGGGGAGGGGGGAGAATTGATAGATGGTTTTCGTTTTTTCCTCTCTGAAAGGCAGACTCTCAACAAGTGTGGCAAG
The DNA here is from genome assembly GCA_029375565.1 of Gekko gecko. NCBI lineage: Eukaryota > Metazoa > Chordata > Lepidosauria > Squamata > Gekkonidae > Gekko > Gekko gecko. Next base: position 14,579,090 of record JAPDNY010000012.1, on the reverse strand, counting down.
GGGAAATCTGCATCTATTGATTTTGCTGCCCTTCTCTGAGCTCTTACGCTACATTTCCCTCAAATAGACCCAGAGAGTATCAAGAACTCCCTAGGGTAGAGGTGTCAAGACTCTTTTGTTAAGAGGGCCTGATCTGATATAAATGTCACTTTGTTGGGTTTGACCATGTGTGCCATAAAATGTAATGCCAGGTTTGTTGTTCGGTAGCACAGCTGAGTCCGACTCTTCGCGACCCCACGGAACACATCCCACACCAGGCCCTCCTGTCTTCCGTCGTCCTCCAGAGTTTGTTTAGTTGCATGTTCGTTGCCAGGTACTGGGGATATAAACTGTATAAAGGGCAGCAGCTGGTAAGCTCCAAGTTGGTGTATCCTCACTGCAAGGCCTCATGGGTTGGGAGGAGGGTGCAAAGGAAAACTCATATGGGTGGACTGTACAGGCAGCGGTGCAGCACTGGACAGACACTCCCATGCTGCTTGACTGCTGCAGATGGGGCTGTTCTGCCATGCTGAAGCCACAACTGGAGTGGCTCCAACTACTTCCCTCCAGCAGTCTCCTGTTCCCTTCCCTTGCACTAGTTGCTTGTGGGCCACATAAGAGCCCTGGACAGGCTGGTTCTAGCCCCCAGGCCTTATGTTTGACACCCCTCCTCTAGGGTAATTTCAGGTGGGTACCTGTGTTGATGTGGAACAACAGAACAAAGTTTGAGTCCAGTGGCACTTTTAAGACCCATAAAGTTTTATTCTGGGAAACGCTTTTGTGTGCATGTGTCTGAAGAAGTGTGCATGCACACAAAAGCTTATACCCAGAATTAAACTCCGTTGGCCTTAAACGTGCCACTGGAAAACTTTGTTCTATAGGGTAATGCTGGAACTGTCTACAACTGTCCCCCTTTGGCTGTGGGTTCCCAGGTAAGAGTCCTCACTCAGGCACCCATTCTCAGGTCCATTCAGCAGAGATAAGCTGGCTCAAAACATTAACCGTTTATTTGGAAGGGGACAACTCTCACAACCAACAACTACAGCTGATATACAAAACTGGAAACCAGAACAAGAGCTCTACCCAATAGGACCAAACTAAATCACATACATATGAGGGGGCGGACTGTTTCATTACATATATACAATAAATATACCACAGGGGGGGAGCAGATTCACTTTACTGGAGGTCCAGAGAGATCCTGCTTGAGTTGCATGATAATGGTGTATTTATGATATTTCAGAAATACAACAGATTGTTTCCTTTCACGCTTCATGAGCCTGGAAGTATGAGATGGGATGGGGGGGGGCATACAGTAGCCATGTATGCCGCTCCCACTGGTTCTCTGCTTTCTAAACTTGATTCCAAGGCTTTGGCCTCTATGTTCCATCCCCATGTTGTTTTGTCCTTTCAGAACAAACATACCACTTGTCACCATTTTCTAGCTCTGTCACCCTTTTTCACAGATGGACAATGTACTTGCTCAACAGAAATCCAAGAGGAAAATGATAGTGTTATTGAGAGGACAGAATGGAAGCCGGAATGTTTAATCTTAAACCCTCATTCACCACGCTGATCACTCTTGAGGGAGTTTCTATCAGAAGAAATCAATAAAACCAGGGCTATTTTTGGGCAGGAATGCACAGGAATGGAGTTCCGGCTGGCTTCTGAGTTCCAGCTGGCTACAACCTTCCCCCCTCCCTCAGTTTCCCCAGGCACCTCGCAAACTGCAGGGTGCCTGGGGAGGCCGATCCAGAAACTGCCTTTCTTCCCTTGGGTTCCCCATGCGCCCCACAAGCCATGGGGAAGCTGATCTGGGAGGGAGCTGCGTTGTCAGGGGTATGGCCTAATATGCTAACGAGTTTCTGCTGTTGGATGTGGTCTATTATGCTATTGAGTTCCTGCTGGGCTTGTTCTACAAAAAAAGCCCTGAATAAAGTCAATTCATCAGCAGACCAATAAAATGCCAGCAAAGAAACATTGCAGAATCTCAAATACGTTAAAAACAAAACCTGGAAACGATCTCAAATTAACACAAAATACAACAAAAGCAGTGAGCCATATTAAAATAATCTCTTAAAACCAGTCAATCTAATGATACCCTAAGCACAATTAAAAGATATGGTCTAAGAGGAAGGAGAAAAATACAATATCAACCAAATGCAGTCCACCTAACAATGCTGATAAGATGCCTGGAAAAAAAAAATGTTTTAGCCTGGTGCCCAAAAGCCAGAAGGCCTGGCACCAGGTAGATGGATGTGTGAAACAGTGCTTATTTAACATTTTACTCATTTAAAAGATTTTGACACTGCATTTCAGTACAAGAATTTGCAAAGCTGCTTGGGAACATTAAAAACCGGGGGTGGGGGTGGGGACAATACACAACCTAGTCAGTAGAAGTGCAGTACAAAAAATATTTTTTAAAATTAAACAAAAGCCTAATTGTCAAATTGCCCTGACCTGGATAGCCCAGGCCAGGCTGTTCTCATCAGATCTCGGAAACTAAGCAGGGTTGGCCCTGATTGGTACTTGGATGGGAGGCCGCCGAGGTATACCAGGGTCACGATGCAGAGGCAGGCAATGGCAATCCACCTCTCAACGCTTCTTGCCTTGAAAACCCTGTAGGGGTCGCCATAGGTCAGCTGCAACTTGACAGCACTTTCCACCACTAACAATTGTCAAGGGTGTATCCAGGGCTTTTTTTGAAGAAAAAAGCCCAGCAGGACCTCATTAGCATAAAAGTCACATACAACAATCATTAGCATATTAGGCCACACCCCCATGTTGCCAGAAGCATGGTCATCCAGCCACACCCACCTTTTGCTTCTTATTCTGTTTACCTTGTTTATTGTCAAAACCCAGGGCTTTTTTGTAGCAGGAACTCCTTTGCATGTTAGGCCACACAACCCTAACGTAGCCAATCCTAATGAGTTTCTGCTGTTGGGTGTGGCCTGTTATGCTAATGAGTTCCTGGTGGATGTGGCCAACTCGGGAGCCAGCTAGAATCCAGTTCCTGTGCATTCCTGCCCAAAAATAGCCCTGGGCGTATCAAATCAGAAGCACTTTCAACAATAGCGCCATCCCTTCCGCCCTCTCCAAAATATGACAGGTACAGACAAGAGATTGGTTTCAGTTCAGCAGAATAACCTAGGTGGGGCAACAGAAATGCCGAGAACCTCTTTGCTGGAATGGGGAGGATGTCATTAATAGATCATTAGGAGCAGGGCTGTTTTTGTAGAAAAAACTCAGCAGGAACTCATTAGCATAATAGGCCACACCCAACAGCAGAAACTCATTAGCCTATTAGACCACACTCCTGACAGCACAGCTCATTAGCATATTACGCCACAATCCCATGTTACCAGAAGTGTGGTCATCCAGCCGCACTCACCTTTTGCTTCTTATTCTGTTTACTTTGTTTGTTGTCAAAACCCAGGGTTTTTTTTGTAGCAGGAACTCCTTTGCATGTTAGGCCACACACCCCTCATGTAGCCAATCCGAATGAGTTTCTGCTGTTGGGTGTGGCCTATTATGCTAATGAGTGCCTGCTGGGTGTGGCCAACTTGGGAGCCAGCCGGAACTCCCTTCCTGTGCGTTCCTGCCCCAAAATAGCCCTGATTACGGGCAAGTCTGAAAATCGAGGGCTCCATGGGAGAGTTCAGATCAGGACCACAAGAAAGGAACTTCTTGTAAATATGCACAGAGGGCATCCCATACAGGAGACGCTTGCTGTTGAGTAACCTCTGTAGAAAATTGGAATATAGCCATATCTTGTGTACAAAGAAGATCCTGCAGGTGTCAGCAAGCTCTACCTGGACAGGGCCGTGGGGGGGGGGTAGCTTCTTTCTAAAGAGGCTTTGACTTGTTTGCCTGCAGAATGCTGTTATACTTTTTTCTGCACCAGTCTAAATCAGGAGTCCCCAGTGTGGTGCGTGTATGAAAGCCAGTTTGGTATAGTGGTTAGGAGCATGGACTCTAATCTGGGAGAACCAGGTGTGATTCCCTACTCCTCCATGTACAGCTGCTGGTGTGGCCTTGGGTCAGTCACAAGTTCTCTCAGAGCTGTTCTCTCATGAACAGTCCTCAAAAGAGCTCTCTCAGCCCCACCTACCTCACAGGGTGTCTGTTGTGGGGAGGGGAAGGGAAAGGAGATTGTAAGATGCTCTGAGACTCTGAGTGAAGGGTGGGGTATAAATCCAACCTCCTCCTCCTCCTCCTCCTCTGCCTCCTTCTCCTTCTTCCATGGTGCCCACTGACACTTTTCCTGGTCCCCACCAGTGTTCCCTCTAAGCTGAGTTAGTGTGAGCTAGCTCACAGTTTTTTAGCCTCCGGCTCACGTGTTTTTGTCTTAGCTCAGGAAGGATGGCTCCAGAGCAATCTAATTTATGCAGTAGCCAAATTGCTCGCTCACAACTTTAAGGCCAGTGGCTCACAAAGTAGAATTTTTGCTCACCAGACTCCACAGCTTAGAGGGAACATTAGTGTTCTTAGCAAATAGGCAAGACCAGGTAAGGCTTTTGTCCAGTTTGGCTTCTGATTGGCCATTGGAAATTTGATTGGCTGTGCAGATGTTCAAAAACACAAGATCTCCCCTTCATGCTGTGGATGAGGGCTGACATGACTGGATACTACTATAGATAGAAAAGTTTTCTTTCCATATTTACTTCTTCTCTAGTCTACTTTTCCTCCCTGAGACTGAAGGCCGATTACAAATTTTTAAAATTTAAAAGGGACGACTCCAATGAAAACAGCGTAGTATATACAACAATGCAATAAAACTGGATTACAAAAATTAGAAACAGTGCAATAAAAACAGGCTAATACATAAAATAAGCCCATACGGTTTTTTTTTAAGTTGCTTAAAATTTTCTTGTGGATGTTAAAATTACAATCCCGTTCCGTTTGTTTAAACATGCCCTTCTGAACAATTCCATTTTTCACACTCTGCAGAACAATAAAAATGTGGTTGCCTTACTGAAATAGTAGTACAGAAAATCAGCATTACACAAAAGGTTCTAGCCTAAGCTTGTTATCTACGCTCAGGGTGTATTTGTCCCATAGTGGAAAATATAGAAGCATATAAACTATTTGTATATTTTCTCCATGAGGCAAACAAGTAGCTTTAGGAGAGGGATTTGGATTGGAGGAAATACCCTCTCCTCCTGTACCACAACTTGGATCTAACACCAAACACAGAGAACTATTTGTAGGAGATCCTTGTCTCCTAAATAGCAGGGCCTAGAACCTAATCTCAGGGCTGCGGGGGCTCAGAGGTTAAGACGCTGAGCTGCAGACCAGAAGGTTGGTAGTTCGGCAGTTTGAGACCTTAGTGCTGTGTGACAGAGCGAGCTCCCGTCACTGGCCCCTGCTCCTGCCAACCTAGCAATTCGAAAGCAAGAAATTGCAAGTAGATAAATAGGTACTGCTTCAGTGGGAAGGTAACAGCATTCCATGCACCTCAGCATTTAGTCATGCCGGCCACGTGACCACAGAAAACATCTCGGACAGCGCCGGCTCTTGGGCTTGAAAACGGAGATAAGCACTGCCCCCTAGAGTTGGATTCGACTAGCTTTGGAGCAAGGTAAATCTTTACTTTTTTAGAATCAGTGCTAGGACAATAACGCTAGGAAAAATTGAAGGCAGCAGGAATAGAGGAAGACCCAAGATGAGATGGACAGACTCCATAAAGTAAGCCAAGGTCTTCAGTCTGCAAGAGCTGAGCAAGCCTGCTAATGACAGGACATTTCATCGGGTCACCATAAGTCGGAAGAGACATGACAGCCCACGACAGACAGACACGAAACCAAACCAATAGATAACCTGACAGTTCAGTAAAGACGGTGGTGCTTTCTTGCTACCACTAGAGGGAACCAGCTCTATGTCAGATTAAGAATCCAGCTGCTGTATTTCCTTGCATGAAGAACTTCAGCCTTGCCGACAAAGTTAATTGACTTGCAAGGCCTGAACAGCTTCAAAGGGATACATACGCGTTGCACACTTATTAGGTCCTTGAACAAGGTGAAAGTATATCCTGTTAAAGGGCTGTGGGGGAGGGGCAGTTTGAGAGACTGGGCAGTTTATTTGTTCCTTGGCGGCAACCATAGCTTACCTGTGCATCAGCCACACAAAGAAATAACCAGATAAACAAGTTTTAGGGCAAATACAGGTCTGAAAGGACTGTTTGGAAGAGAGGCCTGGTCCACATGTACATTGGCAGAAGGGGGCAGGGATGAGCGGGCACACCCATTATGGGCACTGCCGGCCAATTCTAAACCGAGCGGGCCCTGCAGCATAGATTGCAGTGCCAAGGGCCACTCAGCCTGCCTCGTTCCTGGTCGGTTTTAACTTCCCAGTCCACCCCTAGCCCTCAATCAATGGGAGCAAATTTAGCCAGTTTAATTTTTTTTCTGAAGTGATGGCTGGCAGATGGAACAGCAGGTGCCGCTGGATCTAAAGACAGGGCCGTCTTCATGACACGCAACTGTGCGGGGATTAGAAAGTGCACAACCACTGGAACTAGAATTAGCACCGTGTTCATAAAAAATGCAAGTTTGTTGTTGTTTGGAAGTATCTTCCGCAGATGGTCAATGGCAGGGAATCACCCTTGGGTTTATTTTTACTTGTTTACCATAGTTCTATCTCACTTTCTCCTCAATGGGGACCCAAAGCAGCTTGGTGTTGTTCTCCTCTCCTCCATTTCGTCCTCACAACAATCCTGCGAGGTAGGTTCGGCAAACACAAAATGCATTTGATTGATCTCTAGGCCTTAGAAAAGGTGGCGAGAAAGACCGAAAAGGCAAGCTGTGATCATTTGCTGTGGGTCATAGATTCATGCCTCCCGTGTGCTGATATCAAATTTCGACATGTAGCATGTTTCCCTTGCTAGGTGAATTTTTACATAACAGGCATTTCCTTCTAGGGGGAAGGGGGGGTTACACAAGATCTTTCTTGGGGATTCCTTTCTAAGCAAGGAGGTGAGGGGTTGTCCCAGTATGAAAACTGTGTGTGGGGGGGTTATTTATTGAAAACTTTTTTATGCCACCTTTCCACCTGATCAGGACCCCAAGGCAGAAGTTCCTACAGGTGATCCGAGCCCTCTCAAACAGCAAAGGAGGAAGAAAACTTGTTCCTGGAATGTGCCCCTTCAGACCACAGCTGTGTGCAGAGGTGGGTCATGTGACTGAACAATCCACCATAGAAAAAAAATTCTCGCACCCAGAAAGCTAGTATGTCAAGGAAATCCACTGGGGTTAGAGTGCTAGACTAGGATCTGAGAGACTCAGGTCCAGATCTCCACTCTCTCCATTGGCAGCTGGCTAGGCAGCCACTGGCAGTCACCCTCTGTCAGTCTAACCTACTTTGCAGGGTTGTTGTGAAGAAAAAATGCAGGGGAGAGAGCAGTGTGTGTGATACCGCTGCCCCCCCCCCTTGGTCTTCCCACGTCCACCGGGCTGGCCAGGCAGATGCGGATCCAGGTATGAAGACTCGCCTACACATCTTCCCCGTCGAGATAGATTCAGGAGGGTAACGACAGAACCCTCCCTGGCTGAGTTTCTTCATCCCTTCTAAACGCCCTTGCAGGGCTTTTCAGCCCGGAGGCCCCCCCCCGGCGCTTGAGCCGCCCTCTCTCCTCCGCCTGGCCCCTGGCCGGGCGGCTCTCTTCGCCCCAGGAGGGAGCGCGTCCGCCCTCGGCATCCACTCCGGAGTTTGCCCGGCCTCGGGCCCGGGGCGGAAGGGGCCGGCTGGGCGATCCAGTCCGGGTTTTGGTGCCGGTGCAGCGCGCCACCGGGTGGCCGAGAGAGGCTGGAGGGCGCTCGCCGAGGCAGGAGGCGCTGGGCTCGGGCGGGCAGGCTGGCTGGCTGGCTTGTGCGGCTCCGCTGCCTTCGCGCTCCGGCGGCTGCCCTGCGCTGGTGCGGAGCGAGGAGGGCGCCCCGTTGCCGACCCCGTCTGGGCACCAGCTCACCCGACAGGTGGAGGAAGAGGAGGAGGAGCGCAGGTAAGGGGACGGGCAGCCCCAGGATAGGGCTCTTGGTGGCCGGGCAGGCGGGGGGTGCGGGGCAGCCTGCATTTTCTCCCGCCACGCGTGCCCTGACACGTGAAGGAAACCTGGTTTGGACCGTTCAGACGGGCGACTCGCGTGAGGCTCGTCCCGCACCCGCGGGGTTGTAGGGGTTGCTTTGAACGTGGGGCTTGCTCGCGCCCCTTAACATCGTGAAAGCAGACATTACACTGAGCGCGTGGTTTATTTATTTTTTTCCTCTGCTCGCGGGCTGAGCGATTCTTACCTGACAACCCAGGGACAGGTGAACCTGCGGTTCAAACCCCGCATTTATCCAGGTCTTGTGGGAGAGACCCGAGTTCGAATCCTCGCCCTGCCCCGGAAGCTCACTTGAGTGGCTTTCGGCCAGTCACTGTTGTCTCGGCCTGGCCTGCCTCCAGGCCCCTAGCCAGGAAATTTCTAAGTCAGGGGGCATTGGGGCGCGGGCTAATTCGATTAAAACTAATTAAATTGTGGGCTTCTCGGCGCTCTCGGGTGTGGCCGCGGCGCCCTCCACCTGGCCATCATCAGCTCTGCCTGCCTTGAGCTTTGGCATCCCCTGCCTCCTCCCCGGTGCTCCCCTCCACCCGCTCGCCTGCCTGCTCACCTTTCCCCAATTCAGAAAAGATGCTCCCGGGGGTTGGTACCAGGATGAGGGGGAGGGGGGTGGGAGTGGGGAGAGAAAGCACAGGAAAGGCAAGAAGAACCGGTGGCCCCGGCAGCACAGGTGGAGTTTGTGGCGGCCCCCACATCTTACCAGACCTGAGGGGGCGGCTGGGCTGAAAGGAATTGGGGTGGCCTTGGCAGGAAGTCAGGGGGCCAGGCCCCGACGTGCCCCGCTGTAGCTACAGGCATGCCTACCTCCCAGGATTGTTACTGTAAAAATAAAATGGGGGACAGGAGAACAGTGGAAGGCAAGAGAGGTGGGAGCAGAGAAATAAACAAACAGGTGTGTTTGTGCAGGATGTTTGCGGGCGCAGTGTAATGCGTCTACAGGGCTTGCGAGTGCGGCAAAGGTGTTTGTCATACTTATGACCGGAGCTTTTTTTTCCGGGGGAACGCACCGGAACAGAGTCCCAGACCTCTTCAACACAATTCTTTTAAAAATGTTTAAAAGTTCGTGAGTGTTCAGTATACAGATCGAAAGCTTCATTTCCCTCTTGAGAGTTCCGGCACCTCTTTTTCCAAAAAGGGGGGGGGGCCCTGCTTAGGACAAATGTTATACAGGCCCTCGAGTCAGGGAGCTGAGTTCGACTGCATCTCTCCCTGCTGACGGCACACTCCACTGAGGGCGAAACTTAGTTTGCCTCTCTGTAATGTACGGAATACCTCCAGCCCACCCCGGTCCAGTAGCAGGGCTTCCCAGGCCGGGGCCAAAGTTCTGAGCTGCCCTCTCTGCCACTTGACGCTTTGCTCCGCACTGGATGCTTTCCTGGGTGGAACAGAGTAACGACAGCCCTTTCCATGACGCAGAGCTGACTGGGATATCAGAGGGTTGCCAGTCTCCAGGTGGGGCCTGGAGATCTCCTACTATTGCAACTGACCTGCAAACAACAGAGGCCAGCTCCCCCGGAGAAAATGGCGTTCTACACAACTGAGGTCCCTCCCCAAACCCTGTCCTCCCCAGGCTCCACCCCCACACACCCCAATCTCCAGGCAGGGCTGTATTATCCATAAGGCAGACTAGGCTGCAGTCCAGGGGGCCATATATATTTATTTGCTGCGGCACTGTTATTTTCTCTTCATAGAGAGCCTGTAAGGTCGCTGGTCTATACCTTTAAATAAGCAAGAGTTCTCTCTGCTGAGAACTCCTGGGTTGCAATTTCTGCTTCTTGCCACAAGTCCTTTAAAGATTCATCTCCTCTTTGTTCTGCAAGGAATTCTTCAGTCTCTTCCCCTTGCGACAAGGTGTCGGTTGTCCGCTGGAGTGGGGTGAAAGACTGGAGTGCCAGAGGGCCCCCGAGATACCTGAAAGCCTAGGGGCCCGGCTTTGGGTTAATACGGCCCCATCTCCAGGTAACCCGGAGCTGGCAACCTGAGATATCAGCATGCTTGCTTCCCTTTGGAAGGCTTCTCACTTCTGTACCGGCACGTCTCTCGCTGTCCTGGGTGGCTCCGGAGTCCAGGGGTGGACTGGCCATTTTGCTTCCAGGGAGAGTTCCGGAGGGGGACATTGACCCGGAGAGCCGCTAGCAGGTAGAGCCAAGCCCTGGGAGCTCTGGGGCCACTCGGCTCAGACCTGGCCATTAGCACCCACTAGGGGTGCTGGTTTGCCTGTGGTCCTCTCCTGTGTCACCACGGCAGGCCACAGTTGAGCCAGAGAAAGTGCAGGAGAAAGTCACGGGTGAGCCAAAACTTGGCCACGTCTGAGCTGAGCAGGCTGTCGTGGTACTGCAGGGGCCACAATAATGGGTTTAAACTGTGGGTGGGCGTTAAGGGGGGGAAATTATAGTAAGAATAGTTCAGTAGTGGAATTGGCTGCCTGGGGAGGTGGTGAGCTCCCCCTCATTGGCAGGCTTCAAGCAGCAGCTGGACAAACACACGTCAGGGATGGTCTAGGCTGGTCCTGCATTGAGCAGCGGGGTGGGCTAGATGGCCTGTAGGACCTCTTCCAACTCTGTGGTTCTGTTGGGTAGCCATGTTGGTCTGAAGCGACAGCACAAAGTTTTAGTCCAGCAAGACCAAGTTTAATTCTGGGTATAAGCTTGGCATGCAGAAGGTCCTGGGTTCAGTCCCCGGCTTCTTCATTTAAAAGGACCAGGCAGGAGGGAGTATGTTCTTATGCCACAGGGTATAGATGGGAACTCTCAGTCTGGGGCAGGTGATGCACTCTATTCTTGGTGCTGGAGGGGGCAGCAGTGGGAGGGCTTCTCGTGTCCTGGCCCCACTGCTGGACCTCCTGATGGCACCTGGTATATTTTGGCCGCTGTGTGACAGAGTGTGGGACTAGATGGGCCATTGGCCTGATTCAACATTGGCTTCTCTTATGTTCTCTTATGTTCTTATGAAAGAACTCTAGCTGAGACCCTAGACAGCCGCTGCCTGTCTAAGTGGATAATACTGACTTTGATGGACTAGAAAAAGTTCTGATTTCGTGTAGGGCAGCTTCCTGTGTTATACTGATTTATGTTCCTCTGTGGAGGGCATTCTTAAGCCTCGACAGTGGAATCTCCTTCTTTGAGGGGAAGGTATGCAAAGACTCCGGTGAACCCTTCCCTGTGGTTTCACTGTGGTCAAGGATCTTGGTCACTGTTTATTCTACTTCCCATGATCTGCCTCACCAAGACAAAAGCTTCTGTCTGAAATTCTCAATGCAACGTCTACCCTTATGTGCGTGTGGGGTGGGGAAGGAGGCCGTCTGCGGAAATCAGTTACCTCCCTTCAGTCAAGTCATTCCAACATCATTGCATCAGGAAAAGGTCCTTGCAATTCTCTTTGGTGCCAGAGGCGACATACAGGAGGGAAATGTGTTTCAAACAACCACAAATGTATAGACCGACCACCAAAAATAAGGGACAAAAATTCGCCTGGGTTCATCTTGGTGAAAAAAATTTTTTCAGCCACCTCAGCAAACAGAGCCGTCTGGTACAACAAACGCACCATCCGTGTCTGTGAGAAGGGAATTATTTTCTGGGCTTCTGAAAAGTCTGCTAATCGGGTCGATGCCCTACCTTACCGTGTTGTTGTGAGGCTTACAAGAAGATACTGTGTGTGCAGTGCTTGAAACCTGAAAGTGGTATATAAATGCTATGATCTGCATTTCTTTTCTCTGCACCCTGACCTGGATGACCCAGGCTTGCTTGTCAGATCTCAGAAGCTAAGCAGGGTCAGCCCAGGTTAGTATTTGGATGGGAGACCTCCAACGAAGTCCAGGGTTGCTAAGCAGTGGCAGGCAATGGTAAACCATCTCTGTTTGTCTCTTGCCTTAAAACCCATGCAGTGTCGCCGTAAGTCAGCCACGGCTTAACGGCACTCTCTACCACCATTTCTTTTCACATAAAAGAAAGAACTCATTAAGACAATAGGCAGTGCTGTCTAAAACCCCAGAGAATCTATCCATGTTCATTAATTACAGTGAACACACCTCTAATCTGTGTACACCGTATGCGTGATTTTTCCTTCCCGTGTGTGTTGTGTAACTCTCATGTTACGTTTGGTGTACATACCTCTGAACATGTGATTGAAACCACAGATTTATCCAGGTAATAGTTCCCATTTTCATTTCTATAGCGAATGCATGTTGGCTCTGTCTTACAAACAGATGTCCATACATACATGCGGGACAGACGTGTGTTCCCTGTAAAATGTGATTTGAAAAAATATCTTGTGCTGGAATACTGGGGAGACATTCAGCCTTGGCTTGTGTGAAAATTCTTACATGCATGCACTCCATTCAGCATTTTAGGTAAAAGTCTGACCCATTTTTGAGTCAACAGGCAAACTTGCAACCTGATGACAGAAGTTGCAGTTCTTCCACTTAAAGATCAATGTGCCCTGGTTTGTCCAGCAACTCTGCCCTATAGATCTCTTTCCTGACACAAAGTTTCAGGCCTGAATGTTTACATAAGTCAAGAGTAGAGAAGTATTTAAAAGCCAGCCTGTAATTCCACAACAACTCACAAGCCAACGTCAGTCTCACAGAGCAGCGCTATGCAGAGTTATCCCAAACTGTTCATTGATAGGCTTAAGTTGCATTATCTCCACATAGGATTGCAATGTCAGGCCCCAACCCTTAGCACCTGTCACGATAGCCAGTCCTGCTGAAATGACAGAGATTTCTCTCTAGGATAAGCTTAGTTTGGACAGGACCATGAACGCTGGTTTCCCACTCTGTAACACTGGAGGATTAACAAGCTATTTCACAAGCTGCTGTAGATTTTCCGGGTTGTGTGGCCATGGTCTTGGCACTGTAGGACCTGACGTTTCGCCAGTAGTTGTGACTGGCATCCTCAGAGGTATAATACAGAAAGATGTAGTACTCTCAGAGGTATAACACAGAAAGATGTAGTACTCTGTGTCTTGACACAGAGAGCACAACATCTTTCTGTGTCATACCTCCAAGGATGCCAGTCACAGCTACTGGCGAAACGTCATGTCCTACAATGCCAAGATCATGGCCACACAACCTGGAAAATCTACAGCAACTAATGAACTCCGGCTGTGAAAGCCTTTGACAACAAATTTCACAAGGTTTTTTTGGGGGGAGGGGGGGCACAGTGAAGTGTGATGCATGTAAAGTCTCCCGTGGCAGTTTGCACATGAAAATGTGCTACAGAAACAGTGAGAAAGAAGAGGAATAGATGCAATGTGGTGATTAAACCACGGAGTTGGAGATAAGGGCCCTTCCTAGTCACCTTTATTTGGCTTGTTTTCATCCCAGGATTCTCGGGTGCCTCTTGAAATCTGTCTTGCACCCAGCTCCATAACATCTTCTTCCATCCATCACATCTCCTTTCAGGAAAGGTGCAGACAGCAGGTTGGAGGCCCTTCCGTTAGGACTGAAACATCTTTCTCGTTCCGCTCCCCCTCCCTTTTTTATCCTTCCGGCCTGACGAGGAGTTTTTTATCCTTCCGGCCTGAGCCAGGGTGAGGGGGTGGCGAGAGCGCTGGTCTCGGATCTGGGCAGCCCCAGCTCTGCTCTGGAAGCTTGTTGGGTTCTCTTGGGCCAAGCACACACTCACAGCCTAGGCAATCTTACAGGGTTGTTGTGAAGATAAAATGGAGGAGAGGAAAATGAGGGGAGCCCCTTTGGACCCCTGGCAGGGAGAAAGATGGGGTACCAACGAAGTAAGTAAGTAAATAAAGACCAAATCGTGCGCTCACTCTTTTGTGATATTTTGGTTGGTTCCGATGAAAAAGTAAGACTTGAGAGCCAGTGTGGGGTAGTGGTTAAAGTATTGGACTTTTGTTGTTGTTGTTGTTCAGTCGCACAGTTGAGTCCGACTCTTCGCAACCCCATAGACCACATCACGCCAGGCCCTCCTGTCTTCTGCCGTCCTCCAGAGTTTGCTCAATTTCATGTCCGCTGCATCGGTAACCCTGTCTCATCATCTCATCCTTTGCTGTCCCCTTCTTCATTGACTTTCCATCTTTCCCAGCATCAGGATCTTCTCCAGTGAGTGCTCCCTTCTCATTTGGTGGCCAAAGTATTTGAGCTTCAACTTCAGTATCTGGCCTTCCAGGGAACAGTTAGGGTTGATGAAGAAGAAGAAGAGATTGGATTTATACCCCGCCCTTCATTACCCAAGGGAGTCTCAGAGCGGCTTATAAACTCCTTTCCCTTCTCCTCCCCACAACAGACGCCCTGTGAGGGAGGTGGGGCGGAGAGAGCTGTGACAGAAACTGCTCTTTTTCAAGAACAGCTCTTGTCAGAGCTTGTGACTGACCCAAGGTCACATCAGCAGGTGCAAGTGGAGGAGTGGGGAATCAAACCCGGTTCTCCCAGATTAGAGTCTGTGCACTTAACCACTACATCAAACTGGCTTTTAGGATTGACTGATTCAATCTCCTTGCAGTCCAAGGGACTCTCAAGAGTTTTAAGAGTCTTCTCCAGCACCAGTTGGACTAGGTATTGGGAAATCCAGGTTCAAATCCCCACTTGTGGCATGGGAGCCTGCTGGGTGACCTTGGGCCAGTCACCCGCTCTCAGCCAAACCTACCTCACAGGGTTGTTGGGAGGATAAGATGGAGGAGAGCAGAATGATGTAGGAGAACAGAATGAATGATGTAAGCCACTTTGGGTCCCCGTTGGGGTGAAAGGTGGGATCTAGATGAAGTAAATGAAATAATATGATTATGTTATTTGGGGATTTATTTTCCCCTTGATGGGCTAACACAGCAATATCCAGTTTTCCTCCTTAGGAAAGCCACATGGTCTCAGGCCTCTCCCCCAGTCTCCAGTCCAAGGAAAGCAATACCAGCCTACCTTCCAAGGCTGTTGTAAGGATTCCACAAAAGAGAATGCCAGTGAAGCATCTTTGAGCATTCCTGTAGTGCTGCGTAAATGTCAAGGATGCTGGTGATGAATTACCTCTGCAATGGAGTGGTTATACATCCATGAAGGCACTGAATGTGCTCCCAGTGTTCTGGATGTCCTTTTTTAAAAAAACTGCCCTGCAGCCGGCAGGACTAGAACAGAGCAAAAAGCATGGCGACAGGCCCCAGTAGAGAGAGGTCAAACTCATTGTAACATCACGTTTGGGAGGAGCGTGAGTTCCTTTTGGGTTCTGTCGCGGGGCATAGCACCTTGCAGTTGGAATTTAAAGGTCAGCTGTGCCTGTCAGCCTTATGGGGTGTGCATAAGCACACAAACACACACACTGTGCAGTGTACTGTTGTATGGCAGCACCCCAACACCGACACCTCTCCTGTTCACCACAAGTCCCAACTTACTGTTGCAGATTTGTGCAGGAATGCCCATGCAAATCAGAAGTCCTGTGCCCATTTTCATGGAGGAACAAGTCGTATAACAGTTCTGTGTCCTAAAGGGTGTATTTATTCATTTAGTATATTCTTAATCCAAGGAGCTCAGGGCATCTTTCTCCCTTCCTCTGTTTTATTTTCCCAACAGCACTCTGAGGGTAGGTTAGCCTGAGAAAGAGAGAACAGCCGACCCAGGGTTACCCAGCAAGCTTTATGGCAGAACTGGGATTCGAACCCAAGCCTTCCAGATCCTAATCAGACACCATAACTATCACACCGTGCTGGCTAAAAGAGAGAGCAGCCTTCTGGCCTTGAACGTGGACACAGTGAAACAGACTTAGTGGCTCGAAGGATTAGAAGCTCTGCTGGTGTGTGTAAGAATTAAAACGCTAAGAAAAATCCTCTGGCGTTTTCAGAGGGGAAAAGAACAGGAAAGCCAACACAGTCCAGAAAAGAAAGAGCATTTTATCCAGCATCTTATCCAGCACTGAGAACATCTCACAGACTTTCCTAACTTTAAAAAGTCATATAGCACTTTTTAATTTGCAAATGGCAGGTTTGCACACCATTTTGGGAAAATTTGGTTGGTCCTAATAAATGGCATGGCATGATTTTTGCTTTCGAGATTTATCTGCAGACCAACACAACTGTCTACAATATGGCTCTCCCCTCCCTTATTCTAGCCTTACAAGAGTTACGTTATGCCTGACCCCAAGTCATCCAGTGAACTTCATGGCTGAGCAGGGATTTGAACACAGGACTCCCCAGTCCTAGCCTAGCCTGGCAATCTACCCAGTGCACCACACTCCTACAGTAGCTTACTGTAATTCCTACAGGAGTCCTGTGAGGTGGACCAATATTATTCTTGTGGAAGGCAGAGGCTGAGAGTGAGCGACTTGCTTAAGGCAGAGGTAAGATTTTAAGGGAGGGGGGTGTCTGCTGGACCATAGCTGGTTCACTTAGCCACTGTCTCTGGAGAGCAAAGCATCTGGAATTGACAGCATGATGCACGCGACTGGCTCATTCCAGGAGAATCCCTGCTTTCATGGTTATTTTATTACGGCGTCTTGCATTCCACAGTGGAACCATATCCGGTAATAAAACGTAGCAACATAGTCCTCTCCCCTCCATCTGAGATCAAAGGGGGAATTTCGGCTTCCTTCCCTGGGACTGGAATGGGCTTCCTTTGATATCCTTTTTTTAGATGCATGCCGTTTTGTACCATCCTCAATTGCAACTGCCCTGGAAATGTAGGAGGACATTGTTATCATGCCATTAGGTTGGTTTTGATATGGGAAAGGCCAGACCGGAGCAGGCAGTGGCATTCCCGTGCATAAAAGGCATGCCTGAATGAACAACTTTGCTTACGGAGTACACTGTTACGAAGCATAACAACTTGGTGTCTGTCTAGAGCTCTCAGTGTCGCAGCCGATTCAGGCAACCGCAGAGGGATTTCAAGGCAAGGGACGTTCAGAGGTGCTTTGCCATTGCCTGCCTCTGTGGTGTGACCCTGGGCTTCCTTGCTGGTCTCCCATCCAAGTACTAACCAGGGCTGACCCTGCTCAGCTTCCAAGATCCGATGAGATCGGGCTGGTTTATGTAAGGCCCCCTGTATGTTTATGGGAGGTAATAATTAATAATTACTGTACGGCATTGCATGTAGAATAGCCAGGAGATCCTAAGATTGTCTGGCAGTCAGCAGTTCTAGCTCTTTTTAGCATCATGTACCGCTAGGTGGCAAGCGAGACTCGTTTTCAAGGCAAGAGATGTTTCAGCGGTGGTTTGCCATTGCCTGGCTCTGCGTCATGAGTCCAGCCCTGTTATTCCTTGGAGGCCGCCCTTCCAAATACTAGCCAAGGCTGACCTGCTTGGCTCCCAAGATCTGATGGGATCGGGCTACCCTGGGCTATCCAGGTCAGGGGTTTTTATGGGAGGTGCATGACTTGAACGGGGACGTTCTGAATGGCAACTCAATTCCTGAGCTGCTGTGCTACACCTGTTTCCGCCAACATTTCTTCGCTCCATTCTGAGGACCAATAAAATCAATAGGTGGTAGATTTCAGAACAGACAGAAGGGAGCACTTCTTCACACCGTGCATCATTAGCTTGTGGAACTCCCTGCCACAGCATGCAGCGATAAAGTCTAGTTAAGACAGCTTTAAAATGGGGATTGAGTGCCCTCACGGTCCATCAGTAGTCATTAGGGGTTCACATGAAGCTGCCATACACTGAATCAGACCGCTGGTCCATCAGAGTCAGTACTTTCTATTCCAAAGGTCTCCGTGTGGTGCCCCGAAGCTCCGTGGGGCCCACCGACACATTTCCTGGTGCACACCAATTGTTTTGAGGAAGAGGGCAGGGCCAGTTGGGTCTTTGCCCAGCAAGGATTCCTCTAGCCCCCTGGAGAATTGATTGGCCGTGTCAGACTTTTAAAAACATCGCTCTGGCAGCAGCTGCCCCCACAGCACGAGGATCTTCACTGTGTGACTGGAGGGAAGCTGCGGCGGCCATTTTGTGGCTGTGCCCTCCACAGTGTTTCAGAATTCCAAAGGTGCCCTCAGGCTCAAAAAGGTTGAGGACCCCTGATCTACTTAGATCAGCAGCAGCTCGCTCAGACATTGGTTTTTCACATCCATATGAACATAAGAGAAGCCAATGTTGAATCAGGCCAATGGCCCATCTAGTCCAACACTCTGTCACACAGCGGCCAAAATATACCAGTTGCCATCAGGAGGTCCAGCAGTGGGGCCAGGACACTCGAAGCCCTCCCACTGCTGCCCCCTCCAGCACCAAGAATAGAGTGCATCACCTGCCCCAGACTGAGAGTTCCCATCTATAGCCTGTGGCTAATAGCCACTGGTGGACTTCTGCTCCATATGTTTATCTAATTCCCTCTTGAAACTGTCCATGCTTGTAGCTGCCACCACCTCCTGTGGCAGTGAATTCCACGTGTTAATCACTCTTTGGGTGAAGAAGTATTTCCTTTTATCTGTTCTAACCCGACTGCTCAGCGATTTCATGGAGTGCCCACGAGTTCTTGTCTTGTGAGAAAGGGAGAAAAGGACTTCTTTCTCAACCTGCTCAATCCCATTCATAATCTTATAAACCTCGATCATGTCACCCCTCAACCGTCGTATCTCCAAGCTAAAGAGCCCCAAGCGTTTTAACCTGTCTTCATAGGGAAGGTGTTCCAACCCTTTTATCATTCTAGTTGCCCTTCTCTGCACTTTTTCCAATGTTACTCCTAGGGTTGCCAGACACCCCCGGTTGGTGTGGGTTTTCCCCCTGATTTCAGGGGCTCCAATCCGCCGCCAACCACCCCCCAAAAGGCCCTTCCTCCATCGACATTGGTACGATGACATCATGAGGAAGTGACATTATCATGCCAGGCTCGCCACGCGGCAATGCTCTAGCATTTTGGGAACCATAGAGTTTTGACCAAAAATGTTAGAGTGTTGCCGCGCAACATGCCCAGCGTGATGACATCACTTCCACGGGATGTCATCGCGTCCACAACATTTACGTGGGTTTGGGGCTGTTCAGGGGTGATTGCTTTGGAGGGTGGGCGCTGTGGCATCACATCCCTGCCGAGCCGCCCCCCCCTCCAGGCTACGCCTCCAACTCTCCAGGAATTTCCCGACCCAGAGCTGGCAACCGTAGTCGCTCCCCATTCGAAGTGGTTTTTTCTTTCCATTTGCCATCTCCAGGGTACTCCTGCCCCTCTCTTGTCCCTCCCTCTCTCCGGCTGGCAGATTGCCCAGCCCAGAAACAGCCAGAACCATTAAAGAGCACTTAGGCGTCAAATCCTTGATGGGCAAAAATCCCGGATGGGATCGATCGGGACAGCGAGCTCCCTCCCGGCTGCACTTGGAGGCCTGTGCTCTTTTAGAGGATTAGCGGTAATCTCTGCTAAAAGCCCAAGGCAGTAAGATGCTTCCTAAACCGGAGCTTTAAATTCTCCTGCTTTATACCTTCTAATGAAGGCAATTCTTGCTTTGCTTACTGGTAGAGATAGTCTGGCAGTCAGACCTGCCGGGGCGGGGAGGGGGAGGTTGTGTTTCGGTTTATATGAAGGTGGGCCTCTCAGTCTAAGCAGCACAGGGGAGCCGGGTGGCCTGGTCCAGGTTGGGAAGTTCCTAGAGATTTGGGGACGGAGCTTGGGAAGGGCAGGTTTTTGGGAAGGAGGGGGATCTCAGCAGGAATATAATACTCTAGAGCAGGGGTGCCCAACTTATTTGTTATGAGGGCCAAATCTGACATAAATGAGCCCTTGTTGGGCCGGGCCATGAGTGTCATAAAACATAATGCCAGGTAGCGGAGATATAGACTTTATAAAGGACACAAACACAAAGAGGGTTTTTTTAACTTAAAATAAAAACATGCTTAAAACATTAGCACTCTTGCAATATTTTGTTTATTTAGCAGTGTCTGATAACTGACGCCTCTTGCTCTGAATTATTGCATCAAAATGTCTGTGCTGTTGCAATCTCGAGTATGCTGTTCAGGTGTGTATCTGTAAGCTGCAAACCTACGATGAGGCAGCAGTAGCAGAATGGGAAGAAGCAGCAGAAGACAGCCAGTTCCACTGCGGGCCTGATAGAAGCCCTCCGGGGCCCCGATCTGGGGTTTGAATGGGGAGTGGCTACAGTTGCCAGCTCCGGGTTTGACACCCCTGCCATAGAGTCCACCTTCCAAAGCAGCAGCCATTTCCTTCAGGGGATGTGATCTCCATCATCGGGAGGTCAGTTGTGATTCTACGGGATCTCCAGGCCCCTCCTGGAAGTTGGCAGTAGAACTCAGCAGCTTTTGCTATTTGGATGGGCATTTACGGACAGAAAACTGAGACATATCAAATTTTCAGGAGGCAAAAGCAGGGCAGCGTGGCACCGGGGACGGACACCTGGCAAAAGGGACCAACCCAGGTGACCAACGTACGATGGAGCAGATGTGATGACTGAATGGCAGTCCGCTCTTCCCCAGGGCAATCTGATGGCCCAGGCTAGCCCAGTCTCATCAGATCTCAGAAGCTGAGGAGGGTCCACCCTGGTCCGTGTTTGGATGGGAGACCAACAAGGAAGTTGAGAGTCGTTGCGTATAGGCAGGCGGTGGCAAACCACCTCTGCACGTCTCTGGCCTTGAAAACCTTACGGGGTTGCCATGAGTTGGCTGTAACTTGACAGCACTGTGTGCACCCGCGTCTGCATCCTTTGCAATGGAAGAGATCAGGTGGAAGTAGGGATGCCGTCCTCCAGTTGGGACCTGGGGGTCCCCCAGAATTACAGCTCACCTCCTGAAAACAGAGATCAGTTCCCCGGGAGAAAATGGGCGCTTTGGAGGGCGTTGTACCCTACTGAGGTCCCTGTGCTCCCCAGGCTCCATCCCCAAATCTCCAGGCATTTCCCAGTCTGGATCTAACCCAACCCAACCCCCTCATCCCTCGCTGGAGGCCGGGGGGGGACGTGGCAACCCTCAGTGAAGGACCACGCTCACTCTGCTTTTTCGTCTGGAAGAGAAGACTCTATAGTTTCCTTCTCCAGCTCTTTTTTCGTCGTCTTCTTGCTACAGGGTTCATTTTTTATCACACACACACAAACATACACACTTGCATCCAGGGATTTCTCTGCTCCCTGAGCTTATAAAGCACCATAAGCGCGGGGAGAAACAATGCCTCCGTTGTGCTTGCCGCCGACTTGCTTTGATTGCGTTCTGAATCAACAGTGTTATCTGCATCTCTGAAAGACTGTAACCCAACAGAAAAGGAGCAAATTATCGCACGGAACTTTCCAGCAGAGTCAAAAGCGAATGAAACCCGCTTTTGACCATCAGCGGCTGGCTGCAAAAGTCTCCCCGGGAGCTGAAAATGAGCCCTTTTGAATTGAACGAATCAAATAAGCTTTTGGAGGATGACACGAAGCAGAGCGATTTGTCTTGCACATGGCGCATGGAGATGCTGGCAGACTGGGGAAGCTATTTAGCATATTTTCAGTAATTGTCTTATTATGCAGGCTGATGGGCAGCTTCTGTGGTTGAGCAGGCTGGTCTCGTCTCAGTGTGTTGAGACTGAGCAATTATGGATTGGGTTACCCCTGTGCAACCTTCTGCGTCTTGATTAATGCTCTGCAAGACCGCAACTTTAGCTCTCTAATTGCAGCGGCAATTTGTCCTCCGCTGCAAAAGGGCAGCTCCTTTGATCCTGTAATCTCTCTCACACACACATACCGGTTGAACACAGCAGGACACACTTCCAAGTAGGCCCACCTAGGTTGGGGTGGGGGGACAGGGCTGGCATCAGCATGCAGGGATGTGGGACAGCAGCCAGGTCGCAGGGTTTCTAGTAGGGCCCACTGCCACAGAACCCCCCAACCACATGAACTTGGGGGGAGGGCTCAGTGGTGGTGTTCCCATCTGCACACACCAGCCAGTGCCATTGGGGAAAGGACATTTGGTCAGTAAGAAGGTTCATGGGCAGGTAAAGGAAGGAAGCACAAGCAGGTGGGGATGTGGGTGGACCAGTTTGGTGTAGTGGTTAAGTGCGCAGACTCTAATCTGGGAGAACCGGGTTTGATTCCCCACTCCTCCACTTGCACCTGCTGGATGGCCTTGGGCAAGCCATAGTTCTGGCACAGCTGTTCTTGAAAAAGAGCAGTTTCTGTCAGAGCTCTCTCAGCCCCACCTACCTCACAGGGTGTCTGTTGTGGGGAGGGGAAGGGGAAGGAGTTTGTGAGCTGCTCTGAGACTCCTATGGGTAGTGAAGGGCGGGGTATAAGGTCCAAAAGGGCCTTTTTCTCGATGGGTACTGATCTCTGCGGTCTGGAGACCAGTTGTAATTCTGGGAGATTGCCAGGCCCCACCTGGAGGTTTAACAACCCAAGATGCAGTGTTATAGAGTCAAACAACAAATATATACACTGCCAGGGCTATTTTTGGGCAGGAACGCACAGGAAGGGAGTTCCGGCTGGCTCCTGAGTTGGCCACGCCCAGCAGGAACTCATTAGCATAACAGGCCACACCCAACAGCAGAAACTCATTAGGATTGGCTACATGAGGGGGTGTGGCCTAACATGCAAAGGAGTTCCTGCTAGAAAAAGAGCCCTGGGTTTTGACAACAAACATGGTAAACAGAATATGAAGCAAAAAGTGGGTGTGGCTGGATGACCACACTTCTGGTAACATGGGGGTGTGGCCTAATATGCTAATGACCTGTGCTGTCGTGGGGTGTGGCCAAATATGGTAATGAGTTTCTGCTGTTCGGTGTGGCCTATTATGCTAATAAGTTCCTGCTGGGCTTTTCCTACAAAAGAAGCCCTGTACACTGCAAAAACTTTTTTAAAATAAATTAATGTGTTCTATTTGATCCATCTTATAAAGTGTATTGTGTGTTATTTATAATATCCTAAAACAGGAAATTATAATTTATAATTTATAAAACAGGATTTATAATATCCTAAAAAAATACCCTAAATATACATTACACGCAATAAACAACAATAATCAGTTCATTCAGTATAGTTCATTCATCAGATTGGCCTCAGTAGCCAGTGGGGTATTTTCCGTGGTGGCCACGCATCTGTGGAATTATTTACCAGTACAAATTTCCCAGCTCCAAGGGTTTAAATCTTTTCCTCTAAAGTTAATGAGACATTAATGTGCTTAATTTTATATGGGTCATCCTCCCAGGCTTTAATATGTTCTCTGCTTTGAGAATCTGTATACACTGAAAAGCAGGCTCTGAATCCTAAGTCAGGAAGAAAAGGGAGAAGAGGATAAGAGAGAGAGAGAAGTTGGCCTCCGTTGGGGTGGTCTCTTGATGCGGTTTCTTCTGGTAGTGTGATTTCTGTTTTTAAGGAACAACATGCAGAAGAAAAGACCCTATAATACAGGCTATTACCATCCATTGGAAATAAAAGGTTTCTTTTATTAAAGAACCATTTGGCAAAAATATTTCAAATGCATCTAATTTTATGCACTGTAATCAGCACCGTAATCAGACTGATTCTAGCTGGGTTGACCAAACCAGCTTTTTCAATTTCGCCGTTCTTTAGATCCCTAGCAAATAGCACCGATCTTGAAACACATTCCAGATGTGCCACTTTTCTCTTAAAGAGACTTGATGCCCGCTTCTTAAAATGTTTTCCTTCGCCCTCCAAAATAGAGCTGTCTAGCAATTCCCTGCAGATCTTTTAGAAAGCAGACTGAGGGCTTCAGCCACCTTCTGCATTAACTGCTTCAGATACCTGTGGGTTGGTTGGCTGGTTAAACAAAAGTTGCTGGTACTGGGGTTGCCAGCGTCCAGGTGGGGTCTGGGGATCCCCACGCTCCACCCCCAAAACCCCAAGAATTTTACAACCCAAAGCTAGCAACCTTAGCTAGAATTTATGTATAAGGCTGCATTAATTATGTGCCCGCACTCAGTACTGGTGAGAATCTTCTGTAAGATGTTCAGCTCTCTGTTGCTGTTCCCTCGGTAGCCATACCTGTATACCTTATCATATCTATTTGTTTAAAATACTGTATACCTCTTGGTCTAAGACCAATAATAATAATAAAAAAATAGCGAACAGCTAAAGCAGAACTCAGTAAAATGTCTTTTGAAAGCAACGTATTTTAAATCCTCTTGCAGCATCTTTGAAACAGACGTAGCTTTTGGAACATCTTTGTGGGATGGAAGTTCCAAAGGTTAGGGGCCCTGCTTCTGTCCACCACCTTCCTCACTTGGAACAGTGACAGCTCGGCAAGCCGTGTAGCTTTCTGCCCTGATTTTAATCAGGGTGCGGAGAGAGGTATGTAGATCGCAGACCGTGAAGGACTTAAAATTTCCCTCTTGAACTGAATGTTGCAGCAGTGTGAGCGGCTGAATCTGTGCATTCCTGCCCACTTGCAACAGGAGAGGATATAAGCCCCTCTCCTGGATTGTAGCCTAGTAAGAAGCCACATCAGCAGGTTGAAGATAACAAACGACATTCCTTGTAGAGTTCCCGTTTGGAGACTGGCGCACTCAAACAATAAGCGCATTCAGGGAAGCATTTCTGAAGGGTGAGATTATTTCTATATATTGACAGAGCTGGGCCTTGACCCTCAGGGAAGGGGGGGTGGAGGAGGGCAGGTGGAATAGGAAGAACTTTAGTTGGTGGCTGTTATGATAAACCACACAGTGTTCTTTGTTCCAAGCTGGCTTGCATGCGGCTCTGCAGATTTTCCTTGCTGAGCTGAAGTTTTAGGAGATCGCCTCATTGGCTTTGATCAATACCAGCCAACCTATTTCCCCCCCGGTTCCATTTTAGGGCTAGTTTGCACCCTGGCCTTTTGGCACTTCATTGATTTCATTTGTTATCTAGTTAGCATCGTCAGTGCTTGCAGCACATTTTGGAGTACAAGAAATCAGGTCCCTGCCCCAAGGAGTTTACAGTCTCACGTTTGACCTAAGGGAGGGGAAGGAAGGTCGAGACAAGGATGAACAGGAGAAGACTGTACATTCATTCCAAAGTTGGTGGTGGTTGCACTTTCGTATAATATCACTGAATAAGACCAACCCAAACAACACAACGATGTGCAAGATTTCAGGTTCTCCCGAAGTTTCCATCAGGCTGGATGTTAAAAGAGCGGTGGATATCATGGTCTTCAGGGTTTCTGTAACCATCCTGCCTAGAATGCCAAGCAAGTCTGCATAGATAAGATGGTACTGGGCAGAACTGGTGTCAGGTTGCGCCTTTGGTCTACTTCTGAACGAAAACGGAAGCGGTCGATTTGTGTTAAACCTTGTATATAGGCAATCAGAACTGCATGTAGCTTTATGGAGAGAACAGACCTCATTGGTCTTTATCCCTCAATCCCCATTGGTTGTTAACTAAAGTATGGGCGTGGTTTTGACAGCCCGGATTATTTAAAAATGGAGCTGTGCTCCACTGTTGTTTGTGTGTTGTTTGATTGTCTTGTTTGCTGTTATAATAAAGCTGAAATCACTTGTTGAAATCACTGTCTTGTTAAGTCTCATACTTAACAAACGAGCCTCACACCTTTTAGTGGTGAGAAATAAAAACCTAAATTTTGCTCCATCCAGTTACCTTTATTGGTTAGAACTCCCTAAGTACGGCAGAGCTTTCACTCTAACACGATTAAATGTTCTCCCATCTGCCCTCCTGCAAGGGAGATACGCTCATACCCCATATGCAAGCTGACTCTGTCCTTGCAGTTCTGGACAGGTCAAGACAATTGAGCACATTCTTTTATCTTGTTGATTTTATCACGAGATTCGTTCTAAATACATTATTCCAATAATTGTCGCCTATCCAGGCAGGTCTAATCAGTTTTATTCTACTTTTCTTTTAGCTGATATCTGTAATGAAACTACTGCTAAGGTAGCAAGGTTTTGTGCTATGACTATCCTTACCAGACAGATTATTACTTCTTAGGAAACTTTAAAATTCACTTTGTCTTATTTACTAAAAATTTTATCTGTACTAACTGTCTGGCTGTATTTTTGCTGTTAGCTATATGTAACATTTTAAGATATTGGCTGATCTTTGATCGTAATAAATCGAATTGAATTTGAATGGCGTATATAGGCGCTATTTAAACCAATGTGACATTTCCAGTTAGTATAGAATTGTAAATATAGAATGCTGAAACATGAAACTGCCTGGGATTTAGGTGGAAGATTTATCAGAACTTGGTTCTATATAGACAATGTTTTTTGTACATGTGCCTCTGAATGTCTCCAGCCTTGAAAATCCTGTGGGGTCGCCGTAAGTCAGCTCTGACTTGACAGCACTTTCCACCACATTATTCAAAAGCCCTGATCTGAATGGCTCAGACTAGCCTGATCTTGTCAGAACTTGGAAGCTAAGCAGGGTCAGCCCTGGTTACTACTTGGATGGGAGGCCAGCAAGGAATACCAGGCTTGCTGAGCAGAGGCAGGCAATGGCAATCCACCTTGAAACCCCTACTGGATTGCCATACCTTGACTGCAACTTGACAGGGAGAAAAATCACTCAGAAAATCTCATCCTTTTGCTCACCTTGACTTTATATCGATCAAATTAAAGCTGATGTAAAAAAAATTCTAACAACTAAAAATATTTTTACATATTTACTGTATCTGAGAAATTTTGGATTGTGTTGATTCCCGTTTTTCAGGAAACTCAACGTTTGATCTTTTTTTATTATATGCTTTGAAATGTTTCAATGACAAAGTCATTTTAAAAAAGCCTAGGGCAAGCACAATTCCTCCCATTGGGAAGTGTTTTGAAAGTTTTCCGGAACTGTGCAGATCTCAGCTTCTGCCCAGCCTCGCCTGCCTGCTTGCCTGGAACAGTGAGTAGTCCGGGTGCAGAATAGATTGTACTGGGTTTGCAAACAATTCAATTGTTTTATGATTTGTACTGCATATGCCCGTGGCAGGCCAAACAGCTAAGTCACACAAGGACACAGGAAACATAAGAGCTGTGTAGCTGCTACCAGGATCTTAGTGTATCTCAACATGGCATTTAAAATTAGAAATGTATTCTTGTTGAGAAATGATTATTTATTAACTCTACTGGAATAAGCTTCAGGAAAACCAGGGGGCTTAACTGGATTCTGTTACACTGATATACTTGAGTGGCATTTGGAATGTGTATAATATACGCCTGCTGGATATCCCTGTATATTCATGACTATTTTTCTGGCCTATTTTCCAATCAGCAGCTCTGCAATTGGGCCAAGAAAAACAGGCTTTTTCATGTTCACCCAGAGAACTTCAAGTCGGGATCAGAACTCAGAACTCCTCAGCCCTAGTCCAGCACTCTGACCCCGAGAACCCACTGGTTTTCATTTACAGTATATAAATCTAGAAAAAACAATGGTGCAATGGGAAGAAAAAATTATTCTAAATAAAAAGCAGTATCAACATTTGGAATAAAAATTTTCTTCCTGCTGCACCATTGTTTTTTCTTCGTTGTTTTGCTCCAATTGGTGTGGCCCTTCATTTTTCTGTACATAAGAACAAAAGTACATAAGTACATAAGAACATAAGAGAAGCCAATGTTGAATCAGGCCAATGGCCCATCTAGTCCAACACTCTGTGTCACACAGTGGCCAAAAATACCAGGTACCTTCAGGAGGTCCAGCAGTGGGGCCAGGACACTAGAAGCCCTCCCACTGCTGCCCCCCCCCCTCCAGCACCAAGAATAGAGTGCATCACCTGCCCCAGACTGAGAGTTCCTATCTATACCTTGTGGCTGATGGACTTCTGCTCCATATGTTTATCTAATTCCCTCTTGAAGCTGTCAATGCTTGTAGCTGCCACCACCTCCTGTGGCAGTGAATTCCATGTGTGGATCACTCTTTGGGTGAAGAAGTACTTCCTTTTATCTGTTCTAACCCGACTGCTCAGCAATTTCATAGAGTGCCCATGAGTTCTTGTATTGTGAGAAAGGGAGAAAAGTCTTTCTTTCTCAACCTGCTCTATCCCATGCATAATCTTATAAACCTCGATCATGTCACCCCTCAGCCGTCGTTTCTCCATGAATCTAATCGGAAGGGGAAGATGCAAAGGATCACTTCTGTAGCTAAACATTTTGCAGGGAATGCCACAGGGTGATTCTTCATCTAGCATTAGCTCCACCTTTTCTCAACTGGGAGGGAAAAGTGCAGCTCAAAACTACATTTAAATGCCTCAGGACAATGCCGTACTGACTGCAAAGTCACCCCTGAATGGCCATAAAACGGCCATAAATCTATGCAGACGGTACAATAAAATCCGACCATCGAAGAACTCGAAAGTGGCATGGAGTGTAGAAGTTACCACAGAAAGGTTTGCCACAGAGGAGACGTCCTTTCCCGGGATCTTTCCCTTCCCACACACACCCTCCTTTCCTCTTGCTCCCTTCAGCACTGTAGCAGGCAAGGAAAGGCCTTATACATTCTGTCCAAGCTCCACTTCCTCACCAGTGATTGGCTTATGCTTTTCCCTCCATTTTTCTCCAGCCCAATCATAAGGCTTGGATGGAGTTTGGGAACTGAAGGCCTGTTGGAAAAATTACAGAAGGCCTCAGGCCTTTGTGGGAGAGAGGCTCCCCTAAGACCTCCAGGTTGCTCATTGTTCAGCCTTAGGCCTAAGATCGTGACATGGGGTTCCCAGCTCTGGGTTGAGAAATTCCTGGAGATTTGTGGGACGGTGCCTGGGGATGGCAGAGTTTGGGGAGGGCGGGAAGGGAGCTCAGCAGGGATGTGATGCCACAGGAATCTTCTCCAACCAGCATTCAAACAAGCATAGAGAAAGACAGCGTCACAGCAGCACGAAACTGATTTAAAAATGCAAATGCAGATTCGACTGAGAAGATTCTTTTACAGCAGTGCGGAGGTGCAATGACAGTGGAGCTGCCCCTAAAGGACGATAAACATATATGGACTTGCGAAAGTGTGCTAGCACTATTGAGGTGTGAAAACGACACCAAATGTGGACAGCTTTTTGGAAGCGGAGTCAAAAGGCTGGGATGCCGGTGGGAAAGACAAATGCAGATTCGGCCCTCCAAACAACATTCAAACAAGCATAGAGAAAGACGGCGTCACAGCAGCACACAACTGATTTAGAAATGTAAATGCAGATTCGACCTGAAGCTGCTCTTTCCTCCAGGGGACCTGACCTCTGTAGTCTGGGGATCCGCTGTAATTGCAGGCAAGCTTTGGAACCCACCCAGAGGTCGGGAAAACTGCAGGCTGCACAGCCTCTGGGTTGCTGCACATCTGGCACTGCATCAAGAGACACAGAACTAAAGACATATTAAATCATCATTTTTATAGGCAGCAAAACAAAGAGAGCGCACCCCCCAAGAGAGCGCCTCCCCCCCCCCAAAAAAAAAAATTTATCCCCATGTCTATTTCACTGTGCTGTGCCAATGAGTGTGCAGATCGGATTTGGTGGAGAAATAAAGCGGTGGAGATTCTTGTGAGCCCCTCCAAATTTGTCTTCTCAGCAGCGTTGGAAGGTACAGAATCTCCATCCTAGGGGAATGCCGGCAGTTGCAAAGCTTACTTCGAGAAGGGGAAGAAATAAGAGCCTTGGCGTTTGTAATTCCAAACAGTGGGGGAGCAAAGATCTGTTCCAGACAACTGCCTTTATGGCAGAACCCTGTCGTTTGCCCGCTGATCTTACCCTCTCAGTGCTATGAAGTCAACGGAGATGCAAGAGATTGCAATAAAACATGTTATGGGCCCTCTTTCCCTGAGGCCGTCCAAGGTGCAGAAGCAGGGAGAACAAACACCAGCGAGGAAGTGCACACAGGCAGAACAGAAGCGTCATCTTTGTGCCCCAGCTCCCGATAAGCACACAACCGAGGCAAAGTGTTGCAGACTGTTTACTTCTGACCGCTTGATGCTGGGAGTTTAGCTGCACTGGAAACAGGTGTGCAAACAATTGGCGCACATTTGCAAAGATGTATGCCCTCTCAAGTCCGGCCTTCGGTGAGTTTCACTTTTCACGAGTATCGTCAAAAGGTGTTTTGATGGCTTTTTCTCGGCATCCCTTTCCCCAGGTCCGGAGAATTTCTGTTCTTACATGTTTTTAGTTGGGATTTTAAACAGTGGTCCTTATATTGAGAAATCATTTCCTAACTGCAAATCCTTCTCTTGTATGGGATTCCCAGCCATCTCCTGTTCAAGGAACAGATTGCACTGACACCTGCTTTTTAAGGACTTGTTTCTTTCAGGTGGGTGTGCATGTTGGTCCGCAGCAGAAGATCGAGATTTGAGCCCAGTAGCGGCCTGAAGACCAACAAGATCTCCCAGGTGTAAACTTTCAAGAGTCAAAGCTCCCTTCATCAGGTCAGACTCTTGAAAGTATGTATCCTGAAAATTATGTTGGCCTTTAGGGCGCTACTGGATTCATATCTTGCACTTATTCCATTCAGTTGGGGAGGCCAGATGAAGGAGACAAGCCATGAGGCCCATCACATCTAGGCTTGATTCTTGCCCCTCATGGCTAGTAGTAGAGTGCCAGGCTAGATGGGTTGAGTGGGTGTCAGGTTCAGAAGCAAGTAGATCCAGGCATTCTTGTTGCAAAGAAAGGCTTTATTGGAATACAATGCTAAAACCCACAGGTGGAAGGTTATTGTCAGGAATGGCGGGATGCGATGCTCAGGCATAGTTATAGTATGATGCAAACCTGCAACTAGCAAATGAACTTCAAGCGCGCGCGTGGGAAACTCCCGGCGGGAGAGTTACTTAATGATCGGGAGACTGCTCCCCCCACCCCTCAGCTTCACAGGACTGGAAAATTCTCAGAGACTCAAGAATAGCCCAAAGCCCTCATTCAAGGCTACCGTGATAACACCGAGCTGTAGAAGCAAAGCTCCCACGTTACTGCAAGCATACCTACGCAAGCGCAGAAGCAGGGACAAGATAGGGAACATCCAACAATGAACACAGTATGCAAACTGAAACAATGAGCCATTTCTGACAGTGGGTCCAGGAGGTGATAAATGTCCCTCTGCTGGAGAAGTGCAGTTCCAGCCACTTTGACATCCCTGGACTCAATTGTAGGGGCGTGCACAAAATATATATACACAAATATACAGCATCCATTCGGGGAAGCCCTGTTTGGCCAGCCAAATCAGATTAGGGGATCTGATTTGGCTTTAGGCAGGCCCGAATAATGCCGAATAGGCATTATCCTTTTGTTGTTGTTCATCCGAGCCGAATGCACATCCCTACTCAGGTGACCTGAGCAACTACCACCCAGCAGTTGAAATTCCATTCATGGGCAAGGTGCCTGAACAGGTGGTGGCCCCACAGCTTCAGGCAGTCTTGGAGGAGATGAATAATCCACACTCATTTGAATCTAGGCGCAAGCCAGGTTTCAGGACGGAAATGGCATTGGCCACTCTGAATGATGACCTTCTGTGGGAGAGTGACAAGGGAAGCGCGTCCCTGTTGATTCTCCTGGACCAGACTGCAGCTTTCGATACCATCAACCACAGTATCCTTCTGGATACTGTGGCTGGGTTACAGTTGTGGGGCACCTCGCTTCAGTGGTGGCACCTCAATTCAGTACCGGATTGGCCTGATTCCGGAAGTTGGTGCTTGGGGACCACTGCTCGGCCTTGTGGCATTTATGCTATCGGTCCTGTATGGTTCCATCTTATCCCCCATGCTATGTAACATCTACAGAGAGCCTACATGGTGTAGTGGTTAAGACTGACAAACTCTAGTCTGAAGGACCAGATATGATTCCCCACTCCTTCCCCCCATGAAGTCTGCTGGGTGACCTTGGGCCAGTCACAGTTCTCTCAGAACTCTCTCACCCCCACCTGCCTCACAAGGTGCCTGTTGTGGGGAGAGGAAGGGAAGGAGATCGTAAGCCACTTTGAGATTCCTTAGGGTAGAGAAAAGCAGTGTGCAAAAACCACCTCTTCTTCTACTTCTTCTACGTGAAACCACTGGGAGAGATCTGGGGATGTGGAGTGAAGTCTCATCAATATGTGGATGATACTCAGTTCTGTTTCTCCTTAACTGCTAAGTCAGGTTGATCTGTGGATACCTGGAAAATGATATGGGACAGGTGAAAGCCAATAAACTGAAGACTGAGGTGCTGTTGGTCAATGAACAAGCTTCTCAGAGACTGCAGACTCAGTCTGCCCTGTAAGAGGTTGCAGTCCCCTTGAAGGAGCTGATTTGTAACTTGGGGTTACTACTGGGTCCTACGGTTGGGGGAACAGGTCTCCCTCATGGTACATATCACCTTTTATCAATTTTAGCTGCTATATCAGCTATGACCATTCCTCAACAAGTGTTGATCTGGTCATGGTGGTCTCTGTTTTGATCACATCCAAGTTAGATTACTGTAATACCCTGTGTGAGCCTGCCTTTGAAAAAGATCCAAAAACTTCCATTGGTCCAAAAGGTGGCAGCCAGGCTATTTTTAGGGGTTGACAGGGGCCGCGGTGGCTCAGAGGTTAAGATGCTGAGCTGCAGACTGGAAGTTCAGTAGCTCGGCAGTTCGAGACCCGAGTGCCGCATGGTGGAGTGAGCTCCCATCTCTGGCCCCAGCTCCTGCCAACCTAGCAGTTAGAAAGCAAGGAATTGCAAGTAGATAAATAGGTACCGCTTTGGTGGGAAGGTAACAGCATTCTGTGTGCCTCAGCGTTTAGTCATGCCAGCCACATGACCACAGAAAAGTCTTTGGACAGTGCTGGCTCTTTGGCTTGGAAATGGAGATGAGCACCGCCCCCTAGAGTCGGATTCGACTGGCTTTCAAGCAAGGGAAACCTTTTACAGGGGTTGATGGATCGCATCACTCCCTGTGTGGGAAGATCTGCACTGGCTACCTATCTCATTCCAGGCATAAGTCAAAGTGCTGGTTCTTGTCTTTAAAGCCCTAAATGGGTTGGGGCCACCATACCTGAAAGACCGTCTCCTCCCACACTATCCAGCCTGCCTGTTAAGATCTGCCTCTCAAGCACTGCTTTCGGTGCCTCCGCCTTCAGAGGTGATGCAAGTAGCGACTAGAGACAGGGCATTTTCTGTGGTGGCACCTTGCCTTTGGAATGCCCTCCCCTTTGAAGCTCTCCCGGCACCTCCTTTACTGTCTTCCAGGTCTGGGTCAAAACGCATCTTGTTACCCAGGCTTTTAATAAGGGAGTTTATCTTTTCAGGTTTTTAATGGTCTTCTGCTCTGTGGTCTGGTTTGTGGAAAGTGTCATGTTGTTTATGTCCCTGCGCTTGTTTTTAATGGCTTGTTGGTTTATCGTGTTACATTATTTTAATTATACGCTGCCTTGAGCAGGCCTCCAAAGAGGCAGCATAGCAATATCTTAAATAAAGATAATACTTTTACAGATTGTAGTTGCTGGGGCTGTAATTTCTTGGGGGGGAGCTGGAAAGGGGGACTTTTAACCCTTCTGCCCATGTTCTTCCCCATTCCTAGTCCCTAATCCCCTCAAAAATTGCTATCTCCAATAGGGTTGCCAACTGTGGGTTGGGAAATTCCTGGAGATTTTGGGGGTTGAGCCTGGGCAGGGTGGGTTTGGAGGAGGGGAAGGACCTCAGCATGATATAATGCCACAGAGTCCACCTTCAACACCTGCCATTGTCCCCAAGGGAACTGATCTCTGTAGCCTGGAGAACAGTTGCGATTCCAGGAGGTACCCCAGGCTCCACCTGGAGGTTGACAACTCTGCTTTCCAAGCTGTTTTTACTCCTACGGGATGACATGGAGGAGTGCCCATATTCTTTTTCCAGTTCAGGGGTAAAAATAGTTTGAAGACTGACATTTTCAGTGGGGAGAAATACCATAAGGTAAAGAATTAAAAAGTGCCTTCCTCCCGGACATTAGAATCATAGAATCATAGAGTTGGAAGGGACCTCCAGGGTCATCTAGTCCAACCCCCTGCACAATGCAGGAAATTCGCGAAATAGAATCATAGACTCAGAGTTGGAAGGGACCTACATGGTAACCCAAGTTGCTGCAGCGTGGGTCTGAATACATCATCATGGCTTTCCGAGGCCAGACAGCTTGCAAGAGGATCCATTTCACACTGTAAGCCTCACAGAAAGGAAATCCCCTTATCGTCCTCTTACAAACTGGGCAGATTGGGAGAAATTGACTTTTCCGATCCACCTTTCTTCCGCCAAACATAAAATTCATTTTGCGATGCTCTCTCTTCACTTTTTTTTCTCCCCGCACAATGGACAAGCGGAAGATCATATCGCGATGTCAATCCGCTTGCCCAGAAAGTGCTCCCGGTGTCTCAGAAGTCACGTGCTCCGGCACAAGTAAACATCCCCAATGTACACATGCAATCGCCACATGTCGTCTTTATCTCAGAAGGCATCTCGGTGCACTTTTTCATTCTTTCTCTTTTGCAGGAGCACCTGAACCAGACGGGCGGATTTCTTGGCTGAAGACAGCAACAGTGGGAGGGCGCCCGATGGCCCACGGTTCGGTCCTCTCAAATGCCAGCTGCCAGCCGTCTTCTCTTCCGGTTGCTTTGGACTGGGCCATTCATCGTTCCACCTGTATGTGGAGCCAGTGAAAGGCATCACCCTCTGGAGGGAATGTTTTTGTTCACACATGCATGCCGGAGAGAAGACTGAGCCACGGAAGAGGAGACCTGCGTTTGGAGGTTCAAGCCTGGGTCCTACAGAGACACCCTCTCCAAGCCATGCTAGTGTGAAGTATCTCCCGCTGTTCCCGGAACCTTCTCATTCAGACCCTGTAACGACATCCTTCAGGTTCTCCGTTCAAGACTCAATGGCCTGTGTACCATAGCAGCCTCTTCTGAACTGCTAGAGCACCACCAGGAAGATGCTGGACCTCAGCTTTCTGACCGAGGAGGAGTACGAAAAGCTGTTACAGGTGCTGCAGAGGGATGAGGAACTCAAGAGGAAGGATGGCGATCGGATCAGGTAGGAGGCTGGGTCTTTGCCAGTTCTGAGAGGCGGGTTGCCGTATTCCAGTGGACTTGCATGCGCAGGATCACAAGAGTGCGAATCTTCCACAGTCAGTTTGCTCAAAGAGGCCCTCCCAGTTAAATGTGGTTTCTTTATAAGTACGTGCATGGAGTTCCATCAGTCTACGTAGACCCTCACAAAGGTTTGTAAGAGAACAAGAATGACAACTCCCTGCCCCGAGGCACATACAGTATTCACAAAAAGGATGTCTGTCTAACCTAGGATGCAGAGAGATTGAGGAGAGCACATCTTGCCTTTATGGCAGTTAGAGAGAGAAGGAGGTTACCAGAAGGAAGGAACCACTGAGAGTAGCATTCTGGGTAGACAAAGACAGCATCAGAACAAACAAAGAGGAAGGATACAGGAACGGACCTGTCTAGCCCTGCTCGCTTTACTGTCCCCACTACTGCCCCCTCTGAAGCATTAGTGAGCTCTGTACAAAGTAGGGATGACAACCTCCAGGTGGGACCTGGGGATCCCCTGGAATTACAGCTCATCTCCAGGCTACAGAGATAAGTTCCCCCGGAGAAAATGGATGCTTTGGAGGATGGATTCTGTGGCATTGTACCCTGCTGAGGCCCCTGTCCTCCCCAGTCTCCATCCCAAAAATCTCCAGGAGTGTCCCAACCTGGATCTGGCAGACGTACCCCTGATTCCCCGCCCCAGTGGCCAGGGGGACCCGGTAACCCTAGTACAAAGGAACACTTCACCGTCCTCCACTAACAACAGAAACAAGAGTAAAATTGGAGGAATGTGAGCACATGCAATTATTTATGTATATATTTATGCCAGTGATCTCCAGCGTGCTGACCATGGGCACCTTGGTGCTCACTTATGGGATCCCTGGTACCAGTCCTGAGTTTCCTTCACCTCGGTGGATCAGGAGTTTCTTCAGAGTAACCCAGGAGACATCAGCTTTGTGTCTTCAGGGAACACTCATTCAAAAACAGCCTCTTCTGTTGTATTTATTTTTTTTATTTGATTTGGTATGATTTGTATCCCACCATACCCCGTAAGCGGGCTCAGAGTGGCTCACAACACATAGGCAGCTCACAGTGCACTTAGCTAGGAACCACCCGGCATTTTGTTATTGGCCCCTGCCCCCATAGCAGCTGTTTTAGGATTGACAGTGTCCAGGGTTGCCAGACTCCAGGTGGGGGCTGGAGATCTCCTCA
The DNA here is from genome assembly GCA_029375565.1 of Gekko gecko. Classification (NCBI taxonomy): domain Eukaryota; kingdom Metazoa; phylum Chordata; class Lepidosauria; order Squamata; family Gekkonidae; genus Gekko; species Gekko gecko. Next base: position 14,543,052 of record JAPDNY010000012.1, on the reverse strand, counting down.
AATTACAACTGATCTCCAGATAGGGTTATCAGGTCTTACTGGGCTGCCGGTAGGGTCCAGTCTTCCTCCGGGAGTCTTCCGGAGGTGATGTCATTGTTGGGCGGGACACTCTGACATTTGGGGAAAAACTCTATGGTCACCATAGAGTTCTTGCCCAAATGCTAGAGCATGCCCCACACAACATGCCTGGCATGATGACGTCACCTCTGGATGATGTCATCATGCCAGGCACATCAAGTGGGATGGGGCTCTTTGGGGGTGGGGCCGTCCATCAGGAGGATGGCAACCCTGTCTCCAGACAATAGAGATCAGTTCCCCTGGAGTAAATGGCTGCTTTGGAAGGTGTACTGTACAGGATTACACCTCACTGAAGATCCTTCTCCCCACCTCTGCCAGCAAATCTCCAGGAAAATCCTAGTCTGGAGTTGGCAACACTAACAATGCCCCCCAAGGCAGCCATTTTGTTGAGCACCCACTACTGGTTCTCAAAATTCCAGTGGCGCCCACAGGTTCAACATATTTGGGACTCCTGCCTCTTGCATTCGCAGTATCCCATTCTAACAAAAGCAGTAGCATTCATAAAACAAAACCAAAAAATAACAATAGAAACAATAAAATAATTGCACAAGCAGTGGCTTTAAAAAATGCCCACCAACAAGGAGTAATAAAATCAGCCATGGTTAAAAATCAAAGCCTGAACCATAAAACTGGCAGTCGCACAAGCTCAGGAACAAGGTGACTGACTTCAACCCACTTGTTTCATGAGCTTGAGTTTAGCAATCGCTGGTCATTTTCTGTCTGATCCCTTCCGTGGAAGCTGAGGAAGAAGCGTCCCCTTTTCTGAATCCTTCCATGGGGCAGCCTGCAGGCAATGCGTTTTGCAAGAAATCCGGGTATCTGAAACTCCAAGCCTCACAGGAGCCTCCCTTTGCTGACAGTTGCTTCTCCAGGCAGGCTGGTAGGATTCTGAAAGTAGCATGTTCCAAAAGGCAGCTGTAGCCCTCAACCACCACAGCAGCATTCGGACAATTGTGAAAGCAGGTATAAAAAAAGAGAAGAATCCCACCTGTCAAACATCTGGCCTATGTTCTTTGTTTTTCCTTTCTTTTCTTGCCATCAAGTCACAGTCGACTTACGGTGACCCCACAGGGTGCTTCAAGGCAAGAGACATTTCAGAGGTGGTTGGCCATCGCCTGCCTTTGTGTAGCATCCTTGGAGTTCCTTGGTGGTCTCCCATCCAAATACTAACCATGGCCAACCCTGCTTAGCTTCAAAGATCTGACGAGACCGGGCAAGCCTGTGTCCATCCAGATCAGGGCCCAGGTTTATGTGAGTTTAATGAACTGAGGATCTCATTCTCTAGAATAAACGTACATTTCCCAACTGCAGCATGAAGCCACGTAGAAGTACCTACTCCTCCCATACTGGTGTCCAGCCATACTGGAGGGTTGCTCTTTCCAAGTTTTGCTTTCTGTGCCCCTGCCTATGGAGTTGAGGCAGGTGGCAACCAGATACAGGCCTTTTTCAGTGGTGGCACCTTTGCCTTTGTCCAGCCCTCCTCCCTGAGGGTCTCTTAATGCCTACCTTACTCTCTTTCAGACAACAGGCCCCAAACATTTATCTTTTCTCTCTCAGGCTCTTAGCTGAGGGGCTCCATCTTTTTCAGATTTTTTTTGTCTGCTTTGAGCCCAGGGACTGTTCTATTAGATAAAATTGTAGGGTGCCAAATGTTGTTTTTATGCTGTTCTTCTGCCCCGGCTTGTTTTCTTGTCAGCTTCTAAATTTTATGGGTGGTTCCTGTTTTTTACTTTGTGAGCCATCTCAAGAAGGACTCTGGAGAGGTGGCATCTCAATCTTTTGGGTAAATAATAAATTGACAGCCTTACAAGCAGATCTCCCAGGCAGCCCAGCGGAGGACCTCTGTGTTTTCTGAAATTACCTTTAGTCGCTGCTTACTGGCCCCTGGAGTCTGCCATTTGTCAACGAGCATTTGCCATCACTCTTTCCACCTCTGTGTCCCTGATCCAGCGAAGGCTTCCAAATGCATAGCCCTTAGGGTGGCCAGTATGGCTCCTGGTCACCATAGAGTTTTTACCCAAATGCTAGAGTGTCCCCCACATGACGTGCCTGGCGTGATGATGTCACCTCTGGGTGGGTGCAACAGGGCTCTTTGTGGTGGGGCTCACCCAGCCAGCCATTTGGCTGGCAGCGGATTGGGGGGCCGGAAAGCAGGGAAAGCTCCATCCCCATTGGCGGGTTGGCAACCCTAATAGCCCTTGCTGGACCAGAACCATGGGCCTGTGCCTGATGTGCTTCTGAGCATACATGTGAGCCCAGATACATCTTTGTACTGCATTGCTTTCAGTGAGATGCACAATTGAATGTGCGTTCCCCATCCACATTCTGGGGCAACCAGTCTCATGAACATAAGGATATAAACAGAGTCCATCTAGTCCAGCATCTTGTTAACCCACCGTGGGCAATCAGATGTTGCCAGAAGGCCCACAGACAAGACCCAGGGGCCAAAGCCGCATCCTCACAAATGATATTCTGAGATGCACTGGGTGGGATCCAGACTAACGGAAGGGATAGAATAATTTCTGCCAATTCCCTCTTCCTGCTACAGACCCCCTATTTCTTCTTGTGCTGTTCCCGAGGGTCCCCTTATCCCCTAGGAGCAGCTTTCAGGAAGATCAGTGGGGAAGCAGGAACGTTGTTACAAACGTGCCCTTAGTCTGGATCTCACCCACTGATTCTAGACATGGGGATTCCATTGGCTCATAGCTGTTGGTGGACTCATTTTAGGGGGGTTTATCTTATCCCCCTTTGAAAGCCATCTTAGCTAGAGACTACCTGAGTATTCCATGAATGGCAGATGGAAGGTGAAGGGAGGGGATTCTCAACTGGAGTTGTGTCCAGACATGGCAGAGGGATGCTTATAGACACAACAGACAAGCTGGTTTTACAGCAGATTAAAGCCATGGTGTGCATTTAGCTGAAGTATGTGCTTTACAGCACAGTGCTAAGCATAGTTAACACCCATCCCCATCTGTGTCCATTGAAGTTTAGGACTGTGCCGTCACTCCTCCAGTGCAAAATAAAAAGGCTCTTAATTTCTAGGGAACACGCTGTGATGCGGCCTACCTTTGTGAAATACACGAACCCTTACAGCACAGCAGATCCTTGCAGCTGTGAGCCGGATTTTGTTTAATTTCTCTTCAGGCGACTGCAGGCCTCACTTAAGGATGAAAAGAAGAAGAAATTTGTGACGGGGGAATGGTTTCATGAGGCGAAGGCAAAGCGGTTTCAAGAAGACTTAGAAGGGCCAGAGCTACTTCGAGTTTCGATTAGGAAAAAACAGAGCAACGCAAGTTGTAAGTACTGGATCATTCGCAGTAGGATCCGAATATTCTTCCCCTGCTTATTTCGACGGATTCTGGCTTTAATTGTTATACAGATGTGCTCCGAAGTGTAGGAGGCATAGTGACAGTTGCACACATTTGGTTTTTTTGAGAAGGTGAGATGGACATGACCAACACAAAAAGTGCAGAGAAGGGCAACTAGAATGATAAAAGGGTTGGAACACCTTCCCTATGAAGGAAGGTTAAAACGCTTGGGGCTCTTTAGCTTGGAGAAACGACGGCTGAGGGGTGACATGATCGAGGTTTATAAGATTATGCATGGGATAGAGCAGGTTGAGAAAGAAGTACTTTTCTCCCTTTCTCACAAGACAAGAACTCGTGGGCACTCCATGAAATTGCTGAGCAGTCAGGTTAGAACAGATAAAAGGAAGTACTTCTTCACCCAAAGAGTGATTAACACATGGAATTCACTGCCACAGGAGGTGGTGGCAGCTACAAGCATGGACAGTTTCAAGAGGGAATTAGATAAACATATGGAGCAGAAGTCCATCAGTGGCTATTAGCCACAGGGTATAGATGGGAACTCTCAGTCTGGAGCAGGTGATGCACTCTATTCTTGGTGCTGGAGGGGGCAGCAGTGGGAGGGCTTCTAGTGTCCTGGCCCCACTGCTGTACCTCCTGATGGCACCTGGTATATTTTGGCTGCTGTGTGACAGAGTGTTGGACTAGATGGGCCATTGGCCTGATTCAACATTAGCTTCTCTTATGTTCTTATGTTCTTAACCTGAATGAACGTACATATAATGATTTACATGTGGTATAAAATCACCTGTATATTCTGGCCTCGAAGACATCAGTCCATGTGCATTCTCAGGAAATCTAGGAGTTTGGGGACTGTATTGTCCCATTAACAGATCTGTTTAGGGTCCATTTGCAATCCCAGTGTCATATTAACTGGGTCTTTTAATGTGGTGCATCATAATGAGATTTTTTCCATTTTGTTTTTGTGGAGTTTTTTATTCCCTTTTTGTGGTTTTAAAATAAATGTAATGTGCAGAATGCAAGATGAATGGATGTATCTAGTGCAGTATGCTTGCTTTATCACGATACATTTAATACATCCATTGCAGCCAATATTGTACCAATACGAGGTAGTCATCATTCAGTAAACGAATTCTCTCTGTGTCAGCTTTCTTTTAACTCATATTTAACAGCTGGGTTCGGTGAAAAGTTCATATTCAGCTAATATTCTGTAGGAAAGTAATCATCAACAGGGTACAGTTGTCCCCGGACAAGTAGCCGGAAACTATAGAATAGGATGCTGTAGGCTGAACAGGAGCCTGAGCTGGTTGACATGTCAAAAAAAAAAAGTTATGGAGTTCAGTGAACTAAAAAATTCAAAAAGAGGGGCCCACCTTCCTAGAAGAACTGGATGGAATCCTACTTTAGGCTGCAAGAAGTCCAGCCATAGGAAGGCTTCCAACTCTGCTTAGTGGAGTGATAGGATAAAGGCGAGTAGGAGTCTCACACAGTTAATGAGAGTAGGCTACACAGCAGTGTCATTGAGGGCAAATGAAACTCATTCATGATGAGGGCAGTGCTTTCAGGAAACCTTGGGGTGACTGTCACAAGAATCCGTCAATCATCAATCTGTCCTGTCAGCTTCTCATGGAAACAGGAGGAACCAGTCATTCCTGGTCTTAATTCTGCTTTGGAGGTGTTTCTATCTTTGCAAAAAGGTGTCAGGTAGCCCTGCCATGATGGATGGAAGGGAGGGAGGTGGGCTCTGGGCGCCTTAGTGGCGTGACAGGCGGGAGGTTGGAATCTGGGGAGTTGGTTGATTTACGCCTAGGGTGTGAGAATGGAATGTGGCTTCTATTACCCCTATCTCTTGCAGCCTAGACATTCTGACCTTGACAAGTCAGGCTGCGCGCTTCACTATCGCTGGCATAGATGTAGCTTGCTGTGAATAATGGGGGCGGTGGGAATTTTATTAGCGTAGTAACTTTCGATTTCCCAGTCGCATGTTATTCTTTGTATGGTAGAAGGGGGGGTCCCCATTCACCCCCTTCCCTGTATAACCGCTTGCTTTCTGTAACCAAGTCATTCTGAACAAGAAACCTGTTCCAGTGATCTATCTATTGCAGCTTAATAAACGCTATCCTTGCTTGCATCACAAGGCCTGGTGTTTTTGCTGACTAAGTTAGGACTTCTGACAGTTTGTTCAGAATCATCAATTACTTTTGGGACTGGTCCTAAACCCGCAACTCCAAAATGAGCGGCGGAGAAGAAGACACTCTCCCAATTGAAGAAGAAGAAAAGGATAAGAAACCTCCCGGGAAAGACGTACCCAGAGAGACCCCGGACACACACGTGCCGAGACAATGGGGTCTGGAGTACGACTTTGGAGGGCCTTACGGAGACCCCTATGGGGCAGCCTATGGGGGGTGACCACCCGAGTTGGACGTAGACGTGACTGGGTGAAACCCCTGGCTGACACCCATGAAGCGTGGTTCGGGACCCCGAGAGCTTCCATGGGGATGAGCCACCCCGAGAGGTCGGTCAGAAAACTAATCACGGCGGAAGCCCTGGAAGAGACTGGCCGAGACTCCGATACCCTGGAAGGCGCCGTGGTAAGGAGGAGATGGACTGAAGAACCGAGCCAAGACCGCCTGATGCGATTCCTAGACGAATCCCTCGCACGCATCCCACAGATGATCGCGGAGGGCATCCGGGAAGAGCGCGAGCGGCAAAGACGCGAGGAACCACCAGCCCAGGTCCCTCCCGATCAGCGGCCGGTGCCGGACCAAGACCAGGGAAACGTGCCAGCCGGGCCGGTGGAGCAACCAGCGGGGCCAGGACCCCAGGGGCCGCCGGGGCAACCACCCCCTCGTCCTTGGGGGTTCTTGCCGCCCAAGCCTACAGAACTTCTGGATGCTGACTTTGACGGAGACCCCGAGAAATTCCCATTCTTTCTGGTGCGAGCCGAGAGGTTTATCGAGATCTGGGGCCACCTATTCCAGCGAGAAGAGCGGATAGTTGATGTCATAGCAGCTGAGAGAGATCGATTCTTTCATGTGGGCCATGAAAGAGCAATTCGAGGATGTGCACTCCACCAAGGCAGCGAAGGCAACGATCCGAAGCCTCAAACAGGGCGCACGATCGGTGAGAGACTATACCTCGGAGTTCCGCAGATGTGCCGCCAAACTCCGAGGGGAAGGGAACCTCGTTGACTTCTACAAGTGGGGACTCAACGCGGAGATCCGCCAGGAAGTCACCAGGAATCAAGACCCGAACACCCTCACCGGATGGGTTCAAGCAGCCGTCACGATGGAGAACCGCCTGAAGACCATCAAACTGGATGACGCCGCAGCGATGGCTAACAGGGGCCCTGCACCGGCTGCGAGAGGGAAAACCCCTGCACCGAACCCGAAGCTGAGGGACGGCACCAGGGAGCTCCGGATGAAGCAAGGTCTTTGCCTCAAATGCGGAGAAGGGGGCCATTTCGCTGCGAACTGCCCAACATCGTCTACATCACCCGGAGTACCGAAAGGAGCCAAGAAGAAGTTTGACACATCCACGCCAAAACAGGTGGCGAAACCGAAGGGGTGAAAGCTCTGCAAGCCAAACCGCTCAGCGAAGCATCCGACTCATCCAATGGCGAGACCGTGCCGCAGGGAAACGAGACGGACCTGCTGTAAACAGCGCTGAACAGCAGGTCCCACATCCCCAGGCGCAACTCCCGGTGAGCAAACCCCCTCTCTTTTCTTTCTCACGGTGACTCTAATGGACCCGGGTCTATTGACCCATGTGAGAGTACGAGCTCTCATTGACTCTGGGTGTGGGAGAGACCTTATTAACCCCACACTAATAACGGGACTTGGGGCGAAAGTTGTTAAATTAACTGACCCCTTGATTTTTACGCAAATGGACGGGTCCACCATGAAAGAACCCTGCAAATACGAGACTGTACCCCTGCGGGTGGGGCTCGGGCAACACTGGGAAGAAAGACCTTTCGTGGTTACCCCTTCAGCCCGATTTCCCTTGGTTCTAGGGAGCCCATGGTTCTTTGATCACGATCCTCACGTACTGTGGGGGAGGGGAAGGTCAACTTCATCTCCAAAAAATGCCAGTCCCACGCATGGAAAAAGGAGTGGGGACCCATGATGGGAGGGCAACTCTTAGTGACAGTGGGGGTGGCAGACGCAGAGCTGGAAGGCATTCCCCCCGAGTATCACGACCTGGCTCCCGTTTTTGGAGAGGAGGAGGCCTCTGACTGTGCAATTGAAATTTTACCCAACCAAAAACTACCGAAGGGAAAACTGTATTCTATGAGCCCTTCGGAAAAGGTAGAACTGAGGAAGTTCATCGATAAAAACCTCAGTAGGGGTTTCATACGGCCGGCGTCCTCCCCGTTTGCGGCTCCTGTGCTTTTTCGGAAAAAAAAGGATGGGGGATTGCGGCTATGTACCGACTACCGCGGCTTGAATGCAGTGTCAAACACAAACGCTTACCCCATGCCCCTCATAAAAGACTTGTTGGCGGCAGTGGCTGGGGGGAAAATTTTCTCTAAGCTAGACCTCCGGGATGCCTATTTCAGAGTCCGCATACGGGAGGGGGATGAATTTAAAACGGCGTTCAACACCCCCTCGGCCAGTTTGAATACTTAGTCATGCCCTTCGGGCTCCAGGGGGCCCCTGGGGTCTTCATGAACTTGATTAACGAGGTGTTGCATAAACACTTGTTCAAGGGGGTCCTTGTTTACCTTGATGACATTCTTTTGTACTCCCCGACCTTAAATCGCATGTGAAACTGGTGCGAGAAGTACTACAAACGTTGCACAAGCATAAACTGTTTGCCAAACTATCCAAGTGTGAATTTCACAAAACGGAGATCCCGTTTCTGGGCTACCGCATTTCCCAGAAGGGGATTGAGATGGACCCTGACAAAGTTAAAGATGTCGTGGGGTGGGAGCCTCCCAAAACGAGGAGGCAACTCCAGGGGTTCCTCGGATTCGCGAACTTTTATAGATCGTTCCTCTCGAACTTTGCCCAGGTGGCTCTTCCCTTGACGGACTTACTGAAAACCAAAGGGAAGCCGCCCGAATGCACTCGGCCAGGGGCCAAACTAGAATGGTCGCCAGAGTGCCAGCGGGCGTTCGACAGCTTGAAAGCCCTTTTTACGTCGGAACCCGTGTTGGCCCACCCTAATGAACTAAAAAAATTCATTGTTCAAGTTGACGCCTCGGACGTTGCAATGGGGGGCGATCCTCCAAGAGGGGAGGATGGCAGATTGCACCCCCTTGCCTATGTTTCAAAAAAATTTAACGATACCGAACGGAATTGGTCGGTGTGGGAAAAAGAAGCGGGATCGATCCGTTTAGCGTTGGCTACCTGGCGCCATTGGTTAGAGGGGGCGCGAGTCCCGTTCGAGGTCTGGACTGATCACAAAAACCTCGAGCTACTCCGCTCCCCCCGTTCCCTGAACGCCAAACAGCTCCGCTGGGCTGATTTCTTCTCCAAGTTCAATTTCACACTGCACCACTTCCCGGGGACATCTAACTCGCTGGCTGATGCACTGTCACGCCTCCCTCAACACGACAGCAAAAGGGAGGAGATTCGTGACTCGATCTTCACTCCCTCCCAGTTGGGAGGAGCAGTAACTACTCGGAGGCAGGCCAAACAGTCCCCCCCACCGCCAGACCCTCCTCCAAATGAATGGGCGGTGAAGTTCTCCACAGAACTGTCGGATGCGGACAGGGAGGAGGTGGCGGGGGAAGAAGGAATGTCCCTGAATGCGCATGGTTGCTGGACTAAACATAACAAACTCTTTGTCCCACGGTCTCTCAGGGGGGAGGTAATGGGCTGGGCGCACGGATCAAAGCTAGCTGGACACACGGGGTTTGTGAAATCTCTCCAGCTACTGCAAAGACAATTTTGGTGGCCGGGACTACGAAAAGATGTTTCTCTCTTCACGTCAGCCTGTCAAACGTGCTTGATGAGTAAACCTCGGCCCGGTAAACCCCCAGGTGCACTACAGCCCCTCCCTACCCCGGCCCGGCCGTGGGAAATGATCTCTATGGACTTTATTACGGATCTACCCCCTAGCGGGGGGAAACCGTCATATGGATGATAGTGGACCTCTTTACGAAACAAGCGCATTTCGTTCCGTTTGCCACCATCCCCTCTGCTAAGAAATTAGCCTCTGCTTTCTTGCAACACGTTGTGAGACTACACACCTTACCTGCTAAGGTGATCTCGGACAGGGGGTTCAATTCGTTTCAAGGTTCTGGAGCGAACTTATGTCACTGCTTGGGGTGGAGAGGGGGGTGAGCAGTGCCTACCATCCTGAATCCGATGGGCAGACCGAACGTGTAAATCAGACTCTGGAACAATACCTGCGGTGTTTTTCTAACTTTCAGCAGGACAATTGGCATTCTCTGTTACCTTTGGCTGAGTTCTGTTACAATAATACTCAGCACTCGTCGACGGGGATGTCCCCGTTTAAAGCAGTACATGGATATGACGCCCTGCCTTTGCCATTTTTGACTTCTCCCGACCTCCCGGCGGGGGACGCTGGGGACTGGTGCAAACAGCTGCAGGAGGCGTGGGGCTCGTTAGCCAAGACTCTTGAGGAGGCTAAGACTGCGTACAAACTCCAAGCAGATAAAAAACGTAGCCTTGCTTGGGTTCCAAAATGTGGAGAGTTTGCTTACTTGTCCACCCAACATTTGCGTCGAATTCAGCCGAGTCGCAAACTCGGTTGGAAATATATTGGTCCTTTTGAGATTGTGAGAGTGATTAACAATGTAACTGTTGAACTTGCGTTGCCTAAGTCTCTAAAGTCTGTTCATCCTGTTTTTCATGTAAGGCTTCTACGCCAAGCGCCTGAAGAGAACAGATGGAGACCGCAACGGCCGACCCCTCCTCCGCTGCTGGTGGGGGGGAACCTCACTATGAAGTATCGCAAATTCTGGACTCTAAAATCTCTCGCAATCGCTTGTTTTACCTGGTTGAATGGATTGACTTTGGGCCGGAACAGAGGGAGTGGGTGCGGGCGGAAAATGTTTTGGCCCCCCGGCTTATCCGGGCGTTTCACAAGTTGTACCCCCATAAACCAAAGGGGTAGGACTATTTTCGAAGGGGCTGCATGTCAGGTAGCCCTGCCATGATGGATGGAAGGGAGGGAGGTGGGCTCTGGGCGCCTTGGTGGCGTGACAGGCGGGAGGTTGGAATCCGGGGAGTTGGTTGATTTACACCTAGGGTGTGAGAATGGAATGTGGCTTCTATTACCCCTATCTCTTGCAGCCTAGACATTCTGACCTTGACAAGTCAGGCTGCGCGCTTCACTATCGCTGGCATAGATGTAGCTTGCTGTGAATAATGGGGGCGGTGGGAATTTCATTAGCGTAGTAACTTTCGAATTCCCAGTCGCATGTTATTCTTTGTATGGTAGAAGGGGGGTCCCCATTCACCCCCTTCCCTGTATAACCGCTTGCTTTCTGTAACCAAGTCATTCTGAACAAGAAACCTGTTCCAGTGATCTATCTATTGCAGCTTAATAAACGCTATCCTTGCTTGCATCACAAGGCCTGGTGTTTTTGCTGACTAAGTTAGGACTTCTGACAAAAGGGCTGTGCAGATCACAGGAAGCTGACCTCTCCAGACGTATCCATCTGTGTTCTTCCTAATTCTTGGCTTTCAGCTTATAGTATTGTGTGTTATGTGCCTTCAAGTCACTTTCAACTTACATCAACACTGTGAATTAACAATCTCCAAAACATCCTATTATTAACAGCCGTGCACAGGTCTCTCAGAGTGAGGGCCATGGCTTCCTTCATTGAGTCCATCCATCTCATGCTGGGTCTTCCTCTTTTCCTTCTGCCTCCAGCTTTTCCTAGCATTATTGTCTTTTCCAGTGAGGCTTGTCTTCTCACGATGTGACCAAAGTACGATAGCCTCAGTTTAGTCATTTTAGCTTCAAAGGAGAATTCAGGCTTCATTTGATCAACTCACTTATGATATAAGTACATCAGTATTCACTTCCCCCTCAGGAGTCCCTTCTCCGAAAGTACTTTTCTCCCTTTCTCACAATACAAGAACTCGTGGACACTCCATGAAATTGCTGAGCAACCGGGTTAGAACAGATAAAAAGAAGTAGTTCTTCACCCAAAGAGTGATTGACACATGGAATTCACTGCCGCAGGAGGTGGTAGCAGCTACAAGCATAGACAGTTTCAAGAGGGAATTAGATAAACATATGGAGTGGAGGTCCATCAGTGGCTATTAGCCACAAGGTATAGATAGGAGCTCTCAGTCTGGGGCAGGTGATGCACTCTATTCTTGGTGCTGGAGGGGGCAGCAGTGGGAGGGCTTCTAGTGTCCTGGCCCCACTGCTGGACCTCCTGATGGCACCTGGTATTTTTGGCCACTGTGTGACAGAATGTTGGACTAGATGGGCCATTGGCCTGATCCAAGATTGGCTTATCTTATGTTCTTATGTTCTTATCTTTGTATTGAACATGTGAAGCTGATGCATACCATGTCAGGTCATTGGTTTGTCTGGCTCGGTACAGTCAGCTGAGACAGGCGGCAGCTCTACAGGATCTCAGGAAGAAAAGCTTTTCAGAGTGAGCCATATGGCCGCACGCCAAGAGTGCATGGGCAGCTTACGTATGGTGTAAACTGGCCCTGAAGATTTGAGCTTAGGGCCTCAGAGATGTAGTCTGGGACTTCATCTCCAGATCACAAAGTCCTTGTGTTTTTAGGGAAACAATGCAAGGCCTTTGCTTCACATGTCCAATGGGAGTTTTGTGCCTCCCAAACGCACATCGGCTCTTTTCTGTTGATGACCACAGCAGGCAGGGAGAAGAGTTTGTAGCGCCCCCCATTGTGCACTGTTTTCACATCCTCAAACTGCCCAGTGGAGCCAGCCATTGGCCGAGCAATCAAAATCACATCATGATGTGTGTGGAAACACATAAGTATCTCAAGGGAGACTGCTTTTTCCCTGCATTGCCCGTTTTGTCTCCTTAGACTGCTTTTTGTTTGCGTGCATTCCCCCCCCCGTTTCTTCAGTCCTAATCCCACTGCATTGTTCTGTTTATCAGGAACCTCTGTCGTTTTGATTGAATTGTCGGTATCATATTTTGTAAGCTGCTTTGAGCCTCAATGGAAAAGGCAGGCTAGAAATAAGAATAAAGAAATAATAACCTTCCTGAGGGAACCGTGAAGAGCATCAGTGGTATGTCTAAAGTCCTGTCCTCATCCCAGCAAAAAAACCCCACTCTCCTCTTTCCTCGTAATTTGCCTGAGAATGCACGACAAGTATGTGAAACAGAACAAATCCGACTTGACGAAGGAGAATATAGTGGCTTTTTGTGAGGTAAAGTTTGGCTTGAATCCAGTTCTGCCAGCCTGCGTTCGGCACCTTGTTATCAGTGTTCCTTTGTGGGCAGCAACACAGGGGGGGATGATTCACATGACCACGGAGGCAGGCCAATAAAACCCCGGCCAAAATATTATGGGATTGCTGATCAGCATTGCCCCACCACCGGACTAATTAGTTTTGTGAGGGAGTGATGCCGCAGATATTTGAAACAGGTTAACTACTGGATCAGTTGATTCCAGGAATCTGGAGTTATAATTATGAGAATGGCTGAGTCATTTCATTAGGGCTACGACTTGTTTTCACGGAATTTTGTGTTCTCTTTTGTTAAATACAAGGGTTTCGTGTCCAAGCAATGCATAACTTTGTGAATCTGCGACTGGAGTCCCCACTGTGAAATTTAGCCCTAAAGTCAGGGCGGGGAGCAATATGAATTCAGACCATGGCACTGAGGAAATTTTTTTAAAAAACCTTTTCTCTCCCCCATGTGTGAGTCAGGTTGCTTTTTGTCCTGGTTAGCCAAAAAGCTTTTAAAAGTCTGTTTTCCCTGTCAAGGCTACAAGAATCCCTGAAGGGTAAACTTCAGTCATGGAAATGGTACTTTTTAATGTTTCCCAGCACCACAGGTCCAATACGTATCAGTCCCCTCTGGTGGCTTCTGTTGGAGGCTAATTTGCATGTCCAGAATTCAGTCACAGATCCCCAGATTGTGTTTCTGAAAAGTACTGAGACCTATGTTCCCTCTAAGCTGAGTTAGTGTGAGCTAGCTCACAGTTTTCTAGCCTCTGGCTCACACATTTTTTCTCAGCTCAGGAAGGATGGCTCCAGAGCACACTGATTTATGCAGTAGCCAAATCACTTGCTCACAACTTTAGTGCCAGTCGCTCACAAAATAGAATTTTTGCTCACAAGACTCCGCAGCTTAAAGGGAACATCGACTGAGACTGATGAGTGATTTCAGCTCTCACATACTTTATTAGTTCAAGAACAAGACAACTTTGCCTGGCTCGCAGGCCAGTTTATATCCCCTGAAAACCACACACCCCAAACACACCCCACTCAAGACATCGGCTATTTACAGTGGCCGAGAGTTCCATGGGCTCTTGGCTGGGAGCCTAACCCTCTGATTGGAGCAGGCTAGGATCCGCTGAGTCCTTTGTTCAGGTGAGCGAAGCTCGGACATTTTTGCCTGACCGCATGGCTTCCTTGCCTCGCATGTGGTCAGGTCTGATTGCATTATGTCTGATTGCATTATGTCTGAGTACATTACAGAATCATTTGGACGCCAGCAGTGTTCCCTCTAAGCTGAGTTAGTGTGAGCTAGCTCATGGTTTTTTAGCCTCCAGCTCACAGATTTTTGTCTTAGCTCATGAAGGGATGGCTCCAGAGCAAACTAAGTTATGCAGTAGCCAAATCGCTCGCTCACAACTTTAATGCCAGCAGCTCACAAAGTAGAATTTTTGCTCACAAGGCTCCACAGCTTAGAGGGAGCATTGGATGCCAGTGCTCCAAAAGCATCTGATTTTTTTTCTTCCATGCTATATATCTTCTGTTTTTTCATCAGGGCTCCGGGGGCATCTTAAAAACTAACTGATGTCTTGTGTTACCAGCTTATGCCACAATAAATCTGTTAGTTCACAGCATGTTCTGGTGTCTTTCCTGCAACAGGCTAATACGGAACTTTCCCCGAGCTCAAGGCCGTGGAGGAACAGCAGAGGAGCTGATCTTCTGCCCTCCACTTTCCTTCTTTCTGAGAGAGAAAAAAGGCCAGCTACTAATGGTGTTAGGAGCTGCGGTGGCTCAAGTGGTTAAGACGCTGAACTGCAGGCTGTGGAAGGTCAGTAGTTCAGCAGTTCAAGACCTGAGAGTGCCACATGACGGAGTGAGCTCCCGTCTCTAGTTCCAGCTCCTGCCAACCTAGCAGTTTGAAAGCAAGAAATTGCAAGTAGATAAATAGGTACCACTCCGGTGGGAAGGTAACAGCGTTCCGTGCGCCTTGGTGTTTAGTCATGCCGGCCACATGACCACGGAAACGTCTTCGGACAGCGCTGGCTCTTCGGCTTTGAAACGGAGATGAGCACCGCAACCCTAGAGTCGGATTCGACTGGCTTTCGAGCAAGGGAACCTTTACTAATGGTGTTTGCAATAGTTTTTAAACAGTTTGCACTTTCCCATAAGCTAAGACTGGAACTGAAGTACAAAGGGGTGGCGTGGTGGGAATAACCAGCCAGAGACAAACTCCAGCCTCTGATGATCTCATGAAGATTTCCTTTACCAGTAAAGTTACCATATACCATACCATATAGAGAGAAAGTGTGGTGTCGTGGTTAGAGTACCAGCCTAGGAACTGGAAGAACCAGGTTCAAATCCCCACTCTGCTGTGGAAGCTTGCTAGGTGACCTGGGGCCAGTTACACACTCTCAGCCTAATTTGACTCACAGGGAATAAAATGGAGGAGAGGAGAATTACGTAAGCCCTCTTGGATCTCCATTGGGGAGGCCAGGTGGGGTGTAAATGAAGTAAAGGAATATTCCAGTCGCATCAGTCCAGGAAGTTTAGTTTGCACATTACGCCAATTATTGGCTGATCAGGCAAATCATTATGGCATTATATAGGAGTTGCTTTGTGTCTCCTCTTGACATCTGGGACAGAACGTTAAAGAAGCACCAGAATATTTGAACCTCTCTGTTTGCTCAGTCTTCTAAGGAAGAGCAGCAGCAAGCACATCAATCATGGCCGCAGCTTCCTTTATTGGCTGGAGCAATGGAGAGGTGGAAGCAGGTTGGTTTCTCATTCAGTGATTGAACAGAGTACAGTTTGCATATTTTGTCCTCATCTCTGGAACTACAAGGGCTTGAGCCAACTTTTAAAAAAAAACGAATTCTGGGAACCTGGACGTAATAGGATTGTCAGTCCCTGCATGGCCTGTGGCAACCCTACACTGAAGGCCATGGAGATTAACAGGACAGTCCTGAACCGAACTGCACCCTTACAAATACATCAAAGTCTGTCATCTAAACCACTGTAGTTCTTTGGCTTCAGTGGATTTAGAAGGGTATATTTAGAAGGGTATGCGGTGGCTCAAGTGGTTAAGACACTGAACTGCAGACAAAGTTCAGCAGTTCAAGACCTGAGTGCCACATAACGGAGTGAGCTCCCGTCTCTGGTCCCAGTTCCTGGCAACCAGGCAGTTCGAAAGCAAGAAATTACAAGTAGATAAATAGGTACCACTTTGGTGGGAAGGTAACAGCATTCCGTGCACCTCAGCGTCTAGTCATGCCGGCCACATGACCACTGAAATATCTCTGGACAGCGCTGGCTCTTCAGCTTGGAAACGGAGATGAGCACCGCATCCCTAGAGTCAGATTCAACGGGCTTTTGAGCAAGGGAAACCTTTACCTAACTCTGCTTAGGACTGCAGTATTAGGGTGCAGGCCATCCATGATCTGCACTTCCACAAGAGACAATTTATTTAACAAAAGCTACTACACAGAAGTTACTTAAAACAACTGAAATCATTCTAAAACTGCATACATTTGAATACCCCCATTCAACTAGGTTCTTTAGTTTGCAGATAGGAATGATGTTTTTCCAGACTCAAAAAAAGAAGAAAAATATTATTTGCATACAGCCAAGATCTTCTTTGTCCTGTCACTGATGGCTGCCCAAAGGTTGCTCGATGGTTTTTTAACTGGCAAAGAGAACTACAGCTTGCCTTAAATTTTTAATCCCTTGCCGTTGTGGCTTACCCAGTGGTGTGTTGGTATCATCATCACAATGGTATGGCAAAACAAGGGAATAGACAGGCAGTGGCAAAACGTCTGATGAACAGGTGCCAGAAAATGACCCACTTCCACAGTATTCTGGTTGGGAAAGGCAAGGGCCAAAATAGTGACTTTTACAGAATCTTTTCTGTGGGTAGGTTTCTTGGGGTTTTTTGGTTCCCAGGTGCCCATAATTATTTAATCAACTGATGTCACATAGCCAGTGGGGGCCACTACAGCGGTTCTTTTGGTTAAATATCAGTGGGGTAGCAGAGTGCCCAACAGCTTTAGCGCAGCAGAGCTCATCAGGTCAGCATGTGTGCCAGCAAGAAACAGCATTACACAGAGCCTTTTTATCTTTTCAAACTAATAATAGGAGTTTATTATAGGAACTCCATTTCTAGATAGGAAAGTGGAGAGATAGATTCTCTGATCTGGTCTAACTAGTTAGATCAGCCGCCCTGAGCCTTCTTTGGTGGGGAGGGCAAGGTATAAATCAATCAACCAGACAAACAAATAAATAAATAATACAAGAAAAGGCATCCTGTTCTCAAGTCTCCAAGGTGGAGAAATATAGCATTGTGTGTGGAGAGAGCATGTTAGAGCAGAAGGAAGGAAACTTTCCCTAACAGTAGCAATCTACACTTCAAAGGGGTAGCATCAGAGAGTAATAAAAACAAGGTTGGGCAGTGTCCTGCCTGTCTAGCTCTCTGACTCTCTTGTAGTCTTCCTCTGTAGTCTGAGGCAAAGAGACAGCGCCAAGTCCTTCATTTCCAACAGTTCGCTGGTTGGAATTTCCACTTAGCGGATCAATCAGAGGGGACAGAGAAGGTCTTGTCTTACCAGCACCCATCAAGAGGTGGTGGTAGAAGCAGGGAGTATTTTAGCCAGTATCATGCCAATAGACTAGCAGGCTCCACTGACAGTAGTAGCCTGCGCTACAGCTGCTAGCCAGTCAGCAGCTGCACTCTTGTCTGAGCCTGACTGAAATGTTCTCCAGGGAAAGTTCCAGTGCTGAAGGAATTGAGTTTCCTTTGGCTGGCTCATGATATCCTTGTAATGTGTCTTTTAGCTACAAGCAAAGCATACAGGAAGGAAATAGGCAGCCTTGCAGCCAGCAATCACTCTATGAATCCTGCATGCAGTTGCCGGGCAGAGTGCCTGCACCCTGCCGTGCCTCCGTCTTTGGCCAATTACAAATTTTCTTTGTCTCCATCTCAATTGAAGCTGTAAATCTAAGCCCTGTTTGCATTTCAACTGCATTTAAGAGGCCCCAAACAATTGCGTTGGAAGGCCTGAATGAACGTATGATGGACCCCATGTTATTCTCCCTACCCTGAGGTAGGTTTTTCCTGCCAGAATTCTTAGTTCCCTTCAGGTACTGAGCTGGCCCCTATTAGCGTGGTAATATTTGCAGCTTTATAAATCTGAGTGTCCCACTCTGTGACAGAATCTGATTTGGCTTTTTGCCCAGCCCAGGAACTTGTCAGGAGAAAACAGGAGCCCTCCTTCTTAGAACCCTTGAAATGGCCCTGATGACTGTGTAACAGTGGACAATAATGATTTTATTTAATAGGCTGGGGTGGTATGGGGTAGACAGGACTCGGAAAGGCTGAGGTAAACATTATTGGTAAAACAGTATATATTTCAGTTGGCAGACAAGATGGTGTTGAAGTAGCTTATTTTCACAAATTCTTGGTTTTTCTCAGTGAGAGATGGTTGACTTAAGTATTTTAGTTTCAGTTACTGTGTATCTGTGTATAGTTTCCTAATAACTGTTCAGGTTTTCTGGAAAGGTCACTCTTTTTGTGTATCAAATTCTCTCCCCTTTTCTGAAATCATACTGTGTCTTCTTTCCCCTGGGTAGTCTATAACCATTTCCTTTCACAACAGACTAGGGACTGCCTCAGTGCCTATTCCCTGTATAACTGGACAGGACTTATATTTCTTTTCTGTAAACATAATCCTTTTTCTTTTTGGCCTGATTGGGAGTTTCAGCCTGCTACCCACTCACTCTTGGCCAAAATCTCAAACCCAGGTTCTTGGCGTCTGTGTGAAAATGTAGCTTAAGCCGACACTAGACTCCGAATTTTTAGATGGAATTCTTTCTCAGGTTATGTTGACCACAGCTAATGCCAGGAGTCTCTCCCTTTATTCAAAAAGTGAACCTATTTGACAGACTTTTTAGTCAGACTCTTCAGGCATCCACTCCTTTGGCTGAACTTTTACTTTATTGAACAGTAACAGCCATTGAACTCAAAACAAACTCACTCTCCCCTCAGCACACAGGTGATTTTATATTTCCCTCAGCTGGCGCTGGCCAATCAGAGAAAAGGAGCAGCCTGTCACTCAAACTCAACATTCTAGAACAGAGTTAACTATTCATCTCCCTTCTCTGATTTTAATGCATTAGAAAAACAGCGTTTTAAATGGAGTCCATCACAGAGGGCAGGTAAGTGGAATCTGTACAAGGCCTGATTGACATGCCCACCAAGTGTACATGGTGGACACCAGAAGGATTAGCATGAGTTGTGTGTATGCCTGATGTTCCATGGTGGGAGCTCACTTCCCAGAAGTGTGGGAGACTGATTAGAACCACAGCAGCACATGGAGGAAAGGGACTTAAGCCTTCCCCTCACAGCATTTTCCTGGCCTGAAATGGCCCTGAGGAGCTCCTGTTTACCTCATGGGGGAAACTGGCCTATCCTGATAATGTTCTGTTAGTCCCTATAGCCAACTGGGGTTTTGAGGTTTCAGCTTGTCCCAGATGAAAATGCACTTCTTCTAAAACAACAGGTTTATAGCACGTAGTTGCAGACAGAGATGTAAAATTTCGTTTAATTTGATATAAAATTTCTGGTAATTTTGAAGTCACGGGGGACCGACAGACATAAAATACATCATGTACAACTTACTTAGCGTATAAAATTTGCAATATTTGACATATTTATGGAATTTAAAAGTTATAAATGCCTTAGTTTTGTACAAACAAGATAACAAATTTACCCAAATACTTGAGAAAAAACTGCAAGCTGATGTACCCAATGCTATATTAGCACATGTACCTTAATTTTTTCTATCAGGTTAGAGAGAACTAAGTTCTCAGTAAAACTTTCAGTTTTCTTCTAAGGCTTTGATGCCATTTCTGCCCCACCTCCTGATTTATGTATCACCCCTCCAAGGTAGGGCAATAAGCTCCTTTTTACCCAGTCTGGGGGTAAATGTGTCACAGTAATTTGAGGGAGAGGTGAAAAAGTCAATCACATCAGGCCGCAAGTGTTGGCAAAGTTTTAAATGTGCAAAAAGGAGCAGAGCTCAAGCTGCTGAACGAAAAAAGGTTTTATTTAGAAGAGAAACAACTGTGCAAAGAGGAGAGGAGAGAGAAGATTCTAACTATCTAACCATCTAACTGTGTAACAAACAACTAGGGAGGAAGTAGGTTAATAAAAAAGTTTCCAATGGGCTGATCAGGAGGCAGGAGGGGATAATTTGAAAATACCAGGAAGTCCTTAATCTGACTGTGCTGGCTATTTAACCTCTCTGATGCCCCCTGTAGGATACTCTTCTTACCCTTCTTGCTTCATGCACACAGCAGATCTTGTACATTCTAACAAAAGGGACAACAGAAGGCATGCAACTGTTGAGAAGCAATGAAAGCCTTCATGCTCCCCTTTAGGTGCAGAAATGCATCTTGGATTTAAGAGCTGTTTATGTCTCATTCGAATTTCACTCATTCGAAAGAGAAAATATTTCATTGGAGGTTTTTTTGTACTCCCCAAAATTTCCAGGAAAAATGGGGAGGAATCCTTGGGGAAAAGTAGGGAAATAACTTTTTTCCCCTGGGCCTCACATTTCTACTAGCAGATCCAGGTCTGTAGATGGAGGTGTTGGTCTACTCAGTGGGGACTGTCACCTTTAGCGAGCTTCAGGTGATTCACCAGCTGTCACTTTTTCTCAAAAACAATGCCTAGACCTGATCCCATCCTGGCTGCAACATGGTACAGTCACATTCATGTTAGATTGCTGGAGTGTGCCATTCATAGGCCTGCTTTTTGTGGCATCAAAATTGCTTGTGGGTGTGTTTCATAGAGAAGACGTCTTGCCAGTCTCAAAAGATCTATGCTGGCTGATTATTTGTTTCTGGGCTGAATGTATTGGCGTTTCCCATGTGAATCTGTCTACCAACTAAATTCAGCTTTGGAGATCTTTCTCTGTGCTGCCCTCACCTTCAGAGCAAAGGTGAATGAGCTTCAAATGAAGCCTTTTCTGTTGTGGCACCTTGACTCAGAGTAGACCTGCTAAGAATTGCACTGTATTAGCACAATCATAAACAGAGTTATATCCTGCCAAGCCTGTTTACTTGCATTGACTTAGGCTCTGTTTACAATGGCTCTGCATATCTCCTTGATACTTCTGCCTTCTGGAGTTGTATCTCTGAAATTAATAATGTATAGGGAATTGTCACTGTTAAAACACTTTGCACACATTATCCTGTTGTCATTCATACAACAGCCCTGTAAAGTAGAACAGTATTAGCTGGGCTGGTATCAATATACACTGAGATGGGGTAGCTGCCAGGGCCCAAGGATTCTAGGGGGAGGGGTCCATTGATGCTGACCCACTTTGTACTGACTTGCTAGCGCTCTACCACCCATGCTCCCAGATGCATGCAGTTTCCAGTGCCACCAGGGAAAGGGTTGTGGGCAAAGCAGGGTGGTGGCAGGTCTCACAAGTAGGCAGGGGAAGGACACACAGGTAGATGAGAGGCATGTGGTTGTGCGGGAGGAAATGAGGGTGTGCACATGACATGGCATTGGGCAAAGGAGGGGGGGCACCCTGGGAACTCTCTGTCCAGGGTCCCTCAAAACCTGGAACTGGCCCTGAGTATTAGTATTATATGTCTGCCGCTGATACAGGATGGCTTGCATGGCAGAGGTGTGATTTGAACTCTTAGCCACCGCTAAACACAAGTTCTCCTTTTCTTCTGGCCTCTTTTAAAATTACAGTAAATTAGTGAAGAGGTTATCATTTTAGAGGAACTTTCACAAAACAATGAACAAAGCGCGTTGAACTGGATGGGCGGCTGCGAGCCAAGAGTATAATTTGCCTCTTAATTCCAGCTGTCTTTGTTCCAAGCCACTATTTTCTTAGGCATCTCTATTATACCCAAAGCACCTTTTAATTTTTTTTGCTCTTTATAAAAAGCTTTAAGTACAGCCCAATACAAAACGTCCTGCATTTTTAAAATCGTGCTAATCTCCAATCTCAGTGGACTGGCCTGACTATAATTCTTGTCAGGTGAGCCAAAGGAATTTTGAAATTTCCCCAGAAGTTATAGCAAAGGTTGGATATTACGCAATACATGATGGAAATTCAGGGTCAGCATGCTTCTGGTTGTCATGGCTTGAACAAGTCCAGACTAGCTGTGTAGAGGCCAGGGATTGGGCTGGCCTCAGTCTTGCATGATCTATTCTTTAAAAATAGAATCCTAATAGAATCCTTATGTTATGTACGCGGACCCCTGGAGGCGGTCCGCGGCTAAAGTAAGGAGCTTGGTCCCTGAATACAAAGGGACCTAGGATCCTAGACCACCATTGTCCACCAATAGCACCTCTGGTGGGAAATTCAAACCCTCCAATGGGACTGTGGGTGTGCCGGGTGGGATGTATATAGTTGGCCCTTGCGGGGCCGTTTTGCCAGTTTGTGTGTGAAGTACAGCAAACCCAGTACTTTACACTTTATGTACCACCAATGCTTATTCAGTTTTAAAAGCAAGACAGCACACCAGAAATCTCCTAATGGTTAAGCCATGACTAATTTATCATGAGTGATGCTAAATTATGGACACCTGCTTAAGACAATGAGAAACATAGCTAGATCTGACCAAGGTCCACTCCACTTAGGCCAGTGTTCTTTGTAAGCATACAGGATGTGATCCACCAGAAATTGACCAAAATCTACCTTCTGCCCATCCTTTGGCATTGAAAACTAGAAATTACCATTAACAGTCAATTCATCCACTGTGCCTGTTACCTAAATGAAACCTGATGTATCTCATTAAAGACTGGAGTGGTCTACCTTCAGGCTTGAGTTTTTTTAATGAGGGCCTTCTCCAGTTCCACCAGTCACATTTTTAAAAAATATTTTCAAAGTAGGCTTTGCCTACTCAGGCTCTCTTTACAGATTAAACATAACTAATCTCTATAAAGTAACAGTGAGTATGCACTCTTGCTTTAAAATGTAAGAATTTAAGACGTACGTTCTGGTATCCTAACGAAAATCTACTTAGTCAATATTATATTTTAATTCTTTAAATTTTTAATACAAATATTTGTATTTTAAAATTATTTTTAATGTCTTCGTCACTGCTTGAGAACACTGAAGTGGGTGAAAAGGTGGCACATAAGGTTTTTTTTAAATAAAATAAATAAATAATAACTTGCAAAGAATCCCAGCAGCCAGCAGCTACTAGGTGGCCCACCAGAAATTGGCCCAGCAGTGTGTATATCACACACTGCAATCTTGAACATGTATTCTCAGAAGTAAATACCACTAAGTTCAGTGAGACTTCTCGGTAGCTAGATGTATGCACAGATCCTCAGATTACAAGGAACTTCTAAATACAAAACTATTATTAAATTTCAAGTTCTACGTTTTTTGGGTGATGTTGTAGGGTCTCTTAAACTTGCCATAGCTTAGGGACTCAGGGCCAAACTACACAATACGTGTGACTTGTAGTCATACATAGGACTGGGGAATTCACTTTTTAAAGTGTTTTGTTGCTCAACATCATTCTGGAGCACTGTACAGGGGGAGGAAAGGCTTCAGGCTTCCCTACCATGTCATTTTCTTGAAGAGAAATGGCCACGGGGAGGGCTGCTTGCCCTGCTGTTGGGTTCCATGTATTCCCTATCCCAGGATTCCCAGGACATATAGGGCTCTTTCTGCTTGGGAATCTAGTGCAGGAGGGAAGACTAAAACCCCTCCCTCTTCAGCTCTCTGTAGCATTTTAGAAGGTGAGTTTCCCAATCATACATGTGATTGCAAGTCAGAACAGGGGACCCCACAGCTCACATCACACATATTGTCTAGTTTGGCCCTTAGCATGTCTTAATCCATCCCTGCCCATAGCCAGGATTGTAGCCACATGACGACCACATGCATATATTCCCTTTCTCCTAGGTAAGATGAATAGGGATGGGCATGAACCAGCACACAAACTAAAATTCATCATGAAATTTGGCTGGTTCACGGTTAGCAAAGCAATGTTTGTGAACTAAAGGTATGCCATGAACATCCATGAAGTTTAAGGCAATTGTGAAGAGCAGAAAATGGGTTTAAATGGCTCTGAGCCATTTAAACTTCTGATTTCTTCTCTTCACGAAAAACAGCTGAGTAGGGTGGGGGCACAGAATGCAGGGGTTTAAGTAGCTCTGAGCCATTTAAACCCCTGCTTTCTGCTCCCTGCCACTCAGCTGTTTGGTTTAAGGAGCTCTGAGCCATTTAAACCCCGGCTTTCTGCTCCCTGCAAAAAGTGTCAAGGAGCAGAAAGCAGGGTCACAAACCCATATGAACTGGTTCAGTTTACAAATCCAACCTCCAGGTTGTTATCAGTTTGTGGTTTGGTTCGTGGTTCAGCCATGAACCATGAACTGAACAGCAAAAATGAAATCCATGCCCATCCCTAAAAATGAACACTCCGTCTAATAAAATAATGTTAATGTTTATTTTGAAAGATTTACATCCTGCTTTTCTAGTGTACATTCAAAGTGGCTTAACACAAGAGAGCAAGAAAAATAAAAATAGTTTTAAAACTGTGGTCATTTAAGTAATGATTTAATAATTTAAAAGGAATTACAAATAACAAAAAATGCTGCCAGCCAAAAAACAGCAGCCATTCCAGAAAGAGACATCCCAGAGTCCCGCAGAAAAAGGAAGCTTCCACAGCCTTTCTAGAATGAAAACAAGAAGGAACAGTTCTTCAGTTCCAAAAGAATTTAGTATTACACAAACAGATGGCCACGAAAATGGGGCCTCAGTTGATGAATGCCGATGGTGGGAGGATTCATATAAAGAGACTCTACGGTATGTGGGTACCAGTCTGTGTGGAGTTTTATGGACTTGAGTTGAATGGGGGAGGACTTCCAGGAAAAACTTTGTACTCTGTGAAATACAAGGATGGAACTTGGGAAAGTGCAGTTTAGGGTGGGGAGGGACCTTGGTTGGGTATAATGCCATGCAGTCTACCTTCCAAAGCAGCCATTTTCTCCAGGAGAACTGGAATAAATGTTTTAAATAAATAAATAATAAGTGATTTATGTAGTCTGGAGATCTGTGGAACAGCAGGCGATCTTGAGTCACCCACCTGGAGCCTGGCAACCCTTATGCATGTGGTTGCCAGACATCAGTTCCCCGCCTCCCAGACCAGCCTGTTCTCAAGCCCTGTACCTTATGGGGCATGCAAAACCCTTACTTTGCATAAGCTTTGTTTGCCATCAGCACACAGGCGAGTCTTATCAGCTGTACAACAGCCTCAAGGCGTGCAGAAACAGAAGGGGATGATTTAAAAAGAAAAGTACGATGCCAGTGGGGCAGCTGATCAGGGCTGCAAAAAGAAGCTGTCAGGCACCAAACGGGTAGACTTTGGCCAAGCATTGGGGGGAAGTGTTGTTTTGGCTTCCTAAAGATCCCTTTCATTCTTAAAAATGGCAGCTAACGAATGTTCGGCTCCCTAGCGAGCATTCAGCTCCCTAGCGAACGCGAACGCTCAGCATTTGTGCCAAACCAGACCTTCAATGGTGCCTATAACTGACCCAGCAGAAAGGGTGGATGACAAAAGCAAAGGCTCCCATCTCCTGGGTCTGCAAGACTTGGCACCCACTGAAGCTTCCAAGTCATCTGAAACTAAAACGAAACAGGACATGAAGTATCTGGACCAGGCCAGGCAAGTCTTAACTTTTCTCCCCTTTTGTAATGATGGCACTCTTTTCTGCCCCACAAGGGAGAGTGTGCAGAGCAAGTTTCTCATAACCTTGACTTGGCGAAACCACAAGTGCAGGAAACAGAGACCTTGAAAAAGCAGGCGCCTTGTGGGCCAATAATGTGAGTCCTACGCAAAACGTTCCTCCACTGAGTCACATTACCTCCCCCCTTTGAAGGGCTGCCAACTCTGGGTTGGGGGAAACATGGAGATTTGGGGGTGGAGCCAAGGGAGGGTTGGATTTGGGGAAAGGAGTGACCTCAGCAAGGTATAATGCCATAGAGTCCAGCCTCGAAACCTACCACTTTCTTCGGCAGGGGAGCTGATCTCTGTAGTTTGGAGATCAGTTGTAATTCCAGGGTATCTCCAGACCCCACCTGGAGACCGGCAAATCCTACCCCTTTTCCTTATTCCTGAATCCTTAAGATGAAAACAGCAACTGGCTTCGGCCTAAAAGCAGGCAGCCTGAATCCCCTTGGCACAAAACTACAGATTGTTCCGTTTGTGCTGGCCTGAAGCAAATGGGCCACAAATTGCTGCTGAAGTTATGTTGCAAAGCACAACAGCAATGCTGGGCTCGAATGCGCCTTCCACTCATGCCCCCTTAGTGGCAGGACACATCTGCCACCTCCTCACCGTCTGAAATATTAGCGTGCTTTAATTTTTCTTTCCCCTTAAGGACACTGCTGATTCCTGTGCCAGGGCAAACAATAAGGTATCTCCTTTTATTAGCTTTTCTGGCCTCCTCCTCTGTTTGCCAAGATCGGATGACTTGGACTCAAAACAGGAAGTAGCTCAATTAAAATCCTGGAATGGATTAACTCTGTTGACAGCCTCCCGCCACGTCCTGTTTAGTTTTGCACCTGGGTTTTGTCAGCCTGCTGCACAGAAGGAAACTGGGAGCCGGGTCTTGGATTCCTAAGGAAGACAACCTGTTTCAATCCCCTGCTGGTTTTGCAAGGGGCGCCGCATGCCCGCTGCTGTTCCTGGACCCACATCTCCTTCGCTCACAATAGTGTTGTCTTCGGAGAGCCATCACAATTCGTGTTTCATGGGGAATTATTTACTGTCAAAAAGTACCTGGGAAATCCGAGACAAAACGCAGAGGGGTTTAATTAAACCATTGCAGCTGCAAGTTTTTCCAAGCCTTCATCGCCTTTCCCTTCTCACACAAGCTCACCCTTGAATTGCTGTCATATTCTCACCCCACCCCCAATCCCACCCTTTTGTCCCCGCAGCAGGCCCATAGACAGGATTTAGTGACTTGTGAGGCAATTTTTTTTCTGGTGGGCTTGCCATTGTTTGCCATAGTGAAGGAGGGTGGTGCCTGATCAGTGGGGAGCACATGGCCTGCCAGGCAGCTGGAGGGCCCTTTAAATCTTGCTGGAGGGGAGGTAGAGGGGGTGCACCACCACCACCTTTCTTCTCCAAAGCATTTCTTTAAATGCTTTTGGGAAGAAGTAGGGGGCCTATAAGAAAGGGGGCTGGCCGTTTAAGGAAGGGGGCGGAGCCCCCAATTGCCCCACTGTAACTATGGGCCAGTCCCCCAGCCATTGCAGTCTCTCTTCTCTGCCCTTCCTATTACTGCTGTGCTGGGTGAAGCAAAACACAACTTTCTCACATGCCTATTAGCCTCGCCCATGCCCTCATCATGACAAAAACAGCAGCATGTCAGATTTTGCAACTAAACCCTATCGCGCATGCTCATGCAATCGAGCATATTAAGTAACAGCAGCTGAACCATTTTTTCAGCCGGCAGGGGTATCAGATTTAACCAATATAAGGCTGCGGTCAGATGCGCCAGTTGAGGCAGAGGGGAAGCGAGGCTGTTTCCTCCAGCGGACTTTGACACACAGTTGCGAGATCACACCTCCCTTTGTAGCTGCGGGCCCAGCCCGTCATTGTGTGATCAGATGCAACTGTGGGTGAGTTGGGGTTTTTTGGCCATTTGTTTCCCATGCACATAAACAAGGAATCGCACCTCCACACTGAGGGCCCCCTAGGGAGTATGCGATGATGCGCATACTGTGCAGCTGGGATGGTGTGATCAGACGATCCTGACGGCATGAGAGCATGCTTGCGTGATCAGACAGGGGAAAGTCCGTCCATGGCTCATCGGAACCCATGAGAGCCAGACTTTCCCCAGTGTCTTTTAACTCCACTTCTGCAGCGGAGCAGCACAGGTTGCCAACAACTGCGGGAAGCTTCCCAGATGTTGCTGTCTGATCACTCCCTTTAGAGCCGTCAGGCATTCACACCTATGTCGGATCTAAAGGTGTGTGTGATCGCAGCCTAAGTCTCCATTGGGGGAAGAGACTGAGAGTTGGCCAGGTGTTGTTTCGCGCATGAAAAGTCATAGATGGATAGAGGACAATATTATTATGCAAAAACTGCAGTGCTGTAAGACGGAAGCTCTACAATGTTGCTGGCATCCTCTGGACCCATTGGGAGGGGCGTCTAGAGGGGGTCTCAGTTCTGTGGAGCTGTACTTATAACACTGCGTCCAAGAAGGTCTCTCACTGGGGAGCCTGACCCAGCATCTCCAGTCAGGGATGGGCCCTCTGCCAGGTGCAGGCACAGATGATCGGAGCCCAGCTGCTTTCTTCTTTGAACAGATGAGATCCTCCCAACCACAAATACCTGCACAGATCCATTCCCCTAACAGTGGCATTGGCCCTCAGGTTCTTGCGACACGGGGAGGTTCCTTGGGCTGTGAGAAAATGGCAGTGGTAGCAGAAGCAATCTTTAGGATCCAGTCTAATATCTTCTTGGGAAACAGCAGGGTGGATCCAACCAGCTTTTCCGCAGATAAAAAAGGGAGGATGGGCCCCCCCCTTTGACCACAGACACAAAAAGTTACGGTGGGGTTAGGATTGGCAGCTAGCAACACCTGAGAGACTGTGGAGGGCGGGACTGACCCAAATGGCCTCCATCGATGACGCGGTGTCACTTTCGGCTAATCAACTAGTAGTGCTATCACCATGGCACAGGACACTCCAGGATTCACTCAAAACTTTTGGGGTACGGCCAGAAGTGACATTGTGGTGTCGATGGATGCCATTTAGCTCCCCGCATTTTTCTTCCTGAGTCCAGGCTAGCCTGATTGATCTCGGAAGCTAAGCAGGGACAGCCCCACTTAGCATTTGGATGGGGAACCAACAAGGAATTCCAGGGTGGCTCTGCAGAGGCAGGCAATGGCAAACCACCTCTGAACGTCTTCCCTTGAAAACCCCAAGGGGCCACCCAAAGTTGGCTGCAACTTGGCGGCACTTTCACCAGCATTGTTTTCCCGCCACCCTGTGGAGCAGCAGCAGAGGACCAAGGCAACTGGCAGGAGGTTGCCCTCCAAAATGGGCAACCTAGCCAGCCAAGCTGAGGATTATGGGACAACAACTGTAGTAAAGAGGAGAGTTGGGCAAGAAAGAGTGGGGAGGCTGGTTGGATCCACCCCATTCTTTCTGTCCCAAAGAGTTTTGAACAATGAGGATGGTGGAAACACACAGATGTGCCAGGAATTGCTCCGGCCCACTTTTGCTCAACAATGCCTGTTTAAGTTCACAGATTTAGTCCCGGTGTTAATCATGCGATCAGTGTTTTCTTATACAACAGCAAAACACTTCAGTCATCAGTGTTGGGTTTTTAAATTTGATGTTATTGACTCTCTAGCAGATGGAACGATTGAGCGTACTCAAGAGAGTCCAGAAGGCAAAGCGACATTTTCGCCTTCCGAAGCGACAGCTGTGCCCTCTCTGGAATCGGAAGAAGACAGGTAATTATTAACAAAGGAGAACAATGGAAGGGGAACACATTGCCATAGGCCCAGATCAAAGAAGTGACTTGGTGTCGAGCATTGATGTGTAGAGCACTGCAGTCCCATCAGCACAGGTAGCAGTTGGAACAGGAACATAAGCAAAAAGGCTTATGTCCCAGGAACAGGAACATAAGCAAAAGGTTTATGTTGCAGGAAAGGCTTCCTGTCCAATTTAAATTTAGGTCATGGTAGTAGTGCTGGAAGGGATCACGGGCTTGGATCTGATGACCTTTGTACACCATCCTGCCCGCTGCCCCTTCTGTAGCCTCTGTGCTTTATGGCTTTCATTCCTTGAAGGTCATACAAGGGAACCTCCTTTGTTGAAAACCCCTGTATGCAGAGGCAGTGAATTTCTGAATTACCACTACTAGGAAGCAACATCAGGCCAGGCCTTGGCCTCTCTACCATGTTGGTTGGTCCTCCAGGACAACTGGTTGGCCACTGTATGAAACAGGATGCTCAGCTAGATGGACCATGGGTCTGATCCAGCAGGAGTGTTGGACTGGATGGGCCATTGGCCTGATCCAACATGGCTTCTCATACGTTCTTATAATGAACAATCAACTCATGGAGGTGGTTGGGCCAGAACATATAATCTCAGTCTTCATTTTGCACATTTGACTGTAGCTAGTTTAAGAATACCTGCACAGGACTAAAGCATTTATCAAATCACAATTTTCCCAATATGATTCAGCAAAAAGTCTGGGGATCTTTGCTTGATTTCCCCCACTCCCAATAGATAAAAATAATAATTAACGGTCAGTGTCAGGATTGTTTTCAGGCAGCACCTGGCTCTGTAGTATGAAATTCTGCAGCCAACCATAAATATCTGGCAGCTCATGCAACAGTTTGCTAGACAATTCACCACTATCATCTTGAGCACCACAAAATGGAGCCAGCACTCTTCCTGGAGGGTGCCAGAAGTTGGAGGCATGAAGGCCGCTACCATAGCACAGTGATGGCTTATAGCTGCTGTCGTGAGCAGTGCCTTGAGCAGGTTCGAGTGATGTCATCACTGGGCTGCCCCAGGGACTGCCGTCTAATCAGCAGCTGCTCACATGCACAGCTAGGCCGTGATAACAGTTCTGGTGTCTCTACTGCCACCTTCAGTAAGGGAACCCCAGCAGTTGGTGGTAGCCCTCTTGTTTTCCTATCATTTGAACGTCCTTCTTAATACTTGCCACAAAATTGCTTTAGAGCCCTATGCACCATAGAAAGGGCAATTTATCCATTGAAAGATCCTTTGGGGAACCCACACGGGGATGCATTCGTGGCCACATTTGGTTATGTAAGAGCCTCAGGCCAACCATGAAAAGTGCTTCCAACAATTGTTTCTCCATCTGGTTGACTGCAAAGGAAAAAAAACCATTCTGAGCAAGAGGCAAACAGGGCGGTTAATCATTAAACATGGAGCAGCCGAGAGATGTGGGAGCCTTTGAATGCGCTTGGCCAAACAATCTATGTAAAAATGTAACAACCTTTTGTTTTAGTGGGCTCCTTTCACCAGTAACCTTGGCAGGAAAATAGAGCATTTTGCAGTCCAGTAGGCCGATGGAGAAACATTTCGGTCCTACCGGTTTGGATAATAGATGGTATTTAAAAAAAACCAATTCTACAAGAAAAGCAACAAAGACAATGAAAATAACAATAGTGAAGGTGATTATGATGATTGATGATGATAAAACCAGGAACACCAGATAGTGTTTGCACCAAAAGATGTTGCCTCCCATGAATCTGTGACTTTCAGTCAAATCTGTGCCTTGGAATCTGCTGCTGTTCTTCTCTGCAGATCACAGGAACCGGCTTTGGATTTTGCAGAAGGATGTCCAGTGAAGCCCAAGCCAAGCCCAAGGCTGAGGCTGTCAATCCTGCCATCTACTGAAAAGGTAGCATCCAATGAAAGTGCTCGATCACATGTTGACTTAGAGCAGTTGGCCTTCAGTTGGCAGGTGACACCCTGACCTCCGGTGGGTTACATCAGTGGAACCCTGGCCATTATTAATTTTCTGTTTATGCTTTTCTTAAGAGAGGAGAGAAACACAGAAAAGCAGAGAGAGATCAGGAAACTGGGTCCATGACAAGTGATCTAGATGTATTTGGGTCCACTGATTTTGCAAGGGAACGTCTTGCTTCCTCTCCCCCTCTCAAAGTCTTAGAACTCTGAGTCATGTGTGGCAGCCTCACTGAAGCCTAGCACAGTGACGTATTTACATTCTTGACAAGAATGAAAGTAAAAAAAAAAAATTTTCTCCTCAGAGATCCAGTCTAGAAGATATTTCTCCATCAGACAGCGGCGTCGGTGTAAGCCCATTCTTGGCCACAAGAGACATCTCACAAGGATATGGAAAAGGTATGATTTGAGGGTGCTTGTGAAGTAACTGTTTTCTTCATGGGAGTGCTTCAGGGCATGTTTCTATGGAACGGGGCTCCACAATTTTTTGAGCCTGGGGCAGTGTTCCCTCTAAGCTGAGTTAGTGTGAGCTAGCTCACCGTTTTTTAGCCTCTGGCTCACAGATTTTTGTCTTCACTCGAGAAGGATGGCTCCAGAGCAAACTAATTTATGTAGAAGCCAAATTGCTCTCTCACAACTTTAATGCCAATAGCTCACAAAGTAGAACCTTTGCTCACAGGACTCCACAGCTTAGAGGGAACATTGGCCCGGGGACACCTTTGGAATTCTGACACAACATGGTGGGTGCAGCCACAAAATGGCCGCTGTGGCTTACCATCAGTCACACAGTGAAGAGCCTTGTGTTGCTGTGGCCGCTGCTGCCAAAGCAAAGTTTTTCAAAATCTGCACAGCCAGTAAAATTTCCAATGGCTTGCTGGGCTAAAGCCCCACCTAGCTCTGTCTGCTTTTTAAAAACACTTGGTGGGCACCATACTGCCCATAGGCCGCCACGTTGGGGACCCCTGCTGTAGAAGAGTGGACCTAAAGAACATGGTTGGAGATGGAGTGAGCATTCTGAAAGCACTGAGGGCGCCTTGATACCAGTCTGCAATACAAACGTACATTTCCTCCTGCTGTTCTTGACAAAACAATTCTGCAGGTTTTCAGTGCTCTTCAAGTTGAATCAGGGACAAACTAGTGCCTCCTCCCAGAAGGGAGAGGATGGCTGATTCCACAGGTATATGGAAATCTATCACAGGGAGCTCTGGGCAACCTTTCTGGATCTTTTCACCCTTTTAAGGTGAGAAGTACCTTGACCAAGGCTCTTTTTGTAGCAGGAACTCCTTTGCATATTAGGGGACACACCACTAATGTAGCCAATCCTCCAAGAGCTTACAGTAGCCCCTGTAAGAAGAGCTCTGTAAGCTCTTGGAGGATTGGCTGCATTAGGGGTGTGTCGTCTAACATGCAAAGGAGTTCCTGCTACAAAAAGAGCCCTGACCTTGACCTAGATGGCCCAGGCTAGCTTGATCTCATCAGATCTGAAAAGCTAAGCAGGGTCAACCCTGGTTAGTACTTGGGTGTGGCAGGGAGCCAGTTTGGTACAGTGGTTAAGAGTGGCAGGACTCTAATCCAGAGAACCAGGTTTGATCCCCCACTCTTCCACATGAGGCCAGCTGGGTGACCTTGGGTCAGTCACAGTTCTCTCAGAGCTCTCTCAGCCCACTAACAAGTCTAGCTCTCCTTAAAGAGTTAGAACTTTGGCTGCCAGACAACCCTCACATCTTCCGGCTGTACAACACACACCGCCGTAAGATAATTACTTAATTACTTTTAGAACTTGGATGGCAGACCACCAAAGAAGGCCAGGGTTGCAACACAGAGGTAGGCAATGGCAAATCACCTCTGGATGTCTCTTGCCTCAAGAACCCCATGAAGGGTTGCCATAAGTTGCTGTGACTCAGTTGCACTTTCCACCCTCAAGGTAAAAGTAAAAATGTAATCCTGGTGCATGGCTACTGCCCTCCTTTTAATCATCAGTGGCTGCCCTTATTAAATGAAAGTGATACAGAATAATTAAACAAAAATCGACATACCTTTGACCTCATAAATGTACATGGTTTTTGTACCAAAGTTCCAAGTAGGGCTCATTTCCTGCCGGAGCGTCCCAAAATGGCGCTCCGGTAGCAGGGAGTCCAGGCCCTGCCCCCCGCCCGTGGAGAGACTCAGGGAGGGGGGGATTTAAATGCCTGGGTTCCCTGCCTGCCCTTCTCCAGGTGCCTGGACTGGCTCCCTGCCCTGCCCTTCTCCAGCCGTCCCCAGTGGCGGGTTGGCTGGAGATGGGAGGGGCAGGGAGGCAGACATGCCTTCCTTTCCCCCTGAGTCTCCCTGCTTTTGCGGAGAGACTCGGGGGATTTAAATGCCTGGGTTCCTTGCCTGATCTTCTTCAGGTGCCCCCTGCCTCCCTGCCCTTCCCATCTCCAGCCAGCCCCCAGCGGCAGGTTGGCTGTCGACAGGAGGGGCAGTGAGGCAGACGTGCCTGCCTTTCCCCCTGAGCCTCTCCACTTTTACGGAGAGACTCAGGGGGGATTTAAACTCATTTGCATAACTCATTTTAAACATGCCTGCCCTTTGTCAGGGGGTGTGGCATATGCAAATGAGCTCCTGCATCTCTTTTTCTAGGAAATAACCCCTGGTTCCAAGCATGTTCTGATGATTCTATCATTGCAGGGCATGAAGGTCACTCAGTGTCCTCTGCCAAGCCTTCTGAAAAAGATCCAAATGATTTCGCTTACCTGGCCGAAGTGGATGTTCCTGACACTGCTACAGGAAGCCCATCAATCCAACCAGCTGCTCAGGAAAAAAATTGTTCTTCCAGCAAGATACCAGTTAAGAGAAAGTCTAGCAAAGGTCTTGACGCAGTTATAACTAATGCAGCTGAGAAACCAGAATTGAATCTGGCAAAGAGAGAGTTACTGAAGAGCTCTAAATTGCCCTCACTCGGGTGGGAGGACAGTCTTCCAAAACAAGGTAGCAGCTATATTATCTCATCTCTCGGTAACAAAGATGAGGAGATAGGCCTAGATCGGGAACAGTTCAAGAATCTGAAGAACTTTTGGGAGAAGGGAGGCGAGTCTGCCTTGTCTAAAGATACTTCTGAGAAATCATCTGAAAAAGCCAGCATGATGGAAGTCAATGGGAGGCCACACAGATTGGGAAGGTCCCTTTCACTACTGTCCAACCACAGCCAAAATGGTGATGAAAATCAGAATTCTAATATCCACCCCAAAACCAGAGTCCTTCACAAAAGAACGGCCACCTTCTCTTCCAGTGAAGATGAACCTATTTACATAGCACCCCCCAGGAAGGGTTCGGGGTCTTCTATCCCCAGATCGACCTACGGCAGGAGCAAAGGGGCAGCCGTTCATAAAAACAGCATAAGCAATGGGAACGGGAAGCAAACTGTGGTGGAAGAAGAGAAGAAAGCACAGCGCTGCACCAGGAGATCAAAGTTGCCTGTTCGCGTGCCTTCTCTTAAAATTGAGTCCCCGACGAAAGACCGGAGTGGGATCATTTTTGAGCCGGAGACCCCTGCTGATGAGTACATCATGGCTGACGAAAGCAAGCGTAAGGCAGATTCATTGGCAGGCAGGGTTCAGATATTAATAGAATCCGTGTCTTTGGAGGACCTTGACAAAGTTACTACGGAAAGTAGAATGGACACTCAAAACAAACTTGAAACCAATGAAGAACTGCTTGGGGATAAGCCTAGTGGTTCCGCCGGTGACCGACCACAAAATGAAGCTGCTGATGAACGAGAAGTCGTTCAAGAACAAGATTCTTCTGCACTTTCAGGTACTCTGTGGCTCATTTGTTAGCATATGCTTTGTGTGAGTGGGTCTGAGTCCTTGACATCTTCAGTTAAAGAGTATCAGGGAGTAGATTTATGTATTTATTTACTTATTTATTTATTTATACTTTCGATTTATATACTGCTCTAACCCCAAAGGGTCTTTGAGCGGTTTACACAATTTTTAGTTCAATTTCTATCTAGGGCCACAATTTATTTATTTTATTCAATTTCTTTATTTCTTTCAATTTATTTATTTTATTCAATTTCTAGGCCTCCTTTACTTGCAAGCAGGGCTCAGGGAGGCAAGCAGGGGGAAACATACAATAAATAACGTAGATTAAAATCCTAGAATAAAATACATAATACACCAGCGGTAAATAAGATATTGGTGGAGTCCTTTCTCTGCCTGAGTTTCTGCCAATCAGAGGAGACCATGCTGATTTAGGTGGACCAATGGGCTTACTTGATACAAGAAGGCTTCAAATCAGAGCACAGACTCTGCAGGCAGAAAGTTCCCGGTTTCGTTTTTAGCAAGGAAAAAGGATCTTGGGTAGCCAGTGTTGGAAAGGTTTTCCTTTGCCTTGAGACTTTGAAAAACTGCCACCAGTCAGAGTAGATGATATTGCATGAGACCGCCCAATGGTCTGACATGATATAAGCTTGCTTCACATGTGTAAGGGTTGCCAGCCTCCAGGTGGGTCAAGTAACGAATGAATCTACAGTGCAAGAAACTTTTGTAAATTAAGATGTTCTGTTTATAACTATCCTTCTATAAAGTGCATAGTGTGCTATTATAACATCCTTGTCAGGTACATGAATTCAGTTCATTCAGTTTAACAATACCATTCAGTTTAACAACTACCAGTCAATTTTGCATCAGTATTTTAAAAGTCAAGCCCCAGCAGGAGTTTCCAGAATTACAAGCCCGCTTCTACTTGCATGAAGTCTTCAAAAGGGGGGGGGGAGCTTTCATTTATAGCTGTGTTGATGCAAAATTGACTGGTAGTTGTTAAACTGAATGAACTGAATGTTATTGTTAAACTGAATGAACTGAATACATGTACCTGACAAGGATGTTATAATAGCACGCTATGCACTTGATAGAAGGATCGTTATAAACAGAGCACGTTAATTTACAAAAGTTTCTTGCAGTGTAGCTCGGGTTGCTACAGCCTCCAGGTGGGGCCTGGAGATCTCCCAGAATTACAACTAACATCCAGACTTCAGAGATCAGCTCCCCTGGAGAAAATGGCTGCTCTGGAGGGTGGGCTCTTAAGACCCTGTAGCCTACTGAAGCCCCCCCTCCCCCAACCCCCCCTCCCCAGGCTCCACCCCCCCAAATCTCCTGGAATTTCCTGACCCATAGTTGGCAACTCTATGTACACTGGTATTTTGTTTTCCTCTGGGAGAATCGTGCATCAGATACATCATATTGATGAAGGCATAAAAGGACAAAGATTCTTTTAGCAGTGTTTGGTAATGGTTCCTGGTCTTTACAGACAGCTCTTCCTAAATCACGCTACCACCATCCAGTTATAGGAACATACTTACATTGTGACTTCTCTTCTTGATGGACTATTGAATAGTCATTATTTTATTGGTTTTAACTAAAACAATATTATGTATGCGTGAGCATCTACAGGTTCCTTATCCCTTCTTTCTTCATGTTACTATTCCTCTTCTGCATTATTATTTAGATATCATTTTGTATCCTTATTCTAATTCCCAGACTTTTTTTTTCTGTGCGGATACCTATTCCCTCCAACAGGGGCCTCACTCTCCCCCAACAGCTTTTCCTACATAGTCAGTAGACTTCCTGGGTTTGTAGAAAAATCTGAAAAGTGAGAAAATCCCTGCAGGGACGGTTGAATTACCCCCAAAACCTTTTGAAATGGCCTCTGCAGGGACCTGACTCCAGGCAGCAACGGTGAGAGATTAGAACGTTGGG
This sequence comes from Gekko gecko, assembly GCA_029375565.1. NCBI lineage: Eukaryota > Metazoa > Chordata > Lepidosauria > Squamata > Gekkonidae > Gekko > Gekko gecko. The sequence continues at coordinate 14,506,056 of JAPDNY010000012.1, read as the reverse complement.
GGGGGGGGGCGGGAGAGGCTTCTATCTAACTGGCTCTGTCAGTAAAAGGGTGGGGGAGAAGGGCCCTTTCTTTCCCGGCCTCTTTCAGCCTTGGAGGGAGGGGGGAGGGAGGGAGGGAGCCTTGGGGCCAGGCTGGGGGATTCCTAGAGGTTTTGGGTTGGAGTGCAAGGAGGGCAGGATTTGGGGAAGGGAGAGGCCTCAGCTGGGCATCATGCCACAGAATCCACCATCCAAAGAAGCCATTCTCTCCAGGGAGACAGATCTCTGTTGTTCACAGATCTCTGGAGTTCACTCTCCAGCAGGCCCCACTTGGAGGTTGCCAACCCTAGTCCTGGCAGCAGTCTAGGGTTGCCAGGTCCCCTCATGGGCACTGGCAGGGGATGGGGGTAGTGGGGTTGCCAGCTCTAGGTCTGGAAACTCCTGGAGATTTGGGGATGGAGCCTGGGGAGGACAGGGACCTCAGTGGGGTACAATGCCCTAGAGTCCACCCTCCAAAGCATCCATTTTCTCCAGGGGAAGTTATCTCAGTAGTCTGGAGCTGAGCAGTAATTCCAGGGGATCCCCAGTTCCCACCTGGAGGCTGGCATCCCTAGGCAGCACCCTCTGGGTGACTTGATACCACCTAATTTGCATGACTCAACTTGGCCTGGCTGCTTGCTGCTGTTCAGCAGCCACCCTATGAAAGCCAGCAGTGGTGCAGCAGTTAGAGCTTCAGAGTAGGGTCTGCAAGACCCAGGTTCAGATCCCCATATTGCGGTGGAAGCTGACTGGGTGATTTTGGACCAGTCACATACTTTCAGCCTAACCAACCTCACAGGGTTGTTGTGCAGATAAAAAGGAGGTGAGAATAATGTAAACTGCTTTGGTCCCCACTGTGGAGAAAGACTATAATTTTCGTTGGTAGAAGCTGTGGGGGAGGGGGTGGAGACGAAAAGCTGAAGACAGATAAAGGCAGATAAAGGTTAAGTTGGCTGTTGGGTGGGAAGGAAATAGGGTTGCCAACTCTGGATTGGGAAATTCCTGGACATTTAAGGGGTGGATCCTGGGGATGGTGGGGTTTGAGGAGGGGAGGAACTTCAGACCAGTATAATGCCATAGACTCCACCCTCCAAACCAGCCATTTCCTCCATGAGAACTACCATTGCCAGCCTCTGGGTGAGGGCTGGAGATCACCCAGCATTACAACTGTTGTCCGGGTGACAGAGATCAGTTCCCCTGGATAAAATGGCTGCTTTGGAGGGTTGAGTCTATGGCTCCACCCCCAGAAGGGAGAAGGAGTGTGAGATAGGTAAGGGTAGAGGGGAGGAAGCAAAGGTGTGAGGAATGGGATGACCATCCCGCAAGTTTCTTGCGGGTCTCCACTTGTTAATTCCAATATCTAACATTTTTAAATGAAGGTAACTTTCCCTTTTTTAAATAACTCCTTAAAAGGGAAAGCTTTTTAAAAATCTGTTTTGTTACAAATGTAACCAAATCAACGTTTGATTCATATTTTTCCCACAGGGAACCGAATCAGTGCCAAAGTTCGTAGGATGATTCTACTTTTATCAGCCTTAGTCATAACCTTTCGTCAGGATTATAAATACTCTCACGCTGTGCTGAAATGCTCTTATAGCTGACTCTCTGTTGCTTCGCGGATATATTTTTGGATTCCTTAAGATCCTGCCTGGTGGGCTGTGTCATGTAGGAAGCTTAATTTGCACCAATCTATTCCAGGAACTGAACTGACTTGTAAAGTGTATATATTCTTTTTATGAAGAGTTAGACAGTTAGTCACTAACCACTCCATTCCCAAATGCATCTGCGTGGAATGCTTTACAGGTTTCAGTAGCAGTAGAAAAGAGCAGGAGTCCAGTAGCACCTTCCAGACTAACAACATTTGTGGCAGGGTAGGAGCTTTCATGAGTTACTGCTCAATTCTTCAGATACAGCTAGAATGTGAGTCCATTTCTCCTTATATCTTGGAGAGTGGAGCGGTTTCTGATGCCAAATGACAATAGCAGGTGGATGACAGTAGGAGACGTGATTGGTTTAGGTGTGATACGCAGAGGGGTAGCGGGCGTGGAGAAATCAGCATTGGTAATGAGACAGGATACCTAGGTCTTGATTCAGTCCAGGAGGATGCATTGTCGTGAGCTTCATTGTCAGCTGCGATAAAGCAGTCTCTCTTTCTAATCTCCCTTTGAAATTCCTTTGTAAGAGAATTGCCACACCTACTACCCCTCTGCATATCATCATTATTATCATTCAGCATCTGAAATCACTCCACTAAGGACAGATGGACTTGAAGCTGTATCTGAAGAAGTGAGTAGGGACTCACAAAAGCTCCTCCCCTACCACAAATTTTGTTAGACTTTAAGATGCTCCTGGACTCTTGCTCTTTTCTGCTGCTACAAGTAGACTAACACGGCGACCCATCTTGATCTGTCTCCATGGAAGGTGTCTATAGGTTTTGGCTTCAAAGGATTGCAGAATTACCTGTAAAAAAACAATCTTTTAAATAGACTGTGGCCCTGAGCACACTTACTAAGGACATTATTTCCAGCCAGTTGGCTGTGGATGAGTGTGCGGGGACAAAACACAAGAACCTTTCATACTGGGCCATTGATCCCTTGAGCTCAGTATTAACCCCTCTTATTGGCAGCAGCTGTCTAGCAAAGAGGGGTCTGCCCCAGCTCCTGCTACCTGAGATCCGTCAGCTGGATATGTCTGGAACTAAATCTTGGACTTCCTGTGTTCCATACACATGTTCTGCACCTGAACCACAGGACCTCTCCCCAATATAAGCAAAAGATGTCTGAGTCATCCCCATTAATCTCTAGGCCATATGAACAAAGGAAACGGAGTTGATGATTTAAGAATTCTTCCTAAGCCATAGTTACAATGATGCCACTGTTTTTCCGTTGCTTAATCCAGTCATGTTTGTTTTCCAGAGGGAAATGGACATCATTCTTCCATTGCCAAGGCATTGCCCCACGCAAATGGCCTCAGTCTTGCCAAGAGTATGGTGAACCTGTACACCACCACAGAGAGTGAGTCTCAGCTGGCCCCAATCCCCTCACCTGGGTTTTCCCTCATGCAGATCCATCAATAGAACACATGGAGCTGGATGTAACCCACCTGCCCTGTTAGGCGGTTGGGATTTTATCACCCTTGTTCTCCTTCTTGCTTGGTGGGCTGCCATCATCTGAAAGACCCCGATGCATGGCTGGTAAACTGCATTCAGCTTGCGGGGGGGGGTGTCACCCAATTGCGCTGGCTTAATTTTTTGGTAGGACATACGGTAACATCTTTGATATTTCATGTTGCTGTCAGAAATTAGGTATTGCTAATGATATGAAACTCTTCAGAATTAGATGGGATTGGACCTGCTAATGATGGGCTTTCCCCCAGCACATGGAATCTTTTACTGCTTCTCATGACACAATAGTCTCCTCACACAAGTAGACCAGTGAGTGTGGAGAAATGACCTCAGTGTTGTTTGCATTTTTTCTGCTTTTTAAAATGTATTTCTTAATTGAACAAAATTTTATACCCTGCCTTTCTGCCCCCAAAGGGGCCACCAAGGCAGGTGACAAACTAAAACATGCATAACAAAACTGCATCTTAGAATCATTAAAGCCAACAAAAAACACACATCATTAAAACAATTAAAATACAAACACTTTAAAGCAACAATTAAGACTATAAAACAAAAACGCACATCATTAAAACAATTAAAATACAAAAACTTTAAAGCGACAATTAAAACTGTAAAACACTACAGACTGCAGTCAGACTCCTATCCCATGATGGCTGATGTGCATTAGAATGTTTTTATTGGATTTTTTAAAAGAAGTAAAACAAGTCTGATTCAGAACTTTTGTAAAAAAAATCAAAGACTCTAAAATCTTTGTCGTACTTAAAGGGAACTCATACAGACCAACACTGAAAGAATGGATGTGTACTTACATGTGGATATAGTGCTGTTGCCGGACTGGCAGTAGTAGTTCCTTCTTGCTGAAAGGCAGTGTTGGAAGAGGAGTGACTTTATGAAGAGAAACAGGGAATGAAGGGGTACTTAATCCTCTCCCCGATGGCTTTTCTGCTGCAACATCTTCCTGTCAAGCTGCTTCTCTCTTCCTTTCAAGCTGCGCCATCTTCCAGGATCACGCATATTTGTGTGGCCCACGAAATTTACCCCTACAAATTGTAGTAGTTTGGGATAATCTGAAATTTTAATTTCAACCACTAGAGGGGGCTGAAATCTCCCTGAAATATTGATTTCAATTATTTAAAATATTCCTTTTCCAACCTACGCTGGAAGTGGGTTATCTGTAGTTCTGTGGACATCAGTGTTATTATCATACCTGATGTTAAGTAACAGAACCTGTGCCAGGGAGCAGAAGTTAAAAACAAAAAAGAAAGCACAGGCTTAAGAAAAATCTAGAGGTAGGCAGAAAGTGCCATCAAGTTGCAGCTGACTTATGCTTAACCTCTGGTGAGGTTTTCAAAGCAAGATGCGATCAGCGGTTGCCTGCCGTTGCCTGCCTTTGCGTAGCAGTCCTGGACTTCCTCAGAGGTCTCCTATCCACGTATGCAGGGCTATTTTGGGGCAGGAATGCACAGGAATGGAGTTCCAGCTGGCTCCCGAGTTGGCCACTCCCAGCAAGAACTCATTAACATAATAGGCCACACCCAACAGCCGAAACTCATTAGGACTGGCTACATGAGGGGTCTGTGGCCTAAGATGCAAAGGAGTTCCTGGTCCAAAAAAAGCCCTGGGTTTTGACAACAAACAAGGTAAACAGAACAAGAAGCAAAAGGCGGGTGTGGCTGGATGACCACACTTCTGGTAGCATGGGGGTGTGGCCTAATATGCTAATGAGCTGTGCTACCAGGGGTGTGGCCTATTGTGCTAATGAGTTCCTGCTGGGCTTTTTCTACCAAAAAGCCCTGCACGTATGAACCAGTGCCGATCCTGTTTCATTTCTAAAATCTGACAAGATCAGGCTAGCCTCGGCTTTCCGGGTCAGGGCAAGAAAAATCTTTTGTTGTTGTTCAGTCGCACAGTCAAGTCCGGCTCTTTGCGACCCCATGGACCACATCACGCCAGGCCTTCCTGTCTTCCATCATGCTCCAGAGTTTGCTCAATTTCATGTACATTGCCTCGATGGCACTGTCTAACCATCTCATCCTCTGCCGTCCCCTTCTTCTTTGACCTTCAATCTTTCCCAGCATCAGGGTCGTCTTCTCCAGTGAGTGCTCCCTTCTCATTTGGTGGCCAAAGGATCTGAGCTTCAGCTTCAGGATCTGGCCTTCCAGGGAACAGTCAGGGTTGATTTCTTTTAGGATTGACTGATTTGATCTCCTCGCAGTCCAGGGGACTCTCAAGAGTCTTCTCCAGCAGCATAATTCAAAAGAAAAATCTGTAATCCTTTGCATATCAAAAAGTTCCCTTTCAGCTTATTGCAATCTCTTTCTGATTTGTCCAAGGGTGGTTGTAGGAATTCTGTGGCCCCGGCCAAAAGTCCAGGCAGGACCAAGCGAGGCCACCACTGCCCCTGGAAGCCAGCTGCCCAAGCTCCAGGCGGGGCAGCTACCAGCTGAGCTGTGGACAGTTGCCCCCCAAAAAACATGGGGCCTGAGGCAGATGCCCCTGTTATCTATCGGCTAAGACCACCCCTGGCTTTCTCAAGGACTGATAATAAAATTCCATTTATTGTGCTCTGTGGGTTCAGATCAGAGTCGTCTTCTCATGTTTTGTTCTCCCTTCCCCTCCCCCAGCATACAGTAAGCCTCAAACGCTCATGCAGCATTACCTGGAACCAGAAAGAGCCAAAGACTTGAGCCGATCCACCCCTCTCCTTCTCTCGGAGGTAAGGCACGGTATGGACTCTTGCAACAGATTTGGGGAGGGGCTTAAGGAGGGGAAGCGTTAGGGGAAATGCCGGAATTCACATCTAAAACCAGCCAGTTGTCACTGTAGTCCCCAGATTGTGAGTAGCAAAGATAACAGCAGCCTTTGGGCATCCCTGTGACTTTCAAGACTGAATGCTGCACTTATTGGTCAGTTGACCAATCTGACATTGTTCACTGAGCACCTGTTGCCTGACCATGGTCAAAAATAGCTGCATTGATTTTGAAAGGACAACCAGAGACAACTTTTGAAAATACTTGGTCAAGATTTTACAAATGGCTTGAAGGATACAGGCATTACAAGGACATATAAACTATGTTTACATATTTGCCAGAGATATATACAATGATACAAGGTGTAATGGATAAAATTATGCATAAATTAGGTATGAGTTTTGTTGACAAGAAATGTAAGAATACTTAGATACCCTCATTTTGTGTTTTTTTTTGTCTGCTTTGTTAAAATAAAAAATTGTTTTAAAAAAATAGCTGCATTCCACAAAGCCAAGAATGCCTCTGCGTAGGTGCCCGCTTGTCTTTTAAAATTTTCATTATGATGTCATTAGTTAGAAGAAGAATAAGAGGAGGTGATTGGATTTATACAGTGCCCATGACTACCCAAAGGAGTCTCAGAGTGGCTTACAGTCTCCTTTCCCTTCCCCTCCCCACAACAGATACCCTGTGAGGTAGGTGGGGCTGAGAGAGCTCTCTTGAGAACTGCCCTTGAGAGAACAGCTCTGAGAGAACTTGTGACTGACCCGAGGCCACACCAGCAGCTGCATGTGGAGGAGTGAGGAATCAAACCTGGCTCTCCCAGATTAGAGTCCATGCTCCTAACCACTACACCAAACTGGCTCTCAGGACAGCAAGAGTGAGGGGCGCCTAGCTCCCCCCACCCCACTCTCTGGCATGACGAGGGAGGCAAACCTAGCAGCAGCATAGCAAAGCTCCCTCTACAGGCTGCCTGTTGTAACTCTGGCACGAGCCGAAGTGCGAGAGCAAAGGGCGAGGCTCTTTGCCTGTGGCTCTTTGCCTAGGGGCTCTGTAAGAAGCCCAGGAAGAGACAGAAAGCCAGGACCTTGGCTCCTTGGTAAGGTAAGTAGACTCCTACAACAGGAGCCATATAAATACAAAGGGGGGGTTATAGAAAAGTATTTGTTTAAAAACAATTATGAAGCCAGAATGCCAGCAGGGGGTTGGGGGCTATCCAGTGTTTTGCATGGAGTGTCACATGTATGACTATCTGCCCACTGGTCAGAAGTCTTGGGTGTGTGCTCGGTGCAAGGAGCTCCTGGTTCTCAGGGAGCGAGTTTGCTCCCTTGAGGCCAAGGTGGCTGACCTGGAGAAGCAGGGACAGTCAGTTAGGTGCACGGGGAAGACTCTCGGGGACTTGTTAGATATGTCCCACTCTGGATCTGGCAGCCCGGCTGCTGCCAGGGAGCATGAGGGCCAAGGGGAAAAGGGGCACCATGCTGAGGATAAGGGGAATGTGCCCTCAGAAGGGACCTCTTCTTCAGCTGGTGAACGGGTATCCTTTCGTACCAAGGAACCGTCCCTGGGAAGGGTGGGAGGGGGCTCTTGGTAGTTGGTGATTCGATCCTTAGGCAGGTAGACAGCTGGGTGGCGAACCCGCGTACTGACCGTATGGTGACTTGCCTGCCTGGTGCGAAGGTAGCGGACATTACGCGTGTTTTAGATAGGCTAGTAGATAGTGCTGGGGAGGAGCCAGTGGTCGTGGTGCACGTCGGCACCAACGATGTGGGGAAATGCAGTCGTGAGGTCCTGGAGGAGAAATTTAGGCTGCTGGGCAGGAAACTCAAGGCCAGGACCTCCAAGGTAGCCTTCTCGGAAGTGCTACCTGTTCCACGCGCAGGGCCGGAGAGACAGGCACAGATCAGGAGTCTCAATGCGTGGATGAGACGGTGGTGTAGGGGGGAAGGGTTCAAGTTTGTTAGGCACTGGGATGCTTTTTGGGACAAGAGGGAGCTGTACAAAAGGGACGGTCTCCACTTGTCCCGAGAAGGAACCAGGCTGCTGGCGCTCAAAATCAAAAAGGTGGCAGAGCAGTTTTTAAACTGAATAATGGGGGAAAGCCGACAGGAGATGAAAAGTCTCTGGTTCGGGATGGCTCATCTCAAAGAGATGAAGGGGTAGCTATTACTTTTGTACAAGGAAATGGATTACAATTGTCCACTGAGACTGTGGCTAATGATAGGAACTGCCTGGCAAGGTCTCAAGGCAGCAAGAGGAAGGCTGTGGGCTTAACAAACGTGGGAAACTATAAGTGTTTATACACAAATGCTAGAAGTCTCCGAAGTAAAATCGGGGAGTTGGAATGCTTGGTGTTGGGGGGCGAAATAGACTTTGTGGGTATTTCAGAAACTTGGTGGGATGAGGAAAATCAGTGGGATACGGTGATTCCTGGTTATAAATTATATCGGAAGGATAGGGGGAAAGGGTTGGAGGTGGGGTGGCTCTGTATGTCAGAGAGGGTATACCGTCCAGTAAGATTGAGAGGGTAAGAGAATTGGATTCACTTCTGGAAATGCTATGGGTTGAAATAGTGGGTCCAAAAGGAGGCTTAACAGTGGGAGTTTGTTATCGCCCACCAGATCAAAAGATAGAGGAGGATTATAAAATGATGAATGAATTAAAGGTAGCGGCTAGACGAAATAACTGTGTTGTAATAGGCGACTTTAACTACCCACACATTGATTGGGTCAATATGAGTTCTAGTCGGGAAAAAGAGATTGCGTTCTTAGACACTCTCAATGACTGTGCTGTGGAACAGATGGTCACAGATCCTACCAGGGGAGAGGCGATCCTGGATTTGGTCCTAAGTAACATCCAAGACCTGGTGAGAGATGTAAAAGTGATTGCACCACTTGGGAACAGTGACCATAATGTCATTGAGTTTAACATTTGTACAGATAGGGAGTTGCCCAAAAAGACTGACGCAACCACTTTTAACTTTAAAAGGGGTAACTTCTCTGGTATGAGGGGACATGTGAGGAAGAAATTGAAAGGAAGAGTGGAGAAGGTCAAAACCATTGGGGAAGCTTGGAGACTATTTAAAAAGACAATCCTAGAAGCTCAGAAAAAATATATACCGCAAGTTAGGAAAGGTACAAATAGGTATTGAAAAAAGCCTGCATGGTTAACAAATAAAGTAATGGAAGCTGTAAAAGGTAAGAAGGATTCCTTTAAGCGGTGGAAAGCTAGTCTTAGTGAGGTTGATAAAAGGGAACACAGCCTATGGCAAATAAAATGCAAGTCTGTGATCAGGCAAGCAAAAAGGGAATATGAGGAGCATATCGCAAAAAACATAAAGACCAACAATAAAACTTTCTTCAAATACATTAGAAGTAGGAAGCCAGCCAGGGAGGCAGTGGGGCCCTTGGATGACCAAGGGGTAAAAGGAGTAGTGAAGGATGATAGGGAAATGGCTGAGAAGCTGAATGCATTTTTTGCCTCTGTCTTCACTGTGGAAGAGGAGAAGTGTTTGCCCACTCCAGAAGCACCGATTTCGGGAGGGGGTTTGAAAGACCTGAATCAGATTGCGGTAACAAGAGAGGAAGTCCTCCGACTGATGGACAATTTAAAAACTAATAAATCACCAGGCCCGGATGGCATTCATCCGAGAGTTCTGAAAGAACTCAAATGTGAACTTGTGGATCTCCTGACAAAAATATGTAATCTTTCTTTAAAATCTGCCTCCATTCCTGAGGACTGGAAGGTAGCTAATGTCACTCCCATCTTTAAAAAGGGCTCCAGGGGAGATCCGGGAAATTACAGGCCAGTCAGTCTGACATCGATACCGGGTAAGTTGGTGGAAACTGTTATTAAGGAAAGAATTAGTAGGCACATTGATGAACAAAAACTATTGAGGCAGACTCAGCATGGGTTCTGTAAGGGAAGATCTTGTCTCACTAACCTGTTAGTGTTTTTTGAGGAGTGAACAAACATGTGGACAAGGGGGACCCAATAGATATTATTTACCTTGACTTCCGGAAGGCTTTTGATACAGTTCCTCATCAAAGGCTCCTAAGTAAGCTCAATAGTCATGGGATAAAAGGACAAGTCCTCTTGTGGATCACAAATTGGCTTATAAATAGGAAACAGAGAGTGAGTATAAATGGGAAACGTTCTCAGTGGAGGGTGGTAAGCAGTGGGGTACCACAGGGATCAGTACTCGGTCCGATGCTTTTTAACTTGTTTATTAACGATTTGGAATTGGGAGTAAGCAGTGATGTGGCTAAATTTGCAGATGACACGAAGTTGTTCAGGGTGGTGAAAACCAGGGAGGATTGTGAGGCACTCCAAAGGGATCTGTTGAGGATGGGTGAGTGGGCGTCAACGTGGCAAATGGGGTTCAATGTGGCCAAGTGCAAAGTGATGCACATTGGAGCCAAAAATCCTAAATATAAATACACATTGATGGGGTCTGATCTGGCAGAGACGGACCAAGAGAGAGATCTTGGAGTCGTAGTGGATAACTCGCTGAAAATGTCTACACAATGTGTAGCTGCAGTAAAGAAGGCCAACGCTATGCTGGGGATTATTAGGAAGGGAATTGATAACAAATCAGCCAGTATCATCATGCCCCTGTATAAATCATTGGTGCGACCTCATTTGGAATACTGTGTGCAGTTCTGGTCACCACATCTCAAAAAGGATATTATAGCATTGGAAAAAGTGCAGAGAAGGGCAACTAGAATGATAAAAGAGTTGGAACACCTTCCCTATGAAGAAAGGTTAAAATGCTTGGGGCTCTTTAGCTTGGAGAAACGACGGCTGAGAGGTGACATGATCGAGGTTTATAAGATTATGAATGGGATTGAGCAGGTTGAGAAAGAAGTACTTTTCTCCCTTTCTCACAATACAAGAACTCGTGGGCACTCTATGAAATTGCTGAGCAGTCGGGTTAGAACAGATAAAAGGAAATACTTCTTCACCCAAAGAGTGATTAACATATGGAATTCACTGCCACAGGAGGTGGTGGCAGCTGCAAGCATGGACAGTTTCAAGAGGGAATTAGATAAACATATGGAGCAGAAGTCCATCAGTGGCTATTAGCCACAGGGTATAGATGGGAACTCTCAGTCTGGGGCAGGTGATGCACTCTATGCTTGGTGCTGGAGGGGGCAGCAGTGGGAGGGCTTCTGGTGCCCTGGCCCCACTGCTGGACCTCCTGATGGCACCTGGTATATTTTGGCCGCTGTGTGACAGAGTGTTGGACTAGATGGGCCATTGGCCTGATTCAACATTGGCTTCTCTTATGTTCTTATGTCCTTATGTTAACTCCCTGTTGTAACTGAATCTCTCAAACGGACCATTGTTTTGGGCACAGTAGACTGAACAGATGTATACAATGCAAACAGCTGCTGTTGCTCTGCCTTTATTTCATTTTTAATTTATTTTTCATTATTTCAAATGTTATAAATGTAAACTGACCCTGACATTCCAAGATACAAGCCAAATAGAAGAACTCTCCAGTGGATCAGCGACATTTATAAAAACCTCAGTTGATATGTTGTAGCTGTTCATTACAATTTTTAAATAATAGATGTTGGCGTCGTTTCTCAATAGCTGTTTGAACACACTGAATCAGACCCTTGGTACATCCAAGTCAGTCTCATTGGATTGGCAGCTGCTCACCAGGGTGTCAGGCAGAGGTCTTCCACATTGCTTCCTGCCTGGACCTTCTTGACGGGACATGTCAGTGTTTGAACCTGGGGCCTTCTGCATGCCAAGCAGGTGCTCTGCCACTGAGCCACAGCCCACCCCTATTCACTGATTTGTGTCTGTAATTAGGATAAGTATCAAGCTTATCAATAATTACAGTTTTTGGCATTCCAGTTAAGTTCATGCTTTTAAAAATACTTGAGCCAAAATCTGATTGGTCAGTCTGACTAAATCTTTTTTGACTGGAGAAATGGCCAGCCCCAGCAGTCTCCTCGCAGTGTGGGCCTGCCCGTCTCTCCAGGAGAGCTCCATGAACTGCATGCCTTCCTCCGTGTTGTCCTTTCCTCTCTGACCCCCTTCCGCCCTGACGGAGCTTGCATCTCACATGTCGTGGGGCTTCTGCCGCCGGACTTAATGCTCCTCTTGATTTGATTTGCAGACAGAGTCTGACACCGCTTCAGAAATCAGCTTCCAGTTCAGCAGGCACAAGAAGTCCCCGAGTATGGGCAGCCATTCCTCTGACATGGCCTCCGTCTCCTCGGTAGGTCTCCTCTACAGAAAATCTAGCAATGGTGCTCTGGTGCTTGTAACTAAAATTGCTTCTCCCTCACTTCCCCAGTACAATTGCTGCTGCTCATTAAGAATATAACAGTAGAAGAAACAGAGGAGAAGAGATTGGATTTATACCCCGCCCTTCACTACCTAGAGGAGTCTCAGAGTGGCTTGCAAACTCCTTTCCCTTCCCCTCCCCACAACAGACACCCTGTGAGGTGGGTGGGGCTGAGAGAGCTCTGACAGAAACTGCTCTTTTTCAAGAACAGCTGTGCCAGAACTATGGCTCAACCAAGGTCACATCAGCAGATGCAAGTGGAGGAGTGGGGAATCAAACCAATAGGCAGAAGGAAGCAAACCAATAGTTCATCTGGTTGAGCTTCTTTCACTGCCTGCCAGGATTTTAAGACCCGTGTCCTGGTTGCCATAGTCATTGACCCCAGTTAGCAAGGCCATTGTTTACTTGAAGAGCTGGCTTTTGCTGGGCTTCATCATTCTCTGGAGTCCATATGGTCATCATTTACAGTAATTGGCTTGATTCCAGGATCTTCTTTGGGGTTCTGGAGATGTTTACTTCCCATGAGCCAGTTTCAGTTGCTGTCCTCCACAGATAAGACAAGGCTATTGGTGAAAGATGGTCTCCTTCCATATGTCCCTGTGTGCCAAACGACAGTCGTCAGTCAGCCATCTCTTGGCTACCCCACCACTTAGGGTGGCCATCTGGCACTGACCAGAGCCCGGGCCTTTTCCATGGTGGCTCCGGCTCTGTGGAAGGGGCTCCCTGAAGAGACGGGAAGGCCTCCTTGGAGATCTTCGGGAGGCTTTGAGAGGCCTGCCTGTTTGCCAGAGGTTTTGAGGGGGGTTGAATGGCAGGCATGTGTTAAAGGGGGAGGGATTTGGGGCTTGCTATTTTTTTTTTAACTGACAGAATTTTAAAATTATGGTAAACTGCCTGGAACCATGAGGAAATGGGGGATATAGACAGTTTAATCAGTAAATAAAACGAACTTGGGAACACACACGGCCATCCTAGCTGGTAAGGACTCATCAGAAGAAACTGAGGCCTTTGTCGGCTGGGCTGCCACCACTTGCCCTCCGAAGGACTGGGAAGCAAACGGCCTCCCAGCTGGGTCTTGCCAATGAAGGCAGCTTTGGCTGCTGGTTATCAGGCCTGCTCCCCCTTTTCCTTTTCCTGCAGCCGTGGCAGCGACTTTGCAGTTCCCAGGGACCTTAAGAACAGGTACCTTAAGGCTTCTGTCCTGTGCAGGACTCCAAGAGTTTGTTCATGGCCCTATTCAGCAATTCTTTTTTTAAAATTAAAGCACATCAGGATTCAATACGCTCACTTTTCTACTGAACTCTATCCAATTTCTAACTTATTTATTTATCTGGGTTATATTTCTATGCCGACTCCCCATACAGCCTGTTCAAGGCAGGTTGCAAAGTCACACAACAAAAGTCATAACAAAATTATTTTGAAAATCCAGAATTAAAGATATATCATGGAGAACTGAATCTGCATTAGCCACAAGGTCTAGATAGGGACTCTAAGTCTGGGGCAAGTGATGCTCTGTATTCTTGGTGCTTGGGGCAGGGGCAACAGTGGGAGGGCTTCTGGTGTCCTGGCCCCACTGCTGGACCTCCTGATGGCACCTGGTATTTTTGGCCCCTGTGTGACACAGAGTGTTGGACTGGATAGGCCGTTGGCCTGATCCAACATTGGCTTCTCTCTTATGTTCTTATGTTCATGTTCTGTCTTCAGACAGAACAGAGTTCCGGACCCCACCTAACCTTTTTTAATTTCCAGATAAGCCATCAGTCTTACCAATGTACAGAAATCTTTCATTGATAAGATTGCCAGCCTCCAAGGGGGAGCTGGAGGTCCCCCAGGATTACAGCTGATCTCCAGACTACAGAGATCAGCTCCCCTGGAGAAAATGGCTGCTTTGGAAGGGGGGGGGACTCTGTGGCATCGTACCCTGCTGAGGTCCCTCCCCTCCCCAAACCCCGCCCTCCTCACACCAACATATTTCCCAAGCAGGCCTGTAGCTACATTGGGGCATTTCGGTGCCTGGCCCCCTGACTTCCTGCCAAGGCCCCCCCTGACCTCCAGCCAGCCCCCAGGCCCCTCGGCTCTCTGGGCCACCCAGAGGACCCCCAACTCTCTGGGCTGCCTGGAGGACTCCTCACCACTGCCCCTTCCCCTTCTCCGAGTGTGGCCTGCTTCTCCAGGTAGGCCAGCAGAGTGGAACGCTGCAAAAGTGAGTTTTTCAATTTTTTTTTTATTTCATTCTTTTATTTTGTGATGTCAGTGCCCCCTGACTTAGTTAAGGCCCCCTGAATTGCAAAATCCTGGCTACGGGCCTATTCCCAAGAGGGAGCTGGCAACCCTATTCGGTGATCTGTTCTTGGAAGTTAGAAGTGCAGACTGTGCTCTGTTGATCCAGTTGCTCTAGCAGTATTTGATATTGTTGATCACGAAGTGGTGATGCAGCTGCTGGATGGCAGACAGGGCAGGTTGGTCATTGTGGCCACCGGGTAAAGTCTTGGTGGGCTGGGGGCCCCAGCTCTCAGGGAGACTTAGGGTTGGCAAGTCACTTACATGTAGTACCAGGGAAGAACTGGCCCCGGGCTGGGACATTCGCCCATGCATCGCGATGACGTCACCCGGAAGTACCATAGAGTTTCCAGGCTGATTGCTAGAGCGTCAGCTGGTGATGTGCCGAACGTGATGACGTCACTTCTGGGTGACATCATCGCACCAGGCGCGTTGGCCCAAACCGGGGACTTTGGGGAGGGTGTGGTGGAATTGGGGTTGGGGAGTGGGGCCCTTTTGCTGAGTTTTTGGGGCCTCCCAGTCCACCCCTGATAGCAGGCAAGTGTGTTTGGCACTGCTTTTAAGACACTGATACTCAACTACCCTGTGCTAATCCAGAGTGGAAGTCCCCAGCCTTGTTGGGCCTGTGAGTGCCCTTGGAATTTTGAGCAAAGGTGGTGGGTACCAGTACAAAATGGCTGCTGTGAGGGTGGCGCCAGTCACACAGTGGTTGGCAATGCCAGCAGTTTTCTCGAGACTCATACAGAGAAAGCTCTTTCCCAGTGCTGGTTTGCCTTGAGATACTTTTAACTGTATGTGCCTGAGGCAGAACCCAGAACCTGTTGTAGGCAAAGCAGGTGCCCTTCTATTGAGCCATCTTTCCCGCCTTTCTGTTTTCTTCAGGAATTTGAGGGTCCCATTTTGTGTCATAAAGATACTGGTATCTTTCCCCCCCACACACAGCAAATAGAAGCAGGGGTGGCAATTTAAATAAGGAAAACAACATGAAGGATTAATTCTCCCAGCCCCGTCTCCCCAGGGCATCAGTCAGAGTCTCACACACGTGCGGCTGCTGTTATCTTGAGGAAAGGCACCAGGCCAGAGTGAGGCCAGACGGAATCTTATTGGCTCTTCAGGACACTAATCTTGTTCAGCTAGAAGGCTGCCATGTGCTCCATTGCAGGGTGACTTAGCAGAGCAGTGGCGGTCCCTTTGTTGGCAACTTCCCTGGTGGCTGGAGAGATAAGGCTGGAGGGGACTTTTGAGAGACTCTTTGGATCAAGCCCTCTAGCATTTACGGGCTATTGTGATAGCTGGCCTGAGAAATCTACGGTCATTTCCCAGAAATCTTATATCTGTGTATCGTCCAGCTAATAAAGATTCCACCCAAGAAGCATTCAGCGTTAACGCCCTGAAAGAGCTCTTCTTTCCTGAGTGAATCAGGAAAGATGATGGAAGGTCACGTCAGCTCAAAAAAGCTCTCGCTCTTTCTCTAGCTGAGAAGAAGGAACGGTGACCACTCTGACTTCATGAAATATTTCTCTTGCACCCTGGACAGGTGAGCGGCAGTGTTCTCAGCGTATACAGTGGCGATTTCGGCAGCGTCGACGCCCAAGGGCTAGTTCAGTTTGCCTTGGACTACGATGAGAAGAACCGGGAATTCCAAATCTACGTCTCGCAGTGCAAAGACCTGGCGATTGTGGATGAGAAGAAAGGCAGAACAGATCCGTGAGTGCAGATTAAAAGGGCAGCCTCGTAACGTTGTCGGTAACTGTGTCAATGCAAATGGGCACCGCTTAGGGTTGCCAAACTCCAGGTGCTGGCTGGAAATCTCCTCGGATTGCAACTGATCTCCGGGTGAGAAAGATCAGTTCACCTGGAGAAAATGGCCGCTTTGGAGGGTGGACTCTATGGTATTATTCCCCATTGAAGTCCCTCCCCTCTCTAGACCCCGCCCTTTTCAAGCTCTACCGCCAAGCTCTCCAGGAGAGCCTAGAGTTCTAATCCTGAGCCCCCCAGCCTTGCTCATCCTGTGGACATTGTTGGGATTTGAGAAAGGGTTGTAACCATCACCACAAAACGGGACCAATCACAAATTGTATTTATTAAAAAATATTTATATATCCGCCTTTCTTCCAAGCATCCCAGGACCCTAGGTGGGTAACAACAGTGTTAAAACAATACAAAACAATTTAAGGAAATAACGATTAAAACAACACATTAAAAATAAAACTAAAAACAAGGTGTCCCAGTCAATGTTCTCTCTAAGCTGTAGAGTCTTGTGAGCAAACATTGTGAGCTACTGGCATTAAAAGTTGTGAGCAAGCGATTTGGCTGCTGCATAAATTAGTTGTGTTCTGGAGCCCTCCTTCCTGAGCTAAGACAAAAATGTTTGAGCCGGAGGCTAAAAAACTGTGAGCTGGCTCACACTGACACAGCTTAGAGGGAACACTGGTCCCAGGCTCAGACTGGGCTCAGAATGTTCCAAAAACTCTCCAGAACAGCTCTATTTTTATGTATTTAATTGCTCCATATATTTATTTATTCCATTTATAATCCACCTTTCTGCTCCATAGAGGACCCTGAACAGCTGATATCATTCTGTTTAGCATCCTTGCTGGAAAGCCAGGAGAGCAGGAGCTAGGCTAGGGAGCGGCCGGAGATCTCTTAGCATCACGACTGACCTCCAGGCTACAGAGACCAATTTCCCTGGGAAAAATGGCTGCTTTAGAAGGTGGACTTCATGGCAGTATACCCTGCTGCGGTATTAAACACCACCCTTGCAGGATCCGCCCCCAAACCTCCAATAATTTTGCAATCCAGAGCTGGCAACCTTACCTGGAGCTCCCTTAACCTCTTCTGGGAAACTGTTCAGAGCCCAAGAGGGCTGCCACAGGGGTGGGAACAATCGCAAAATGTTGGGAGGCTCCAAAAATTGTTTGGGTGATCCAATGGGTGATCCTGCAATGGAGACAGCTGTCCCTGAATGGTCACTCACTGGGGACCCAAAGGCGATGGTTTCGGGCCTGTTCTGAGGTGCCTCTTGAACGGAGGAGGCAGGAGAAAGGCAGTAGTGACTCTTTGCTTTCATTCAGAGACACAATTCCATTTCTGGGTCCAAAGAAAAAGAAAGGCTTCCTCCCTGCGTGCCAATAGGGAGAGGCTGCCTAGCCCCAAGATGTAAGAAAATCTCTATCCGAGGCCAAGTTGAGGATATGCAGCTTTTGACTTGCTGGTCCGGAATGAACTCAGCAGTAGGGTTGCCAGGTATTACTTTGCTGCCAGCGGGGGGATCTCCGCTCCTCTCCTGGAGCTTCTGCCGCATGTGTGAAGTGTGCATGGCACAATGACATCAGCCAAAAGTGACATTATCATGCCGCCGACGTCATGTGGCGACACTCTAGGTTTTGAGCAAAACTCTATGGTTTTGAGCCCAAATTTACCATAGAGTTTTGCCCAAAATCTAGAGCGTCACCATGTGGTGTTGACAGCATGATGACATCACTCCTGAGTGACATCATCACACCGCATTTGTGGCATTTGTGGGCAGGGAAGAGCCCATGAAGGTGCGGAAACCCCCACCCAGACTTGGGGGGAGGGCTGGCAACCCTACTCAGCACATTGCTAGTTAGTCTAATAGCAGGTCCCTGTTTTGATTTTGTTTCCTGTTCTATCTAAGACCCTTTGAACTGTAGCCCCCAAGGGATCAAGAAAAAAGCAGGTGCCAGGAATAGGGATACCAGCCTCCAGGTGGGACCTGGGGATCCCCCAGAATTACAACTCTGCTCTGCCACCCCTCTGAGGTCCCTGTCCTCCATAGGCTCCGTCCCCAAATCTCTGGGTGCTTCCCAGCCTTGATGGAAACCCTACCCCCCATCCGCTGGTAACCCTCGCCAGGGCTTTTTCTGTAGAAAAAGCCCAGCAGGAACTCATTAGCATAATAGCATCAGCAGAAATGTATTAGCATATTAGACCACACCCTGACATCACAGCTCATTAGCATATTAGGCCACGCCCCCATGTTACCAGACGTGTGGTCATCTAGCCACACCCACCTTTTGCTTCTTATTCTGTTTAGCTTGTTTGCTGTCAAAACCCAGGGCTTTTTTTGGAGCAGGAAACTCCTTTGCATGTTAGGCCACACACCCCTAATGTAGCCAATCCTAATGAGTTTCTGCTGTTGGGTGTGGCCTAGTATGCTAATGAGTTCCTGTTGGGCGTGGCCAACTCAGGAGCCAGCCGGAACTCCATTCCTGTGCGTTCCTGCCCAAAAATAGCCCTGAGGTCCCTCGCTGGAAACACGTTGGCAGGAACCATAGCGTCTCTGGGCACCACAGTAGGAATCACTGTGCTAAACTATAGCACTGAAGGCAAAACGTACAAATCGTACAGATGGGCATTCATTGTTCAATTTATTCATGTGGTTTTACTTTACTAAATGTGAAATTCTTTTTTTTTTTTTTAAGTTGGTTTTTGTGAGTTACTGGGAAAGAAATGGGCTGCACAGCAGAGTTTGGGCGGGGGGGATGACTCAGAAGGCCTGTAACCGGCTCACAGGAGCAGTTTGACAGAGCCTGGAACTCCTAGAAAAGTTTATAAGCTGCACAGAAATGCTGTGCATACCTAGCCCACGTTCTGTGTGTTAGGTGCCGTCGGGTTGCTTCAGACTAATGGTGACCCTATAAATTAATGGCTTCCAAAACATCCTGCCGTTAACGAGCCTCATTCAGGTCTTGCAACCTGAGGGCTCTCGTGGCCTCCTTAATAGAGTCAATCCATCGTGTTGGGTCTTCCTCTTTTCCTACCATGATTGTCTTTTCCAATGAATTCTCATAAAGTGACCAAAGTACAATAGCCTCTAGTTTCTAGGGAGCTGACATATCCCCTATTAATCAGTTCACTTTATTATTAGCCAAAGGCCATCACTTTCTTAGTAACGATTCAGAATTAAAGAAATCGAACAGCAGCCAAGAACAGAAACAATATAAAAAACAAACATATTACAGAGCGATTAAGTATGTTTAAAAATTTAGTAGATAAATCAGGGCTAAAAAGGCATAGTTATTCGGTCAGCAACACTCAGCTTACACTTTAAAATATATCTAAACAATCATTAAAACTATCACTCCCTATAGTTTACATATATGGAGCTGCGGTAGCTCAAGTGGTTAAGATGCTGAACTGCAGGCTGGAAGATTGGTAGTTCAGCAGTTCAAGACCCGAGTGCCACATGACGGAGTGAGCTCCCGTCTCTGGTTCTAGCTCCTGCCAACCTAGCAGTTCGAAAGCAAGAAATTGCAAGTAGATAAATAAGTACTGCTTCGGTGGGAAGGTAACAGTGTTCTGTGCACCTTGGCGTTTAGTCGTGCCAGCCACATGACCGCAGAAATGTCTTCGGACAGCGCCAGCTCTTCACCTTGGAAACGGAGATGAGCACTGCAACCCTAGAGTCAGATTTGACTGGCTTTCGAGCAAGGGAACCTTTCATCTTTACCTTTATAGTTTACATAATATAAAATACATAGAATTCAAGTTACCGTATATTATTGGATGCTACTTATCTAGGGTTAGCCATATCTAACCAGATTTTCCTCCTGTTAATAGTCATCCAGACATATTTTACCACCTTAAAAATTCCTGTTCCTATTGGCTAACGTTATTAAAAGATAATCCCTTCCATCGTTGCCCGGCAGGCTATCAATTATGGGTTTAATATATATTTCCCTGATATGCTCATATATTTTACAATCAAAGAGAACGTGCAGTAGCGACTCAGCACTCCCATTTCCACATGGGCATAGACTTTTTTCATATGTTATCTTACTATATTTGCCTTCCAGGACAGCAGAGGGAAGGGCCTCATACTATAGTAGGATAAATGCGCTCCTATGGTCAGAGTTCTCTAAGCTGTTTATAGAAGGCATCGGTGAGGCCTTATTCATAATGCATCTCTCCAGTAAATAGTTTATAACTCTATTAATCATAATAGGTCCTTCTCTGTTCCACGGTTTGCCATACATTTTGCATCAACATGAAGCCACCGTTCTGATCTGCCAATGCAGGGCAAACCCCTTAATCCTGAATTACCTCTCGTTAACCTTCCACAGTTCCTTAAGACTGCTTGCCTTTATGTCACATCCCACACCCTTCTCTTCCCATTTTTGTCTTGTGCCTAGCCTCAAAATTTAGCAGGTCTAGACTTTTGTCCCTCAACACACTCCACCTCCTTCGGGTAGTGAAAGGGCAGGGTATAAATCCATTCTTCTTCTTCTTCTTCTTCTTCTGCTGCTGCTGCTGCTGCTGCTGCTGCCCAGTAACGGTTATTGGCTCTCCTCCCTGGTTCTGGTGTTGTTGGTTTGTGTTTTTTGTTGAATTGTTTTATCATTTTAGATGTTGTTTTTAATTGTTCAAATGTTTTTATGTGCACCACCTCAGAACCCTGATTGGGTGGAAAAGGGGCATAAAGCGTTTTTAATAAATAAATAAATATTGTGACACGGAACGGAAGAGCAATCATGTACCAGGAAAGTCCGATCCTTAAGCTAAATGAAGCAACTAATCCACAAAGACCCTTAACCATATCCACTTCATTTTCTGTATTCTGAGAAGACAACTAGTCTGTAGGTATTTTTCTCTAACCAAGGGTGCGATCATACATACTGGAAGCAACGGCAGACGTGCGATTCCTCTGTGGATTAAAGGGACGTGATCAGACAGACACATCTGTCTGGCATCCCGGAGTCGTCGGCGGGGTGTCGTTTTGCGCGGCAGTAGCGTGGAAAAAAGCTACTGCTGAAAACTCAGTATTATTGGGAACTGTGGGTGTGCGGCGGAAGTTTGATCGCGCAAACACGTGTCATTGCTGGCGGGGCAAACAGTCTCGCTTCCTGCCCGCCTTTTCCCCCTTCTGTGTGATCGCAGCCCAAAAGAAGCTTTTTAAAAAAGGAAACCAGGGACTTGGCGTTCTTCTCAAACAGTTAGATGTCTCTTTCTTTACTTTGCAAAAAAGAATTTCAGGCCTGCAATTTCCCGATTTCCTGTGGACCACCAAATAATTTTGCTTCCATTCATTTAGTGACTCAAAGCTTAACTGAAGGCATACTTTCCCCATGCCTTGGGCAAATGACAAGGTTTTGCACTGAGTTAAGCTGTTGGTTCATCCAGCCCGCCAGTAGTTACTCTGACTGACAGTGTTTCTTCAGTCAGCCTGACCGGGATAGCCCAGGCAAGCCTGATCTCATCAGATCTCGGAAGCTAAGCAGGTTCAACTCTGGCAAGTACTTGAATGGGAGACCTCCTTGGAATACGGGGGGCGGGAGGACAAGGGCAGGCTTCATGCAGCCACCTCTCTGAATATCCTCCAGGCCCCCAGTAGAGGTCAGTCACCAGAGGTCGCCCATGACTTCCAGGTGCCCACACGGTCACACGCATACACACATGCACATATGAAAAATACAAAATTAAAAAAAGACCTCAGGCCGAGCTTTTCTGCCCAAGGCCCTTGCAGCCGGAAATGCCCAGGACGGAACTGGAACTGCTCTGCCGAGGTGCTGTAGCAGGGTGCACAGCCTCTTGACAGCCACCCTCACTTTCTCCTGAGGGGTAGTCTCCCAGCTGGGTCCCCTGCCCGGCTCTCTAAGAACAGCATTCCCCCCCCCTTTTATGGTATAGTGGTTAGGAGCGTGGACACTGATCTAGGAGAACCGGGTTTGATTCCCCACTCCTCCACATGCAGCTGCTGGTGTGACCTTGGGTCCCTTGCAAGTTCTCTCAGAGCTGTTCTCTCAAGAGCAGTTCTCGGGAGAGCTCTCTCAGCCCGACCTACCTCACAGGGTGTCTATTGTGGGGAGGGGAAAGGAAAGGAGATTGAAAGTCACCCTGAGACTCAGAGTGAAGGGTGGGGTATAAATCCAATCTTTTCTTCTTCTCTTCTTTCCAGTCTTTACAGGCCTAAATCCAAGGGGGGAAGCACTCCAGCCTGACTCTAAATCATCCCCTGCCCTTTGGAGTACGGAGGCAGCCTCCCGCAGCTGGCTGTTGTCAGAGCTCGCCCTGCCTCCCCCCAAATGATTTATCACTCCGTGCAGATGCCACTGTTAACAACCCAGCAGGGCCTTTAATTAATTTTGCCTGCCGACTGTCTGTCCCAGGTGCCGGCTTGTATGTCACGACGTGGCTCTGTTGAATGTTAACTCAGTGGCACTTTCTTCCCAGGTACGTCAAAACCTACCTGCTTCCTGACAAAGCTCGGATGGGCAAGCGGAAAACATCAGTGAAGAAGAGAACTGTGAGCCCAGTTTACAACGAGGTTTTGCGGGTAAGGACAAGTGTAGGTTACCCAGAAAGTCCAGATATTGGGGGCAGCAGGATACCCGAAATGAATTTCTAAGATGGTGTTTCTCAACCTGGAGACAGCCCTTGCAGGGAATGGTCTCTTGTGGCAGGGGGAAGAGCAGGATCAAGTCCTTCTTCCTGATGTCTCGATTTCTGTGCTCTGGAAAGCTGTAACTCGGTGACAGAGAAAGTATCATGCATGGAATTGCCTCAGCTTTGGACAGTCCAGAATATCTTCAGTCGAAGGATCTCAGATAGCAGTTTTGGGACAGACCTTTCTCTGCCTGAGCCGAAATGAAAGCAAAAACGTCTCAATGTCTCAACTCCTCTTTCTCATCTCTGCAGTTTGGTGTAGTGATCGGGAGTGTGGACTCTAATCTGGGAGAACCGGGTTTGATTCCCCACTCTTCCCCGTGCAGCTGCTGGAGAGACCTTGGGTCAGTGACAAGTTCTTTCAGAGCTGTTCTCTCAAGAGCAGTCCTTGAAAGAGCTTTCAAAGCCCCACCTACCTCACAGGGTGTCTGTTGTGGGGAGGGGAAGGGAAATGAGATTGTAAGCCACTCTGGGACTCCTTCAGGGAGTGAAGGGCGGGGTATAAATCCAGTCTCCTCCTCCTTCTCCTCTTCTTCTTCTTCTTCAGTATAAAATAGAGAAAATGGTTTTGCTGATTCAAAAGCTGAACCTTTCGGTGTGGCACAATGACGCTTTGGGACGGAACAGTTTCCTCGGGGAGATGGAAATTGACTTGGCGAGCTGGGACTGGAGCAACAACCGATTGAACTGGTACATGCTCAAACCACGGGTAAGTGGGACAGGTATGGGATGCATGAACACGTGAAGCTGCCTTCTGTGGAATCAGGCCCCTGGTCCCTCAAGTTCTGTGTTGTGAATTCAGACTGGCTGTGGCTCTCCAGAACCTCAGGTGGAGGTTTTTCACATCTCCTACATCATTACAAAGGAGCTGCGGTGGCTCAGGTGGTTGAGACATTGAACTGCAGGCTGTGGAAGGTCAGTAGTTCAGCAGTTCGAGACCCGAGAGTACCATATGACGGAGTGAGCTCCCGTCTCTAGTTCCAGCTCCTGCCAACCTAGCAGTTCAAAAGCAAGAAATTGCAAGTAGATAAATAGGTACCACTCCGGTGGGAAGGTAATAGTGTTCCGTGCGCCTTGGTGTTTAGTCATGCCGGCCACATGACCACAGAAATGTCTTTGGACAGCGCTGGCTCTTTGGCTTTGAAACGGATGAGCACCGCAACCCTAGAGTCAGATTCGACTGACTTTTGAGCAAGGGAACCTTTACCTTTACATCATTACATCATCTTTTTCTTAACTGGAGATGCCAGGGATTGACGCTAGGGCCTTCTGCACGCCAAGCTGATGTTCCGTCACTGAACCATGGCCCCACTGCCACAGATTTCTTTGTGAGGATATGTATTATGTATAGAATAAGGCTTTATTGTAAATTTGTGCTTACAAAAGCAATCTTCAGTTAAGAGAACGTTTGAATCCAGTGGCACCTTTAAGACCAACGAAGTTTTATTCAAAGTATAAGCTTTTATCTGCAAGCACACGAAAGTTTATCCCCAGAATAAAGTTTGGTTGGTCTTAAAGGTACCACTGGACTCAAACTTTGTTCTGCTGCTTCAGACCAACATGGTGAGCGATCTTCAATTTTGAGAGTAATCAGGGCTATTTTCGGGCGGGAACACACAGGAACGGAGTTCCGGCTGGCTCCCTAATTGGCCACGCCCAGCAGATACTGATTAGCATAATAGGCCACACCCAACAGCAGAAACTCATTCTGATTGGCTACATGAGGGGTGTGTGGCCTAACATGCAAAGTATTTCCTGATACAAAAAAAAAGTCCTGGGTTCTGACAACAAACAAGGTAAACAGAATAAGAAGCAAAAGGTGGGTGTGGCTGGATGACCACACTTCTGGTAACATGGGAGAGTGGCCTAATAGGCTAATAAGCTGTGCTGTCAGGGCGTAGCCTAATATGCTAATGAGTTCCTGCTGTTGGGTGTGGCCTAATATGCTAATGAGTTCCCGCTGGGCTTTTCCTACAAAAATAGCCCTGAGAGTAATAATAATTCTAGTGAATGTCATGAGGGTAGTCAGGAAGGAACACAACTGGAGATTCATCCTAAGAAGGAGAACTGGAGTTTTCAAACTGAAACAGAGTGGTCATGAAATCTGGTGGCATCCCTAGTTGGGTCCTTCCTTGGGAGTGCCTCCCTTTTGGGATTTCGGCAGGTGTCTACCAGAGACAGGGCCTTTTCGGTGGATCAAGGTATCTGTTGTCCAGAGCCTCCACTTCTGGACCCAGCTGAGCTTAGTCCCTGTGGTACGTCGGTGCCCTTCTCATTTGTCTCACTCCGAGGAGTAATTAACAAGTGGAATTCGCTGCCACAGGAAGTGGTGGCAGCTACAAGCATAGGCAGTCTCAAGAGTGGATTGGATAAACATATGGAGCAGAGTTCCATCAGTGGCTATTAGCCACAAGGTATAAATGGAACACTATGTCTGGGGCAGTGATGCTCTGTATTC
The DNA here is from genome assembly GCA_029375565.1 of Gekko gecko. NCBI lineage: Eukaryota > Metazoa > Chordata > Lepidosauria > Squamata > Gekkonidae > Gekko > Gekko gecko. Next base: position 14,480,719 of record JAPDNY010000012.1, on the reverse strand, counting down.
TTAGTGCTTGGGGTGCAACAGTGGGAGCATTTCCGGAGTTCTGGCTCCACTGGTGGACTTCCTGATGACGCCTGGGTTTTGGCCACTATGTGACACAGAGGTTTGGACTGGATGGGCCATTGGCCTGATTCAATGTGGCTTCTCTTATATGCTTAAGTCACCTGGGTGGCTTGGCTAGAAATCCAGCCCTGGGTTGCATCCCTTTGGTGAACTTATCTCCCAGGGCAGTGATGCTCTGTATTCTTAGTGCTTGGGGTGCAACATTGGGAAGGTTTCCGGAGTTCTGGCTCCACTGGTGGACTTCCTGATGACACCTGGGTTTTGGCCACTGTGTGACACAGACACAGGGGGTTGGACTGGATGGGCCATTGGCCTGATCCAACGTGGCTTCTCTTATATGCTTAAGTCCCCCGAGTGGCTTGGCTGGAAATCCAGCCCTGGGTTGCATCCCTTTGATGAACTTATCTCCTGAGGGGTGTTTGGCTGGCACTCTCTTCATAATCTTTTAAGCTGGGCAAAGTCTGTCCTGTTTGAGTCTTTGGGATTAATTCATTTGTTTGCATATATACATGTCCTAATTGTATGTAATCTGAACTACCTGCCAAAGATTTATATTTTTAAAAAACCTGACTCAGCTGTTATGCAGTTCTTATGATTTTCTTGTTTTTGATGTTTTATGGCTATTTAATTTTCATCGTGAACCACTTTGAACGCCCACAAGGGCACACACATATTTTAAAATGCATTAAAGTCAATAAATAATGCATTAAAGCCAGTAAGCCAATAAATAAAGGTTTAGTTGCATGAGGGACAACAAACATTTATTTTGCTGACTTCTCTCTCTTTAACAAATGTGCATGCCCCCTGTTCTACCCTTGTGGGCATTCAAGGTGGTTCACAATGACAGTTACATGGAAAATTGTGTCATTTTCACCTACAGGGCGGAAATCAATATATCATTTAATTACGCAGCAGAAATTAAAGCAACAGCCTTTAATTATGCTGAACTCAGGTGGCTTGGTAGTAGAGCATTGGCTTTATATGCAGAAGGTCCCAGGTTCAAGCCTTGGCATGGCCAGTTAAAGCATATCAGGTAGCGAATGTTGAGAGAGAGTTTTCTCTGCCTGGGAGCTTGGAAAGCTACTATCAGGCATGGTAAATAGTCCTGATTTAGATGGAACAATGGTCTTATCTTGTGCAAGGCAGTTTTGAACAGTCCTCCCTTACAGGGTTCTGTCAGTCCTCCCCGGAGAAGACCAAACCCGGCCTAGAAGTGCTATTGAAATTAGTAGCGCTACTCAGATTTGAATGGCTGCAAGTTTCTTCTTGTACTGAAAATATTTCTATCACAGTTACTAACCATCGTTCACAAAAGCAACTTGCCACATCTTTTTTAAAAAAATTATCTACTAAAACAAAACACCACTTTCAGCTGTTTAAAACGACAGGAGAGATTAATTACGTCACCACCATCAAAAGGCCAGGCAAGTTTTCACCTGGTCCATAAAATTCATCCGAGCAGGCACCAGATCAATGGATTAATGGAGAGAGTTCTTCTGATGAGGGGCTTCCACAGAAAAGGCCCTGTCCTTGGCAACCCCGCACCTCACCTCCAGAGGGAGGGGAATTCAGAGATAGGGATCCAGTGAAGATTTTGAGGGAAGGTTCAGATGAAACTGTTACCCTGGTGGTGGTAGACACTTCGGGGCTTCAAAAGCCAAAATTTGAGTGCTGCCCAAACCCAAGTAGTACTTAGTAGAGATCTTCAAATTTGTTCCCTGCAGTTGACAGCTCTACCCTAAAGTAAATTTGCCCCAGCTTACCATCCCACTGCTCTGAAGTCCCCCTCGCTGCTGTCCTGGCCACACTTTGTCTATTACTGGCTTTTCTCTTTCAGAGCCTGTCCACCCTCAATTGTGCTGACCATCGAGGAGTCATGAACCTGTCGATTAAGTATGTGCCACCCGGAAGCCTAGGTAACTCATCTGCTTGCAAAACCTGGTCTCATTTTTATATAGGCTATAGAATCAAAATGAAAGGGTTTTTCCCCCCCATGATGCATTTGGTTTGATTTTTCTTTTCCTCTCTCCTTGGGGTACAATGTGTGCCATCCAAGCGTCCCTTAGCCAATTTGTTCCATGCCCTGCAGTTGTTTCATGTAGGGCCACGAGCATGGTCCCCTTTCCCTTCATTTATTAAAAAAAAAAGTGACGATTGCGTTTTTATCCTGGCTGTCCTCCTAGAGGCATATGATTCTCTCTCACACACCCCAGTTTGTTCTCCCTCCCAGCCATTACCACCCTTTAGGTTAAGCTAAATGATGGTAATGGATTCAAGATCACCCACCAACCTTCAGGTCTAAGGGGGGATTTGAACCCAGGGCTCTGCAGTCTGAAACCTTGTCTGCTACACCTCATTTTACTGTTTAATAAAACTTGTTTCTTTAAAATTATGGCAAATGAAACTTACAAGCTTCTTCATGATTATCTTTTATGATAATTCACGGAAGGTTGGAAGACCCCCCCATCTGGCGAAGTTCATATCTGGGTCAAGGACACCAAAGATCTTCCCCAGTTGCGCCCCTCGGGAGTAGATTCCTTCGTGAAATGGTATGTGTGTCATCTATATAGTTCCCCCCCACACACACCCTCATTTCTTTATAGCTTGTGTATAAAATTCCTTTTTGCATCCGCTCTATCTGTAACCTTAATGAAAATTGTCCTGCTCAGATTTCATGTAAATCATCACCATTTAAAAAGGTTTAACTGAGCGTGTGTTGGGGGGGGGGTTGTTGGAAATGTATGCTGAAGATCCAGATCCAGAAAATGCATAAACTCTCACATTTCTGTTAACTTTAATTAGTCAAAATTGGTGTCTTTTTTCTCTTATTCTGAGCCTCATAGTGCTTAGAAATCTAAGACTGGATATTCAGCGTTTTCTAAAAGGCCAGCAGGCACCGTATGGGGCCCATTTTGGTTTGGTGTCATGGTGCAGGGGGAGGGGGAGGGGAGTTACCCTTTCTCCATTTCAGCTTGGCTAAAACACCAAGCTGTTATAAGCCCCGGAAAGGGGGGGGGGGAGATCAAGCAAAGAGACAGTGCCTGTCTCTTTTCCCTTCCAGGATGGCTCAGTTTAGAGCAGCGGGGAAAATACATGGGCGTGGAAGAGTTAAAACCTACACACATACAGTCGCCCCAGTCCACACCAGGGCCTTTGTGAGAAGCTGCTCTTTGCCTTTTTAAAAATACCAGGAAAAGTCAGTCATGGAATAACCTTTTAAAAAGGAGTAACTGAGCACATGTATGTGTCTGTGTGGGTGTGTAATGTTTGAAATATATGCTGAAGACCACCACCAAGCATGTCATCCCGTTAGGTAAGAGACAAACTGTATCTCTCGCAGAGAATCTGTGGGTTGGGTCCAACCAGCTTTTCCACAGGTGGAAAAAAAAGAGAAGGGCACCCCTTTGACAACCAAAAAGACCAGGGCTATTTTTGTAGGAAAAGTCCAGCAGGAACTCATTAGCATATTAGGCCACACCCAACAACAGAAACTTATTAGCATATTAGGCCACACCCCTGACAGCACTGCTCAGCATATTAGGCCACACCCCCATGTTGCCAGAAGTGCAGTCATCCAGCCACACCCACCTTTTGCTTCTTATTCTGTTTACCTTGTTTGTTGTCAAAACCCAGGGCTTTTTTGGAGCAGGAACTCCTTTGCATGTTAGGCCACACACCCCCTAATGTAGCCAATCCTAATGAGTTTCTGCTGTTTGGTGTGGCCTGTTATGCTAATGAGCTCCTGCTGGGCGTGGCCAACTCAGGAGCCAAGTGGAACTCTGTTCCTGTGCGTTCCTGCCCAAAAATAGCCCTGAAAAAGACTTTGTGGGGAGAGGGGGGTCATAGGACCTGCATGAACAAAAGCCGTGAGATGGGGTCGGTAGTAAGGAGGGCAGCTGTCACGTTTGTCACTCGTTTGTCCCTATTGCTTTGGGGTCCCCCCTCTTTTCCACGTGTTGTGTTCCCTCTGGGACTACTAGAGAGAGCAAAACACACTGGGGGCAAACGAGGGACAAAAATGACAGTGCAGAAGTGACTGAGTGAAAAAGCTGGCTGGATCCAACTGAATAACTGGATCTCCTGTCCTTGTTCTTTTTTATTATTTGAAAACATCCAAAATTATTCACAGCAGAACCGGAGAAGTCGTATTATTTACCCCCTTCCCCCAGTGTATGGATCCAGCTGTTTGCACTGCATTTGACTCTGCCAGCCTTGAATTATGTTTGGTAGGAAAAGAGCCGGGGGGGGGGGGGAGGATGACATTTAAAAATGTATATATTGTTTTGCGACACGGAGCCTACTGTTCCTCTTTGTTTTAAGCTATGTCCTTCCAGACACCAGCAAGAAAAGTTATCAAAAGACCCGCGTGGTCAAGAGAGATTCGAACCCTGTCTTTAACCACACCATTGTGTACGATGGATTTCACACAGAAGATCTCAAAGATGCCTGTGTTGAGCTGACCGTCTGGGATCATGAAAAACTGACCAATCATTTTCTCGGAGGAATCAGGCTGGGACTTGGGACAGGTAAGCGAGTCCTCAAACGTCCTTGAACGTCATCTTCATTGAGACACGAACCATTTCTCACTGCCCAAGGGTTGTTTTTTTTTCAGAGGAGGGGAATATTCTGGTAGGAATCTGTGTGGTCTTGTTCCAGGGACTGATCAGATGAGAAAATGCAACCAGAGTGAAAACTAGAATAATAACTACACCCGGTCTGACGCAACACAGACTGTGTCTACACAGGGATTGACTCAGGTTTGTGTCTGTGGGTTGTTACAGCCAGAAGCGCGATCCCAGCTTCAGTTAAGGGCTATAGTTTGGCAGCCCCGACTAATCCAGATCACTGTGCCAAAGTAAGCATTAGCTATCTTGATCCTACCCCACTTGAGAACTTGAGCTAAACAAAAGGCCCAAACAAATACACAAACACTTGCCAGAGCTTAACTATGACTAAAGACTGCTGTTTCCCTAACGTTCATTGAGTGTTTTGTCCCTGTTTGGTGAGATCAAAAGGAACCAAGTTTCCCAACATGGCCTGACAAGCAATTAACTGTCAGCCTATTGACTCAGGTCAGACACCACACAAAGCCATGGTTTGCAATTATGCTGGCTCTGATGTGTGTGACCCTCTCGATGCAGACTGCTCCACTGACTACGTTTAGTTAGGTCCGTCAGACTTAGGATCTGCAGCGGGTTTGTTCATCCCAGTTCCTCTTAACTACCGTCTCACAAGAAGTCTGAATGCAGAAAACCTGGCTGAAGTCTGGTTTGTTCTCTAGCGAAGCCCTCCAAGGGAACAGAGAGAAAGAAACGAAAGCAGCATTTGTCAAGACAGCATTTGTCAAGGCAGACTGGCATCCGAGAGATGGTTAGTGAGCTGAATCCTAGGTTCACAAACTAACCATGGTTTGAATAAACCACAGTTTTGCATTATGGCTTGGATCCTACCTAGAATTTCCATGGGCACATGGATTCCATCTGCTTTGCGGGAGTCCTCCAATTCCTCTTTGCCACCTATTCCTGGGGTCCCCAGCATTGGGGGGGGGGGGATATTTAGGCTACTGGGGGGAGGATTGGTGAAAATCACCCCATTTTTGCACCCACAGAAGTTCTGGGGGGAATCCAAACCACCATCTGAACTATTAACAGTACAGTTCTAAGCAGAGTTATACCCTTCGAAGTCTACTGATGCCAATGGGCTCAGAAGGGTTATGTAACTCTGTTTAGGATTGTACTGTAATTCACCTTATATTGTCAGTTCCAGAGAATTAGTCTGTTTTAGTGAAATAAAACAGAAGTCCAGGTGCCACGTGACTTCTGGTTTATTATTCTCACACTGTCTTCCCCGGTAGTGTCTAGTCTTACTGGCATCACCTTAGAGAAGGGTCTTTTCCCTGCCCCCCCGCCTGAGATCCTTTAAGTGTAAGTTGCATAGAAAGAGAACTGGAGATGCCCAGGATTGAACCAGGAACCTTTTGCATGCAAAGCAGGTGCTCCGTTGCTGAGCCACAGCCTCCCCCTTGATTCCCCCACTCTTCCACATGCAGCTGCTGGTGTGAACTTGGGTCAGCCACAAGTTCTTTCAGAGCTGTTCTCTCAAGGGCAGTCCTCACGAGAGCTCTCTCAGCCCCACCTACCTCACAGGGTGTCTGTTGTGGGGAGGAGGAAGGAAGGGAAGGAGTTTGTAAGCCACTCTGAGACTCCTTCGGGTAGTGAAGAGTGAGGTATAAATCCAATCTCCTCCTCCTCCTCCTCTTCTCTTCAGCTACCCCTGGGTCAACAAGCTAAGTGTTCAGAACCACTCCACTACATAGTATGTTCCCCCCAAAAAACTTGGCACTCCTGGGACATAAGAAGGGGTCACACGTAAAACTGTCATTTGGGCTGTGTAAAATACTGTCACCTTGACCTAGATTGCTCAGGCGAGCCCGATCTCGTCAGATCTCAGAAGCTAAGCAGGGTTGGCCCAGATCAGTACTGGGACGAGAGACCACCAAGGAAGTCGAGGGTCACATGCAGAGGAAGGCAATGGCAAGCCACCGCTGAATGTGGATCCTGGTGGTCAGCCGTGTTGCTCTGAAGCAGGAGAACAAGTTTGGAGTCCAGTGGGGCACCATTAAGACCAAGAAAGGTTTATTCAAGGTGTGAGCTTTTCATGTGCAGGCACACTTCTTCAGATACAGTGAAATGGAAATAGAAGTAACAACAGTCATACATATAGGGGGTGGGCAGTAAATCAGCATACAGGAGGCCTCTTCATGTTTGCTAGGAGACAGACTCTCCCCATTCCACAATTAAGGATACATCAATCTCCAGTTCTGACATATTTATTCCCTATGCTATGTTTGTCCCCTCCCTGAGAGTGCTGCATGACGGAGTGAGCTCCCGTCTCTGGTTCCAGCTCCTGCCAACCTAGCAGTTCAAAAGCAAGAAATTGCAAGTAGATAAACAGGTACCACTTCGGTGGGAAGGTAACAGCGTTCTGTGTGCCTTGGTGTTTAGTCATGCCAGCCACATGACCACGGAAATGTCTTCGGACAGCGCTGGCTCTTCGGCTTTGAAATGGAGATGAGCACCGCAACCCTAGAGTCGGATCCGACTGGCTTTTTGGGAACCTTTACCTTTACCTAATTTACTGCCCACCCTCTATATGTACGACTGTTGTTTCTATTTCCATTTCATTTTCTCTGAAGAAGCATGCATGCACACGAAAGCTCACCTTGAATAAACCTTCATTGGTCTGAAAGGTGCTGCTAGACTTCAACTTTGTGCCCCTGGACGTCTCTTGCTTTGAAAGCCCTACAGAGTTGCTGTAAGTCAGCTGTGACTTGACAGCAAAACCCCCTGAAACTAAACCAAAAAGGCTTCTGATTTCCCCGCTGGAATGTCGGCTGAGTGTAATTTGAGGAGAATCATTTGGAAGACATCTGCACTGACTGCCACTGGTCTCCCGCCGCCGGCTGCAGGCCCCCCCCCCGTAGATCTCCTGACTGCTGAGATGTCATCAGCCATGTTATAAAGCTCCCAAGTGTGAAATAGCAGCTCAAATAAACTTCCAGCCTACGCCGTAAAAATCTCATACCAAAGATTAGCTGTTGCCAGCAGCCGATGGGCTGTGCTTTCATTAGCAATGAAATCGAGGCTCTTTTGCTCTCATCACAATCCCCCAGAGGGCACTCACGCAATCCTGCCCGTAGGAGACTTTCTCGGCCTGCGTGCTGGGGCGGGCGAGGGGGTGGTGTTCGTTGGCGACTACAATGAGTGGTAGAGACCCTCCTGGCTTTCCCTCCCCCCCCCAAAAAAACAACAGCAACACAAATGACCTTTCTACTGTCCGTGAAACTCCTTCCCTGGCTGGCCTCAGCGGATTTCTTTTATTTCAAATGTTTGTCATCAGCATTGCCCATTAAAAAATAAGTAGTGCAGCGCAAAGCGGGGCGAGCAAGGCATTTGCCGAGGGTTTCCTGCTCCAGGTTTGGAAATACAAGGAGATTTGGGGGGCGGAGGCTGAGGAGGGCGGGGTTTGGGGAGGGGAGGGACCTCAGTGGGGTACAATCAGGCCCGTAGCCAGGATTCTGTGGCTTGGGGAGCAAAAAATTTTCTGGTGGGGGCTGCCATTATTTTTCTGTCTGTCTCTAAACAACTGTACTTTGAAGTAATAATAAAGACAATGATACTCATAGTAAATTAAATGCAGCACAAACACCCCCCACAACAAGCCACCCCAGACATACAGGAAATGCAAAAACGCCCCCCACACACACCCTTCCCCTGCCTAAAGCATTGAAATCCCTGAACATTTTCAGAAAGAAATCTTGTGGGGTTGGCCCTTTAAGGAAGGGGTGCAGCCCCCAGTATCCTCACTGTAGCTGCCCGCCAGGGTACAAGCCCTACAGTCCATGTTCCAATGTGGTCATTTCCTCCAGGTGAACTGATCTCTGTCCATGATCTAAGAGGGTCAAGCTAACAAATAAATTGTTATGAAAATACAAATATTTATTATGGCGTACACATAAATAAAACATACATAAGGTTAAAAGAAATAGTCCAAATATCAGACTCTTAAGGCTTATTACATTTAGACCTGATAATTGGTAAAGGTAAAGGTTTCCCTTGCTCGAAAGCCAGTTGAATCTGACTCTAGGGTTGCGGTGCTCATCTCCGTTTCAAAGCCGAAGAGCCAGCGCTGTCCAAAGCTGTTTCTGTGGTCATATGGCCAGCATGACTAAATGCCAAGGTGCACGGAACGCTGTTACCTTCCCACCAAAGCAGTACCTATTTATCTACTCGCAATTTTTTGCTTTCGAACTGCTAGGTTGGCAGGAGCTGGAACCAGAGACGGGAGCTCACTCCGTCACGCGGTACTCGGGTACTGCTGAACTACCGACCTTCCAGCCTCCAGTTCAGCGTTTTAACCACTTGAATCACCACTGCTCAGATCTGATAATTAAACATGTCCAATTGATGGATAAAACTTTTGATCCAATAGACCATACACATTTCAGCTCCTTCAGGCCTTCCTCAGTGGTCAATATTCCTACTGTACAATAACACACATCCAGAAATATATTCATTAAAAAAATTTCTATAGAGCCAGGTGTTGCTTTCTGAAATTGTCAGAAAAAAAGAAAAAGACCAGATTATTATATATCAAATGTATATACCAGATATACATAATAAAAAATTTTAAATAACAGGAAATTTTTACTGGTGTTACCTCATATGAAGGAGAAGAAGAAGAGACTGGATTTATACCCCGTCCTTCACTACCCAAAGGAGTCTCAGAGCAGCTTACAAACTCCTTTCCTTTCCCCTCCCCACAACAGACACCCTGTGAGGTAGGTGGGGCTGAGAGAGCTCTGACAGAAACTGCTCTTTTTCAAGGACAGCTCTGACAGAACTATGGCTTGCCCAAGGTCATCCAGCAGGTGCAAGTGGAGGAGTGGGGAATCAAACCCAGTCTTCCCAGATTAGAGTCCGTGCACTTAACCACTATACCAAACCTTTGCAGTTGCTAAAAGTTTGTATAATGGGCCATGGATAGTAACTGCGCTTTTTTATAACAACTTATTTGTTAGCTTGACCCTCTTAGATCACAGCTACATTTTGGGTTGAGTCCCCCCCCTTTTTTTTTCTCGGTTTTTGTTGAACTGATCTCTGTCCCCTGGAAATTAGTTGTAACCCGAGATCTCCACACACACACCCTGAAGTTTGGCCGTCCCAGCCATAAGAGACTTCTCAGCCAGCATGCTCCGCCTACTCGTCAGATTGCATTGTTTCAGTTTCTACTCGATTCCCAGAGTTTTGTTCATTCTCATTCTATCTGAAATGTATTCATTCTCCATTTGTATTTCAATGGGAAACATGTTGGCAGCTTCCTTCATTTCTCCACAAGTAAAATGGAATTCTCAGGGACTGTACCCATTCATCCACCCAAGGAATTTTCTTTGCCAAAGTTCAGACAGAGAGGAGAAAGGGCTCCAATTTCATAGGCAATGAAAGGCCAAATGGACAACAACGGAAGGCTGAACACAGGGGAAAGGGCCCACTAGACCATAAGAAGAGCCCTACTGGGTCAGACCACTGCTGCATCTAGTCCAGCACACAGTGGCCAACCAGTTCCTCTGGACAGCCAGCAACAGATATAGAGGCCGAAGCCTTCCCCTGATATTGCCTCTTGTCTCTGGGATTCACAGGTTTAGTGCCTCTGAATGTGGAGAGGTTCTCCTCAGCCACCATGGCTAATAGCCATTGATAGACTTAATCCTCCATGAATCTATCTAATCCTGTTTTAAAGCTGTTTACTCCTGTGGCCATCACGACATCCTCTGGCAGCGAATTCCACACTGGGTTGACATTTTCATTGAGCTATCCACTACGACACCAAAATCTTTGGTTTTGGTTTTCACTCTGGTAGCACCTTAAAGACTAACAAAATTTGTGGCAGGATATGAGCTTTTGTGAGTCACGGCTCACTCAGGCTTGAAGGTGCTGCTGGACTCTTGATCTGCTCTCTCCATGGTTAAGGGATGGTGCCGCGGTGTCTTGTCTGAGGCCACCCAAAATCCTGAGGCTAAAGGCTCCCCCTGAATCCCAGCCTTAGGCTGCCAGAGGAGGCTAGTTGCCCACATGCTAAAAAGAGACATTTGATAGAAGGACAGGATCGGGGGAGAGGGGGTCAAGAGGAACTGCTCGACAGTCATGCAGCCCCACCGTTCATTTTCTGACTCACTCCGGAAAGCCGTGCCAACGTCTCGCATCCATGTTATCACGTCCTGCAGCGATGGCTGTTTTAATCAATAGGGCAGGGGCTCACGAGTTTCCCATAAATATCCAAAAGGTTTGGAAGTCTCCCAGGCCTCCTCTCAGCCAGTGGAGGGTGTTCTGTAGGCAGGTGTGCCCACAAAGGAGACACCAAGAAGGAACAGGAAGATCTTTTTTTTGCTGCAGGGAAAGTGTCTGCAGAGCCGAAGGGTGTGGAAACAGGGAGTTATGGAATAGCTGAGAGGAGCCCACGGGCACCTGGTGTATACATGAAGCCGACTTATACTGAATCAAACTGTCAGTCCATCAGAGTCAGTATCAGTGGTGTCTACTCAGGCCAATGGCAGCTCTCTAGGGTCTCAGGCTGAGGTCTGTCACATCACCTCCTGCCTGGTCCCTCCACCGGAGATGCTAGTGTATAACCCCTTGTGTATAATTCAATAGAGTGAAACCTCAGCGTATTAGAACACTGGATTGTAAAGACACCCCATGTATATGATGTTCAATTTATTACTATTGAGGATTTCAGTTAGAAAGATTTCAGTTAGAAAATAAGTGATGTAGTTGCAAGATCCTCAGATATATGGTAAAACCCTGAAAAACAGAATTGTTTAAGTAACGTGTGTATAGTATACATGTATAAAAAGTAAAGGTTCCCTTCCTCGAAAGCGAATTGAATCCGACTCTAGGGTTGTGGTGCTCATCTCCGTTTCAAAGCCAAAGAGCCAGCGCTGTACGAAGATGTTTCCGTGGTCATGTGGCCGGCATGACTAAACACCAAGCCGCACGGAACGCTGTTACCTTTCCACCAAAGTGGTACCTATTTATCTACTTGCAATTTCTTGCTTTCAAACTGCAGGTTGGCAGGAGCTGGAACTAGAGACGGGAGTTCACTCCGTCATGCGGCACTCTCGGGCCTCGAACTGCTGAACTACTGACCTTCCACAGCCTGTAGTTCAGCGTCTTAACCACTTGAGCCACCGTAGCTCCCATATACATGTATAACTTTGGGCAAAGTACATTACAGTTTTACTCATTGCGGTGATTGGTACAATGCAAGCCAAGGGGCGGGGGGGTTCAGAGTTTACAGGAAAAGAATAAGAATAATCCAGACTCAGAATAAGAAGAATAAAAATTGTCGAGGGGTGAATGGCTGCCTTTAAAATAACACATTAATGCACTTATCACACATACGATCGTCTAAAAATAATAGCGTTTCGGTATCATTAACGGTGCTATCGCTAATCTCGCATATATTGGGCTCAAGAGAGGAGGGGGTGAAGGGGAAGGTGGATGGGAAAAAGTAGACGGGGGCGTGGATACAGAGGATGATGTTCAAAGGGGGTGGAGATCACTGCTGTAAAAAAATGACGATTCAAGCATTTCCGCACATATAATCAAGCCGACTTGCAGTCAGCTTGAAAATAAAATTGCCCGCTAAGTGCTGTGAACCGCCACCACCCCCTGAAAGACGAAACCCCAACATTGACCCGGCATGGGGAAAACGAGTTGTGGAATGAAAAATGAGAAACATTGTAACCCAATTGTGTATCCAAGATAAAGTACATATGCAGAACAGGCTACCGTTTTTACAACAGCAGGAAGTTTTGCATTCATTGCACCCAAAAGTTGTCAAAAATATTTTGGGTATCCGTGCAATTGATTCTGGATTTGGATGCAAGTCTGGGATGGTAGTTAATCTCATGTTGATGTGTTACCTGCCATTGTTGTGCTATTTTCGGAGCTTGCTACCTGTACCACTGTACCATTTTATTAGCTATGGCCCATAAAAATAATGATATATGTGTCTGTATATATTTTTTAAAAAATGGCCAGCTGTCACTGTCGAGGCTGCCTTTCCATTTTAGATAATGAAGAGGGTTGTCTTCCAGGATTGGCATACATGGCTCTTTTGGTGTCACAGGCAGCTCTGCTAATAAGATTTGACAGCTAACAATGTAATGTTGTGCACCAAAAGTGCATGGTCCTTACGGAAAGGCAGATCTGGTCACGGGGGTGTCCCTCTCTTGTATTGCCGCTCTAGTGATTCTCCACATCTTTCTTTTTCAAAGGCTCTAGCTATGGGATTGCTGTCGACTGGATGGATTCCACGCAGGAGGAGGTGGCATTTTGGCAGGAAATGATGACAACGGCAAATGAGTGGATTGAAGGGACACTGCCCTTGCGCTCCTTAGCAGGGAAAAGGAAGCTGAAATGAAACCACTGGCTCCGAGCTAAGAACTGAAGTGAGTTCCCAGACAGAGGAGAAGGTCCATTGACTGCCATCCAGTTCCCAGCTTGGAGACACCTTCCGATATTCTTTAAAAAAACCGTCAAGAGCTAAGTATTATTTCTCATCCCAAGGGAGGCGTGAAAAACTATCATGCTCTTAACCGCACCAAAGCTTAGCTAAATGGCAAAGAATAACTACTGTTTACCTCTCTATGTACTAGAAGATGATAGATTATTTGATTAAATGTTGGGTATATACCCAAAGGGCAGGGAAGAAGAGGTGTAAATATTTTTCAGGCTTAAAAAAAAATCATGCTAGTGTTGTCATGACACTGGGGTGTCTTTCTCAGGCAGGGGAAGTTATAATAAAACTGTGGTTAACTTGGTCCGTGCATCCACCAGCAAGCACAATCTCACCAGAACTTTGAAACATAAAAGTCTGATGTAAATGAAATGTGAAAACCATATTGTAAGATATACGTGGCTGCAATATGATGAGTCTGTCCTTGGCCCGTCTGGCTAGTGCTGTCTACCCTGGAACTGGTGGATAATGGCCAACGATCTGAGGGCCCCACCCAGTGTCTTCCGGTTGTTGAGACTTCTGCAAAGAACGCTGGGTTTGATCTTACCTGGCAAGGCACCTCTTCTGTTTGTTTCTTTTTCTCAAGATCTCCTAACAAAGATGAATTGTGAAGACGAATTTTTTAAAAAACACACCTGAAATTTAAGGTCTATCCATGATCCGTGGGAATTATAGCAAAGTAAAAGGAGATGGGCAACAACTGATGAGAATCCATCGTTATCCCCTGGCACCAGTAGCTGAAGGCCTTTACTGGCCCCCTTACCTGAGATGGAACCTGGAATCTTCTGCACGAAAAGCATTTTCTCTGCTGCTGAGCTGTGGCTACAAGTGCTTGTTTCTTTGGAAGAGATCTGTTGTGTAATTGATGCATTAAACTGACTTAGCCAAATTTACACAAGCTACCTTACCTGTTAATGCCAATCTGTATAAGGAATCTGTTTTGATCAAAACTTTTCATATACTCAGGATGCCTGCCCCACCAGACATCCTGATATATATTGGTACCTTCTAATGGTCTTGTTTATTTCTCAGTCTGACATACACTGTGTTTTGTGACTCTGTTTCTTCTTTATTTACCAGGGTTGGTACATTTCCCCCTAGATAGTCATCTTCCAGTGTTATGACAATTTTTTAAGAAAAGTGGTTATATGAGGAGGGAAGGTTCTATCTAATACTGGATTGGCTCTGTTTGTGCCCATTTCCTTTCTCTGTATACTCTATAAGAAGCCATTGTTGGCCCAGTTCAGTTAATAGAGGAAATTTACCAAACTACTGTTGACCGCCCCCCCCAAAAAAAAGACCTCCTTATTCAAAGAGAAGAGGATACTGGATTTATACCCCACCCTTCACTACCCAAAGGAGTCTCAGAATAGCTTATGATCTCCTTTCCCTTCCCCTCCCCACAACAGACACCCTGTTAGGTAGGTGGGGCTGAGAGCTCTTTCCAGAACTGCCCTTGAAAGAACAGCTCTGACAGAACTATGGCTTGCCCAAGGTCATCCAGCAGCTGCATTTGGAGGAGTGGGGAATCAAACCCAGTTCTCCCAGATTAGAGTCCACCACTCTTAACCACTACACCAAACTGGTTCTCAGCAGCTCTTCTGCACAAAATGGGCATGTTCACACCGTTGGAGGGCCATCTCCTATATTGTGATCCCCGCCCCACTGTCTACGACTTGCAGAAAGCTACGAGAGGCACATAGTTGGATTTAGGAGGAGGTGCTTCTGGATTTCATTCAGAGCACCCAAACCTTCCTTCCACGATTTGAAATCTGCATGTGCAAGTCTCTGTACCTTTGCACATCCAGCACACTGATGCAAGCAAGAGGTAACTCATTATTACCCAGAACAGTTCCATGTATCATCCCCAGTATGTATGAAAACTGCTCCAGTCACTGAAGTTAACAGGGGAGGGGCAATCCTGTCCAATGAGGCACTCCAGATCTGTGCACAGTAGACATCCCAGAAAGTTTGGAAAGCACATGTGACCACAAGCCCCAGATAACTGGTTGGAACTCATGGCTAACAGCCAGAAGAAAGTGCTGTTTTTGAGTCGACTTCATCGTGAAGTCAAAGTCTGGATGGGTTTGCTCCAGAACAAAAAGGCAATCTTGTGGGTTCCTGGTAATGTTTCAGCCAGTTTGGTGTAGTGGTTAAGTGTGCGGACTCTAATCTGGGAAAACCGGGTTCGATTCCCCACTCCTCCACTTGAACCTGCTGATGTGACCTTGGGTCAGTCACAAGCTCTGGCACAGCTGTTCCTGAAAGAGCAGTTTCTGTCAGAGCTCTCTCAGCCCCACCTACCTCACAGGGTGTCTGTTGTGGGGAGGGGAAGGGAAAGGAGTTTGTAAGCCGCTCTGAGACTCAAAAATGAAGGGTGGGGTATAAATCCAATCTCTTCTTCTCTTCTGTGCATTGAAATTAAATCCCAAGCATGATAAGAAGCTTTGTATTGGTGTAGTAACAAATCTGTCTGCCCTTTGGTCTATGAGCAATGTGGTGCATTCTGTCGGGTGAATGTCACCATACCATTTCTGTTTTACTTTAAATGTGGAAAGTGCTTTATAAACCAAAGATGCATTTCCTCGTCCACGGCATGAGTAGCACTGAAGTACCTGGAGCAAACCTAAGGTCAATGTCCACAGTGTTTCACACACTTTATGATGTAGAGGTGTGTCTTCTGTGAATTTCACCTTGGGAAACTTCTTAATACTACTGTCTCCATGGCAGGATTTCATAAAAACGTGTCTTAACATATATAATAAACCAAAAGATGATTGCACTTGCTAGTCCCGTTTCCCACCAACACTGTATTAAGTGCCGTATTTATTCACTGGTTGGTTTTCAGAAATGATAGACTGCCTTTCCAGTCAGTCAGGGTGGTTAACAAAATACACATTACACTGTACTGCAGCTGCATAGCAAAACACAGATCGTGCCGGCCAGAAGACCTCGGACTTGTACTCAACCTGTACAGAACTGCAAGTACAAACAGCCTTTCCAGGCTGCAGTCACAGAAGCCCCTCTCTACAGACTCCTCATGCCTGTAGTAGCTCCAGCATTGAGCACTAAGGAGTTTCCCCATTAATTTCCGGGAATGGTAACTGTATACGCAATCATTTGTCCACTTGGAGGTCCCCCTCCACCACCACTGGAGTCAGCCATTAGACATGCAGAATTTTGGGTCAGTCTGAAGGGAACCCTCAACCACGAGGGAACCCACAACCTGCCTTGCAAAGCCGTCCGTTTTGAAAGGGATGGGCACTGCAGCCGTGGATGCTGCATTCACTTCTGTGATTCTAAGCTACTTCATCCACTTAACCAGAGACTCCTAAATTGTGGAGGGGGGGTCCTGGATTTCTATTTTATGTCCCACCTTCCCTCATAGTTCAAGGCAGATTTCTAGGGAGGGATAAGATCCTAAAATCCTCCACATGCCAAGAGCTGACTAGTGATGTTCTCAGTTTCACAAAGAGCATATTTGGAAATCAAGCGCACCTAACTCATGATGCCCGTTTTCTCTTGATCTGAGCACCCCATATGCTCACGTGGATGATGATCTGTCCACAACTTAAAATGAGCACAATATACATAGGCAGCTAGTTGGCAGCCAGTGTGCAGAACATGCTGGGAACTTGCCGGGTTGCTCAGTTGATCGGAATGTTGCTTGCTTCTAAGACACCACCGTGTGCTTCAACCCCAGAAGAAATATATGTTGAGGAAGATGGGGAAGAAGAAGAGAAAAAGAGATTGGATTTATACCCCGCCCTTCACTACCTGGAGGAGTCTCAGAGCAACTTACAATCTCCTTTCCCTTCCCCTCCCCACAACAGACACCCGGTGAGGTAGGTGGGGCTGAGAGAGCTCTTTCAAGAACTGTTCCTGAGAGAACAGCTCTGAAAGAACTTGTGACTGACCCAAGGTCACACCAGCAGCTGCATGTGGAGAAGTGGGGAATCAAACCCAGTTCTCCCAGATTAGAGTCCACGCTCCTAACCACGGTACCAAACTGGCTAATTAAAGGCAAGTTGCAGCAATCCTCACAGGAACTGTGGTGATGGCTGAGCCTTGTATGGCCCCAACAGCCCAGTGCAGTTTGGGAAGAAAGTTCCTCAGGAACAGCTGCTACTATGTTGGTATGTTTCTCTTTGTATGGCTTGAGAAGGAGATCAGAAACAGTGTGCTCCATTGACAGCCAGGGCAGTGCAGTGGATGGAGTATTAGAGTAGGATTGGAGAGATTCAGGTTCAAATCCTGATTCTGTCAAAGAGGTCCGCTGTCAGTGCAATCGAGGCTGGGATCTGATTGGAGCAACACTACATAAGAGTTGCATTGTCTACTATGAATTTAAAATATACTTAATAAGTATTATTATTATTCCTCTTCTAATGCTAGTACAGAAGGACATAAGAGAAGCCAGTGTTGGATCAGGCCAATGGCCCATCCAGTCCAACACTCTGTCACACAGGGACCAAAAAATGTTGGAAAAATGGGAAAAATATTCAGAGATTCAAATGGATCTTTGCTTCACTGGAGAGGAGGCATTTTCTTCTATGTAAAAATCTTTATTTCTAAGAGAAGGATTCAAAGGAAATCTACAAAACAACAAAGACACCTAAGACTACATCTTTACACTTTGACCACACAGCCTACCACAATGGAGATTCTTCCTTTCTTCTTGACCCCCAGAAGGAAATCATCTCTGAATGCATTAACCAATGATTGTTAGTAAATAGGCTTCAGTTTCCCAGGCTCTCTTCCCATTGACTTTCTCCCTTCCAGGTCAGTCTAAACAACAGCACATGAGGTAAACACACATTAACCCTATAATGACTGAATTTTAGACCTTGCAACACACATATTTCCAACAAATACCAGGTGCCATCAAGAGGTCCAGCAGTGGGGTCAGGACACTAGAAGCCCTCCCACTGTTGCCCCCCCCAGCACCAAGAATACAGAGCATCACTTGCCCCAGACCGAGAGTCCCTATCTATACCTTGTGGTTAATAGCCACTGATGGACCTCTGCGCCATATGCTTATCTAATTCCCTCTTGAAGCCGCCCATGCTTGTAGCCGCCGCCACCTCCTGTGGCAGTGAATTCCATGTGTGGATCACTTTCTGGGTAAAGAAGTACTTCCTTTTATCTGTTCTAATCTGACTGCCTAGCAATTTCATTGAGTGCCCACGACTGAGTAGAAAGTAGTAATAGAAAGCTACTACCCCCAGTCCGGTAGACCTGGGTTCGAATCCTCACGTGTGCTGTGGAAGCTCACTGCGTGACCTTGGGCCAGTCCCACTCTCTCAGCCTAACCTACCACACAGGGTTGTTGTGAGGATAAAACGGAGGAGAGGAGAACAATGTAAGCTGCTTTGGGTCCCTGTTGGAGAGAAAGGCAAGGTACTAATGAAGTGAAGAAATAAACACTGCATGCACTGATCTTTGCACTTTCAAATCCTCGAAGGAGGAGGGTGAGAGGAGATCGTTTAAATTTAGAATGCCAGCCCTCTCCCAGTTCGAAAGACTGAGAGAGACTGTGGCTGAACCTCTGGAATTCACGGTTTTCCTTATTCATACTTAAAAACTTTTTCCAAAGCTGCCCTGAGAGGAGAGGAATTGCTGTTTGCACAGGGACACTGGGAGAACAAAACAATGCAGGTAACAATTTAATTGATTGTGTGTTTTGATCTCCTTGGTAACGCACAATTACCTGGAGTCTTAAAAAACGGCCAAGGAGCGGTGCGTGCATTTCCCCTTTGTTGTTGTAGTTTTGCCAACTGCCAAGAGGTGGTGCAAGACTTCAGCTGCCAATGGGATCAGAAGGCTGTGTACAGATGCAATATTAAAGCAGGTGTCCCGGTAGATTGTTCTCCCATGGGCTGATCCGGCTTCCTCTCGCCTTTGCAGTGTCGATGACAGCCGTACGTACCAACGACCTGGTTACTGATTCTGTCATCATTCTTGCCCTTTCTCTAGGGGTGGGGTGGGGTGGGGCTGTCCTTCTTTATGAAACGAGATGGTGGATCCAGTTAGCATTGGTAAGGATGGGACAGGGAAGATGTTAACACCTCCAGTGAGTGAGGAATCTTGGGGGGGATCTACATCTTTGATTTTGTTCCCGAGTGCCAATTCAGGCTTGATCCTGCCTGCAAGGACCCTTGGCGGCATGCTGTGTCTTGCCTTCTCCTTGGCAGAAACTGAATTTAGGCAAGAGCCATGACTTGGCTTCAATATCAAGAGCGTGTCTGTCTCCCACCCAAAGGCCAATCCATGAGCAAAACCCCCACAGGTGCCAAAAGTAGAGACCCAGGCAAAGAATTTCTGTACTTTCTCTGCAGAGAAAATGGTTTGACTGGGGTTAGAGCCGAACGGGAACCAATAAAAGTTGTGTGCCCCCCCCCCTTCCAGACACAACGCACCTGAATACTGAGCTGATCTGTCGTTGTGTCACCATTTGACTTTTTTCATGAGAAAAAGTCCACTTGGATTTGCAGACCATCTCCTCCACTATGTCTCTGGAAGAGCCTTACGCTCTGCAGGTAACAACTTCCTGGTGATCCCTGGCCTCAAAGAGGTCCGGCTGTCCCTGACCACAGCCAGGGCCTTTTCAGTCCTGGCCCCAACCTGGTAGAACTCTCTGCCTTCTATGGTCAGAGGCCCTGCGGGGCCTTATGCAGTTCTGCAGGGCCTGCAAGGCAGAGATGTTCCGCCAGGCGTTTGGTTAGGGACAGCAACGGTTTTCCAACATGGCTGGCACCCACCCCCATCCCCCACCCCCAACAACAGAACAAACCAAAACAAACTCAAGATGCAACCAATTTTTTTTTCCAGAACTCCAGTCTTTCAATTATTATAGTTGCTAGTGACGCCATCTTGAATCTGAATCTGTTTTAAATAGTTTTTTAATGTTATTAATCCTATGATATTTGATGTTTTCACACTGTTTCTAAGGCTTTATGACATGTTGTAAATCGGCCACAGCCCGGCACAAGACGGGAGGGGGTGAAATAATAATAGTAGTTGTAGTAGTAGTAGCAGCAGCAGCAGCAGTAGTAATAATAGTAGTAGCAGCAGCAACAATAATAGTAGTAGTAGCAGCAGCAGCAGTAATAATAATAGTAGCAGCAGTAGTAGCAGCAGTAGTAACAATAGTAGTAGTAGCAGCAGCAGTGGTAATAATAATAGTAGCAGCAGTAGCAGCATCAGTAGTAACAATAGTAGTAGTAGCAGCAGCAGTGGTAATAATAGTAGCAGCAGCAGCAGTAGTAACAATAATAGTAGTAGCAACAGCAGCAACAGCAGTAGTAATAATAGTAGTAGCAGCAGCAGCAGCAGCAGTAGTAATGGTGGTGGTGGTAGTAGTAGTAGTAGTAGTAGTAATAGAAGATCCATCTTGCTGTATGCCGGGCTCCCCTGCCCTTTTGATCTGTGGGCACCTTTGAGATTCTGACATAAGGCCGTCCACGCAGCCCCCAAATGGCTGCCCCCAAAGGGCTGCCGCGGCAGGAGGCAGAGCCCGCCCTAACATGGCTGCCCACAGCTTCCCTTCAGTCACACAGTGGAGAGCCTCGTGCTGTGGGGGCAGTGGCTGCGCTGCTAAACACACATTTTTAAAAACCTGCACAGCCAATCAAATCTCCAGTGACCCGGCGGAAGGCTTGCTAGGAAACAGCCCCCCACGGCCTCTCCCGCTCCCTGAAAACACTTGCCGGGGACCAGGAAAGGTGTCAGTGGGCACCAGATGCCCATGGGCCCCACATCGGACACCCCTGCCCTCTCCCTTGACTGGTGTGGGCCCTCAAGGTCAAAACCCTTCCCAGACAGGCTGAGCGAGGCAGCTGGTAAACCTCCCAGGGACTTACATAGCAAAGCCCTTAAGTGCTCCTTAATCCTTGGGTCTCTGTACCATGACGGAGCTCTCCTAAATGCTCTCCCATCAATTCCCATCTTTTGGATAAAAACTGAGGCAGATTCGGATCACTTGTGGAGAAGAGACCATCTTCCCAGTGGTAGAGCAGAGAGGGCGCCCCTTCTCTCCCTGGAGGGCCACCCCTCCTTAAAAACCTCGCTCCGGCTTTCTGCCTTGTGTGCCCTGACCAGAGAACCGGAGCAGCCTATCTCCCCGCTCCCCCTGAATCCGAGGGGGTGACCTTGGGCCAGACTCTCTCAGGAGCCCGCCCGTCTCTCAGGGCTGTTGTGAGGGGGAAATGGGGGAGGAAAGACCCAGCCTGCAGCCTGCCAGGAGCTCCAGAACAGAAATAGAACAGAACTATTCTCCAAGATGCTCAGGTGTGACAATGTAATGGAAATAAACAAGTGGCTTGTTTATTTGAAGGAAGACTCATTCTAATGGGCAGTAACTCATATTCTGCATGACAGCATAGCATACCTAGATGGGGTCCCATCCCTCCAAGTTGTCTGCACTGCTTTCCACTTCTGTAACCCTAATCCCACCACATTGTTTATTGGAGGTCCTTGCAGTCTGGTTGAATTTTTCAGGGGTTTTTCTTCTGGAAAAAGAGGTTCCAGAACTCTCAAGAGGGAAATGAAGTTTTCAATCCATACACTAAAAACTCATGAATCTTTTTAAAAGAATTTTGTCGAAGAGGTTCTGGAACTCTCTTCTGGTGCGTTCCCACAGAAAACAAGCCCTGTTCCTTTTGCCTCAGTCAGAAAGGCTAACTATACTTGAAGTAAATAAGCAGAATAAAAAAAAAAGTTCTTGAGGACTGGTTTTTCTGACTTTGAATTAAAAACTTCTGGAACAACTTGGGTGGGGGGAGGGTCTTCCCTTTGTTCCTCTCAGCCTTTAGGGAAATTCTACGATGACTTTTCTTAAGCCTGGTGTTAGTACCTGGAATTTTAGACACACCCCGTGCCTTTCAGAGCTGTGTGCGAGGCAGAAAGCAACGGGTGAAACGTTTCCTTGCATTTTGGCATCTTTGTGCTGCTGCTAACACTGTCCATCAAAACACTTTCTTGTGGTTTCTTCCCTCAGCACCCCAAGATGAGTGCAGGGACCAGATGGGGAGGCCAACTTCTTTCCCACCCGCAGACTTATGGAGTCTCACGGCTCCACTTGTTGAAACTTAGACTTGGCATATCCAGGACTATTGGCCATGACAGCTACATGAAGCCTCCATGTTCAAAGGCAGTATACCTGTGAATACCAGATGCCAAGGCTGCTTGCCTTCCTGCTCTGCTAGTGAATGTCCTGAAGCCTGGGAACAGAAGGCCAACCTAGACTGGCCAGTTGGCTTGACCCAGCAAGGTGCTTAGGTTCAGAGAGACTTGCGGCTTAGACAGACCAGTGGGGTGGGGAGGAAGAGAAAAGGGTGGCCTAGCTGACAGATGGGGAGGCAGTCCAGTGAGGGGAGAAAAAGAGCCCTGTTGCAGGCGGAAAAGGGAAGCGCAGTAACAGAAGAAGAGGGATTAAAAAGAAGAAAGAGAGGGTTAAAAGAAAACAGAGTCCAGTGTAAACTCTGGGTTTAGATGGTAACAAAATGGCATCTCTGCAATGCAAGTACCCATGCTCCTGTACAAAGTTAGTCAAAATGTAAAACCCAGTGTGGTGCAGTGGTTAAGAGGAGCAGACTCTAATCTGGAAACAGGGTGTGTTTCCCCCCTCCTCTCCCCACGTGAAGCCTGCTGGGTGACCTTGGGCCAGTCACAGTTCTCCCAGAACTCTCTCTGTCTCACTGACCTGCCTCACAGAGTGACTGTTTTGGGGAGGGAAGGCGATTCTGCATTATCAGAGAGGGGCCTTGATAGCCTGCCTCTGGTATTTCTTGGAAGTCTCCCTTCCAACCACTAGGCAGGGTCGGCCCTGCTTAGCTTCTGAGTTCTGAGGAGAGCAGGCTTGCCTGGGCCACCCATACCTGGGAATGTGATTGGTAGCTGCTTTGAGACTCCCCCGGGTACAGAAAAGCAGGGTACAAAAACCTTCTTCTTCTTCCCTCCTCAAAACAACAAACTGGGTCCTGTCCCTTCCTTGCCTCTTCTGAGTGTATCTTCCTACCAATGGGCCGGCCTGGCCCCCGGTCTAATCTGCCACCTTTTGGCCTTCCCCAGATGCCTGCAGACTGCAGGGCCGGAGGACTGACGTCTGGTGGTTGGTTTTCTAACGCAGTTTAGAGCGCCGCTTCTTTTCGAAGCCGCGTGGTAGAGGCTCGGCCGGCCGCGGCTGCGCCCGTACTCGGGGCATTACAGCAGCTGCGGCTGCCAATGATGAGTCAGACTGTTTGGTGCTGATGCTGCCGCCGCCGCCGCCGCCTTCCTCCCCGCGCCCGCCGCTGCATCCCGCCCGCGCCCTCTCCATCGCGGGCCGGCGGCGGAGGGGAGGCCTCGACGCCTCCCGAGGAGGAGGAGGAGGAGGAGACCCGGCCCGGGGCGGCTGCCCTTGAACACCACCCCCACCACCACCACCCCCTGCCGCCGCCGGCGCCCTTTGTCTTCCTGCGCTCGGCGCGTCCCCTCCCTCCCTCCCCCCCCGGAGCCCCGACCCGCCGCCTCCGCCGAGGATGGACCCGGCCGCCGGGCCCCCGCCGGACCCCCAGCCGCTGCCCTCCCGCGGCCTCGTGCGCTGAGCGGGGAGAGCCGGAGGAGGGGCGGGGGGTGGCGGAGGCTGCTGCTGCTGCTCCCTCCCTCCTCCTCCCTCCCGCCGTGCTCCTCGCGTCGCTGCAGAAGGCGCAGCCGCCATGGGGTCGCTGGCCCGGGCCGGGCTCGGCGCGGCGGGCTAGCCAGCAGGGGGTGGGCGGCGGGCTGCACCGGAGCAGCAGCAGCAGCAGCAGCGGCTGCAACTGCGCGGGGCCTCGGCCGGGCTCCTCTCCTCCTCCTCCCCCTGCCCCGCGGCGCCCCCCCCCCCTCTCCCAGCCAGCGGCTCCCGGCAAGGCAAGGCAAGGCAAGGCGGCCGCCCTCGCGCTCTGTCCCGCGGGCCCGGGCAGCGGCGGCAGCAGCAGCAAGAGGAGGAGCAGGCGGCGGCGCGGAGTCGGGCCGGGCGGGCGGGCCGGGGATGGGCTCCTGAGCGGGGCCGGGCGGCGGCGGCGGCGGCGGCGGCATGGAGGCCATCTGGCTGTACCAGTTCCGGCTGATCGTCATCGGGGACTCGACGGTGGGCAAGTCCTGCCTGATCCGGCGCTTCACCGAGGGGCGCTTCGCCCAGGTCTCCGACCCCACCGTGGGCGTGGACTTCTTCTCGCGGCTGGTGGAGATCGAGCCCGGCAAGCGCATCAAGCTGCAGATCTGGGACACCGCCGGCCAGGAGCGCTTCAGGTGGGCGGGCGCCGCGGGCGGGCGGGCGGGCAGGCGGCGGGGGTGGGGGGCGAGAAGGGCCAGCCGGCAGCCCGCGGGGTCGCGGGGCGGGCGGGCGGCGGGGGGCGGGGGCGAGAAGGGCCGGCCGGCAGCCCGCGGGGGTCGCGGGGCGGGGGGGCGGGCGCTCCGGCCTCCCCAACGCGGCGCCCCCGCACTGCGCAGAGCGGAGCCCTCCTCGTTTCCATTGTGCTGCTGGCTGGAGCGCGGCGGCGGGGGGGGGGGTCCGACTCCCGGCTCTTGCTTTGTCATTCCGGAGACACCCATCCGTGGGCCGCGCTGCGAAAGGCCGGAGACCCTCGCAGGGAGGGGGCGAGCATCGCAGGGCGGGCTAAGGGAGGCCCGCCCGCCCGCCCGCCCCCCCCCAACAGGGTCGACCTCCTGCCAACAGCCATGCAAAGGGGCAGAGCAGGAGCTGCTGGAGAGGGAGGGGGTGCCACAGGGTCGAGGGGTTCCCCGAGACCTGCCGGCCTGGGTTTCCTTGGCTCCCTTGGGGTTGCTGGGGCCGACTTTCAGGCCCGCGCTGCACATTACAGGCCGCCGGAAAGCTTCCATCCTGCCCTGCAGGACCGATGCTGAGCTGGCCCCCAGGAGAGACCGGTGGCTGAGCTCCGGCCCGCCTCCTGCCCTCCTCCTGCCCTCCTCCTCTCCAAGCACAGGCTTGGCTGCAGCCAAAGAGGCACCTCCTGGGCTCTGATCTGTAGGCTTCCCACGTTTCCAAGAGGCTTTTTGGCGCAGGAGTCCCTTCCGAGAGACATGCGGATTCCAAGACAGCGCGGCCCTTTGCGAGGACTGTACCGCATACTCCGGAGAACGTTTCGCTGGCCTCCTGCTGTTGATGAAAAAGAGAAGCGTGAAATCTGAAGGTCTTAATGGATTTTGGACCCGTTTTTTGAACCCGTACAGTATTGGGCAGGCCCAGTTCCAAACTTTTGTCTGTCTTTGAGGACTGGAAACTGTTTTTGTTGTGCGTATTTCAAATTTCAGGGCAGCAGCAGCTGGCCCGGGCGCATGACCTGCGGGAGGAATAGTGGCCACTCAGCACATGTGAAGGCCTCCCTTTTCCTGCTGTGCGGCTCATAAAATGCCCAACGACAGTTTCTATTGTTGCCGTCATATTTTCCCTGCAGAGATTCCAGCAGTTATTTCTGAGCCGGCACAAAGAAAAGAAGAGGGAGGGATGGGCGCATAGAACGCATGTGAGGAAGGAAATCTTTACAGTGCAGCTCTCTGAACTGTTTCTGAATTTATCTCCATTACCTTATACCAAAGGTGTTGATTTTTCTAGCAGCGTTGCCATGCTCTCCTAAGCGGAGCTGCACCCATCTAAGTGCATCGAAGTCGGTGGGATTAGAAGGGTATAACCCTGTTTAGGATTCCAGTGTCAAATAGACGGGCGTCACCAATAGGGAAAAATTGTATATCCGCCTGATTTTGAACAGGCAAAGGCTGCCTTGCACCAAGTTGGCTCACAGCTCTTCTGGGTCTCAGGCAGAAACGGCCCTTCTCAAAGTCCTGTTAACCAAGATGTGATGCCGGGGATCCAAGCTGGTGTGTACAAAGCAGAGGCAGGAGCCTGTCTGTCTTATTCAAAACAAGGAAGGCCTTCCTCTTTCCAGATAAACTGCAGCCACATAGGTTGGGGGAGGTTATAGCTACCAGCCTCCAGGTGGGGCCTGGAGATCTCCTAGAATTACATAGAAACATAGAGCTGGAAGGAACCTCCAGGGTCATCTAGTCCAACCCCCCTGCAGAATGCTGGAAATTAACCACTTCTCCCCCTCCCCCGGTGACCTCTGCTCTGTGCCCAGAGGAAGGCCAGAGAGCCCGAGTTGACAATCCCAGGGGAGGTGTTTGGGTTGCATCCAGGGAGCCCCCCCCCATTCCCACGGACCTCCTGCACATGTGTTGAGTGTGTACAGATCCCCACCAGGCACAGGGAAGGAAGTCCCTGCGGGGTCTTTAGTGGGCAGCCCCACGAGCAAAGGATGGCCTACAAACCATGGGGCAATCTCTTCCTTTGGGAACTGCTTCCCACAATGACGCCCAGTGCCGACAGTGGAGTGGGTCAGACCCCTGCCCCTCCACCCAAGCATGGCTTATTCATTCATTTATTACAATATTGATACCTCCACCTTTCACATCGGTTCAAGTTTGATGTCTTCCTCCAGTCTAAGGAACTTTTCCTTCAACATTAGTGGCTCTTCTTCCAGTGGAAGGTTACTGAGAGGATGATTGGATCCATTCTAGTGGAGCCATCGTGGCTGGGATTCAGCGGAAAACCCTGACAACCCTGCTTTGTCTGTCTGTGGATCCAGTCCCTTTCATTTGGGAAAAGGGTGCCCCGGGTATGCTGCTGAGAATCTCTGGTTTTGACAGATCGAGGTGGGCTGCTGCGTTGGGCTGAAGCAGTAGAACAAATTTGGAGTCCAGTGGGGGCACCTTTAAGACCAACGAAGTTTAATTCTGGATATGAACTTCCATGTGCATGCACACTTCTTCAGATACAATGAAATGGAAATTACCAAGCCATACATATAGGTAGAGAGTGAGCAGTAGATTAGCCTACAGCATAACGACGATGTTTAACAGATTCAATAACCAAACAGGAACAACAAGCTTAGTTTTTGTGGTTACTATTTGTTTTGGTTTAATTCTGCGGGGGGGGGACATAGTGAAGGAAATAAATATGTCCAAATTGGAGATTGATGGGCAGATGTATCCTTAATTGTGGGATGCTGAGAGTAATTAACGGAGACCCTGCCATTACGCTCCATCCGTCTCCTCTCATCAGACATCAGACTGATGTACATTTTTTTCCTGTTGATGACACTGGTCTATTTTACAGTACATTAAGGTCGCCTCCATGCTTCAGAGGAGGTGGATGGAGGTTGGTGAGGCAGGGCTTCCCTTAGCAGAAGCCATGCTGATTTTCCCTCAGGAGGCTTTGTCCCTCTGTGCCTAACAATTCTGTGTTTGATTACACTTTCTACTAATTTGCCTGGGACAGACGTTAGGCTGACAGGTTTGCAATTTCCTGGTCCCCCTCTGGATCCCTTGTTAAAAAATTGGTGTCACATTTGCTACTCTCCAGACTTCTGGTACAGCAGCTGAATTTAGCGATAGGTTACAGATATGGGTTAGTAGATCAACGATCTCACATCTGAGTTCCTTAAGAACCCTCAGGTGTATGCCATCAGAACCTGGATACTTATTGGTTTTTAATTTCCCCAGTAGATCTAAAATTTCATCTCTGGTTACGTCCATTTGGCTCAGTTCTCCAGACTCCCTTCCTAAAAATAGGGACTGTGGCATGTAGGTGGGTTGGGTACAAAGAGGCAGCGTCTGTCTAGCCCATAACTACATAGCTCACCATGGAAATATCAAGGAGGGCTTCCTGTGCTCCCTAAACCTTATAGTTCCTTCCCAGAGTCATGCATCCTGGGATATCGTCCTCATGTTAAACTAGAGCCACAATCCTGAACACTGCTCTAGAAGGGGCACGTGAACAGTTTCTCGATAAGCAAATGGCCATGGCTCCGAGGAGCCCAACATATACTTCCTCGTGACAGGAGAAAGAACCATTTTGCTTGAGCAGCGTTTCCATTAGGAGATGCTGTGCGTACTTTTTGCCATTCAGGAATTGTCCATCCCCCCCCCCCCCCATGCCATCAACTGCCTCGGCAGCCCTCCTGGCCTAACAGGAAAAGCACGGGGGGGGTGTCCTCTCTCTCAAGCGCCATGACTTGAGGTTTCAACCGTCCCGGTATCTCTTTTTAAAATCCCATTGTTTCCATTTTCTTTTAAAAGCACAGCTACCAGGCGATGAATGTTTAATGCCTAAGTACGTCCTGGTGAGGAAGGAGCCGATGCAGAAGTGGTTGCTAGGAGATTGGCCGCTGGGAAGCGGAGGGGTAGGCCTCGGAGCTGATGGGAAACCCTTCTTAAGCCCACAATCAGAGGCTCCCTCAGAGGGAACCCCAGCGCTGCCAAAGACATCTAGACCCGCAGGAGCCGCCAAGTCTGTTGAGCCAAAGAGCCCTCGGCCTAAGGAGGGTGTTCATGGGTACAACCAGGCGATTTTAGTGGCCTTGCAGGGACCTCTTGAAAGGGTCAGCAGCCCAGCCTGGGCTGTTCTCATTGAAGCTTAGAAGCTACGCAGGGCTGGCCATGGTCCGTATTTGGATTGGAGACCACCAGGCTGGCCCATCGCTACAGTGGGGCTATGGGGGGGCTCCGCCCCCTTCCTTAAAGGGCCAGCCGCACAAGATTTTTTTTGAGAAGAATGGGAGAGGGCTGTGCGCATGGTCCCTCGCTTCTCCTCAAAAGCATTTAAAGAGATCAGTTAAATGCTTTTGAGAAGAAGCGGGGAGGTGGTGCGCTCCCCGCTCCCTCCCTCCCCTCCTGCAAGATTTAAAGGGCCCTCCAGCTGACGGGTGGGCCACGTGCTCCCGCCGATCAGCTGAAGGGCCCTTTAAACCTTGCAGGAGGGGAGGGAGAGGGGTGGCCGCTGGCGGCTGGGCGTGAAGGCGGATTGGAGCTGACCTAAAAAATTATGGCAGCCCCACCAGAGACATGTTTGCCCCACAAGCCGCAAGATCCTGGCTACGAGCCTGACTAGGTATGAATTTAGTCAGATTGTGAGGGAGGGCAGGAAGGGAGTCAGAGCTCAGTTCAGCATCACTTTCTTGTACGCCCAGGAAAACGCCAGTCACCACTTTGGGGTCAGGAAGGAATTTTCCTCCAGGCCGGATTGGCCCTGGGACCCTGGAGGATTTTTGCCTTCCTCTGGGCATAGAGCAGCAGGGCTCACTGGGAAAGGAGGGGGAAGGTGGTAGTTATGTTTACTTCTTACCGTTTTTGCAACCAGAGTCCTAAACCAGAGCGAATTCCCTGCACTGTGCGGGGGGTTGGACTAGATGACTCTTGAGGTCCCCTTCCAGCTCTGTGGTTTTTAAGGCCGGGGTTGCTATGCAGAGGAAGGCAATGGGAAACCACCTCTGCTCATCTCTTGCCTTGAAAACCCCCCTTGATCCTGGGGTCCCCGTGAGTCGGTTGCAACTTGAAGGCACACAACTGTTGTTAACTTAGAGGGTAATGGATATTCCACCCACAAAGCTGTGCCCTGTTTTGGGGGGCTCCCCATGAACCACTGAACCAAGGAGCTCTTCCATTCAGTAGACCTCTGCCACATGACATGGAATCATTCTTGCTCACAGCCCAACCGCTACAGTCACGCCCGGTGTTCCCTCTCAGCTGAGTCAGTGTGAGCTAGCTCACCGTTTTTTATCCTCCAGCTCACACATTTTCATCTTAGCTCAGGAAGGGAGGGCTCCAGAGCAAACTAACTTATGCAGCAGCCAGACTGCTCGCTCACAGCTTTAATGCCAGTAGCTCACAAAGTAGAATTTTTGCTCACAAGACTCCACAGCTTGGAGGGAGCATTGGCCATGTCCACCTCAGTAAGCGAAGGCAAGGTGCCCTGTGACAATGACAGATAATAATAAAAGGGTTGGATCCAACCAGCTTTTCCACTGGAGAACAAGGGAGAAGGGTTTGACCACCCAAATGACTGTGCCGGGGATCGTGGGACCTGCGTGGGCAAAAGCCACATGAGACGGGAACGGTGGGGAGGGGGAGAAGGGGGTGAGATTGAGGGACGAAGGTGCCTGCGTCCAGCTCTAACAGTTCCAAGTGACTCCAGCCTTCCAAAGAAAGGCTTTTAGGATGACTGGACTAGCAGAGACTGGGCAGACTAGTGCACCTGAGAGGC
Organism: Gekko gecko; assembly: GCA_029375565.1. Taxonomy (NCBI): domain Eukaryota; kingdom Metazoa; phylum Chordata; class Lepidosauria; order Squamata; family Gekkonidae; genus Gekko; species Gekko gecko. The sequence goes on along the minus strand of JAPDNY010000012.1, from coordinate 14,450,499 downwards.
AGTCTGATGTGGACTGAAACAGCCTCCGTATAGCTTGGCGGACCAGCAGAGAAGCGGTAAACCGCTGGCTTCCCAGAGGGTGGCTGCACTGCTGGTTTGTTGCTGGGTGGGTTACCTGCCTTCCATCCTTTGAGCAGCCCTCTGCAAAGGAGGAAGCCGCCTGCCCCCTATGAAGGGTCGGAACTCTGGTCTCTTGTACAAGAGGGGCCACCTCTCTAAGTATCGCACTTGAAAAATACGGCCTGGGAGAAGTTGAAGGTATGGCGGGGGCTCGCCTGTAAAGGGCCAGGAGTCATAAGAGAACATAAGAGAAGCCCATGTTGAATCAGGCCAATGGCCCATCTAGTCCAACACTCTGTCACACAGTGGCCAAAATATACCAGGTGCCATCAGGAGGTCCAGCAGTGGGGCCAGGACACTAGCAGCCCTCCCACTGCTGCCCCCCCCCCCAGCACCAAGAATAGAGTGCATCACCTGCCCCAGACTGAGAATTCCCATCTATACCCTGTGGCTAATAGCCACTGATGGACTTCCGCTCCATACGTTTACCCAATTCCCTCCTGAAACTGTCCATGCTTGTAGCTGCCACCACCTCCTGTGGCAGTGAGTTCCACATGTTAATCACTCTTTGGGTGAAGTCCACTTCTGGGATCTTAAAATAAATCAAATGGGAGAAAGTGATGGTGCTTGATATCTGTGTTGTACAAACCCCATCCGTTTTACTGTGGCTAATGCGAGCTTGCATTCCCACATGCAGGCAGATGGTTCGAAATGCGAAGCGACAGTTTGCTCATTGCAATTTGGGGAAGGGCTGTGGCTCAGCAGTAGGGCATCTGCTTGGCTTGTGGAAGGCCCCAGGTTCAATCCCCAGCATCTCCAGATAAGGATCTGGTAACAGGTGAGAGACCCGTGCCTGAGAACCAGGAGAGCCACTGCCAGGGTAGACAAACCAAGGGCCTAGTTCAGTATGGGGCAGCTTTGTGTGTGTTAACCGGCGGTCTCCTCTTTAAAAGATCTCTGCCCCCTTTGGGCTCTTGTTGCGTTTCAGATCGATCACCAGGGCCTACTACCGGAACTCAGTCGGGGGCCTGCTGCTCTTTGACATTACAAACCGCAGGTCCTTCCAGAATGTTCACGAGTGGCTAGAAGAGACCAAAGTGCACGTCCAGCCCTACCAGATTGTCTTCGTGTTGGTGGGCCACAAGTGTGACCTTGACACTCAGCGGCAAGTCACCCGGCACGAGGCCGAGAAACTGGCCGTGGCCTACGGCATGAAATACATCGAGACCTCGGCTCGGGACGCCATCAACGTGGAGAAGGCCTTCACTGATCTCACGCGAGACATATACGAGCTGGTCAAAAAGGGAGAGATCACCATCCAAGAAGGATGGGAAGGGGTGAAGAGCGGCTTCGTCCCAAACGTGGTGCATTCGTCGGAGGAGGTGGTGAAATCTGACAGGCGATGCCTCTGCTAGGGAGGAAAAACGATGCCGGACTTTACTAACCCAGCGTACCCTGCTAGATGAACTCGGTGCGGCGGAAGGGAATGCAGAGGGAAGTGTGGTGAGCAGCGTGTCATGGTGCTTTGGACCTCGGAAGAATAGAACCAAGGAGGGAACGGGGAAGGGAAACCCTCCCCCCCCCTTATGTAGGAATGAACCCAGATGCATGCTTATATGGTAGGAGGTGGGCAGCATTAAGAAAGACAAGGTCATGTAGGGATGGTATTTGCCAGGGAACTTCGAAGGCACCCTGCTTTAAATGCACCTGACATTCAGTGCTATAGGATGAGGCCAGAGTATGAAAAACCCATCTATATAATAATAATAAAACACGTATGGAGAAAGAGGGGGAAATCTGGGCTTGTGTCAATACGATATTATTAGAAAGACTGAAGTCAAACACAGTTGCCACTCTTCTACAGTACCTTAATGGTCAATGCAAAAGGAAAAGGTGTTTACAGAGGCACTGTGGCGGTCCGTGTCTGTACCTTGTGGCAACATAGGCTGTTTCTACTTGGGGTGGTGGTGTTTTCTCCCCGTTGGCTTCTGAACTGCAGTGCTGTTTTCAGGAGCATCATATGACATGGTTCCCTGTTCATCCTGCTTTTATGTACCCCCCCCCCCCATACACACACACACTTTGCTGTGATCTTTCCCAAACTAGGTCTGGTTGTTTTTTTTTAAGATCACAGTCAAAGTTTCTTGGGTGTTGTGTAGATCAGAGGGTGGATATATTTCAGGTCCTGCTCACATTGGAGCCATCTTCCTTACCCCTCCCCCACACATACATTTTCTCCCTCTGCCCCTGGAGGGTTTCTCAGGCTTAAAAAAATAGCAATAGCTAAATTGCTATAACATGACAATAATCTGCAGCAACATGCTAATTCCCAGCTTTCATTTTAAAAAGTCTCTTGCCCTTTTCACTGCTGAGTTATAAGGGAGAAAGCACAGACTGCACATTTCCCCTTATAACTCTGCAACCAAAATAGCTAGAGACTTTTTTTTAAAAAAAGCAGTGACAGCTGGGGACTAGGAGGTTGTTGCAACAGATTATTATAATGCTGTAGCGATGTGGCAATTATCATTTTTTTAAAAGCAAGTCTGGAAAAGCCCTCTAGTGGCAGCAGTGGGGCAATGGAATGGCAGCCCGCAAGGACTAAGGCCAAAGAAAGACCTGGGAGAACTTCTGTGGGGATACTTCTTTGCTGTTTCAAATATACCTGCATTTGCACAGTAACAAGAACTACAGAGAGAAATGTCTCCATGTGGAAGCAGCCATTGATTACGTCCCATTATTTGTTTGTTTTTCAATGGAGAGGGAGAAGTGAACTGAAACATTTAGGATCATTAAAATATAGCCCAATAAAAGAAACACAGCAGATGTTTTCCTTATTGGACCAGTTTAGCGGCTCTAATTCTGGTAATTTAATGAACTGACCATTTCTGTTACTTCTTTAGCATTCAACTGGAAATGCTGTAGAGTTCTGGATTTATAGCTAATTCAGAATGGGGTGGGGGGATCCAGCCATGTGAATTCATGCAGTAGTTCATAGAAGGGTTAGTGCTACAGTCCAAATGTGCTCTTAATATAACACCAAGTTCTGAGCTTCTCATCAGGATAGCGGGGTGCAGGGGACGACCCTAAATTGCAGACACGAAAGACTGGTGATTTTTTTGTGTGCCATTTTCTTTTGGTTCTAGTTACAGCAACAGTTTGGAAAGCATTTTCTGCTCCTAGAACATTTTATTGGCAGGAGAGAACAGTGGCTGAAGAAAAGACAGCGTGATCAGTGAATGCAGCAGAGTAGCGAGGATTAAGGCAAGAATGTCTATTTTGAAAGTAGGATGGAAAGTCTACACCATAGGGTTGCCAACCTCCAGCCGGCACCTGGAGACCTCCTGGAATTACTATTTATTTAATTTAATTTATATCCCACCCTTCCCAAACGGGCTCAGTCTCCAGGCTACAGAAATCAGTTCCAAGAATTATAACTGATCTCCAGCCTGCAGAGATCAGTTCCACTGGAGAAAATGGCTGCTTTGGAGGGTGGACTCTTAAGAACGTAAGAGAAGCCAATGTTGGATCAGGCCAGGGGCCCATCCAGTCCAACACTCTGTCACACAAGGGTCATCAGGAGGTCCACCAGTGGGGCCAGGACACTAGAAGCCCTCCCACTGTTGCCCCCCCCAAGCACCAAGAATGCAGAGCATCCCTTGCCCCAGATCGAGAGTTCCTCTCTATACCTTGTGGCTAATAGCTGCTGATGGACCTCTGCTCCACATGACTCTATAGCATTATACCCCATGGAGGTTCCTCCCCGTCTTGACCATCACCCCCCACCCCCACCCCAGTCTCCAAGAATTTCCCAACCGAGGTTGGCAGTCTTCCTACACAGCTTCAAATAAGCTTTCATTTTTCAGGGCAGACCATCAAGTAAGCAGACCTTTGGAGTGAGGCAAGGTGAACCGCAGTTCTCCTGTATATCTCGGGGGAAATCAATGTGTTCACTGGATTTATGGCAGCATACGGGTGAGGCTGTAAATCTGATGTTTAATAGGGTCAGAGAAGGATTCGGTGGAACAAGCTGGGCGTCTGGACGCAGGCAAGGGCAGAGGCTGCTCCGTGGACTTTTCGTGGCGTGGCGCAGTCTAAGCGCACGTTTGTTTTGAACCCAGATGAACCTGTATATTTTCAGGAGTGTTTCCATAATTTGTACCATTTCCATAGGATCATTAACAAAAACACTACGGCTGTTTCTCTCCAAAAGTTCACGCAGGCATGTACTCCGGTGAGAACTGGCGCTTAAAATGGGAAGAAAATGAGGGAGTCCACCATCTCTTCTTGAAGTTTCAGCAGAATTGGGAACAGGAGATGTTTGGGCAAATGGTTGTGCTTATTGGTCAATTACTGCAAATTAGCCACAGTCAGTTTCCAGTTTGTATCACCAGTGTCAAATGCGGGGCAGGGAGAAAGGGTGTGTAAAAGGATCTAAAAATAGTGTTGCCAATCTCCAGGGAGCACCTGAAGCTCTCCCAACTATTACAGTTGACCTCCGGATGCTCCAGATCACTTCCCCTGGAGAAAATGGCCACTTTGGATGGTGGTGGACTCTGTGGTCTTATACCTCACTCCACCCTCCTCAGACTCCGCCCCCAAAATCTCCAGGTATAAACACACTCTCACCCACAGCGAACTGCTCCTGTTTTGAGCCGAGATTATAGCATGCTTGTGGTCATGTGACAATGAGATTTGCAAGTGGCCTACCGTTGGCTCAGATCACATTGACTGTGGTTCCACCTAACTTTTGTGGACTCAGAGTGTTAAGTTTGTGGTCAGCCCGCCCCCCCGCCCCCCGTGACCACTTTGCAAGAGGGCAGTAGGACAAATATAACTGCCCCTCCAAAAACAGGTAGTTATACCAGCTCCTCCTCCTTTCATTAGTGTCAACAGGCACTCTTTCTTGTCTGGGATTATAAAACTGTAGGTGAGAGAAAGGAACTCTGCACATGCTCAAAGGCAAACTTTCTTTTTAGTACTTCAGAGAGGGCAGGACTGAATGCAGGGATCAAAACAGGGCTATATCTATTTGCAAGTGCTCAGAGAACTGAACTAGAAATACTAAATTTCCTTCCTTTCCAAGGCTTAACAGGAAAATATGTAAAGTAGGGGTAAAGGACACGACTGAAGGAAAGCCCCTCGTAAGGAATATTTTCTTTGAGAATGATGTGACATTAATTGTACTTATAAGGATGTTAACTTCCGTGATTTTTTTCCTAGCACCATTTCTCGTTTGCTTGTTTCAGCATAATTTGGTGGGTTTTGTATTTTCTAAGCCCCCAAAGGCTAAACTTTTCTTTGGGGGAAAAAGGACCTACAGTGCTGACATTTCTATTTTCCATTTTTAAAAAATATATGTCAAATGATTTGCACCATGACCTTTCAAGTGCAGCAGACAGCAGCAGCGTCTCTAAAAACGGCTGTAACGTGCCGTTCTTGTCTCAGCAGAAGCTAAAGGATTTACACATTTCTGCTTCATAAACGTACCAAACAGGACCGTTGAGGGTGTTAACTCATTCATAAGGGATCTGATCCCCCAGCGGCCTCTCACCAACAGCAGGACTCCTTTTGCAAGCAGAAGGCTCTGTTTGGATTCAACCCATACCGGGTTTGATGAACACCTTCTAGCAAGTCAGACTGCTGGTTCATCGAGCTCAGTAATAGCAGGGGCTCTCCACTCTCTCGGGCAGAACAGGGTCTTTTCTGACATCGGCAACTCAAGTTCTTTTTTAACAGGAGATGCGGAGAAGGCCGGGGGGGTGATGTTATCGTGGAATAGGGTTGCCAGTGGTCTAGATGCTAGCTGGAGAGCTCCCAGAATCACAACTGGTCTCCAGGTTACAGAGATCCGTTCCCCTGGAGAAAATGGCTGCTTTGGAAGGCGGGCTCTATGGCCTTACGCCCCACTGAGGTTCCTTCCCTCCCCAAACCCCGCCCTCCCCAGGCTCCACCCCCAAACCTCCAGGTATTTCCCAACCCAGTGCCGGCAACCGTATTGTGGAACCCAGCAACCCCCTTCCAATTGTTCTTTTAAAAGAATTTTTTCCCTCCCACACCTACAAACATTTTGCCTTATTATCAAGAGACGTGGAAGACGATGGCGAAATCAGCTTGAACTGTTTGCCTCAATGAAAATCCAAATGCCAAGTAAATATCCCGCGATTTAGTCACACCAATTCAATTTCTTTTCAGCTGCCAGTTTATATTTTTTCTTCTATTTTTAAGAAGTCAAGCTTAGACACGGAACGTTTGGTTGTAGTCTGGTACTTCTGCGGAGGGTTTCCTGCACTGTGAGTGGTGGTTCAGTGAGAGGATATCATGAAGGTGACCCTGAGTTCAAGCACCTCCCATTAAAGGACTGCCGATCTCAGGCACAGGGGAAAGTTCTTCCTCTCCTGGGTAGCCCCTGCCAGGCAGAGCAGAGCAGGAAGAGCTAGATGGGCCAGTAGTCTGACTTGGCAAACTGCAGCTTCATATGGTCACTGCTGAGTTAACAGTGCCCCAAAACAAGAGGGACAAAATGCTCCCCCGTAGCTCTTCCTCAGTGTGTATCACTCATGATGTTAGCAGATTTCATTTATCCATTCCCGACATTTGCTCTTTCTGCTGTAAGAGATATTGGTTGAACAATACTCTGACCCAGATAAGAAGTGTACCAATGGATAAACCCGCTCCCATTTGGGAAGGGAGTGATCCTAAAGAGGTTTACTTGGAAGCAAGTCCCACTTTATTCAATAGGGTTTATTCTGAGGGAGGTGTTCCTAGGATTACAGCCCAAGTCTTTAATTTATACTGTTATCGTGTATTAGAATTTCAAAAGGAAGTACAATGTATAGGAAATAATTTAAAGTAAATTTATATTAATTTTGATCAGGAACCATGGTGTAATCTGTTTTCTAATGCCTTACATTTTTGAGCAGCTTATACAAATAAGAAATTTGGGGTGGGGATCTTCTGTAAAAAGAGGCTTGACTTTCTAAGATGAGAAATATCTTTTTTCTTAACTGGTTTTTGTGTTTTGATTACTGCCAAGAGAAACCGGAGGCTGATAGTTATAAAGAGGCTTTTTCGCTCTTAGATGAAGACAGACAAACTAAAAACAAACCTTCTGGTCAAAAATTCACAATCTCAAGTCTGCATGCTGGATTAAAACTTCTCAGAAACTCCAGATTTAAATTCTCGTGTACACTTTGCCTAGCTTTGTGTTATATGCCCTGTACTGAAATGTGACAACCCTGCTGTATTTAGCTGTGTGTGGATGAAAATTATGCTTGTATCTAGCAAAACGGTTCATGTGATTATGTGAAATTCAAAACTTGTAAAGGAAAAAAAAAAACCTGTGGTTTCCTTTCCTCTCCTTGTTTTGCCCTCATCCCATCCAACGTCTGATAACTGTCTTGCATTCGAGAGCAACCATGACAGAAAAACCCAGTACAGAGTAGATCAATAATAAACATGGACACTGTTTATAACAGAATCCACTGGCATTTTTAAGCTAAGAGAGGCGCACGTATGCTTGAACGGTGCATACTTCAAAATGGGTAGACTCCGGCAAAGCCACAATGAATAGGTTGTCCCATGCCGTCGGTCTACGAAACCATCAGACTCGGTAACTGGCAGGGTGTGAAATTCAAAAACAAGTCATGGAATAAAACCTTTTCTATTTAGACCAACCAAAATAAGCAATGTTCAGGTTCTCCAGAACTCTTCATCTGGCTGGCTGGTTTAAAAGGACCTGGGGAGAATTTTCCAGGCCATGATCTAGAGCGGCAGTTCCCAGCTTTTTTGGTATGGTGACCCACAAGTCCGAATTCTCTGGGCAAGACTAGCCGAAGTTTTTGGGGAGCACCCGAGGCAAACTATGACCTTGGCACCCAACCAGTTCAGCACCCCTTTTTCTACAGTGGCTAACCGGCTGCTTTTGAGAAACCAACAAGCATCACACAACGGGTGCAGTTGCTCCTACCGTGAACGCCAAGCCAGCCGCATTCTGACACACACAGCCTTTGCATATGGAGGTGATGTCCCAGCCTTTGGCCACTGCTTCCTCCTCCGTGACTCCCTCTGATCCCCACCCACCCCAGATTCTGAGAAATTTGCTCTAGTACCCATCAGCAGTGTTCCCTCTAAGCTGAGTCAGTGTGAGCTAGCTCACAGATTTTTAGCCGCCAGCTCACACATTTTTGCCTTAGGTCAGGAAGGAGGGCTCCAGAGCAAATTAATTTATGCAGTAGCCAAATCGCTCGCTCACAACTTGAATGCCAGCAGCTTGCAAAGTAGAACCTTTGCTCACAAGGCTCCACAGCTTAGAGGGAGCATTGCCCATCAGGACACATTTTGCTTGATCAACACATGTATGCAGTGAAGAAGAAGAAACACCACCGAATGTATGGCATTCCTGTTTCCCGGGCCAGAGCTTGGTTTCCGAAATGCAAAAGAGAACAAGGAAGAGGGCAGGGTCGGCCATTAGGGAGGGCTGGCCCACAATGCACTTTTGGGGCCTGACCCGCAGTGTGGGAAACACAGACCTAGAGGTCCCCCGGCCTGCCTCCCAGGCAGAGCGCTCGGCTGACTTCAGCAGGGCAGCTTCCATTCTCGGAAGCTGACAATGGAAACCATCCCATGAAAAATATAAAAACCAGTAATAAAGTCAGGTCTTTTAGGAACTTTAGGAGTACAGCTAATCCATACGTTGTACTGTTAATTTCATTTGCCTGAAGGGCACACAAAGGGAGTAGCCTTTCTTCTGTAACACCATATACAATTCCATCTACACTTCTGAAGACCCAGTCATGAAAAATACTTGCCCACAAATGTGTATGACTTTAGAGTGGGATCGACAAACATGACATCAGGAAATGCCATCCGCTCTTTCCTGCCATGTGGCTAAGGCCATTGGTATGGTCCACCTCTGCCTGTCAACGTCCAGGTGGGGACTGAAGACCTCCAGGAACTGCAATGGATCTCCAGACAACAGACCAGTTCCCCAGGACAAAATGGCTGCTTTGAAGGGTGGACTCTGTGGCATTAAACTCTGCTGAGGTGCCTCCCCTCCTTAAGCTTTGCCTTCCTCTGCGCATAGAGCAGGGGTCACTTGGGGGAGTGGGGGGGAGCTGTGAATTTCCTGCATTGTTGCAGGGGGTTGGACTAGATGACCCTCGGGGTTCCAGCCAGCTCTCTGCTTTCTCTGGTAGGATGTTTTGAAGGTCATCAATGCGCAGGGTCACTGGAAATCAGAAGCAACTTCATAGCACATAAACACACATCAGAAGCAACTTGACACCACATCATACACACACACACACAAATGAACAAATTTCTTTTGTAATCGGTAAAGCTAATACTGTTGATACCCATTTCCAAGTTCTTTCCGTGCTGGGAACAAATAATAAAACCTTCCTTCTGGTTTACTACAAAGTCAAGGATCTTTTCATGAGACGAGGGCTAAAGAAATATGACGACGTATCCTTGTGTGCAGCTCGGTTTACCGCTTTGCTTCAGTGCATCCTTCGCATTAAAGCCCCTTTCCCCGGCTGGCAGCCGTTCCCACCCACCCCTCGAACTATCCCAGGAACATTCTAGAAGATTTGCTGCCCTTTCTCCGACAAAAAAACAAAAAAAAAAGCACCAGGGGTTTCTGCCGTGTTTTAATATAATGAAATAAAAGTACAAAAAATTTTACAAGTATTTTTATTACATGGAACTAGAACACAGTGAACGCTAGCTTTTATTCTGAAGGGAAACCTGCCATGCCAGTGGCTCTGCTGTGTAAACACTCCATTTGACTGTCGCTTGAAAGGAAAGAGCGAAGGTGTCAAGGCAACGCTTTCCGCCAGGCCCTGTAATCAGCAACGCGGGAATAACACTCAACCTGTTAACGACCGAAGCGGAGCTCAAGACAGGGCTTCCACGCTCCAGGCAGGTTTCACCAAATGTGTCTTTGCAAGCATTAAGACGTCTGAACTCGACGTAAGTGACTGCAGGATGAGGCGACCGGGTGCAAGAAGCGGTTCACTTCTGCACGTCACCCAATTCTATACACTTGGAAGGGGGGGCATTTGCATGAAAACGAAACGGAATCAGACCGCAACCAGACTGTGCTATTTAGTTGTTTAACCCTTTCACTGCAGATGGATCATGAAGAACCTAGAGTTAAGCTGAGCCAGTAACCGCTCAGAACAGAATAGCGGGCAACATATGAATCAAAGAAACAACGGTGTAACGAACATGGAGGGTTGTACTGTGTTTCTTTGTCCCAAATATTGGCTCTCTCACAAGCTGCATATTCTCCCCCCATTCTGCCCCATCCCAAACCTTGCTGGCTTCTTTCATCAAGTTCCTATAATAATTAAACTAACACCATCCCTTTGCAAGGGAAAGATGTGGCCGGCTAGAATGTCCTGGCCTCAAATGTCATGAATGCACTTCACATTAGATTGCCCTGTGACTGCAATGCCAGGTCCTCTGGGGCCGATTTGCAAAGCCCGCTGTAATGTCAGGAAGCATGCATGGAACCGAACTGGGCTTGCCAATAAATAAAAGGGTGCTTGCTCACCAGTGTTTTAAGATTTTTTTATGTTACCGACTGATGAGATTAAACTAAACTCAGTCCATCAAAGGTTGAACTTAAAGGTCTGTTTAAAATAAGAAAATATTTTTGAAAATCAGAACCATGTTTAAAGTCGGCAAAACTATGCTTTGCTTTTGGATGGGTCATCCTTGTTCCTTCTCTTTACATCCCAATTATAAACTCTGGCCATATCTGGGAGGAGCTGTTAAGGAAAGCACGGTGCAGTGAGATTAAAGAACCTGCCAACTTTTTGCCGTCGTTTTGGCTGCTGAGTACATCAACAACACAAGGGCAATCTGATCCTTGGATACAAGGTATTTTCCAAGCCAGCTTCTATACCATACATCTGAAACACAAAGAAAGGCGCTCTGGCAAACAACCTCTGAACGTCTCATTTCATGAAAACCTTCCAGCGTCACCATAAATCCATGGTGCCATAATGGCCCTTTCCACCACTAACCACCTCTGAAAATCACCAGTAGCTTAGGGTGCCCAGGGGTAAGTGGCAGTACAGCCTCTTCACAGGAATGTCTGTTCAGGGACATAATTGTGTAGTGTGAACTAGCTGCCCCTATAGACCAGGGTCCACAGACTGCTGCTGGGCTTGGTAGCCAAGTATCGGTTTCCACTAGACAACTGTGAAACCGAATCACACCACAATATTACCTGTAATAGTTAAGAACAACTTCCAGACTAATTAGGTGTTATACTGAACAGGTGGAGGAAGCATTTTATTCTACTGGGAAGGGACACCAAAAAAGAGAGAGAAATATCACATAGAAGAGTGTCAGCTCTACCTTCATCCCAGAGTCTTGGTAATTATGGGAAGCTGCTCTCAAATTAGAAAAAAGCACCGGGGGGGGGGGGGACGGGGACACACACACACACTTTTTTTAGGAGAGCTTTAAAAATCAGGGCAAAAATGAGGGTTCAAAGTTTATGAAGGAAGCGACCACGGAAACGCTGAGTCCACTCACAGTAACACCTCTTCAGGTCCCATATGCCAGAGCACATGCTCATGTGGACTGAAAAAAGTCATGCTTATTTGAGTAAACTTGCCTTTAATACACTAGACTATAAAAAAAACTGTTGGACCATTTACTATAGTACTTAACAAAAGCCTACACAGAACCACTTGGTGAATTTGTAGTCTAAAGTTATTTAAATTGCGGGAGGGGGGAACCCTGTTCACACTCTTCCTCCCCAGATTTCTGATCTGAAACAGGAGTACTTCAAGCCTCAGAGCTTGGTAGCACACTCTTCATACAGCAAATTTACCAAGCTGCAGAGGAGAACTACCCAAACCTCATTCCCTTTCTATAGAAAAGCAGCGAATCGTTTCAAAAAGCACAAGCCAGCTCCAATCAATTCAGGCAAACCAGCCTAAATGAATAGGTATATATAGAAGTGCGAAAAACCCTGGTATGTTTGAAATGTACAAGTCTCGGGATATATTTTTTTTTAATTAACACAAGGCTTTCCCAAGAAAAGCAAACCAAAACAAAACATGCCAGCTGAGTCATGCCAGTTTTTGGACTCTTTCTTCCTTAAGTGCAATTGCTTCTAAAACAAACCAACTCAAAGCCAGTCCAGCGCCCGAGGAGGGGCAGGGCTAAGAGAACAATACCGTGAACCAGATCTAAAAGAAAAAGGATACTGACTTCTGTAGTGGTGAACTGATCTCTAAGAAAATCCAGGTCTTCTTCTAGGGATTCCAGGTTCCTTGTAGCTGTGGAGAGATTCTTTTCTAGCAGGGCCTGGGCTTCATCGATATCATACTCCAGCATTACGTTGGCCTGAGAGCAACAATATTTAAGGGCAAAGAATGTTAAGGAGTCATAGAAGGTTAAGGGATACAAACAGGGATGCCCAGACTTGTGGATCCATCTCCACCACTCTCTCTTTTGGACACATGAAAGCGGTCTTACATGGAATAAGATCTTTTGGTCCACAAAGATCAGTATCGTCTATTCCGGCCGGCGACAGCTCTCCTGGGTCTCAGGCAGAGATCTTTCACATCACCTACTACCTAAACCCTTTAAAACTGGAGATGCTGAGATTGAACCTGGGGCCTTCTAATGTACCAAGCAGCTGCTCTAGCACTGAGCCACCAAGACACAGTGCCATTATTCGCTTAGCGTTGACCTCATCTTAGGCCCACACTCTTAAGAACAGCAATAGTTCAGAGACTGCACAGCATATAAAACACGGTCATGGCTGACCTAGAACTTCTCAAGCACTTTGGGTGTATTTTGACCCCAGCCCTCAGTGGATGTTCATTCAGATAACATTTTTTGTGATTAGTGGGCTTATCTTTGCCTCACAGTATGTGCCATCTATGGGATTTGCTGCTCTGATGCACATTGCTTTACACTTCCGTGAACCTCTTGCCCCACTCTCCCAGTCTGGAGAAATGCTCTTCACCGTCCTCTAGGTTTTTGTGACCCTACAGCTAAGGGCCAGCCACAAGACTTGACTACCTCACTGTTCAACTCAGACTCCAGATCGCATATGAATAGGTTCAACCCACACTGGTCCCGGTGCAGAGCCTCGATGGGCTGAGTTTCACTACATGAAGAAAAAGCTTCCCAAGCAGAAACGGCCGTGCTTTGACCACCGCCTTCTTTAAGTACCCTGCTGCAGGCATGGCTCTGTTTCCAGCCAACCACATCTGCAGTTCACTTCTGCTCTTTCCCCTCCTCTTGGCCGTTGACCAGAGCAAGGGGTTCTAGTAGCTCCCTACTGACTGTTCAGCTAAGCACACTATTAGTCACTTATTATTTTATAGTCTACGTCCAGCTGTTACTTCTTGATATAGTCTTTTCTGAATGTATGGAGCTGCCTTATACGGAGTCAGACTATTTGTCTGTTATGTTCAGTGTTATCTCATCTACCTGGCAGTGATACTCTTGGCTCTCAGGCTGAGGTCTTGCACATCACCTACTACCCGATCCTTTTAACCGGACATGCTGGGGATTGAACCTCGGACCTTTGGGTGTGTAAAGCGGGTGCTCTACCACTGACCCACAGCCCGTCCCAGAGGGGCATTATGCACTGTCATAATCTATTTTTGTGCTGTACCTGAAAACCAAGCCTCTTAAGTTTACCTCTAGCATTATTTTCAAGTTCTTCTGCAATACTACACTGGTTTTCTTGGTTGTTATATTGTAAATATAAGTAAGTAAATATAAATATAAATAAATATAAATATAAGTACTACAGCTCCTAACCCTAGTTCATGATATAGGAATTACCTTCATGAAAAGTTACATTATGTTCAGACTCAAATGAAGGGAAAATACCCTATTTGTCTCATCACACTGGCATTAAATGAGGGTGTGCGTTTGGATCTACCCAAGCTGAAAATATACACAAAAGTATCCAGGATTCTTCCAGAAAACAAAAAAAATTCCCAGAAAAGAATCCTGGATATATTCAGGTACTACTGGTAGATCTGAAAAACAGCTGAGAGGCTAGAGCAGATTGCTCCCGCCTCTCAGCTCACTGGGCTTCTAATGCAGTCCTTTTAAAGTTTAAAGGGACTGCAAAAGACAGCCCAAGAATCAGCTGTGCCAGCGGGAAGCAGACAGCTCCGCGCTGGCACAGCTTCAGATGTGCAATTTTTTCCCTCCTTTTTTTTCTTCTCAGTTCTACTGGACCCAGAAAAAATGAAGATGTCCGAAAAATTTCAGATCTAAAAACTGGACTGGTATTGGGATCCAGGATTTTTTCAGAATCCTGAAATTTTTCCAGGTCTAATAGACCCAAAGCGAAAATATTGGGGGGGGATTGTACACCCCTAGTTGACACTCAGATGTGCTGCCATATCCCCAAAAGACAGATACTGCTCCTGACCTAAGCAAAGGGATTTCAACGGAAGATTAGAAGAGAGACTGCTGAATTGCAACTGATAATGAAGCTCAAGACAATGGCCTGTCACACCTAATTCAACCACGCTTGCCATTGTCATTCACCTCCTGATGTCATTCAGTATCTGAAATCACTCTGCTCTCCAAGATAGAAGGACAGAGGGACTCACATTCTAGCTGTATCTGGAGAAGTGAGCAGGAACTTCACAAAACGCCATCCCCTGACACAAATGCTGTTAGTCTTTAAGGGGCTACTGGACTCTGGCTCTTTTCTACTGCTACAGACAGACAGGGTATCTTGGATCTACTGGCCAACTGAAAAGCCTTAAATGAATAGTTAACTTTCTTAAGCTGTGCTCAGTGTAAAGCCACTGCTCTTTCTGCCTCAAGGTTTTCCTTCCCAACTTTTGACCAACCACAAATTCCACTCACTATGGAGTCCTGCCCCCTAGGCAAGCCAAACTGCACAGCCAACCCTATACCGTGCTACTCTCTACAAACAGGTCTTGCCCACATATAACCCATGCATACCACTGCAACAGGTGGCCAAATCACAAAATGGCTGCCACAGAAGGCGGAGCCAACTAGAAAATGGCTACCACAGGAGGCAGAGCCACCCACACAGAGCATAAGGGAGAAGAGGGGTAATCTTAAAAAATACAGTGGGCAAGAGGAGAATAAAACAAACACTGAAGTGGCCAGCTGCTGTTTTAATCTGTCGAGCCAATTAAATCCCAGTGGCCAATCAGAAGACTTGCTGGGCAACAGCCCCACTTGACCCCACCCACTTTCTAAAGACATTTTCTTGGTGGGCACCAGGAAAGGTGTCAGCAGGCACCATGGCATCCAAGGGCACTGTGTTGGGGATCCCTGGTACCAAGCCTCAAAATGGCACTAGAAGATACACAGCTTCCCTATGAAAACTTTAAGTGGGAAAAATAAGGGGGGGGAATTGCTTGAATACAAACAGTCATACCTTACAGGAAGCAAGATAAGAAAATACCACCACTGATTCTAGCTTCGGCTCTACTGCAAGACTATGCAAGACTAAATATATGTGGAGAAGGCACCATCTCAACAGACTGCTGAACAGCAAGGAGTCACACACATATTGATCTACCCTCAGAAACTTTTGGCAAAAAAGGTACTGTACTGTAAATTCCAGAGCGCCTCAGGATTCCCCTGACTGAAAACAGCAAAATGTCTTCAGAACATGCAAGGAAAAAGGCTTCATGAATTCCATATGTGATTAATAAACAAGGTTAAAACCCAGCATGAAAAGGAACAAATGAAGTAAACAAAACGATTCTCCAAGTGGATTTGTGGCTGGAGTAATTCCAGCATCACAGTCTGAGGTGCTGAATTCTGTAATTCTTAATCTTTTTTTAATTACTTACTTACCCCCAACCAGAGGCACACTTTATCTGTAGGAGGAACTGATGCTTTACAGTAGAGGTTATCTGCCAATAAAAATCTGGTTTCCATTGGGTTTGTGGACTCCTTTGGAAAGAACAGACGACAAGTACATAAGGCTACAGTGCCAATATACCAAAGACACTGCTATTAACATGGCTTTCTACAACCAAGAAAGGTTGCAGTCCCAATACTGAACTGTTTACACATTGCCACTATTAATGATGCATTGTCAGATGCAGAACAAAAATGCCCACTGAACATATCTACTGACATACCACGAGATTTAAAAAGGGAATTATTTTCCCTCTCTCTTTCAAAATGCTCTTTGTTCAGATTAATGTTTGTACTTATGAAGTTAGATGAGGCACAAGAGAACTCTTGAATCTGACCTGTCCTGTGACAAGATCGATATTAGAGCTTTCCAGATCCACAAACACACAATAAAAGAGCCATTTACCTTTTTCTTCTGCATGTGCTTTAAGATTTCTAATGTCTGCTTAATTTCAGGGATTTGATTTTTTAACCTGTGAATTAAATACAGATGTAAAATATTTCTACAACAGCTAAATATGATCAAGTCTGCGAAAGGGAAAACAACTTTATTCCAAGATATACACATTATTTCCAGGATGCAGGCAAGATCTGCTTCACTTTGAACTCATTTTTGGGCCACTGGAATGTTCGTCACAGAATGAACAACTTTCTGTAAGCTACAAACTAAATCTGTGCCCTTGAGAAGTGAAAAGGAAAATAAGTGCATGGAAAAGACCCATTCTTTTCTGCATATACCCTCTTTTTGTGGCAAAAAGACAAACATTGTGGCATTAAACACTGTGGCAATAAAAAACAAACATTGTGGCATTTAAAAAAAACTTACTAATTTACTGTCTGTGAGACTTACTGATGGTGCATCAGGCTTGTTTTCTGATTATCTCACAGATATAGTTTCACATAGATTCAGGTGAGTAGCCCAGGCTGGTCTGCAGCAACAGAAGTCTGCCTGCTCATACCCAGAATTTCACGTTGTTGGTCTTAAAGGTGCCACTGGACTCAAACTTTGTTCTGCTGCTTCAGACCGACATGTCCTGAATCTAGTACAAAATCTAACATGGTATTTTTGTGTGAGGGGACAGACAGGACAAGGATCCTGCAGATGTCAGAGACAGGGAGAGGGATGAGGCAGGGACTAAGTTGCAGACTCGCTGCAAACAGGGTATCTAAAATAGGAGAGAAAGGTGAGAACGCTGCTTCTAAAACAACTGACAATTTTCCCTGCATTAAAATTGGATACATATTTTATTCCTGCACCCACTAAGGAGCAAAAGCATGAAGAAAGGCAGCAAGGTATACTTTAAATTAAGACCATCCCCTGTGCTTACTGGGCATGGTGTCCGAGGAGAAAGAGGCAAGGCCGCACAGAGGCAAAACAGACAACCTCCCCTGAGGTGTGTCAGGGCTTACTAATCTTAAACAAAAGCACAAGCATATATTGTATGTTTTACTCTGCTGGTCCATGACCGCGATAAATTATTTGACTGAAACAAAAGCATAGCTCTGATTTAAAAATAAAGAAACATCAAAGATGGGGGGTCACCTACAAATCTTGAAGGGCACTCATAATTGGGGGGGGGGGGGCAAATGAAGAACACTTGGAACTTTACGTAGATCTTTCTCTCGACTTGCAATGCCTTGCGATAGCAGGCAAAGAGTCGCTTTACGCTGCCCACCCTGCCCTAAGGACATCACCCCGGATTTCTCCCCTAGATTCTTTTTAAGAAGTGGTACAGACTGAATAGGAAGCAAAGCAAACAATATCGAAGCGGCTGATGGTCTTCAAGCACAAGGGGATCACTGAACGTATGCCTGAGATCTCTGTGGTAGGCACAGATTGTGAATATAGTTATACAGCTGCCTTGCATGGAGTGCTCTTTTTACGTCCTGGGTTTTTAAAAGTATGACTCGGGAGGCACTCCGTGAAAGTACCGCAGACTTACTTTCCGGTAGGAAGATGTATGGGTCTGCAATAGAAGAGTTCAATTTGAGTCCAGTGGCACTTTAAGGACCAACAAGATTTCCAGGCTATAAGCTTTCGAGATGAACGGAGCTTTGAATCTTGAAAGCTTATACCATGTATTTTTTATATGTGCATGGGTGTGGGTGTGCGTGTGTACTTGGAAGTCATGGCAACCTCTGGTGACTGACCCCTTCTGGAGGATATTCAGAGAGGTGGCTGAATAAAGCCTGCCCCCGCCTCCCACCTCTGGTATTCCAAGGAGGTCTCCCATCCAAGTACTTGCCAGAGTCGACTCTGCTCAGCTTCCAAGATTTGACAAGATTGGGCTTGCCTGGGCTATCCAGGTCAGCACATACCTTGGAAATCTTGTTGGTCCTAACAGTTCAAACCTGTTTTTTCTACTGCATACTAACTGGGTGCTTGCAGATTAAACATGAAGAACCCCTGGGCTACATCATGCCCGTTTGAGCTTCTGCTACTGCAAACAGGAATGAAGTTCACAGAGACCACACGTTCTTAGGGGAAAAAAGTACAGCACTTACAGCTAACAGACTGTTGGTGCTAATTAGCTCCCATGATAACTCAAGAAATTCTAAGCAACAGAGTAGGCTCTACGAAGGATACAAAGCTTACCTTCTTTTCTTCTGGGCAAGGTTAAGCTCCATAAATTTATATTTCTGATACTGTTCATCCAGTTTCTTGAGCACGATGTCTGCTGTCTCGTTTCCTGGCTGTTTCATGAAAGAATCGACATCTTCCTTCAAAGAGACACACGTGTAAAAACGTTCAGTGTTAGTCACTCCAGAGCCTTGGTTCAAGCAGTCAGGCATCCCCCTGCTCTGCTTGGCTTCTTCCCTTCTGCCAGGCAGTGGGGCACTCTGTTTCCACCGAATAGTGAGGAAAAAGGGGTTGCACTTACCTGTAACCTTTGTTCATCGAGTGGTTTTCTGTGCAGGCATCCATGGGGACTGCGCTTCCACAGGCCGGCCACCGAGAGGAGCTAGCGAGTTTTAAAAAAGAATTTTCTGGAGTCCCAAGAGTGGCCCCCTCCCCTCCCTATTCAGCATGTGTTTCCCACCCAAGAGTCATGTGGTATGGGAGGGGCGGGCACTCTTCCCTCAGTTCTCCCTTTGCTGCCATGAGACATGAGCATAAAACTAATGAAGAACTCACAGCAGGGGAAGGAGGGAGGGATGTGTGCCTGCACAGAAGGCCACTGGACGAACAAAGGTTACAAGGTAAGTGCAACCCCCCTTTCATCTTCGTGGCTTCTGTGCAGTCCCATATGGGAGAACAGCAAGTTCTCTGGCCAAGTAGGAGGGTGTGGGCTGGCTCAGCAGAAAAGAGACGGTAGCTGCCTCACTCCTGGCATCGACATCCATTGAATAAGGTTGGACAAATGCCACTTGGGAGCAAAACTGGGGGTATTTCTTGTTGAGTACAGTGGCAAAGAGGTCTATCTCTGGGAAGCCCCAGTCCTGAAAGATTAGATGAAGGCAGTGGTTCATGACAGACCACTCCTGGGATGCCCTTGCACCCCTCCTTAGCATGTCTGCTATAGTATTGGATCGTCCTGCTATATGAATGGCTATGAGGTGCACTTTGTGATGAATTGCCCAATGCCAGATGCAATTCGCCTTTGCGTATAATTGGATGGAACCCGTTCCCCCTTGTTTTTGTAGAATTTTGCTGTAGTATTGTCTGTGGCCAGGAGGACTCGACGACCTCAAAGGAAGTCTGCAAAAGAAGAAAGAGCGTGTCTCACCGCACAGAGTTCTAAGACATTAATGTGCAATCTAGTCTCAGGTTCAGACCACAGGCTATGAACTGTGTGCAAACCACAGTGCACTCCCCAACCCATTAAGGAGTTATCGCTAAAGACCTACGATTTGTGAGCCTGTGTGTCTTACAGGATCCCTTTCAAAAGGTATGGAATTTCAGTCCACCAGGCCAGAGACCTGAGAACCGGTCTTGTCAAGGTCTGGAGCGCAGGCTAAAGGAAGTCTAAGTTCAGTCCGAGGTCTTGAGCCAAAAGGGGTGGAGCAGGAACCGAGAGTGAAAGTCCGAAGCACAAACCGTGAGCAAGGTTGTTCAAGCCAGAGTCAGAAGCCGGAGGGAGGTAGCACGAGCCGAGAGCAACAGTCCAAATCACAAACCAGGAGCAGGGTTGGTCAAGCCAGAGTCAGAAGCCGGAGGTAGGTAGCAGGAACGAGGTCTTGGAACCAGGAGGTGGCATAAAGGCAAGACGTCATGGAGTACTGACGAGTTTGCTTCCACAACGGAGCCAGCTTAGAGCCTGAAGCTAAATAGCCCTCTGCTGCTGTTCCCAGTTAGCGCAGTGGCACCAGCAGCCAAGCTATGTGTCTCCTCATTGCTAAGTCTTGCCAGAGTTGGTCTCGTAAGCGAGTGACTCCTGGGGGTGAATCGGGAGGGCTTTCCATCTGTGTCTGCTGCTCGTCAGCCGTCTCTGAGCCAGGCGCCAGTGCAGGCGGTGATGGTAAATTGCCGATTGCTGCAGCTTCAGAGGGGCCAGCTGCAGGTTCTGCTGGAGCTGGCAATGGCCCTTCCTCAGCACCCGTGACAGGTCTGGAGATCGAGAGTCTCATGTACTGTAAGTCCGTGTGCAGATGGTACTCCTGAATAAACCAATTCTGGATAGATCTCATGAACAATCTAGCATGCGAGGTGACTGCAGTGGTAGAAGCCATGTACCCCAAAAGCTTCTGAATTGTTTTGACTGACTGAAATCTACAAGCTAGGATCCTCTTGGCTAGGGATCATATTCATTTTGCTCTCAACAAGGGCAAGAAAGCCTTCCCTTTCCTGGAGTCTAGAACTGCACCTACGAATTCTATGCATTGAGTAGGAATAATGTGGGACTTCTCCTCATTGATAGGAGCCCAAGACTGTTAAGCGTTTGCTGTGCAAAGTTTAAGTTAGTCTGCAGCGCCTCCGGTGAGTCAGAAGCAAAGAGCTGGTCCACAGTCAGCACTTTCACTAAGGATTTCTTTTCACCAGGGATTAGATCTATAAACTGAGTCATTCTATCCCAAAGTTGCGTTATAGCCATAAAATTCACCACCCTCAGTCACATTGCTCCTGAAGAGTAGTTTACATCCAATAAAGTTGAGTTTGCAGCCCTCTTTATCCAGCTGTGTGGAGCAAGAGCTGGAGTGACCTCTTGCAAGGAGGCCTTCAGAAACTAAAGAGTTCACTTTAGGGTGTGGAAAAAGTTAGGTGCAGCCATCTTCTTTCACTCTGTATAAGTTTTCACGCTTCCTAGAGGAAGCGAGATCGGACATTGGTTTGGTCCATGCATTCATGGCTATGTCTTGACTGCTCTGTAAGAACAGAAGTACTACCAGTCCAGAACCTGAGTTGAACAGGATATGCATTATAGCAGAGGTGTCGAACTCATTTGTTATGAGGGCTGGATCTAACATAAATGAGACCTTGTTGGGCCGGGCCGGGTGTGTCACAAAATGTAATGCCAGGTAGTGGAGATACAAACTTTATAAGGGACACAAACACAAAGAGGATTTTTTACTTAAAATAAAAACATGCTGAAAACATTAGCACTCTTTCAATATTTTGTTTATTTAACAATGTCTGATCACTGACACCTCTTGCTCTGAATGATTGCATCACAATGTCCGTGCTGTTGCAATCTTGCGTCTGCTGTTCAGGTGTGTATCTGTAAGCTGCAAACCTATGATGACACAGAAGCAGCAGAACTGGAAGAAGCAGCAGAAGACAGCCAGTTCCACTGAGGGCCTGATAGAAGCCCTCCAGGGCCCCGATCTGACCCCAGGCCGCGTGTTTGACACCCCTGCGCTATAGGATCTTTTGACTGAGGCTCTGTGGATAGATACTGTATCCTTCGCCACCAGGATAATCTGTTCTGAATAAAGTTTGAGGTCTTCTGTGGGGGGTGGAGTCGAGGGTTCTCCAACCGCGTCATCTGGAGATGGCATGGAGGTGTCTTCAGATTTGGGGTCAGACCCCCTATTGATGCTGTCCTCGGAACTGGAGAAGTATAAGGCTGCATCAGTAGCAGACCGGTGTGACATTGTGGATTGCTTCTTCGTGCTAAATTTTGAGGAATGGGATGGTGGGTACCAAGGTGGAGGTTGGTGCTTGTCTCATGAATCCCGCTGAACAGGGAACATCATAGGAAATGGGAACCAAAGCGGGTTCTTGCTGGGTGCAGTGCTCCCTCTAAGCTGAGTTAGTGTGAGCTAGCTCACAGTTTTTTAGCCTCTGGCTCACAAATTTTTGTCTTAGTTCAGGAAGGGATGGCTCCAGAGCAAACTGATTTGTGCAGCAACCAACTCGCTCACTCACAACTTTAAGGTCAGTAGCTCACAAAGTAGAATTTTTGCACACAAGACTCGACAGCTTAGCGGGAGAGTTGGCTGGGTGTCTCTTCCTACCTCCTGTCACGTCTAGACAATGGGACATCCAGAATCTTGATGTCCAAGGATAACGGTGATCGATGCCATCACCTTGATGGCAAGGGAGTCTTGGTCTCGAAGGCGTGTTGATGTCGAGTGGCCATCAACGTCTAGGTGATACGAAAGTCCTTCTTGATGACAATGGCATACAGTTTCGAGCTTCCAATCTGGCTCCGTGTCAGTCAGGCGACTCAGTTTGATCTTGAGGAGAGAGTGACTTTTGGCATCGAGGTGATGGAGATTGTTGGTGCACAGGGACTGGTTCTCCAGGGGCGACAGCAACCTGCATGGCAAGGTGCGGTTGGTATGTTTGGAATTTTTAAAAAACTTCTTTACTGGCAGCTGGGATGCTGAACAGGACATGGTCGATTCCTTCACCAGCTGCGGCAATCAGGGGACCAGTGTAGAGATTACCGACAGAGCCCTTGATTGCTTTTCTTTCAGTTTCTCAGATGTCTCGTCTGAGGCAGTGAGAGCCTTTTCCCAAACAGCCACTTTTAATCTAGCTGCCCTGCCTTCCCTCACTTTGGGCATGAGGTGGCGGCAAGACTGGCACAAGGCTGTGTTATGGCCTTCTCCAAGGCACAGCAGCCATGAGTGCTCCTTGTTTTGAGCCATTTTGACTCCATACTCTCCACACTTTTTGAATAATGCCATCCTCAGTAAATACTGAGGAAAATTGCCGTGTTATTTTTGACAGAGACAGATTATTGAAGAAGTCGAAGCTCGCTTAGATACACCCTCACTTAGTGGCAGCGAGAAGAGATCTAAGCGAAGAGTGCTCACCCTTCCCACATCACGTGACTTTTGGACAGGAAACACATGCTGAATAGGGAGTGGGGTATTCTTGGGACTCCAGAAAATTCTTTTTAAAAACTTGCTAGCTTCTCTCTGTGGCCGGCCTGCAGAAACACAGTCCCCATGGAGGACTGCACAGAAGCCACAAACATGAAACGCTTGTTTTCATGCCTTCATCCCTTCCTTAAGACCTCAGACTTCAAAAACAAAAAAAAAGACCCGGGGTGAGTTAACAGCTCCCAGGATAGTCATTGTTTCGAGAGAAAGCACAAACATACCATGACAGCACACCGTGGCACCCGAGGTTAGCCTCCTCTTATCATATCTCAGAAGCAAAGCAGGGTCAGCCCTGGCTAGCATTTGGATGGGAGACCTCCAAGGAATACCAGGGGCATGATGCAGTGGCAGGCAATGGCAAACCACTTCTGAAACATCTCTTGCCTTAAAAACAAGCCTAGCTTGTCACCTAGTGGTGCATAATGCTAAAAGAGCTAGAACTTCTGCCTGCCAGACAATCTTCAGATCTCCTCAGATACTACACACACTGCCATACAATTATTAGTAGTAGTATCCATCCCCAGACCAGAGAAATACATTCCAATCTACCAGTGCAAATTAACACGACATCACACTCTACTGTTTGGGCATGGTTGAATGTCTCTTGCCTTGAAAACCTCATGGGGTCGCCAGAAGTCAGCTGTGACTTAACGGCACTTTCCATCATGATGCTGGAGAAATGCAAAAGTGTACTGTGGCCATTGTATCATCCTCTCCTGGAAGAAACAACTCAGTCGGGTATGCTGGGGTTGCACCTGAAACTCTAGGGGCAAGTTTCTCTATCCATGAGATAGACAAGTGCTGGGTTCATGCACACCCACCTAGTCAACGTACATCAGAAAATATTCATAAGAATGCAAGACCAAAACCCCATCTGTTTCCAACAGCAGCCAGCCAGCTGGACAACCACTTCTGGACACTCACGGGCAGGCAGGCCACGAAGACATCTCTCCTGTTGCTTCTCCCAGGCATCCGGAAATTTGAAACTACTGCTACTGAACACTTAGCTATCTTTCCCAATTGTCACTGATAACTTTAGAGAAATTTGTAAGCTGAACATCACGTCTTGTATTGGCGATGTTGTAAACAGAGATAAGTCCATGTTGCTTTCTTTTTTTAAAAAAAGTAATCTACTTCCTATGTCCAATCCCTGGCATCTCCAGTTAAAAGGATCAGACAATAAGTGACGTGAAAGACTTCTGCCTGAGACCCTGGAGAGCGGCTTCCAGTCAAGAGTAAACAGTACTGACCTTGACAAACCAGTGGTCTGACTCAGTATAAAGCCAAGTGTACAAGAGCTAGAAGGCAGCTCTGTATATCTAAAAAACGAGCCTCTGGGAAGCTGTTGGCCCTGTCACTTTGCCTGACGCGAGAAACAACTAGATGACCTCCAGTTACAGCACAGAAGAAGATGGAATGGGGATACAAGAGATACTTGGTAATCCCATTAGATTATTTGTCACATTTGTGACCAATTTGCTGTAATAAGCATGATTTTTATGCCACTAAGATGGAAACTCAGATACGACCTACCTTAGAGTTGTTTGTGAAGATTTAAAAAAGAATAGGCATTAATGACTTGCTTGTGGACTTCCTGGAAGCATGTGATTGGCCCCTACTGAAATGTGAGAAATGATGTCCTGAATCGGACCAAAAATTACCTTGTGTGGCATCTCAGTTCCCAGAGGTCTGCCACATACTTCTAGAAAGCCAACAAGTGAGACGTAAATACCCTCCCCTCTTTTAGCCCCGTTCCCCCCAGCACTTGGTTCCATTTATAGACCTCACCTTCAGAAATGTACTTTATCTTTTTTTAACGGCCACCTAATTTTGTGGCTATTTTATGGGAGCAGGAGTTATATGTTTTTGGCTCAAGCTAAACCTTAACCCATCTGGATTAAGCCCCTTAATTCTTTCAGATAGCTACTTCTCAGGCTGCATGGACACAGTTGAGAATAAAATACAGCTGCTTGGCTTCTTCCCCTTAGTAATATGCCACCTCAGGAACTAAAGATTTACTTGATCTGGGATTGACAGAGCTCAGACACATCTCCATCCAGCAGCAGGCAATCACAACCAAAACTTTGTGCTGGAGAACTATCTTTACACTTTAGAATTCCCCAAATGATTAAGCACTTTCATCCTAGCTCATTTTAATTGCCTGCCCGCAGCACTACTGGAAGAGAGATACTTACATATTCCCTACCTTCAACATCTGTGTTCCTGCCAATTGAAGGCATTCAAAACAGTGGAACGTGTGTTGTTATACTGCCTATTTTACAAGGACAATTTTTCCACACATCTCACCCCTATTCTATCCAAGTTCCCGGGGAGATATGGAAAACTCTACACATATTTCCTCCTTGCAGACTGCTCCAATGTGCCCACCTCTCCAGTAGCCAAATCCTGTGCTGAGATTTTGCCCATAAGAAAGCAGATATTCCAAATGTTTTAATAATGTTTTCATATAATTAATTACAGCACAATAAGGCTATCAATTTTATTCTCTGTATA
Organism: Gekko gecko; assembly: GCA_029375565.1. NCBI lineage: Eukaryota > Metazoa > Chordata > Lepidosauria > Squamata > Gekkonidae > Gekko > Gekko gecko. The sequence goes on along the minus strand of JAPDNY010000012.1, from coordinate 14,424,747 downwards.
TTAATTTTACATTTGTATGTAAACTGTCCTGTTACACTGTTGTTGATTGATCTCTTGATTGTAATTAAATTCTATCCTAAATCTACCACCAGTAATTTCTGGTGTTGACAGAAAGGAAGACACAACCACCACAGCTGTCTCAGGAAGCCAATACTGAGAAAGCTCTTTTGCTATGTGAAACCAAAGAGAACTGTTGCTGGTCAGAGCAGACAATATAAGCTAAACAGACTAACAGCCTGCCTTAGCACAGCAGATTCACAAGCTGTTCCTGCAAGAAAAGGCACTCCCAAAGCCCTCTGTCATCCTGGCAGCCTCTTTGTGCTCCTTTCCCAGTTCATTTTCTTAAACACTGTATTCCAAGTGCCACCATACAGGTTTTATAATACTGGCAGCTTTAATGAGACATTTGTCAGTGGCGGGCAGTGTTCCCTGTAAGCTAAGTTAGTGTGAGCTAGCTCAGAGTTCTTTAGCCTCCAGCTCAGGGATTTTTGTCTTAGCTCAGGAAGGATGGTTGAAGAGCAAACTAATTTATGCAGTAGCCAAATTGCTCGCTCCCAAATTTAATGCCAGTAGCTCACAAAGTAGAATTTTTGCTCACAAGACTCCAAAGTTTAGAGGGAACACTGGTGGCGGGTGGTGGTGGTGTGTGAGTAGGTTATAGATGTACCAAGCATAAATATTTCTGAGCTTTCCCCCTAAGATGCTGAACTAGACAGGCTTTCCTGTGACCCAACAAGGCCAATAATTACTCCGGCCATTTCTTATGCAACCGCTCCTCTGATCCTCACAACACGCCTGTAAAGCAGGTCAGGCTGAGAACAGTGTTCCCTCTAAGCCGAATTAGTGCGAGCTAGCTCACAGTTTTTTAGCCTTCAGCACACACATTTTTGTCTTAGCTCAGGAAGGATGGCTCCGGAGCAGACTGATTTATGCAGCAGCCAAATTGCTTACTCACAACTTTAATGCCAGTAGCTCACAAAGTAGAATTTTTGCTCACAAGACTCCGCAGCTTAGAGAGAGTACTGGCTGAGAGCCTGAGCGGCCCAAGGTGGCCCGATGAGTTTCGCGGCTGAATGTGGACTCGAACCCAGATCTCCTTGGCCGGATCACCGCAGCACGTGACTTCTCTCCCGCGCCCCTCCCAGGCAGGCAGGCCGGCTCGCTCCCGGCGCCCCCACGCAGGACCTACTCTCTCCTCAGCCCCCCGCCCCGTCTCCAGATGCCCCTCAGGCAGTTCCTCCTCCTTACCAAAGGCCGGGACGCCTTCCGCCTCCCTCTCCCTCTCCAGCCCCCAAGCTCAGGGCAACCACCCCGCCTCCCCCTGCCGCCGCCTGCGGCCCCTCACTTACGACGAAGACCGCCTCGGGAATCCCCAGGTGAGCCCTCTTGACGCCCGCGGGGCCGTCGCCACAAACCGCCTCGCCGCTGGTGGCCGCCGCCATCTTGGGGAGGGGAGGGAAAGAGGCGACGCGAAAGACGCACGGCGGCGGCGCAGGCGCGGAAGGGGCAGACGCCCGCCTGTGACGTCATCGGCACGCCGAGCCGGGGAGGGGAGGGGCAAATCTCTGGGCTTCTGCCATTGGCTGAGAGGGGCGGCGATTGATGAAACGTAAACCGGAGGGGGCGGGGCAAAGAAAGGCGGTGCTAGGAGACGGCATCAGTCCCCTTAAGGACTGTAGGCGGTGGCGGGCGGGCGGTTCAGAGTTGCCATCTCCAGGTGGGGGAATGCTTGGAGTCGGAGCCTGGGGAGGACAGGGACCTTCGTGGGGTACAAAGCCGTAGAGTCCGCCTTCCAAAGCATCTCTTTTCTGCGGGGGAACTGACCTCTGTCCTCTGGAGACAGATCCAGGTGGTCAGCAGTGTTCCCTCTAAGCTGAGTTAGTGTGAGCCAGCTCACAGTTTTTTTAGCTTCCGGCTCACACATTTTTGTCTTCGCTCAGGAAGGAGGGCTCCAGAGCAAACTAGTTTATGCAACGGCCAAATGGCTCGCTCACAACTTTAATGCCAGTCGCTCAGAATGTAGGATTTTTGCTCACAAGACTCCACAGCTTAGAGGGAACATTGGTGGTCAGCTGTGTTGGTCTGAAGCAGTGGAATCAATTTAGAGTCCAGTCGGGCACCTTGAAGACCAAGAAAGGTTTATTCAAGGTGTGGGGGAGGATACTGAATTGGGGGGAGGAACCTATCAGGATATTCTAATGGCTCTCAACATCAGAAATCTTGTGTGTTTATTTTGTTTTATAAAGCCTATCTGCCAGAGAGAATGAGTTTTGCTTGCTAGGAGCAAAAGTTTCCAAACAGGAAACTTCTAGCCGAAACCGCAAAGGTAGGCCAGACCTGTTTCGAGGAAGGCAGGAATTGATGCAGCCAAGCCTTGGCCAGTTTCTGCGAAATGTTTGTGGGGATATGTTAGCAAACTTGTATTATTATTTTTATGCTAGGGACCTGCTTGCTAGTGGCTCGCTAACAGAGAACAGGAAATCAAACCACAACACCTAATAACAGCTTGTGCAGGAACAAAGAAAACGTAGAGCAGCGTTAAAGTTTCTGTACTACAGATCTCAAAAAGCGCTTTTTTTTTTTGCTAAGGAAGATTTAAAGTTAGCTAGAACAGAGTGTGGGCTAAGTTTCATCAGAGGCCGGCTTGCAGGTGCATCACAGGAAAGTTACTCTTAATTTACCAAGTTTAAAAATCAATAAGGTTTAAGGCAGGGGCGTTTTCGGTAGGCGTGGTCATGAAGTCTGTCACTCTGGCCGTCTCAGCCAATGGAAAGCGGAGCGAAACCACAAAGCGGTGGGACTAGGGTGGTGTTTTTGCATACGATTAAATGGTTGTCTTTATAAAGCCATGAAAGCAATGCTTCAGTGAATCTCTCTGGGGAGATTCCTTTTAACTGCAGGAAAGCTATTTTTGAAATCTCCACTCTTGGTGTTTGTGCCTCTAATTACTTACAAATGTTAGGGGTCTTATTTTGTCCCTGACAAAGGTATGAGCTTTCGTGTGCAAGGCACACTTTGAAAAATGCAAGCTCATACCTTGAATAAACCTTTCTTGGTCTTCAAGGTTCCACTGGACTCTAAATTTGTAATCTGGAGGTGAGTTGTAGTACCAGGGGGATCCCCAGATCCTACCTGGAGGCTGGCATCCCTAGCAAAGATTATTGTTTTGTTGCAGTTATATTATTTTTTAAATTTGACTTTTAAGCCACCGTCCCCTGAAAAACGGGGCTCAGGGCGGCGTACAGCAGTAAAAATGACAGATTTTATCAAAGTAAGAATCAAAACGATACATAAAACACATTTCACAGCTGCCTAAGCCAGTTTGATGGCAAAAATTCCTGGAGGTGCTATTGCCTCATAGAGGAGGGAGGCGAGGGAAAAGAAAGAGGAGTGCCAGACTTGATGGAGGACTGTCACTGTCCTCGGCCAGACAAGAAGCGTTGGTGGTGCCCTGACCCCAGGTTAACCCAGGCTCCTCAGATCTCAGAAGTGAAGCAGAGTCAGCCACCCTGGCCAGTATTTGGATGGGAGACCACCAAGGAAGTCCAGGGTTGCTACAGAGCGGCAAATCACCTCTGAACTTCTGTTACCTTGAAAAGCCCACAGGGTTGCCATCAGTCAGCTGTGACTTGAAGGTACTTTCCACCAGTAGTAGTACTAGTAGAACAACGTTGGAGTCCAGTGGCACCTTGTAAGGCCAGAAAAAGTTTAATTCTGGCTATATGCTTTCGTGTCTATGCACACTTCTTCAGATACATTGAAATGGAAGTCGCCGTTCCATACATATAGGTTGAGGGTGAGCAGCAAATTAGCGTACAGCATAATCAAGGTATATAACCGATCCAAGGACTGAACTCGAATAACAAGCTTGGTTTATATGGCCTTTTGTTTGGGTTTAATTGCAGGGGAAAACATAGTGAAGGAAATAAATACACCAAAAGTGGAGACTGATGGGCAGAGGTACCCTTCTTCATTACTGAATGCTGAGAGTAATTAACGGAGACCCTTCATCTGTCTCCTCTCAGGCATGGAGACAACTTCACAGCATCCTCTTCTTTGTGGTGGGGGCCATTGGCGGGGTAATGTATCTCCTCTATCCCCAGAGCCCCAGGCCAGCCTGATCTCATCAGATCTCGGAAGCTAAGCAGCATTGGTCCTGGCTAGTATTTGGATGGGCAACCTCCGAGGAATACCAGGGGTGTGATGCAGAGGCAGGCAATGGCAAACCACCTCTGAAACATCTCTTGCCTTAAAAACAAGTCTAGCTCACCACCTAGTGGTGCACAATGCTAAAAGAGCTAGAACTTTCTGGCTGCCAGACAATCTTAGGATTTCCTGGCTATACTACACACACTGTTATATTATTATTATTATTATTATTATTATTATTATTATTATTTGTCCCCAGTCAAGAAAAATATATTCCAGTCTACCGTTTCAAATTACATTACATTCTACTATTCTGGGCATGGTTCCTCAGAAATGTTTCCCCCTGTTTTACTCACAAGTAAGCAACTCTGTACTTGGGGACAGTACTGAAGCCAGTTTCAGAGGGTAGCTGTGTTGATCCACTGTCGAACCATTAGATCTGTGTCCAATAGCGCCTTAAAGTGACCAACAAAAGTTTCAAGATGAAGGGAGCTTTGACTCTCAAAAGCTTATTCCCTGAAATTGTTGTAGGCCTCTAAGGTGCTGCTGGACTCAAGCCTAACTGATTATTTCCTATAAAGCCCCATGTAGTCTGGGATGATTTTATCCTGTATGAACCTACTGGCTAGCCACTTTGGAACCAGTATTTTTGAGAGAGAGAGAGAGCGCAACACGGAACACTTTAATCTGTCACTCAAAAAATCCACCTTTTAAAATTAATGCACTGAAAAACAGCAGCACATCATAAACAATATATTGTTAAGAAAGCAGCGGAGGGGGGAGGAAACAGCTAGTGGGATCGCAGCAGTTGGATCAGAAAACCTGGGGTCGCATCCACTCAGCTGGCCTGCCATGACCCTGGACTAGTTGCCCCCCCACCCCCCGGTCTTTCAGGAGAACACAGAGAACCACTTATGCTACCCTAAGCTTCTTGAAAGAAGGCTGAGAAAAAACAAAGTTGCACTTACCTGTAACTGTTGTTCATCGAGTGGTCTTCTGTGCAGGCACACATGGGGACTGCGCAGTCGCAGGCCAGCCACGGAAAAGATTTCCAAGCTTTCTAATAGACTAGGAGTGCCCCTCCTCCCTCTGGCGCTTTCCGCCAAAACGCTCACATGACCAGGAGGAGGGGCGCTACTCTCTCAGTTCTCTCCATGCCGCCGCAGGAGACCCCTAGAAAACTAAATTCCAGAGAGTTCACAGCGGGGCAGGAGGGAGGGATGTGTGCCTGCACAGAAGACCACTCGATGAACAACAGTTACAGGTAAGTGCAACTTTGTTTTCATCGTCGTGGCTTCTGTGCAGTCCCACATGGGGGAGATTAGCAAGATCACTGAGTGAAGGAGGTGGGTGTGAAGCTCTCAGAAGGAGACCACCAAGGACCGCTTTATCAAGAGTTGTTTAGCGGCACGAATTGACCTTCACCCAGAACTCTCCTATACTAGAGAAGTAAGCTCTGTGCAAGTGTCCCCACCAAAATACATGTGGGAATGTGATAAAGGAAAAAAGAGCACTCTTTTGAAAAGAGCCATCATACACAGAGTGTAATGAAAGGCCGTGCATTCAAACACAGTGTGATAGCGTCAACCAACCCACAAGGATGGATTGTGTGAGGATGCTGACCATGCATTACATGAGGAGTGAGAGACCACGCTTGGTAGGGGATTCCAGCAGGACATCACCTTTTAAAATTTCATGCATGGAGAGGGTATAAGTTAGTACCCTACGATAAACGAAGCACCATGTAAGTGCCAAAAATAAAACAAGGGGTTATACCCGTCTTTTGTAGCCTGCTTAGTAATCCGACAAGGAAAAGATCCGAGAGGATCTTGCTTTTTTTCTCTTAAATCAGTTGCCAAAAACATTCAACAGCACAAGAAGCAGGATCCAAACCCTGCTGCAGTTTCTATAGAGACTCCTCTCTCCACTTAGAGGTGCAAGGTGCAAGAGTGATGTTTGTCACTCAGAAAAGTGGGAGGCTACTGCTACAATGCAGGAAAGGAGATGATCAATGCATTAATTCATCAGCAGGAGTGAGAATAAGCAGATCTGCACAATGGTAACAAAGGCAGTGAAAAGAGGTGTGATATGGCTAAAGAAAGGATGAACAGAATGCACCACAAGGAAGAAAACTTGTGTCGTCTGCAGAGCAATTTGTGCAGCAATATAGGCAGAGAAAAAGGCATAACAACAGGTTGTCTTTGTCAGGGATTAGAAGTGCATTCCTCAAGGACAAGGTTATTGTCAGGAATGAAGCATAAGAGCCAGGGTCTGGACTGTCATATTGTGAGGCTATGCCAAGTAGCTCAGACCTCCAATCAGAATACCAGGGAACTGGTGTCTGCTAGTTAGTTAAAACATGATTACAATGCTTCCTTTAACTCTGTGGAGTGTTTGCACTAAAACTAGAGACAAAGTAAATATGCCCATAATGTCACATATAGATATGAAAAAATGCTAGGAAACTCAGCAGTGAAAGCTAAAAGAGCTGACAATCTTAGTAAAACAAGGGGGTAAATTCAGGCAGGCTGGTTTGAAAAGGATCAATAAGATCTGCCAAAGTGGCAAGGAAAATTTAATATAAAAGCTGCACATAGGCCTTACTAATCTCTGTGCTATCGCACAATTGCACTCATTTCACACGCTAGCAAGGTCATGCTCAAAATCCTACAAGCTAGGCTCCAACAGTACGTGGATAGAGAACTGCCAGAAGTACAAGCTGGGTTTCGAAGAGGTAGAGGAACTAGAGATCAAATTGCCAACATTCGCTGGATTATGGAGAAAGCAAGAGAGTACCAGAAAAACATCTACTTCTGCTTCATTGACTATGCTAAAGCCTTTGATTGTGTGGATCACAATAAATTATGGCAGGTTCTTAAAGAGATGGGAGTACCGGACCACCTCACATGTCTCCTGAGAAACCTGTATAAGGGTCAAGAAGCAACAGTTAGAACCAGATATGGAACAACTGATTGGTTTAGCATAGGGAAAGGAGTATGACAAGGATGTATATTGTCACCTTGCTTATTTAACTTATATGCAGAGTACATCATGCAAAATGCTGGCCTGGATGAATCACAAGCCGGAGTTAAGATTGCTGGGGAAAAGATCAATAACCTCAGATATGCAGACAACACCACTCTGATGGCAGAAAGTGAAGAGGACCTAAAGAGCCTCTTGCTCAGAGTGAAAGAGGAGAGCGCAAAAGTGGGCTTGAAGCTCAACATCAAAAAACTAAGATCATGGCATCTGGCCCCATCACTCCTTGGCAAATAGAAGGGGAAGTCGTAGAAGTAGTGACAGACTTCACGTTCCTCGGATCCCAGATCACTGCAGATGGTGACTGCAGCCATGAAATTAAAAGATGCCTGCTCCTTGGGAGGAAAGCGATGGCAAACCTTAACAGCATGATAAAAAGCAGAGACATCACCTTGCCAACAAAAGTCCGCATGGTCAAAGCAATGGTATTCCCCGTAGTAATGTATGGCTGCGAGAGTTGGACTATAAGGAAGGCCGAGCGCCAAAGAATAGATTCTTTTGAACTATGGTGCTGGAGAAGACTCTTGAGAGTCCCTTGGACTGCCAGGAGATCAAATCAGTCAATCCTAAAAGAAATCAACCCTGATTGCTCCCTGGAAGGCCAGATCCTGAAGCTGAAGCTCAAATACTTTGGCCACCAAATGAGAAGGGAGCATTCACTGGAGAAGCCCCTGATGCTGGGAAAGATTGAAGGTCAAAGAAGAAGGGGACGGCAAAGGATGAGATGGTTAGACAGTGTCATCGATGCAACGAACATGAATTGAGCAAACTTCAGCGGACAGCGGAGGACAGGAGGGCCTGGCGTAAACTGGTCCATGGGGTCGCGAAGAGTCGGACTCGACTGTGCGACTGAACAACAACAACAACAACAACAAAATCTCTGTGCACATTGAGAGGCAGCTAAGTAAAAATCCTGTGAAAGGGAACATTGCAATTCTTCCATTGGAAACTTCCCTCCTCAACAAGAGGGGTACTGACTGCAGGAACGGTAGAGCGGTCAAAACACAGAACCACCAAGCAAAAAAACATGTATTATGAGCCACTGAACTTGGGCCTATCATAGGCGTCTCTTCAGGACTGCACTGGAGACATAAGAATCATTTGAAATCACATCATGCTCCCTGTCCCAGGGGGTGCGTGTAACAGAGCACCTCAAATCTGCCTTATAGCGGATCAGACCATTGGTTCATCAAGGTCAGTACTGTCCACTCAGACTGGCAGCACCTCTCTAATGCATCAGGCAAAGAAAGGCCTTTCACATCGCCTACCGCCAGACCATTAACTGGAGGGCCTAGGACCCTCAGCATGCCAAGCGGACGCTCCTGCACTGAGCCACAGATCCTCCCCATTTATCACTAAATGGAATGATCTAATCAATTGGAGACCAGCAGCCCTCATATAGAGGAGAGGAGGGCAAACTGCTGGATTTAAGTCCAGCAATTGACACAGGTGCACACAGAATTGCAGGAAGCCTGGTGGACAAAACTGCAGAGGTGAAAGGATCTTGATCACCAGAGACTTTGTCAGTAGGAGATGCCAAGGATGGAACTTGGCCTCTTGTACATGGACAAAAGGTATGCAGAACCCTGAGACATCACGTTAAGTGAAGGCGGGAAAGAAACGTGACTCAGGGATTTGACAAGAAGCCTGTTATTGCCTCCAGAATGTTGTCCAACTGGACAGCAGAATTCACAGCCTTTGTGAGGTCAGTTACCTCAATGCTTTGTTTTGTTCTGTTTTTCGCTTGTTTATATTGTTTATATTATCTCCTACCATGGACAAGGGTAGGGTCACATGAGTGATCCGAATTAAAGGGACAGATTCATCATGCAGATCACCAGCATAGGCCGTGAACCACAGTGCATAAAGATACATTCAAACAAAATAGTATAAAGGTCATAGTGACCTGTCGATTTATAAACTGCATCCCAATTGGGTTTATTCAGATCATTAATACTCTGTACTGGTTAAATAAAGAGTAAATGGTATTTGACTCATAGGCTAACAGGAACAATATGGATGACCCACGGAATCAAGAATACAATCATTGATTGCAGCAGAGGATGCAACAAGAGCCATTAATTATAGTTTGCCCATTGGACCCTTGTCTATTAGGGCAGCTGTTTTGAGCAGAAAACAACAACAACGACATATGCTCTCTTTTAAAAAGAGTAGTAAGGAGTTGTACAGCATCTGTAACCTAGAGTCAAAGAGTCTTATAACAGCAGCTGTTGCAGATTTTCTGCGCTGTATGGCTGTGGTCTTGGCATTGCAGGACCCGACGTTTCACCAGCAGCTGTGACTGGCATCCTCAGAGGTATAACACAGAAAGATGGAGTACTCTCTGTGACAAGGTGAGAAGAAAACTGGTAGTCAAGTGGGGTAGGGCTGAGTGTGAATAATGTCACATAAGAGTGACTTGTGTGGGCTAAGGAAACCCCCAATTCATTGACGGTTCTGAGGGATACCATGGAACCAAGAGGAGTGGCAAATTACCTAGGCTTGCCTCCCAACGCATACTTACCAATTAATTCTGAGGTCCCCATGAAGATGGAAACAGTAAGCCTTGCCTGCACTTGAAATAATGCCTGCATTGAAAAGCCCTGTAAGGTTACGTATCAGTGCTGAGAGACTACAGCAGGGCTGCTGTCTCAGCCTTTAAAACTAGATCATAGAAACAGGACTTGGAGCGGAGCTCAGCAGAGAACTGGTTCTGACCTTGGAATCCAGGCAACCCCAATAGAGTGAGTGGTCAAAAACCACCGCAGGACTTAAGCATAAGTAGTTTGCTGTATCTAGATGATGGCTAACAACATGTAGGGAAAACGCCCACCTCAGCCACTCTTCAAAACTACAGAAGCTGAAGAGGTCCAAACGACCCCAACTAAAGGGCACAATAGCGTTCTGGCACATAATACCTTCCAGAAAGGGGCATAGAGAATTACAAGGCTGTGTGAACCCATGCCTCCACAGATTCTACTGTGGACCTGAGGACAGCCAGGGACAGCAAAGGTTTAAAACGGGCCTTATGAGGTCACACTTCCAGGCTTCTGGTCAGAACTGACAGAAAGGCAGAGAGGGGGGAAGTCTCTTTAAGACAGACAGCCTCTACCAGGCCACGCCTCCAAGCTGCTTCACTGGAAATGATGGGAAGGGCCAGAGAATCTTTCCAAGGTCAGAGGCACAGAGGCCAAAGACCCTTTAAGGAATGACTAGGCAGAAATGCTTCGATGTCGAGGGGGTTGTGACTTCAAGGCACACATCCCAAGCCCCTGAAAAGAGCCAGTTATTCTGAGGCTCTGTGTACAACACCCCAGCACAGAGGGGATGATACGCCTCCATTCAGAGTCCTTTCCCCCTTACACACACCTCAGCAAAGGAGGAATAGGCCATCAAGGGGAAAATAGGCCTTCATAAGGCTGCTGGACACACAGGCAACCTTCTAAGAGGGCCATTTCAGCCTGGCTCTTTGTGTGCACACCTCAGCAGAGGGGGGATAGGCCATCATCAGGCTGCTGGACACACAGGCCAACCTCCTAAGAGGGCCTAAGAGGGGAAAATAGGCCTCATCAGGCTAGGCGAGCTCCTAAGAGGGCCATCGCAGCCTGGCTCTTCGTCCACACACCCCATCACAGGGGGAAATAGGCCTCATCAGGCTAGGCGACCTCCTAAGAGGGCCATCGCAGCCTGGCTCTTCGTCCACACACCCCATCACAGGGGGAAATAGGCCTCATCAGGCTAGGCGACCTAAGAGGGCCATCGCAGCCTGGCTCTTTGAAGGGAGCTCTTCTGAGTCCAGCTTTTCCCACACACAGTGGAAAATACACAAAAAATTCTTCTTTAGACATATTTCATTGTTCACGAGAATAAAAAACTGTTGAGAAAAATCTCCTCAGCCTCAAAACTGAGGCGAGGAAAAACACAGAGAACAGCAGTGGAGATGATCTCTCCACGGCGGCAAAAAGAGAACTGAGGGAGTAGCGCCCTCCTCCTGGTCATGTGAGCGTTTTGGCGGGAAAGCGCCAGGGGGAGGAGGGGCGCTCCTAGTCTATTAGAAAGCTTGGAAATCTTTTCCGTGGCTGGCCTGCGACTGCGCAGTCCCCATGTGGGACTGCACAGAAGCCACGACGATGAAGAAATAGTTACTAGATTAAAAGGAATAAAAGTAGCCAAGGTGTGTATGTGTGGTGCGTAAGAATTCATAAGGAATTTTAATTCCCTGTGACTCAATAGTTGAAGGGGTACTCTGCATAAAGCAAAATAAGCCACTACACAGCAAATGGCAAACACGGGAGTGCTTCAATAGACCTATACAGCAGGACGTATAGGATAGCAGAAATCAGGGAAGGGAAGGGAAGGGAAAACACTTGCTCCGGAAAACAGAGAAGGGGTTCATCTGGGGCCAGTTTTAAAAGGTCTTTGGTGGCATGGATTGCTACTCAGCACAATTCCCAAGTGCTGATTATTTCCTATAAAGCCCCATGTAGTCTGGGATGATTTTATCCTGTATGAACCTACTCTGGCTAGCCACTTTGGAACCTCAGTTCTGTCTAAGCCCCAAACAGTGGAAGGCAGATTGGCAAGCACCCAAGGCCAGGCAATTGAAACTCTACAACAGGTAACAGAGGCACCAGGCAAAAAAGTTTTTCGCTCCCGCACTTTCTGTAATGGCCTCCACTGTATAATTTTCACCACTGTCTCCTGCTGCCTTGTCATTTGTGTGATGCTCTGTCTGTTCATAAGGCAGATGCTCAGGGATTTCTTAATGCTCAGGGAGATGCTGCTGTTCTATTGTATTCTATTAATCCCAGGGCTATTTTTGGGCAGGAAGGCACAGGAACGGAGTTCTGGCTGGCTCCTGAGTTGGCCATGCCCAGCAGGAACTCATTTGCATAATAGGCCACACCCAACAGCAGAAACTCATTAGGACTGGCTATATTAGGGGTGTGGCCTAACATGCAAAGGAGTTCCTGCTACAAAAAAAAGCCCTGGGTTTTGACAAAAAACAAGGTAAAGGTGACCACACTTCTGGTAACATGAGGGTGTGGCCTAATATGCTAATGCTGTGCTGTCAGGGGTGTGGCCTAATATGGTAATGAGTTTCTACTGCTGGGTGTGGCCGATTATGCTAATGAGTTCCTGCTGGGCTTTTTCTACAAAAAGAGCCCTGCCCACATATAAATGCTCATATGGACTACTTCTGTAAGTAGTTTGAGGAGGAATCTCACAGAAGGTTGCTTATCTTCAGGGTCTAGCAACAGAGTGAAACCAAGCTTTGGGGTGCCAGAATGCCAGGGGCACATGCCTCCAAGATGCAAGTATCGGGGTGGGGGTGGGGGGATGGAAGGTCTGTGACAAAAAACCTAACATCAGGAACATCATCTTGCAGTTGTTCGTATTAATAAGCTGGTTCTGAAAATGGCCAATGTTTTAATTAGATAACTGCACAAAGGAGCTGGGGAACAAAGGAGCCATCAAGTCACGCCTCCCATTTTGTGAAAAGCAGCCTTGCACATTGGGATTTTGCTGGGTACAGAAGAGATCAAATGTCCATATCAGGTACAAACACCATTAACATATAACCAGTGGGATTGTACATTCTTGATTCAACAGAGGTTATTTTCTACGCTATTATACACAGTTGTGTTGGGTTTCTTGATTCATGTACTGTGTAAGTACCAGCTCGTTTGGGTACGGAAGAGAAGCAGGGGCTGGACACTCCAGTATTCCACTGCTCACACCAATAGTCTACTCCAGGGGTGTCCAAAGGTTTTTTGGTGAGGGCCAAATACAGAAAAATAAGCAAAGGCCCGGGCCACACACAAGAGGTGACATATTGAATCTGCAGGTGAAAGTTGGAAAAAGGTGTGTGGGGGGTTAAAGGTGTTACCCAGGGGTCTTTTCGTAGAAAAACAGTTGCAGGAGCTCATTAGCATATGGTATGCTAATGAGCTATTATGCTATTAGAATATGCCACACCCCCTGACATCACCGGAAGTGATGTCAGAAGGGGAAGCAAAAGGGGGGGAGGCATCTTCAAAAGCCTCCCCTTCCCTTCCCCAGCTGGTCTGGGTTGGGGAGCTAAGAGAGAAGGGGTTTAAAGTTTAAACTCCTTCTCATGAGAGTTGGGCCACAGAAGGAGGAAAGAGGGAAGGAGAGAGAGAGAGAGAGAGAGAAGGAAAGAAGGAAGGAAAGAGGGAAAGAAAGAGAGGGAAGAAGGAGGGAAACAGGGAAAGGAGAAAAAAAGAGAGGAGAAGAAGGTGGGAAAGAAAGAGAGAAGAGAAGAAGGAGGAAAAGAGGGAAAAGAGAGAAGGAAAGGAGGGAATGAAAGAAATTTGGCGGCAATTCAGCCCTAGTATATCCTATGGGCCATTGAAGTCAATGGTGAAAACATAGGGTATATTCTGGTGGCTGGAGGAGGGGGTTTGAGGAGAGGCTCCAACTCACAGGGTAGCTGATGGAGCCTCTCCCCAAGATACCCACCAAGTTTTAAGATCATTGGACCAGGGGTCCAACTCTATGGCCCCCAAACAGGTTGCCCCTATTCCTCCATTGTTCTCTATGGTGGGAAAAAGTTATATTTTTCCCACCATAGAGAACAATGCAGGGAATAGGGGCAACCTGTTTAGGGGCCCATAGAATTGGACCCCCTGGTCCAATGATCTTGAAACTTGGTGGGTATCTTGGGGAGAGGCTCCATCAGCTACCCTGTGAGTTTGGAGCCTCTCCCTCAAACCCCCTTCCCTCCAGCCACCAGAATATACCCTATGTTTTCACCATTGACTTCAATGGCCCATAGGATATAATGGAGCTGAAATTGACATTCGGCTGCCTGAAAGACTCCCCGGGACGCCGGCTGGGGGCGGGGCTTGGCTCCTGAGCTCCCGGAGCCCGCCCAGCCCTTGCCGGAGGAGGATGCCCCGGCTGCCCGGAGCCTCCTTGAGGCGATGCGGGGAGGGGCTCTGACTGGCTGGCTCGTCCTGAGACCGCCGCAGGAGAAGCGAAACCAGGGAGCGGCCGCGCCGAGGAGAAGGAGAAGAAAGGAGCCCCTGCTGCGGGCCAATAAAAACTGACCCGCGGGCCGCAGTTGGCCCGCAGGCCGTAGTTTGGACACCCCTGGTCTACTCACTCGAGCAATTTCTTATTCAAGTCACCCACAATTGTAGTACTGGAACTCAAAAAATGTGATCTGTTCTGAGTCTCCACCTCTAACAGGTTAATTGTATGTATTTTTATTGTGTTCCATAGTACTTGGATACCTGTTAATTTCCCTTAGGGCTTTAAAATGTGTGTGTGGGGTTACCAATTGCTTCAATCATTTTTGTTGTTGTTCAGTCGCGCAGTCTGACCCCATGAACCAAATCACACCAGGCCCTCCCGTCTTCCGCTGTCCTCTGAAGTTTGCTCAATTCCATGTTCGTTGCATTGATGACACTATCTAACCACCTCATCCTTTGCCATCCCCTTCTTCTTTGACCTTCAATCTTTCCCAGCATCAGGGTCTTCTCCAGTGAGTGCTCCCTTCTCATTTGGTGGCCAAAGTATTTGAGCTTCACTCATATTGTTCTATAATTCACTTGATGGCTCGCTTTGTCAGAGGGTACTAGTTGTTCATCATCAAATCAGGCTGCATCCACACAAAGATGTGGATTTCCTTGTGGACACAGCATCAGATGGAGTGTCCACACAGCTCTGTGCATTTCCCCTGCATATTGCTCATGTGGGGTCTGGGGCCATAATAATCTACTGCCACAATCTTCTAGTTCCTTTGAATCCCTAAGCTTTCATTTTTAAAAAGCATCTCTAGGGCCCTGTAGGGGCGGGGCAAGGGAAATGGTTTAGCAGAGACAAACCTGTGTGGCTGCAGCTTGAGAAACGTTCCATTGGCCAAATGTTCTCTCACTATTGTGTGTTGCGTTCTCTCACTTTTAAAGATAAAAGGGGATTAGATAGATTCAGGAAGGAGGAGTCTATCAATGGCTACCAACTGTGGTGACTGAGGAAAACCTCCACATTCAGAGGCATTAAGCCTCTGAGTCCAAGCCAGGAGGCAACATCAGGGGAAGGCCTCAGCCTCTATGCCCTGTTGTTGGTCCTCCAGAAGAATTGGTTAGCCACTGTGTGAGACAGGGTGCAGGACCAGATGGACTGTTGGGTCTGGTCCAGCAGGGCTCTCCTTATGTTCTTTATGAAGGGAAGGCTCTATGGCCTGTTGTTGGCCCTCTAGAAGAATTGGTTGGGTACTGTGTGAGACAGGATGCTGAACTAGATGAACCGTTGGGTCTGATCCAGCTGGGCTCTTATGTTCTCACCCCACCTACATTGGGAGCAATAGGTGATGTGTGTTTTGGTACAAGAGAAGATGTGTCAAATTCAAAACTTGTAGGTATAGTGGAATTGCAGCCTTTAGGGGGGAAAGTAACAAGTTACTAGAACTGCTAAGAAAATGCCTTTTGAATATTGATTCGGTGCTTTCGAATTATTGCCCTTTTCAAAAAGGCTGTTCCATTCAGATCCTTCAACTGACCACAGCCTGGATCCAATGGTCCCACTGCACGTTGAGAAAGAAAATGGCAGTTATTTAATGTTATTTGTTGCTCTGTATTTCACCACAGTTGCCAAAATTTAGCACACTGCCAAGTTCAAACAGGTATTAAACACACATCTGAGACACTTTGTGCCAAAGTTTATTTTCCAAAACTTGTTTCATTAACAAAATGGAGGACTCTAAGCCATAGTCTCAACCTCTGCCCTGTTTCATATACTGTCTAGCAATGAAGTGCCAGAAACATTAAATGTCAACACGGAAAATCCTGTGCTTCAGCAAAAGTTGATGGGGTGGGGGGGCAGGAGCAGGACACAGCAATTTAAAACATCCTTTTTGATGGTTGATGGAATTATGTTCACATTCTGCAACTTGTTTGAAGGGACAGTACACAATCATTATCCTAAAAGAGAACAAGAGCTGGGCAAAACATGTATTTCTGAGTAGTTCAAATAAAAATACAAAACACTCCATTAAGCCATTAAACTATTTCAAATATGAAATAAAAATTTAACTGAGAAGTATTTCACATAACCAAATACAAAAATAGCTACAGAAATCCGTAATGTATTTCCAAAACAAAACACTAAATACATTCATTCAATGTCTCTTATTAACACTGGGACAAGTAAACATAGTTGTCCTTTTTTCATAGATGGACAAGGATTTTAAGAGTGCCTTATTTATTTAAAAATACCAGTTATGTGGAAACTTATTGAATCCATCCTGACCCATTGAAGATAAATTGCTTGAAGCAACGATTCCCAAGATCTTATGATTTCTGGTGCCTAATCACAGCAACACGTGAAAAGGGCTTCTCTGCAGGTCAGTTGAGCATAAAATTTGTGTCTTATTGGCTGAACAACTTATTGACTACTGGATACTCTTCTACAATGTGGGTTTTTTTTTCACTGAAGCACTGTTAAAATAGCTCTATTTTTGGCAGCTAATACTAGCCTCGAAATTTTAAGTGCAGCCACTCTCAAAGTGAGGAAGTCTACATCAGAGGGCTTTTTGCTCTTGTTTACATTGGCATGGGGGACTGTAGCAGCATGCAAGGTATTTAGGTTTGTTTGTTTTTAAATTTAGCCTCCCCCTTTTGCCCCAGCCAAGGGACAGCTAACAGCTTAGATGCAGCAGTGCAAGGCGGAACAAAGGCTTTGTGACATGAGAATGGAAGTCATAAAATGACCCAAGTCTCATAGCCGATCCTCCTGGAGCAGCTTCCAAGCAATGCGTGTGGTTTTAGGTGCTACAACCAGAAACCCTGCCCTCTGGAATCCAGGGGGAAAATATCAGTAAATACTTCAGTGGAGCGGAAGGATGCCTTCGGATTAAATCTCACATCAGTACAGGGGTCCCCCCTCCCAGCTCTGTAAATTGAATGATAACTGGTTCAAGGCGAAAGCTTGCTGTCTAATGTGGGTGCGTGCCTTAGCTAAATCAGTGTTTTGCATTCAACTGATCTTTGTGGGGAACTGTGGCTCAGTGGTAGAGCAACTGCTTGGCATGTGTTTGGACTCCCTTCTCTCTCATCAGCTCTCTGATGCCAGGGAACGCTGATTGCGTCAGTGACTCGTTCTGTAGGGCAGCAACGGCTGGACCTGCAGCACCTTCCAGGTAAAAAGTTGTTGAAGGGAAAGCAGGCACCCTGAAGTGTTTCTCTCTTGCAAAAGGGAGCTGGCTCACCAGACTCAGTACGGTGGATTTAGTGTGCACGGGCCCGGGATTTCTGCGCAAAGGCCCTGTTCAGCTTCAAACATACTGGGGCGGCTTGTCTCCCCTCATCAAGATGGTGTTACTTGCACACAAAATATAAAAATACCAAATACATCAAGGCAGGGAGAGAAACAGTCCAATACACAATAATACATTTTCTATGTAATTAATCCAGACACGCAATGCAATTTAAATTGTGTTTGATGTCTAAATTCCAAACACAAAGCCTTTTTAATACTGCCCAGCTCTGAGAAGAGGTACATAAGAATTTTAAAAAGTCACCCTACAAACAGTAAGCTCCTTCCAAATAAATACCCTACAAAAGGCACCAACTTGTTACGTTTGGGGGACAATCTATGACAAAATGACCTCTTGAAAAGAACCAGCCTAAGTCAACAGAAGTGTTTAGCACCTTGGTTCCTTTCAGTCCTCAGATTCCAGCAAATGGTTTCATAAAAGAACATGGTTTAACTGTTCGTAAGAAAGAAAATTCAATTAAAAGTGAGGGGTGGAGAGAAGAGAGACTGTACTAGGTACTGTACTCTTTTAAAATAAATGCACATGAGATTGTGATGGAGGAGAAATGAGCTACACAACACATACTTAAGCTGTACACTGACAGTCCAAAGTCAAACAACATATTTAGAGTAACATCTCTATTTCTAAGCAATTCCCAATAACTGTAGCAACAGGTACAGTGTCCATTACTCAAAAATATAATCTTTAAAATGGAAATAAAAAGGACAGATACACAGTGCACTGAGATGTCTTCAAAATGCAAGCTGCTTCAAAAGAAAACATTTTCCCTTTTATGTACAAATATAGCACTGATCCACAGCGCGTTCTACTCTAAATTTGTAACCCACCTTTCCCTACCATATGTCAAAGAATCCAAAACTGACCCAGGTACCCTGTATTTAATTCTGAAATACAATGCATTTTTTTTAAAGGTATGCTTGCTTTAAAAAAAAAACAAACCACAAAAAACATCACCTCTATATGTTTTTACCACGTGCAAAAAACCTGTTCCCGTCTTTGAAAGTAGAAATGAGTAAGTAGAAAAGGGAACAAATGCTTTCAAAGACACGTCTTCTAATGAGATCATCCATTAATGTCAACTCATCCTGTTTTTTTCTCTTTGGGTCAAACAAGATGAAGCGGTGACAGCCAGGTCTGTTTCTTCACCTGTCACCTGCAACAAGAAGTGCGGGGAGGGGGCTGGGGGTCCAACTTTGTCAGAAGAAGGCATGCAAGAGAGAGGGAGCTGAATCCTCCCACACTGGATCTTTCTACAAGCCACTGCTCTACAGTTCACTCCTGTTGCCAACCTGGCACATTTCCAGTGTCGGATTGGTGTTGTCTGTGCGGGGGGGGGGGGGCACACACGACATTTAGTGACTGAAAAATAATGAGGGGAGGGTTCAAGCTACTCTCATCCGCATTTGTGTCTTTCCCCGTTAAGACTGAAACCCCACTCATCCACCCTGTTTTACAAGCAAATAGGAGAGGCATGTATCTAAAGAAGCGTGGAGGCCGCCTTCCCTCGAAAGCACCCTCTCAATAAGAGCGGTTCAGCCCTAGCTTCCCAGCACTAGAAAAATCCCAGGTCTTCCTTGATTTCATGGGTGCCTATAATAAAACTCTCATCCCTTTCAGAAAGCAAGAAATTGTACAAGTTAAAATCCAATTATCTCCACTTCTTGAAGCACTCAAAGACCGGCTTCCTGGAATTTTAATATCCTGCTGGTTTTTAAAAGTCCTCAATTGCCACAGAATGTTAGGATTCAGCCAATCCCGACAGAGTTTCTAAGAGGAATGCAGAACACAGTATTGATACAGAAGTCCTTATTTATATGCATGCATATGTTCACTTTCCTCCCTTTCTTTGTAAAACATCATCTCTCTGTATCAATAGGAATTGGAGCTCTGTACAACCAATACAATTATGGAAAATTACAAAAATAGCATAACCTAGGATTGGCCCTGACCTGGATCGCCTAGGCTAGCCAGATCTCATCAGATCTTAGAAGCTTAGTCAGGGTCAGCCCTGGTTGGTATTTGGATGGGAGACCACCAAGGAAGTCCAGGGTTGCTATGCAGAGGCAGGCAATGGCAAGCCATTTCTGAAGTCTCTTGGGGTCGCCATAAGTCGATTGTGACTTGCTACGGCAAAAAAGAAAAGGATTCTATCTGCAATACAGCTAAAGAGGAAACTGCCTATTTAAGTTTTGGGCCTACTGCAAACAATGAACCTAAAATCAGGTTATGTCTAAATCACACTTGATTTAATTTTTTGTTAAGTTTAGCAGCCAAAATAACTTTTAAGAAGGAACAACGGTCACCTTAAAAATTCTTGCATGGGCCTTCACACAGCCCTAAAAGCATCTGTGCAAACACAACCCACACGGCTTCACTGGCAAAAGTTTTAGGACCACAGGCACAAACCTGCAGTCCAAGATTCATTTACAAAACCCCTCTCTTAATGAATGGGCAATGGTGCTAAAACATTATCCCTTCCAATATGTACAACAAGGAGGAAGTTACTTAAAACTGGTTATCTTTAAGAAGGCAGGAATAAACTGGGCAGCATTTTCTTTTTATATCTACTTAGGGGCATAATTTAATCTGCCGATAGATCAACGCCCAGGTAATAGGAAGGGAGAATCTGTCAAGTATGTATAATGCATATCTTATTGGCTTTTTTATCTTAGAAACATATATATATATATCTAACATCTTCCAACAGTTCAATAACGTCTACTAACATCACTGTAAACAACCTTTAGCCAACTGGAAGTTCAATGGAGCACAGCCACTCAGTTGTGACCGTACTCAGTCATTTCAGGCAAGAACGATACATGTGTAATCCCAGTCACAGCCGTTCCCCAAGCGCATTTCCAATGAAGTTAACAGTGACTATCCATCTACCTGCTAGTCAGCTATAAGAACTGCTGCTGGGTTCCCACATCCAGGAACAGCATGCTGCATCCGTCTCTACGGAGACAAGCTGGCTCCTATTCTCAGATGCAACATGAAGTCAAGAGGCCTGTGCTTCCTAGCCAAATTGCTCTGCTGACACAGTTCCTGGCCCATTTTGACTGAGGGAGCCACCAGCCACTCTTCGATGCTGATCCTTGATCCTATATCGTCTGTCCTCACCTCTTGGATGCTATTCCCCATTGTGCCCACCTATATAGTTGTTCTCAGCATGGGTTTTGCGATTCAACAGCTGGTTGTAAAACTTGGGGCCTTCCCCACTCTCTGTATCTGAGGAAGGAGCAAGGTTGTTAAATACCATATGTAGAGAATACCAGACTAGATTACGTATTTGCTCCAGGGTTTCAATGGTAATATTTACAGTTGGTGCACCTACTGACCTATAATATTGGACCAAATATTCTTGTTAAACTGAATAAACCAAATATTGCCTAGAGAACGTCCATCTATTAAACAACCTAACTCTCTAACTTAGAGATTAATTGCTGAACAGATGAGCTCCACATTTCAACCTAAAAAGATTAGAATGGAGTATTGAAACTGTTCTATTCTTTCACTATTATAAATTGATTATAAGAATAATTAGGTCATTCGTAGGGTCTACTGGACACCTCTTATGACTATTTAGAGGAACGACCCTATACCTCCAGCACTTTTCATTAGGAGATCATGGAGCAAGTGTTACTTCGGGGTTATGGAAAGAGATCACTCTTTAGTGTGTAAACCATTATACACCATGAAGATCTGAAAGAGAGGCAAATTTATAAATTCTTCAGAAATTTGTGCATGGTTAGTACAGGTCACCAAGAAATTATAATGAAGTATCTGGATATTTACATTAAAATACATCAAAAGAGGGCATGTGTGTATACATTACTTAGATCTGAAGCATTTATAATTAATACGCACTGGGTCTGATTTTACAGAATTACATAACTGATTGTAGAAAGTATATAAATATAAATTTCATCTGGAGAGTCACAGCCACCCTCTTTCTAAGGTGGCTTTTCTATGCAATCCCCTGCTGTAGGTCAGCAGCCAGCATACCGAATAAATTAAGTGTAATTAAACACTATAACTAGAAACTAATCTCTGGGGGTTAAAAAAAACTGAACTCCACTGCTTATTTTACAGTCCTGCACATCACATGGTCACAATTTCCAAGAACAAACATTCCTAGTTGGTTATAATAAAACACATGTTATTTAACACATGTACTGGTCTAAACTGGATCAAAAACTGAAAATTCGTTGGAAGTGAGATTATACAATCCTAAATGAGGATTAGTTGAATTAATTCACTAGAATACCCACTAAAACAAGGCCTGTAAATCAGCTGCTCCAGCTTGTTAGGGCTACAATAAATATTGGTTTTGGACAAACCTGAAGAATACATTAAAGCCATAAGCCCTTTAAAATTCACTTTTCCACATTTAATTACTATACATGCATCCAGTTTATGTCTTTGCCAGTACATGTCCAAGATTTTGGTCTAAAACTTGGGGGGTTTTCCACTTGCAACATTTAATCCATACAAAGTTAGTGGTTACAAATTCCAAACACATATGTAAAAACTGGTTCTTTTTTAAAAAAAATCATGTTTAGTTTGACAAAACAAGTATATCCTTTTTGAAGCAAGCTTTTTTTTTTTTTTTTTTACATTCTTGGCACAATATCAACAAACACAAAAAGACACTTAGAAAGGAATTGTTTTCTTGCATTTGACACGGCTCGATCCACAAAAGTACTTTTTTTGCTTCTGTAAACCCCTTTCCCCAGGTGCACGGGCTGCACCTTGGAAAACGTTTGGAAAATCAAGCACAAATGTTGTATTTCAAAAAAGGATGTTTTTAATGACAAAAGGGCTCCAGCTTCAGGAAGGCAGCCACGTTGGCATCGATAATAGAACCTTCCTGCCGTCATGGGTACTGCAGTGGGTTTCCAGATCAGAAAATAAATCACTACGGAGACACGAAGGGAGAAGCCGGGGGGGTGTCTTTGTGTGACTTGGGACTGCCCTTCCATTACAAACGCAATACTTTTCCCTTTTTCTTTCCATCTCCCCTCCTAAGTGTGTCCTGAACTGCATGTGTTCAATTACAGTGTAAATTAGAGAACATAATCCCTGTACTAAATTAGGGGCTGTTGAGAATCACGGACCGTCCAGCTGCACAAGCGTCACTTACTGTGTGCTCTCCTACACTGCTATAAGATTGTGTGCGTCTTCAAGAAGAAAAGTTTGAGCTTAAAAAAAAACAACAGAAAAAAACGGAGCTACATTTCTTAAGCAATATAATATTTGCATTTTGTACGTGTTACAAAAAAAGGGAAGGGGGGAGGATTCTGCAGCCGTTTAGCAGTTTAAAGATCTATAAATATTTACATGCGCACACATACCCTTGCTCGGTTCCTTCCGTATAGTGAACAGGCTTGCTTTCTTTTTTCCTTTCTTTCCATAGCAAAGGCCTTGGGCTATGCACAAAGGGTGGAAGATTTCAGGAATATGTGTTTTTTTTTTCCAGTTCTTAAAGTGCAGCACTGTAACTGAGAAACTACTAAGAAAGAAAATGCTGATATCGTACATCTTAAATAAAGGGCAACAAGCTTTCCGAACTTGCTGCTGCTGGCTGCATGTGGACTTTTTCTGGGACATGAAGGCATCTCTTGGGGGGGGGGGTTCCGTGTGAGGAAACGCAGCTAAATGCCATCCATGCTGTAGCCACATTCGCTACTCTGAAATGTACGACTGTCCTCGGACCAGAGTCGGACTC
Organism: Gekko gecko; assembly: GCA_029375565.1. Lineage (NCBI taxonomy): Eukaryota > Metazoa > Chordata > Lepidosauria > Squamata > Gekkonidae > Gekko > Gekko gecko. The sequence continues at coordinate 14,401,528 of JAPDNY010000012.1, read as the reverse complement.
TGCGCTCCTGCCAAAGCACAGCTCTGTCCCTCGGCACAAGAAGACCCTGCTGCCACCTCAGGGGACTACGCCTCCTGCTTAACAGCCTACATCTAGTTAAGTAGATTCACAGCGTCGAATACTCACAGTACGAAACTTGTGAATGAGAAGAAGCTTGCCTAACCTGGGGCAGGGGGAAGCCGTTCGGATTTCATACGATACTGGCATTTATGATAATGCAAGAGTAGTTATTGTATCAGGTACCACCGGAAAGTACCCGAAAGATTTATTGCTCAACTTCATTTAAGTGGTGTCATGATTACATCAGTGATAAGAGTTCAGGGAGGAAAAAAAACAAATAAATAGAAAGCATTACACCCTCCCTTTAAGCTTACTATGAGTTATCTACTTGCTGGATGAAAAAAAGGCTGCAAGGGAATCCTAAGTAAGCTTCTCCTCTTCCGTAAGGGAAAGTCGAGACTTTTTTCTCTTTTTTAAAACATTTTGCTGACCTTCGGCTTCACAAGGCTTCAGTTCTCCACTGAAAACAGTCTTGCGCAGTTCAAAACCAAACATGATTTCATACCATAGTGACTGTTATAAGAAGAATCTCTACAGCACAGCAATTCCAAGTAATTTATATTGTATGGGGAGCAGGTATGTGCCCTGGTGAAGACTGCAGTTTAAAGTTCTGTCTTCTTTCTACCAATATTTGGTTGACAAAGTGTCTTGCTGCTTTGGCGGGTCTACATAAACTGTATCTGCAAGGCGAGAAAACCAAGCGTAAGTTAAACCAACAAAGAAATGCTACAAAGAACGGCTCTGCTTGCTCAAAGAGCATCCTGTCTGACAGGTGTGAATCATACTAATGGAGGCGTGGGTGCAGCACACAAACTTCTTGGTACAGTGTGAGTTACAAGCAATCCAATCTTAACACCTGAACATTGATCACATTGAAAATTCCCCATTGAGCTGATTCCAGTGAAGTACATCTTAGATGCAACTAAGTCTATTTACTGTTCAGAATATTTTGTTGTTCTCAACTGCAAAACAAAATGAGAAACTTCCACTGAGTGAAAGGAAACAAACTAGGTACACTCAGGAGCCTACGATTCATGGCTGAAGGGAGAAGAAGAGAAGAAATTGAATTTACACCCCACCCTTCACTTCCCGAAGGAGTCTCAGAGCAGCTTACAATCTCTTTTCCCTTCCCCTCCTCACAACAGACACCCTGTGAGGTAGGTGGGGCTGAGAGAGCTCTTTCCAGGATTGCTCTTGAGAAAACAGCTCTGAGTGAACTTGTGACTGACCCAAGGTCACACCAGCAGCTACATGTGGAGAAGTGGGGAACCAAACCCGGTTCTCTCAGATTAGAGTCCATGCTCCTAACCACTACACCAAAGGGGCTCTCCAGTAACTGCTACTCTTACAAGGACGTTATTAACGTTTTTAAAAATTCATCTTCCATACCTTGCCTAAATCCAAGCACTTCGCGACAGTATTCAGTTGTTGGTTTTGAACAGCTACTCTGCAGTTCAGGCTGTGCTTCTTACACACACAGCCACTGATTCGAGATCTTGTGCTAGCCCTGCCACGCCGCACCCTGCCACTGTCCTCTTCCAGTTCCAATTTGCTGCCCCCCCCCTTCCTGTATTAGCCTGTATTAGCCTAGCCTTCTCCTTGTGGGTCCTTCCAAACACACGTCCCACAATGGTTCTCCTGTTCTCAAACCAGCCCTCTCACCTGTCCTACCTCTCTGCATGTCCTATGTCTTCTTTTGTCCTTCCACCCCACCCTCAACTCTTGGAATATTCTGTTTACCTCCCGCTGCCTCGACCCTTTCTCTTCCAACTCCCCTCTAGACTCTCTGCAACCTGGCTTCTACAGGCTACCGAAACCACATCGGCCAAAATTAGACAACCCCTTCACTGCCAAATCTAAAAGGTGTCTACCCCTTTGCCTTCCTCAGTCTCTCCACTGCCTTTTATGTAGTCGGCCACAGTCTCAATTCCCCCGCTGTGCCTCAGGTCTCCGTGGATCTGATCTCAGCTGGTTCTCATCATGCCCACCAAATCACTTGTTCCGTGCATCCCCCTCTCCGTTGAAGCTCCTCTTGAGGCTCTGGCTACTTATTTATGTACTTCATTTATACCCCACTTTTCTCCCTAATGAGGGCCCAAAGCGGCTAATGTTGCTCTCCTCGCCTCCATTTTACCCTCACCACGACCCTACAAGGTAGGTCAGGCCGAGGGAGCGTGACTGGCCCAAGGTCACCCAGCAAGTTTCCGTGGTGGAGCAGGGATTTGAACCTGGCCCTCCCAGATCCTACACCACACTGACTCTTACAATGAATTATGAAGGAAAAGCAATATCAAGTGCTAAAACAGTATCACAATGACCCCTGATGACCTTTATCCAGGTCCACAGCTTCTCTACCACCTACATACAGGTGGCATCCAGCTTTACCTCTCCATTCCCCCCCTTTCCAGGCCTCCTCCTACCTCCAGTTCATGCATGCCCCCTTCTCCATGCATTCTCCCTTGTTGTCTAGAATTCCTTCATGGAACACCCTACACACAAACACCCCTTTTCAATCTCTCCTCGAAATTTCTGGCTAGCTTCTTACTCCCAGCCAGTGTTCCCTCTAAGCTGAGTTAGTGTAAGCTAGCTCACAGTTTTTTAGCCTCCGGCTCACATTTTTGTCTTTGCTCAGGAAAGATGGCTCCAGAGCAAACTAATGTATGCAGCAGCCAAATGGCTTGCTCACAACTTTAATGCCAGGAGGTCACAAAATAGAATTTTTGCTCACAAGACTCCACAGCTTAGAGGGAGCACTGCTCCCAGCCATAACAAGGTCTAAGCATGTGTGATTTCCTTCCACTCATTTGTGCCTCTGCCTGTCCCATTCCACATGTGCCTCCCCTTCTCAATCTACCGCTCTTCCCTCTCCGTTTCCCCTGCCCACTACTAGTGGCTTCTTTGATTGTAGAGATTTAGACTGCAAGGTCCTCAGGACAGGGACCTGCCTTTATCTTATTAGGCTTACAGGGACTGCGCACGCCGTGCAAGCAGAAAAACAGTAAAAGAGGGCCTCGGGAAACACTAACAAGGACGGGATAATCTTTCAAATACCTGAAAAGTTAGGAAAAGTCAGATACTGAGATGCAGGAATCCTGAAAACACTTCAGGCTCACTTTACGGAAGTACTAACCTGTGTTCCAGAGATAGGTGCAAAGGGATTGGTTGGCCTTAGACCTGTCTGGGTGTAAATCATGGGCTGGGGTGCCATAATAGGAGTAGCTCCAATCTGAGTAGGTACCTGCATGTTAGCGGAATGTAAGAAAGCCATTCAGTACCAGCTTGAACACCACAGTATGCTTAAAAGGGCCATGCAGGTGGCCACACGCTCAGCAGGGGTCTTAGCCTCCTGCAATGAACTGCCAAAAGGCGTAAGACTTGCTCAGGTCAAACCAACAGCAAAGTTGAGCGCAGAATCCCTAGTGCAACAGTGGACAGTTCTGGGAGCCACTGAAGCCTTCTGCCTAGGGACTAGGACAGCAGCTTGCTACAAAAGTTAGCCCCCAATTTCTCAAGAGGCAGTCAGGCTCTATAAGGAGGACCACGAACTATGGGCCAAGTTCTGGAGCACGTGACCTCAGAGGCAGCCTAGGCTTTGGGTTCCTTTGGGTACATTCTGTAATGTTCGCTGTGGACAAGGACCACAACACAAAAGCATCCCCCCTCTTATTTATCATTTTATTTGTTTAAAACATTTCTACTCTGCACCTTTCTCCTCAAAGCTTTCAAGATAGGAACAACAAAATTAAAACGATCAATCGAAACAAGGCAGAAAACAGTAACAGAGTCACCAAACCACACCAGGAAAATATCTACGAAACGGCAACAAAAATGCGGCAATTAAAAGGTTAAAACACTTCTTGAGTTGGTGCCTAAAAGGTAACCAGCTGGGGGCCAGTAAGATCTCTCTGTGGCAGGGGTTCCGTGAAAGGGGTGCCACCACAGCAGAAGACCCTGCCACCTGCCCAACCTTGGAAGACGAAGAAGCCTGGAGGAGGGCCTCTGAGACCCACCCCAAAAGACATACAGGTTTGCATGGGAGCCCAGCCAACCCATTGAGAACTTCAAGGCTTAAAAAAGCAACTTGACAGAACACTTTCCCTATGAAGAAAGGTTAAAGTGCTTGGGGCTCTTTAGCTTGGAGAAACAACGGCTGAGGGGATGACATGATCGAGGTCTATAAGATTATGCATGGGATAGGGCAAGTAGAGAAAGAAGTACTTTTCTCCCTTTCTCACAATACAAGAACTCGTGGGCTCTCAATGAAATTGCTGAGCGGTCGGGTTAGAACAGATAAAAGGAAGTACTTCTTCACCCAGAGAGTGATTAAAACAGGGAATTCAATGCCACAAGAGGTGGTGGCAACTACAAGCATGGACTGCTTCAAGAGGAAATTAGATAAATATATGGAGCAGAGTTCCATCAGTTGCTATTAGCCACAAGGTATAGATAGGAATTTTCGGTCTGGGGCAAGTGATGCAATGTACTCTTGGTGCTGGGGGGGGGGGGCACGGCAACAGTTGGGAGGGCTTCTAGTGGCCTGGCCCCACTGCTGGACCTCCTGATGGCACCTGGTATTTTTGGCCACTGGGTGACAGAGTGGTGGACTGGATGGGCTGATCCAACACTGGCTTCTCTTATGTTATGTTCTTATCAGCACTTTAGACATGTGATGCCTCGTTGCAAACTAGAAGCCTGCAAATATCTTTCAGTGCTTACGAAAGATGGTCTAACCAGCCAAGCCCAGTGAGTAAAACTCAATTAAAAATCTGGTAAGGACAAAACTAGGGCCAAATTAGATTTACTGGCCACCAGTTAACCCCCCCAACTCCAATTCACACATACGCTGCATTGCAGGACGACAATGGACAAGACCGGGATGTGATCAACATGAAGGATGCATCAGAAGAAGCAGCTTTCAGGCCTATTTAGCCACTGCTAACTAAGTGGCCTATAAAAATAATAGGCTATTAAACAACATTCAAACATTAAATCCCTACAATTAAGAACACAGCTAAGGTTGAGTGATACACAGATTATAAACAGAGATTATCTCACCATTCCATACACAGGCACTTGAGGTGTATTCACTGGGTAGGTTACTGGAGCAGGTACCTTTGATGGGTTTTATTTCAAAAAGAAGAAGGTTACATGTAAGACGGCTACAGATTCTGCTAACAAACTCCCAAGGAACTGTACAAGGCACATCTTACAGTATAGAGTATCCAAAATAGATGCCATCTATATATGAAAATAACTTGCATATCTAGGATAAGTACCCCACCTCATTTTGGCCTGGCAGAAGGAGCAAGAATTACTAGAACAAAAGAAATTAGTTGGAAGCCTAGCAATGTCTGATCTCTCATAAATGTTCATTCAGACAATATTTATTTATTTATTCGATTTGTAACCCCCGCCCTCCCCGCAAGCAAGCTCAGGGCGGTTAGCACAGTTGGTACAAATACCAATAAAACCACATAAAGTTCAAAATTAAGCAGCGATGTGCACATACATGGCTTGTGGCTGTGCTCACGTACGCACTTCCCTTCTCCCTTCTCATACAGGGCAGGATTAGGGACTCCGGATACTCCCGGTCCCCACGATGCATAAAACGCTGATGCCTGAGTGAACCCCATTCTCCCCACAAGATGGGGTTTCAACATCTGGATTCCCTCTGTGGTTCAGAACCCTGGCCAGCAGAGCTCTTACGTCACGGGGAATATTTACAAGCAGGCTCTCAAGATCACAGCACCCAAGGGGAAAAACAGTTACCATCTGTGGAGCAGGAGGAGTAGGGACCGGGTTCCACGTGGTTGAGGTGCTCGTTTTTGCTTGCCAGTTGGTTCCGCCGGTAAGTTTCTTCTCCGTAGGCTGATTCCACTGCATGTCAGATCTAAGGATAAACGGCACAGCCGAGTGGTCACAAGGGGCAGAGCAGCCCCAAAGCTAAACTGCTGCAGAAGGTAACCCTATTACAGTCACCACTCGCTTCTTCAACTTCCTTCACGTTCTGCGCCCCTGCAGTTTGAAAGCTAATGCTGCTTGCACCATCTACTTTATATTAACACCTCCCTCAGTTCTTCCCCCATTGTTTCTAGGACACTTCAGCCATGTTAACATGACTGAATAAGCATGCCAAGTAACAGCATTGCTCGCTCACGTAGCTTTTAAGCTGGCAGTATGACTGCCTCTGAAAACCCTTTGCAGGCAGAAACTCCCAAGTGGTTCAGGAAGACTTTTACTAGCCAAGGAAAATGCCCCATTCCAGCCTGGCTCAAAAGAAATCTTTTGCCGGCATGATTAAAGTTTGCTTGAACCAGGGGGCCGTTCAGTTTGCTTTCTTGGCAACATGATCCAGCAGCGGGATGGTTTAGACATTACTCCAAACACTGGCTGGGCGCCACATGATCAGGCCCTTTGTGTGCATGCTGCCACAGACTGCAAGTTTGGATGAACAGCACACTGTGGTTTACACTACATCAGAAACTGCTAATTAATTCTGACCGTGATGGAGGACAGGAAAGAAAAATGCCTAATGAAAACACACAGCATTTATATAGTATTCAGTGCTCAAAGTGCTTCATTTACAGTATCTCAGTAGTTCTGGCACCAGCCCAGTAAGATAGGTCAGAAATATTATCCCCGTATAGCAGGTGGGGAGGCTGAGAGCAGCACATTTAAGGGCATCTAGCAAATCCATGGCAGAAGTGAGACAGAGACGGCAGCCTCTCAGATCACAACTCATTCTTTTAGTCACAATGCTATAGCAGCTCCAGAGTGTGGCGTTATGTCTGAACGATTTCTGTCTGCAAAGCAGACCTCAAAATAGGCTGTATCAAGTTTTAGAAGAGATTTATGCCACTTCAGACACAGTTTATTTTTAACACAAAGATTTCATATTCAGTGAAATATTTTAACACGTTCCACTTGGAGAGGTCCTTCACTGATTAACTGCAACATAGTATGCTTGTAACTTTTGAATCTTTTAAAACTTCCCATACACACACATGGATTTTTCTTTAAATCAAGAAAGAGTGACAGCGCGGGGAATATTTCCCAAGCCTTCCATTGTTAACATTCAAAACCACATAATACTATTCCTGACTTGTTTATACTTTTTCTGCAACCAAAGGAGTTACATTTTTTGGTAGTTTGGTAGTTTAAAATTTGGGTGAGAGTTTAATTGCTCTCGGAAGAACAGTTTCTGTTAGCCAAGAAGTCAATCACGACGTTTTGCAAAGGTCAGCCATAATGGAAAAGTCCACTCGCCCTAATCCGACTCATGCTGCCATGCACAGATCCCTCTGAGATCTATGCGAATTGATAACGAGCAAGAAAGAAAGATCACAGCCATGGTGACAAGGACAGGAACTCAAATAACTGCAGTTGAACCTCTCTTAGAAAAGGCTATTCAGAAATTAAAATATTCCCATGAAAGTACTCCTGGCGTAGAATTTTGTAACACTGGAAAACAACCCTACACTGTAATTGAAAAGGTAAAGCTTGGAAAATGGAGAAGGTGCCAGATATACATGACTGGTTGAGAAAACTGCTATTTTTAGCGGAAATGGACAAAATGACAAAGAAACTAAATGGACAAATGGCAGAACAGTATATAAAAGATCGGGAAGGATTGAAACTGTATCTAGAAACTGAATATAGAATGAAGGGGAAAATATATAACTTGGATATGTATGGATATTGAACGAGAAGTGAAATGAATTTTGAACTGTATTATACTGTTATTTGAAAATATGTTGAAATTGTAGAGGTTTTATATAATTGACAAACCTGGTTTGTCGATGCATATAAGTCTAAACTTGATTACCGTCTAATATATATTTTTGTTTGTTATTAGCAGTGTTGGAAGCCTATTAGGGGGGTGGGGGGGATGGGATGGAAACTTTTTTTAAAATTGTATTGGTAACGTAGTTGAAAATGTTGAGTGCATCCCAATAAAAATTTTGTTTTTTTTAAAAAAAAAGAAAAGGTAAAGCTGACAGACAAAACACACTTTACTGTTTTATAGCAACAGGGCTCCTGAAAGAACGGGCAAAGTCTGAAGAACCTTGCAGCCACTTCTCTGTGTTCAAGGTCTTGAGTTGGAGTTCCTCAAATAATAGCCCTCCTCTGGGCCAGAAGCCAACCCACGTTTGAAACTCAGGGGAGTGTCTGGAAGGAGGTGGGCACATCCGGAAGTGTAGCTAAATCCTTTACTTTGAATCCTGTCACATGCTAATTTGCTGTTCAGCCTCGGTCTGTCTATAAGTCTGAACTGCTACCTTCCATTTCAATGTATCTGAAAAAGTGTGCACGCACACGGAAGCTCATAACATGAATAAACTTTTGTTGGGTCTTAAAGGTGCCGCTGGACTCTAAATCTGAATCCTGGCCTGTATCTTTCAGTAATCACATGAAACACTAAAGAGCTAGATTTGAGTTGAGTCGCACCCTAGAGACAGACAAGATTTTCGGGGAAGAAGCTTCCAAGAATCAAAGCTCCCTTTGTCAGATAGAGAGCCTTGACTCTCCGAAGCTCCTACCTCCAAATATTTGTTGGTCTCTAAGGCGGTAGCTCAGAAGTGAAGACACTGAAGCTGCAGACCGGAAGGTCTGTAGCTTGACAGTTCAAAAGCAAGAAACAGCAAGTAGATAAATAGGTACTGCTTCGGTGGGAAGATAACAGCGTTCCGTCCACCTCAGTGTTTAATCATGCTGGCCACATGACCACGGAGAGGTCTTCGAACAGCTTGGCTCTTTGGCTTGGAAACGGAGATGAGCACCGCCCCCTAGAGTCGGATTCGACCGGCTTTTGAACAAGGGAAACCATTACCTTTATAAGGCACCACTGGACTCGAATCCAGCTCTTCTGCTGCAGACCAACAGGGCTGCCTGCCTGAAACTACGAAACATCACAATATCCCTTTTTCACTACAGCTTAACAAATGCAAGTTGAGGAAATTGTGAACACACAACTAAATCTAGAAGTGGTCTTTTTTAAAAAAAAAATCTTACTTTTTCGATGGTGTTCCTCCAAAGCCAAGATCTGTAACAAAAATCACAAGCCAAAGGGGTTTAATAAAGAAGTGGGAATACTTTATATAATAAATACTTTTTTTCTGAAAAAAATGAAGACATTGTTAACTTACTTCCAACTAGATTAGCGAGTGAAGAATCAAGGTCATTGGCCAAAATCTTTCCACTTTGTTGACCAATTAAAGCCACTCTCTGACTCTGTGCTGGTACAGATGGTTGTAATACATCCTCTGCAAAATTAAAGACTGGACACAAAGGAAGAAAGAACAGAAAATAGTGTCACTGGTTCTCAATTAAGATTTTGGATTATAAAGGCAGCGGATAAAGTTCCATCATCCAGAAATTCCCTACTCTGAATAATGCACACGTCCCAATGGAGGAAGGGAGACCTGTGTGCATACACTGGTTCTGCAACTGTACATTTGCATCCACATTACAATGTTCAGCAAATGGTTTCAACACACAAGGGCTTTGCGGAACAATGTAAAATACCTCTTTCTTGAATCACTGGATCTCATTTTGCGGTCGAACCCACCCCACACTTGTTTGTGCACGTGTGCATTTGCCAACTGATGAAGTGGGCTTTCACTAATAAAAGCTGGTATCACAATCCATTATAGCATTTAAGATACCGCACAGCATAGTTGTGATGTTTGTGTGCACCATTTCCTAGGAGCTGAGGACTTAGTCATGATACATTATTATATAACCCTTCTTTTCTTTTGTATCCCTTATATATCATTATCTTATTTAAAAAAAATTAAAGATACAAATTAAACCTAATGTAATTCCTCAAACAAGGATTCCAGACAAAACTCTAACAAGTTTCTGAAATGCAACATTTTTGCTTCTAGTAGGTTACAAGCTCTCTTCACCTACGAATATTTAGACTGTCATCGATACACACAAAAGCTTTCACACAGAGCTCAGCTTCTCCTGTATATTTCACTGTCTGGAACCTGCTATTCCTTGGAGATGTACAACCAGACAGATAAAACTACTCCTTCTGCAAATAGAACCCCCCTTCCTCCCAGAACCTTAAACAAAAAAAAACTTATCAGAATTAACAGTGAAAACATTTTATTGAGTGATGTCCAGTATTTTTATTCTGCTCTCCAGGCGTCTTAATTATTTAAAACCCAAGGCAGCAGGATGATTAATTTGGGACATGGTGATTAGATTGGGAAGACCTGGGTTCAAATTCCTGTTCTGCCACAAAGATTAATGGGAGATTCTAGGCCAAGGGAAGAGGGGAGAAACACCATGTAGGTTGTTCTGAGCCTCGAGAAGGGATAGTTATTTAACATGAAGACAACACCTCATTTGAATGTCTACAGTGTTAGACAAATAAAAACAGCAATCAACTCAAAGCACAGGATGTACCCAGTGTCAACCCCATGAAGTGACAACAGACAAGAGAGACTGCTGCTTGCCTTCCTCGGGCAACTTTTGTCCCGGAGGTGATATTTCACGAGGAAGTGTGATCCAAGGCAGGAAATTCAACTAATAGCTCAAGGTGTGCAGGGTGAGAGAAGCTCCCTGGATGGGGCTGTGAGCACAAATGCCTTGAAAAGGATGCAGAGAATAAAGCTCTCTGGTAGGCCAAGCGACACGTATCTGGCTGGCTGGCCAGCCTCATGTCAAGTCACCACAACAGTCCCGTCCTTCAGGAGCCTGAAGCCCTGGACTCCCACCTCCTGAGCTGTGCCCCGGAAGGGGCTGTTTTATGGTAACTACACCAAATGATCAAATGTATTCCTCACATCAGTATGTGAATGGAAAAAACAGAGTTTGTAAATAATTAGCATTGCTGTGAGTGGATCATTTAATATATAACAGCCACCATCATTCCCATTTCATTTTAAAAAACGGAATGAGATCATTAACCATGCAATCCTTAGCAAAGTGACACTGACTTTAATGGACTTAGAAGGGTATAACTCTGTTTAGGACTGCATTGCATATTTTGTCTGTACTGGCTGCGTGTAATTTCCGCTCCCACCCCCGTTTCCCGCTTTAAAGATGAAATAAATATCTGAGCTTTCAAAATTTGCACCTCTTCTCTTCCTTCCAACTTTTCTTAAGGGGATAAAGCTGGACTACATAAACTTTAGTAGATCAGCTCCAAGCAAACTGTACATTTCATTTTTCCAAAATATTTTAACCACAGTGTCAACAAACAGGAAGAATCACAGAGCCTGCAGTTAAACTACAAGTTTGCAATTACTTTTTAAAAACTTACCCGATAAAAAAAATCCAAGATCCAGAAGGCCATATTGGAAAATTATACCCAAAAGACAAAAGAAAAGGGCAATTATAATGCGTGTTAAATTAATAAACTCCGAGTGTAAAATGCCCCCAACCCCAAGGAAAAAGTATTTATTTTAAAAGCCCACCTAGTCTGCGCAATAAACTGGTGGATTTTTGTAGCTGAGTTAGTTAAGTTTAAAAATGCTAACACAAGCTGTGATCACACACACTTAAACAATCCACTTTCCAACTGGATTTTGTCAGTTCACACAGTAAAACCCAGTTTCAAAGTGGACTGAAAGTGGATTACTCAGCTTGTCTGGTCACAGGCATGGTGCAGCACATAAATCCATTTAAACCCAGAAACCAAATTAAATCTACACACTGTGTTTGGCGTACAGAGGAAGACCGGAGAAGTGAGGGTAACTGAATGGCAAGTCAGAAAGGAGACAGGTTGGCCCAAACTATTTTCCGCTCATCCTCATTCTCGCTGCTCATCTATAAGGCATTATGGATACCCTCCTGTGGGGCCATCTAGCAAACCCACAGTAGAGGCTCTGCACACCAAGAGCCACTATCAATGGAACAGCCAAGAGAGGAGCAATTCTGTTGGGCACCACAGCTGCGTAGGGAGAGATTTGGGGGAAATTCACCGGACTGGCTTACCCCCTTATCTCAGCCCCTTCACCAGCTGGTTTCCTGTCCTTGGGTCTGTAGAACTTTGGTGCTGCTGTCATGTGCTTAAGGGGGAGGGTAGCAGCCACAAGTTGTAGAGCACTGAGGACCACACCATAAAGCTGAAAGACAGCTGCTAAAATTCCCATATTCCAAAAAACACGTGCAAACTTGCTTAACATATGCGATGGCTTCTGAGTCACAGCGGATGGCTACCATCACACTTCAGGACCATTCATTAAATTAGAAATGGCTGTTCATAAAATATTAGATTACGGGAACAGAGATCAATTCAGTCTCAAGAACAGTATTTGTTGACAAAAAGAACTAATATACCTTTCAATACATATGTTGCACAAAATGGAACAAATGGACTTGAACTGCAATCAGATGAACACAGAAATTTAAGTAGCAAGAGGTCAGAGCCCAAATCAGGCACTGAGGTTGCAGGTCATACCATCTTTAAAGCATTTCATAAATTTCTCATTTTTGTTTCTGAATCTTCAGGTCATGCTTCTTAAACCTTTAGAAGTCTTATTTCCAAACATTAGAGGAGCTAGAAAAACTTTCCCCCCTTTTTTTCAAATGGAAGGAAACCCCAGCAGGGTGTAGTGGCCGGGGTATCATTTGACGATCTGGGAGACCCCAGTTCAAACCCCCGCTCTGCCACGAAAGCCCCCTGAGCAACCTTGGGCCAGTCTCACTCTCTCAGCCTGACCTACCTCGCAGGATTGTTGTGAAGATAAAATGGAGGAGAGAAGAGTATAAGTCACTTTGGGTACCCATTAGGGAGAAAGGTGAGATATACATGAAATAAATAAACATAATTTTAAAAACTGAGAATTGCTTGTAATTTTGAAACTGGCTATTCGCCAGACAACTAAATGATACCTGTAAGTCAGAGGCATGTCTCCCAAGCACCAGGTACCCGGGGAGGCCTTCAACACCCACAGCTGAATTTACAGGGGTGTCTTAACTAGCCCCTCCTGGATACAGAATGATGGACTAGGTGGGCTTTTAGACTGGTCTTGCTGGGGTATCCTTATAGATTAAAGATCAAGCAGTTTTTTTAAAAAAAAATCTCTTCCAAAAGGAGTAGCGGTGGTCCCACATAACTAAATACTATAAACAGACTGCACATGCCACTGAAGAATTCTTTTAAAGATGAAGAAATTCAATTCAATACACATGAAGTAGCTTTACCCGCTGTGGTTCTAAACTCATGCACTGCTGATTTTCCACCGAACACAGCATCAAAGTCCACGTTGATTGTTGAAGAGGCAGTTTTTTGGGATGCTGAATGAAGAGGATATCCTACAAAAAGTTCATTGAAACGATCAGAGGTAGAAATGTAAGCATCAAACAATACATTTAAATTGTTTAAGGCAACAGTTGCTATGAATATTTACAGAAAACCATGAAAAGCAGAAAGCACAAGGCTCTTTAAGGAGCATTAAAATCATTTTCACTCAAGGAAAGAGAGAGTAAAAACTTACTATAAGAGGCGTAAAGCATCTAGTGGATTAAAAAGATTGAGAAACCCCAATTACGATTTTTTTTAAAAGAAGCCCAGACTTAAGTCAAATGCTAAACATGCATTTCTGCAAATTTACTACATTCGTTCTGAATTCAAACTGAGCAGCCATCTGTCTAATGAGGAACTACAATATGCTTCTGAGCTGAAGTTCAGGCATATTATAGTCATCACTTTAAGTAACTATTCTGAAAGAAATGAGGATGTTTTTACCACTAAATAGTTCCACTGTTTGTTTGGAGCTTAGCGTGGATGTCACGAAAGGGGTGGTACTTTTTACAGCTTCTTCAACTGGCTTCATGTCAAAGAGGTCCAGGTGGGGTGGAGACCCAACACAACCATTTGTGGATGAGAAAGGTCCTTTCAGACACAGCGTTAAGCAACAGGAAAAAGGGGAAAGAAGAAAAAACCAGAACACAAGTAGTAGTCAAAGGAGAAGACACACTGAGCAGGCACAGCATGGGAGTTCACAGAAACAGAACGTCAAGGATTCCACAACACTTCTGTGCATGGAAGTTTCTGCCCTGGTCTGGCCCGTTAAGGCCAAATGACACATTTTCCCCCTTTGCTATTTCCCACCTCCAGCAAAGCTGCTATTACTTGTGATAGGAGAAAGAGACAGAAATGCTAAGGAACTGAATCCTTACATGAGGACACACTTCTAGGTCTTCCACCTGATCTGGTTACATAAATATACATAGCTGCCTTACACGGAATCAGACCATTGGTCCATCAAGGCTAGTCTGGTCTACTTAATAATGGCAGTGGCTCTCCAGTGGAGGTCTCTCACATCACCTACTGCCTGATCCTTTTAGCTGGAGATGCCGGGGATTGAACCTGGAACCTTCTGCAGGCCCAGCAGATGCTCTGCCACCAAGCAACGGCCCCCTCCCATTGACTTCTCAGTCTAAAAATACAAGGGCTTCTTCACACAAGGTTCTCCATTTGCCATGCATATCCGGGTATCGCTTCCTCCTCTCAATGCAGTAGTGGCAGAAATCGAACCCCCACTTCCTCCCATGAACCTCAGAGCACATGGAACAGTGAAGATTCAGCTGGTCATTTGTGTACACGTCTAGAGTGGGGAGGGGGATTTGGAGCGTCCCAGTTCTGCCACCCACTGAAATGAGGAACAGAAGGAGGTCCTCCCCAAAGATCCACTAAGACATCCCAATTAGGAGAAAAGGTTTATTATTTACACACACACACACACAGAGGAACATGAAGTGCACCTTGTAAGAACAGCCGGCATGCCAGTACAAGGCCACCTCGGGCTCAAACAAAATTGAATGTTACCCTTTAAGACTTCCACTCTCTCTTCAGACCTGAAGCAGCCTCAGCCTGCAGTGGCAGACTGGAATTTATCCCCTCTCGCCAAACGAAGGCTGCACTTCTGTGTGGCATGCATATGTCTAAATTATATTCCAGCTCTATTACTTAAGCACTTAAATTAAATTAAAATTATTGTACAGCGTTGTATGTAGCACAGCAAGCAGATTCCAAGATTTTCTGGCAGCCTTAAGTCCTAGCTGTGAGCTAGACTTGTCTGGGGGCTGAGAGAGCTCTGAGAGAGCTGTGACTGACCAAAGGTCACCCAGCTGGCTTCATGTGGAGGAGTGAGAATTGAACCCAGTTCTCCAGATTAGAGTCCGTCGCTCTTAACCGCTACACGATGCTGGCTCCCTTAGCACTTCAATAATTACACACTAATCAAACCAAACTCATTCAAGGATGATTTTATGGGCAGAAGAGGGAACGCCTAGCGATACAATTCCCAGTAACCCAGATTTCTTCTTCCAGGCAGTTCTGGTGACAGCCAGACTCACCAAGGTTCATGACACAAACTGGAAAAATTACGTCCCATCACAGACTGGATTTGGGCCACAGCCCTCAGACTCGTGACTGCATGAGTTTCATTTATTATGGAAAACAAGCTTATAAGTATCTGGCGGTTCAGAGCAATCAGCAACAGCTACAGTGGACCGGCATGATCTTCTCAACAATGGGAAGAAATATGAAGACCTTGAGATAAACTGGGAAACCAATTTTCTTTTTTCCCACCACTCCCGTGGAAAAAACTGGGAAATATGGGGGAGCACTGAATTTTTTTTAAAACAAAGTATAACATGAAACTAGGGTTGTATATTTGGGTCTACCCAAACCAAAAATATACCTGAAAAACACCTTATCTATATTTTTTGGGTATATTTTGGCTTCCCAAATGTATCCAGGTTTTCTCAGGAAACCCCCCCCCCAAAAAAAAATCCGCCCCAAAATCCCGGATATATTTGGGGATTACTGGTAGATCCGAAAACAGAGGATCTGCTCCTGCCTCTCAGCTGTTTGCTAGGCTTCTACTGCAGTCCCTTTAAAGTTTAAAGGGACTGCAGAAGACAGCCCGAGGATCAGGATCATTCCCACCAGCTCGGCTTGGGGCTGGCTTCTGTACTGGTATTGGGATATGGGATTTTCCAGAAATACCGAATTTTTTTCAAGTCCAATAGACCCACACCAAAAAACACCGAATTAAAAAAAAAATTGCACACCCCTAGATGAAACATTTCATTTAAGACAATCTCCAACATTCAAAATAATTCCTATGTAGATATATACAATGTATTTTCAAGCAATTTTGGCAACAATTAACATGCTCTTCTGTGCTTAAAAACACTGAACTCTTCTTCAAGAACTCTTCTTATAGCTTACTTGATAGACAAATATGCTGCTAGTCATATTGTGGCCAGTATGAAAATGTTTTTGTCCCAATAATGTACAGGTTTGAACCTAGCCAGCTTTTCCACAGGCTAAAAAAGGGAGGAAGGGGTTTCCTTTAACCATTTAAACTATGCTGGGGACCATGGGAACTACATGGACAAAAGCCATCTGGTGAGGGGGGCAGTAGTAAGGAGGGGAATGGCGCGAGACTGAAAAAGATGGCTAGATCCAACCCACCCTCTTTTTATTTGCATTACTTATTTTCTAATTTCAACATTTATTATTCTCTTCCCTTGGGAAAAATTAAGATACACGCTCTAAGGGAGCGAAGGTGTAGCAGTGTGCACCTCTCCCTTAACTATAGGGTATACTAGCAGTTTTGCTTGGGAAAAAAGCTAAAACGTTTATTCTTTTAAATTCTGTAAATATGCGATTTCCCCCCAATGTTTCTGGTGTGTGTTTTTCCTTGAATTAAAACACTGAAGTTCTTTCCAGTGGCTTCAAAATTTCTAGGAAGCTTTTGTCTCTAAAGCACTACCTAAATTTGCTTCTGTTCATCGAACCAGCCAGAAAAATGTCACTTTGAGGATCCTAATGACTGAAATGCAGTACGTAAATACCATATGTATTATAAACACACTTCAATGCCACACAAACAAGCCAGTACAAAGAAAGCAAAGCTAACCTGACGAATTCTTTCAAGACAAATACCTTTAGGAGCGCGCAGCTGTAACTGCTGCAATATAATTCATATTTTTGTGACATAGCTCCGCATGAAGGTAAAAGGGATAGTATAGACTTCATTGCAGCAGAGGATTTATTGGGCGATCCATTATGCTGGCCTTAATTCAGCAGGGTGAATATCCCAAACTCCTAGGATTTCAAGGGCTGAAGCAGCTTTGTGTTGCCATAACAGACAGTACCTTACCTCCCCAGGCACTGCTTGCTGAAGTTGCGATGGCTGGGGTACTTTGTACCGTTGGAACAAATGCAGGTTGAAGGTCAAAGAGATCAGTAGAAAGGTTGGGCATGCTGAAAGATTCAAGCAGATGTCAAGTTATAATTAAGCAACACAAGGTTTGTTATTCTGCTTTAATATAAAACTATCTAACAGAGCCAAAGCTCAAACAGTGGTGCACTCTTGAGTACAGAGCCAAAGGCATTAGAGAGCAATTTCTGCAGGACAGATTTTATGTAGTACAATAACAGAGCAAATATCTGTACATTAACAAGCAACCCCAGCCCCACTGACACACAAGCACCTCGTTAACTCATTTTACACGGGCTTTGATACAACACAATTGGGGCTTCCGCTGACTGAAAAACTCTACATACCTGTAAACTGTAAAAAGTTACACAACAGCCGTGACTGGCATGTATGTTCAGCAAAACAGTTCCCACCCCAGGCCCTCTTCGGGAGGTTGAGGCTCAGGACTGTGGAACCGTGAGCCTGAACCCAGGGAGGAAAGGAAGCAATGTCACAAGAGGACCTTATACTTGCCTTATGCTGAGTCAGACTACAGGTCTATCAAAGTCAGAAGTGTCTACACTGGCTGGTGACGGCTCTCAAAGATCTCAGGTAGGAGGTCTTTCACATCACCTCGTAACCGGATCCTTTTGACTGGAGATGCCAGGAACTAAACCTGCTGGGATCCTCTGCATGCCCCCCCCCCTAATTTGGGTCTGGCGGGTTGGCTGGCTCCCTGTTCAGCCTCTAAGACCTAACCACGAGAGATCCCACTTTCCATGCAGCTTCAGGTCTGAGGAACTCTCGGGCCCTTGGCATTTCTGTCCAATTTAATTGCAACAGACACGCCACTTAGGTAAAATGAAGCACTGTCTACCAACTGCTCCTTCCCAGTTTTCCAGGATCCGGCTGGGCCCAACAGGGTCCCTAACCAATCACATGCCCCCTCACTGAAACCTTGGCAGGGCGGAGAGGAAGTACTGAAGAAAATACTTCAGGTTTTGTGAAGGTTTCTTTTGAGAGAAACAGCACATGGGGTGAGATAAACCGGAAACTCATGGATGGAAAATGGATGAATGGATGGAAGCGGATGGATGGTAAATGTTTTAATACAAATGAACGCTTTGAAGGGAGTGACTCAGTTTTAACAAGTCAAACGGATTACGAAAATGGTGGTGAGGGGGAGGAGAGTGAATATTTTCTCTTTTCTGTAAGTGACCATTCTAATTATCCAGTGCCTACGCACAGGAAATGCCCCCTCCCAGTTTCCTCATACAACTACAATACTTCTCTTTTTCACTTAAAAAAAAAATCCTATGCTGGAACCTTTGGCCTTACAAAGAGAAAAGTCAATTGATGTTGGTAACATTTAACTCGAGCGTGTGCTCCAGTGCCAACAATTTTTAACATGAAGAATTCCGCTGATGCTTGTGGGCCTTTGGTGCTTGCTTTTATACCGAAACATCCCGCCCCCTCACCTATTGGTGGTTGGGGCAGGTGTTGCAAAGAGGTCTACAGCAGCATTGGTATTCACACTCTTCCCTGATAAAGTACTTGGAGAGGCAGACGTAGAAGTCGAATTTGAGACCACGGAAATCTCTCTCAGTCGTTGCTCCTACCAAAGAAAAAGGGGGAGGGGGGAACCAGGCAAGAGAATTAGAACGTGTGTTGCATGAGGCCTTCTGCATCCGAAATGTTCTCTAGGGTGCCACATGCTCAGCATCCCTTGACCAGAGGGCGAGCATGAATGCTCAGGCTGGAATAGATGCTGGTAGCCTTCAAGGTGCCATGGGACTACTATTTTGGTTTAAAGGACCACCTTCTCCCAAATGAACCTGCTAATAGCAGAGGTCTTTTTCGGCAGCCAAACCACCTGCCTTTGGATACAGAGAAAGGGCATTCTCTATGATGGCACCTCATAGCTGTTACTTTTTCCTGCCCTCATTCGTCCAGCATGCAATCATATTTGCATTTACCCAGGCTCTTAGGAAGAGCCAAAACCAATTTTACTTCTGCCGATTTTACCTAAGTCCTGGCTTGCCAATTTGGTTTTTTAATTGTGTGTTAGTCCATTTAATTAATTGAGGGTTGTAGTTTTTTAATTCTTTTATAAACTGGCTTGAGAATCCTGGACATAAGAGGAGGGGTAGAAAAAACAGGTTGCTTACCTGTAACTGATGATCTTCAAGTGGTCATCTATGCATTCACACCTATGGGGTAAGGCGCCTACACCAGCTCCGATTTGGGAAACTTCTAACAAACTCAGAAAGATTTGGAGCCCCTCTCCAAGCATTCTGAGGAACACCACCATGCGTGCCCAGAGGGCAGGGCCAGTTCCTTCTGACCACTGCAACCTCCAAGAAAAAACAGGTGATGAAGGCTGACAGCAGTGGGAAAGGAGGGTGAGTGGTGTGAATGCATAGATGACCACTCAGAGATCATCAGTTACAGGTAAGCAACCTGTTTATCTTCATCGTAGTCTCTATGCATCTCACCTATGGGAGATTAGCAAGCTAAGGCCTACCTGGAGGCAGGTGCTGGCAGCATTTCAGGAGACCACTGACTGCAGAACTGACTGTCCCAGGTGGGAACATTACTGTGCACACACATCCAAGGCATAATGTCTGATGAACATGTTTGGAGTTGCCCAGGAAGCAGATTGACATATGTCCCGCAGAGGTACCCATCTGAGAAAGCCATAGAAGTTGACACCGCACATGTGGAATGAGCTCTGGGTGCAACCAGCAAGGGTCTCTTCTCCAAGAGGTAACAAATGAATGGTCTCAACGATCCATTTAGACAGTCTCTGAGTTGAGATTTTGGTACTGCAGGAATGTGGCGCATAAGACACAAAAAGGTGCGGGCCTTATGTGTCCTTGCAGACCTTATGTGCCCTATCCAAATAGAATAATAGTGTTCCCTTCACATCTAGAGTTTGCCACAGGCACTCAACATCTGTATTGGGATGTGGATAAAAATCTGGCAAAAGAACCCTTGTTGATGTAGATGGAATTCCAAAACCACCTTCGGTAGGAAGGAAATGTCTGGCGACAAAGTCATCGGCTAAGAAGGTGAGGTATGGAGCATCATGCCGGAAAGTCAATAGGTCGCTCACTCTGCATGCAGACATAACAGCCACCAGGAATGCAGTCTTCCACAATAATAAGTGCAACTCACATATCACCATAGGCTCAAAGGGCTTACATGTAAGCCTGCATAACACTAGTGGCAGATCCCAAATTTGTGCCAGTGGTTTAACTGGAGGGTAACGGTGTAACAAACCCCTCAAAAAACGTTTAGAGTCAGGGTGAGCAAAAACAGCCGTATTATCTACTCTCTGGTGGAAAGCTGCGATGGCTGCTAAGTCAACCCAGAGTGAAGAGTGACTAAGTCCTGCATTTGCAAGATATAAAAGAAAGTAAAAGATGCATGGTAGGCTTACTGCTTTAGGGTCCCCCATATATAGTTGAATAAAAGTGAGAAATTTAGACTGCTTATAACTGTAGGAGGAACGAGTAGATGGCTTTCTACTATTCAGGAGGACATTTGCTACTCTGTCTGAAAAACATCCCCATGTATCCCCCCAGGCTGTCAATTTGAGGTGAGGCACATTGTGGTGCAGAATCTGACCCCCTGACGTCAGAAGCAGGTCGGACGCTCATGGAAGATGAAGGAAAACCCTGTTGGAGAGCCGAAAGAGCAGTGGAAGTCATGGCTGACGTGGCCACCAAGGGGTCACAAGGATGGAGTCCGACTTTTGTCGTAAAATCTTGTTGAGCACCCTCGTAAGAAGCAGAATCAATGGGAAAAGAAACAGTGACTTCCCAGTCTACGGGATCAAAAGTCCCTCCCTCAAAGAGAGGGGGTCCATTCCACCCTGCAGTAAAAACTGGGCACATCTGGAGTTCAGATGAGTCGCAAAAACATCCACTTGAGGGTGCCCTCATCATTGAAAAATTGGCCAAGGATACCTCCAATTTAGTTCCCATTTGTGTAGTTGTGCAGTGTCTCTGCTGAGAGCATCTACTTGAACGCTGTGGATACCTGGAAGATGGGCCACCGACATCCAAATGTTGTGAACGAGACACCAGTCCCACAGGCCCAGGGCCAGAAGACAAAGGTGGCGTGACACAGTGCCCCTTTGTCTGTTTATGTAGGCGAGGGTGGTTGTGTTGTCTGTTAGAACTGCCACTGTCTTTCCCGCAAGCATAGGTAAGAAGGAGTGGAGGGCATACTTAATCACCAGGAGTTCAAAAAAATTGATGTGGGGATCCCAAACTCCGGGTTCCCACGGTGCCCCCACACAACATCCGTTCAGATGCATTCCCCAACCCCACAGGGATGCATCCGTGGTGACAGTGACTGCACGAGAAAACCCTGAAGCAGGAGGTAAGCTGCCACCACTACCATCATTTTTGTGAAGATCCTAGATGCTGTAAAGAGGCCAAAAGGCAGGACCTTGTACTGTTAGTGGTCCCCCACAATCGCAAATTGCAGGAAGCATCTGTGAGGAGGAAAGATGTTGAGACGGAAGTAAGCAACTTGCAAATCAATTATGGCCATCCACACCCCAAACTTTAACAGAGGCAATATGTTTTGAAGAGACATCATTCTGAACTTGTGGTATGTGATGAATTTGTTCAGGGCCCTGAAATCCAGAACAAGGCAAAGACCTCCATCTTTCTTTGGAACCATGAAATACCAGGAATAAAAACCTTGTCCCCATTGTGAAGAGGGAACTAACGCTATTGCTCATTTGGCCAGTAATTGTTGAGCTTCTTGATGAAGAACTGTTGAGGTTGGAGTCCTGATGAACAAGGGAGTAGCAAGCATCTGAAGGAATTCTATCGCATAGACTTTGGTGATGATGGAAAGCACCCAAGAATCTGATGTGATTAGATTCCAGGCAGGGTAGAAAGGGCCCAGATGGGTGGTGACGGGGGATGAGCAGAGATGGAAAGAAGGGGTTGACAACTCACTTGTGGTGGAAAAGTCAAAGGCCCTGTTTGGTGTTCTTGCCCATCTTGAAC
Source organism: Gekko gecko (assembly GCA_029375565.1). Lineage (NCBI taxonomy): Eukaryota > Metazoa > Chordata > Lepidosauria > Squamata > Gekkonidae > Gekko > Gekko gecko. The sequence continues at coordinate 14,379,264 of JAPDNY010000012.1, read as the reverse complement.
TTTGTCTGCTGAGACGCCTGTTTTTGGACCTTAGGGCATAATGGGATCTAGATGATGACGGAGTCTGCTTGGATTTCCAGGAATCCTCAGAGATTGTCTGCAATAGGACCGCCTATTCAAGCATGATCATGTCCTGGGTCTGATAGGAATGGGAGACACCCAGGCTCTGAGAGGCCTTCAGACTTTTGTCCATGTCTTGCAAGAGTCAGTGGTGGAGTGGAAAAGTCCTTGGCCGTCAAAGGGCCCTGGTATTGGTTTGAAGAGATGTTGTACAAAGCCAGTGGGACTTTACAGTTCGTGAAGGGCCCATCAGCACTGATCAGTCCATCAGGGGATCCAGCTGACGGATGAGTGAATTCAGCAGTGTAATAGGTGGAATCGGTGGAACATGCATCAAGTCAGGTGAGTGGACAAGGGGACTGGCTACAGGCACATCAGGGCCCATAGCAGCATTCACCACAGTATTCATAGAACCAGTCTTAAGGTGTTTATGCTTAACCTCAGTGTGGCTCTTGTCCTCCTTCTTTTTAGATATCAGTGTTGATTATACTGATGGAGCTGTCGGCATCACAGACTTCAGTGTGGAAGGCCCCACCTCAGAGACCGAAGCATTCAATACATTGGATGACTTGAGGCCAATCCTTCGGCGTTGACCGATACTGATCAGCCAGTACCAACCGAGGTCGATCCATCGACATTAAGGACAGACTTACCTCAGCAGAAGAAGCAGCAATGGATTTGGGTCAGAGCGCTGACTCCAGAAGGGCCATTTGAAGTCTGGCCGCTCTGTTTTTTTGGGTTTGGTTGGAAAATGTCACACAGTGAACACAAGTATCTGTTCTATGCACTTCTCTGAGACAGAGGAGACACAAGGTCTGTCCGTCCAGTGAAGCAAGTTTGTACCCACACTGGGTGCAATGTTTTAAAAAACCCAACGATTTGCCATAGATGAGAGGGCACACCCGAGAGTAAAAAATGGGGGGGAGGTCCAACAGAAGTCGGAGAGGGAAAAAACATCTAATCTTTTTTGTTTAAAGTAAAAATATTAAAGAGAAAGGACTGAGCTAGAAAGAGAGGGAAAACTAAAGGTAAGACTTTCCCTCATGGAAGAAGTTCCCAGATTGAAACAGATTGACTGATCAACGTGGCAGTCATGAAGAGAACTGGCGGGACGCTGGAGCCCCACCCTCTGAGCATGTGTGGTGGAGTTCCTGTGCGTGCTTGGGGAGGGGCTCCAGATCTTTCTGAGCTTGTTAGAAGTTTCCTGAATTGGAGCTGGCGCAGGCAACTTACCTCATAGGTGTGATGCATAGAGACCATGACGAAGATTATTCTAAAATAATCAAATATACGAATGTTCAATTGACCTTTAATAGCTCTTTGTAGCAAACGAACGGCTTGACATCCACATTTGAATTGTGCAAATGTGATATAAGAGGCAGGGATTACTCCCAAATAAGGATGGGCGTGGACCAGAAAAATGGAGGTTCGTGGGTTTCATGGAGCACGAAACATGAATTTCCACAAACGTTTCCATTTTATGAACCAGTTTGTGGTTTGTGAGGTTCATGACGGTGGGCTTACAAAGCTCTTTTAAAGGGAACACAGTCCTTTTAATGGCTTTTGCAAGCCCCCCCACCCGCCGCCACCACTGTGGTGAGGCCATGCATTTGAATGCCTTCTGTGCTCCCTCGTGCTGCACTGCTGCAGCAGCATGATGCAGAAGTGGACTCTGAAGGCATTTAAATGTCTTCGGAGTCGACTTCCATGGGACTGTTCATGGACCAAACAAACCTCTGGAAAACCCCAGAAGGTCCATGGAAAGCAGGAGGGTATGGACCAGGCAAACAAACCATGAACTGGGCCCGGTCCGTGGAAAAATTTGGTCCGCGGTCCAGTTCGTGCCCATCCCTACTCCCAAATCTTGAATCCCAGCCATAATTCATGTCCAAACTGGCCCAACACAGCTGGGAACAATGAGGACAGCACAAAACAGAGCACACTATCTCACAATTCATTCAAGAAAAAGCCAAGTCTTTCATTAAAAATAGGGGGAAATGCTGTGCAATTCTAGTAAAACTCTAGGCAAAAACTCTGAATAACTGCAGAGGTAAGCACAGAAGAAGAATGAAAGGAAGCAGCTGTCCTTCTTGGCCTATTCCAGAGTTTCTGGTGAACAGAACACAAATATGCTGAAACTGCAACTTTACTACCTACAGCCCACTTCCCCATTCCATATAGTGACGTACAGATTGACAGTTACACAGTGACCGAGACAAATCCTGCTGTTCAATCTGTCCCCACGGAAATCAGTGGGACTTTACAGTTCGTGAAGCACTTTGAGGTCACCGACCAGCTGAAACTTAAGTACTTTCAAGTCCCATTGATTTCAGCAAGGAAGATCGTGCTTGGCTCTTTCCCACGAGAATCGGTGGGGCCTGAAAGTGGCAGAACCGCAGCCTCCAGATATGAAGGTCTCAGAAACAGAGCAGTCTTTTGAATACTGATTCAATCATTAACTGACTAAAAGCTTGATCCAAGCTTCACAAGAATCAAGGGGCCACCTGTTCCCATACAAACCTGACCAACAGTTAAGGGAGGCCCTGGTGTCCATTCCTCTGCTCTCAGGTGGGCACAACAGCACCCCAATTACAGAATTCCCACCACAGGTCACCCCATTGGCATCAGCCCTACTGAGTTTTAGCTAAAGACTCCTCTCTTTTCCCAGGTTTTTTTTTTGTTTTTCAGTTCAGTGTGACAGTTAACACTAAGTCCCTGAACGAGCTGATCCGTCTAAAGGCTTGTTCAAGGTAGAGAAACCCAAGGGCGTCACCTTTAGCGCTTGCAGTCTAGCTTGTTCTTCCTCCAACGCCTGCTGTTTTTCTCTCTCATCCATCCTGCTGAAGGACATCCCCGTATTGGCAAGTGTGGAAACGGCACTGGACAGCGTGCTTGCTCTAAAACAAAAGAAGCTCAATCAGAACTGCAGCATCCAAGAAACCATCCATTCACCAATCACCTTTTGACTAGAACGACGCCTCAAAGGTAGCTGAGATTTTTGCCTAAGGGAAGACAGGGTTCAATCACACAAGCGCTAGAAAGGAAGCCATATGATAGTCTGTTGCAGCAAGAACAAAAATGAAGCCTTCTGGATACCTAAAGAGCCCACAGTGCCTCCTTCAACTGAAGTGGGCTACAGCCCACAAAAGCTTAAGCCACCACAAGACTCCTTTCCATTTTAATCACGCTCATTTTTCCAAATCCACAGTGCAAAGAAGCATTAAGGCTGCTGTCTTAGGCAATCCCCCTGAAGTTAGCTAGAACCGGGATATAAGTATTCCCCCCCAGTAAAGTGGATCAGACAAAGAGATAAGGACCGGCCTCAGAGCACCCAAAGAGCTTCAGCAGGGTTTTGAACCTGGGCCTTCCAGATCATAGCCTAACCATACTGGCAGCATTTTGTAGCCATGTTTACGGAGCAGCCATTGAAACTCATAAACCATGGGGGGTGGGTTTTGACAAACTACAGTAGCATTTTGTCTGCCACAACACCGTGGTTAGGTTTAGAGCTGCTCTGCGATACCAATGCTTGATCCAACTTGCCTAGTTACCTGGAATCAGGCTTGGGCAGAGACTGGAGCAGGAGGACGACAGCGCCCATTCCTCCCACGCAATCCAGCACCACCACCTCTAGGAATGTCCACAGTCATCCCACTTAGAGTGCAGGTGCTACCAACAAGGTGTACAAGTCAGGATCTGCGAGTTATCAAGGGAAGGGAAAGAAGACGTAGGACGTTCCCTCTTTCACCAGATTCCTGACTCCTTCCCCCTCCCATAGTAACAGACGGCAACAGGTGTGTTGAGAGTGGATACCCGTGAGTCAAGACATCGTCACTGTGCCTCAAACTTGAAGCCACACAGTGGCTGTACTGTTTCTGCCTGCCATGCAGAGATGGGCAGAATTAGCATTAGAGTTATGCCCTTGTTGTTCCCATGAACAAGGAAATCTTGCCACATCATTGAGAACAGTGCGATTACACAGATGCTTGTAATTCGACAAGAATCAATAACCACGTTGCGAACAGCTTGCACTTTACCTGCTAGCAGCTGAAACCTCCTTTGTCTTCTTTCCCTCCAGAGAAGCCAGATGCTGCTCCAACGCTTCAAGCAGACTACTGGGAGCCTAAAGTTAAAATTCTTGTCAAATGAATGGTCACAACAGTAAAACTTCAACTATATATATTTTTTTTTTCCCAGAGTGATTGCCAGAAGTATCACAACAATATGATGGTGAGGAGAGAGGAAAGATCTGCATTCAACACACCAGAAACCCGTGTGACTTCCCCACCACAGTCTAGCAACTACTTCTTCTACCACTTCCTACATGGATACAGGAAGTATTTCAGATGTGGTTGACTGTAGTATAAGATACACTCTCAGCTCACATGGGCCCAAGAGACCCAGCCCGCACTGGATGTGGAACATGTGATCCACTAGAACCCACAAGTGTTCTGTGGCACATGTGTCTCAAACACTATGATTCTTGCCTAAAGGCAAGACACCTAAAAGCCATTGTTACTGGCCGTGCGATCCCACAGCAAACCTTTCAGTGTACAATGCTGGGGTTTGGGGCTCTACTCAATGAAACATGCCCATTTATTTGTAAAAGAAGAATGATGAGAAACAAAAGATGTGATACACACCACAAAAGGTGCTAAATTATCAGCCTTGGGGCAATTTTTACATCCTCTCATATCTTACCGGACACTTGTTTCACTCTCCCATACACAGATATATGGGATGGCTTACCTTCCACCAAACTATGGCAAAGGTGGATATTTTCACAGCTGACATCTCTGACTGGCCTGTTCTATGTCTTTTTAGGGGCTCCAAAAGTCTACCAAGCTTCTAGCAGGAGATCTGAAACTAAACCTCCCTAAGTTGAGAAGGAAAAAAGCTGCAGCCTGCAAGCTTTCTTAGAGATTTAGAGGCAACACGAAGCAAGCAAATCAGCTGCTCAGGTTCACTTTTGCTATGTAAACAGAAGCAAAGAGCCGACACTCAGAACTGGGCCTTCTCAGCTGCGGCCCCTAGATAGTGGGAAACCACGCTCTCTCTCTCTCTCCCCCAGACATATTTAATTATTTCATTTGACACATTTTTATCCTGCCCTTCTTTCTAGGAGCTTTGAGAAGAGTACATCACTTTTCTCCCACCATTTGATCTCCACAACAACCCTGTGAAGTAGTTCAGGCTAAGAGAGAATAACTGGCCCAAGGTTACTCAACAAGCTTTATGGCAGAGTCGAGGTTAGCACCTGGGTTTCCTAGACCCTGGTTCAACACCCTAACTCGCTATACTGCACTGTTTTACTCCAGCGGGTATTCACTGGTGCAGGAAGTGACCCCATTCCCCAACAACAGCCTGTTAAGTTTTATTATTATTATTATCACTGCTTTTTTATTACTGTTATGTATGCTGTGATCCTTATTTTCATTGCTGCTTTTCACTGCAATCCTAAGCACATTCAATGGGACTTTCTTCTAGTGTTTTTAGTACTACCAACTTATTGCTGTGCTAGTATCAGTTGTGATTTCACTGCTACTACTCATTCAATTTTTCTTGTTTTAGATTTGCTATTTTGTAGATTTTTTCCTGCTCTGGTTTAGTTAGATTTGGTTACGATTTACACCAGAAATGTGGGATAAAACCTTTATAACTACATAAAATAAAGTGATAAGGGAAGTGGAGAGAGAGAGAGAGAGAGAGAAAGGAAAACAAATGCTTTTGACAGAACATGCCTACGTCTTTTTCTCGGAGTGGCTAAAATATTCTTCTAAAAAGGGCCAACTGATACAGTACATCTATGATCAGGTCTCCTGTAGCTTTTAGAGTTAACAACTGCATAGGGGGGGTGTTAAGCCTTTCCCCTATACTGCTTTTACATTCCCTCCATTCAAGAAGCTGCTGTTTCTTGTGCGGGGAATCTCATACAGGTACCTAAAAGTTTCTCCCACCTGGGGCCAAGGTTTATTCATTTAAATCCAGCCTTTCCCTTGGGGGACCTTAGCTATTTGCTAATGGTATCAAAACTTAAATTTAACCCCCAAAAAAACCCCTTAAGATTATCTGTTAGATCAGTTTAAATAGACACCCAGAACAGATGCAATAAAACACTCACTTTACATATCTGTTGGGGAGAGGAAATAATTTAAATTAGGAAAGTAGTGTGGAGGGCAGGGAAAGGGTTACACCACCTCGCCTCCTGGCTCTGCTGCCCCAGTGCAGCTGCTCCTCTCCCCTTCATCTACTATTAAAATTTTACATTTCGAAAGAGCAGAAACGGTAGCAAGACCTCCTGCCTTCGTGTCCAGTTCAGGCCCCGGCAGAATGAAGCTGGCTTCTCAGCCCTGACCTCCTACCCTCATCTCCATGAACAAAGTGATTAAATGAAATGCTCAAAAGAGAAAGCTGAGCTGGTAACGAACAAGTTTATTGATACACTCCCTGCACTAATCCCTTTGAAGAACTAACCACAACCAGTGTTCCCTCTAAGCTGAGTTAGTGTGAGCCAGCTCACAGTTTTTTAGCCTCCAGCTCAGACACTTTTGTCTTAGCTCAGGAAGGATGGTTCCAGAGCAAACTATCTGATGCAGTAGCCAAATTGCTCACTCACAACTTCAATGCCAGGCACTCACTAAGTAGAATTTTTGCTCACTGGCCTCCACAGCTTAGAGGGAGCACTGGCCATAACTACTTAAGTTAAAGAACAACAACAATAAAAAGAATTAGCTGAGCTTAGGGGAAAACCACACACAAAAAAATTAAAGAAATAAAGTGATGTTATCAGCTGAGACCTTAAATACCCTTAAGTGCACAGTGGCAATCCAGTACCTGTGCTAGTGATGAAAAAGGAAAGGACGAGAGCTTTGCCAAGCATACTACACAGTCAGCAAAACCAAGAGCCAGGAAACAGATGAGGGATGTACCCTAGCCGCTAATGTACCATACAGAAGGGAATTTGTCTCAGACTCCAGTTATGCCTCCCGGGGAAGAGGGAAAGCACTCGTGAAAGGAAAATTAAGTGACCAACGCAGGCAACAGGAAAGACATTTTTTACATCAGGAACTCAAAGGAGGATATGTTTTTGGTGAGCTATTAAGATGTTTGCTTATCGCATAAAAGCACTACCTTGAAAACCCTGTTCCAGGGGCATTTACTAGGGCATTCTCTAATAATAAAGATTCTCGTTGCACACGCAGTTTGAATTCTGTTCCACAAGAGGTGCCAGGCTGCTGCTGGGCAGAAAGGAAGCCTACAAAACGACCCAGCACCTAACTGGATTCTGCTAGGTAGAGAAGCTGCCTGAACGTTAACAGATTGATTTATCTCACTCATTACTCCCCCATAGATCGAAGGCTTTCTTCCCTTCCTATCTCAATCTTTTCCCAATTGAACTCAACGCAAAGGAGCAATCCCACAGTAATTCAGTTACTCCCCGTGTATTAAACGAACGCGGAACCTTTACAACACTGATTCACTGGACTGGTGTGACTCTTGCAATCGCCATGTTTATTCACTTTTTTAAAAGTGCCCAGGCAAAAGGAATTCAAAGCAAATCAGTCATGCCATGCGGCCACAGGCTCTCAGACACCAAATCCCAGTTCTGTAGCACAGACAAGAAGCCCAGATTGCTGACACGGCAGCCTGCCTCGCCCAAGCCACAGGTCGTGGTGGCTATCTAGACTGGTCGGAAGGGACGGCTTCAGACAGAGAACGGAAGGAGCTACACAGCCGCAGATATGATAAGACGGAGAGGATCGACATGTGTGCAGCGTGGTCGGGACACAAGGAAGCTAGGCATACTTTGAATACCAACATCTTTGAATATTAACATCTTTGAATACCAACTTTAACAAGTTATTGATAATGGAAATCTGGCGCCTGGTCTATTACCGACAGCCTGTGTTTGCCGGCCGAAACTGAGAAAGACTATCAAGCTGAATGTCTATACAGGAACTCTCTTTAATACCATAAGTTACCATCTTTAATATTATAAGTTAGTCGCTAGCACTTTATGTGATGTAAGTTAGTTTTAATGAACTGTTTTAGATACTTTATATTTATTGTATTGTGTTTTTATGATGTTAGCCACCCTGAGCCTGCCGTGGCAGGGAGGATGGGGTACAAATCTAAATAAATACATAAATAATACAAAGGGCGAGAGAGAGAGAGAGAGAGAGAGAGAAAGAAGCAGCAGCTGGCATGGCACTGGCATGCGGACAGGGTGACAAAAATCACCAGCATCTGGTAGGATGCCTTCTCATTTGGAAAATGCAAACTATCAAACTGTTTTGAGCTGGCGTGCGAAAAGATCCTTCTTCCTGCCAGCAGGGCATCCTTAGATGTATCAGCCTTTACATAGCTGTGACTTTGGGGTTTTCCACACAGAGATGATTTCCTGTGGTTTGCCTGCTGCGGGTTTCTCCACATTTTCCCTGCCCTAGCCCTCCCACAGCCATCGTTCCCCCCACACACACCACACCGGATGGCTTTAGAAAAAAACAAACACAACTGGCATAGCTAGAGCACTACAATGTTGCAACATTATAAAGATCTAATGCAACAATATACTAACTCCCACTTTTCGTGTAAACAAATTTCTCTAGCAATTTTTGTTGTTGCACTCTAAGGGGAAAGTGTGAGATGTCTGTTCCCTTTTTAACTCTGAATTGAAAAGAACTGTGTTTTTTTTTAAATGCTGGAATGACTTCACTGTTTCAATTGCTTACTATAATGCTGGAGCGATCTTGGCAGTACACATTTTTTTTTAAAAAAAAAGAAAATTCTCCAGGGAAATGGCAGCTGGAGGGACGAAGGGAGCCGGGGCAGGGGAAATGGCGCCAGTGTGGACAGAACTGGGAAAGTTCCACACTTTCCCATCTACACAGTAGCTACCTCAGCTCTGCTGCAATTTTCCCAAAAGGATTGGAATGAAGCTGGGGGGGGGATGCTGGAGAAAACCCGGGAGGTGCGCAAAAGCATCGGTATGCTACAAGGAAACGGGAAAAAGCTTTCTTCTAAACAACCTGTTTCCAAGGCTCCTGAGGCTAGGCTATAACGTAACTGTAAACCTCTGGCTGGGATCACACTCACTAAATAATCCACTTTCTGTCCACGTTCAATGCACTTTCAAACTAGATTTTGCCAGTTCACAACAGTAAAATCCAGTCTGAAAATTCATTGAAAGTGGATTGAAAGTGAATTGTTTAGTGTGTTTGCCATTTGGTGAAGGAGCCGAGGTTCACACCTTCCCCCTTCTCCTCTTGTGCGTGGACAGGCTAGCTAATCAGAGATCTCTGAGTTTCCATCCACAGTTGGCTTCTTCCTGTAAGCTAGGATACAAACCACAGTTCCTTCCATTTGGAATCCTGGATTCAGACAGAAACTATGGTTTGCTGCGAACCTAGAACTCTCATAATTGGTTTCTCAGGTGCAAGGGACAGCCTGAAGATCCATCAGGCTCTTTCATGTTACGGCTTACGCACTTCAATACCAAGCCTTCAATTTTTCCATTATGACCCTAGAGTATCAGCACAAGAAACATATAACAAACAAAACAGTTTGATTCACACTGACTCCAGGATCCAAAGAGCTATTTTAGATGCACCAAGTGGGATTTATGGCTTTCTGAAGAGCAGCCCACCCACCCCCATCCTTATCATGAAGCAAACAACTCTGAAATTCGGGGATGTCTGAGAAAACAAGTCCAAAGCCCTGCTGGACATGTGGAAGTGGTGCCACAGATCTTTGTATCCTGCCCAATTAAACAGGGGGAAACGCTGGCTATTTAAGCAAATCAACAACTATCCCAATTCTTAGCGAGCTATCCCATGATTTTCAGAGGTTTCTTTTTTCTTTTTAAATAAAACTCCCCAAACCTTTAGTAAGAACATTCTCTAGAACCGGACCAGACAAAAAAAAATAACTGGAGGGTTTACTGAATATAAGCACTACTATGTACACAAAAAAATTCACAAGAAAAATGACATGTATTTCCATATATAACATATATGGAAGAAAATGAAATCTTGTGATGTATATAATGGAACACTAACTGTTAAAAATCACAAAGGACTTGGGTTAAATTAATATGAAATGTACACTGACCTGAGTAAGATCTGGAATGTCACCCTGATCAATTCCAACTTGCTGGGTTCACAAAAAAGGGAAAAAAATGTACATTACTACATGCAGTGACAATGAAAAGAAAGAACTGTGGATCTGAATGTCTACAGAGAAGCTAAGGTACCAGGGAGGACATGGAGAGCTTTCTGAACTGGTACAATTCTAAATGCCATTTGTAATGGCACCATAAGCAGAATTTCACAGGCAGATCTTGCAAGGTCTCTCTTAACCTCTTCATCTCTTTCATATACTAGGAACAGCCGCAAGAAGAGGACTTTGGTACTATTTTGATCAATTATTTTCAAGAAATATTTTAAAAATGCTTAAAAGTCTTGGTCAGGACCTATGCTGTCACCTATATTTTGTTAATAAAAGTTAATAGTCAGAACTAGGCTTTCAAAATACCCCCTTTTAAATATGCCTATTTTAAGCGATAATTAGTCAACAACCATCATATATTGCCATATTTATAAGAAATTATGAAGTAAGAATTGTGATTATATGCATTTATTACTGTACCAGTACAGAGAGCTAAATGAAATTCTACTGATGCCACTGGATTTATTTACCTCTGCCACTTTGAGGAATTCTGACAGTTTGGTCATTCTGGCTAAGAATTTTTTGTAAATATCCAGACCTTCTTTGCACTGGTTCTTCTTCATATCAAAATACTTTTCTGGAGCATAAAATTCAAAGGGGGAAAAAAAGCATTTGTAAGATAATGTTTAAAATGGGACTACTGGAAAGACAAACTACTTCTAAGAAAGATACTTTAAAGTAAGTGTATTGTCAGTTTGTAAAACACCCAATACATTTTCCTGCAACGTAAGATAATTAAGGAATGCTGGATGCTTTTCTGCCTGGATTTTCTGCAGTCTGTTTCAAAAACTTAATTGGGCCATTAGAATTACTTTCAGCACACAAATGTGTTTGGGCAAGTCGCCACTGTTTTCCAAACTTTTAAACATGCTTAATTACTACTCCATACTAATATTTTCTGCGCAAATGACAGGATGGCACCTTATTCAAAGCAATCACCATCCCATGATTACAGGCAGGGCTAAGAGAGCCGATTCAGAGACCAGCCCTCTATGTGCATAAATTGGTGTCAGTTCCTGCACGGTAGCCATAAGAACCACTGCAAATTGAAGGGTGTACTGCTACATGCCTCCACTATCCTCCGTTAACAGCAATCTGCCTCTGGATCTGAATGAGTATCCACATGAGCACAAACAGTGGTGGTCTCCATGGATCGAGCCCAATGAACGTAAGAGAAGCCAATGTTGAATCAGGCCAATGGCCCATCTAGTCCAACACTGTGTGTCACACAGTGGCCAAAAATACCAGGTGCCATCAGGAGGTCCAGCAGTGGGGCCAGGACACTAGAAGCCCTCCCACTGCTGCCCCCCCAGCACCAAGAATAGAGTGCATCACCTGCCCCAGACTGAGAGTTCCAAGGCAAACTAAGATCCCAGTCCTTCATAGATAGCTTGATTACAGTTAACAGCACAGAAATGTCAACCGTAAGTCAGGGCATTATTATTATTATATGGTCAGGTAAACATGCACATCAGACAATACTTGGAATATAAATATTTACGGAAGCAAATTCTGAGCACAGCTCCCTGACTTCAAAAAAAGGCCCTTAAGGCCAGGGTACCACTTCATACACAGAGACGAAAGCTTCATCGGAATAACTGACCAATCTGGTCTGCCATTTTTGAAACCTCTGCAGCTATCGTTGGAGACAGCTCTGGCTTCAAGTGAAATGAGCCCTCCCTAGACACTGGTTTAGCTGCTGACATCTTACAGAATATTCATGAACACTCCAACTGACACTTTTTTTTGGGGGGGGGGGTGTAGAGCGAGTAGCGGTGTCTATGAGTACTGTGAATACTTGAATGAGGGAGTGTAGGGGGGAAGTGAAGGGAAAACGGATGCAAAAACAAAAACACATCTGCATATTTACATGAGTCTCCACCTGTAAATGTTTAAAGAATTTTTATTTAGGGTTCCACATACCTAACAGGTTAATAATCCCCTCATTATAGGCAGCGAACAGCCTAATGGAATCCTTAAAGAGGAGCATGAAGGCAGCATTTATTACACCATTTGTTAGTTCATTTGGGTTTGCCTGTGTAGAAAGCAGAGAGCTTTTTTAAAAAAGCAACAGGGAATAAAATCACAATGCATTTTTTTCCCCATTTAAAAACACCCAAACCCAATCCTGGGCTAGATCAATAAAAGACACCTCCAGCACTTACATCAAAATCCAGAAGTGCATCAAGCTGATTCTGAATAATTGGAAGGGTTTTCAGAAGTTTTTCGGTATTCATTGTTCTCATTACACCATCAATCCTTCAAAGAATGAAATGGAAAGAATAATTGGAAGGATACAAACAGAAGGCACCAAGCCAGGAGATCCCAGTGCTACAAGCTCCCACAAGCAAAAGCAGCAAAGGCTGCACAGAAAGCTTCACGGAAGTCAGTGGAACTCCTGCTTGAATAAACATGCTGGAGAATTTAGCGGCATGAAACCCAGATTTTTTTTCAAACTGCACATCAAATCTGATATAGTTGCTTTGACAAATATTTAAATTCCCTCCAAGATTCTATCAAGATTATTTGCAGTCTGCTACAATAGTAACAGTGATACCAGCTACATCACGTAACAACAAATTCAGTAAACCACACGATTTCCCTTCAAACAGAATTCTGTACATCCTTGCAAGCTTTAAAGTTCCTTGTTAGGATTTGTACTGATGGGTTGCAAGTTTGCTTAAGATCAAAACTCTGGTTTGACAAGTGGTTCAGTCAGAGATTTCCATGAGAACCAAGCCATTATCACAGAAAAATTATTAGCCAACAGGGTGGCTCAAGCCAGTTTCCCAGAAACAAGGCCCAGGATTACTTCTATGTACTTGAGAGAAAACCTGGGTATGCAGGGGTGGGGAGGAGACTTTATCGATTAATCACCAGGCAAAGAAAGCAAATCAAAAGTGGCCTGATGAAGACTGAACATGTTCCTGGAGGCATGAAATGCTGCAAGTGGTCAGTTTTAAGGGGCAGTGGTGGTAGACAGAAGGGGGGAAGGGGGAGAAAAAATTGGTCTAAGGGCTTAGAGGATCCTGGAGAGGGATATATCCAAATAATTTTAACCTTCCCCCCTTCTATGCAGGCCCCACCCTGAAGGAACAGAACGGCAAGAAAGCACCATAAAGGAAATCCTCACCCTCTTTTCATTTTGGTGAAGTCAACTGCTACAAGTCTGTAAGAAAGTGCTTTTTCATTCAAGTATCTGCTGTATCGTCTGATGAAGGTAGACATATCATAGCCTGGAAACAGAACATTCTTCCAGTTAAAAGAGTTCAGCTATTCCTCCTGCCATGACTGTCACGATTTATTCAGTGTGAATCACACACTTTATTATTACTTCCAGGGTGCTGCCTTCTCACCTTAACCATAATTATACAAAACTGAAGCTTCCAGTACAACTATCATTCTTCTAGGAATTGGCAGCTAGGTGAAATTTCTTTTGAATGGGGATACCATCTCAGATTAACACAGGTAGAACCTGCAAAGTCTTACAGCTTAAAGTTGCAATTAAACTGATATGATTTAGCAAGATCACCAATAAGCTGATCATTTAACAACGAATGCTATCATCTACTGTTTTACCAGGAGGATAAATTTCCATCGTTTCTCTCACACATACACACATATTATTTACACACATTTTTAAATTGGTTATTTATTTCAGCTATAGTATTTATGTTTAAAAACAACCCAACTTGAAAATGAGATCCTAATACAAACTAACACATTAAAGTCTACAAGCTGTAACAGTGGAATTCTATGTAGAGTTGACTTTAGTTGAAGCCACTGAGATCACTGGGTTTAGACTGGAATAACTCTGCTCAGGATTTCAGTGTTACTCTTAATGGAAGTGAACAGATTGGTTCAGTTCAGACATCGCAACAAACTATGGCTTGCTCTAACCCAAGCACAGAATCCAAACCATGGTTTGAGTTTCCAAAAATATATGAACAGGGAAACCATGGTTTACAGTTGCTTGTCTACTCCATTTTCAATCCTCCCATCACTGAGTTTATGTCTAGTGAAACCTTTAAGACCAACAAAGTTTAATTCTGGGTATGCACATGAAAGCTATACCTAGAATTAAACTTTGTTGGTCTTAAAGGTATCCCTGGACTCAGATTTCATTCTATAAATATGATTTGTCAATTCAGACATTAGCCAGACAATAATTAATGCAAACCATGCATTCTAGTTTGCTGGCCAATAGCAAACAGTTGTTTGTCAAATCAATCAACATATCAAGCACATAGTTAAGTTTCCTTAACCATTTTTTAGCACAATATCCAGATGGAGCTGATCCACTGGGTAGATTCAGACAATACAATAAACAATGGTGTGGTGTTTTGCTATGTAAATATTTTGCGTGTTTTATTTCTGTGTTTTAATGTGGGCTTTTTTACACACACACACACACACACACACGGTGCTATACTTTAGAATGCAGTCCTGTAGTGTAAGAAAGAGGGAGGCTAGATGGGTGATTATAGTGTGTTATGATCTGTTGGTAGCTGTATCTAAAGGAGAAAACTGGTTTGTAGAGAGGGTTAGGGTGTGAGAGTGAAGAAGAAAGTTCAGGGGGCGAAGAGACTGGATTATGAGAGAAATCTGTGTTCATTGTGGAAGCCATTAGCCTACGTGGCAGGTGAGGAAAATAAGCCTTGGTGGCTAGGCCTATTTAAGGAACTTTTAAAGGAAAAAGAACTGTACCTATCTGAAACCACTGTGTTTATGAACTATAGTGAAACCTTTCAGCTGTTATACTTCTAAATAAACTCTTTATGAAAGTGAGAACAGCAGTTTTATTTAGAATAAAGGGTCCTCTTTTACCTCAGAGCCACCTCCACACACTGACCGTTCTGTCAATCTATCATATAGGACTAAGCCTTCCTGTTCTTTGGGGCCAGCTAAGAATTCTAAGATGAGAGCCTTTGGTGGCAGTGAAAATAAGCAGGAAATGCTAAGAAAGGCAATGAGGCATTATAACACTGGTCATCTAAGAACACTATAGAGAGGTGCCATTACAGGTGTTACATATAAGGGGTCTCTGAAAAAAACCAAAATGTTGATCAAACACCAGCCAGTTCTGAAGTTCAAATGCAGATAGTACAATAAAACCAAGGCTTCTTGGCCAGTTTCACACTGGGATTTCAAACTGGGGTATATAACTAGATTGTTGTACACAATTTGTACCGATTGTGATTTGTTGCAACGTGGACATTGTCTGAATTCACAAACCATGGTCTGTTGAGTAGTGCTGACTGTCGCAGCCTCTTGGCCGTAGTAAAGGCAGTACAAGGTATCTTCTTTGTTGGGAAGTATAGAAGAGGCAAGAAGCAGATAAACCAGGGCTTGCATACAAACCAGGACTTGTTACTTGCACCCAACCAACGGACTAACCAGAATTTGCTATAAAAAACCACAGTTTATTGCAATACTTGAATTCAGCAATAGAGTTTAAGGCTGCTTTTCAAAGTAGGAGAAAGAATTACGGGTAGAATTCTGACTTCTGAGGTTATAAATGACACAATCATGACATGCACATATTTGTTACTGTGGACTCCTTATGTACATTTCCTTGGAAAGACATCCCCCTTGTTAAGTGGGATTTACCACCAAAGGAAGTGGGCACAGGATTGCAGATTCAGCCTTTAAGCAAGTAATACTGCTTAGCATCCTTACATGAGCACAAAGAGAGCCAAACAAGAGTATCTCTCATCTCCAAACAAATACAATTCCTACAGTGCTGGTAGGCTGTCATGCTTCTACATGGCATAAAGGTTCTTTTTAGCTGGAAGCCAATGTGTTTCAATCGCTATAGCAACTACTTAGTATCATTCTGAATTAAATCAACCTGATTTTATTTTTTAAAGCAGCGACACACTTTACAGGACTCTTTCACATTCCTGAAACAAGCCTAAAGACCACAATCTTTGTCATTCTTTCTTTGGAGCGAATTCTACTGAACAAATACAATTTATTACCATATAAATATTTCAGATCACACACATGAAACTAGGGGACAGGTATATTAAGGAGCAATGCTAAAATATGACAGGGAGTGACTTAACCGAGCAATTTAATATGGTTGAATTCCTAACATTTCTTCAGTTTATACAAATTATAATACATATTGCAAATTGTCTCTCTAAAGAAGAAGAAGAAGAAGAAGAAGAAAAGATCCTTACCCTGCATGGCACTTTTATCCAGATAGTTGTTTAGATTAAACAGTGTATTTCGAGATGCTAAGTACTGGATAAAGCGCTGTTGGTGAAAGAGTTAAGATTCCAATTATTTTCTTTCCATAGATTTAATCATACAGAGAAGCTGATTTCCAAGCCATTTTAATGGTGGCATCTGAACTAATCAAGTTATACCCAACCAGGGCTCTTTTTGTAGCAGGAACTCCTTTGCATATTAGGACACACACCCCGAATGTAGCCAATCCTCCAAGAGCTTACAGAGCTCTTCTTACAGGGGCTACTGTCAGCTCTTGGAGGATTGGCTACATTAGGGGTGTGTCACCTAATATGCAAAGGAGTTCTTGCTACAAAAAGAGCCCTGCCCAATACTAAAGAAAGCAGATGAGATACAGCAGAAAGCAAAAGAGCTGTGACATATACCCCAATATGTAACAGCATCTGCAGCCACTACATCTTATAAACTCTTGGGTGCTGTAAGCAACAAGAAGAAGAAGAGTTTGGATTTATACGCCGCCCTTCACTGCCCAAAGGCATCTCAGAGCGGCTTACAAACTCCTTTCCCTTCCCCTCCCCACAACAGACACCCTGTGAGGTAGGTGGGGCTGAGCGAGCTTCTGACAGAAACTGTCCTTGAGAGAACAGCTGTGCCAGAGCTTGTGACTGACCCAAGGTCACATCTGCAGGTGCAAGTGGAGGAGTGAGGAATCAAACCCGGTTCTCCCAGATAAGAGTCCGTGCGCTTAACCACTACACCAAACTGGCTCTCTCGCAGAACTGATTGTACTCTCGTACGGAATTCAGTTCATGTGGTTGCCATCTCACAGTGGCTGTGGAAAAGATACACACACACAACTATTCTCAGACACAAAACAAAATCTAAGTCTGTATTGGATAAAGACACAAAAAGTTACTATTGGTAAGTTTACAGCTGCAATTAGAGGTCCATACATAATTTCCCCATTATTGCCACCTCCAATAATCATATCTGCCACAAAGTGGTGGACTATGGGACTATTCACCCAGCCTTTGGGATTCTACCAGCAGTAAAGGCAGCAATTCATCCCCTGCTCATCATAAAATTGAAGAACACTGCTGGATGAGACCAAAAGGCCTCCTAGTCCAGGACCCCATTTCTTATAATTGTCAACCAGATGTTTCCAGAAAGCCCCGTTGTCGGTGCCCAGAAACTGGGCTGGTGGCCTACAGCTTCTAAACCTGGAGGTTCCATTTAGTCATCATAGTTAGCATCTGTTAGTAAACCTAGTCCTCCATAAATGTATTTATTTCCCTTCAAAACCCACCTAAGCTGGCAAGCATCACCACATCTTGTGGCAGTAAAGGTTATAAATTAGTTATGTGTTCTGTAAATAAGTAGCAGCCTGGATGCTCCAGACTAGCCAAAGCTCAGACGCTAAGCAGGGTTAGCCACAGTTAGTACTTGGATGGGAGATCATCATGGAAGACCAGGGTTGTTAAGCAGAGGACGGCAATGGCAAACCACTTCTGCTCAGCTCTTGCTTGAAAACTACGAGAGGTTGACATAAGACTGTTGCAGCCTGATGTCACTTCATCACTATTGCTCCATGAGTAAATTCTCTCCTTTGCCAGTGCTGACTCTGCTGCCAAATGGATTTCATTGGGCAATCAAAAGTTCTAGCATTCTGACAGAGTAGGAAAAAATCCCAACTACTCACTTTCTCCACACTATGCATAATTGTATAAACTTTTATCATGCTGCCCAATTCAGTTTTTCCCTAACTAAAAAAGCCCCTTCAGCTTTTTGTTGTAGGGAATGTACTTTTACTTTGTGATCATTGGCTTGCCTTTTTCTACACCTTTCCTAGTTCTAAATCTCCTTTTTGAGACAGGGCAACCAGAACTGTACACTAAATTTCAACTGCAACCTCAACCATTCAGTTATATAAAAGCATTATAATGAATTTACAATATCAGTTATAGTGGGGAAGCCCATGTTTGAATGACATACACTCAACTTCTGACTACTCACCTTCTAATGGAATAGGGGCTGGATATACAAGTCATAGTGGCTCTTCTTACCTGTTCTATCAGACAATCGGTATAACTAGCACCTTGCTAAGACTCTCTTCTAACCATTAAAAATGATTTTTATGACAAACGATAGCAGCCTTACCTCATTTCCGTACATCATGAGGTGGTGTGTTGTAATTAGAGCTTTGAACACTACAACCCAGCTACTGTTTGCCGTCCGCTCAAAAAGGGTGTCTGCCAGCTGCGGAATATTCACATTCATCTCGTTTGTGCACTGAATTAGATCTAAAAAAGTAAGCAGTGAGAGGGTTCCATGAAGGCAAATACAGAAAGTGTCACAGAAATAACAGACTGAGTATATAATTCAATAAGTAGTTTGTTGGCATCGCAGATGAATAGGAAATGTGTTTCTGAAACCTCTAATTAGACATGTATTAGTGTTTTATCCCACCCCTCTTCCAAGAGATGAGACTGACATACATTCTCTCTCTCCCCCAACCCATGTCTTAGCTTCACAACAGCCCTGTGACGTAGGTTATGCTATCAGGTTATGCTACTAGTCTGAGGTCATCTGAGGTCTCTGCATCCCTAGTCTGGAACCCTTAACTAAACCACACTGGCTCTCCAGGTGCTTTTATTTTGGTGGCATTCACAGATGCTGCTCGTAACTGGCAACCCAGTTATCATCCAAGTTGTGGTAGTTCTTCTGTCACTAGGGCTCGGCATGATATGCTCGCTGCATTTATCAGAGGTTGATTTAAACAGGGCATAGGGAGGTGCTGCTTGGCTTACTGCTCAGTGCCTAATTCCTCAGTATCTTAGCCATTATGATGCACCAAGTCTTATAAGCAGGTAGGTCTCTTTTGGAATGGATCCACTGACTGCATTCCATGCATGATGGACTGCCTCAGGTGCAGAACACATTTCCTCTGCTGCGAGCACTTCCGCTCCCTCAAGGAATTGCTGAGAAAGACTGCTCTTGCACAATCAGGAATGCCAGAGACAAAGGAAGCATATTCCGCAGTGGAAGATGTCCAGCCTGCATAGAACATAGTCATAGGAGCCAAACTTTTGTCTGCCTTTATCGATTTTACTTTGGAATGGATTGGATGCAAGCAGCTGTAACTCAAAGGAAAATAACTCCTAGGACAATCTCAAAGACACTGTCTCAGTGCACAAACACTGCTAATTCAGTGCGGTAGGTAGGCTATACAGTCGTGCTCAGCCTTCTACTTCTACAGGAAGTTGCACTGCCCTTTTCACAAGCCGAAGAACATCTTCAGACTTAATTTCACTCTGCTCATACAAGGCTCCAGGGCAAGGCATAAAGCTGCCCATCCTTAAATAAGAGACATCTTCCACAGGCACATATGCATCTCTGGACTCAAACCATACTCTGTCAGAAATACTTTCTGAGTTACCTAACTTCTTCAGCCTTTGACTACTCTGGCTTCTTTTCTTCATAGCTTTGTATTTTGGGTTAAAAATACGTCATATAACCCATAGCAAAAAAAAATTCTAGTAGTGACTGATAGTTATCAATGGGGCTTAATAAAGGGTTTTTAGATAAGAGAAGATTTAGTAGTCCGCCTTCTAGCAAGCCTCTGTAGGAATTCCATGCCTCACAATGATTTTGCCTGACATATGAAACAGAAGGCTCAGTCAGAAACAAGAAAAACTTGTGTAGACATCATGAACAGGTTGACATAAGTCTGTGGGTGCCATTTTCCAAAATGGCCACCACCCATCCTCCAGTGCAGACATCTATCTCTTAAACTATGGCAGCTCCAATTATAAAACTGATGTTAAAGTCAATGGTAAATCTCCAAAGCTGTATCAAAGTTGAACCTTTGAAGTTACACAGCAAAGTATCAAAATACACATGAAATATAGGTATTTCAATCTGATTATTTAGCATCTTTACAGAGGATTTTCAGTTTTGTGGTACAGTCTATGAAGTCTCAAATACATACTTCTAAAACAACTATCTGATAAGAAATTATGTGATGGAAAGCGAAAGGTACCTAAGGGGTACTCTGTCAATGTGGCCTTGTTAGTTCCCCAGACAGCAATCCTCCAGCCTCCACAAACCTCCCAATTCCTGTGCATCACAACTTCCTACCCAAACCAAAGACAAAGTTCGTAAGAGGTCACTGAATTGTCTCAGCAGCACTCTTCACTGCCTCAATGGAGTGTACAAGTGTGAGTAATTCTTCCAGCCCCAAAAGAGCACCATAACAATTTTTTTCCTGTTCTACAACTGCATACATAAAGGATTCAAGAAGTCACAGCTTTATCTTTTCATTTGACACTACATTATCTCCCACTGCATCATTCGTATCATAAATGAAGAATATGGAAATATACAAAGCCTCACATTTAGATGGCTGACATCCCATTTTGATCTTCCAGGCAAGTATATATATATATGTTTAAAAAAAGATATGTTTCCAGAGGACTTGTGATCGAAGAAATCAGCTCCAAAAACATAAGGTTCATATTCCAAGTCAGCCATGCATTCATACATTTCACCTTTCAATAGCTTTGCTACTATTAAGAATCTCTGTCCTTTCCACTCAAGTTCTTTTGCCACTGAGTTGGTGGGGGAGGTAGGGAGTCTCCTCAGTCTCATCAATGCAATGCCTTCTTGATGTGGGGGAATTACAGCCCCTCAAGATTAGAGAGTCTCATAACTGAGACTTCTGCTAAAGAGTCCTGCCTTAGGCTGAAATACAGCTGTAGGCGTCAGTCTTTGTCAATCCATGACTATGGAACTGCTCTGGAAGTAGGCTGTCTCAAGGCTAAAACTTTCTCTTACAATCCCCTCTGAACCTTTTCACCTTCACCGATGCAACTCCTTAGTCACAAAAAGGATTACTCATTGATGATCCAACACTTACTGGGATACACCCCGGAAAATGAAAAGTAATATCTATCACATAATTTCTTATTAGACAGTTGTTTTAGAAGCATATTTTTGAAATTTCATTGCAAAGCTTGTGAAGATGCTAGGCAAACAGATCAAAATACCCACGATTCACATTTATTTTGATACCTTGTTGAGTAACTTCAAAAGGATTACTGATACAGCTTTGAGGATATCACAGTCAGCTTTGTTACAGCTATCCATGGATACATGTTTTGTGGATGAAAGTTCATGGGACAGATACTGAGGGATTTTGAGGACAGCCATTTTGGAAAATGGCATCCACTGACAATTCAACCCACTTAGGATGTCTACTCACGTTCCTGTTCTCCTGAATCATATCCTCTGTACCATACAGGTGGCAAATGCTGTTAGGTATGAAATTCCTATGAAGGTCTATCACAGAGACTGTACTCTAGTATATGTCAAGATATACATGTATCATTCCCCATCCTCACCCCAAACGAAACTGAAAGATATGATATGTTAGCATTGTTTACAGGATATTAGAGAAAGCAGCCATGTGAGAAATATGATGTTTGCTCCTCCCCATGCCTCTCTGAAGAGCTTTAGGACTTGCAAAAGCTGAATAATACAGAGTAACTGTACAGTAGTATAAACTCTAGAACATTTCTCGTACATCATATTGTTGTGATCTTGTCAGGAAGCTCAGCATTCTTATCCCATATCCCACATGGAAATCTAAGGCTAAGCAAAGGCAAGGTCGTTCCAGAGGATAGCCAAGCTGGTCTGCAGCAGAACAATTAGATCTGACGGAGCTCTGACTGTCGAAAGGTTATACCCTGAAATTCTCATTGGTCTTTAAGGTGCTTCTGGACTCAAGTCTCACTGTTCAAAAAGCGAGATGTTTGCTTAAGGACCACTTAGAGCATTTGTAGCCGAAACAAGGTTCAAACCAGAGATTTCCGAATTCATTGCTCAGGCTCTTGGCCACCGCAGTACACCATACAAGAGCAAGGGACTCATGAGAGATGCACTTGTGCATGACAGAAGGACTTGTAAAGAGACATGACATTATCTAAAGCCTTCATGATAGGATGTCAAGTAGCACTGAACCTTTTACCAATTTGTATGAAGGCAATTTGAGCTAGCAGGGGGAAATCATCTCTGCTGCAATTTAGCCATTTACTCTGGAGTAATTCAGGGTTTCATCACAGCCAAAGAAGGGAAATGGTGTTAGTTCTTGGACAGAGGGCAGAATGTAGAGGCAAGATCAAACACCCAGGGCGAGGGAGAGCCAGAACTGTCTTTCAGCTGCTACTTGACAGCCAATAGAGCAAAACCAATAAAACCCAGCTAAATGGTAATCCAAAGTTGTAGCCCAATTGGCCAGAGCAGAGAATTCTGTCCAGGAGGGGTTCGGGGAAGAACAAGGCCGGAAGAGCCAACAAGAGCAGCCAGAGCTTCCCAAAGTGGGTAGAGAAACACAAGTTTCACACTTGTAGAATGATTTACAGGTAATCCTGCATCAGAAATACCCAGTAAACACACGTGAACACATGAAGCGGCATTATACTGAATCAGACCATCAGTCCAGCAAGGTCTCCCAGGTGTCTGAGGTCTTTCACGTCACCAACTGCCTGGTCCTTTTAACTGGAAATGCCAGGGCCTGAACCTTGGACTTTCTGCATACAAAGCAGAGAATCTACCTGAGACACAGTCCCTCTCCAGTGAGCACAGAAAGCATGATAAATGTACCACTCAAGAGATGGCAGCTATAAGGTAAGAGGATATTTGGAAGGTCCTATCTCCAAGAAAAAGCCATTGCTTGGCACAAAAGATATCACCAAAAACTGCAGACTTCCATTTCAGAAACCAGAACTAGATATTATGAGAGATGCAAGAATGCTTCTGAAAACAGAAGCTCCATTTTATCCTCTCCTCCACTCCCAGCGATGTCTAAGTAACAAAGTATGTGTGATACATCACCATGGCACCTCCCCTCCCATCTCACCTTGTTACCATCTGAATTTTAAGGAGTTTACTATTCCATTGTTTTTAAGGGGAAGGATGTAGGCTTCAAGTTCTCCCCATGCTGTCACAGGATGCCAAGCCCAAACCACAAACGATGAGCTTGTTTTCACTCCCCCCCCTTTATACTAAGTAGAAGAGGGAAAGAATACAGAAATTCATCTCACAAACATCAGAGGATGAAAAAGCTGAAACACCCTCTTCATCAGCTGATAAAAGAGGGGCGTTGTTGCCCCATGGCAAGCTCTACTGAACAGTTGCCTCAGGAAGACAGTGGATTACCAACAACAGCAACAGACAATCTCCTTCATGCTGTCTAACCCAGTTAAAGAACACAGATTCTTTATAAAAACCACATGGTGCATTACTTTTCAACACTATTTTGCTCTCTTTTAAATATTAATTTAAAACAGACAGACTTCACCATCTGAACTAAGACTGCTCCTACAAGTTCTTTCAATGCAAGGCGCACAGTTTCTAAACTAATCCGTAACTAACCAACTCACACTAAGCCCTCTGATTTTACCAAAACTGTATCTGTGTTGCAGTTCACATGAATCACCTGGAGTTCTTGGTTTCCAAATATGTGGTACAAATTTGCCTAGTTATATATTAACCTGAGAGATGCCCTTCAAAAATAACTCCTGCCTAAACATGGCAGTTATGAAAGACTAGTAACCTTCCAGTGGGCAGTTGGGTTAAAACCTTTTACGGCAGCCACGGTCTTGTCCTCTTACATTTTGAACAAAAGATCAAAGTCCCCACCGTAGCCCAAGGCAACACTTCCCCAGTAACCTATTACGGAAGACCATGGCCCGGCAGGGCAAAAGGTAATCAATCTACCAAGGACAGTGGGTTCCTAACAGTGGTGACTGACTGATGTATTCCATTGCCAAGCCCAAAAAGAGAAAAATTTGTTTCAGTGTTTCCTGAAAACTCTTTGAACCTGAAGCCCTCTTAAACTAATACCACCTTTGATTTACTCTTCAATCCAAAGCAAGTGACTGTTCCACAGCAGTCCTCGCATATAAGTGTGCATTAGTATGCCATGGATGACTTGGGACACTAACCAGTTAGACATCAGATACCCTCTTAACATCACACCAGGAAAACAAAGAAAGCCTAAAGCAGCAGATTTTTCCAATCCCCCAGCTTTCCAAATGGGGTAATAAAGATGCAGACACACTGTGACAAATCCAGTACAGATAAGCAGAGGGCCTCTGCTAGGCAATCATTTAGTCTACTGAGGTCCCAAGCTGGGTGTGTGTGTGTGTGTGTGTGTGTGTGTGTGTGTGAAGGCACTTGCGGTCCTTCCCTGAAAGTTCACACACACACACACACACACACACACAATCAATCATTTGAAAAACTCTTGATTTGTTTAACCAAATACCCACAGCTAGAATACGATGCCATGAAACAACAGTAAAGAGATCTGGACAGGCTTTTTCAATTTGTGACCATATTCCTTTGTTCCCACCAAATGACAACAATCAGGAAATAAATCAAGTTAATCAATTTTCAGAGATGTCACTTTTTACTGAGTATCAGACCATTATACTACAATCACAACCTAATACAAACTGTTTTTTTCTTAATTCATTTCTTAACTCTAGTTCTTCATTTAAGGCTGAAAGATTTGTCACGAAGAGGTCGGGGTGTGTGTGTCAAAAACTGAGTTCTGCGGACACAAACAAGTCTTTATACAGAAGTTCCAGTTAAAACCAGAGTAACTCTTCATATTTCATGGCAAATCACTTTTAAAAATACAATCCTTAAACTATCTAGAACAAAACATTAATTACAAATCACAGTTAAGATGAAAATCCACCATTGCTACTGTGGTAGTGACCAGACCACATTTGTGTGATCATCTCAGATCACATGGTATTTCTCTATAGTCGCATTAATTTAATTCAAATGATGACTTTTAGGTACCCATCTCAGGAGGGACTGTGGCTCAGTGCTAGAGCATCTGCTCGGCATGTAAATGATCCCAGGTTCAATCCCTGGCATCTCCGGTGGAAAGAATCAAATAGCAGGTGATTTATTTATTTATTTATTTATTCATTCATTCAATTTGGTTTATACCCCGCCCTCCCCACCGAGGTGGGCTCAGGGCGGCTTACATAAAATTTCAGATAAATATAATCAAAATCTATCATAGACAAACATAAATTAACATAACATTAGATTAAAATACTCCTAAAGCGCTTGAACATGATCTAATAAAAGCAAGAGCAGAGATTACATTCAAAATACTATTTAAGGTGACAGTATCGTCAAGATGGTATTCAGCCAGCTCGATTTGCTCAACTTACTGTGCAGTGGGCACAGGCTGAAGATGGAAGGTGTAGAACCAGGGCACAGGGACACTCCTCAATGTGTAATGCAGCTCCCTAATCAAAAGCCTGGTGGAAGAGCTCTGTCTTACAGGCCCTGAGAAACTGTAAAAAGTCCCACAGGGCCCTGATCTCTTCCAAGAGTTCATTCCACCAGTATGGAGCTGCCACCGAGAAGGCCCTGGCCCTGGTTATAGCCAGCCTGGCATCCTTAGGGCCAGGGAGGGCCAACCGATTTGCTCTCCGAGGAACTAGTGGGAAAAGGCGGTCCCTTAGGTATGCCGAACCCTGACCACAATAGGGCTTTAAAGGTTAAAACCAGCTCCTTGAATCGGATCCGGCATGCTATCAGCAGCCAGTGCAGTGCTTTCAGTACAGACTGAATGTGCTCCCACATGGGGAGACCCATCAACAGCCAGGCCGCAGCATTCTGCACTAGCTGCAGCTTCCGGATTTGGGACAAGGGCAGGCCCATGTAGAGAGTGTTACAGTAGTCCAATCTCAAGGTGACCATCATATGGATCACTGTTGCCAAGTCATTGCATTCGATGAAGGGAACCAACTGCCTAATCAGCCAAAGATGATAAAAGGCTGACTTGGCAGTGACTGCTACCTGGGCCTCCATTGTTAAGGAGGCATCCAAGAGCACTCCCCAAGCTCCTATCCTCTGGTGCTGGTGCCAACTGTGCTCCATCAAAGGTCGGGAGTGGGATCCCTACCCCCAGACCACCCCAACTCAGGCACAGGACCTCCATCTTCATCGGATTCAATTTCAATCAACTTGGTCTAGGCCAACCAGCCATGGCTTGTAACACCTGACCCAGATCTTTTGGCATAGTCAGACTAGCCACCCAACAACAGATAGAGCTGGGTATCATCTGCATACTGGTGACACCCAAGCCCATGCCTTCAGGCAATCTGGGCAAGGAGGCACATATAGATGTTAAATAACATCAGGGAAAGTACCACCCCTTGAGACACTCCCAAAGTCAGTAGATGCCTTCAGGACAGCTGTTCCCCTAATGCACCCTTTGTCCCCGACCCTGAAGGAAGGATGCAAGCCATTATAAGGCTAACTCTTGAACTCCAGTGTTGGCAAGGTGGTGGATCAGTAGCTGATGGTCGACCATGCCCAGCAACAACAGCACCGCTGATCCACTTCGATCCAGATGCCTCCAAAGGTCATCCATGAGGGCGACCAGTGCTGTCTCCATCCCATGTCCCGGGCGAAAGCCGGACTGGAAGGGACCTAAGATGGAAATGTCCTCCAAAAACTTCTGTATCTGGACTGTGACAGCCCTCTCAATTAACTTGCCCAAGTAGGGCATGTTGGAAACTGACCGGTAGTTAGCCAATTCGGCCAAATCCAGGGATGGTTTTTTCAAGAGGGGACGAGCCATGGCATCCTTAAGTGCCCCAGGGAACAAGCCATCCAAGAGGGACTTGTCTCGAAACCCATCTCGAAACCCATCGTGACCCAGTTTAATGAGCCACGATGGGCACAGATCAAGGAGGCACGTGGTAGGGTGTACAGTTAGGAGCAGTTTGTCAACTTCTTCTACACTGATTGGACTGAAAGAATCCACAACCTGATAAGAAGACGTGCATGGGGCCTCGAGTTCACTCACTGTCTCAACTGTGGTGGGGAGGTTACAGTGGAGCAACAAGACTTTATCTGTGAAATAGCTCACAAAAGCCTCACAGCCAATGTCCAATTCCCTTTCATTTGACCTGCCTTGTGGCAGAGTTGTCATGGACCAAATCATTCTAAATAACTGGCCTGGGCGTGAGCTTGCAGATGCAATCAAAGTTGTGTAGTAGTCTTTCTTCGCAGCTTTGACTGCCATCTCATAGGATCACATAAACATCCTATAAGATGTCCTTGTAGATTCATTGCAGGCACGCTGCCACTTGTCTCTCTAGCCATCTTAGCTCTCACTTCATCAGTCGCAACACCTAGGTGTACCAGGGTGCCAGGCTAGTGCGAGGGTGCAGAGGGCATTGTGGAGCGATCTCATCAATGGCTGCAGAGTCAACTATACCAATCTTCCACAAGTGCATCTAACGAGCCGACAGGGGACATTGGATCCCGCAGGGCCATCTGAAGCCGCATTGGGTCCATTTGGCTCCGCAGACAAGCTAAAATATACTCACTGCCTAAACAGGGTCGGGCTGAAACATTCAGAGAGGCCATCAGGGCAAAGTGATCCGACCATGGCACTGCCAAGGCAGTGATCCAGTCCATTGTAACCCCTGCCATGAAGATCAAATCAAAAGCGTGTACAGCCCAGTGTCACAACAGAGCCGGGAGGGGGGGCCGGGGACAGGCATGACACGCAGGGAGAGGGAGTCGTTACATATTGGGAGAGTCCTAGAGCCACCAGGGACAATACCGGGTCCGTTGCCTTAGTGGAGGCTGCATCATCAGTGTGGACAATGAAATCATCCAAGACTAACAGTCTAGGGTGTTCCAATGCCCAGCCCAAGACGGCCTCCATCAGGGATGGCAGGCTACTGGCCAGTGTGTTAGGCGGTCGGTACACCAGCCAAATTGCCAAACTCTCTCCAGCTTCCCACACTAGGCCGGCATATTCTATGCCCGTGGTCTTCGGAGGCGGGAACACCCTGGAGGAGTAAGCCTCCAAAATGAATAGAGCCACTCCCCACCCCCACCCCCTAGTCCACGACTGGTGAAGGACCGAGAACCTGGGAGGAGCCAACTGGGAAAAAGCTACTGTCTCCCTTCTCGCACCCAGGTCTCGGTCATGCACACCAGGTCTACATTCTGCTAGTGCAGAAAATCCTGAAGGACCATGGTCTTATTATTGATAGACTTGGCATTACACAACACCAATGTTGGAGGGGGTTATTTGTCCTAGCCCCACTAATGGCAACCCTTGGGATGGGACGTAGGCTGGAAGGGAGGGCGAGCTACTCTGCTTCTTCTCCATCCCCTTCCTTTATCTCCTTGCCTAGCCCCTCCCCAGGAAAGACCTCTACCTGAGACCCTGGAGAGCCACTGCCAGTCTGAGTAGACAATACTGAATTTGATGGGCCAAGGGTCTGATTCAGTATAAGACTGCATCATCCGTTCTGCAGCATCTGACCAAGAGCAGACATCACGACTGAACGTACATAAATATCTCCCACAAAAGTTTTTTTAGGCTTCAAAGCCAGTGCAGGGGTCCTGTTCAGGATCTCAACTCCCTCACATCATTCCCCCAAAACCAGTCACACAGATACATACACATATGCACACACACAGAGCTGCTAAATATTCCACAAGCACAGTATACAGGCACCAGGTGGACACACAGGTATCTGTATTTCCATGGGGAATAATAAAATTACAACGAAAGATTTTCTAGTAGCTTGATCCTATTGGATTAAACTTGATCTTACTGGAGTCAATAAGAGCACCTTCTTGTATTCCTCTGGCTTTGTTTCCCTTAGGCGTTTCTCACACCATATCAATTGTCTGTCTCAAAGACTTGAAGAGGCTCACAATGATGAGAAGTGATGCTCTGGACTACAGTTCAGCTCAGGTCTAATCCAAAGCAGTCAAACAAATTCTTCCCCTAGCTAAAGGAGAGGATGAATCAACACATGCTTTGTAAAGCATAAGGCTTTGCGCACTTTGATCTGTGAATGTGATTGCTAGGTAGAAACAAGCAAATGAGATCTAAGGTGTGTTTTTCCATTTCATTTGTCTCACAAGAACAGAGTTCTATTATTGGGCAAAGCTATTCATGAAATCACCAGAGGAGATGCTTTGTACCTTGTAATCTTCACTGATAACTAACACTGGTAGACACATGCATTTTGGCAGACCACATGGTTGCTCCATCTCCAAATCGCTTGCAGGATTGCACGTTGAAGAGCACAATGGACCACATGTTTTCCCCAGTGATAACATGCAAAAGCAGGCTCAAGAACACTCAGACACAGAAAAGTACCCAGTAAGATATATGAACCAGACTCTCGGTTAGATGTAAGTATCAAAAGATGGTTCCTGAATCCGCTGCGAGAATGAATTTTATCAGCTCCAGGATACTGGATATTTGAGTTCCATGATCAAAAAATGGTGGGATAAAGTGTAATAAAATAAACACATTCTTGCTTTTTAAAAGAAGAGGAACACACTTTTGTGCAACACAATCACAAAATGGAAGCCAATGGTTTATGGGATGGGGCATGGACAGCACAGCCTCTTCCATATTGTCCAGCAGCTGATCCAGGAAGAAAATGTTGGTGAAATGAGTCATACTTTGAAAATACCAAAAAGAATTCCTATCATTATTAAAGGTAAAGGTAAAGGTTCCCTTGCTCGAAAGCCAGTCGAATCCGACTCTAGGGTTGTGGTGCTCATCTCTGTTTCAAAGCGGAAGAGCCAGCGCTGTCCGAAGACGTTTCCGTGGTCATGTGGCCGGCATGACTAAACACCAAGGTGCACGGAACGCTGTTACCTTCCCACCGAAGTGGTCCCTATTTATCTACTTGCAATTTCTTGCTTTCAAACTGCTAGGTTGGCAGGAGCTGGAGCTAGAGACAGGAGCTCACCCCGTCATGCGGCACCCGGGTCTCGAACTGCTGAACTACTGACCTTCCACAGCTTGCAGTTCAGCGTCTTAACCACTTGAGCCACCGCAGCTGCCCTATCATTATTACAGCATAGTTAATACGAAAGGCACACATTCAAAGCAACAAGACAAAAATGACACACTCTTCCCCAAAGGTTGCCAGACCCCCAGTGGAGGCGGTTTTACCATAGAGCTTTTGCCTAAATACCAGAGTATCACCCAGAAGTCACTGCCATAATAACGTCACTTCCTGTGCAACATCAACAATGCGGCCTAGGCCTTCTTTCTACTGGTAAGTCACTCCAATTCCCCACCAGTTGCCAGGACAAACCCTAAGAAACAGCCAATCTAAATTTCAACAGGAAAGGAGACCAATGGATAGAAGAAAAGGGGAAAGTATGGAAAATATGGAATGAATATTAGCTACCACAATTATACAGGCTTCAGCCGTATTTCAATGCAGGAAAAGAGTCAAGAAGAGAGGTTAAGAGACAGGTTTTAAGGAAGAAATCTGGAACAGGCACTCCCTTTGGGAGGGACTTCTACGCTTAAGCAGCAGCAAGGCAGACCAGGCAAAAACATCTGCTAGAGCAAGAAAGAAAAATCTGAAGAAAAATCTAAAAGAAGATCGTCAAAAGAATTGCATGCAGACCTTCCAACTCCAACAGAGATAGAACAATGGGGATCTAACATCTAACAATCAGAAAACACTAAGTAACTTCATCCGACTTGGCTTCTATTTCCTTTGCACTTGGTGTGTTTTCTATAATTAGTCTCCAGCTTTGCTAATATAAGGAAGGCTATTTATTTTTACCCTACGTCGTCTGCCTGACAGGGGGACCAGAGCACTTCAATCAGTGCTTAGAAAAAGCTTTTGCTTCTGACTGTTTTTCATCTTTCCAAAGAGAGCACTTCAGTGGCGTCCAACACATAGCTACGCAAGATCATGCTTCAGTGAACTCTGATTTTCTCCATTAAAGCCCATCCACAACTCTGAGGTGCTACACAGCAGTTTGGGATGCTCTATTATAAAAACCCGGGCATACTTGGAGCCCAATAGTGACTCAAGATGATGTGCAAGCCCAAGCAATAGAACAAAGTTTCAGTCCAGTGGCACCTTCAAGACCAACAAAGTTTTATTCACAGTATAAGCTTTCGTGTGCAAGCACACTTCCTCGGATACCATGAAAGCTTATTTCGTGAATAAAACTTTGTTGGTCTTGAAGGTGCCACTGGACTCAAACTTTGTTCTGCTGCTTCAGACCAACACAGCTACCCCACCTGAATCAAGCCCCAGTAATGTTATAGTGTGAATGTTATTGTGACACATACAACAGCCTCCACAGAGAAGCCACAAGCCTATTGTACCCTACACCCTAGGTAGAAAATGTTGGAACTATGCCTACCAGCTATAGCATAGTTGTTTCACACCAGCTGTGCTGTGTAGTCTCCCAGCTCTGGGTTCATCTAAGCATGTTGTTTTGACCTAGTCAACTAAGCACACTGGTTAAATAAGCTCCCAATAAGAACCAAGAATGAACCTCCATGGGTATAAGTATCAACTATAGCCACAAATATTCATCAGATCTCAGAAGCTAAGCAGGGATGGCCCTGGCTAATATTTGGATAGGAAACCTCCAAGGAATACAGGGTCATGACGCAGAGGCAGGCAATAGCAAACCACTTCTGAACGTTGCTTGCCTTGAAAACCTTATGGGACCACCATAAGTCAGCTATGACTAGGGTTGCCAAGTACTTACTGTAATTCGGCAGGGGATGCACAGTCCCCAGCCGGAACATTCCTCCATGGAACACCCACGCCGCACGATGCCGTCGCCAGGAAGTGGCGCTGGGCGACGCTCTGGCAAAGGGGCTGGAAACTCGATGGTACCATCGAGTTACCAGCCCCATTGCCAGAGCATCGCCCGGTGTCACTTCCTGGCAATGACATCGTGCGCCGCGTCTCCCCCCCCCCAAGGAATGGTCCTGCCAAGAAGTATCCATCCCCCGCCGAATTACAGTAAATTCTTGGGAAGCCTGGCTATGACTGGGATGGGGAGCATTTACCTAAAAAACAGGGACTGGATCCAGAGATTCCCTTCTGGTCATAGGGCAAGTCTTCCAGTGACAAAGAAACTCTGCTGTGGGCAGGACACAATTGGTTCTAACCCAAACTGGCTGGATTGAACCCCAAGACTTTCCAAACAGCTGGACATAAACATGTTGTTTCTAATCTGAAGCAACTACAAGCCAATCACTTTCAGGAAATTGGATTGTCTTCAGGTTACTTCCATGGCCTGAGTCTCATCTCTACAATGTTCTCAAATTTTTAAACAAGGCAACATAGGACAATCCCCATGTGGCTACTCTCCTCACTGCTCCATGCTATAACAGCATGTAATGAACTTGCACAACCTGAGCGCCACCAACCCATCACACAGCCCTCAAGGGTAAAAAAAAATCCCCTTGTTTTGGTGCCAGAGAGAAACTGCACAAGCAGGAAATTATTTAAGCATTTGGCAGGCCAGGTAAAAACACAGCAGGAGGCATTTTTTAAGCTTGGTGGGTTACAGGCTGTTCAGACATGGCATATAAATAGAAGCTTCTTTTATTGCAATTTCAGATTCTTTATATATATAGTTGAAGCACCACCGAGCAGGCATCCCTTCTCGTGCAAGAGTGAGGGGGTGTCATCACAATGGCCTCTCATTCTGTGCAGGGAAGACCACCTGCCACCATGCTCCTTCTAGACGGGTAGCTGTGTTAGACTGCCCCAAAGGAAGTAAACAGGAGCCCAGTTCCATCTTAAAGACTAACAAGTATTTCAGCATAAATTCACTTCACCATATCATAAAGGAGACATGCCTCATCTACGCTATCAGATCCTGCATAAAATGACAGGGAAGCTTCAACGGTTTCTGTGATGGTGGCAGAAAGCAAAAGTGAAACAAGTTTCTCTCCTGGCCAAAAGCAGCAGGAGACAGACTTTTGCCCTAGTTTTGGTTTGGCAGGCATTCTTCTCTGTACAATGTGAGCATCTCCAGGAGACCTCTGCCCCAGTCCACTCTGTGGTGTCTATTAATTTTATACTGTGTGTGCCACCTTAGAATAGCAGAGCCACCAGATTATGCTTATGGACGAGGGCCTAGGGCTTGGATGCAGAACATCAGCTG
The DNA here is from genome assembly GCA_029375565.1 of Gekko gecko. Lineage (NCBI taxonomy): Eukaryota > Metazoa > Chordata > Lepidosauria > Squamata > Gekkonidae > Gekko > Gekko gecko. Next base: position 14,345,754 of record JAPDNY010000012.1, on the reverse strand, counting down.
ACAGGGTTGCCACCTCTGGGTTGGGAAATACCTGGAGACTTTGAGGGTGGGCCTGGGGAGAGCATGGTTTGGGGAGGGGAAGGACATCAGCAGGGTACAATGCCATAGAGCCCACCCTCCAAAGGAGCCTTTTTCTCCAAGGGAACTGATTTCTGTCATCTGGAGATCACTTGTAATACCGGGAGACCTCCAGGCCCCATCTGGAGGTTGGCAATCCCACCAACTGATCACTTCCTGTCTGAATGCAAGATGCCACTATCTGGGAAATGGGGAGAGTCAACCAACTCCAATTTAAATTCTGAAAACATCAATCAAGCAGCATTGTCTCCCAAGGGCAATTACAACTGGGAAGGCTCAATAACATTTCAGAGCTAGAAAGTGTTGCCTTTTGGCTGGAACAAAACTCAAGAGAAGTTCAGAAATAAGCTCAAACTCTACTTTCACCCTTGCATTTGTGGTCCACATTCTTCCTTGCCTTTTTCCGAAAGATCATCATGTAAAGTATGAAAATTTCTCTTTAAATTCAGACATTATCTAAACATAAAATTCATAAAAACTAAGATGCTCCTATTATTACCTCCAATGACATTAAGGGTTCGAGACAAGCATATGAATCTTCATAGGTATTCTGAATACCAGTACCTCAGTATACAGCAGCTCTCTGCCACACAACACAGTAAGTAAGACACTGCCTGCCAAATCCTTTAGCATGCAAGTGACCATAGCACCTCTTATTTTCCATTCCAATAAAATCTGGAGAGCTCCCAAAATAATGATACTAAATGGACACACTCCGGCCTCTTTCAGATATTGAATAACCCTAACCTGGGGTCTGCAATCCTTCTGAGCCACTGGGCACCTCTGAAATTCTAACACAGGGTTGTGGGACAACTCCAAAATGGCTGTTACAAGGAGGCAGAGCCAACCACAAAATGTCAGGGAGTGAGGTTACACTTAACAACAATTGTAACAACAATTGACTCTTTAGCATTTCAGGCAGAAGTTCTGTTCAACAGGATGGACATATTGTTTAAAACACTTTTGTGCATACACAGAAGTAAACATGTTGAGCTAGCTAAGAAACACTTATGTAGCAGTAACTGTCACATTTCCAGTGGCTCATCAGAAGCTCTGTTGGCCCCCATCCACTTTCTAAAAACCCTTGGCTGGCCCCAGGAAAGGTGTCAGCCGGCCCCATGGTGCCCGCGGTCACCGCGCTGGGGATCCCTGCCCTCATCCTTCTCCAATGGTAACCATAAAACAAGGGGCCTTTAGAATTCCTCCCGTATCGTGTACAGAGAAAGCATCAGTGAACGGGAAAACAAACACACATACTTAAATGTGCTAACAGTATAATTCACATAGGTATCTCCGAATGGTTTTTACTCAGTTTCGATTAATAATCTGAAAGGTACAGGGCAAAGTAACATTAAGTATTTTCAAGTCGTCTCTTCAGCTTCACTATTCTAGGATTTTGGCAACAGACATTAAAGTGTACATACTGATAAATGTTTTTGAATAGGCCTGGCATTCATAAAATAATGACCTAATGGAGTCCCAAAAGGGATTCCACACACATAGGCTTTTGCATCAGTATAAGATTCCTTTATCAGGATCTTGCGCTACCAGTGCTAGGAGGGAGCATCAGGGCCTTGGTCTCTATGCCCTGTTTGTAGGTCCTCCAGTGGGTGAAGTGGGATGCTGACCTATATGGCTCACTAGTCTGATCCAACGTCCTTCTTCTTATAATTTGCTATCTATCTTTGGGCCCTAACAGCTGTACTTTTGCATTTAAGCCAGTAATGCTTCTACCTGAACTGAAGTATCCAATATTTGGAGATAGGTGGAAAGCCCATTTACTTGAACACATTTGCATCACACATTTCTTCTAAAGAGCTCAGGGCTGTATACTTGAAGCTACCCGCCTTTTGCTCTAGGTTGAGGCACACTGGCTTGCTGAAGGTCTGAAGATCTTTTCTGATTCAGGTTCAGAACTGTGTCCCCAACATTATGATGGCCTGCACAAAAGTAGGAACCTCAAGATTTTACTACATCTGTGAAATAATCAGCACTGCCAACATTTTGAGCTGAGCAAGATTACATGAATACCTAGAGAGCATCGGCATGAATTAAATCTCCCAGCTTGTTAAGTGGTACAGTTTTTCATGCTGCCAAGTTGATCATTAACACACAGTCAGAGCCTAGATAATTGCTGAAGCCCAGTTTTTGATGGACAAGGCTGAGCAGTTATTTTAGATATTTTGAAAGATTCCAAACCAGAGCACCCCTTCCATCAGTTAGTGCTAAGGAATCATAGTCAACTAAGCAATGCCATGTGTTAAAGATCTTGATATTATTATAAAACAGGAGCTCATCTGTTCAGACACATAAACGTTATATAAAATTGTAACTCCAGAGCATAAAAGAAGACCTGTGTTGTATGACACCGCAGAGTCCACATCCTATCTCCTCCACCATCAACTGCCCCTGGAAGTGTCCCTGCAGGGCAAGAAGGAATAGCTCTTCTGCACTATCACCCAGCAACCTAGTATGTAGTGCCCCTGGGCATTTATATCCTCACGGCTGCTCACAGAACACTTTTATGCAACTAACTGGCAAACAAGCCTAACAATGACAAAATATAAAAGGCAACGAGCACTTCTTAAAAATAGATATTAGTTTTCATCTGCAAGTACCAGATACAGCAAAGATAAGAAAAACACAGGTAAAAAGAGTTTGAATCCAGTGGCACCTTTAAGACCAACAAAGCTTAATTTAAGGTATAAGCTTTCATGGTCAAGCACACTTCTTCAGATACCTGAATCTATCTCCAGGAAAAAAGATACCTGAATCTATCTCCAGGAAAAAAGTAATCCCTATGCCATCAGTTCAGCCTGAATGTCTCACAAAAAAAGAACTGGCTTTACCAGCATTCTAAGTTCAACAGGGAAAGGATAAGGCACAAAAGCCAGGAGAAGGAGTTCCATAGTCTTGGTGCCACCACTCAGAAAGGCCTGTCAGAAGTGCCTGCATTTTGAACCTCTGAAGTGAAATGCAAAGCATGGTCTCTCCAACTGACCCAAGTTACGTAGGTTCATACAGGAGAAGATGGTCATTAAGATACCCCAGTCCCAAGCTCTCTTGGTCTTTCAAAGCTCAAAAAGAACACTTGGAATTGGGCTCAGAAACAAACTGGAAACCTCTGAAGTTTCATTAAGCCTGACATAAGATATTCATAGCAACTAGCCTCGCTTTGATCCAACTGAAGTTCACAAGAACTTTTCAAAGGCAGTTCCATACACGGCATGTTTCAGTTGTCCATTCTAGAGGTTACTAGGTAAGTGTGGCCAGGTCATACTTTTTAGGAAGGGTCACATTTGGCAAACAGTACTCTATTTCATTGGCAACACCGAGTCTGAAACCATATTGAAGAAGGGTCTCCAAGAAATGCTACAGTCAAGAAGCTGCAACAGTCAAATCACCTTGCCCCTAAATGAACTAGCCCTGTAGTTAAAATTGGTGATATCAAGAACTCTTTGCACCAAAGCTGCACCATAGCCTCTTTAAGCGGATCTGGTGCCAGCAACCCCACCTTTATTAGGACTTCTTCCACCACTACAGCAGCCAGTTCTCCTGGGGTGTCTTCAGCAGTCACATGGTACAAGAGTCAAACAGGCTTGTGGTTGGTCTCACTTCTCCAAAAATCCTGTCCACATTCTCAGGTTGTACGTATGGAAAAAAATGCCCTTCAAAATTGGACAAGCAGAAGCTGTGGATTCAACTTTGTACCTAATGCAGCATTCAAGCAGGAGAAGATGCAAGTGAATCCAGCTGTGAAAATGTTTATCAAATGTTTATCAAATTGGTCACAGACACATCTCCCCTGGCCCCTAGCCTGGTGGACACTCATGAGGCAGACCTCTATTGGAGAAAAGCTCTACTGTACAGTATCTATCATCACCACAGCAGTGTAGGCCCTAAAACGAGCTCCAGCCTGGAAACAGTCAGATTTGGCCCAAGTCAATGCCACTCACTGTACCTGCCCTTTAATTGCCCTCAGCTTCTTGGAGAACCACAAGGCTGAATGGGCCATGAAAACATATGGGATACTTTTGTCATCATGGATGGCTATTAACCATCGATAGACTTATCCTCCCATGAACTGTCTGGTCCTGTTAAAGCCACCTTTAGCTTTAAAGACAGCAGCCATCACTACACAGTGCAGCGGCAAATTCCTTCAATTAAGTCCACACTGGGTGAAAAAATACTTTATTTTATTTATTCTGAATCTACTGCTAATTGATTATATCTGAAGCCCTAGGTTCTGGCATTGTGGGAGAGTGGGTAAAAGTTTTATCCACCTTCTCAACTATCCATGCATAATTTTGTATCACATCCTCCCTTAGGAGGGTTTTTTTCCTGAAACTGAAGCACTAACTCTGGCCTTTCCTGGTAGGGTGGGTGCTCCAATTCCTTAATCTTTTTGGCTTCCCTTTTCTAATCTCCTCTTTGGGGTGGGGCAACCAGAACGGTTCACAGTATTCAAAATGTAACATAAATTTATATGCAGGCACTATGATCCTGGCAGTTTTGTTCTCAAAAGATAAAGGCTGGGAAAAGGCCAACCTACACCCAATGTTCTACATTTAAGACACATGCTGGAAAAATAGCAGCAATTGACATGGAAAAAGCTTCTCTGTGAATACCGGGGGAAAAGGTCAGTCTTCAAAGCATTCAAGATTAACAATAGATTTTATTCTCAACCTAGGAGGCCGTCAACCAACCGATTCTCTTTCTGTGTAAGGACACATACAGAGTAATCCTTAACAAGACTAACACCCAAGAAACTTGCTGCATCCAAGTACCACTTATTGTAAATTGTATGGATATTTCATGATGTGCTTCTGTGGGGTTTCAACCAAGGCACTCTGAAGTTTTCAAAATACTTCTCCTAGATTTGCTGGGTTCTCAGATCAGGTCTTGTGCATTCAAAACAGAATAGCCGTTGCTAGTCCAAGACTTTTTTTTTTTTAAACCACAAGGATACACCACTGACATACTCCGGCTTCAGATAGTTCAAGGAGTGAAAGGGTGGTACATCTTAGTCCCTGCCCTGGGCTGGAAGCAAACACAGGGGAAATCTCTGTATAAATACAGAACCTTTATGCACAAGGCATATATCAGCTGTAAGGCTTTTTTTTTAACCCATGTTAACACCATATCCAAAAGCCTGAAAACAACCATACAGGTTCTAAAGGGGGAAAGCTAACCTCTTTGCAGCAGATTTCCCACAGATATCAATCAACTTCAGATAAGAGCCATCAGCAGTCCTCACACAGCTGTCCTTAAATAAACAGAGTTTCCCAAACAAAGAAAATGGAGAACATTAAATGCATTGTGTTTTCTTCTACCCTGAAACCCAAGCATAGCATGCAAGAAATCATAAGAACACCTAATGGCTCCTACGGAGCCTCATTACAGTTATAGGGGGTAGCCATAGTAGTCTGTTGCAGACTAACAAACTTAACAGATTTACTGCAGCACAAGGTTTTGAGATAGAAAGCTAACATCATCATATTATGAAGTGTTACCTGCAGTTGGTAGAGGGGTATGTGTTTGTATATACGTTATATGCCCAGATGGGTACAAAGAGTAAGGGGTGTGTGTTATAAAATAAGGCCAGAAGATCAAACAATCAAAAGACAGGTATATGCAGAATACATATGAAGATAAGATCCAGTTGAAAGAATATAAACATTTCTGTCAGAATGGGTGCAGACCACTGCCAGCTAGCAAAAACTGGCAAAGCAAACTGAATTGTGCATAATATATAAACCTAACTATGAATAACCCATTCCCAGTCTCCACTGGGCCAAAGTTTGATAGCTTCATGCTGGAGTACCTTTGAAATTTCTTCCCTGGAACATAACAAGTCTGTTACCAAGTGCCCAGGGACACTAAGATGCCCACTCGTAACTGCAGAAAGGAATCGTGTTTGCTTTTCGCAATGTCGTGAGATTACATCGCAGACCAAATGTTAGCAAATGAGCATATAGTAAACTAATTTGGTTTTGGGTACAGATACTTCCAGAACTATTGAGTAATGCTGTAGTGCCACTGCTTTCCTGTTTCCTAGTACAGTTTAACTTACTGATCTTAAGCTCATATTTGAACTTTAGTCTAACAGGTAGCAGCAAAAGCTGGGGGGAGCATAACTTCTGATCACAGATGTAAAATATTTTGAGGCTGTGATCACCAAAGCTGAGACACTCAAACAGCTCCCTGAAACTCAAGAAACAATATACTTGCTAGCCTGTCAGGCATCACCAAGATCTCCGAGGCGCTGGCTGTCAGACTAAACACAGCTATCCCTCTGGAACCAAGGAATTTTGATGTTCCAGTCAATTTTCACTCCCTTTCATGCTTAAAGCTCCCCTGAACACCATTCTTCAAAAGCAAGCAGGCAAGCTAACTTTTTATCTGAATGAGCGTAACTTCTCAAGAACGCCAGAGAGGTGGCTCGTCCAAATAACGAAAAGCAGTATGCAAATGATTCAAAGAGCAACCTCACAGTAGCATTGGTTAGAGTAGACTACTGACAACAGTAGCAGTTGCACGATCCTTCAAGCGTCGTAACCTGCTAATCTGAAAAAGACCTAGCTTTTGAACCTCTGTCTTCAAACAAGCTACAGCTCGCATAGTGTGCTGGTCCAGACTGTTGGGCTAGAATCTGGGAAACTTAGGTTCCAGTTGTCACTTTGCCATGAAACTTCCTCAGTGAGCTTGGGTCACTCTCCTAAACTCTCACACAGGGTGATGATAAAAAGGGGAAGGAAGAACTCCGAGTTCCTTGGAGAAGAGGTGAAACAAATATGGACTAAATAAAACAGATTATGGGATGGAGCTACACACTACAGGCAGCTAGCCAGAAATTGCTGAAGAAGGTGCCTTAAGAGTTCATTGTGGGAAGCATCCTAAGTCAACACACATCCTGAACATCCTAAATAATATATTTGGTAAAAAATGTTAATAAAATTAACGAAGAGAAGAGAAGAGAAGAGAAGAGAAGAGAAGAGAAGAGAAGAGAAGAGAAGAGAAGAGAAGAAGAAGAGAAGAGAAGAGAAGAGAAGAGAAGAGAAGAGAAGAGAAGAGAAGAGAAGAGATTTATACCCCACCCTTCACTCAAGTCTCAGAGCGGCTTACAAACCCCTTTCCCTTCCCCTCCCCACAAGAGCTTGATAGTCACCACAGTGCCCTTACATTCAGTGGTCAGGACGCTGGAAGCTGGTATTACTGCTCAATGTGCAGTTGGCTTGAATACCGCCAGCCTGCTTTCATGTTTTCATCTGTTTGTTTTTAAATGAAAGCTGAAAACAGAGGGAAAAGTGCTAGAATATACCAGAGGGGGCCAGGCTTCTGAAGTTCTGTGACTGCAGCCAGCAACTGGTTTTATCTGTTTGCAGAAACAGGATCCAGGAATGCATAAGGAAAGAAGCTTCAGAGGGTTAGCCGTGTTGGTCTGCAGTAAAACGGCTAGATTCGAGAGCCCGGCAGCACCTTAGAGACCAACAAGATTTTTGGAGGCCGATGCTTTCGAGAGTCAAAGCAGATGAAGCTAAGAAGGACATTCAAACACAATTATTTCATTGTAGAATAAAAATCTATATAACTGGCACACGGCTCCTTCATTCCATTGTAGGAAGGCGTATCCCCAGAAAGCCACAGGGGTGAGATCCTAATTGAGTAGAGTCTGCCTCGACAGTAATGGAATCATACTGGGAGAGGGCTGAAGGTCCAAGAAACATTTTACAATACGCACAAGGGCAACTATGTTCCATATTAACATGGCTCCTCCTCTACGTCAAGAGGCAACCAGCAGTCTCCAGAAGAGTCAGCTTATTGCAATGCATCTTGTCTAATGAAATAAGAAACAAGATGTGCTAATGAAACAGCAGTAGTTGCATTTAGAACACCCTGAAGTGCTACAGAAATGCTAAGTGCTTCACATATATTATCACTATAAACCTTGCAACAATCCTGAAGGCAGGCCCTGTATTACTGAGCGGCTTGCCAAAAGCCACCTGGGCGCTTATAGGTAAGGGGAAATTTGAACTGGAAGATTTCTGTCTCGTGTTCTATACCAGCTTTAGAATAAAAACTTTTTTCTTTCAAGACAGCAGTTTTTAACCACGCGTATGAAACAAGGCTAAGTGTCAGACATTATTTTCGCTGCTAAGCCAGAAGCAACCAGATCCACAGTATCTTATCTGGTCAACGTGTTAACAGAAAGGCTTCAGACCTCAAAGGCATCAGGTCAAGAATGCTCTTTATTTGGAGGCAAATTCCATTAGGATGAGAGTCATTTGACTGAGTGTTCACTCACTGACCTTTTAAGCCCAGACACACTTTTTAAATTCAGTCATTTGTAAGAGACAGTGTACTTTTTTTGCACTGAAAAAGTGGGAGGAAGAGGTTATTGACTTTTACTCACTGCTTTAGCAGCAAAAGAAGAACCACCATTAGACTGCTTTACGTATTGTGTTTTTAGTAATGAGTAAGGCAGCTCCCAGGGCTAAACACAGCAGGGACAAATCCCATTCCATGGACAGCTCTTACATGACTGGGGGAGGATTAAGCTCCCTCGCATCTTTCCTTTATCTCCCTGCAGAATATTGGACTACAATTTCAACTACATGCAGGTCATGCCTTAACATCAAAAAAACTGAAGGAAAGTGAATTACCAGATGCAAAGAAAAGTCACGGCTCCAATGCTGCCTCACAGTTACGGAGCAGAGAAGGTTTCAGCAGGTGCATCTGCCCCCCACTCCACTGTAACAAGCTACACCCCATGAAACACCATCTTCTGCCACAAAACTGCAGAAGCCCTGCCTCCAGTTATCCTGGAGGGAACAGGCAAAAGGTGGAAATATGCAATAAAGAATATAAATTGGGTCCCATGTCACAGAACGGGATTAAAGGTGGGCAGCAAGTCAGATAAGACTGGAAGACTACTGTTATCAAATTTAGCAGCTGTCAGAGTCTCCTCCCCACCCCACACACCATTCCTGACAACTGTTGCAATACCATCAGAACCCCACTCCTGCTGGAAACATTTCTTATATGAGCAAGACGCAAAGCCATGATGAGCTATCCAAAAAAAAAAAACCGACAGAAAGCGGCAAAGATGACAAGCCTGCATCCTCTCTAGGGACACCATGGAGAAAGGCTGATGTGCCCATAGGTATGAATGCCCTGCAGCAGCAGAACAGAAGGCCTCCCCACGGAGGGGGGAGAAAATAACTTCCTTCCTTGCAAGCGTTTTGTTTCGGCCTCATTGAACCTATCCTTGCCCGGTTTGCTGGTAAATGCTTAACCTCAAACTGAAGTCGCCCTGCTGGCCAATGTACACGTTTTCAGCCCCCCAACAAAACTATCCAGCCTGCCGGGAGCGTATTTCCCCAGCACCGCCAGTGACTCAATCTCCGCTGGCTTGCCAAGGCACAATGAACCCCAGTTACCCGGGGTGTTTCAACACCACCACCCACACACATGCACAAGTCCACTCTGCCCAGTTTGCCACTTGCATTTCAACCCCCAAAAGGAATCATCCTAACCAGGGGGGGCAGCTGCATTTAAAACAACAACAACAACAACAACAACCCGCCCCTGCGAATCCCTCCTGCCCGGTTCGCCAGTTGCATTTTAACCCCTCACCGTTTTACCATCGCAATATATTCCCCCGTTAGAGTATCCAGCTTGCCAGCAGTGTTCCCCCTGAGCTGAGTTAGTGTGAGCTAGCCCACAGTTTTTTAGCCTCCGGCCCACACATTTTTTTTTGTCTTAGCTCAGGAAGGAGGGCTCCGGAGCAGACTACATTTATGCAGCAGCCAGTGGCTCGCAAAGTGGAATTTTAGCTCACCAGACTCCGCGGCTTAGAGGGAGCACTGCTTGCCAGAGTGCACGCCCGCCTCCCCGGTCCCCAAAACTGAAACTACCCTTGCAAAAACAAAACACCCTTACCAAAAAAACACACCCAACTCTCCAGTTTCCCAGCAGTACCTGTCCAGTGTGCCCAGGAATTACCAGGGCCCCCTCCCCGATGAAACCACCTGGATTGCTATTATTCTCCCCCCCCGCCCCATGGGAGCCTCCAGCCTGGGCTCTCCGGTGGGCTGCCCGAGCCCGAGCCCGCTCTTCCCACCCACCCCTCCCGCCGCCCGAGCCAGGTAGGTCAGGAGCGGGGCACCCGCCCGCCCCTCCCCGGCTGTCAAGCCTCGCCCGGGCCCGGCGGCGGCGGCGGCGGCGGCGGCGACTCACAGTCGAGGTGCTTCTTCTTGGGGCCCATGACTTCGTGGGTCGTGGCCTTGCAGACGGCTTTGGCGATGGCCGAGCCGGTGACACTGTGCTGCGCCGCCGTGATCCGGTCGGTGATCGACTGGCCCGACATCATGATCGCGGTCCCCGGCGTCGCCCTTTTGGCCCCGAGCGAGGGAGAGGAGAGGCGAGCGGGAGGCGGCGGCGGAGGAGGAGGAGGAGGAGGAATTTCTCGACGCCCAACGGAGCACAACCCCCCTCAGGAGGAGGAGGAGGAGGAGGAGGAGCGCCGGTCGCCGCCCCACCGAGGCCCGGCCCAGTCGGCCCGGCCCCTGCTGACGCCCGCGGGGACTGCCTGCCCGTCCGCCCGCCGGCTGAGGGGTTCAGTCGAGGCCAAGCGGAGGGGACGCCCCCCGGAGGGCGGGCGCGACACCCGCCGCCGCCTCCACCCTCGGCTGCCTGCCTGCCGGCTCCCCCGCCTGCCTGCCTTCCTCCCCCGGCTCTGCCCGGCTCCGCTTTCCGGGGAACCCGCCCCCCCCCTCGCTTCTCCTCTCCTCCGCTCCGAGCCACGCTCTTCCCTTCCCTCCTCACGTTCCCACTCCCAGACAAAATGGCGGCGGAGCTGCGGCGTCAGGTGACCCGGCGGCCACCATGGCGCTCCTCGCGCTCGCCCGCCCGCCCGCCCCGCCGTTAGTCAGTCAGTCAGTCAGTCAGTCAGTCAGGAATCCGGCCGGCCGGCCCCGCGCCAGTCGCTCCCCCCTCAGCCGCACCGGCGCCCCGACGCCTGCTTGGGCAGCCGGCTCCCCTCCCGTGTTCCCTCCAGGCTGAGTTAGTGCGAGCTGGTTGATCGTTTTTGAGCATTTTTTGTCTTCGCTCAGGGAGGGTGGCCCCAGAGCAAACTAATCTATGCAGCAGCTGAATTGCTGGCTCCCAGCTTTCAGGGGTGGATGAAGGCTCAGGGGTGCCCGAAGCACTGACCCATCTTGGTGCCCCCCCTCCTTTCCACTCTGACCCAGTCCACTGTAGTTGTTGACTTGTCTGACCAGATAGACAAGGCAGGTTGTAGCCTGCGACACTGCACCTTGCCAACAAAAAATAGAAGATAACCTAGGGTGCACCATGATCAATTTGCACTCGTTTTATCAATTATTATTAGTATTTTTTACAAATCTTCATTTGTTTGTTTTTCTTTTCACCCTTTTCCCAACTTTGTGGGGCCCCCTTTGGCCCTGGTGCCGCTTAGTCTGCTTAATGGTTAATTTGCTACTGCCAACTTTAATGCCAGTATCTCACAAAGTAGCATTTTTTGCTCACAGGACTCCACGGCGTGGAGGGAGCATTGCTCAGAGTCCAAGTCTGCCCGAGGGTCGCTTGCCAGGGGGAGAAATCAAACGCCCCACTTCCAGCGTCAGGGTTAGCCCAAAGTCCCAATTCACACTTGCAAGAGAATGAGGGTTACTCCAGTCCAGGCCCCTTGGCTTGAATGGATTTAGAGCAGAGTAAACAGAGGCAGAGGTGTGAGAGGGGGATAAGGCCTCCCCACTGTAGACCACTGGAGTTTAAATGTCAGTTTTTCTTTAAAAGAAAAATCTATGTCGCCCAGAAATGTAGCATAGTAGGAGGCAAAGCCCCCCCCCCCCGCCACCTTAAGATAGTTTTAAACATGGGTTGATTTTTTCACTCCATGAAATTGCTGAGCGGCTGGGTTAGAACAGATAAAAGGAAGTACTTCTTCACCCAAAGAGTGATTAACATATGGAATTCACTGCCACAGGAGGTGGTGGCAGCTACAAGCATGGACAGTTTCAAGAGGGAATTAGATAAACATATGGAGCAGAAGTCCATCAGTGGCTATTAGCCACAGGCTATAGATGGGAACTCTCAGTCTGGGGCAGGTGATGCACTCTATTCTTGGTGCTGGAGGGGGCAGCAGTGGGAGGGCTTCTAGTGTCCTGGCCCCACTGCTGGACCTCCTGATGGCAACTGGTATATTTTGGTTGCTGTGTGACAGAGTGTTGGACTAGATGGGCCATTGGCCTGATTCAACATTGGCTTCTCTTATGTTCTTATGACGCACACAGCTTAAGCAGATAGGGTGGGTGGATGTTGATAGCATCACCCAATAAAATATGAATCTATAATCGAAATAAATAGAAATCTCATTTCCCGAAGATGCCAGTTTCTCCTATTGCCTGCCCTCAAGGCTAATTCACATCATACAAAGTTTAGGTTTCACCCTGTGTCCTGTTCACAAATGTGCTTTATTTTTGTTTATTTAATCTCAGTGTTGGAAGGGACCACCAAGGTCATCTAGTCCAACCCCCTGGCAACACAGGAACCACAACTATAATACTTTGCAAGTTCCCTGCTCAGAAATTAATTTCCAGGCTCACATAGACCCAGCTTAGACTGGTGCTGTGGTGTGCCCAGAAATTAAGTTCTGAGCATGGAATTGCCAGAGCATATCTGTTGATAGGGCATGTGGACTTTGTGATGTGTGGATTGACCTTTTACCCCACAGAATGATCCCTGCAGACTCTTTCCTGGTTCCATAGGATAGGTGAAGGAAATAGCATTCATGAAGGAAAATGAGCAGGGCAAGTTTGAGGTTGTAGCCAGACAACGAGCCATAATGCCCTAAACCAGACCCAGAACACACACACAAATAATTATACACCTCCTAGCTTTTCAAGCACTTTGTAAATACCAAACAAACACCTTTGAAATAAACTCCCAAAGAATCCACTATCCCGCTAAGTTCCTTAAGAAATTTCCCTCCTTCCTTCTTCCCTCATGAACTGGAAGTTCTCTAGAAATCTCTGTGAGATTCACAATTTCAATGTGTTGACAATTCCTGGATGTTTCCCCCTCCCCCCACCGTTTCATACAAAATAGCATTTGTTGCAAAATAGCTGCAATTAAGATTTGTTGACGGTTTTTCTATCCCACTCTTCAGGCAACTTTAGCTCCAAAGCAGCTTACAACGTCTGTTGCAATATCAGGGAGAAATAGGTGTGGGTGTGTATGACAATCTTTTGATGGCATAGTCAATGGAAAATTTCTCAGATACACTTTGGGGTATTTCTACAGTACGTCTCCTAGGAGAGAGAAATCTCCAACAGCCATAATTCAATGTCTCATGTGAATATCAGCCATTCCACAAATCCATCCATCAAGAATAATTTCCAGAATACTTGGTCAACCCCAAAGATGTCCAAAAGCTTTTTCATTCAGAACCCATCAGTGATACTGGAAAGTTCCTTTAATAGTTAAGAGTTCATTCAATTAAAACATAGATATCATGGACCAGTTACTTCAAATGCAACTTTAAAAGATCTAAGAACCCACTGAAACCAAAGCTATGAAATTTTAGAGGAACCAGATTCACATCTGCCATGGCAGCTACCATTACCCAGTTATCTGAAGCACAAAGTCAATTTTATCCAGTGTTGTCAAATTATCATAGCCTCAGCCTCAACAGGTTCTCATCATTCAAGCACACATCATTTTTTATTTGTCCTTATATCACAAAATGATGCACAGAACTTTTGTGTTTACTGTTCTGCTCTGTCCCAGTTTACCCCAGAGATAGAATCAATATATGTAGTTAACTCTTACCCCCTCTGGTCACTCGTAGTCTAAGAAAACTTGGACCATGGTCTGTGATGGCTGTTCCATACAACCAATCAATGCCTATTTGGATATCTGCAGTTATGTGGGAAACAAGACTGGACATCTGGGAAGAATTGTAGTTTAGTGGTAGAGCATCTGCTCTGCATACACAGGGTCCAAGGTTCAATCCCTGGCATCTCCAGTTGAAAGGACCAGGCAGTAAGTGATGTGAAAGACCTCTGTCTGGAGCCCTGAACAGTTGCTGCTAGTCTGAATAGACAATACTGATACTGATGGACCCATGGTCTGATTAAATGTAAGACGGCTTCATGAATTCTGGACAGAATTGTCTACCTGATTGGCTGTGGCTTTCAGGAAGACATTAAATGGTCAACACCTGCTTTCAAGATCCAAATAGGGGATGCCAGGAGCGGAACCTTATGTCCACGTTACAAAGGCAGGAACAGATAGTGTGTAATTCAGAAGTGTATGTAAATCTTTTCTTACAGTCCTCAGAATTTAGCCGTCCTTCACCAAGTTCTCTGTATGTCTAGGCAACATCTCACATACTGTAGTCATGAGCTCAGGAATACATGCTCCCTAAATGAAACAGCATCTGTTCTCTACAGAATTTCTCCTGCCCTGACGTATAGCATCTCCATCTGTCTTTTTCCACAAATAGGTTACTCAGCAGCATTAATAGTATTTCCACAAGCATCTTTTCCTCATAGCATGGTTGCTAGCTGTTTGAAGTTATCTGTGGATAATTATTTCTACAGATAATTTGAAATTCTCTGTGGGTAACAGCCAGTGTTCCCTCTAAGCTGAGTTGGTGTGAGCTAGCTCACAGGTTTTTAGCCTCCAGCTCACAGATTTTTGTCTCAGCCCAGGAAGGATGGCTCCAGGGCAAACTCATTTATGCAGTAGCCAAATCGCTCACTCACAACTTTAATGCCAGTAGCTCACAAAGTAGAATTTTTGCTCACAAGACTCCACAGCTTAGAGGGAGCACTGGTAACGGTGCTTGTCTCCAAAGTTATGGCAAATTCCTGTGAACGCACCATTATGAGAGCCACAAACAGCTCCACCTTGTAAAAGAGTCCTGTGGGAAGTTTGGCCTCAACAGAATGACTCACTGAATTTTATTTATTTCCATGCCTTAGCCCAGAAGCTGAAAAGTGCATTGGATTTATTTTTTTTTTTTGCAGAACTGAGGGCACAACCCTAAGGTCATCCGGGAACTACTTAGGATGGCAACTAAGTTCCTATGCTAATGTAACATGGAGATAGTATAAACCTGGCATTGGCACAGTTGCACCCACATAGGAACCAGAAATAAGCTGAGCCAGTAGCATGTCAGGGAAGTAGCAGGATATAGTTCACAACACGAACCACAGCCAAGCACTATATACTCCTCAGCCAGGACAACCATGTCTCATATGACGGGGTGCACAGGATAAGGCTATACTTCTCTGGGTTCAAAATGCACAAGTTGGTGACCTGTACCCTTTGCAGTAACAGCCAAGGAGAAAAACAAGCAATATTACAGCACATTGCTCAAAACTTTTCCAAGTGTGCCACCCTTGGGCACAAACACCAAAGGAAAGTCTTCACTCCTCCCGTTCAGGATGCAAGGAGAATGCACCCCACACAGGTATGCCAGGCAGGGGAAATTCCCGGTCTCAGATGCTGACTGCTCTAAATCCCTCCCTAACATGTACTTACTGTGTATTGGCTCAGTAACTCTTGTGTCTGTGGGACACAGGGTCAGAGTATGTATAGCATAGAGAGAGACCCCTAAAGGAGGGAGGGGCAGCAGGCAGTGTTAATTCATATTATGAATCCAGTGGAGGGATGGTGAGATGGGAAGATGCACAGCAAAATTATGGCTCAGAGGTTAAGATGCTGAACTGCAGACCAGAAGGTCTGTAGCTCAGCAATGTGAGACCCGAGTGCCGCATGACGGAGTGAGCTCCCATCTCTGGCCCCAACTCCTGCCAACCTAGCACTTTGAAAGCAAGAAATTGCACGTAGATAAACAGGTACCACTTTGGTGGGGAGGTAACAGCGTTCCGTGCGCCTCGGCATTTAGTCATGTCAGCCACATGACCACGAAGAAGTCTTCGGACAGCACTGGCTCTTCGGCTTGGAAACGGAGATGAGCACCACCCCTAAATGCGGATTCAACTGGCTTTCAAACAAGGGGAACCTTTACCTTTAAGATAGCCAATCAGCACTAGAGGCCCCTGCCTAGGAACTGGGTCTGATGATGCAAAATCTCAGCTGATCCTCTTTCCTAAGTCTGTCTGGTAGCTCACCTCATATAGGGACTGACCAGGGATCGTTGGCCTGCTTAGCTTATGCTGCTAAATAGTGCCAAACCTTTCTCTGCAGTATTTACTGCAGAAATATGGCTGATTTTGACACCAGAGCCAGAGGAAGATATCAAATGCCATATGATGTGACTTTTCCTGTACACTCACTTGCCAGTGTGGTTAGAGGAGTGTTCCACAGTGTGTGAGGCGTAGGGTCTATGCCTGTCTCTTTCTTCTAGGTAAGCTCTCAAGAACCATAAACGTGGTATCAAAATGCCACCCATGACTTGGAAACCACATATTAAGCAATTCTGTCATAGAATTTCATGAGTGTCATTCACAGAGAGCTCCCATTTCCACATTTCCTTTTCCTTCCCTGAGATAATATCTTGTCATTTTCATAATACATAGTCTTCAAGATGAGGGCTAGTTTAAAGACTGGCTTTTGAACTGAACCATTTTAACCACGCTGGGATACGTGTAAAGGCAGCTAAGCTGATTTCAGAATGCATCTGAACTTCAGGATCTCACGTACTTAAATATATTTCAGTGAGGATCTCCCTCACTGAAATATATCCTGTAGCCACATCATCACCTTGAACATGAGGATTTGTGTCTCGTTCATGAGAACAGGAGATGTGTGCAGATGCATTCTGAACATGTTGGGAAGCGGGCACCTCAGGCCGCCCCACTGAAAATATATTAAATTTGCATGTGATGAGAACATTGGGAAAAGTTGTCATCACATTCAAAAAGCCAACAAAACCTTGCTCCAAAACAAGTCTCAAAGGACCAAACCCTGGTCCTTTGAGACTGAGGATCTGCAATGGATCACGCCAGACATATAACTGAGCGGCAAAAAGTAGCTATGGGGAGTATGGAACATGGATGTAGCACTGTGGGAGAGGAAGTCAATTCTTTCTCCCTTATTTCCCCATCAGAAAATGCTCATCCTTCCCTCCCAGCATAGTTATAAGCTCAGGGGTGGGGGGATAGGACACTTCCTTAAAGTATCCCACTGGGACCATTTGAACTGGGGGAATTATCCATGAGGATAAGCAGAATCTGGGCTTTTTTTGTAGAAAAAGCCCAGCAGGAACTCATTAGCATAATAGGCCACACCCAACAGCAGAACTTCATTAGCCTATTAGGCCACACCCCTGACAGCATGTCCATGTCACCAGAAGTGTGGTCATCCAGCCACACCCACCTTCTCCTTCTTATTCTGTTTACCTTGTTTGTTGTCAAAACCCAGGGCTTTTTTTGGAGCAGGAACTCCTTTGCATGTTAGGCCACACACCCCTAATGTAGCCAATCCTAATGAGTTTCTGCTGTTGGGTGTGGCCTGTTATGCTAATGAGTTCCTGCTGGGCATGGCCAACTCAGGAGCTAACCAGAACTCCCTTCCTGCCCATTCCTGCCCAAAAATAGCCCTGGGCAGAATTAACCCTCCTTCAATACCATGGCCCCCTGTTCCATATCAAACCCTGACCCCATGGCAGCTTTCTATAGACCCAAGATCTGAGATATCTGAGATGTGAACGTACATGACCCCCTCCCAGTGGTTTGTCCCTAAGATGCCATCTCATTATTGATCTTCTGCACTTCCCTCTGCCATTCTTTACAATTGTCTCCACCAGCTGATATGGAGGGAACCGGATCAGTCCTGTAGGTGTTTTGTGTGTGTACAGCATATGTCAAAGGCGAAAAATGAAAATGGTTGAATGCAAATTACATTCAGTCCCTTTGCTGAGCCAGCCCTCAAACAGGTTAGCTGCGATCCAGAGTGATGGAGGCTTTATGATGTGGGGTCTGGTCCATTAGCACCGGGACCGAGGCCATCAAGCAATTACAAATCAGATAGTAATGATATTTGGCAGTAACTAAACTGGATTTAAACAATCAGTCAAGCAATGACAAGCTCTATATAATGCACTATCATTTCCCATTGTAGCCATAATAGCCTGGGTATGCACTAATGAGATTATACCTTTCCACAACTCATTAGGCATGTCAAGAATACCACTTCCAAATGGAACCTCAATTCCTCCCCCCTCATTCTTTTCCTTCTCTCAATTCACCTCTCTTGAACTGTGAACTCATTATGTTCAGTTTTCCTTAATGACAATTTACCCCAAACTGCAAGTTTTCTTTTTCTGTCAGTCTTGATGCAAACACTACTAGCGAGGAAGGCAGCCTGTAAATGAAGTCAATAAATAAACCAGTTTTGCTTTTGCAAGACAGCTAGGGTTCCCTCCTCTACACATTTTATTAAATGAATACACTATTTTCTTAAAACACAATAGACTAGACACCACTCAACCCAAAGTTAAGCGTTTTCCAGCCCCATCGTCTTGCAGCGGGAGAGCTCAGCTACGTCCCTGTGCAGAGATCTCCAGACTTAAAATTGTGCTTTGCATTTTGTTTACATTAGACCACTAGAGTATTTTCCAAGGCAGTTTAACAATGAATAATAAAACCAAATCATGAAAATACAATAGCAGCAATTACCATCTGACGCCAACCTACTTCACCCTGCACAATATCACGTACTCTGGCTGTGTCTCTCCAGAGTCTATCCCAACACTTCAAATCCTTTAACTAGGGATGCTAGGGATTGGGTGTGGAGCCTTCTGCATTGAAAGCAGGGGTGGATTGGCCATTTAATTGATAGGGAGATTTCATGGTGGGCCTCTGCTCTGGAGTGCCACTGGTGGCCGGGAGCAGGCAGAACCCAAGTCCCTGTAACTCTGTGCGAGCCTCAGGTGCCACTCCATTAGCCCTGGAAGCTTCCGTCAGCTCACCCACCGTTCCCTCCTGTATTGTTTCCAATGGGGGGATAATGGAGTGAGTGAGCTAATACTCATAGTCAGCCCTACTAAGCCAAGTGGCCTTGCAGTGCTGACTTAGCTGCAGGGCTGTTGTCACTTCTCAGTCCTCCCCTGATGCAAAGGCTGTGTTCTACTACCGACCATCCCCAATGTCACAACATAGAATAGCCAGAAAAAATCATCTCAGGTAATCGCAGAGAAAACATTCAGCTGTTCCTTTAAAGCTAGTTCCACACCCTCTCTGGAACCTCAGAAATGAATCCGCTTTCCTCACCTTCTAGGCGAGTCCAGAAAGTAGGGACCACCACTCAAAAAGCTCTGGTTCTAGTCATCACTTGGCAAAGACAGGCACCGCCCACCGCTTTTAATTGCATGGGAATTCATATGAATCCGCCCTTCAGGTAATTGGAATATAAGCTGCAGGTGTCTCTTGGAGCAGAGGCAATTGAGGGTTTTAGTGGGTTGCTTTTAAATTGCAATGCTTTAAATTACAATTTGTAAGCTGCCTTGAGTCACAAGGAAAGGGAGATATTGATATTTTAATTAAGAAACACAAAGGGATTAGACCGGGGCCCCCATCTTTTTTGAGCTTGTGGACATGTTTGGAATTCTGACACAGTATCGTAGGCACAGCCACAATACGGCTGTCACAGCTTCCCTTCAGGCGCACAGTGGAGATCCTTGTGTTGTGGTGGCAGCTGCTGATAAAGCAACTGTTAAAAATTCTGCACAGCCAATCAGATCTCCAATGGCCAATCGGAAGCCTTGCTTAGCAAAAGCTCAACCTTGTCCCACCCACTTTCTATAAAAACTTGGTGGGGTCTAAGATAGTTGTCACTGGATGCTGTGGTGCCCAGAGACACCACATTTGGGATCCTTTGGATTGGACAGATTCATGGAGGTCCATCAGTGGCTACTAGCCAAGATGACTAAAGCGAGCTTCAGTCGTCAGAAGCTGCAAACTTCTGAACACCAGTACTAGAAGGCAACGTCAGGGGAAGGCCTTGGCCTGTACGTCCTGTTTGTCCATCCTTCGGGGCACTGGTTATCCATTGTGTGAAACTGGATGCTGAACCGCTGATCTGATCCTGCAGAACATCTCTGATGTTCTCACGTTCAGGTATGTAATTCCCAGGCCATGAAGTACATTAAGGCTTAAAGATCTGGCTGGATCATGTCCAAAAGGTATGCAGAATAGAAGTGCATGTCCTTTCCACCATATAAGCATGAGACAAAAGAGGAAAGAAAGGAACAACACTCTTTATATAGTATCAAGGGGGAAAGTGGTTAATAGCACTGTTGGTGTTCAAAGCATTCCATGCTTGTCATTGGGCAATTTTTACAGCATCCCTATAAGGTAGGCTCATATGATTAACCCTGTATTGCAGATAGGTGGCTGAGGGTGAGACGTGCCTAAAACATCCTAATAAGTTGGTGGCAGAGGCAGAATTGCAGTTGGTAACCTCCAGGATCACAACTCAGGGACCCATCATCAGCAGGTCTACTCAGAAGTAATCACCATTTTATTTAATGGGCCTTTACTCTCAGGAAAGTGTTCTTAGGATTGCAGCCTCATTCTCTTAGCTGCTTCTATTATACCAATGCTGCGTTTATTTCATAACAGAAATCTAGAATCAATTTCAGTAAGATATTCATTAACTACAAAAAAAAAATCAAAAGAAGGCTCTCCAGGAGGAAATGCAACAAAATAAATGTATGTTCCTGAACAGTTTCATAGCAGATGGCTTCTCTATTGCCTCTGATTGGTACTGCTGTTTCTCCTTTGTTTTGCAGTGTAGCTGGGGACGTTGCCGAGAACTTACTGGAACCACACTCCCGTGACCAGTGCTGGATTTCCTGTCTTTTCACTTTCGAATAAAATATGCCTACAGAAGAAGAAGAAGAAGAAGAATACCCTGCCCTTCACCGAAGGTGTCTCAAAGCGGTTTACAAACTCATTTCCCTTCCCCTCCCCACAACAGACACCCTGTGAGGTAGGTGGGGCTGAGAGCTCTCCTGAGATCTGCCCTTGAGAGAACAGCTCTGAGAGAACTTGTGACTGACCCAAGGTCACACCAGCAGCTGCACATGGAGGAGTGGGGAATCAAACCTGCTTCTCCAGATTAGAGTCCATGGTCCTAACCAGTACACCAAACTGGCTCTCAATAAAAAAAGAATCCAGAAGCAATAAAAATAGGGTTGTCAACCTACAGGTGGGTTGTGGAGATCTCAGTGAATTACTATGAATCTCCAGATGGCAGAAATCAGTTCTCCTGGAGAAAATGGCTACTCTAGAGGGCAGACTCCATTGCACTATACCCTGCTGTGGTCCCTGCCGACCCCAAAGCCTACCTTCCCCACACTCCATCCCCAAATACCCAGGGATTTCCCGGTCTGGAGCTGGCAACTCTACGGATAGACTTTGAAGCAGAGGTGTGGCAATGCAGTCCTAAACAGAGTTGTGTCCTTCTAAATCCATTGAAGTTTATGGGATTAGAAAGATGGAATTCTGTTCAGTACTGTGCAGCCAGTTGCTTAAAAGAGTTGGGGGAGAAATATAAAATAAACAGTGAAGAAGATAATTGGCTTGCACTTTGAAGAACATTCTCCCTTTAACTGTAATGGGAGTCTGCAAACGAAAATTGTAAATCATTGTAAAGCCTGGAATGTAACTGAACATCACAGGCAAAAGAGGAAGGAAAGCAGTAACGCTATTTATACAACACTAGTTTGGTGGGAAAGCAGTTAATGAAGAAACAAAATATAGCACTTTTAGCATTCAAAGTGCTTCAGAAAGATTCACCTGTGATTCTTACAACAGCCCTATGGGGTATTAATCATTAAGAAACTCGACACAATTTCATTTACAATTGCCCTTCTGTTTTTCATATGTGTACACAGATAGTGGGAGAAAGACTAAAAAAACATTCTGTGTTACAATTTGGGATGTGTGGATTTGTCGGCAGCAACAAGTTAAGAATCCCAGGACTAGAGAGACTTGGTAGAATTGGCTGTATTTAAATTTCCTCACAAGTCTGGTAAACTATCCTCAGGAGAGCCCTGAGTTCTGGCTTTTAAGCAATTGTCTTCAGTGCTTAAATCGGTTTCCCTACCCTTCCCCCTGCACATCATAAAATACTTCAGAGTAATCTTGTTCTTCCGCATAGGGATGCCACAGCCTCCAGGTGGGACCTGGGGATCCCCTGGAATTACAGGTCATCTCCAGACTACAGAGGTCAGTTCCCCTGGAGAAAATGCATGTTTTGGAGGGTGGATATTATGGCACTGTACCCCACTGAGGTCCCTGTCCTCCCCAGGCTTCATCCCCTAATCTCCAGGAGTTTCCCAACCTGGATCTGGGAACCCCACTCCCCTAATCCTCTGCTGGTGGCAATGGGGGGACGTGGCAACCCCATCTCGTAGTCCTCAAGGTGAGGAACTAACATGACCTAGCCTTGCCCCTCAGAGCTGTAGCTTTCATTGCAGTCGACAGTGGCTTGACTGCACCTTATCAGTCACTAACCTCCAACATAGCAGTGGTAAGAATGGAGGGGTTTCGAACCCATATCTCCCTAGTTCAGGGGTGGGCAAACTTGCTCAACGTAAGAACCACATAGAATAAATTTCAGATGGTTGAGAGCCGCAAGACATGAACAAATATTACACACACATTTTTATTTAGAAAATATGCAGATTTGCTTTTTATTACCATTGAATGAGACTGCCAAAAATAAAAACAAAAGGGGTAAAAACAGATATTGATAATGATATTTATTTGTCCAATGATATTTATTTGTCTAAGAGAGAGAGAAAGAGGGGGAGGTGGAAAGAAAGAATGAAAGAGGTGGAAAGAAAGAGAGAGAGAGAGAAACGAAGAAAGCAAATAGATAGGAGGGACGGGGGAGGGAGGGATCAAATGCATGCCTCCCCTTCATTTCCCCAGCTGCCCTGCTGGGAGCCACACAATATGTGTGAAAGAGCCGCATGTGGCTCCCAAGCCGTGGTTTGCCCACCCCTGCCCTAGCTAGTGCAGTATATTGTTTTACAGGAACAGCAGATACAATCTGTATTCCTTACGCTCCAGAATCTGCTCGAGATCGTTACAAAAGCTATCTGGAAGATCGAGGGCAGAACACAGATGGATAGAATCAGACAACAAGCCACTTCTCTTCCTCTTACTTGTCGTTGGGTCTAGCTCCTTTCGTGTCATTCCCATGAGAAAGCAGCAACTGGCATACTCCTGAAAGCAAGACACAGTGCTGAAAAATGCTGTAAACTTGCCCAACAGCATGGTGGTGATGAATGAATTCAAAACTCAACAGAGCAGGTGTACTTTGAGTGTGGACGAACTTTCCACATGTGGCTTTGCACCTGGTGTAAGCGGAGGCCCTCGCAGTTCTTGCCAGTTCTGGGTCAGGAAATTCCTGGAGATTTGAGGGTGGAGTCTAGAGAGGGCAGGGTTTGTGGAGGGGAGGGACCTTGACATTGTAGAGCCCTTTAAAGTCCATCCTCCAAAGCAGCCATTTTCTCTTGGGGAACTGATCTCTGTGGTCTGGGAGTTCAGGTAGGGTTGCCAGCTCTGGGTTGGGAAACACCTGAAGATTTGGGGGGTGGAGCCTTGGGAGGGCGGAGTTTGGGCAGAGGACGAACCTCAGCAGGGTATAATGCCACAGAGTCCACTTTCCAAAGCAGACTTTTTCTCCAGGGGAACTGATCTTGGTCGTCTGGAGATCACTTGTAATAACAAGAGGTCTCCAGGTACCACCTGGAAGTTGACAACCCCAAGTTCAGGTGTAATTCTGGGTCGTCTCCACTTGAGGGTTGGCAATGGCAACTCTAGGTCCTGACCCTAGAAAGACGAACAGGATGTTAACTAACATTGCTAACTTCTCCAGTTTGGTGTTGTGGTTAGGAGCACGGACTCTAATCTGGGAGAACTGGGTTTGATTCCCAACTCCTCCAAGTGCAGCTGCTGGTGTGGCCTTGGGTCAGTTACAGGTTCAGAGCTGTTCTCTCAAGGGCAGTTCTCAAGAGAGCTCTCTCAGCCCCACCTACCTCACAGGTCGTCTGTTGTGAGGAGGGGGAAGGAAAGGGATTGTAAACCACTCTGAGACTCCTTTGGGTAGTGAAGGACAGGGTAAGAGTCCAATCTCCTCCTCTTCATCCTCGTCCTCCTCCTCCTAGTGATGAAAGGCATTAAGGCTGCAATCTCAGGCAATTTTGCTTGGAAGTATGTCCTGTTGAACCCAGGGACATTTATCTCTATGTGCACATTCTTTCCATGAAGAATGAAGATAATGTTGCACGCTGCACTTCTTCTGGGTGCATGAAAAGTTTACCTATAGACTTCCGGTTGCGGCGCAGCAGCTGTGGACTGTTCCGAGACCTGGTCCTGAGTAGCAGCCGAATCGCCAATCCTTCTAGGGAGGTGTGGGACCATCCGGACCCCATTGAGCCTTCCCAAAGGGGGGTTCAAGCAAGGGACTTGAACTGAACATTCTTGCTTGCGGCGGCAGGTGGGCAGAGTTCAGATTGCTCCGAGTCGATGCCAAGGATCCGAGCGAGTGCACACAATGACACCCATTGGTGAATAGCCATGAACACCGGACGAATGGGGGATCTAGCACTTCATACCACTTGGAAAGAAAAGGACTTTAACATTGTGAGTAAAGTAAGTGCACAAACTTTGAAACCATTATTGACTAAGGGCCCTTTTAAACTTTAAAAAACAGATAGAAAGAAAAAGGAGAGGTGGGCTCCCCCCCCCCCTTACTTCTGCGGCTTGGAAGAGACTTTGAACAGCTAGAGGAACATATTTGGGGCTATTAAGGGACTTCGTTGAGGTTTGGAAATCTATCAACAGAACTTTTTGAATGCTAGACTATAGCTTGGAATACAGTATAAGTAACTTTAGAAACTGAACTCTGTGTTTGGCAAAAATAAATACTTTGGATACAACAAGGACCTTTCTCCAATTTTTGTTTGCCTGTTGCTTTAAGTGGAAAAACAACTTCGTTTCTATGGACTATTTTTTGGATTTATCTTTGGCCTTTTAAGAATTTTTATTGGATTATATTTGTGTACTATATTTGGATTATATTTTCTTTCATTCAGTAATTTGGTTACCTGGGACTTATTTGGCAGGATTACAACTAAGAACTTCTCTCCCCCCCCCCCATTTTGGATTTACAAATGGTTATATCTTTCTACTGGGATTATTTGGAGCTAGTTTGGTATAGTGGTTAAGTGCGTGGACTCTAATCTGGGAGAACCGGGTTGGATTCCCCACTCCTCCAATTGCACCTGCTGGATGACCTTGGGCAAGCCATAGTTCTGACAAGAGCTGTCCTTGAAAAAGAGCAGTTTCTGTCAGAGCTCTCTCAGCCCCATCTACCTCACAGGGTGTCTGTTGTGGGGAGGGGAAGGGAAAGGGGTTTGTAACCTGCTCTGAGACTCCCTTGGGAAGTGAAGGATGGGGTATACATCCAGTCTCTTCTTCTTCTACTACTATGGATTGATGTAGATGCCTTATTGGATTACAGTGATGACTTGTCTTGGTGGTATGTGGATTACAAATGGGGGCATTTAAGTCCCATTAGAAGAAAGAAGAAGGAGGAAAGTTTACATGTAGTTACAACTGCTAGAATATTATATGCTAAATATTGGAGGAGATACCTTCCAAAGAAGAAATAATAAACAAATTACTTGAAACTGCTGAAATGGATAAATTAACTTTAATTTTGAAAGGACATGCCATGGGCACGCGGAAGAGCAGAAACTTGCTTGCCCTGTTCAATGAGAAAGTGAGAAACAGAGAGAGAATGGAAGATTCAGTTAAAGGGGGCCGGCTGGATATTTGGAAATCCAGGACAATACTGTAAAGGTTTGCTTAGATCCTTTTGATACACTTTTCAAAGTAAACTGTGCACAAATGGCCCCAAGAGGGGTGCATTTTAGCCAACAGAATGTCATTTTGTTATGCATGCATCTAAAGGAATTCTCAGCATTCTATTTGTTTCCCACTGGAGTGTGACCAAGAGACAGAATGTAGGGAGCCCATGGCCTGGAATGAGCTTGTGAGGCAGAAGACGCCTTTCTTCTACATCCACCCCAAACAGGAACTAACTCAGGGCAGGAGACCTCGGTGATGGGGAGGTATCTCCCATACTACTGAGAGTCAGGGAAAACTGGAAGAGAAGAAAAGATAAAATGAAAGAGAGGAGTAAAAGCTGTGGAGTGAGGATGGAAGTGGGTATGAGTAGGTGATAAGTATGTGAAGGGGGGAGATCAAGGACTGAGGGGGATCTGGGGGTCCACTGTCACCATTGCTACTTTGCCTGTAAAATTCTGCAGACCTGTCACTAGCACTACAGTAACTGATAATCAAACAAGCAGGGAACCCGCGACAACTTGCAGGTAGGGGTTGCTCTTTGCCCAGTGGGGGCAGGGGATCCCCCGATTATGTGGACTCCTGCCCACCACCCAAATACCAACATCACACCTGACGTGCCTGCGTCACCCAAAAGTGACATTGGCGTGTTGTCAACGTCCCGGGGGTTGACGCTCTGGATTTCAGGCAGAACTCTATGGTTTGATGCCGATTTTACCATAGAGTTTTGCCCCAAATCCAGAGTGTTGCCCCCAACATTGCCGATGTCACTTCCGGATGACACAGGCACATCACATGCGATGTTACTGTTTCGAGGGGGATGGGGACCCCCCCCGATGTCGCTTCTCACTCCCGGAACATCCCAGCACCCCCCTGCTGGCAGGTGGAAGGGACCTGGCAACCCTGATTTCAGGGTGGAGGGGCCCTCATTGTCCTCTCCTGCACTGTTTCTTCTTTCCCTTCCCTGAAAGCCCCCACAGCCTTTCCCCTTTCCCTGCTTTCCTTCTCTCCTTCCCATCCACCAGTCAACCGACCTCAATCTGCCCCCATCGTCAGGCTGTGCTCCCTCCTTCCTGCCTCCCATAAGCCCCTCCTGGGGAAAGTTTGGCCCACTGGCACAGAACCAGCTCCAAGGCTGGCCTGAGTGGCATGGTGCTGCCCAGCGGCACAGTGGAGAACCCTCCAGGATGTGCAAGGGGCAGCTCCTTTTCCCTGTATCCCTCTCCCCACGCTATTTCCATTTTTTCTCCTCCTGGAAGCCCCCATAGTCCCCGTTTTCTTCTTTCCTTCTCACCCACCCACTAGCCTACCTTTTATATCTTCCCCACCCCCCATCTTCAGCTATACGTGTTATTTACTTCATGTAAAGTAGGAACCGAATCAGTTAGGCTGAGAGTATGTGACTGGCCTCAAGTTTACCCAGTAAGCTTCCATGGCAGAGTAAGGATTCAAACCTGGGTCTCCCATAGCCTAATCTGAAAGGTCGAATCTGCATTTGCATTTTTAAATCAGTTTTGTGCTGCATTTGCATTTTTAAATCAGTTTCGTGCTGCTGTGATGCTGTCTTTCTCTATGGCCGAATCTACATTTGTCTTTCCCACCAGTGTCCCCACTTTTTGACTCCGTCTTCAAAAAAGCTGTCCACATTTGGTGTCGTTTTCACACCTCAACAGTACTAGCATACTTTCACATGTCCACATATGTTTATCGTCCTTTCAGGGCGGCTCCACTGTCATTGCACCTCTGCACTGCTTTAAAAGAATCTTCTGCAAACAGCATTCAGACAAGCATAGAGAAAGACAGCATCACAGCAGCACGCAACTGATTTAAAAATGCAAATGGAGATTCAACCAAAGTCTAACTACTACACCACAACAAGGCGCTATCATTGGCCAAATCTGCATTTGTCTTTCCCACCAGTGTCCCAGCCTTCTGACTCCATCTTCAAAAAAGCTGTCCACATTTGGTGTCGTTTTCACACCTCAACAGTGCTAGCATACTTTCGCATGTCCACATATGTTTATCATCCTTTTGGGGTGACTCCACTGTCATTGCACCTCCGCACTGCTTTAAAAGAATCTTCTCCAAACAACATTCAAACAAGCATAGAGAAAGACGGTGTCGCAGCAGCACACAACTGATTTAAAAATGCAAATGCAGATTCGACCAAAGGGTGGCTGCTGTTCAACAAGAGGGAGCTGCTGGCCCCAGGTAAGTAGTGCAAGTTGCATGGAAGCCAGTGGCTGTTGTTTGTAGCTGTTCCTCTTTCTCTTTGGCTTTCTTGTGCTTTGCGGCTTTATTTGGAAAACGCCTTCAGTCAATCAGTCCGTCAGTTTTTTCCAGAGACCAGCTGACGAGTGCATTAAATAAGAAATACATAAATGATGAGCGTCAGAATGTGTCTGCCTCCAAGGCTCCCAGCAAATGGAACAGCATTAACAGTGGGACGCAGGATCAAGCCCAAGCGAATGGAAGAGTGGCATCTTTCCCAAAGTGGAAGGCCATGGCACATGACCTCAGTACTGTTAAGGGGTGGAGGTGGTAACGCTGGAATGGATACGATGCGGGGAGGGGGTGTTCGAAGGAGATAACAACTCGGAGTGCAGCTTGACTCCAAAGGACGCCCCATTTGCTTTTAGGTGAACTCGGCTAAAGTGCTTGTTCATTACACAAAATTAGCCACGACGCTGAGTTTAATGGATGAACTCCAAATCAATATTCAAGATTTTGTCAGGATGA
Organism: Gekko gecko; assembly: GCA_029375565.1. NCBI lineage: Eukaryota > Metazoa > Chordata > Lepidosauria > Squamata > Gekkonidae > Gekko > Gekko gecko. The sequence continues at coordinate 14,317,054 of JAPDNY010000012.1, read as the reverse complement.
GACATCTTGCAAATGAATATGATCAGCAACCCCCAGCACCGGCAGGGGTGCCAACCTCCAGTTGGGGGAGGGAGATCTCATGGGATTTTAACTTATCTCCAGACAACATACACCTCTTATTTGTTATTTATTAATTTGCAATGTTTATCCCACTTCTCCTGGAGGAAATGGCTGCCCTGGAAGGTGGACTGCGTGGCATTATACCCTACCAAGACCCCTCCCCTCCCTAAATCCCGGTCTCCCAGGTTCCACCTTCAAATCTCCAAGTATTTCCGAACCCTGCACCAGAGCGTTCTCGGGGTGGTGGTGGTGGCTTCTACCAGGTGGAATGGCCGGCCAGGAGGGCTACTGGGCTTTTAGCATCCTGCAAAACGTGCAAACGTGAACTGTTCAGGGGGTCATTTTTATGAAGGGCACAGGATGGCGGTGAAATGGAAAATGCTCCGCAAAACAGAGTTGTTCAACAGGGTGCGCTTTTTTAATATAAAAATAGGACTTTAGTTTTAATGTAAAAAAATTTAAACAGTTCTTTTCTCCTGTGTATTGTTTATTGGATATGTCATACTGGATATGTCATACTATTGCACTGGCTTATAATTTTGTAATCCTAGAGACTCAACAAGAAAGTAAAGGTAAAGGTTCCCTTGCTCGAAAGCCAGTCGAATCCAACTCTAGGGTTGCGGTGCTCATCTCCGTTTCAAAGCCAAAGAGCCAGCGCTGTCCGAAGACGTTTCCATGGTCATGTGGCTGGCATCCAGGGCTCTTTTTGTAGCAGGAACTCCTTTGCATATTAGGTGACACACCCCTAATGTAGCCAATCCTCCAAGAGCTTACAGTAGCCCCTGTAAGAAGAGCTCTGTAAGCTCTTGGAGTCTGTTGCGTAATATGCAAAGGAGTTCCTGCTACAAAAAGAGCCCTGGGCATGACTAAACGCCGAGGCACATGGAATGCCGTTACCTTCCCACCAAAGCAGGACCTATTTGTCTACTTGCAATTTCTTGTTTTCGAACTGCTAGGTTGGCAGGAGCTGGGGCCAGAGACGGGAGCTCACTCCATCTCACGGCACTAGGGTCTCGAACTGCCAAACTACAGACCTTCCAGTCTGCAGCTCAGCATCTTAACCTCTGAGCCACCGCGGGCCCGACAAGGTGGTAGATGACATCAAATCACCATCTTCAATATTATTTCTCCCAGTGATGGGACATTCCAGAGGCAATTAAGACCTAAGAAGAGCTTGGCTGGATAGAATCAAAGGGACAGCTAGTCCAATCTCTTACTTCCAACAGTGACCAACTAAATTTCTACAAGCAAGCCTCTCCCTCTGGTTGCTTGTATTTAGCCACAGCTCATGGCCGTAGATGAACCTGACATCTCCCACTCATTTCTCCAATCCTCCTTTGAAAGCATCTAAACTAGCAGCCAGAATCCCATATGGTGGTATTATTATGAGAGGGAGAAAAATCTCCGTTACTTAGTTGCCTCCAGGGGTCATTTCGTAGAAAAAGTGGTGCAGCAGCTCATTTGCATAACTCATTTGCATATGTCACACCCTCTGACAAAGGGCAAGCATGTTTAGAATGCCTTTCTTTCCCTTCACCATCTGGGGAAGGGAAAGAAAGGCATTTAAATCCTCCCAGGTGGTGGTGGGGCTCTGCAGGCCTTCCCTGGCCCATCCTCCTGGGTGGGCCAGGAAAGGCAGCGGGGGGCTCTGCAGGCCTTTCCTGGCCCACCTGTCTGGGCAGGCAGGCCAGGAAAGGCAGCGGGGGGCCACCCTTGCGCTCCTTACTGCCGGAGCGCCATTCCGGCATGTTCCAGCAGGAAGTGACTCCTGGTTGCCTCTATCCAATGTATAACTTTCAAATGTTTTTTTGGGGGGGGAGCACTGGAGACAGGGTGCATTGTGAACTTTGCTTTAAAAAAACCTACTGCCAATGTACATACAGAGCCTATTGGAAGCCAGGAGACACACCTTTAGCAGGACAATGGATGGTGCAGTGTGTCTGAACCCCAAGCAGCTTCACTTCCAAAAACTCTGCTTCATTCAAAATACGGACGATGGAAAGCATGCCCATAGCCGGGATGTTGTGGTTGGTGTGGCAAACTTTTTTCTGGTGGGGTTGCCATTATTTTTACGTCAGCTCCAGTCTGCCCCCAAGCCTGACTGCCGGTGGCCACCAATGCTCCCTCTAAGATGTGGAGTCTTGCAAGCAGGCCTGTAGCCACAGTAAGCCCCCCGACTTACTGCCAAGGCCCCCTGACTTCCATTTTTTATTTTATTTGTGGTGCTCCCTTGGGGATGTGCAGGGTGCCCCCCGGCTTATTTAAAGGCCCCCCAAATTAAAAATCCTGGCTACGGGCCTGCTTGTGAGCAAAAATTCTACTTCGTGAGCTATTGGCATTAAAGTTGTGAGCGAGCGATTTGGCTCCTGCATAAATTAGTTTGCTCTGGAGCCATCCTTCCTGAGCTGAGACAAGAATGTGTGAGCTGGAGGCTAAAAAACTGTGAGCTAGCTGACACTGACTCAGCTTAGAGGGAACACTGGTGGCCTCCCCTCTCCCTCCCCCCCTGCAAGATTTAAAAAGCCCTTCAGCTGGTCGGCAGGGAGCACGTGGCCCGCGGATCAGCCAGAGGGCCCTTTAAATCTTGGAGGATGGAGGGAGAGGGGTGCGCACCACCACCACCCTTCCCCAAAGCATTTAAAGGATCCCTTTAAATGCTTTTGAGAAGAATCGAGGGCCTGTGTGTGCAGCCCTCCACATTCTTCTAAAAAAATCTTCTCAAAAAATCTGATGGGGCTGGCCCTTTAAGGAGGGGGGCAGAGCCCCCAGCAGCCCCACTGCAGCTACGGGCCAGATGGGAAGTGCCCTCAAGTCACAGACAATTTATGGCAACCCCCATTGGGTTTTCAAGGCAAGGGACAAACAGAGGTGGGTTTGCCACTGCCTGCCTCTGTGGAGTAGCCCTGGTCTTCCTTGGTGGCTTCCCATCCAAGTACTAACCAGGGCTGACCCTGCTTGGCTTCTGAGATCTGACAAGATTGGGGGCCGGCCTGGGCCATGCAGGCCAGGGCTCATCCCAATGATGTGCAGACGGATGCTTGTTCCAATTACGCTCATACTAATGTAGGTAAAGGTAAAGGTTCCCTTGCTCGAAAGCCAGTCGAATCCGACTCTAGGGTTGCGGTGCTCATCTCCGTTTCAAAGCCGAAGAGCCAGCGCTGTCCAAAGACGTTTCCGTGGTCATGTGGCCGGCATGACTAAACACCAAGGCGCACGGAACGCTGTTACCTTCCCACCAAAGTGGTACCTATTTATCTACTTGCAATTTCTTGCTTTCGAACTGCAAGGTTGGCAGGAGCTGGAACTAGAGACGGGAGTTCACTCCGTCATGCGACACTCCCGGGTCTCGAACTGCTGAATTACTGACCTTCCACAGCCTGCAGTTCAGCGTCTTAACCACTTGAGCCACCGCAGCTCCACAATCATACTCCACATCATACTAATGATGCGCCTTCAAATGGCCCAAGTGCTATTTCTCATAGTCACATCCTCCAAGAATAAACCCCAGCAACGGCCTTTTTTTGGCAATAGTGGCAAATGCATCCTTGGGGCCCAATTCCCCCTTGCGTAAATTTTTTCAGCGTCCCCAACGTGTATCTCTTGCTGAGTGTGCATGGATGATATAGAAATGAGCTTGCGTGTCCTTCACAGCGCTGAAATCGGCCTGACCCAGCTGCTTGGGCTGTGTCTCCAACCATGGGCCACTGGTGACAGCATCAAGCACACAAACACGCTTGTCTCACAACGACAATGGGGGCTTTGACAGGGTTTCTGAAGCAGGGTTGTGTCTGGAACGGTTGCCCTGGAGCAGCGGCCCAGCAAAGAACGGGATCTTTTCTCTTGGCCGACAAACCCCTCATTAAAAAGCCCCGACATTAAACATAATAGCCAGGCTCCTGCCCATGAAAAGCACTCCATTTAAGACATGGCAAAGAATTGTACAGGTGGTTGTCTTCAGAGGATATACCAGTTACAACAATCAGTTGGATTAATCAGGAGACGGTCAACTCATGATTGACCTGCAGATTAAAATGCGATAGGACAGAGGCTGTGGTTCAATGGCAGAATATGATCAAGGTCCAAGATTGAGCCCTGGCAAGACCTGGCCAGCTTTACACATGAAAGGGAATGAGCCGTCAGAGCATAAATGCGGTAGAACAGACTGCACCATTTCAGACCATTGGGGGGGGGATCCCAACTCTCGGCCTCGGCTCACGCCCTGCGGCCTTGGATTCTAGAGCACCCCCAAGATATAGTTTATTCTTGTTGCTAGTGCTTCTGTCTTTAAATTGCATTTTTATTTGTCGTCGGCCACTTTTGGAGAAACAGGGCCAGTAAATAGACTCACTCGCTCACGCAGCCAAAACAAGCTCTGGCTCCTCCATGTCTTCACCGGTATGCATTCCGGAGCCAATGTTATCACCATATCAGGCGGCACCCTGTTCTGCGACTGCATGCAGTGAGATAAGACCCTTACCCCTATCTCTCCAAGCCAAAGTATCCCAGGCAAAGGCTGCCCAAAATATCGGTGTGCTTCCGCTCCAAGAAGGGAATCAAAGATACGTATCCACAAAAGCAGCTGTCTGCATCTTGCAGCCACGCTCCCCTCCTGCGTGCCTGGACTCTTCTCCCTTCGACTCCCAGGGAAGACAGGAAGCAGTCGGGGGCACCAAAAACGAGAGATCACGGGAGGAAGTGGAATTCCAAAAACAACATCCCTGACAAAAATGACGAAGAGTCAATAAAGATAGGCTGCAAAAAACATTTACTGTAGTAATTTCTGTAGGACGTTGTGAAGACCTCGGGTTCTGTTCTTCGAGAGTCAACATGGAATGTTTCCTCCAAGAGTTGATAAGCAGTAATTGATAAGAACTGGGATTGCTACACGCCCAGATAAAGCAAGTATCGTGAAACAGATTGTTCACTGCGCAGTATTCGTTAGCGTGTGAGCGATAATAGAAGAAGATTTTCGACCGAAGTTACTACAGTAAACGTTTTCGCAGCCTATCTTTATTGACTCTTCGTCATTTTTGTCACCGATGTTGTTTTTGGAATCCAGCCTCCAGGAGGTCTCTCGCTGTTACAACTGATCTCCAGGCGACAGAGATCCATTCACCTGGAGAAAATGGCCGCCTTGGAAGGTGGGTCCTATGGGCAATACGCCCTGCTGAGGCCCCTCCCCTCCCCGAAACCCCACCCTCCTCAGGCTCCACCCCCAGAATCTCCAGGTATTTCCCAACCCAGAGCTGGCAGCCCTACTTGACAGGCTACCTTCGTTTCTACAGAAAGCACATTCCCCTTCAGACTGACATGTGCAGTTGCTGTAATTCCTGTTGGCATCTCATGCTCCCTCCCTTAAACTTCCTCCATAGCCCTTTCCAGACCATCGAAGGACATACAGTGGCTGAGTTCAGACTGGCAATTTGCCCCACTATAGCCACGTTCCAGCCACGTTTCCCAAGCGGACTAAAGGGGACGTTCACACAGGCACATCTGCCTGGCGTTCCCCACCCGTAGGCAACCTGTGCTGTTCCACTTTGCTCCCAGGATTAAAAGATACCTGTTGAAAGTGGTAGCAAATCCCAGAGAGTGCCTTTATCCCACTGAATTCCGCTTCCCGGAAGTGTGACCGCTCAGTCGAAAAGCCGTGAGCAACCTGCGTTGTGCATAAGGCAGCAGCGATATGATTGGCTGTGCTCCACTCTGCCATCCAATGCAGTGCCAGTGCAACAGGATCCTCCTCAAATCGGCCAGATGCCTATGTGTGTATGAGTGAATGGGCGCATGAGCGCATATGCGCTCATGTGCCCATGCGCTCATACACACATAGGCATCAGCCGATTTACCAGGAAAAAGCCATTTACAGCTGCGCCTCCGGGCGAGCAGTCTGAACGCTCCTGCGCACCTCCTCCTGGTATGCTCCCACATCAGTCTGTGCAGTGTGACCAGGAAAACCGACTGGCTCCCACTTCAAACTGCCAGTCTGAACTCTGCCAGTGAATGCATACATTGTGGGAGCAGGATTGTGGCTGAAGTGCACGCACCCAAACATCTGGGAGATAAGCACCTCTGCGCATAAAGACAGCATTTGCAACCACCACTCCAGTTTGGGGGCCAAAGCAGAGCTAAACAGCCATGTGGATGCAGCCAAATGGCAGAGCAAGACATGGAAACCAGAAGCGTCCAAGCAGCAGAAAAGAATGTAGGAGAGATTTCAAACATCAGCATCCTCGTTACATTTTAACGGCACCTCCCTTTCTTTCCTCTGCCAGGAATTCATGGAATTTGTGTGTGGGTCCCAGCTTCCTCTTTCGGTGCTTACTTAGCACCTGCATGGCAGAGTGCAAATGCTTCTCTGGCACAGACAGGGAATATCCACACCTCCACTCTACCTTTTACACAGCAATGCTATGCTAAACCCGGGGCTCCTTTCCCTCTCTTCTCGGACCCAGCTGGCTCTGGAGAAACCAAAAGAACAGCCAAGAAATGAGTCAGCGGTTCATATTCACCGACAGCCCCAGCACTGATGTTACCGCTGAGCACTGTTTGCAAATCACAGACGTTTCCTACACCCATGTGTGAAAAGAAATAAGTCGTTTTAGGCAGGGCTTTTTTTGTAGAAAAAGCCCAGCAGGAACTCATTAGCATAATAGGCCACACCCCTGACAGCATGTCCATGTCACCAGAAGTGTGGTCATCCAGCCACACCCACCTTTTGCTTCTTATTCCATTGACCTTGTTTGTTGTCAAAACCCAGGGCTGTTTTTGTAGCAGGAACTCCTTTGCATGTTAGGCCACACAGCCCTCATGTAGCCAATCCTAATGAGTTTCTGCTGTTGGGTGTGGCCTGTTATGCTAATGAGTTCCTGCTGGGTGTGGCCAACTTGGGAGCCAGCCGGAACTCCGTTCCTGCCCAAAAATAGCCCTGGTTTTAGGATGCCAGCCTCCAGGTGGAATTACAGCTCATCTCCAGACAATAGGGATCAGTTCCCCTGGAGAAAATGGATGTTCTAGAAGGTGGGCTCTGTGTAGGGGTGCCAGTTCCCAGGTCCAGGTGGGGGTCCCCCCCCTGTTTTTTGGGGCTTCTGCCCTCCTCCTCCTCCTCTTCTTATCTCCATTTGATTATCACCACAACCTTGTCGTGTGTGTGCGTGTGTGTGAGAGAGAGAGAGACTAGCCCAGCGTCAAACAGGGAACTTGTTGTTAAAGCAGGGCATTGCGCCCACGGATCTCACCAATCCTAGCCTGGGTTTCTAACCATTGCACCATGCTGCCTATCAAGCACCCTGCTCTGCCCTTCCATTTTATCTTGCGTGGACCTGCCAGAAATTGATACGTCTGTCTTTATTAGGAAAAAGGAACCGAATCTCACATCAGGAAGTGGTTAGGCAATAGGATGATTGCTAAACACATAACTGGAGCAGAAACTGGCTGAAAACAACTCGGGTTGGCTGACGAGCGGGCCCCCCATCCCGCCACATGGTTTGCATGACTTATTTCCCCCTCCAGCATGGTGCACGGTCAAGCTGAGACCACGCATCTTTTGCAGATAAACTGACTCATGAGAAACTTTGAGGACAGCAGTTTCAGACACCACCCAAAGCCCATTCGACCCCCAACGTTAGGTTCAGTGTTCCCTCTAAGCTGAGTGAGTGTGAGCTAGCTGTCAGTTTCTTAGCCTCCGGTTCACGCATGTTTGTCTTCGCTCAGGAAGGATGGCTCCAGAGCAAACTAATTTATGAAGCAGCCAAATTGCTCACTCACAACTTTAATGCCAGTAGCTCACACAGTAGAATTTTTGCTCACACAAGACTCCACAGCTTAGAAGGAGCATCGGTTAGGATTGTCCCATTGACGGGTGAATAAGGATCACTTGCAAACAGGAAAACCCAAGTCAATTTAGTGTGTTGAAATAAATTAACAAGGAATCCTGGAAACTGATTGCCTGTGTCTTGGCAACAGAGATTCCGCATGGGAGTTTTCTGCTCACTGTTCCTGTCAGTCCCCTTGCAGCTGACCATTTCCCCTGCAGCACCACCAGAGGGCTTTCCGAGGACTTAAAAAAACCCCAAAAAACAAACATTGCTATAGTGTTATAACACCACAACAATTACTGATTTATTTTAAGAGCCCTGAGTGAGCCACTCTGGTGCTGCAGTCAGGAAAGTGGAGCCAGGGGAGCAAAATGGCACTGGTGTGGGCATGACCTTTGAAAATGGGCACCTTCCTGTCCGGACTCTTCCCAAAAAGACAGGAGCAAAGTCAGTTTTGGAAGAATACTTAAGTGCAGGGGAAGAGCATAATGTTGTGCGGATCCCCCTCCACAACCAAGGACCATGCCAGTTTCAAACCCAAGGCAGAGAAAAATCTCTGTGTGGAAACAGCCGTAATTGACTTGCTGGGCTGGATCAAAAAAACATTTAGTCCAGGGCTCAATAATGGACAATAGAGATGGGCACAAACCAGGGAAATGCAGTTTAATATGCTATCGAAGGCTTTCATGGCCGGAGTTCATTAGCTGTTGCAGATTTTCCAGGCTGTATGGCAGTGGTCCTCAGAGGATGCCAGGCACAGCTACTGGTGAAACATCAGGTACTACAATGCCAAGATCACGGCTATACAGCCCAGAAAATCTACAACAACTAAAATGCAGTTTGTTTCAGTTTCTGGCATGCCCAGTTTGTGAACCACAAACTGTCACAAACTTTTAGGCACCTAACAAATCACTTCACCTCATGAGGGTTCATGATGTGGTAGAACAGTCTCCTGGAGTGCTAGAGACACCAAACTCACCAGGTATCTCCAACTGACTCTCCTCTACCTGATCTACAGGTTTGCTGAGGATTGGATTTACATGGTCTGAGTTATGGTCCCCCCAAAGAAGGTGCCCTCAGGAAAGTGCTTTCTGGAGAAATGACAGGCACAGGTTCAGAAGGTTCAGGAGTATATAGAATGGATCCTGTGTGAACTAGAGACATCAAACTCACAGGTGACCTCTCCCTGATGCTCCTCTACATGCTTTCCAAGTTGTGTACAGATTGGATTTATGGGGTCTGAGTTATGACCCCCCCCAAAGAAGATGCCCCTAGGAAAGTGCTTTTGGGGAAAATGTCACGCACAAGTTCAAAAGTGTATACACACAACTAATGCACAGGGAACCTCACCCTGCTGCCCACTCCTCTACAATCTCTCACCTGTTGCTTTGAAGTTTGGTAAACATTTTGACCGAGCAGAGACATTCAGTCTGGAAATGTATCCATTCACAAACTGCCACAAGGGTACCTGTTGACCTGCCACGAACTTCACTTTGCAAACCATGAACTGGCCAGAATCCCTCATGAACTTTAGTTCATTAACTGGTTTGTGTCTATCGCTAATGGCCAGCCAAATGTTCCTGAAATATTATCCGCAAGAGGCACAATGAAGATAACGCGGCGCTTTCCAGGTCTGTTACCCTGAGATATAAGATGGGGGCCCCAAGAGGAATCATGTGTGGGGGAGATCAAAGATTAATACAGCTACTTCCAGTCCAGACCTCCTACTAAAGAACATTATAAACTCTTAGGGGCTTGCTGGTGTCAAGTGATGTCAACTCACAACTAATTTACGGAGACCCTGGAGCGTTTTCAGGGCAAGAGAGAAACAGAGGTGGTTTGCCACTGCTTGCCTCTGCTTAGCAAGCCTGGGCTTCCTTGGAGGTCTCCCATCTAAATACTAACCAAGCCTGACCCTGCTTAGCTTCTGAGATCTAATTAGCTAGCCCCGGCCATCCAGGCCAGGATCTCAGGGGCTTAACCACACCCATTTCATGCTATATATCCTGCAGAATGCAACACCTTGACAACCCCAACCAATCACTAGCCTTCGAGCCGACCCAGGGAGGGGAACACTGGCTGGCGAAGCGAAGATTGATCGGGGAGGCGTCCCTCCCTTGTGCTTCCCAGCCATCCTTCTGGGAGCCGCACAATATGTGTGCAGGAGCCCCATGCGGCTCCCGAGCCACAGTTTGGCCACCCCTGGTTTAGGATCACTACATTGGCTGCCAATTTATTTCCATGTAACTTCTGTTTTATGGAATGGACTTCCTGGCGACCTGAGGAAGGCTTCAGTCTTGCAGAAATGTTGGAGGCTGTGGAAGGCAGAGTCTTTCTGCTGTTCAGTTGAGGGTTGTAAGCAAAGATCGGTTATGAGATAAAAGTTTTGTCTGCATTGTATTTTATTGATTGATTGATTGATTGATTGATTCAATTTATATCCCGTCCTTCCACATGGGCTCAGGGCGGCGAACAAGAGGCATTTTTGTGAAATGAGATTTTGGTTTTAATGATGTGAGTCACTTTGATCAGGAGAAAAGCCAGGTTTAAATATTTCAAATCACTAGCCCATGGCCTTGGAAGGAAGGCGGTCCTCTTTCAGAGAGCAGCTCCTCATCCTCCTGAATCTTCTAGGAAGCTCTCCAAGCTCTTGTCCAACCCTCACAGTGATAGTGGGAACGCCCAAGTTATAGAGGGATGATGGAATCTTGTACAAAGTTTGTTCCAGGTGGATTCTCCAGCAGAGGAAGGTCTTTCTTATCAGCTGCTGCTACCATGGCTGTGGTGGAAAATGCCATCAGGTCGCAGCAGACTTCTGGTGATCCTGTAGGGTTTGCGAGAGACACTTTGGGGTGGTTTGTCACGGCCTGCCTCTGCCCCACTTCCCTGGTGGTCCCAACCCCCATCCAGATATGAACCAGGGCCGACTCTGCTTAGCTTCTGAGATCTGATGAGGCTGAGCTAGCTGGGGTCAACCAGGTCAGGGCTCACACGGACACCTTAACTGGAGAGACCAAGGACTAAACGTGGGACCTTCTGAACGCAAAGCAGGTGCTCCGCCACAGAGCGATGGTCCATTAATTTGCTCTCACAAGGACCTAAATTGTGGACTGCCTAGAAGTGAGCTCCAGGGTCATCCTCCCCCAGCCCTAGTCCATAAGCCTATTTTTAACCCATAAGCCTATTTTTAATTTGGCTTGAAGGGGACTCCCAGGTAGCTGCAGGTGAAACATCGACCAAGAACATAAGAACATAAGAGAAGCCAATGTTTAATCAGGCCAATGGCCCATCTTGTCCAACACTCTGTCACACAGTGGCCAAAAATACCAGGTGCCATCAGGAGGTCCAGCAGTGGGGCCAGGACACTAGAAGCCCTCCCACTGTTGCCCCCCCCCCAGCACCAAGAATAGCATACATCACTTGCCCCAGACTGAGAGTTCCTATCTATACCCTGTGGCTAACAGCCACTGATGGACCTCTGCTCCATATGTTTACCTAATTCCCTCTTGAAACTCTCCATGCTTGTAGCTGCCACCATCTCCTGTGGCAGTGAATTCCATGTGTTAATCACTCTTTGGGTGAAGAAGTACTTCCTTTTATCTCTTCTAACCCGACTGCTCAGCAATTTCATGGAGTGCCCACAAGTTCTTGTATTGTGAGAAAGGGAGAAAAGTACTTCTCTCTCAACCTGCTCAATCCCATGCATAATCTTATAAACCTCGATCATGACCTAGACATGCCACCATGGCACAGGGTGGGGTTGGGGCTATGCTCCACTTGCAAATAGGCACGGGGCAGCTGATTGCCACACACCTTTCCCCCTTATAACAATTCAGAGGCCTTTCCCCCATTTCCTGTCTGAGCCCCGCTGTAGCGTTATAGCACAGCTTGATAGGGAAAGGGGGAGATATTCCTGGCATGGGTAGAGCCGGGGATCCCAGCAAAACCGCCATCCTGTCACATCTGCTCTTTTGTACAGGTGCGTTGGGGGGAACGGGGATTGCAGTCGCGTTGACAGGTCGACCCCGGCTACCAGCAGGAGATGGGGATCCTGTTGTTGGGCCATAAGATTGCTAGATCCAGATGGGGATTGCTGGCCTGTAGGGTTGCCAGATCCAGGCTGGGAAACTCCTGGAGATTTGGGGGCGGAGCCTGGGGGAGGACAGTGGGACTGCTGGCCTGCAGGGTTGCCAGATTGTTAAAGAGTGGGGGGTTCCATGGATGAACTGACCACAAGTCTAGTGATCAGCTCTACTTTATTAGTGATTCCAGCAAGAGGAAGGCAAGACCCCAGAGCCGCAACTCTGTTAAATAGCCAGGCTCGTAGCTACAGTGGGGCATTTTGGGGCCTGGCCCCCTGATTTCCTGCCAAGGCCCCCTGACTTCCATGCAGCCCCCAGGCCAGCCAACTCTCTGGGCCACCTGGAGGACTCCCCACTGCTGCTCTTTCCCCAAGCACAGCTTGCTTCCCCACGTAGGCAAGCAGACTGCGAATGCTGCAAAAGTGAGTTTTTAATTTTTTTAAATTTTTTTATTTCAAGAAGTCAGTGCCCCCCAACTTATTTAAAGGCCCCCTGAATTACAGAATCCTGGCTACGGCCCTGTAAATACCATGCAATTGCCACATCCAAGCACACCCCACTCCTGACAATAGGCTATTTACATAACATTACTACTTGATTCATTACTTCCAGCGTCCTGATTGGCTATTGTTCTTGGGTTCCAAGCTCAGCCAGTCTCTGGTCGAACAGTCCTGGGATGTTTTGGTCCCAATATATAACACAGATCCAGGTTGGGAAACTCCTGGAGATTTGGGGATGGAGCCTGAGGAGGACAGGGACCTCAGTGGGGTACGACGCCACAGAGACCACCCTCCAAAGCAGCCATTTCCTCCAGGGGAACTGATCTCTGTCATCTGGAGAGGAGCTGTAATTCTGGGGGATACCCAGGTCCTACCTAGAGGCCAGCATCCCCCCAAATGTGCAGGGGGCAGAGGCAGTAGCAAACAGCACAGGAACAGGAGGGTGTGGATACTATACTTGTTGCTGCTGTTGCGGAGGGGGCACACCTTTGCACCCCCAGCAGGAAGCAGCCCGTGCACTGGCTCTATGCTGCCATATGGAGCTTTGTACAAAGGCCTCCCCTCCGGTTCCAGCCGCTGCAGAATATACATGCCTAGAACTGAACGGAGACAGTCATGCTGGAAGCCTCTTGCCAGCAGCTTCCACGGAACAGGTGACCCAAAGGGGCTTGATTTGGGTGGGGGAAATACACACCGCATCCCAGCTGCCCCTTGTCTGGATTGGAGTCATAATGGTGTGCAGTGGCAGATTAGCCATTAAGCAGACTAAGCGAGTGTTTAGGGCACCAGGGCCAAAGGGGGCACCACAAAGTTGGAAAAAGGGTGGAAAAAAAAAAGAATGAAGATTTGTAAAAAATAAAAATACAGTATATTGTGTTATCATATGAATAAATTTTTGTATTGCTGCAACCTGCATTGTATATCTGGTCAGACAGGTCAACAACTAAAATGGACTAGGTCAGAGTGGAAAGGAGGGGGGGGGGCACCAAGATTGGCCGGTGCTTTGGGCACCCGTGAGCCTTAATCGGCCCCTGATAGTGTGCAATCTTCTGCCAAGCCACCAGTTTACCCAGGGAGACGCAGAAACCTCTTCTGCCAGCGCAAGTGACTGTGTGCAAACAGGGAAGGGCGGAAACAGAATTTCCAAATGCATTTCCTGATGACTTATGATAAAAATGCTGAGCAAGTCAGATGGAAGGGGAAAGAGCATCTTTCCTCTGCAGATGTTTTTTTTCTCCCTGCTGAGAGCTTAGTTTGAAATGTGTTGCATGAAGGCCCCCCTGCCCCAAGCCGGAGCAGCATTCCCACTCGGGTGCAGCGGTAGAGCATCTGCTTGGCATGCAGAAGTTCTCCCAAGTTTAGTCCCCAGCATATCCGTTTAAAACTATCAGGCAGCAGGTGAGGTGAAAGACCTCCGTCTGAGACACTGGAGAGGCATCGCCCGTCAGAATAAACAGTACTGATCTCAACAGACCAATAAGCCAGCTTCGGGCCAATCGGCATTTAGCATTTTTACCAAACCCACACTGGAACAGAAAAAGATGCAGTTCAAAACCACATTCGACTATCCCGGGCCAACACTGTACTGACTGCAGAGTCACCCCCGAGTGGCCATAAAACAGCCATAAATCTATGCAGACAGCCACCATTAAACCAGAGATCAGACGAAGTGAAAGCAGCATGCAGTCTGGACACTGCCATAAAATGCGACAGTCAATCAAAGTGAAAGTGGCATGCAATGTAGATGGGGATTTCTGTTCCAGTGTGGGTTTAGGATTTTTGCTTCTTATTCTGTCGACCTTGTTTGGTCCACATAAAGAATCTTAGAGAACCTACTGCCCAATACAGCTGCAGGCAGCACATTAAAATGGCCTAACATAAAAGCTCTTCGATACTGAGGAGTGGTTAAACAGAGAAAATATTCTGCAATAGACCCTTGGGGAGGAAACCCTACCTTCATGGGCCTGTGTGCCCATACACACACAGAGGAAAAAGCTGCTTACAGCCGCGCCTCCAGGCCAGCAGTCTGAACGCTCCTGTGCGCCTCCTCCCGGTATGCTCCCGCATCCGTCGACCCCATGTGACCAGGAAAACCCGGAACAGTTTATTCCGGGGCTTTTTTTGCCATGACTGGCTCCTTCTGCAAACTGCCAGTCTGAACTCAGCCCCTGTCTGAGCAGACAGTGCTGACCTGGCTGGACCAGTGGTCTGGTTTGGTAGAAGGCAGCTTCGTGTGCATGTGTGTTGGCAGGAATCAGCTCCTCCAAGATGCATGAAGAACAGCTCATGCGCATGGACTATTTTCTTGAGCAGCAGAATAGACCTATTTAACTTTAATATATATATACTAGGGGGGGAAGCCCGTTGCGGCCGAGGCAACAGGCCCTAGGGAGAGTCCTTGGGGGTGGGCAAGGCGGCTGGGCTGGCCCTGTCACGCAGGGAGGAGGGGCGGTGTTCTCCGGGCAAGGGAAGCGTCCGAGGCCCGCTGCTGACTCCGCGCGCAAGCCTCCCTGCCCCGCCGTTCGGGAGGGCCCTCCGAAATGGGCAACCCCGCCCCCACACATCGCGTTCCCGAAAGCCTTCAGGGAGGGGTGGCCGCGCAGCGCTCTCGAGGCCCGCTGCGCCCTCCCCCACAAAGCCTCCATACCCAGCTTTGGGTAAAGTCCCTCCGAGCCGGTAGCCGCCGCACCCCCCCCCCAGCCCAAAGCGATCGGCGGCTGGAGCAGACTGGGGTCGTGAGGCTGCGCGGTGGCTGAGTGGGAGGGCGCACAGCCACGCCGGAAGGCTAAGCAGCCAGTGGCGAGGGACTCCGTCTCTGACTGGCAAGTCCCTCGGCCAACTGATTCCGGCGCGCATTTTGACCATATAAGGTATGACCAAAACTCAAATATATATAAGGAAGGATGCTTGATATATATATATATATATATATATATATACACACACACATACATACATACACACACACACACATACAGGGCTCTTTTTGGGCAGGAACGCACAGGAACGGAGTTCCGGCTGGCTCCCATATTGGCCACGCCCAGCAGGAACTCATTAGCATAACAGGCCACACCCAACAGCAGAAACTCATTAGGATTGGCTACATTAGGGGTGTGTGGCCTAACATGCAAAGGAGTTCCTGCTCCAAAAAACCCCCTGGGTTTGGACAACAAACAAGGTCAACGGAATAAGAAGCAAAAGGTGGGTGTGGCTGGATGACCACACTTCTGGTAACACGGGGGTGTGGCCTAATATGCTAATGAGCTGTGCTGTCAAGGGTGTGGCCTGATATGCTAATAAGTTCCTGCTGGGCTTTTTCTACAAAAAAAGCCCTGTGTGTGTATATATATACATATGTGTGTGTATATATATATGTGTGTATATATCTATATATATATATCTCCTCCCTTGTAGCCCAAACCGAATCATTTGCAGAGAGTGAGGTGCTCTCAAGACAGGGAAAGCACTTGGGCCGAGCCCCCTAAGCAGCTGCCGGGGCCAGCATAACACAATGGAGCTGATGCACCGCAGGGGCCTTCAGCAGATCATGCCCAAGCCACCTACTGAACCCCGACAGGCCTTAGTCTGACCCTAACTTGTAGGGCTGACAACTGACCCAGCAGAGGTGGGGGGCGGGGGGAGGTCCTGGCAAATCTTTTTTGAAGATAGAAAAGTCAGTCGTCTGCAAATGTTTGCACATCTAGCTGTTGTTGAAGGCATAGCTGCATAGGTCAGCTGAAAAAGTTGGCGATACCAGATTTGCTATGTATTCTTGGGAGGGTTGCCAGCTCTGGGTTGGAAGATATCTAGAGATTTTATGGGTGGAACTTGGGGAGGGTGGGGTTTGGGGAGGACGGGGCCTCAGCAGGGTACGATGCCACAGAGTCCACCCTCCGAAGCAGCCATTTTCTCCAGGGGAGCTGTCTCTGTCGCCTGGAGGCCAGCTGGAATAACAGATCTCCAGAAGCCCCCTGGGGGTTGGCGACCCTCATTTTGGGCACAATGGGCTCTGGATTCTGTGAATTAAGGTACGAGAGGGCGAGACATGTACATTTGGGGCCAAAGGATTGAAACAGAAGATTGGGTGATCGTCCAGTCCCCGTGCTCCTAAAATGTTGATGCAAAGAGAAATAAATAAGTAAATAAATTTGTAAGCAGTGGGGTACCACAAGGATCCGATGCTTTTTAACTTGTTTATTAATGATTTGGAATTGGGAGTAAGCAGTGAAGTGGCTAAATTTGCAGATGACACGAAGTTGTTCTGGGTGGTGAAAACCAGGGAGGAGTGTGAGGCACTCCAAAGGGATCTGTCGAGGATGGGTGAGTGGGCGTCAACGTGGCAAATGGGGATCAATGTGGCCAAGTGCAAAGTGATGCACATTGGAGCCAAAAATCCTAAATATAAATACATGTTGATGGGGTCTGAACTGGCAGAGACGGACCAAGAGAGAGATCTTGGAGTTGTAGTAGATAACTCAATGAAAATGTCTACACAGTGTGTAGCTGCAATAAAGAAGGCCAACGCTATGCTGGGGATTATTAGGAAGGGAATTGATAACAAATCAGCCAGTATCATCATGCCCCTGTATAAATCATTGGTGCGACCTCATTTGGAATACTGTGTACAGTTCTGGTCACCACATCTCAAAAAGGATATTATAGCATTGGAAAAAGTGCAGAGAAGGGCAACTAGAATGATAAAAGGGCTGGAACACCTTCCCTATGAAGAAAGGTTAAAATGCTTGGGGCTCTTTAGCTTGGAGAAGCGACGGCTGAGGGGTGACATGATTGAGGTTTATAAGATTATGAATGGGATTGAGCAGGTTGAGAAAGAAGTACTTTTCTCCCTTTCTCACAATACAAGAACTCGTGGGCACTCCATGAAATTGCTGAGCAGTCGGGTTAGAACAGATAAAAGGAAATACTTCTTCACCCAAAGAGTGATTAACATATGGAATTCACTGCCACAGGAGGTGGTGGCAGCTACAAGCATGGAGAGTTTCAAGAGGGAATTAGATAAACATATGGAGCAGAACTCCATCAGTGGCTATTAGCCACAGGGTATAGATGGGAACTCTCAGTCTAGGGCAGGTGATGCACTCTATTCTTGGTGCTGGAGGGGGCAGCAGTGGGAGGGCTTCTAGTGTCCTGTCCCCACTGCTGGACCTCCTGATGGCACCTGGTATATTTTGGCCGCTGTATGACAGAGTGTTGGACTAGATGGGCCATTGGCCTGATTCAACATTGGCTTCTCTTATGTTCTTATGTTCTTATGTAAATCCCAGATTCAAAAAATAAAAATAAAATCCTATACAGCCTGTATACTCAGCCTCGTAGAAAATGGAGCACCTAGGAATTTTCCCATTCCAGGTTTAATTGAACTCAAAGAGGTGATCCAAAAACGGAGCCTCTTTTCTTTCAGTGAATGATAGCCCATTTCCCCTGGGAGCTGCTGGGTTGGAGGAGGGCCTTCTGACCGTTACCCCAGCAAGCTTTTCCTTCTACAGCCTTTGGTTGAAATGAGGCTGCCAGAGGTACAGAAGCAAGGGAGATCATATCGTCGTTGTCGTCCCGTCCCCCGTCCCCCCGTCCCCGCTCTTCCATCTTCTGATCCACTTTTTCTCCTCTTTTTATCTTCATCCTGCACAGAACACCCTCCCAATCCCCGTCTCGACCTTTGCTCTGCCAACCAAATGTCAAATGGTGTTTACTCTGTCCTGTTTCGCACTCACTTATGACGGGACCTTTCTGTCCAAGGGGTGTGGTTTAGCCAGTTCCAAACAGCATATAAATTGGGGTTGTGTGCTGTGCGCTGTGTGTTCTGTTCTAATAAACTGAAATCACTGATTAAAGAAAGAGCTGCCTGATCTTGAGTTACAACACAAGGCCTCCTTGCCTAAGTAGCAGAATGGGGATCAGGAGGGAAAGAAGGGAGGGAAAGGAGTTGGGGAACTTTGCTCACCTGCCTTAATAATCACATAAAAGTCAGGGGACAGGACAAGGACACAGCTGGGGGAAAGTATCAGAAATGCCATTCTCCTTTTCTGTGCCATCATTCAGTTTGATGTCTGCATCGTTTGGATGGGAATTTCTCCTCCCTTTCCAGAACTGGACAGGCACTCCCAGGCTGGACAGATAGTTCTTCCATGTAATGATGGGCTTATTGCCATATTTTATGTTGCCCTTGGTTCCTGACCGCCATTTCTTTTGTAGCATTCTTAGGCAGAAACCTGCCGGGAGTATTCAGTGAAGCCAAGTTCATCACTTTCAGCATGCTGATATTTTGCAGCATTTGGGTCTCTTTTGTTCCCACCTATCTAGGCTCCAAGGAGCTATGGTGGCTCAAGTGGTTAAGATGCTGAACTGCAGGCTGTGGAAGGTCAGTAGTTCAGCAGTTCGATACCCGAGAGTGCCACATGACGGAGTGAGCTCCTGTCTCTAGTTCCAGCTCCTGTGAACCTAGCAGTTCAAAAGCAAGAAATTGCAAGTAGATAAATAGGTACCACTTTGGTGGGAAGGTAACAGCATTCTGTGCACCTTGGTGTTTAGTCATGCCAGCCACATGACCACGGAAATGTCTTCGGACAGTGCTGGCTCTTCGGCTTTGAAACGGAGATGAGCACCACAACTCTAGAGTCGGATTTGACTGGCTTTTGAGCAAGGGAACTTTTACCTTTTATCTAGGCTCCAAGGAGAAATACATTGTAGCTGCACAGTGATTTTCAATTTTGGCCTTCTGCATTAACTTAGTGGATTACATTTTCCAGCTTAAATTTTTATTTGTTTGATCAATTGATTTATACACCGCCCTCCCCGCAGACGGACTCAGGGCGGTTCACAACAGTCTCAATACAATACCATTAAAACAATAATTAACAATTAAAACAGTAAAAGTATAAAATTCTGTACAGCAAACTAATTCTGATCCACAGTACTGATATTAAGATCCAGGCAGTACTTATATTAAGATCCGCAGTACTAATATTAAGATCCAATGTCAATTCAGCGGTACCGACGTTAAGATCCAGGCTGTTATTATACTACGAAGGGTTCCAAGCTCAGAGCTGGGAACCCAGGTGCCATCAGGAGGTCCACCAGCGGGGCCAGAACTCCAGAAGCCCTCCCACTGTTGCCCCACAAGCACCAAGAATACAGAGCAGCCCTGCCCCAGACAGAGTGTTCCTCCATACCTTGCGGCAAATAGCCACAGATGGACCTCTGCTCCATGTTTATCCAATCCTCTCTTGAAGCCGTCTGTGCTTGTAGCCACCTGTTGCAGTTAATTCCACTGTGGCTTGTTCCTGCAGCAGTGAATTCCACGTGGTAATTACTCTCTGGGTGAAGAAATCCTTCCTTTTATCTGCTTTAAACCTACTGCTTATTCATTTCATTGAGTACCCATGAGTTCTTGTTTTATGTGAAAGGGAGAAACACACTTCTTTCTCTGCTTTCTCTATCCCATGTATACTTTTGTAAGCCTCAGTCATGTCACCCCTCAGCCGTCATTCCTCCAAGCTAAAACAGCCCCAACCTCTTTAACTTTTCTTCATGGGAAAGGTGTTCCAACCCTTTTATCATTCTAGTTGCCCTTTTCTGCGCTTTTTCCGATGCTATAATATCTTTTTTGAGGTACAGTGACCAGAACTGTACGGAGCCTGCACCATCTATTTATACTGGGGCATTATGATACTGGTTGATTTTTTTCAATCCCGTTCCTAATAATCCTCAGCAAAGCATTTGCCTTTTTTTATTGCAGTCACACACTGAGTGGACGTTTTTCAATGAGTTATCTACCACCAAGGTTTCTCTCCCGGTTAGTTACCATCAGTTCAGACCACGTCAACATATATTTATAATTAGGGTTTTTGGCTCCAGTGTGCATCACTTTGCACTTGCCCTCGTTGGACCTCATTTGCCACATTGATGCCCACTTGTCTGGCCTCAACAGATCCCTTTGGAGAGCACCACAGACCTCCTTGGCTCTCACCGCCCTGAACGCCTGCAAACTTAGCCACTTCGCTGCTTACTCCCAACCAGTGTTCCCTCTAAGCTGAGTTAGTGTGAGCTAGCTCACAGTTTTTTAGCCTCCGGCTCAAAGATTTTTGTCTGAGTTCAGGAAGGATGGCTTGAGAGCAAACTACTTCCAGTACACACACATACTTTATGCAGCAGCCGAATCACTTGCTCACAACTTTGATGCCAGTAGCTCACAAAGTAGAATTTTTGCACACAAGTTTCCACAGCTTGGAGGGAACATTGCTCCCAACTCCAAATAACTAATGGACAAGCTAAAAAGTACCAGACCTAGAACCAAGCCCCATGGTAGCTCACTTCTTACCATTTTCCACTGTGAAAACTGCCCCATATATACTCACTCTCTGTTTCCTATTAATTAACCAGTTTTTAATCCACAAGAGGTCTTGTCCTCTTATCCCATGACTGCTGAGTTTACGTAAGAGCCTTTGATGAGGAACTTTTTATCAAAAGCTTTCTGGAAGTCTAGGTAAACAACATCTACTGGGTCACCCTTTGTCCATATGTTTGTTCACCCCCTCAAAGAACAGGTTAGTGAGACAAAAGATCTTCCCTTACAGAATCCAGTCTGATTCTTCTTCAATAGCTTTTGTTCATCAGTATGCCTACTAAGTCTGCCTGCCTGTCTGTCTGTCTGTCTGCCTGCCTGTCTGTCTGTCTGTCTGTCTGTCTGTCTGTCTATCTATCTATCTATCTATCTATCTATCTATCTATCTATCTATCTATCTATCTATCTGTCTGTCTGTCTGTCTGTCTGTCTGTCTGTCTGTCTGCCTGTCTGTCTGTCTGTCTGTCTGTCTGTCTGTCTGTCTGTCTGTCCGCCCGCCCATCCATCCATCCATCCATCCATCCATCCATCCATCCATCCATCCATCCATCCATCCATCTATCTATCTATCTATCTATCTATCTATCTATCTATCTATCTATCTATCTATCTATCTATCTATCTATCTATCTATCTATCTATCTATCTATCTCTGCTCATACAGCTATCACCTCAAGCAGAAATTAGAACAAAAAATACTTTAAAAGAGCTTACTCAGTATTATTTCTCTTACATTTGATTATTGTGCCTGTGAATTTTGCCCCTGAGAGGGTGACACGATCATTGGTATCCAATAGTAGCCATGACACCTGGGCTCGCACATCTAGCAGTTCCATATCTTTAAGTAAAGGGGTGACTAAATTAGCCCTCGGCTCATCGAATATAGGGCACTCCATAATCATATGTCCAATGGTTTTGATTGTGTGATATGAGCATCTGCACGTTCTATTACAGTATGATACTTTATTATATCTGCCCTCCAAAACTGCTGAGGGAAGAATGTTCAGTCTTGCCAAAGTAAAAGCTGTTCTTAGTTTAGGGACTGTCAATTGATAAAAAAAATATTTTGGCAGTTGCATGAGGAGGGCAATGCCCAAATGGAGTGTCAAACATACCCTGCGCACCCTAATAGACGTACCTGTAACATCCAGCTTCCAGATTTTTAAAATTTGTCTTATAATGTCTTTAGTTCCTGTATTTTTAATCATATCATTTGTAATTCCTAGGCATTTCATTTTCTATTCCAATAGCTGGTCCCTTTGGCTACAATGTTTATCTGCCTGGATAAGCCCAAGTAGAGTAGATCCTCCCTTAGTTTTTAAAACCTTTACTTTAAAGAGAAATGCTTTAATCCAAGTCCTAGCGCTTCCATCGATAATTCACCTAGTTCCACTCTCAGTGCTATTGCCTGAGACACATCTAGGAGTAGTCAATAAATGTCGGAAAAAGTCATACTGGATGGAATCCATTTTTTCAGAAGTGAACTGGATCCATATTTCTGCACCATAAAGGAATTGGTTTAGATTTAGAACCTTAGCGTTAAATATCTTTAAGGCCAAGGGGACAAATTCACCTCCTGATGAGTAGAAGCATTTTATAATTGTCCTCCCTACTCTAAAGGCTGTGTTCCTTCCTAGATCCAAGTGTATTTTCCATGTAGGAGATGCTTCAAAGTGGATTCCCAGATATTTGAATTGATTGGCCTGCTCCATAGGTTAGCCTGCTATGTCTTCAGCAACTTAAATACCTGGATAGTTTGGGGGAGGAGCCTCAAGAGGGAGGAGCTTGGGGAGGGGAGGGACTTAGTGGGGTATAATGCCATAGAGTTGACCTTCCAAAGCAGCCATTTCCTCTAGGTGAACTGTTCTCTGTTGCCTGGAGATCAGTTGTAATCCCAGAACTCCAGCTACCACCTGGAGGCTGGCAACCTCTGACAGAGCAGAATACCACTGATAGAGCGGTGGAGTTCACTCAGCAGGTTGCAAAGGGCTGCATTCACAAATGCCATCAACCAAAAGATCCGTGTCTACCAATATCCCTGGCATGTCGCATAGTTGACACACAGATTTATGTCTAAACTGAGGAGAGTTCTCCTGGAATTACAGTTCATCTCCAATCCACAGGGATCTGGAAATGGATGCTTGGGAGGGAGTTGCCGAGAAGTTCCACCAGATCTGACCTGGCTTTCCCCATCTCTGCACCAGTGTGATAGTGAAAGCCCCAGCAGCTGAACTTCTGTCTTCTGTACGCCTCTTAAAGGTAGAGGAGCCCTTTCATTTTTTTATTATTTATTATTATTATTAATTTTGATTTATATCCCACCTTGCCTGCACAGGCAGGCTCAAGGCGGTGTACAACAGTTTAAAATGCAATAAAACACAAATAAATACAATATTATAAAATTTCAAATGACAAATCCTCCGGTATATATAATTCTGTTTTGGTCATGGACTCCCCTGAACATTCCAACACGCTCCAAAATGAGTTGGATGCCGAATCTGTCATTCTCAGGGTCTCCCTAGCCAGTGGCTGAGTTCCATGAGTCCTGCCTACAGAACCGGCTGGCGCCAAAAATCTCTACAGAAGACACATTCTCCTCGGGAGAGGACATGGAGAGTTTGCGTCTGCCTAGATTCCTACAATGCTGCCTTTCCCAGCCTGTTCTACAGCCCAAATGACTCTTCTACAGCCTGGAGAATTTCCTAAGGCCACTAGCCAGCCTTTCCCCATTGTCTGCCAGAGCCCATGGCACAGAGCCACACGCTGGCCTGAGGCCAAAAGGGCCGCATCCCTTCCAGGCCTCGAGGCTGCGAACTTTCGCCAGGCTTCCTTCCACAGGGCCAGGGCCACCTCCCCCCTTCCTTCCTAGCTCACCCCCCAGGAGGGTGTGGGGGTGTTTAAATCCCTCCCCGGGGTTTCTCCGGCTGGCGCGCTGAAGCAGGCCAGCTGGAGAAGCCCAACAGAGCTGCCCCCGCCCCCTTCCTAGCTGGCCCGCTGAGGCAGGTGAGCTAGGAAGGACCCTGGAGGGTGTGGAGGGGCATTTAAATCCCTTCCCAGGGCTTCTCCAGCTGGTGTGCTGAAGCAGGCCAGCTGGAGAAGCCTGACAGAGCTGCCCCTGCCCCCTTCCTAGCTCTCCCGCCAAGGCAGACAAGCTAGGACCCGGGAGGACATGGGTGGGTGTGTTTAAATCCCTCCTGGGGCTTCTTCAGCTGGCGTGCTGAAGCAGGCCAGCCAGAGAAGCCCGACAGAGCCGTCCCCGCCCCCTTCCTAGCTGGCCCGCTGAGGCAGGTGAGCTAGGAAGGGACTGGAAGGGCGTGGGGGGCATTTAAATCCCTCCTGGGGCTTCTCTGGCTGGCGCGCTGAGGCAGGCGAGCTAGGAAGAGCCTGGAAGGGTGTGGGGGGGCATTTAAATCCCTCCTGGGGCTTCTCCGGCTGGCGCGCTGAAGCAGGCCAGCCGGAGAAGCCCGACAGAGCCGCCCCTGCCCCCTTCCTAGCTGGCCCGCTGAGGCAGGCGAGCTAGGAAGGACCTGGGAGCGCGTGGGGGCGTTTAAATCCCTCCCCAGGGTTTCTCTGGCTGGAGGGCCCTTGGACTGATGCCGTCCCATGCTGCCGCCCCGTGGTCTCACCAGAGCTTGCAGGGCCTCCCACGTCCTCCTAGAGCCTCCTAGAGCTCGTTGTCTCGCACATACAATGGGCTTTGCCCCTAGTAAATTACATAAAGCGCAGTAGAATCCAGTTGGTGAATTTCTATGAGGTGGTCCGATGGAGCTAGGGCAGTGTCCAGAGTTGTTCTAGAAGCCAGTAGCATGGGGGCCATAGTAGCCCAGTTGTTAATAGCTCATTCACCAGTGGCGGCCAGAGCCGGACCGCCCATAAGGTGAACTAGGCACCTGCCTAGGGCGCCCCGGCCTGAGGGGCGCCAAATGGCACCCCACTCCCCCCCGAAAACTGCTCCCCCCCCCGCCGTCCTAACCCGGCGCCCGCCGGCGCCGCCAGACCCCCACCCCCTTCCCAGCGGGGCCCGCAGAAAAGCCGGTGCCGGGAGGGAGGGGGCGGAGGCTGGACCCCCCCGCCCCCTTCCTGGCTTTTCTGGGGGTCCTGCAGCCGTGGGGCCCGCAGAAAAGCCGGCGCCGGGAGGGAGGGGGCGGAGGCTGGACCCCCCGCCCCCTCCCGGCTTTTCTGGGGGTCCCGCAGCCGCGGGGCCCGCAGAAAAGCCGGCGCCGGGAGGGAGGGGGCGGAGGCTAGACCTCCCCGCGCCCCCTTCCCGGCTTTTCTGGGGGTTCCGCAGCCACGGGGCCCGCAGAAAAGCCGGCGCCGGGAGGGAGGGGCGGAGGCTGGACCCCCCCGCCCCCTTCCCGGCTTTTCTGGGGGTCCTGCAACCGCAGGGCCCGCAGAAAAGCTGGCGCCGGGACTCGGGAGGGAGGGGGCGGAGGCTGGACCCCCCGCCCCCCTCCCGGCTTTTCTGGGGGTCCCGCAGCTGCGGGGCCCGCAGAAAAGCCGGCGCCGGGGGGAGGGGCGGAGGCTAGACCTCCCCGCGCCCCCTTCCCGGCTTTCCTGGGGGTCCCGCAGCTGCGGAACCTCCAGGAAAGCCAGCGCTCCGCCGACGCCCCGGTCTCCAGGTCCCACCAGGAGGTTGGCATCCCCAGTGGGGGCGCCCCAGGCTTTCCTGCCTAGGGCGCCCAGACACCTGGAGCCAGCCCTGGTGGCGGCTCGTAATTGAAGGCCTGATGGCTCCATTTTACAGGCCCTGTGGAACTGTAACAAGTCCTACAGGGCCCTGATGTCTTTCAGGAGCTCATTCCACCAGTGTGGAGCCACCACTGAGAAGGCCTTCGCTCTGGTGACGGCCAATCTGGCATCTTTTGGGCCAGGGAGAGTCAGGCAATTTTGCGACCCTGACCTCAGTGCTCTCTGAGGGATATATGGGGAAAGGCGGTCCCTCAGGTAGACAGGACCCCGACCATATAGGGCTTTAAAGGTCAAAAACAGCACCTGAAGTGAATCCGGTATGCTATTGGCAGCCAGTGCAATGCCTTCAGCACAGGCCGTATGTGATCTCATACGGAGAGGCCCATCAACAGCCTGGCTGCTGCATTTTGCACCAGCTGCAGCTTCCGGATTTGGGACAAGGGCAACCCCATGTAGAGAGCATTGCAGTAGTCCAATCTCGAGGTGACCATAGCATGGATCACCATTGCCAGGTCATTGCATTCGAGGAAGGGAACCAACTGCCTAAGCAGCCATAGATGGTGAAAGGCTGACTTGGCAGTGGCTGCTACCTGGGCCTCCATTGTTAAGGCGGCATCCAGGAGCACCCCCAAACTCCTAACCCTCAGCGCTGGCACCAAGAGTGCCCCATTGAGGTTGGTAATGGGATCCCTACCCCCAACCCGCTCCGACTCAGGCACAGGACCTCCGTCTTCATCGGATTCAGTTTCAATCGGCTCAGTCTAAGCCAGCCTGCCACGGCCTGAAACACCTGGTCCAGGTCATCTGGGGTAGAGTCGGACTGACCGCCCAACAACAGATACAGAGTCTAATTATCCTAATTAGTGGAGAATTCTGAACATTTGGGAGCAGAAATGTGGTGGACTGAAGTCTTATGCACAACCCACTCCTTCTGGGCGGAGGTGGTGGTGACAGGGGAAACGGTCTTTTCCAACAGCACCATAATTATATTGGAGCCAAATATTTTTGTCTACTTTCCAAGTAAAAGTCTTCATTTTCTACCCCAAAGAGTAATGGCAAAAGGAGCAATCCCAGCTGGACCGTGTATCTCGGGCTCACACAACAGATGGCAGCATTATACAATAGGAGAAATGCAAGGCTCTCATCTGAGGTCTTGGACTGAGATCGATTG
The DNA here is from genome assembly GCA_029375565.1 of Gekko gecko. Lineage (NCBI taxonomy): Eukaryota > Metazoa > Chordata > Lepidosauria > Squamata > Gekkonidae > Gekko > Gekko gecko. The sequence continues at coordinate 14,290,376 of JAPDNY010000012.1, read as the reverse complement.
TCCTTCTTTCCTCACAAAATCTGTGCCTTTTTGACTGCCCTCAACTGATTTTCTCTCCTTGGGTCTTCATAAAATGAACAAAACAGACTTTTTGAGAGCACTGAAACTCTTAATAGATATAGGGCCTCAATCAGAAAAAGGTGAGAATCCTCTCTCTTTCTCTCTAAATATCACCTCAAGAAGGTTTTGAAAATGATAAACAATAATCCTTTTTAACTAATCTTAGCAGCTCTCCTTTTAAAAAAGTTAGATGTGCAGCAGTGAGTTACTGTAGTTAGTGTCAGTGGCTGATTTGTGCACAGCAGCAGCACAGGAGGAAACTTGCTCAGTTGGCTGCCCTTCTTTATTCTGCCTCAGACTTGTAACATATAGGCTCAGGAAGGGATTGCAGCGGGAGATAGAGCTGCTAGAGGGGTGAGTGTTTTTTATTTGCTTTCAGCTGAGGTGATTTAGCTGACGGTACTGTATGGGGGGACTGTGTTCGGGAGTGCGTGGGAGAGTTGTGAGTTGTTGCAGAGTCCTGTCTGCTTGCGATAGGGAAGGAAAGGGTCATTGTTTGACTGTAATTGAGTGCCTGGTTGAATTTCAGTAGCAGCTGGCTATGCCCTTTGCTGGGGGAGGCTTCTATTTAAGGCAGTACCTCGCTAGAGGCACAAGCCTCTGGCGAGAGCCAAAGGTCTCTTAGACTAGGGACACTGTTAGAAGCCCAGGAAGAGCCAGAAAGCCAGGGCCCTAGTCTCCTTGGTTTCCCAGAAAGGTAAGTAGACTTCTACAAGGAGAACCATATAAATACAAAGGGTTTTAAAAGGGGGATTATATATAATTATTATTTTTAAAGCAATTATGAAGCCAGAATGCCAGCAGGGGGTTGGGTGCTATCCAGTGTTTTGCACGGAGTGTTACATGTATGACTATCTGCCAACTGGACAGAAGTCTTGAGTATGTGCCCGATGCAGGGAGCTCCTGGTTCTCAGGGAACAAGTTTGCTCCCTTGAGGCAGGGGTGGCTGACCTGGAGAAGCAGTGACAGTCAGTTAGGTGCATGGAGAAGACTCTCGGGGACTTGTTAGATATATCCCACTCTGAATATGGCAGCCCTGCCACTGTCAGGGAGCATGAGGGTCAAGAGGAAACAGGGCACTTGCTGCAGATAAGGGGAACGTGCCCTCAGAAAAGACCTCTTCTTCAGCTGGTGAATGGGTATCCTTTTGCACCAAGGAACCATCCCTTGGCAGGGAGGGAGGGGGGCTCTTGATAGTTAGGCAGGTAGACAGCTGAGTGGCGAACCTGCGTACTGACCATATGGTGACTTGCCTGCCTAGTGCGAAGGTAGCGGACATTACACGTATTCTATATAGCCTGGTAGATAGTGCTGGGGAGGAGCCAGTGGTCGTGGTACATATTGGCACAAATGATGTGGGGAAATGCAGTTGTGAGGTCCTGGAGGAAAAATTTAGGCTGCTGGGCAGGAAACTCAAGGCCAGGACCTCCAAGGTAGCCTCAGAAGTGCTTCCTGTTCCAGGTGCAGGGCCAGAGAGACAGGCACAGATCAGGAGTCTCAATGTGTGGATGAGACGATGGGTTCAAGTTTGTTATGCACTGGGATGCTTTTTGGAACAAGGGAAAGCTGTATAAAACAGTCGCGTCTCCACTTGTCCCAAGAAGGAACCAGGCTGCTGGTGCTTAAAATCAAAAAGGTGGCAGAGCAGTTTTTAAACTGAATATTGGGGGAAAGCCGACAGGAGATGAAAAATCTCTGGTTCGGGATGGCTCATTTCAAAGAGATGAAGGGGGTGGCTGTTACTTCTCTACAAGGAAATGGATTAGAATTGTCCACTGAGACTGTGGCTGACGATATAGACTGCCTGGCAAGGTCTCGAGGCAGCAAGAGGAAGGTTGCAGGTTTAACAAGCATGGGAAACTGTAGATGTTTATATACAAATGCTAGAAGTGTCTGAGGTAAAACTGGGGAGTTGGAATGCTTGGTGTTTGGGGAAAAAATAGACATTGCGAGTATTTCAGAAACTTGGTGGGATGAGGCAAATCAGTGGGATATGGTGATTCCTGGTTATAAATTATATTGGAAAGATGAGGGGGAAGGTTTGCCGGTGGGGTGGCTCTGTATGTCAGAAAGGGTATACAGTCCAGTAAGATTGAGAGGGTAAGAGAATTGGATTCGCTTCTGGAAATGCTATGGGTTGAAACAGTGGGCTCAAAAGGAAACTTAACACTGGGAGTTTTATCGCCCACCAGATCAAGACAGAGGAGGGTTATAAAATGATGAATGAATTAAAGATAGCAGGTAGACAAAATAACTGTGTCGTAATAGGTGATTTGAACTACCCACACGTTGATTGGGTCAGTATGTGTTCAAGTTGGGAAAAAGAGATTGAATTTCTAGACATTCTCAATGATTGTGCTATGGAACAGATGTTCACAGAACCTACCCAGGGGAGAGGCGATCCTGGATTTGGTCCTAACACACCCAAGACCTGGTGAGAGATGTAAAAGTGATTGCACCACTTGGGAACAGTGACCATAACGTTATTGAGTTTAACATTTGTATAAATAGGGAGTTGCCCAAAAAGACTGACACAACCCCTTTAAACTTTAAAAGGGGTAACTTCTCTGATATGAGGGGACATGTGAGGAGGAAACTGAAAGGAAAAGTAGAAAGGGTCAAAACCACTGGGGAAGCTTGGAGACTATTTTAAACTACAGTCCTAGAAGCTCAGAAAAAATATATACTGCAGGTTAGGAAAGGCACAAATAGGTATAGAAAAAAGCCTGCATGATTAACAAGCAAAGTAATGGAAGCTGTAAAAGGTAAGAAGGATTCCTTTAAGTGGTGGAAAGCTAGTCTCAGTGAGGTTGATAAAAGGGCAAATAAAATGCAAGTCTGTGATTAGGCAGGCAAAAAGGGAATATGAGGAACATATAGCAAAAAAACAACAATAAAACTTTCTTCAAATACATTAGAAGCAGGAATCCAGCCAGGGAGGCAGTGGGGCCCTTGGATGACCAAGGGGTAAAATGAGTATTGAAGGATGATAGGGAAATGGCTGAGAAGCTGAATGCATTTTTTGCCTCTCTCTTCACTGTAGAAGATGAGAAGTGCTTGCCCACTCCAGAACTGCTGATTTTGGTGTTGAAAGACCTGAGTCAGATTGAGGTGACAAGAGAGGAGGTCCCACAAATGATAGACAACTTAAAAACTGATAAATCACCAGGCCTGGATGGCCTACATCTGAGAGTTCTGAAAGAACTCAAATGTGAACTTGTGGATTGTCACGATGCCTGCTGAGCCCGAGCCCCTGGCTCCAGCGGAGGAGCTAAGTGCCGCCAGGGATGAGCTCCCAACAGCAGAAACTTCTGCACCTGACAGTGCGGTGAGTTCAGAGGTGGGCCCAGCAACAGCTGGGGCAGATCCCTGCTGGCTTGGCACGCCCCCCTGATTCACCACCACCGGTGTCTTGTTTACGAGAGCAGCACTGAGGGGACATGGCAGCCCGGCGGCAAGAAGCACGCATGTGCACCCGGTGCTTGTTTAGCCCTGAGTACTGGGATGTGCTTGAGCATGCTAATTGCCAGCCGCTTGGAGTACTATTTAGTCCTTGCTGGCACGCTGACAAATCGTGCCAGCAACTAGTCAGTTTGACGACACTCTGCACTACCCCGCTCATATTCCTGCCTCCTGTCTTGTGTCCCTTGGCTCCTCGACCTTGGCTCGTTTGACTCCACTCTACTCTGCACCTTGAACCTTTGCCTCCTGGACCCCTGACTCTTGGAACTCTGACCCTCTGCCTACGCTAACGATTTGTAATTTGGATTTGGGTTCTCCAGTTATTTGACTTGCCTGGTTCCTGACTCTGGACTGCACCCCAACTACCCCGCCTGTCTTGCACCTTGAACTTGTTCTTCCCGGTGATTGTTGGGTTGCCCAGTTCTGACCTCGGACTGTGTTTTGATCGCCCCCATGCTTGCCTGGCCCTGCAACCTGGCCCGTGACATGGATCTCCTGACAAAAATATGTGATCTTTCATTAAAATCTGCCTCCATTCCTGAGGACTGGAAGGTAGCTAATGTCACTTTAAAAAGCGTTCCAGAGGAGATCAGTCTGACATCAATACCGAGTAAGTTGGTGGAACCTGTTATTAAGGAGAGAATCAGTAGGCACATTGATGAACAAAAACTATTGAGGCAGACTCAGCATGGGTTCTGTAAGGGAAGATCTTGTCTCACTAACCTGTTAGTGTTCTTTGAGGGTGTGAACAAACATGTAGACAAGGGGGACCCAATAAATGTTGTTTATGGTTGAATCTGCACCTTCATTTTTAAAGCAGCCTTGACACCTTCTTCCTTTATACTGGTATGATGCTTGTTTCAAAGTGGTACAAAAAAATCTGCTATTTTTTTCTGCTTGCTGGCCAGGAATGTTGTTGTTCTCCCCCCTCTTCTCTAGCACTCCCGGCTTTGCCGGCACCCATTATCTTTACACAAGGCAATAAATTACTTAAGGCAACAAGCCAACAAGCTATAAACATCTCTTTACATCCAAAGAGGAGGATTTTCTCAGCTTCCAGTTTTGCTCAGCTTTTGGTTTAAACAAGAAAGCAAAAATAGCCAAAAAACTGTAAAGACTGGATGTTAAGTTCGCATGTATGTAGAAGGGATCTTTCTCTAACTTTTCAGGCAATATAAAAATCACAAAACAAGATAAAATCATTCACTCTTAGCTTGTCAAGCAAAGGAAAAGTTTCTTACATTCCTCTATGTGCTGTCAGAAGGTAAACAGAGCAGACAAGCCTCTGATTAGCGCTGGGGGGGGCTTAGAGTGCTTTTAACCACGTCCGGTTGAGCTGGAGAGAAGCCACAGTCACGAAGGAGCCGAAACCATAGGGCAATAAAATAATGTAGACAGCAGAAATTATAACAGTGCAGTAGGAGAGCGAAACCTAAAGAGATGTGGACCTCTTTTTGGAGGCAGAGTGAGAGTGTAGCCGAAACAATGGAAAACACCACCTACCTTGACTTACAGAAAGCTTTTGAGAAAGTTCCTCATCAAAAGTTCCTAAGCTCAATAGTCATGGGATAAAAGGAAAAGTCCTTTTGTGGATCAAAAACTGGCTAATAGGAAACAAAGAGTATAAATGGGCAATTTTCTCAGTGGAGGGTGGTAAGCAGTGGGGTACCACAGGGATCAGTACTCGGTCCAATGCTTTTTAACTTATTAATGATTTGGAGTAGGGAGTAAGCAGTGAAGTGGCTAAATTTGCAGATGGCACAAATTTGTTCAGCGCGGTGAAAACCAGGGAGGATTGTGAGGCACTCCAAAGGGATTTGTCAAGGATGGGCAAGTGGGCATCAACGTGGCAAATGGGGTTCAATATGGCCAAGTGCAAAAATTATGCACATTGGAGCCAAAAATCCTAACTATAAATACACGTTGATGGGGTTCGAACTGGCAGAGACTGACCAAGAAAGAGATCTTGAAGTTGTAGTAGATAACTCAATTAGAATGTTGAGACAGTGTGCACCTGCAATAAAAAAAGCCAATGCTATGCTCGGGATTATTAGCAAGGGAATTGAAAACAAATCAGCCAGTATCATAATGCCCCTGTATAAATTGATGGTGTGACCTCATTTGGAGTACTGTGTACAGTTCTGGTCACCACCCCTCAAAAAGGATATTATAGCATTGGAAAAAGTGCAGAGAAGGGCAACTAGAATGATAAAAGGGTTGGAACACTTTCCCTATGAAGAAAGGTTAAAACGCTTGGGGCTCTTTAGCTTGGAGAAACAACAGCTGAGGGGTGACATGATTGAGGTCTATAAGATTATGCATGAGATAGAGCAGGTAGAGAATTACTTTTCTCCCTTTCTCACAATACAAGAACTTTTGGGCACTCAATGAAGTACCTGAGCAGTCAGGTTAGAACAGATAAAAGGAAGTCCTTCACCCAAAGAGTGATTAACACATGGAATTCACTGCCACAGGAGGTGGCGGTGGCTACAAGCAAGGACAGCTTCAAGAGGGAATTAGATAAACATATGGAGCAGAAGTCCATCAGTGACTATTAGCTACAAGGTATAGATAGGAACTCTCAGTCTGGAGCAAGTGATGCTCTGCATTCTTGGTGCTTGGGGGGGGCAACAGTGGGAGGGCTTCTAGTGTCCTGGCCCCACTGCTGGACCTCCTGATGGCACCTGGTATTTTCAGCCACTGTGTGACAGAGAGTTGGACTGGGTGGGCCATTGACCTGATTCAAGATTGGCTTCTCTTAGGTTCTTATGTTAAACTCCTCGGGCACTGCATGATGCTTGTAACTCAGCACATGAACCCACAATCCAGAGTGTTTTGAGTCTCTCTTTGTAAAAAAAGAATTCTGAATTAGCATACTCAGTCGATACAGGCATTTTTCCCCCGTCAGCTTTAGAAGAGGACTTTGAAATGGTAAAAAATCTTTTCCCAGGCAGAAGCCGCAGGAGAAACAGGACCTGCTGGTCAAAAACTTTTTTGTTCTGGCTGAGCGACCCATTCAAGGCTCTGGCCGAGCTCTCCTGAGGGTGGGAAGTCTCTACCAAGCTGTATCGCTTCAGACAGGACTGAATTGAAAATAATAAAAATAATAACCTCCCACACAGAAAACAAGCCTGCTGGGCAGAATCCGCGGCTGGCTTTGTTTCTTGGCCACCTGTGTGGGACTGCTTTGCGATGGAGCTGCGTGAGACCCTTATAGTGAAAAAAGATCTAAAGTGTGGTCGCTTTAGATTAAGGTCAGATGCTTACACTTTGTGTTACACTTTGCATGATTTCTACAGCAATATGTTGATGTTCTTTGCTGCCTCCTTAGCACAGACTTCAGGATGGGAGCTTTTCATGGCATAGAGATAAATAACATCACCTGATAAATAACATCTTATTCAGCCTCTCTTAAAGAGACAGGGTAGTTTTTTTTCTCAAGGCAGCTGGCAACATATGAAGTAATAAAGGTAAGAGTGCCTCTGAGCATCTGCAGAGTGCCATTGTAAATGAACCACCAACATCAACCACGACATCTGGCCTGAGGGGAGAATTTTGTTAGAAGATGGGTGACCAGATTGAGCCATGAACTGGAAGTCCTCTTCGGCAGCCTGTGGCTCAACTGAAGCTGACCAAGGAATGGCTGCAAACACCCAGGACCAAATGGCAAGACTGGTTCTCCTTTGTGTTGCTCTCTCCATCTGGCGCTTCTGTAGGCCTGAGGTTGTGGCCGCAATCACTGCGTATTTTCCCCCATGGCATTTCAACAATTAGTTGCAGTTCAACTTGATCTGTTTGTGGTATGTATTTTGAACTCGGCAAAGGTCAAACATCGAGCATCAAAAGGTAGGGCCCTGAATCAAAGCACTAAGCCTAAACCAATAGGATCCACTTTCTAGCAATGTTGACAGAGATCTGATTTGAGAGCCAGTATGGTGTAGTTGTTAAGAGTGTCAGGCTGGGATCTGGCAGACTGAGGTTCAAATCCCCAGTCTTTCCATGGAAGCTTGCTGGGTGACCTTGGGCCAGTCGCAAGCTCTCAGCCTAACTTCCCTCACAGAACTGCTGTGAGGATAAAATGGGGGGGGGGGAGAATGATGTCAGCTGCTTTGGGTCCTCATTGGGGTAAAAGGTGGGCTATAAATGAATTAAACAACCAATTGTTCCTTAACATGATGTATCATACCATGACCCTTTATTGACATCAAATCAATTTCCTTATGCTTTAGACTGCTTCTTCCTTCACTAGTATTTTATTGTGTTTTTATCTTCTCCACAAGAGAGGGGCTAGAACCTCTGATCTCTCTCAGCATCCCTTCTGGATTAACCACCTAAGCCACTCAATCACACCTGATTTATGACACTACCCCTCTCTTTGCCCCACTCCTCTCTTTTCCGCCCTCCCCTTCTGTAATTTTCTGAATAAAAATGAGGGGAATGATTCCCGTTGCATCTGAGGAAGTGAGCTTTGACGCACAAGAGCTCACGCCGGAGTAAAATCTTGTTAGCCTTTAAGGTGCTCCGGGACTTGTTAAGATGAAGAAAGACACATCCTTTCACTTTTGGCTTTATTAGAAAAAGGAACATGACTCCATGTGCACACGGTATATACAACAACTGTTGTTACAACAATAACAACAAAAAGGATGATAGTCTCCCCACCCCACCCCAGCACAATCATGTGAAACTAACACAGACGTAGTTTTGCCTTAATGCTCACTCTCCATTCAGGGGGACGGGTGTTCTTTTTGTCTTTCTTCTGGAAGTTCTCTTGTGGTTTTAACTGGCGCATGACCAAAACTTCAGAAGCTGAATCTTTTCCCAGAATGGAAATGGAGTGATGGGAAAAGCTTCACTCGGCTGAAACGTTGGCCTCCCACAACAAGGAACCGGGCCAGCAAAACCCCAAAGTGTGGCAACTTGACCGAACACTTTTTGCAATTTTATTAACATCCATCCCTCATCCACTTTTTGAGGGAAACCTGAGAAAAGTCTGCAAAGCAGAAAACTAGAGAATGGCATTTCTTTCCACTGGCCTGATCACAGCATCTGAGGGTTTAAAGACTGGACCTCTTGGCCATTTGATGCAGTTCCAAACATGTCGAGACACACAAAGCAGGCCTGACTAAAGCAACGGGGAGGGTGGTGGACGTTATTTGTAAGGACGTTGACAAAATCAAGGCTCCATTGAAGAGGTGCATGCCAAGTCTTCATGTGTGGTTGCCAAGAGTGCTGGGCGGTAACCCTGTAATTCTGCATCCGCCAGAACACATGGCACAGCTGCCCTGGATGCCAGGTGCCAGCTCTGAGATTGCAAAGACATTTAGCGTTCAGCTACATGTTCAAAAAACATTGGGTGTCCCCCCCCATTGCTTTTTCCTCCCTGGCTATTTTCTTCCTGAAAAAATCCTTCATCTTCTTTTTGCACCTGCTGGGAAAACTTACGGGTAGGTACCCATATTCCCCCCCCCCCCCAAAAAAAAAAAAGTGGATATAAAAGGAGGTTGGGGAGTTTCCAATAGCAGGGGAGGAAAGCGTTAAAAGTGTTCCTACAACTTTCTACTCCTTGAATCCCAGAGAACACATTTGCAAATTCTTTTTTTTTTTAAAGTCATAATATGTAGTTGAGTTTTTTATTTGGTGATGTGCCCTATTCTCTCTAGGAGCACCGTTTGCTATGCAACCTTTGGAAACTGAACATGAACAGTTCGTACTGGCTTACGTCAGAGCAACACAGCCTGTACTATTCTAAGAAGAGACCACGGAAGACATGACGAAGCGGATACTGCATCCTGCCGTGCCCCAGCGACACATGACGTGGGGCGCCAAGATCAACAGGCACGGATGCCATTTGACTACGGCGTCAGGTTTAACAATGGCAGGCCTGCGGTCAGGTCCATCGAGACAAATATGGCTTTCCGTAAAGGCTAGACTCTGTACAGATCCCGGTTGCAGATGCTGCCCTGAAAGGACTAAACAGGAACAAAGAACAGAAAATCCAACATCTGTTGGCAACATCCAGGTCAGTGGGATGGACTGTTTGAGCCCCACAAACCTAGCAGGGTAGGTGCAAGTGCTGTTCATTAAAGAATGACCACCGTAGTCGCTGATTATTAAAAGTGGTAATTGATGGGGAGGGGAGGGGCCCAAGATTGGCCTTTTAAGAGCTGCTCGCTCTGCAGAGAGCCCCGGGGAAGCTTCCTCTGCATTGCAGGTGAGCATCACCTGCTCATGGCTGCAGACCAAGCAGTTGTGAGGCAGTAACAGCCAGCATCCAGAGTGGAAGGCGCAGCTGGAGCATGGAGCCCACAGCCTGCTTGTAACAACTCTCCTTCAAGTGCTCCACCTCTGCTAACGGGCTCTAAGGAGGATTGGTTGTTTTTTCGTCAATCGATGAGATATTCCAACCACACCAAGCCCTCAAGGCAACCTCACGGGCTGAACGACTGAAATGGTGCCCTTTCTGCAGACTCCTGGCTCTGAACTTTTCAGCTGTTACGGCTGCTCTTTTTGTCCTGTTCTGGCAGAGCTCCTGGATCCCTATATGACAGGCAGAGATTTGACAAGCAAAGCTTTCCCAAGTATGAAGGTGCAGGGGTGAACAATTGCTTCACCAAGCTACTGTCGGCACAGGAGCCTTGCCAGAGAAAGGAAGGAGCCAAACCAAATTTGGGCATGCAGAGTCACCTGCTGCACTTGAAGAAGTACCAGGGCTGCGGGAGCAAAGTCACGTTAGGACCAGGTGAACCTACGGTCATTCTCTGCAAAACCCAAAACAAACGCAACAAGCTGCTACAGCCATCCATACACCTTAGGGAGGGTCTAACTGAGGCCACATTTTATTTTATCAAAAGAAGGCTAACTGTGAAATAAAATAACTGCTTAAAGGCCTGACTAAGGCTTGTTCCAGTCACTCTGTAGCGCAAGCTCCTCAAACTGCAGTCTGTTTCATGGACTGGGATCCAGAAACCGGGTTACAGTCCTCAGGAGTTCCAAGTGGCTTGTTTCTCTCCTGCAGCTCCGGCGACACTTTTCTGATTCTCTGCTGATCACTTGCAGCCTCGCGAAAATAGTGTTGATGCTTCCCTTTCTTTCTTTCAAAAGCAAAGACTTGGGAGTCAGTGCATGGCTAGTGCAAGGGTGTGCACGCTCCAGTTCCTTGTAGCACTGAGGCTCCAAAACAAAAATATGCCAAGAGCAACTCGGACGGCAGACGCAACGGAGAGGGACCACATTCAGGGGTGACCAGTGCCTGTCTGTGAAGATAACGCTTGAAACAGATGAGCAGTCCTATTTTCACCAGTGTAAAATCCCCTTTATGTACACTTTCCCAGCAGGTAAATAAAAGTCAAGTACTGGATACCTGGGGAGGTCCCTCCCCAAAGGTCTTTTATATTGTTTTTCTAACATTTAGCCCTTATTTCCCTAATACCTGTCAGTATCAGATGCAACAACAGCGGCAGCATCTGTTAAATAGATAGGATTTAAAAACAAAACACAGTAGTAGTATGTAACAGCAGTGTTCAGTTTGACAGAACTAGGCTTTTGTTCCCATTAAGTGTCTGAAGAGGCCCAAACTCCGGTATGAAATGGTACCATGGATGTTTCTGGGACCGGCGAAGCAAGATGAAGACAGTGCCATTCTGATAGGCTTTATCAGATCAGTCTTCTAAAAACAAACCAGCAGACATGCTCCTTCCGAACCAACAAGCATTTTGTTCCTTGACGGGGGTTTCTTCGCAGTCCCGCAGAATCCTCCACGCTTCGCTGTTGCAGTGGAATAATGAAACTCTCTGGATTTAAATGTGCAAAATTAAACCAAGCAAGAGACTGGCTCCACCATGCTCTTCACGCTTTGGATTGCCTTTCGTCCGTCCATTCCTGTTTAGTGCTCTGGAGTGCCTGAGTTTTCTGTTCATCCACCTGGACGTAATCCACTCTTTGCTCTTCAGAGAGAAAGGGTTTCTGCCCAAGAAAGACAACGGAACAGGACAGAGCTGTGAGAAAAAACCTTTAATAGAGATGATGCCAACCCCCCCCCCCCCCCGCTGCCCTTAGCTGGTCTTTCATTTTCACCTTGGTGCAGAGGGAGTCATTGGCCGACAAAAGCATCTATTGGCTTAATCTCCCATCTGTCACCCGGACTTAGGGTGATTCTGCATCTAGCACTCGCTCCACATTTTCTCAACTGGGAGGAAAAAGTGCAGCTCAAAACCACATTCAAATACCTCGGGACAATACCGTATGGACTGCAAAGTCACCCCTGAGCGGCCATAAATTTATGCAGAAGGTACCATAAAACCCGATGATCAAAGGAAATGAAAGCGGCATGCAGTGTGAAGGCTACCATGAAATCCAGTGATCAAAGGAAGTGAAAGCAGCATGCAATGCAGAGGGGAATTTCTGTTCCAATGTAGGTTTTGTAAAACAATGGAGAGAAAACCCAATGCAGAATCAGCCCTAAACAACTCAGGGGGACCTGGTAAAACAGCTATGAAATGACATGCTTTCCCCCTTTGGAGCAGAAATGCAACTGATGAGTATTCTGGATTTTTCTTTACCCAATTCTGTTTTGTTTTATACAGTGCAGCAGCTGGGGCTGTGATTTCAAGAGAAAGACCAGAGTGTGGGTGGCGGGAGGACAGGCAATTTTTCCTCAGCCCGTTTCCTCACCAAAATCCCCCACACACATATTACTTTTTGGCCCTGTGAAGAAAACTTAAGGGCACCACACAGCCAAATCCCACGTCACAAAGTCCTCGTATCCCCCACAGGTCCTGCCGACAGGAACGCAGTACGAGTTCTATGCCTGGAAATTCATTCCAAGATACGTCGGGCCTGATCTGCATTGGCACCAGAACTTCTAGGGACAGGAGGAGCGCGATCCTTCTTCCCTGCACCATTTGTCCAACCTGAAATGAGTCACTTTTGCCAAATTACGGAACTTGGGTGTAACTGATGGGCTGCCACCTGCAAGTTTCCCAAGCGGCGCCAAGCGGCGCCAATTACCATTTCAGGTTCGGGAAATAGTGTGGTGCCTCTCTCTCCCTCCACAAGCCCTGAACTGAGTTGAGAGCTGCAACTCCCAGAACACAACTGTCAACAGGGCCCCCTTGGCAGTTATGAGAACTTTGCAATGTGTGGTTAGGTGCTCAGCTCAGGGCAAAACCAGACATGATGGTGTCGTCCTGAGGACACCGTCACATAGTTGGATTGAGTGACTCAGCATGTCTGGACATGGGGGGCGGCGGGGGGGGCACCTACATCACTCTGTGTGTTATCTCCTAGAATGGGATGTCTCTCTGGTCGAATCTGTATTTGCATTTTTAAATCAGTTTCGTGCTGCATTTGCATTTTTACATCAGTTTCGTGCTGCTGTGGCGCTGTCTTTCTCTATGCTTGACGGCGTCACAGCAGCACGAAACTGATTTAAAAATGCAAATGCAGATCCGACCTCTGTCTTAACATGGGAACTGCCCCCTGACCCCCCCCCCGTTTTTTTTGTCCTCCCCCATTCTCTGCATGTCTCTGCATGGAGTCACATATCTCCACAGGTCTCTCCTGCAGAAACAATCCCCTCATCCTTCCGCACACACGATGCTGATGCTGGATTCAGCTGGCCACTTGTGACAGGGAAAGCAATCTCTCTCTCCTGTTGACAGCAACCCAAACGTGAACAGAATCTACTTGAATAAATGTAATTTTTTTCTTGAAATATACTCCTCAGCAGGGCTTTTTTTGTAGAAAAAGCCCAGCAGGAACTCATTAGCATAATAGGCCACACCAAACAGCAGAAATTCATTCGCATATTAGGCCACTCCCGATAGCACAACTCATTAGCATTTTAGGCCACACCCCCATCTTACCAGAAGTGTAGTCATCCAGCCACACCCACCTTTTGCTTCTTATTCTGTTTACCTTGCTTGTTGTCAAAACCCAGGGCTTTTTTTTTTGGAGCAGGAACTCCTTTGCATGTTAGGCCACACAGCCCTAATGTAGCCAATCCTAATGAGTTCCTGCTGTTGGGTGTGGCCTATTATGCTAATGAGTTCCTGCTGGGCATGGCCAACTCAGGAGCCAGCCGGAACTCCGTTCCTGCCCAAAAATAGCCCTGCTCCTCAGGAGATTTATTTACGGCATTCAATTCATGCTTTCATGACTGGGCAGACTCTGCTGTATTAACCAAATATCCCAATACACACCTAGTTTGGTCCTCAGCAGGGCCAAAGGCAAGAGTGTTTGTGTGGAGGGTGTGTGTGTTTCCCAACAATAATGCAAGGGGAAGAGAAAAGGTTAAGTCGTCCTCTGTGCTGGCCTCTCCATTGATATTGTGAGTCTAGCTGCTGCATTCCTATGACACAACAAAACTACAAACTTCCTTACAAACACAGAACTCCACCTAATAAGTAATTCTGCCCTTGGAGATAGATTTATCTCGGTGAGGGCAAGGCCAATGTTATTTTTTTATCTTGAAGTGTTTCCTTCGAACTATCTTCTCCAGTCCTGGATTCAAACCCCAACGAAGGGGAAAGCCCACGTGCTACGATGAGATACCAAACTTTGCTGCCAGTCGCTAATGACGGGGAGCAGCGGGGACCGTGTGCTGTCTTGAGCCACATTTACCTTTTGTACAGGCGACGGAGAAGCAGAATTGAAATCCAATGCTAAGTAATCAAGGCTGAACTTCTTTGGCCATTGGAAAGCCCCATTACATGGAGAGGTCGCTTGCCGGTGCTCCTGTTGGGGAATGAGAATCATTAATCATCATAAACAACAAAAATTCTTTGAGTGCCTAAAATCGCTAAGCACTGTCGGAAATATATTGAAAAATGACAAAAGGAATGAATAAATCTCCAAGCCAGATTAACTCCCCCACCCAAAATGGGGAAATTAGGCAGGAGAGGGGGAGGAACGGGAGAGGCAAAAAGTCGGCTTGCATCCTACTAGGCCCCTCCGCAAAGTTTGAAGTTCTCGTCCACCCAAAGAGCCTTCCTCTGATGCACAAGGTGTCACAGGCCTGTTCTGGCAGCTTCTTCAGCTAGAAGGTATCAACAGCTGGCTGCCAGGATCCTACAACTGGAATTTTCAGATGAATGGCGGACGGAAAAAACCTGAAAGTTGAAGAGATGGGGGGGACGTTGTTCCTGAGCGTGTGCAGATTTCTCTAGAACATCGGAGTTCCAGAGGAAAAAAATGGGGAGCAGTGAGAATGGAAGCTGGCAGAAGAGAAACCTTCTTCTGGGGTGGGCCTTTTGTTCCAGAGCAGGGTTCCCCCACCACGGTGCCTCTGGCCAGCCTGGTCCCCACCAGTACTTCCCCGGGGGGTCCCTTCTGGGCTTTTCAAAAAGTGGGTGGGGCTGTGGTAAGGGGTTACTGGCTGCCCTCCACTTCCCGTGGCAGCCATTTGCAGTGGCTCTCACACGACCTCTGCTCAAAATGCTAGAGGTGCCCGGGGGCTCAAGAAGGTTAGGGGCCCCCTGTTCCCGAATCCTTCCTGCTGCTGTGAGGAAAAGTTGCTTCTCAGAGCAGACGATACGCCTTGCCAAGAATCCAGACCTTTCTGGAGTGACTGAGTAGGAACCCAAAAAAGACTGAAAATTATTTACTTCCTTACCCTGGCTTTGAGACTACTCAACATGTTTGATGGTTAGCCCTGTTCTGTGCAATCCCCCCCAGTTCTATACTTCTGGCAGTCCCCACCTTTCAATAAGAGCTGTGCTTGCTTAAGGAGCAGTTCAGGTTTTGAAAGGGGCATCCGCAACTCGGCGACCTCCAGCCCTTCCCTTTTAAGGCTGAAAGGGTTACTGACTGAGGGAAGCCCCTGATGTCAAAGAAAGGCTCTTTAGCTTGGAGGAAGGCTTCAAACTTTGCTGAGCAGAGTCGTAGGATGCAGGCCTGTACATTCTCAGTTGTCGCTTTTTCTTTAAAGGGCTCTGTAGAGATGACAGTGAAAGGCTGAAGGACAAAGAATTCTAGTGGGTGGGTGCAGCCAAAGCCGGCAGGAGGGGCCACAGTTCAGGAGTCAAGCCAACTGCCTTGCATGCAGAAGGTCCCTGGTTCAATCCCTCTGGCATCTCCAGTTAAAAGCATCTCAAATACCAGATCTGGGGGAAGCCTTTTATCTCCCAGATGGCTTGAAGAGCTCCTGTCAGAGGCAGAGCAAACAATACTGGGCTCATTGGTGGAACATCTGCTTTAAGTGCATGCCCCAGGCTCTGCCATCTCCACTGAAGGAACCTGCAGTGCAAATTCTGTGCTAGCCACATCGACTGGCAGCAAAGCAAAGCAAAGCAAACCAAACCAACACAGCAACCATTTTATTTGTAGGCATTCCCCACTGTGGCCTTTCGAATCTGTGAAATGTTTTACTGCCTTCTATAGGAACTACGGAGCTGCGGTGGCTCAAGTGGTTAAGACGCTGAACTGCAGGCTGTGGAAGGTCAGTAGTTCAGCAGTTCGAGACCCGGGTGCCGCATGACAGGGTGAGCTCCTGTCTCTAGTTCCAGCTCCTGCCAACCTAGCAGTTCGAAAGCAAGAAATTGCAAGTAGATAAATAGGTACCACTTCGGTGGGAAGGTAACAGCGTTCCGTGCACCTTGGTGTTTAGTCATGCCGGCCACATGACCACGGAAACGTCTTCGGACAGCACTGGCTCTTCGGCTTTGAAACGGAGATGAGCACCGCAACCCTAGAGTCGGATTCGACTGGCTTTCGAGCAAGGGAACCTTTACCTTTATAGGAACTACACACAGTGAATCACCCCAATTTCCCAGACAACAATAAAGGGACAATGGAGAATGTGAAAGGGCCCTGAGCAGTGGCAACGTTTCTGTTCATCGTGTCCTTTTTGCAGAAGTTTCCCCCTTGCAGTAAACTGCTACACGGGTGTTGCCCTGCAAGGCTCTTTAGCCTCTTTTTGGACTGCAATAAAATAATAAACTGTGCCAGTGCGTGTGTAAGGAACTGAACCACATGGTAACCTTCCCAGATGCCAGCAGAGACTGCACCCAGGCAAGAGACGTTTCTCCTGACCAGCCCAGCAGCTCCAGTGCCCAGCAGAGGTTACCAGCCTGTTTCTCATGAAGGAAATATGAAATAGAACCAGTACACACCAAAGCACAGTAACATGTTTTGACAAAATACCAGATATAGGAACTCCAAAAACGCCATTGAGAGTTCCTTCTACAGCAGGCAGCCTCTTTCCCTCCCCCCCACCTTCACCTGCAAGACCTCACGTAGCCTGGCAGAATCTATTCATCGTTGCCTAGTTACTGATTGAGAGCCATCAACAGCCGGGCTAATGCCATCAACAACACAATAGAAGTGGCTGAATGACTCATCCTAGCTATCACCTGGTGTCAGACATGAGTAAGTTTCTAGCTCTCAGTATTGACCATCCCTCAGGCACACCTCCACACACCTCCCCTACATCTTCCAACCAATAGGGTGTTTTCAGGGACGGACTACCAGGAGGCGGGAATCAGGGAGGTAACCAGCCCCCTACCCTCCTGCTTATAAGGGGATGCCAGACCACCGGCCTCTCTCTCTACTACGACCCCTATCGAACCTTTGACCCTCTTATGTCCAGCTTGCTATCCCCCAACCCTTACCTCCATCTTTAAACTCTGGTCTGCAGGCCGAGTTTCCACGTGACAATCTGCTGGTCAGACCACGTGGCCCCATTTTTCTTAGTTTCTTTCCCTCCATTTTTCCTGAGGAACGCTCTACAGGACTCGACTGGTAAATATGACCCACCAACGACTTACCTGCTAATGCAAATGTGCTTACCTCTCTCTGTATTTCTTAGGACTTGAATAATTGTGTGTGAGCTTGTGTAATTGTTTGTGTGTGGCAAACCTCAGTAAAAGACTTTATTTTCAATCATAAAAGTCTCCTGGTCTGTTACCAACTCCTCCCGGCGGGGCTGACCTCTGTATACATTGGTGTTCGCTCTCGCAGCTGATTGCTTATTAATAATCAATATAATTCCCCTCGTTATTATTCATAATAACGCGCAATCAGGCTAACAAAGTGGTGGAGTAACGCGGGCAACACCCTGAACGTCTGAACGCACACGAGAGTCGACACGTGTCGTTCTGACGGTCAGACGTGGAGGAAACCCCCGCTGGAGTGTTGGAACAGGCTTGTGTGCGAGGTTTCTGTCTGTGTGATTGGCTCTAGCGAGCACTCTATCTGGGAGGCTTTACCCCTTCACCTCTTTCCGTGTGAGACTCTGTGCCTTAAGCACCAGAGAGTCGTGGAGATCAGCCGCACCGGACCCGACTGCTAGGACTAGCCAGTGACCGGCGGTGTTCCGAACGCAAGGGATCTCCCACACGAAGCCCCAAGGCTATCTCGAGCCATCTTACGGTCTATCTTGTGGGTGGGACCCAGAACGATAGTGTAGGGAAACAGCCGGCATCAACATCTCCCTACGCCATCCACTTTCCCGCCAAAAATAACTGCCAGAACAGCTGAGAGACGCGCTTGTTAAAGAGCCGCGACTCTGCAACCCTTCCAGCCTTGGAAGCGATTCTTTGTTTTGCTTTGCCTCACGGCTAAGAGCGTGAGTCAGTGCGAGTTCGGAGGAAATCTCGCTGAGGCATAGTGTCTCCAGAAACTCTGCTGGTTAGGGGTACACCAGTCAGGGCCAGGAAAGCCCAAAACTCCGCAGGTTTAATGGTGATCCCTGCTAGAGCGTAGAAAGCTCAAAACCAAAACCGGTTTGGTGTGGTTTCCCGGTCAGAGCCGAGAGCTCAAAACCCTCCAGAAACAGGTTCAATAGGTTACCCTGTTAGGGAATCGAGCAGCTGATCACTCTCCTTCCCAAAACCTAAATAGGCTAGGTGCCCTTTTCCAGGACTGAAAAGGTCAGTCCAGGAACGGGGAGTAAAGAAATTCCCTGTTCACGCGCAGGTCTGAGCACAGAGCCCAGGCAGGCGCACTAAGAAATAAAAAGGTTTCCCCAAAGTAAATAGGAAGCCAGGGAAGCCCAAAGCCATGTTTCGTAAGACGAGCCCTGTGCCTCGTCTGGAAAAGTGGCTCCTTAAGAGAGGTGATTCCCCGTGGGAGCCTGGATCGTTCCGAGGTCCGGATCCCCTGAAGGTTGCAAAGGATGTCTTCCAAGACTTTTGCGACCAAAAGAAACCTAACGCGTCCACGAAGGACCGCTTTGGGTGTTGGGCGCTGTACACAGCGCTCCAGGACGCGTCGGCTCTCCTGAAGCGCCAACAGGAGGCCCTCGACGCACAGGAAGCCGCTAGCAAAGAGCTAGAGGCAAAACACAGCCAGGAGCTAGAGAAGCTCAGGGCTCAACATGAGGAGGCCTTGGCCCGCAAACAGGCGGAGCATGAGGCAGAGAGTCTTGCCCTTAAGGCTGAGACTCAAGAGGTCCAGAAGAGACTGGACCAGGTCACTCAAGACATGGAGGGACAGAACGACCTCCATAAGAGTGAGCTCTGCGAGCTGCGCAGAGATTATGAGGAAGAGAGTCTCCGCTTAAGGACGGAGAGGCTCAACCTCATCCTAGAAAAGCAGGGGCTTGCTGACTCCTTGCAAGAGGCAAGGAAAGAAGCCGCTTCTGCTACAGAGCGAGCAGACGACGCTGAGCTTGGCCTGGAGAAAGCTCAGAAAGATTTAATGTCGGCCCACCGAGCCGCTAAATACCTAGCGGACCGAGCCCAGGAAAAGCGTGAAATGGCTAACCATGAGGCTTGTAGAAGAGAGATTGAATCCCTAAAAAGCCAGCTGGGTCTGCAAAAGGCGGTAATTTCTGCCATCCACCCTGGTGGTATAGTGGAATCACCTGAAAGCGAGGCAGGAGAAGTGCAAGCCAGCGCTCCACTCCAGTGCTCTGCTGATATGGCGGCTCCACTAAACCCAGTGCGGACCAAAAAGACGGTCACGAGGGCAGGGGATGAGACGACGACTCAGACTGTCACGGAGACGGCCTTGTGGAAGCCGGACGAGGTGAAGGCCATTGCTGAACAGGTTGGCCCCTTCACCAGGGACAACGCTGTTCAGTGGATGACAGACGTGGCCAATTCCTATTACAGCATCAATGGGGACGACCTTACCCTGCTCGCCCGTAGATGCGCTTCGGGCTCAGATTTGGTGGCTCTTAATTCTGCCATCACAGCAGGAGGCCTGGTTGGGGTAAACAAATACCAGTGGATGAAAGAGGTCCTCGCGTACCTAAATCCCCACAGAACAGTGACCTCTTTATTCTTGCTGGAAAGACAAGGGGCAAATGAGGATCCTGAGGCATACGTAGCTAGGAAACAGCTTCTCGCCGTTCTATCTGATTCAGTGGACGTTCATGATACCACTCACCTCCCCAATTTTGAGGACAGGGAGTTCAGGGAGACGTTAGTACAAGGGTTTCAAGCCCAAACCCAGCTGGCCCTGAATCTTACTGACTCCAATGAAGGCACCTGGGAAGAATTGGAGCGCAAAATAAGGCGCGTTGCCACACTGCTACGCAGCACTGGTATTCTGAAACCCGTTAAAGGGAGCAGGAAAACCAAAGACAAAGGCGAGGACGAACCCATTCAAACCGTTACCTATGCCAATCACGGCCCCCACTCCCAGTATCCGGCCACTGGTCACTTCCGAGGCGATAACAGACGCTCAGGAGGAAAAGGACCTCGAGGAGGAGGTTATCAAAAGGAAGGAACGGACGGGACTATCGGAATAACCCCGCTCCAGCCCAGGCGCACCTTCAGCCTTCCGCCCTCCGGCTCCCTACAGGGACAACTATCAGCCAGGACCCTATCAGCAACCACAGCCGCCAACCCTCTATCCCCAGTTGCCGCAGTCAGCACCCCTCTACCCTCAACTGCCTCAGCCCACCCCTGCACCCCGCTACCAGGGAAATCAGCCCCGCCAAACCCCACCAGACGGCCAGGAGCCATTAAGGTGGCACGCCTGGATGCGTTTAAAGGAGAGAGGTTACGAGATGGAAAGATTCCATAAACAACCGGACTCGGTCCTGTTCCAGGCCCTCGCTGAGTGCGAGCAGCAGGAGCAGTACCCCACGCATCCAGTGGTGGCTCCATTGGAGCTGGTAGAGGCAGTAGCAAAGGCTACGAAATAGGGACGCCCGGAGTCCCAGGTACTCCCCAAGGGTGTTCTGGCACGACTTAAGCCGGATCCCTGGGGGAGACCAACCGTGAAGGCTGGGGTTGGGACTCCAGGGAACTCACAGCCTGCCACTCTCCTTGTAGATACCGGAGCAGCCCTTACGGTACTCCGTCCCCAATTAGTTTCCAGAGGGACCCAGACAGACCGCTCTATTCGACTCGCGGGCTTTGCAGGAGGTAACCATGACGCACGTGTCTGGAAAGACGTGCCCCTATCCATAGGGACCCTTTCCACTAGCGTGACTGCCTGTGATAGCCCGGGAGCCGACGGTGACGGCATCTTAGGAGTCCCCTTTTTCCGCGAGCACGGGATCACAATTGATCTGGCCAACAGTCTGCTTTGGCACATTCCAGACGGACCTGGCTTGATCAATGCGGTCCACCGCTGTGCGGCCCTAAAAGCGCCCCTCCCCGTGCTCCCTATAGCAGACGACCCATGGCTGGGCGAATTCCCAGATGTGTGGGTCAAAGACAAAGCCGAGTGTGGCACAGTGCGGAATGCATGTGTGCTAATAGAAGGCAGAGATCCCCCACCACAGAAACAGTACAAATATCCCGCTGAGGCCGAAGCAGGCATAGCGAAGACCATTAAAGGACTTTTGGAATGGGACGTTATCATACCCATGCAGTCTATCTGCAATGCCCCCTTGTGGCCAGTCCTGAAGGCAGATGGGACCACATGGAGGATGACCGTGGACTTTCGTGCGCTAAACGCAGTGACTCCACCAGTTGCCCCTGTTGTGGCTAAATACAATGAAATACTGGCAGCCATTGCTGCGGGATCACGCTTTTATAGTGTCATTGATCTTGCGAATGCATTTCACTCCATCAAGTTACACGAGTCCTGCTGGTACAAATTTGCGTTCACCTTTAGAGGGCAGCAATTCGCCTTTAAAAGGACTCCTCAGGGTTTCCACTCCAGTCCCAGTATTTGCCATGCCCACGTGGTGCAGATGTGGGAGCACCTCCAACCATCCTCCAGAGACCACGTGCTTTCTTATGTGGATGATATTTTGGTCCACGCCCCTGACGCTGAGACAGTGATTGCAATCACCAGAGAGGTCCTGGGCCTCATCCAAAAGACAGGGTTCAAGGCTAGCAGGGAAAAGCTCAACTAGTGCAGACCCAAGTCAAATACCTTGGACTCACACTAGGACCCCACGGGAGAACCCCTGATACTCAGCGGATGGAGGTGATAGCCAAACTTCCTGCCCCTACCGATGTGCCTTCACTGAGAGCCCTCCTGGGAACGTTTAATTTCTCCCGGGATTTTATAGAGTCCTTCTCTGATAAGGCGCGCCCTCTATATGCTTTGCTGAAGAAGAACACTCCCTGGCAATGGGGACCAGAGCAACAGAATGCATTTGCCATCCTAAAACAGAGCCTCGCCTCTGCTCCAGCCCTAGCACATCCAGATCCGAATCAGCCATATTACATCCAACTAGCCACCTCTGAGCGTAGTATAGGAGCCACCCTCCTACAACATCAGGCAGGAGCCCAACGAGTCATTGCTTACGCCTCCCGGAACCTCTCTCCTGTAGAAATGAAATTCACCCCTTGCGAGAAAGTGTGCCTAGCCCTTGTATGGAGCCTTACCCACTGGGAATTTATAATAGGAGGAGCTAAAGTCGTAGTCCAAACGACACACACCCCTCTGAAATACATTCTCTCGGGTAAAATCCAGGATGGGCAGGTTTCCAACGCTCGAATTGCACAATGGACCTTAGCTCTAGTGAACAAGGGAGTAGAATATAAGCGGGAGCAAAATGAGCCACCAGTCCCATACGGTCTGATAGTAACTGGGGAGCAACACGAGTGCCCTTTGCCCGTAGTGGACCACACACCATGGCCCGCAACGTGGGGAGTGTCATTCGAAGAAGCCAGGCAGAACGGTTTCATCTGCTGGTTTTGCGATGGCTCATCCTTCCACGTTGACGGGACACCCCACACTGGCTTCGGAGCCATCCGAGTCCACGACGGCGCCACCCTGCAGGAAGCCGTGAGACCCCACTCCAGCCAAGCAGCTGAGGTGGAAGCTCTCCGAGCAGTCATGCAGTTTGAGCCACTCGATTGCCCCCTTGCTATCTTCACTGATTCAGATTGGACAGCTAAAGCTGCCACAATTTGGCTCCCACATTGGCAGAGACAAAACTGGAGGAATAGTGAAGGAAAGCCTATAGCACATTTAAAGATCTGGCTAGTTATAGTGGATCTCCTTCATGAAAGAACGGCTCCCACCCAAATTTCTCATGTAAAAGGCCATCAAAAGAATTCCACAGAGGTCGCATATTGGAACGACCAAGCAGATCTGTTAGCCAAAGAAGCCGCTACCCTGGGAACTCCCCCACCCGAGCCCACAGCTCCTCTTGAGCCAGTCACCACGCGTAGAGCTGCCGCTCACAACAGACCCGAGATTCCTCCCGTATTTATTGACCTGGGAGAATTACAGCGTAATGATTCCGATGTAACAGACCTTTTGCAAAAGGGCAAAGATCCCACAGGCAAATATAAAATTGAGGAACAGGAAGGAGTAGTTTGGGCCATAGACTCCACAGGAGAAAAACACTGGGTAGTGCCAGTCGAAGTTAGGGCGGACCTGATCCAATTCATTCACGACCAGGGACATAGAGGAAAAGATTTAACCCTGGAAAGAGTTAAAGATGTAGGATGGTGGCCAGGAATGCGTCATTCTGTAGACCAATGGGTCACCAATTGCCTCTCCTGTGCGATGGTTAATGCCGATCCTTCAGGACCTAAGGCACCCATCCAACACCAAAGAATAGAAGGACCTTGGGCACGAATACAAATTGACTTTATTGGTCCCCTACCCACCACTCCAAGAGGAAATAAATACTGCCTGACGGTTATTGACCCCTTCTCAAAATGGGTTGAAGCCTTTCCCTGTAAAGACAATTCTGCTACTACCACGGCCAAAATTTTATTTAATAATTTATATTCTCGCTGGGGAATTCCTAGGGTCGTAGATAGCGACCTCGGCGGGCATTTCGTTGGTGACGTCACCCAAGAGCTCTGCCACGCCCTAGGGGTTCAGCAAAGGTTCCACATCGCCGGACATCCCCAGTCTTCAGGCGCCATAGAGCGGACCAACCGCACCTTGAAAGAGGCCCTCCGCAAGATGGTGAAGTCCACAGGGAGAAATTGGGACGAAAAGCTTCCCATAATTCTCATGGCCATCAGAGGGACAACCGCTACGCATGGTTATTCCCCTCATATGGTCATGACTGGGAGAAAGATGCGTCTACCAGAGGCTTTCTGGATAGACTCAGACATTCCGGCCTCCTTTGAGTCCAAGGTCGCAAATGACCTCTGGGTACAAAACCTCACTAGGGAAATCCTCACCATCCACCTACAAGTAGCGCGCATGCTCGGTCAAAGCCAACTCGCTGTGGATAAAAGCCAGGCTGGGTCCGCAACCCACAAGTGTGGGACCCAGGACAGCAAGTCCTCTACAGAAAGTTCTCCAGAAAAGGACATGCCCTAGCTGCAAAGTGGGAAGGGCCAGTGCCCATAATTGCGAGAGTCAGCCCTGCAGTTTACAA